>FR990101.1:23284000-24543000 GCA_905404275.2 Hedya salicella
GTTTGTGGTGTGAGGCGTGTGAGACGATCAACTTCTGACGTATTTTTGACCAGCGGGGTTATTGCCTAACGAAATTTTGACACTTGGTATCGGAATCAACTGTCATAGCCCATACAAAATCGTGACACTTGATTCCGATTGCGAGTGTCAAACGCGCTTTCTTGACTTTGAGTCTTGAACAGTTACTAACCTCTATTCAAAAAGTTGCGCATATTACCGCTCCCATGCTTATATATCAAGGAAGCTTGTATATTTGTTAAGGAACATCTGAAAACGTTTAAAACTAACGCCGATGTGTTTAATTTGCGCACTAGAGGGGCACGAAATCTGTACCTTCCTATAGCCCGCCTCTCACTAGTAAAAATAAATGCTTTCCACTCGGCGATTAAAATTTATAATAAACTACCAGAATATTGAAATCAGTGTGACATACGGGAATTTAAGTGGAATATCGATAATTTTTTAATGAATAATAGTTATTACTCAGTTCAAGAGTACTTGTCAGATTGTATGAATTAGATTATTATTATTATCATTATTTAATTCTGACACAGATTTTATACTTGACATCGTAATTTAATTCGACATTATTTTTATTTTCTTTAACATTAACTTTAGCATTAAATTATTATCACATACTAAACATGTAAGCTTTTATATTTACACGTCGCGTCAGCGGTCAAATATAGTAGATACTATTAGGAATATTTAAGACCATTTATCGTGTACCATATTTTATCATTCATTCATTCTAATTTAATTCCTTCGAATGACATTTAATTATGAATTGTACAAACATTTAGTGACTAAAGTTACTCTTGTGAAAAAAACCGGTAACCTAAAACACGAATGGTGTGCAAACACTTATCGATAATCCTCCTATTTCAGATATTACATGAAGAAATTATTGGCCAATGATTTGTACTCTTTGTGCGGTTAAATATTAACGTAAACGTAAACTGATGGAAATGCAAGAATCAAGAAGATATTATGACAAAACAATTATTATGTCAAAACTATTAATTAGAAGATAGTGCCAAATACTAAATACAAATATTATTAAAACAGGAAATTCCTGCGAAGCTTCCAAGGTAGCTCAACTGAGAAGTGCCGCATAGTACTGTATGTGTTTATACAATATCTTTAATTTGTTATAAGTTGCATTCCTTGTACATTCATGATGTTGATAATGTTGTGAAAATGATTAATAAATTATTTTAATAGTTTTTATTTTTATTAAAACCCACTCGTAATACTCAAAACTTGTTACTGGTATGGTACAGCAGCATGCAACGCACGTTTATCGATATCGATAAACAGTAGACACTGGAAGTGTCAAGCCCTAGCGTTGAATTATTTGTGTTGGTAGTATTGGCAAGTATTGGTTGGGTTAGCACAAAGTACGTTCATAATTCGATTCGAGGCTTCTTTGAAAGTGCAGACTCTTAAAACGTAGTGATTAAGTACTCTGTGCCCGGGAGTTTCTCGAGAAACTTCTCAGAAACGTTCGCAATATTTCAACTCATGAAATGAAACAACTTATTGTTCTTAAAATATAATTATTTTCGTTCCATTTATTTTGCACAGTCGTGCTTTACGTTTGCATATGCTTCAAACTTAACAATAGGGCTCATAATATTTGGCTTTTGTTAGCTAATTGCTTTATTACCTGAACACTTAAAATTGGCACGCGTTGCTGCAATCTGCATACAGCTAAAGCGTGAGGTCTGGCCAGGTATCTTTATTTTATCACTAATCCTATTGTTAACGCCTATGACCGTCTCAAGTGCAATCGGCCCTTCGTATTTGAAATGGAGTATAACTAAATATCGAAACGTTCTGAAAACTAAAAGCGAGCAATAGACCCGTATAGTATTTTTCTGACCCACTGACATGTATCTAAATTATCATGTAAGTACTATTTAAAATGAACCAGGAGATACACTGTGAGCATAGGTTTTTCCCCAAATACTTCCCAAACAATACATCGCAGACAAGGTTGACAATGAAGTTACAGAAAGATATAAAGTGGCAACACTGAAAATAAAATACTTTGTGATATGAAGACAAAATTTTAATTAGGGTGATTATAAATCACAAAATCAAATATTAGGTTAAATAAAATTTTCAAACTAACAACAGAAATGTTAAGCAATAAAACCTGGATTGTTTAAGGAACATACATTCATTCATATCTTTTCGTATGTTTTTCTGTTACCTTTCGCTTGATATCCTTATATTCTTCATCTGTTAGAACTGTTGACAATGTCTTTCGTGAAGGTGGGCTGTATTCTGGTCTTAAAAGTTGAAATACTTGTTTCCACAAAGGATGCTCGAATATTGAAAGCGGCTGGCCAGTCACATGTACAGCTCTAGCGAAAGCTTTGTCAGCCTCTTTCTGAAAAAATAATTTCGAATTAGTCTATATGACTACTCTTAACTAGGTACTCTAATATTCATTACTCTACTCGACTTAACTAGTTTATCTTGTGTAAAGAAGTGTTGTCCCTCTGCCGTCATTGGGTCTATTATAATGTCTATAATTTCATGAATGCAAACATTTACTATACTATATATTATTTAAGAATACCTCAAATACATACAAATCATATTATTAACTTCGGTCGGATAAAACATTTATAGTATGACCAACACCGCTCGACCGCACTTTATTTATTTTATTCTAGAAACAATTTACATTGTATACGAATATTTCCTTAAAAATACGTACAATACTTTTATAGCAAACCTGAATCCAATTTTAACTAATACATATCTATGAGTATAATATTTTTTAAAATTATTTCATCCTTATCAAAACTGATTTCATAAATGTCAATAACTATAGGAACTACGTGATGTTGATGAAGAAAACCACTCGTAGTCGTGTATACCTAAGGCGCGGTACAGCAGCAGTATTGGTCATACTAATCCGTTATGTTATCTTTGAATATATGTTCAAACCACTTACTTTCTAGAACTGAAAGAAAAAGAAATTAAAAACTTACCGCATTAAACGTATTTTTGCCTCTTTCCACAGCTGTGGGCCCATCAGCGATTGTAGATTGTATAGCACCGTTATTGCTGGTATTTTCAGATTCATTTTTTCCAAAATCACGCTTTACTTCCAGCGGGGTTTTATTACAGTTCACTGTTATATGTCGTACGAATCTTGTAACATTTTTGCACGTGTACGTCGTATCACAAAATAAACACACGTATTTAACACGTCCAGTGTCTTCATTGTCCGTTACAATTCTGAAATACTCCAAAATTTTATTTTTCCTCATTTTTACCTATAGACACAACTGCTCAATATTTGAACGTTGATAATACTGACAAGCAAGAGCAAGACTTTAATCGTATCCCGTTTCTTCAAACAATTGCACTCTCTCCCACTTACAGTCTTGTACGGTAGTTAGAGAGAGAAGACAAATGTGTGATAAGCTTTCTGTACACCGTAAATACCCTGAACCGATTATATTGTTTTAAAATTACCTGAGGTCTCCGCTCGTAAGCGCAGGTAATCTTATGGTAGTAAGTACTACGTGCAGTACCTACGGCCTTTAATGTAATAATTATCATTACTTACGAATATTAACCCATAGCCTTATTTGATTTCTTTCTAGTTAAAATACATTTTTTTCAATGTAATCTGTTTTAACAACACCGCAATTTCTTTCTTCTATACGTGAAATAAACCGAGAATATCACGTAAGTTTATTTAGAATTGTAGATTTTTTTCATCTTGATAGTATATATATAGAATATATTATTTCAAGGTGTAGTTCCTTACTCTATGTATTAACTGCCTTAACAAAGATATTTAAGAATAAAGTAGTAAACATTTTCAAAATATTTACAAATTAAAATTTATATTTGTTCTAGAAAAATTCTTCGGAATGTTCGAGTCGAGCATATTTCCGAGAAACTTCTCGGGGACAAAGATAATTTTGGATTATTATTATTACCCGTAAGAAACATAATAAACGATCATTTTTGAATACGACACAAAAAATATTCACGAGAAAATGCTATAGCTTTTTCTCTAATTGCCTACAATAAATAGAGCACCAGGCGAGGCGGTGCGGTATTGTTTTGAGCGCGTCAATGAAATGCTGTAGGTAAGATATAAAGATGACATTTACAAATTCGTGGAAGTTATATTAACACAATTAATTACTAAGTAAATTTAGCAACCATCTCCCGAGTCGACGCTCGCCCGCGCTCCCAGCGGTGGGCGGTCTCCTCCACTACTGGGATTAGAAGGCCCAGGATTGAGAAAATGGCGCCGATTAGGACTATTAAGAGCCCTAAATTGCTCATGAAAATCTTATAATATTTATGATATATTTTGGCTTATTTGTTTTACAACTAGAGCTTCAAACCGTTTCTTAAAAAGTAACGTTGTACAATTCTCACAACTTTGTTTCTGCTTAAAGCGTTCATCTTTTGTTTTCTCACTTAGGAAAATGAGAAAATAATTGTTTATTTCCCGTTCATCGGCAAGATTTTCATAAAGTGTGAAAATGATTTACGAGAAAAGCTTGAAAGTGTTTTCTAAATAGCCTATAATAGCGCGCCAAGGGGCTGCACTACTGTTTGAGCGCTCAATGAAATGGTGTAGGTAAGATATTATAAAGACGATATTTACATAGGGCGTGGAAGTGATATCAACGCAATTTATTACTAAGTAAATTTAGCAACCATCTCCCGAATCGACGCATAGCACCCTGTCACCAGAACGAGCAGGTAAAACAGCAGCAGAACCACATTCTTCCACAGCACGCAGCGGCGCGCGCCCAGCCCGCGCTCCCAGCGATGGACGGTCTCCACCACTACTGGTATTAGAAGGCCCAGGGTTGAGAAGAAGATGGCGCCGACCAGGCCTATCAGGAGCTCCAGGTCGGGAACTGCGATAGCCAGGATCACTGGAACAAAAGAAAATAATTGAATATGGTCGAAAATAACAGCGCGTACCTGCAAACGCAGTGTGGGAAGGTCACCTGCAAGGGCTGCAAGGCGGATGTACGACCTGGTTAGGTTAGGTTAGGGACTCACTGGATGCGGGTCGCCTCTATTTGGCCCATGAGGAAGGCCTGTGTCAAGCAGTGGACGTCCTATGGCGGCAATGATGGACCTATATCCCAAAACTATAGTCTATTTAGGTATTTTTGTCAATCAACTTTTCTCTCTCTATAACTCCATTGCCATGGTTACCTACGTCGCCTGAGTCACTCTTTCATACTACCATTTTAAACGACATAAAGAGAACAAAAATATTTTTATATAGATCCTTTTTTTCAAGGCCCCATCTCGCCAGTATACCTGAAAGGCCGGCAACGCACTTGTGACTCCTCTGGTGATGCAAGTGTCTATGGGCGACGGTGATCGCTTACCATCAGGCGACCCGTCTGCTAAAAAAACCTTAGATTATTAGCATTTTTCTAAGTAACTCTGTCACTTTTGTCTCCTGGGGCACGGGACAGAAAAAAAACAAGAAAAAGTTGATCCACCCATCAAATAAATAAATATTACAGGACAATTTTACACAAATCGAACTACGAGTACACTATGGTAAGCACAATAAGGCTTGTGTTACGGGTACTAGAAGACGCTATATTTAATAGATATATTACTTATATACATAGAAAACATCAAAGACTCAGGAACAAATATTTATGCCCATCACACAAATATTTGCCATTACCGGGATTTGAAGGACCTTCAGCTCCGCAGTTCGTTTCAGCGTCACCTTGAATTCGGGGTTTTGCTTTTGACACAATTTGTCAATTCGACTCCCTTCTTCATAATATAAGGAGGTCCCTTATCCTAAGCAAACACAAATACGTAGCACACGTGTATGCAATGTGATCGTTTCGTTTACGTATTGAGTACAATACCGCCTCGAATACATTACAAGTTAGAACAAATGTTTTACCAATAATATCCTCAGAACCCATTTTGTTTCTCTAAACATATCCGAGTGTATCACAGATAAAAATGATCAGCGTGCGATTCTTTTTAAACAAAAACTAATAATGACAAAAAGATAACTGTTTAGTTTCATAAAGCTAACTTTTTCAACTCAATCTATATAATAATTTTAATAATCCATTCATGTTATTTTAGCGTCTGTGCCACATAGAGACGCAAAATTTATTTATTTATTTATCACATTTCAGCACCTATCCTTACAGGCAGATCCCAATTCGATAGTGCCTACGTCATGAAACTTACTTAATTACTTATTTCTATTATACAAAATATATAAACAACCATTTACAAATTCGGACATTGCACAAAAAACAGATCTGTCACGTCAGCAACCAGATTTAGAGTGTGGACGGTACGGCACAGAGGTGCTTGACGAAGCAAGTTGGTTCTGCCGCGCGGCTCCGCCAGCAGGCGCGGCCGTCGCCGCCGCCCCGCGTACGCGTCGGGGACGCTCAGTCCCAGCAGCCGCAATATACCCGGATTGCAGATATTACCCCGAAATACCCTCACCTCATAGCATGCTAGCGCTGGATCCCTACGTGTTTATAATTTGTTATACCCCACCATGCCTAATACGAACAGTGTGGGGTACATCAACGGATAGAGCGGGTAGACTCCATACAGTTTCCAGTATAAGTACCTTGCAAACTTATTTTGTATCCTCTCTATCATAAGATTGTACTTATTTTCCTGCGGAGCCCATATTGCACCGTTGCATTCTAATTGACTTCGTACCAAAGCATTATACAGAGCTGAAATAGCTAGTATATTTGTGAAGCTAGCTGCTCGCCTAAGCACGAAACCAAGTATTCTGAATGCCTTTTTACATACGCTAACAATATGGTCCCTAAATGTGAGATCTTTGCTCAGGCGCACTCCCAAGTCCTTCACAGAGTCCACTCTTCTCATTCGCGCCCTTCCTACTTGTGCAACGTGAGATAAAAAAAAAGCGGCCAAGTGCGAGTCGGACTCGCCCATGAAGGGTTCCGCAGCCGTTTATACAAAAAATGCACTACAGATGAAAAAAATACGATATGAAAAAAAAACACTAACAAAAGAGCGTATCTCCCCGGCACTTACGTCCTTTTGCTGAGAAGCGCAGTTTTTTGCCAATAAATTAAAAACAGTATGTCCGATCATCCTAAAAACAATTTTCGTTGGAAGTATTTATTAAGTTTTATATTTGTTGATATTTTCATATTTTTGAACATACCGTTTAGAAAATAGAGGGGACACAATTTTTGCTACCTAAGTAGTAGTTTAATACAATTTTTTTTTAGGAACCTAAAAGTGTTTTAGAAGTACTGTCGAAATATGTGCCACACCTTGATATTTGCTGAAAATTTTTTTTTTTCACTTTTGGTTACATGTATGGAGTTGCCTTCCCTAGAAATATATATTTTTTTATTTAACTATCAAACTAAGTAGCGGTTTACACCTATGCTCCAAATTTCATCAATGTACATCTTATAGTTTTTGAGTAAAATGCCTGTGACATACGGACGGACAGACAGACAGACAGACATGACGAATCTATAAGGGTTCCATTTTTGCCGTTTTGGCTACGGAACCCTAAAAAAGGAAAAAAACTTACGTATTTTTTTTTTAATCCTTATTAGTTTACCATAGGATCATTTCGATTTGTATAAAATTGTCATTTAATAGTTATTTATCGACCGAGCGAGCGAAGCGTGTCTCTGCTTCAGCTTAGACGAAAAGTCGTTTTTCCTGTTGTCCGGATGTTCTCGCCTAGAACAATGCATTTCTTTACCGATTCTCATGAAATTTTATCAGTAGGTTCGGTAAGTATGTAGAATTTTTTTGACGAGCCAGTTATTCGAAATTTAAAAAAAATGGCGGAGATATGGTTTGAAAACGTACAAAATTTAAAGAAAGGGGTCAGCGTTGACTACTGATTTGGTACAAATTTACGTAACGTCTACTGTATCTTGAACTCCGATTATAATGAAAGGCTGAAAAAAAGGTGGTTGTAAGACTTTACCAACCCTACATCAGGTTTAAAAAGTATTGCCTGTCCGTTTCATTCATTTGCATGTCGTAACATTGAATGGGGAAATGGGGCAATGGGGGAAATGGGGGAATGGGGTAAATGGGAGGATGGGGGAAATGGGGGACTGGAGGAAAAGGGGAATGGGGGAATGTGAAATGTCCTGTGTCCAATGTCAAATGTCGAATGTGGGGTCCATGCGCCTGGCTCCTTTTCAAGAAGCTATCAAAACGGCTCGTTGACACTTCAGGCGACCAAAGGGCTGGCAGCTTCCTCGCTCAGCGTATCAGTATCGCCATGCAGCGAGAAAATGCTGCCAGTATTTTTGGTACCATGCCGCGGGGGCCCTTTTTAGATATAATTTAATTTTTAGTTTTAGTCATCCATGTAATATACTAATCCAATGTCCAATGTCCAACGTCTAATGTCAAACGTCAAATCTCAAACCTCAAATGTCAAACGTCAAACTACAAATGTCAAACGTCAAATATCAAGCGTTAAATGTCAAACGTCAAATGTTAAATTTCAAACGTCAAATGTCAAAGGCGAATCTAGATCTCCAAAAAAGAGTGTCCGAATCGACTGGTGACCGAAGAGCTGGCAGCTACCTTGCACAACGTATCAGTATTGCTATACAGCGTGGAAATGCTGCCAGCATCTTCGGAACCATGCCGCGGGGGCACAACTTTTTAGATTTATATATTTAATTTACTTATAATTTATTCCACTTATTAATTTATAACATAATGTATTAGTTTTATAGCTTAATATGCTGTAATATGTCATAATTGACAATATAAATGTGTATTTTAATATATGAAGGCGAATGATAAGACAATGGCCACGATTTCAATTCAGCCAAAAAGGTATAAAATTACTAAATTCAACCATTTTGAAAGAAACACGCGAGGTGTACAGCTCACAGAGCTACTAGTTTATTGGTTTTTGTTAAAATGTTAATCTGCCATTTCCTACATTTTGTTGTGTTACTACTAACAATAGTAATTTCATATTATGTGTTAGTTGTGTAGCAGATTTTTTTCGTATGATTTTGAGAATGTTGGTCCAAGATTCTAAGATTATAAACGGTACAGGTATTGTATTGTATTGTCCGTAGTACTGCTGAAATTGGGCACTATTGTCGGCATTGTCCTTGTTTAATGTCCTCTCATACCCTCTAGGTACCAAGTTCGCCCATTTATCGGTACTTCAGATGTCTAGTTGTATCTGGGGTTTCAATCTGAAAATTTGCGTTTAACTGCCTTTAGTTCGACCTCGATATAAGTAGATCGGCTCAAATACAGGTTTCCGAATGTTGTGGAATTTTGACGAATAAGGGCATCCGCTGCGTTGAGCTTAAAAAACGGCGATATTTGGGACGAGCAGATAATTATTATATTACACTACATCCAGGCCAAAAGTATGGAAACAAAGTTGATCTCTTTAACATTTAGAATTTCCATTTGATTTAAATTCATTTATATGTTCATTAATTCATTCGTTTATTCGTTCAGTCGTTCATTCGTAGATTAATTAATTAAGTCAAACACGTATATATTCATTCATTAATATTTTTTTATTTATTTTAGATCCAACAGCTAATATAGTTCTGAGCTGATAAAATAAATTGACGAAATTTCGTAAGACCCCTGGAAGGGTGGTTAAAACGAGGAGCTACAACCAGATATCTTAAATGGTGGCAGGGGAGACCGGGTAAGTGTCTTACAGCTCTGTTGTCACAGCGGCCATAATCGACTGAACCGATGGCGAAAGATCGCGACACCTATATCTCCCTCCTAGATGAAGCTCTCGCGATTTTTCGACACCGGTCGATGAACTTAGTCTTCTGTTATGGCCGTCGTGTGACAACCAACCCTTGAGACAACCTTCCTCTGTCTCCCCTACATGTTACAGATCACAGTTTGGTAAGGACGAAGTAACTGATGGCGCTTTAATGCGAATTTTCAGAATGATACTCCAGACAGATAAGTTAGTACAAGAAGATAAATAGATAGGTACACTTTATAGCTTCGTAATATCCCCGTCAGCAACATATGGCAGTTTCATAAATCAAAGTCTAGCTAAGTGAGGGTATTACGCAAACTAATAACGCGTTGTCAATGGCTTGTGTGTCGCTGACGCACAGAAAATAACAGAATACAGAAGATCGAGAATTTATCATAGGCATTTTCGCGAGATGGGAACCGCAAGAAGGTGCCCGCAACTTCGTTCGCGGAGGAAAAATGTCAGAACCGCTCTTTTTTCGTCAGCACGGTCGGGTAAAAAGTATCCAATTACTAATCACTGAACATTATAGGTGTAAAAATGAATGATTGTACATTGAAGATATTAAAAAAAAAAGATTGTAACGGACTATTTGGACGCCATTGAAACAAGAAAATTGTTTTTATTTTTTTATTTTTTTGTATGTTTTGTATGTGTCGTTGTGGCTTCATCACGACAAAATGGCTAAAAGGATTACAACTATTATATACGCGGGCAGCTGGGCATATCAATACATTTTACTCGACTGCTCTGAAAAAAAAAACGGTTTTTTTTTCTCCTCCGCCAACGGAGAGATGATATGATGTGCTGGGATTAATTTGGCACTTTGGATGCTATGGATTATTTGATGATTGTAGTAGGTACCAACCCTTTTGCATGAGAACGGCGACTGACTATCAATAACTATTGATAATAATCACGTACCCGAGTCAGACGCCGAGTCAAGTTCGAATCTGTAGTCCTGTTATAATATTTAAGGACTCCTAGGGGTTTAAATTTAAATGCTAAATACAAACTAAACCATTAAATGCGAAAAACCTTCAAAGGTTTAGGGTTTACTAGTTTATAATTAGAATATGAATGAAGAGGATATAACTGAATAATCTAGATGCGCGGTGCGCCAGCCAAGTTCGTGTAATCGGTACTTAATCATCGGTTCTATAACGGATTTCTGTATTGCTTCGGTCTTAGTAAAAGAATTCCGAGCTTAGCTCTCTTCATAGCACGTTGAGCGACTCTTAGAATACTCATAAGCCCTGCTTTTTTTAACGTATTTCACGTTTATGCATCCCACATAAACGGGGGACCAAAGTAGGTATGGCGGACTAACCTGATGCGTTGGACTACCCTGTAAAACCACCAACGAATGCCAACTCTGCCTTTAATTGGAGTGCTGCGGAATCGCTTTAAGCATTCGACCGTGTACCCTCCGGCGGCTGGCTCACAAAGAGCTGAGAGGATGCGATGCTCATAAGACCTATAAAATAGAATAGAAAATGATCACTGTGTAAAGGGCAGCCTTTGCGAGCATTTTAAGATTTTTATTGAGTTCGAACATAAGACTTACAAGTTCTCTTTGGAAAGTGTTCAGGCTGATTTCTAACATATATACATAATTCTTGGATGTATCTAGTTCGTGCAACCAACTGTGCCAAACGAGTCGTAAAATTTGACTCAATTATAATTTAATTGAAATCCAGAAATAAATAAACTAATCTATAAACCGGTTTCACTGTCAACAATCCCCAGCCAAACTTGACACCTTTTCTGATATAGTAATTATCCTTTAGGTGACATATGGGAACTTGGCTTATTTTTTAATCTATACAATAGATGGGATACCTATTTCGGTCTTAAATCAAGTTGCCAGACTTCTGTTTCATTATATTCTCCTTGGGTTGCGTAGTGGGATTAATTTGTAGCCTGAAAGGCTGAAACATGAATCGCGTCATAACTTGAGTAAGTAAACAAAACACTCAGCTGGAGAAATAAACAATTTACTTATACCGAGTCTTAACGGCAAACAGTAATTGGTATTAGCGCGTCAATGATGTTTTTACTCGACTGCTCGACGCAAAGGAGAGTACCTTTAAAGAGTCTTCAATAAATTTCAATATTGATTGTCTGTGTGATGTTTTTGCAGGTGTAAGGGTACATGTACATATTTGACTTCATCAAACAATTATTATTAAGTTTAGTTTATGTTTATGACACTTAAAATCAAAATTTGAATGAATTATTATTATAGTTACTATTAATTATTTTTCTTTAATTTAAAACTGTGTAACGGGTGAAATTTTATTGTTTAAATTAGTCTATGTAATTTGTGTATGTTATTTACAGATTTCAAACATAATGTAAAAGTGTTTATGAATAAATGTTATGATATGATATATATATACTTTATTATGTATTATTATTTTATTTATTACACAAAGTACATATTTCTTATTTCTAAGACAGTTTCCTGCAAAACTGTATTGTACAGTTTGACTGCAGGCACGAGTCTCTATACTAATAATACTATAGAATATTTATTATTTATAAACGATTATAAGATAAACAAATATATTTGATGCTGATTTTAGAGGTAAATTAAATCATGTTACTCAAGCGACTGCAGCAAATATGTTTTCAGGGCCGTTTTAAATATTATAATTGTAATTGTATTGTATGTATGTAATGTAAATATATATATTTACACGTATTACATTTTTGTATTCTCGATTTTAATGATCTTGCACTAACTACTAGCTTCTGTTTGGCCCTATGGTTGACTGGTAGAGAATGCCTTGCATTAAGTCCGTCATTTGCACAAGTTTGTACTGTGCAATAAGGTGTAAATAAAAAAATTACGTATTTATCAGTCTATGTATGTTTGTTCCTTTGTGGCACTCTAGAGAGAAAACGCAATTTTGATGTCATTACATGTGAATGGGTCTCGCGCTCTGAAGGTTCTATGCCTCTTCATAGAATAGTTGTCGAATATTTACTAAGCCAAACAGGCCAAGTGGAAGTCGAAACAACACAAGAAGAGTATACCTTATAAATAAATAAATACCATCCTTAAGTACGCAAAAAACCTGAAATATACACGTTTCTATTTTTTAATTATTATTATTATTATTTTATGGCATAGGGGGCAAACGAGCAGACGCGTCGCCTGATGGTAAGCGATCACCGTCGCCCATAGACACTTGCATCACCAGAGGAGTCACAAGTGCGATGCCGGCCTTTCAGGTGGGAGTACGCTCTTTTCTTGAAGGTTTGAAGATCGCATCGGTCCGGAAATACTGTTTAAATAATTTCTTCTTAAACATATCCTCGATAAAATAATGTCAAATAGTCAACGAAAACGCACCCGTCAGCGTATTCTAAGCATCGGTTGGGGCGAACTTTTTTTGTGTCATGTTTATTATTTTGTCAATTGGACATTATTTTACCAAAAATGATCTACTCATGTATCGGGCAAGAATAGTAGATTGTTAACCAACGGTTCAAAGTGACCCATTTCGCCCATTTTAATAAAATGGTGTAACTCAATTATTTTCGACTCCGTGGCTAACCGCAACAATAAAATACTTTCCACCCTAGGGATGGAAAAGCTATTTTCCACCCAGCTAAATACCCATCAAATTAAACTTTCCGAACAGGAGACACGAAAAAACAATTTCCTGTGCGTAACGAGAGAATTCTTCTCCCCACTACAGCAAATTGCGAGACGAAAGGAAAACAGTGAAAATATAACAAAACTAACTAAACATTTAATTAAAAAGTCAATCCTGTTTACAAAGAAAAAATTAACTTCCAGGGCCATGCTCACGCAATCAAAAAATACTGCCATTAATATACGTCACCGATTTTGATACAAGGTCATTAATTAAAACTTATTATCAAAACAATATTTGATTTATATTCGTGTCAGCCTAAATTCTTTGAAATTGGCTTTTTCTTTTAGAGATGGGGAACAACTTTACACTTCAATTACCGTGACTGCCGTTTTAGTTCTAAAAATATCATTGTGAAATAACACTAGTTAATTGTTATTATTGTTGAAACATTAAATACATCGCTTATTGTGTGTTATGTATTTACTAAGTACTGTACTAGTTTCAACATTGATAATAGAAAAGTGGGTAAGATTTGTGAAATCATGTCATTGGTAAGTTTGTAAAACCGGTGCTTTCAATAGGATCCCACCAAAAATATTTCATGTAAATTGGCAGCCAAGACTCACAAGCTCATAACGCTTTTTCTGTAATAAAGTAAACAGATTTCCGGCAAAAGCCAAGCTTTTAAGCCCTGACTTTACAAACCCTACACCTTGGTTTAAAATGTAAGTATGGTCTATTTCATGACATAACACTGAAGACCTGTGAAGTAATTTTCAACCGTAAAGAAGTCCATCGGGCCGTCTGGCTGGCCCATATCGTATGAAGTTAAGTTTATGCCTTCAATATTGTCACAATATGAAGACTATTTCATTTGTAGATGGTACCATATGATATGGGTCTTCAATGATATGACATGATCTATGAAACAGTCTATTAAACATTTTATAGTATATTAAGTACAAGAAGATGCCCGCAACTTCGTTCGCGGAGGAGAAAAAGTCATAACCCTTAGTTTTTTCTTTAGCGTAGTCGGGTAAAAAGTATCTTATAACCATCTGGAGACACCCAGCTACCCGTGTACCAAAAATTGTGGAAATCTGTTTAGCCGATTTTGCGTGATGAAGCCACAACGACACATACAAACATACATTAAATCCAAAACAAAAATTTTAGTGACCTCCAAATAGTCCATAACAATCAATTTTTTGAAAATATAGTATAGATATAACACAGGTGTAGTAGTTTATGTTTCATTTGATTTGGTAAGTTACCTTCCATCCCTCATACCAGCACTACGCATTGGCGTGAGTCGAGAAAATGCGAGATGGATTGCCGTTTTTAAATACGAGAAGGATTGCAACACTTTCAGAATAACATCAATGTATCTTAGCTCGACTGATCTGACCTGATTGATCTGTTATTTGCTAGCATAAAAGTAGAAATACAACTTATACTGACTATAATCGCATTCGTAATTACATTATAACTGTGAGTTTCTTGTATCAAATGACACTACTCGTACGAGTATCTATCGAAGTTTGTAAATTACAACCCCACACGATGGCCTCGTTAACTCTCGGCCATCTATAACATAAATACTCGGCCGGCAATCCCCTATTTCGCAGCCTCTGCAGTAATGTACTATTGAAAACGATTGAATATTTACAGCAGAGGTAGAACGAAGGATTCAGTAGCATTTCAATAAAAATGTTTTGTAATTGATTGTTGACTTCATACAACTTGCTACTCTAGAATGGACTGAACGGATTTGGAACTATGATTTACTGCTTTCCGCTGAATCGTTTTTCATCTGTTTTCCTGTTTGCCCTCCTTACCTTATCTACACTCACTCGTTGTTACCTATAGGGACCATAATAGAGTAATACTCATTCTTTTGAAATTTCAATTATATACCTATTACGGTTCAAGAGTTACGGCCCTGTGTCAGACAGACAAACAGAGGCTAGGTAATAGAGTTTTGTCGGTACCCCAAAGAGCTTGAAAGCTTTTTTCACGATGCCTTTCTCGATAAATAATAGCTGATAGGATTTATTCTTCACAGTAAAAGCCCTTTCAAAATAGAAAAAGAAGGTATTGTGCTGCTGATTGAACTTTTCTTAAAGTGATTGACGTTGAAAATAAAGGTTGTTGTTCCTGGTGTTGCTATATAAATTGCTCGGCAGGCGAGTTCGTCTACGAAATAAATTACCACACTTTGTTATTCCCGAGTGTCTTATTTTTATTAAGGAACCTACCGCCGCTTGATGTCAGGTTCACCTGATTATTGGAGAGTTTTAGTCGGCATCATAGACGGCGCTTTAATTATATATTAATATACCCAAATATCCTAATCCTAATAATATTATAGTATACCCCTAAATGCTGTATGTTATATGTAATGATGTATGTATGTACGTGTCTCTTAATTTTAAAAAGTAATGAACGGATCTTAACGAAACATTCCAGTATTTAGACATCAGAATAACACATCTATACATTGCATCTTTACGTGGACGAAGTCGGGAGCTACAGTACTATAACTGTACTGTAACTGGACACAGAACACCCGGACACTGGGCACCGGACAACCAGACACTGGACAACCAGACATCGGAATCGGACAGCGGACAACCGGACACCGGACAACTCGATACTGGACAACCGGACAACGGACATACCCGATACCTCAAAAGAATAAAAGGAGACCTGCTTACATAAAGAAATGAGATCCCATCAAATCATTACATGTAAAAAAAATACAAGTTTCGCAACCACTTCTACCGCAAAAAGTTGTGAGATAAAATAAAACCAAGTTGCTTAATTTATTCAGCACTTACCTATAGATGGGAGCATCTATCGACATCTTTTTTTACTGAATGGGTCATCTAACCACATGTCATGGTGACCGTTATAGTGACCCATAGTGACCGTATCAGTATTGCACATTTTTAGCTTCTTAATAAATATAATGAAATGGTACACAAACGAGGAACTTAAATAAGCAAATAACACCGCGGCGTTCTCCAAAGTCTATTAAATGCCTTCAAGTATATAATTGTGCTAACGTTTTCGTCTTCAATAAGTATTAATAGTAAGACATTTTTCGTGGTCGTAAACAAAATATATTATTTTCGTACTCTTATTTTCATTTGTGTAAAATAGCCGTCTTATTATATAAGCACTTTCTTTCTCGCGATGTCTACTGTATGGTTAAAAATAAATTGTTTTTTCATACTATAATATTGTAAATGCGAAGTAGCTTTGTACCTTCCGGCCGCCATCGCAACTGTGTTTCACAACCAGTTGTCTACGAGGATTTTTTAGTCTTTCATGGCAACCAGTTGTGATAAAAACATATATATTCTTCTTCCGCAACCAGTTGCCAACAAAGAAAAAAATCGCCGCCTTCGCAACTGTGTTTCACAACCAGTTGTCTACGAGGATTTTTTAGTCTTTCATGGCAACCAGTAATATTCTTGTCACGCACTAATCTCGACACATCATTTCAAGCAATAAAACCTCCTTATTTCTTACATAGTCATCATGACAGATATCTGTCATATTCGAAAAAAACCATTTGTAATTCCTTAACCTGACATTGTCATGTCATATTTTTCTCTGTACTATCATTCAAGTTCTAGTTATTTGCTTACGAGCTACATATAAATAAGTAATTGGTTATAATATAACTTTAACTTTAGGTCACAGGTTATCATTTAAATGCAATTTGTGCCATTAGACATTATAATTTGAATTCGATGCATTAAATACGTGCCCATCAAGCAATGTCTACGTCAAATATATATCCAAGTTCATCCAAGCTAGAATTCATAAGTTCAAGAAGAGGAGGCGTCACTCTTCTGTATGATGGGTATCGTTATCATCGCAAAAAAAATTATACAAATGGAGACTCATTTTTTAAATGTTGTAATAGTACCGGGTGTAAAGGTAATTTGACAGTGAACACGCGTAATGAGATAACAAAAATATCCAAGGCACATAACACTGACTGTATCGCTGATTTTGGGAGAAATGTGGTGCTAAAAAAAATGGACGATTTGAAGCAGAAGAGTAGCTGCAATTTTATATCTATTAAGAAGCAATACGAAGAAACTGTTCGCGAACTTAAAGATGAAGGCTATGAATTACTGACAAAGATACCGAGATATGAAAATATAAAAACGGGTCTGAATAACGAAAGAAACAAAGTGTTGGGTGTTGCTAAAACAAGGTTCAATAATGCTCATGACGTTATGATTCCTAATAAATATAAAAATTTCCTTCTTGCTGATTACTGCGATGACGATAAGCGGATCATTGTTTTCGGGTCCAAAGAAATTATAAATGATCGAGAGAGAATAGCGATTAATAAATACCATCACTTTTTCGCTGACGGTACTTTTAGATCTTGTCCCAGAGCATTCGCACAACTGTATACAATACATGGTTACAATAAAAACAGTCATACGATACTTCCTTTAATATTCGCTTTACTACCAGACAAAAAAACGGATACCTATAAAATTTTGTTCAAAATGATCAAGTCGCGTATCAGTTGGAATCCACAAAAGATAACTCTTGATTTCGAAGTAGCAGCCATAAATGGGATTCAAAGTGTGTTTCCAAAAATAATATTTAAAGGGTGTTACTTCCATTATAATCGTTGCTTGTGGAAAAAAGCAAAAGCCTTAAATGTAAAACTACGAACGGAACGAAGACATGTAGCTCGATGCGTAGGGCTTGCTCGTTTACCAGCTCAATATATAGAAAAAGGTTATTTATATGTAATGACCAAAATGTCCAAAAATCCTAGTGAAGGACTTAAAAAATTGAACAAGTACTTCCAAAAACAGTGGATAAAGAAAAATGAAATGATGAAATCATGTTCTTGTGCAAAAGAAAACGTGAGAACGAATAACAATATTGAGGGATGGCATGCAAAGATAAACCGTTATATAGGACGAAAATATCCTTCTTTGGCACAATTGTTGGACGTTTTATTAACGGAAACGGAAAGTTACAATTTAAAATTAAAAAGTAAAAAGAAACTGGAGTACAAATTGATCGACGAAGAAATTGATGTGGCAATACAACAACTAGAAGGAAAAGAAATTACAGTTGGGCATTGCCTTGAAATAATAAGCCCTTTCTCCATAACTTTTTAGTAAGTTCGTAAAATATTAGTTGCAGAAGATATTTCAGCTAGTTTTCTTTTAAGTACAGTGTAGTTGTTTGGTATTCGAAGAACAATTTTTTTTACTTGTATATTTATATTTTATCTTAAGCGGAATAAAAGTGAGTTTCAGATTTCATGGCATTTCATTTGTTTATTAATTATATTGTCGCTTAAACATCAATCATTTTCATTGAAACTTAACTAGTTATTTAGGTTCTAGGAATTATAAGCTATATTTAACAATACGTTTCATAATCATTTATTACATGTGTCAAGTACCCTATTCGGGGTACGGACCCGTGCTTCACCTCGTTATTTCACCTGGGTGAAGCACGGGGTATGCCCTAGTCCCCATGCTCCAACTGAAAATTGATAGATAGTAAAGAAATGAAGTACACCGAGTGCTGAAGTCTTTTATTACGATACTATAAAACACAAAATAATACAAAAGAAATTAATTAAAATAAAACGTATCTACCGGCACTATAGTGAAAAAAAAAACTGACCGACGGCATAACTTTGCTGCTCAATATCTTAAACAATATCTTAGTAATATAATAATCAAATCCCCTTATTCCAATGCGGATAACACTGTAATTTGGACTAATTGTAGAGCACTTTTGAACACTTTTATAATGTCTGCCGCGTGGACTTCGCTGAAATTTGTGACCGCTGTGTTCGAATTTACGACGGCGTCCCAGTTTTCCGCATCAATATGACGTAAGCACACTTTTGCATGCGGAGGCAAGTAAAAATTATATTTTGACAAAATCATTGCCCTGTGGAGATATGTAAGCGGGCGAAGGCTTTCCTCGAGACATCCACTAAAAACACAAGTACTGCTTTCGCACACTGCTCTTTTTAGTTGCCGTGTTCCGAAGCCATTCTCCGTTTCACCGTTGTTAAATTCAAAGTAACTAGCCATTATTATATTGCACTATTACTTTGCACAATTTTTTACAAATAAAATTGACTTGGAGTTATGTCAGACAGATAAAATAAAACAAAAATATATACGGACTCTTTCGTGCTTAAAGTGGCCAGTGTTAATTCAGATGGGTGATTCACAAACTCCAAGGTACTGTATGGTCTAAGATTGAACTATAATTGGAAGTAATCTTTAAAGTTTAACGCAATTTATCCAAAAAATGGCCTACTGTGATGTGGTTGTTTAATAATTCCATTTGAGTATTCATAATGAACTCGTCTCTTTCGCAGTATTCTTTGCGTCGTTTAGAGGTAGGTTCTATTAAAAGGTTTAAATTGTTTCTGGATATTACTGCTAGGAACTTATTTAAGGTTACATATGGCTTCTTAAATTCTTTGTTATGTTTAGAGTTCCAACTCTCAGCAACATTATTTGTCCGATGTCGTTCACTATATACACGACATTCGTTGATATTTCTATTAATATAATATTTTTCCATGTATTTAATAAACTCTTTTAGCTTCTCATTATGCATCATCATCTTCTTAATTTTTGATATATAGCAATCCAGGTTTGAACAAAGATTATAAAATTTTAAAATACGTAAGTACTTTAAGTTTTGTAATCTATGGTTGTGAACAAACAAATTAACTCTTCTATGGCAACTAGACTTTTTGAGATTTTCCTTGTTGGCAACTGGTTGCGGAAGAAGAATATATATGTTTTTATCACAACTGGTTGCCATGAAAGACTAAAAAATCCTCGTAGACAACTGGTTGTGAAACACAGTTGCGATGGCGGCCGGAAGGGCTTTGTATGTCTATCTTTTTTTATACTTTCATGGTTAAACAACCGAACAGATTTTAATTACATTGATTTAAATAAACACGATTTTTACTCATTATCGAACACAACAAACGGGGCTTAGTCGCGTATAAATATCATTTTATTTAATGACCTTTCGTTGGTAAAACTTCGACGTTTCGGACGTCGCGTTACGTCCATGGTCTCGAAAGAAGCTCGAAAGAAGGTCAGTTCCTTCGAGACCATGGACGTAACGCGACGTCCGAAACGTCGAAGAATTACCAACGAAGGGTAATTAATTAAAATCATATTTACACGCATATAAGCCCCGTTTGTTGTGTTGTAATAATGAGATTTTAATTATATTAAGTACGAAAATATTTTGGATCCCATACATACTCGTACATAATTATTGCACAGGCAATTTTGTATATAGAAAAAATAAACCGTTTCCTCGGAAAACGCGATAAACGTATCTAAGGTGAACAAACGAAATGACTGCCTCTGATTCCGTGTGGGTGTACTCGTTCATAGATTTAGGTAATGTACTATGGCTGCATAAGTAGATGGTCATTGTTAAACGCGAATGCCTTGAAGCAAGTCGAGACGCTTACGCTACGTGCTATACTTCATTAGTTTCATGAGATTCCACTAGATGGCGCTGATAACAGCCATTAAAGTAAAATAAAATATTTTATTCCGTTGGTAGGCGGAGTCAGTTTGTTTATTTTCGGTGTTGTCCAAATCCAGAAATTATAGAATGTATCTTCGATTATTTATTAAATGTTTCTAAGGAGAGTCTAAATTCGAATCATATTAATTTACTACCGATGATGATTTACGCAAAATCCAAAAACACTATCTTTCCTATAACTGTTGCCAGGATTCGAACTCTGGGCCCTTCAGACGTTTTAAACAGCTGCATTCAGTCCCTCAGCCATTGAGACTCGGTGAAAGTTAATGAAATTTATTACCATATTCAGAATGACGTAAGTTTACAAAAAAATTAAGTAATGCGTTTAGTATGAATATTTTTTAATTGATTATTTTTTTAGGTTTCTTAAAGTAATTGTAATTTTACACGAATATTAATAAGAAATAATAAATTCACTTGGTATTCGTTGTTGAAAAGTGCAACAATCACTTATTGGTTAATACTCATACTTAAAAGGTAGACTTAAAACATAAATATACCGTTCTAGTTTTTATTGCTGAGAAACAGCTCGTCCGTTAGTACTAGCTAGTCCCGTCGGTTCAATTGTCTTGTTTGATTGCTTTTTATTACTTTTCAAGTTTTATAATGAATTCTCATTACAACACCGATCTAGTGAAAAGGTCACAGATAATGCCTTGCATAATGAAGGCAAAAATATGGCAGAAATTGCCAGAGAAACCGGTGTAAATGTAAGTATATTTTTATATAAAATACAAATATAATGAATATATTTAAACGATATCTGTATTATACCATATTTCTAAATATTGTTGCAGAGAAAAAACGGTTGCTTTATGGGTGCAACGATTCGGAGAAGAAGGGTCATTATTGCACCGCCAAAGAACTATTGACCACGGCTGATTGACGCACAGCATCGTCGTTAGTCCGGGAGTATGAAGTAAACGGTTTTCAAACAACTAACCATTACCTACGCCCGTTTATATGACATAAAAAAAGTGGACACTTTTTGTCGTGTCCTTCATAGTGAACGATTGCAGCATCGTAGGCATGCGGTCAAACTTTTACTAACACCACATCACAAAGAAAAAACATTTTAGTTTGCCCGGGAACACTTAAATGACGATTGGAGCAATGTCATGTTTACAGATAATATTTTATATGTGGAGTCCGGTCGTATTACTGTGAACATGTGCGGTTGGATGAGTGCTGATCGAGTGCCGAGTCGGGGGAAGAGTGCTGATGCTGACTATTACAATGTGCTGGAAGAAACCGTGTTACCAACTATTAGGAATGTCTATCCAGAGGAAAAATTATCAGTAACTACGTTTGTTAAGATAACTGTCCGGTCCAATACATCGTTCGCAAAATGTGCGTGAGTGATTTTACCAGCACAATAATATAAATGTCATATCGTGGCCTACTAGATCACCTGACTTAAATTCCATAGAAAATGTACGGGATGTTATCGTTGAACGTTGTAATCATCGGAATATTCAATAATGACATGTTTTAAGTGTAATAATGAAATTACCTATGAATGAAGTATTTTTGAATTTGAATTTAATGAGTAAAACGCAGAAATATTGAAGACACACTGTGCTACCATTTGGGATAGTTATCGTGGTTCGGGTCTGTGTCAACATTTCTTAAAATTTATGCGTTCCCGCGCTTGCAAGCAGTTATAGATAAAAATGTGATAATTAGCTAAATATTAGTTACATTACTAACTTTTTTAACTATTCTACAATACTACATTATTTTTATTGTTTGAAATTGAAAAATATGGTTAAATTTTTTTAACTTTCTACTATGACAATAAATAACCATCTTTTGTGTTATTCAATTTATTACAATATTTTTTCATCACCTAAACTTTGACTTATTGATGAATGATAAGCAAAAGAGAATCAAACAGCAACATTTAAATATTATAGTTAACTAACTATTAAAGTAGGTATTGTTTTGTTAAGGTGAAGCTTCAATCGTCTTTCTGATTTCTGAAACGAATAATTAACCTGTAGCCTCAAGAAAGTTTTTAAATTGTTTTTTTTTGTTTTTCACTTGAATTATATTTTAAATATAAGTACTGTGTGAGTAATAAAGTTTGTTGAATTTTTTTATTGTTTTATTATTGTATATCTATTAGTCCTTTAGGTTAATTTTACGCACATACCCATTTATCTTACTTCATAATAATAATAATAACAACGTCTAAACCGCTGACGTCTGACAGAGCACTTTTTCTCCGTGTCATTGTAAATATTTCGTTTTATGTGTTTATACTTTGTTTTCGCCACTTTTTCTACTCTCCTTTAAATAAAATTATACAAATCCTTTTATACAATTATACAAATATTTATGTGCACCGTGACCTGCAAATACTTAATATGGGAAGGAAGACATACTTTGACATATGTCAACAAGGCGAACAATATCTGTACACATTGAAATTGCAAAATAACGATGATTACAAGATCGCAAAGGCGCTTAAAAACAGCGGCATCACGTAAAGCACGCCCACCACCTCCGCCTGCGCCGTCTAGCTCCTCGCCATCGTCGTCGAGAGACGAATGTGCGACTGCTCCCGACACCAGCGAGTCGAGCGATAACGGGCGCGGGCCACCGCCCCCGCCGCCACGACCACCAGCACGACGAGGGCGCCCACCGCTGCCGGCACGCTTGGGGCCTACGGGTCATCCTGCTCCGCCAACGGCTCCCGCTACCGGTGGTGTAGTACGTCGCATGCGATGAACTCAAGCTATGAACGAACACTGCATACTACGGGGCTACAGAGGGGGGAACCCACCTGTCTGAGTACCGGGACAGGATGCTACTTCTGTTCCAGACCCTCAAACCGGTCATCGCCGTATCTGCACAACGACTATCGGATCAAGTGCGCGCCATCCAACGGCGCAACTGACTGGACGACGCGACGCTTGATCGACTGCGCCTGGAAGTACTGGCTGCTCGCGCGGCCTCCACGTCGTCTCAGAATCCACCTGCTACGTCACCGGTTTCGGCGCCAGCACTCGACCTGGTGCCGGGGGCGCCGCGGGTTGATCCCAACTCTGACGAGGAACACTTCACGAGTAGCGTAAGTACCAACGCCAATGAGCAATTGAGGAGGACTCTGGAAGAGACGATTGAGCGGTATCAATTTGCACCTGACTCTAGGCCGCGATAACCACGCTTGCCCACAAATAAACGTAAGTTAGCGCTAGTGGGAGCCCTAAACGCTTTGCTAGACCCGTATCTACGGGCTAGCGAAGATTTAGCTGATACCCACTCGATCATGTACTGCGGGACCATCGCGGCGTGCCGCGTTGCTCGTGTCAAGTTCCCGGACGCTGACTGAGCACCGCGAACTGCCGGCTGTGTCCCCGCCTGGCAAATACGGATCGAGCGGCGTATCAGCACGTTCAGGACACTCATTACACTGCTTCAGGGGGGGTAATAACCGCCCTCGTGTCATGCGCTACGTAGCACAGGCCTTTGCGGGGACTGATGTCAGACCCCGTGATTACATGGCCTGTGTCACGGAGCGCATCGACTTCCTAAAGCAGAAAGTCTATGCGTGGGCAAGCCGTATCCGCCGCTACAGAGAACGTGTGGATTGATTCCAGCAGAATCGCCTTTTCCAGAGCGATCAAAGGAAGGTATAATGAAAGTGGGAGGGAACCGACCAACGTGTGACCGATGGACAGCTGCCGGATCCTACTGCCATGAGTAATTTCTGGCGTAGTATCTGGTCGGTGCCAGTCGAGCACACCGAGGGTGAGTGGATGACTGTTGTCGAACGTGAGTCTATCGAAACCATGGGGGCTGTTACCATCAGCCCCGATGACGTGAGCTGTGCGGCTCGTACGACCCAGAACTGGAAAAGTCCTGGGCCGGACGGGTTGCACAACTTCTGGGTCAAGTGGTTTCGATGTTCACACGAACGACTGGCAACACAATTCCAACAAGCCCTCGAGCTTGGTTCCCTGCCATCTTTCCTAACAACTGGTATTACCTTCCTGCTCTATAAGTTCGGTAGTACCACGGAAGCAAAAAACTATCGACCCATCACGTGCTTGCCTACGCTGTACAAGCTCCTTACATCTATTCTGAGAGCAAAAATTAACACGCACATTGTTGCGAACAACGTTTTGGCCTTCTCTCAAAATAGATGTAGGGTTGGGTCCCGTGGTACTAAGGAGCTCCTCCTCATTGACACGACCATTCGTCAACAAGTTCGGCGGAACAGGGGGTCTCTTTCGGCGGCTTGGATTGACTACAAGAAGGCCTATGATTCGGTGCCTCATTCATGGCTTGAGAGGATCTTGGAGCTGTATAAAATCGATACAGTTTTAATTTTTTTTTTGGCATAAAAAATGGCATAAAATCCTTTATAGGCTCATGTATGAGGCAGTGGACCACAGTCCTTCGTCAACCAGGCGGCCGGGATGGCCCCCCTGATCCGTAGGACTTTATAAGGATTAAGAGGGGTATTTTCCAGGGCGACAGTTTGAGTCCATTGTGGTTCTGCTTAGCCCTGAATCCACTCAGCAATTTTCTGAAAGATTCAGGATTAGGTTGCCGGCTTTGCAGAGGGGGTAAGATCATTTCTCATCTGCTGTACATGGAGGATCTCAAGCTGTTTGCACCAAAACGACCAGAACAGGTGGAGCTACTCAAAGTAACAGAAACTTTCAGTAGTGGCATCAAAATGGAGTTTGGTGTAGACAAGTGTGCGGTCATGCATGTACAGCGGGGGAAAGTCGTAAATTCAACGAATTTACAGATTTCCCAGGCAATGTCTCTCAAATCTCTCTCCGAAGTTGAAACCTACAAATACCTTGATATGTCACAGTCATTGAGTATTGCGGACGGAGACATTAGACAGGCAGTGAAGGAGCGTTTTATTTTGCCCCTTGACAAAAGTACTGAACAGTCTTTTGTCGGGTGGCAACAGGATGCGCGCCTTCAACGCTTGGGTGCTGTCTGTACGATGCGATGTACTCCTTTGGCATACTAAGGTGGACCCAGACTGAGCTGTAGGCCCTGGATCCGTATGCTGCTCACTACACACCGCATGCTACACCCACGCTCGTCAGTTATGAGACTACATCCCACGTAAGTGTGGGGGCCGTGGCTTTTTAAACGTCAACGTTTAAAAAAAAAATTATAATAAATTACCATCACCCTTAAAAACATCACCTGACCAAGAATTTAAGAAGAAATTATTTAAAGTATCATGTGAAAATTGTTTTTATGGTATTAATTAATTCTTTGGACATAAATTTTGATCGTGGACATATTAATATTGTTACTGTTATTGTTATTATTATTATTTTGTTTTAAATGACCTTAATTTTTATTCTTAACTTTTTTTTTTTTAATTTTAATTGTGACCGATCTACAATAATATTAATTAATAATGACATATAATGGTAAAACCCCGACTGTACACAATATATTAATTAGTTATTGATTTGATTATATTTAAGTTATTACTATTTTTAATTGATCATTGTCAGTTTTAGCATTAATTGTGTCATTTAATTATTGTTGGACCGAGTATTTATATTTATATTTTCTTAGGTAATATGTACCTAGTCTTATGTTGCCATTGTAATTTTCACATGTCACTATATAGTGGCTGAATATATTATTGGAATGCGAATAATAATAATTGTAACACCTGTATATGTACTATATATTCTAGTGAATAAACTACATTCATTCATTCATTCATTCATTCAACGACCTCCATAATCGCGAGGTGTGCAGCCTCAGGGAGTATTTCCTAAACAACGAGTGTGGGATATATCGCGATGTAGTGGCAGTAGACAAAGGCCTCACCCCTCTATCTTTGGCAAACGAGAACTGGCGCAGACCAACGGTGCTTAGCACCGTAGACTGCAAAGGTGTATGGAAGAGTACGGAGCTACACGGGCGATTCTACAAGGCCCTTACAGCGCCCGATGTAGATCTGCTTGCGTCGGTGAACTGGCTACGTTTCGGCAATCTCTTCGGGGAAACCGAAGGTTTTGCCTGTGCAATTGCGGACGGAGTTATCATGACGAACAACTACCGGAGGTATATCCTGAAGGACGGTACGGTCGACATCTGTCGGGCATGCCGCCGTCCCGGAGAGTCACTCAGGCATATAATTTCCGGTTGTTCTGATCTTGCTACCGGCGAGTACTTGCACAGACAACCAAGTAGCCAGGATTATTCACCAGCAACTTGCTGTTAAATACGGTTTTGTGGGGTCTGAGGTGCCGTACTATAAGTACGCACCGGTGCCAGTTCTTGAAAATGGTCGTGCCACGCTTTATTGGGATCGATCTATCATCACGGACAGGACTATTGTAGCCAATAAGCCTGATATCGTGCTGATAGATCGATCTAAGCGCCGGGCAATACTCATCAACATCACCATTCCACATGACGAGAACCTCGTGAAGTCTGAGAAGGGCAAACTTAGCTAGTATCTTGACTTGGCTCACGAGGTGACCGCTATGTGGGATGTTGATTCGACGATTATTGTCCCGATAGTCGTTTCGGCAAACTGTCTTATAGCGAAAAGTCTCGACGAACATCTTAAGAGACCCTCGCTAGATGGCTGGATCAAGAGTCAGATACAGAAGGCAGTAATCCCTGGACACGGCCCGCATTGTCAGGAGGTTCCTCTCTGTACAGCCCTAACCACCGGTAGCTTGAGCCCTGCCCCGCTGCCGGCGGCACCCTAGGTTAGGACTTTTATAATGTGTTTATATTTTGTATCTGCTTTTTGTATTTTACTTTTTATATTCATGTTGTAAAATACCTAACTTATGACCATAAATAAATAAAGAGTATAATAATAAAACACTCCTTATTCAGTGGAGTTTTCTACAAATAAACCCTTACTTTTTTCTACTAATTTATATAGGCCAAAGTTAAAATGTATACAGCCGAGACAACTGCACAAATGTCATATCAGGTTAAAAAATATGTTTATCATTAAAACAACACAACCTATAAATAAAGTGTTTGTTCATTCTGAGTACAAATAACGTGCACTATCTACAATATGAACACTACACAATTTAATATAGATCTATCCCTATCATAGCTATGAATTCAGTCAATCTTCAAAGTGTTAGATAATTGTAAATTTCTGAAAGTTTTAACATTAAATATTTTCATGCGAATGTATGTCTAAAATTTGCATTTTTATTATGAAAACATGTAACATAATATTTTGAGAGCAACCCTAAATTTTGATTGATAGCCCATGGCCATAACATAGGTAGGTAAAACGAATTATTTTCTAATTCCTAATCACAACCAGTTCATTTATTTATTATTATTATTATTATTTTTAGTTTATTTATCATAAAGAATCTTAAGTGGTATATACAAAATTATACTCCGCCAAACTGAGGACAGTTTGTTGGCGGATAAAGCGCTCATTAACATTTTAGTGTTCTACCGACTTATAATTTACTACACATAACATTTATATCGCTGTTACATTTACTAAGGTATAAACCTGCACCGCGTAGCACCCCGACCCCAATCGCTGTCGCAGATAAGCAGCCATATGATACTTAGTTATATATTACATACTACATTTGAACAATAATGCTACTCAATACTGTTATCAAACAATTCTAAGAGTTCTGCCTGCAGTTTTTTCTTAAAATCCATATTGTTCGCCCTTGCAATACTCATGTCCTCGTATGCCATTTTAAGACAGAAATAATAAATATAAGTTGTTCTTTAACTATAAGCCCGCCTATTGTCATTATTTATTTAATTCTTTAGTTTTTTTATTTTCTTCAATTAAATTTTGGTATTCAATTAATCACACTAGTTGTTTATGACCGTATAAAATTCATATCCATTCAAGATCTGTTTGTCGAAAAATTTTAAAACCGTGAATTCGTGGATAAATTCTTCATACTTACGTTGTATAAAATGGCGGCAACAGATTTTGTAACGATAGTTTCTTTGAAATATCGCCAATTGCTTAAGGAGGGCAATAGGTAAGTTAGCGTGGTAACATTACACAATTTGTTAAAAAGAAGGGTATACCACTTATTAAATATAGATGTCGTTGTAATTTCGGTGTAAGTTTTTTCAATTTCATGAATAATAGTAATTATATTATATCGAACATACATTTAAGTAACTACAAGACTATTAAATTTAATTAAGTCATTAAAATCGTCAGTTTTGGTCAAAACGACGCCATCTAGTTAATTTTTGCAAAGTTAGCCTGCAACCGGTCAAGCCATTATCGCCTGCAATGTGACCATCCAAGTTTGCTGTCGATAGTACCTATAAAGGTTTATATAGGTATATAGGTTTTATTTATGACATAGGAGGCAAACGAGTACGCTCTTTTCTTGAAGGTTTGAAGGTAGCATCGGTCCGGAAATACTGCAGGCGGCAATTTATTCCACAGTTCAGTCGTGTGTAGGTTTCTATGTAGAAAGAGGTGCGTTCGAATTTCATAATCAATTTTTTTAATTCTAATTTCTTAACGCTTTTGCACGCAGTATCATTCTGACATCGATCTGAGAAATTCATGATCAGGAAAATCAGAATGTATGTGGGTAAAAGTTAAACAGTACGCAATCCCGTGCTTTCTGGATTCATCATCATCATCATATTAGGCTCAAGATACTGCTTGACAAAAACCTCCCCCAGGGATCTCCACTCCGGTCGTGCGTCGCCCTCATACAACGGCTTCTCGCGATCTTGACGAGATCGTCGGTCCATCTTGGGGGCTTTCCCACGTACGATTCCGATTAGGACTCCTACTATTTAGGCACGATTACTATTTCACACGATTCCTATTAGGACTGCATAGTCACAATCCAAGAAACTGCAGCTTAGTTAAAACAGAAGCGACGGATTCTAGCTCGGATAGTTTTCAAAATGAACAACCCAGCCACGTGCTAAGCATAAATAATGAATTAAATACTATTGCAATAGATTGAGATCCCACTGCAAATGTCACGACAAACCAGCTAATAATTCAAATGATTAATTCATTAAACACTCCGCTACTATATATTATATTATTACGAGTGATCATATAAATACAAAAACCAGCCAAGTGTGAATCGGACTCGCGCACCGAGGTTTCCGTACAAATTTTCACTTAACCGGGTTGTTCCTAAAGGTTTTTTGAAAATAAAAATAAAAATGACCAGTTAGAGACATGGTTATAATTTTCATGTAATATTTATGTTTATTTATAGACATAGAGAAAATTTCAAAATTTTCGTTTGGTAAACTTCGGAAATAAAGGGGGGAATGGTGTTTCTTTTTCACATTTTCCTCAATAAAACAAAATCTCATCGCAATAATAAAATTTCAAAAATGTTTGAAAATGTGCAAATAAATTCTTTCATAATGACGCCATATTTGACCTAGTAGCTAGACTTTATATTTTTGCCCCCCCTTATATTCGTCGTCCTTTTTAAAACATGTGGGGCTGACCATGTTTATAAATATTCCAAATTTCAAATAGATAGCATAAGTAGTTTTTGAGAATAGTTGGACAGACAGACAGACAGATAAACAGAGTCGCATCTTCAGGGTTCCTTTTTTACTTTTTTGGTACGGAACCCTAAAAACAATTCAATAAATGTGTTTTTGCGGATTACTTCAGAACGGGTACACCTATTTGGCTAATTCTTTTTTTGTTGTATTAGTAATTATTAGGACAAAATTAGCATGGAAAAATGAAAATTTTGGGCTTGAAAATTTCCATATTAGAAGTGACTGATATCTCATATATAACACTACTCTTTGAAGGGCACTGAATTGAAAATAAATATATATATATTGTATATTTCGTTATGGCTTCATCACGCCGAAATGGCTTAACAGATTTCAATTATTATAGGTTTACGGGTAGCTGGTCGTCGATAGATGGTTATAGGTTATTTTTTATCTGACTACGCTCGAGGAATGAAAGGGTTATATTTTTTTCCCCTCTACTGACGAAGTCGTGGGCACAGGTGGAAACGCCTGCTACGAGTATTATATTATGTGATTCTCAATATAATTTTAGACGAGATGATTGATTAATTGATTGTGCTGATTTGGGCTAGCATTATCTGCTGTTACCGATTGAGTGTGTTACGGTGGTGGAGCTGCCGCAACAGCCCCCAGCGCACCACGTGTTGGTGACTGTCGCGCTCGGGCACACGGAGCAGCTAACGATACATACAAATATACAAAACAAAAAAATCGATTCATTCAGTGACTTTCAAAGAGTCCGTTAAAATACTTTTATTGTCAATATCTTCAATGTACAGTTAGCAGCAGAGAAATGTCACCCCTCTGCCATATAATGTTAGGATGGCAGGGGGTTACTTATCTCTGCAGCTGATATTTCATTTTTTTCTAAAGAATCTCTGTGCTCGTGAAGTAATGACATACTTTCCGCACTAGCACTGAAATGTACTGTTTACGACAAACGTCGGAAACTCAAATGAGATAATATACGCGATATAATCTGTTTAAATTGTTTTATTTAAATGAGTGACAATTGCGAAAACAGAAGAAAAAATTAAGTTTATAAAAGTAGCGACAGAATAGATGTTCACTAGAAAATTACTGTGAGTTTCAGACATCTTTAAAATGCGAGTACTGCTCGAACAGGGCAGCGACCGGGTCCGCTCGTGTCTCAAGCCTAAGGTCCTCAGAATGGATCAAGATATGTTGAGCAGTACTCTGCTTTAACCAGGTGAGTAAAAGCTAAAGTAATCTAAACATTTTAAACATTTGATTTAAAGACAAATTGGTGCACTTGACTGCGGGATCTTGGCCTACAACAGGATCTCATCTATAACTTTGAAACATGGACAACTCCGAACGTGAAATTTAAACACGATACCTATTCACAACATCCCAAACGTGGGCTACATTCCATGTGGCAAATTATATTTGTTCGAGATATGTCCGATACATCACCAGGGACCGTTACTGGTATTAATAAAATTGTCGTTTAAAGTCCAATAAGCGAGAAATTCAATGTAAATACCTGTTAATTTGTATGAAAATATTACCATATTCAGTCCCTGGATATCAGTTGTATGTTAACTTTAGCGATATGTGCTCTACTCTAGATAACCGCTACGACATTTCTACCTCGTTAAGACGGTTACTCTATTGTGACTGGCATGAATTTAAAATCAAATCAAATCAAATTATTATTTATTTGCTAGAATACAGTAAGTGGATGCTGTCAAATACATTTCTGAGATACAGTGTTTTCAGCCTGCTAGTGGGCAGGAAAATATTAAATACAATTAAAATTATGCACCTACTAAAATTGACTATGATAGTATTTTCTATAACTATATATGACTCGGCAAGCAAAACAATAAAAATAGAATATATATATATACTACATTTTACTAAACTTAATAAATATGCGGTGTATAATCAAAGTATTATTTTACTGCGTAAAGGCAATTTTGTACCAAAAGTCCAATAAATATTTCCTAAATTGAGGAATTTCGGATTTTCTAACTTGGTTGGGTAACTTATTGTACAATTTGGGTGCCATACCAAATACACTTTTTGCACGTAAGGCTGTTTTTGATTGCTGAAAAGTGATTTTATAACGCTGCCGTGCAATTTTAAAAACAGAAAATTGCTTAATATTTAACACGTCTCAGCGGAAGCCGCTCTGACAGCCTATCACGGCTATGTATCATCTGTGCTCCTGTATGGATTGATCTTGTGGGTAAATTCTGTGGACGTATACAGAGTATTAAAAATACAGAAAAAATGTGTGAGTGTGAGAGTAATTTGCAATGCATGGTTTGAGCTGTGTGCTGTGTCCCCCTTTTCAAAAAACTACACATTCTGCCTTTGCCATGCTTGTACATCAGGGAAGTATGCGTTTTTGTAAACTCCCACTTACACTACTTCCAGAAGCGTGGAGACACTTTGCAAAGGCAGACACGATTGAAAGGGATGCCTCCCTGCTACTACAATGACAATGCCGTAAAGCTAGATACAAAAAAAATATTTATAACACAATATATACTCTCTCTTAATTGACATATATACTCTCATCCCTGAAGGAATCGTAAATCTTCAGGGAAATAGGTTTTAAAGTAGTCTAAATAGCTGGCTTGTTGAAAATTGTTATTATAGCGTAATAGTACATTACTGCAGACGCCGGGAAAAAAGTGCTTGCCAGGTGAGTAGGTATAGTAATGAGAAGTCGGGAAGCACTTTTCACGGCCACAGGCGTGTATTGTGCTTTTCTCAAACATATGCAGTGAAATAGAAAAATACACCACTCAAGAAACTATACGACATTTTTTTTAAATCCCTCCATAATGTTTTTTTACGGAAGTCGTCAGTATTTCGCGTGAGTAGTGTTCGAGTAGACTCTATTAGGGCCGTAATACACAACCTGATAATAAGAATCTTAATTTCTATTATAAATAAAATAAATGCAGAGGATTTTAAATACTGTCTATGGTCTCTGGTGACTTACGCATAGACAATATTTTAAATTTATTCATCAACATATGAACCATACAAGTTTGCGTTCTTAATAGCAGTTCGTGTGTAATAGGCATTATCGCGGACATTTTTAATCCGATAACCATTCAGCCACTAAAAAAATAATTAAAAAACATTATTCAGCTGTTTAGCCTGTTCATGATCACAGACGCCATGTTTACATAAAAATAAAATACTTCCCGGCCTAGGCCTTCAATTTTGTATGACATTCCTTTACAGTTCTTTCATGTTGTTCCGCCTGAAACGTGATACTTTGACGCCTGTTTTAACGCACGTAATGACGACATTTTATTGTATGTTTGAGAAAAATATTTTTTTGACACGTGTAGAATTTGGCAGGTCATTATTTTAATTATACCATTATTATTGATTATTGAGATTGGATTGGATTGGAAATGTTATTGAATATTAATATAATTTAGTGTGATAAAGATTTGCATGCGTAGGCATGCAAATAGATTGTAGGCTGAATACATGAAACAAAAAAAATTGTAAGACATAGGTCTTAAAATTACATATAGATGTATACATATAGATGTATAACACTGTATTCCTAGTAAATAAAGCTTTTGAATTTGAATTTGACGCAATTTTAAAAATATACAAACATGGCAACGTTACCCGGGACCGCGAACTTCGTAAGCCGTTGTGTCGTCGAGTTAAGTATTGTTAGAAATATTGCAATGCCTCGTCGAATTAGGCCCCTGGGAATTGTAACTCCAATATCCGCGGGAATCAAACTTTGACGAGTTCCGACAAGTTGCGACAGAACTGAGGAACTGGAGACCCTTTATCAGGGAGTAAGGAACAGGGATCTATCAGAATCCCTAACATCATTTATCCCAATTTATCGTTTGTCCTAATCTATCGTTTGTCATAACGTATTTTTTTATGAAAGTGTACACTTTTCAGTATAGTCTCGCTTCTTTGAGCTGTGGCGTCAGCAAGGGTTTGACTGCATGCTTGCGAGGATGTAAACCCTCACTGTCTGGAGAACACGGCGAACAGCGTACACGCCTATGTTAAATAAACGGGTGTAATGGGTTGTTGGTGGAAAACCATTTTCTTCATATTCCTGGACCATGCTTTGACGCCGCTGTGCGCTTATAAGTCGCGGTCTACCGATCCTTTGGCGGTGCAGATCCTATATGATCCTTCCTCTGAGAATTGTCGCACCCATAACACAACTGTTTTCCTCTGTTACAATTTTCAGAAATGTATAATCATTATTAAATTAGCATACAAATATAACTAACATAAAAAATCTAGAAAGAAATGTAAACAATAATACTTACGCTTACACCGATTTCTGTGGCAATTTCTGTCAATTTTTTGCCTTGACTATGCAACGTAATTATTTATAACATTGTGGCTAAGTCAATATTGCAACGAGAACCCATCATTACAAAATAAAAGAACTAAATACATACTAAAACTCAATCATAAATACAATCAAACGGACGGCAGCCGCAAGAGAACGAACGAACAGTTTCTTTGTATAAAAACTATTACGGTATATTCATAATCTTAAGTCTACCCTCTAAGTATGGGCGGTTATTTTATATAATTGTTGCACTATTCAACAACTATTCAACATGTGACTTAATTATAAATATTTATTTGTTTAAATAAAAATGATTTGTTTAAGCAGCTGTTAAATAATCTCAGTAAAAAATAAATTAAAAAAAACTATTAACACTAAACGCATGCCTTGCAAACGTAGGTGATTAGTGATTACAAATACGGTTATAAATTTCATACATGTCGAATATGGCTTGATGGCTAAGGGGTTTAATGACTTGATCTATACGACAAATGTTCCGGGTTCAAATCCTCTCGAACACCACGGTATAGGAAAAAAGCGTTTTTGTATTTTGTGTTTGAATTAGCAAAATCATCGATGGCTTTGGTTTATATATGACGGTGAATCTAAGTAATATTTAATTGAAGGTGCATTAAAAAAAACTGGATTCTGAAAATACGTTCCATAATGTAAATTGAATATTTGAGTGATTTGCCGTGTGTGTTTGGCAATCGTAAGTTCAACCGAAACTTTTTATTTAATATTTTGATGTTATCAACGCCATAGTAAGATCTTATGAAACCAAAGTCGTTACCGGATAGATGTCGTCTCGTTTCGCTGCAAAGCAAACTTTCTGACAAATGTCCATGCAATTATGCTGTTCAGTGTACCTTAAAACACCTGTTTAAAAAATCTTCTTCTGTGTTAACAATTAAGACATGTGCATTATACAGAATAATGGAACAGTATGCGCTTTATCTATTAAAAATATAAAACGTTTGATAACTATGGATTTAACGATGTTTTAGCCCCGTTTTAAGGTATCCACTTTTGATTTCAAGATGACGGTCATCACTTTTTGTAAAAAAGTGTCATGAGGGCCTGCTTCAATGTTTTTTGGGGGGGTGCACATTAAAATAATGGCATCCATTTCAGGTTTCATTATGGAATGGGTACATATATTTTTTTAAACCTTGAAAAGTCTCGTTACATCTAATTTATCTGTCTATAAGTAGGGTTTGCAATCCGAATATTCGAATATTCGAATAATGCGGATTATCCGCTACACTTGAAATCCGAATTTGAATTCGAATAATTCGGATATTTTGAATACTACCAAAAATAGACGGTGTTCATTATCTTGAACAACAGAAAGAGATATATTGTTATTCGTATTCCTACGTTAGGTTTAAAAATAATTTAAATAATGATTTCTAATGTAAATTAAGTACTTATAGGTCCCTAAAGGCTTAAAATTTTTGCGCCTCTTTTTTGTATGGGGAAAATTTTGGAATTGCATTGGTAGTCGGTTAGAGATAGGTGGGGGATGCTCGACCAAATGTCATAGGGGTCTGTCATAGCAATCGAGTGGAATTGTTCTTTTTTTTCAAGATGGCGACTTCAAAATGGCGGCAGATTTACAAATTGGCCCTAGGGGGCTGAAATTTGTTATCGGGGGTTTTTGGGGCCTCCGATTCAATTAATTATTGTTGAGGCGCTCGAACAAATTTCATAGAGGTCGGTCACAGCAATCGAGTGGTGTTGTTTTTTTTTCAAGAAGGCGACTTCAAAATGGTAGCTGTTTTTCAAACTGGTCAGAGGGTGTTGAAATTTGGTATTGGGGGGTGCAATGGTACTTACGATTCCGAATTTGCCTTCATATTTGGAAAATTTGGACAACATACATACATACATAAAATCACGCCTTTTCTCATTACGGGGTAGGCAGAGACTACCTCTTGCCACTTGCTACGGTCCTGGCATACAACTGCCGCTTCATCAACATTAATTAATCTCTTCATTTTGTGCTGTCACAACCCTTTTGCTTTGTCTCATTCACACACAGAATATCAATATTTCTCGCATCCTTCAACTGACATACTTCATAAAATAGATGAAGTATGTCATTCATTCCTCCCCTTAACGTAGCAAAGCGGCTCTCCATAGCCCACTCTTCGCTCTCGCTGTTATAAAATATTCGAACCGAGCAGAGCCCCGCATACCAGGTAAGGGTTTAGCCTTATTCTGGCGTCACCAGTCCCAGGGCAATTCGGCACGCTAACGACTAGACTCGCCTCTAGCCAAGCATCCATCGGTACGGCATACCTTGGATTGGCGGAATAAGAGGATGGATAACAGGGTAAAGAAAAGAATTTTACGAATTTAGACATGAGAAAGGGTTAAAGGATACTACTGTCCCGGAAGACTAGGTATGAGCCAGTTGCAGCTCGGGGAGCCGGGGTCACATACCCGTATATCATAACAAAAATGGCGAAAAGGCACTTCGTATGAGTAATCCCTGACTAAAATCGGACAATTTTGGACAAAATCGAAAAATTACAAATTGGAGCAATCACAGCTCGAGCGAGGGTCGTAGGTACGAGGATGAGCGTCAAAACAGGCGAGAGACGAGAGAGGCCCGCATGGCGAGCCCACCCAAAAACTTACTTTACCCCATGTAATTTTAGCTCGACTGAGGGCCGCAGGCCTGACGGCGATCGTCAGAGATCCCGAGGCTGCAGGCCAAGCTTTTGTGCAGAACCGAAGGTGCGGAGTTTCACCACCAGCTCCCACCTACGTGAGCCCAGGGGCCCTGTGGGCGCATTTTGCAAGACTTGCTCCTCGGCTAGTGAGCACGGCGTCGGCTTTAAGCCGGCTGCTGCCCAACATGGGCAACCCGAGGGCCTTATGCCGCATGCTCTTCGCAGGGATTGTGACTATTGTGAGGAGTATGGCCCTATTTGGGTGGACCGGCTTTCGTTAAAAAGCAAGTCCTGTCTCCGGAGGCCGGAGCTCGTGGCGCCCCTTCGGATTATCCGGGGGTATACCACAGTCTCCCACGCGGCGGCATGCGCCCTTGCCGGTATACCACCCTGGGATCTTGACGCCCAGGTACTGGCTGAAAGATACCGCATAAGATCGGACGCAAGGGCGTGGGAAGAACGCCCGGATTCCGAAAGAGCCCAACGACAGGCGATAGACCGGCTCAAGGAGAGGTGGAATACGGGACTGGAAGACTCCCCCTATGGTATCCGTACCATAGGGGCACTGCTCTCATCATTGGTTGAGCAGGGAGTTTGGCCACTTATCGTATAGGTTGACACAGGTGATGTTCGGGCATGGCTGTTTCGGACATTACCTGCATCGAATCGGGAGGGAACCGAGTCCAGTATGCCACCAATGTGGGGACCTGGACGACACGGCCCAGCACACCCTGCAATCGTGCAGCAGGTGGGACGCAGAGCGACGAGACATGATCGCGGATATAAGAGCGGCTGACCTCTCGCTGCCCAGAATTGTATCTGCCATGCTGAGTAGCGAGAGGGCAAGGATGGCAGTGGCCTCCTTCTGCAAAACAGTAATGCTGCAGAAGGCGGCCGAGGAGCGGAAGCGCGAGGAAGACGTAAACGCACACCCGCTCCGTCGCAGGCGGAGGCGATGGACACGGAGGCAATTCGCCATCCATCTGAACCCGTAGTGCAGCCAGTGGGTTGGGGATCCACACTCCACGGCTCCACCCGTTTGGGGGAGGGTCGTAGCGTTTTGCGATACATCCCTCTTTGGCGCGGATCCTCCGGCTAATAGTTGGGCCGTTCTGCGTAGTACCGAAGGTGCGGAGCGTCACGATTAGCTCTCATCTACGCGAGCCCAAGGACCTTAAAGGCCTGCAGGGCGAGCGTTAGCCAACACGAGGCCGCAGGCCGAGCTTCAGAAGGTATGGAGCGTCACTACCGGCTCCCACCTATGCGGGCTCAAATACCCACAGGGCCTGCAGGGCGAGCCCACCCGGACTTTAGCTCAACTGAGGGCCGCAGGCCCGAAGGCGAGCGACAGCCGACGCGAGGCCGAAGGCCGAGCTTTTCCGCGTAGCAACAAAGGTGCAAAGCCAGACGACCGGCTTCCACCGACACGAGCCCGGGGCGAGCCCACCCAGACACTTGCAACCTCCATTCTTTGTCAAGCAAACACACCCGCATGCAGACTCCTTCACCTTTTCACTCTCTTTTCACTTTCGCACTGCAAATTAAAAAACTCGAGCGACTCCTGCCTCTCGAATTATACACGAGTGCGATTCTCGATGACAAAACATAGCTCACACAAGGCTCACGGGTCGCTTGCACAATGCGAAAACCAACGTTGTTGACTTAGATTCACACGTGTATTTTAAACGGCTAATTTTATAAGTTTCAGTATGTTTATTGTTATGTACACTTTTATTTTGCCTTATAACGACAATATTTTGCTATTAAACAACTTGGAGTCTTTATTTTATTTTATTTTTTATATTATCTATATTTTTATATTTTTAATACATGTCATAAAGTTTCGAGTGTAATAACTCTTTCCCTATGCTTATGTCTCTATTTAATAACCAGTATGTGAAGGCATACTCAAAGGCGACCTGGAAAATTCTAATGACGCGTTTACCTAGAAGATAATATTTGTTACAGAAAATACTGAAAGCTACATTTTTAAGGAGCTTTGTGTATTTTCCGTAAATTTGAAGGCTTCAAGAGTAAGGTCTCATTTCAAAGGCACATAAATAGAAATAAGCAATCTTGTGGGCACATTTGAGGAGTAAATTTATAATGTTCTCAGTCTTCCTTCATGATATTTATTCAAGTTTAAATACATTTGAGGTAATGACAAACATTTCCTAGAATATTTTATTACATAGAAAAATACAGATTTTTGAAAATAAAAATATATAAATTTAAAAAAATATCTTTTCTCAGTCAACCCGTGGGCATTGAAAGCTGAAAGCTTCCGAAACGTCGCGAACTCAAATGAGATAATATACGCGATATTATCCGTTAAAATTGTTTTATTTAAATGAGCAATATCTTACTATGTTTTTGTATAAAACAAACCTGGCCTAATGAGTTAATAGTATCTATATTAAAATTTCATCTGTTTCCGCGATTAGTAGGAAGAGGAAGACCCAGGCGCACCTACTTTGCAAAAGTAAAGGAAAAAGTAAACGTCAGGTCGTACCAAGAAGTCAAGTCTCTGGCTGAAGACAGAGAGAAGTGGCAGTTACTCCACTGACAAGAGCGTAGCTCTTATATGAAATGATGATATTAAAATTTTATCTGTTTCCGCGATTATTACTCATTTCAATAAAACAAAAATTGTAACTTTGACAGAGAAAAAAACCATCTTTTCTCAGTCAACCCGTAAACACAGAAAGCTGGAAAGCTTCCGAAATATCGACTCAAATGAGACCGTCAAATTAGATAATATCTATACGCGATATAAATTGTTTTACTTTAAATGTATGTCGTTGTATATATTATGATGTACCATGGATAAGTTTAGTTTGTGACTAACATTTATGTACATACTACTAGCTGACCGAAATATTCGATTGCATTGATGACATAAAAACTATGTAATAATTATGGTTTCAGAAAAAAAACAGTAAATTATAACATATCGTGAAATTAAAAATACGTCTAGTTGATTCACCACGGATATTCATATAAGTAACTCTATGTTTTTAACTATGGTCAGCTGCAGAGCAAAATTACACTTCCGAGTCACTTTACTCTTAAATTGACAGTACTTAAAAGAAGATAAAAAAACTTAACCATAAACCAGTTGACATTGACATAAGGCCTACAGATGCCTACAGATTTAAACTGATAAAAATTAAGAGTACTGAGGACTTATCTTATGGGGCGTGTTACAAGGTACTGGAATCCATTCTGGAGGTCGTTGCACCCACCCAAGCTCTTATCTTTAATAGTTGTATAGACAATGGCATTTTTCCAGATTTAATGAAATGTAGTAAATTAGTTCCTATTTTAAGTCAGGAAATAGAGATAATCCTTCTGATTATCGTCCAGTTTCTATCCTACCTGCGTTTAGCGAAATATTCGAAAATATAATGCTAACGCAACTGATTTCTCACTTAAATTCTAATAATATTTTACACCAACAGCAGTTCGGCTTTACGAAAAGTAGATCTACTACTGATGCCGGCGCCAGTTTGATAAAATTCATTTTGCAGGCTTGGGAAGAGTCACATGACGTCATTGGAGTTTTCTGAGACCTTTCCATGGCTTTTGATTGTGTAGATCATAATACCTTAATGTGCAAACTAAATTTTTATGGAATAAGAGGACTTGCATTCAATCTCATTAAGTCTTATTTAACACAGAGAAATCAAAAGGAGTACCTCAAGGATCTATTCTAAGCCCATTCCTGTTCCTTGTTTATGTAAATGACCTACCCTGTATGGTAAGCCGAAGATCAGGGATTGTCATGTTCGCTGATGACTCTTCATTACTGTTCAAGGTAAATAAAAAAGATACTGAACTCGCTGAACCAAATAATACCCTCCATGATATCTAACTGGTTTGCTGCCAATAACTTAATGTTGAATCCGAAAAAAACGAAATGTGTTAAATTCTCACTAGCGACTTCATCAAATGTAAACTTGCCGTCGAATATTGAACTTAATGGTGAAACCATAGAATTTGTAAAGGAAACTATATTTTTAGGTATTACATTAGACTCGAAACTGCAATGGGGTTCCCACATAACTACAATAGGAAGTATAGTAGTTATGTGGGAGGTAGTAGGTAGGTTGAGCTCCGCTGCTTTTGCAGTCAGAAAAATAAGGCAGCTTACCGATGTGGCGACGGCACGGTTAGTTTACTTCCCTTACTTTATTAGTATTATTACTTATGGTCTTATTTTGTGGGGATCAGCCGCGGATATTGAAACAGTCTTTATTTTGCAAAAAAGGGCTATTAGAGCAATTTATAACTTGGGGCCGCGAGAGTCATTGAGAGAACTCTTCAAGGAGATAGATATTCTAACACTGCCGTCGTTATACGTATTTGAAATAATAATGTATGTGAAGAAGAATCTATACAATTTCCTAACGAATACAGATAAGCCAACAGTGACCAGAAATACAGGGAAGCTCAAAGAAACATTTTACAGATTAGTAAAAGCAAAAAAATCGTTATTGGTAAATTTTATAAAATTCTACAATAAAATTCCAAATCACATTACTGAACTTACCGACTGTAAATTCAAATCCGTGGTGAAACAAAAACTTATTTCAAGAGCTTATTATAAAGTAAACGATTACATCATGGATGGGGATGTCGGGCAGTGATTATCATCCTGCATGAGTTATCGAATTGGAAAAAAAAGAGGCCCTACTGTAAAATTTAATTTTATGAATAATGCGTGTTTTGCAAAAGTACCGCTTTCTATTTGACATTCATAAGTGAGTTGTAATTATGCCTAAACTGAAAAATAAAGAACTTTGAGTTTGAGATGGTCACTTAAGTGTTTTGGTGTTTGTACCACAGATACAAAAGATAACTCCAACTTACCGACCGGTATGATTCACGTGGTATTTTGTTGACTTTTTTTTGAACACCAGAGACAGGGCATAGTTAGTGTGTTCCTCTACAGAATAGAAGAAAACTACCGTGAGTCTAGCACGTTTTTAGTGCGAGGAGGGCAGCCCTCTGGGCCTAGCCATCGCTCACGACCAGTAATCATGTCGAGCAGTACTCGGCTATTACGAGGTGAGTAACTGCTTAGGTATAAACAAGAATATTTATTAATACCTAAGGGCAACACGGAGTGTCCTAAGATGGATTTGTACTATATTCTGGTTATCTGTAGTGCTTCTGTTCAGGTCCACAGGATATCTAGGAGTGCGTACATCTGCAAGAAGTATTTGAAGAAGACCACAGCACCGTTTACGATCTTCGCTATTGTGTTTGCCTAGAGAACGGAAGAACATCTGTCATTCATACCTGAAACGCCAACGCAGTGTTCTCAGCAGGATTTGTGCTATATTGTAGTAGGTACTTCGTCGTAATTAGGCTTTGAACTCGGACCCACAAGATGTTCAAGAGTGTGTACATCTTGCAGGAAGTATTTGAAGAGCCACAACGCCATTCACGATCTTCGCAAATGTGTCTGTCTACAGAATTGAAGAAAATCATACCTAAAAGGCGAACGCAGCGTTCTCAGCACGATTTGTGCTATATTATGGTACTTCGTGGTGATTCGGCTTTGGACTCGGGTCTACATGATGTCCAAGGGTGCGTACATCTGCAGGAAGTATTTGAAGAGCCACAACGCCATTCACGATCTCACAAATGTGTTTGTTTACAGTATGAAATAACATCTGTCATTCCTACCTGTAAGGCCAACGCATAGTGTCCTCAGTAGAATTTGTGCTATATTGTGGTACTCCGTGGTAATTCGGCTTTGGACTCGGATCCACAAGATGTCCAAAGGCGCGTACATCTGAAGGCAGTATGTGAAGAACACCGCCACAGCGACAAGGACCTTCGCGATCATAGCTAAGCTGAAATTGAGAAGAAAACTCTTGTTTACGGGAAACAACAAAATGTATCCAACAGTAGACAAAAAAAAAAATCAACAACTAAATATTTAGTTTTCATTTCATTAAGAGCAACTTGTTATAACAGTATTCTGAAAAATGTGTAGGAAGTGTACAATCATCTTAATGACGCCACTAAGAGAAATAGTGACAGTGACAGCGCACAAGAAGAACAGGACAATAGGGTGGTTTCCACCTACAAATATAAGTCTAACATTAGTGACAATGCAGGAGAATAAAATCTTTGTATTTTATGAATACAAAAAACTAACCTGGTTGTTCGTGTATAGTTTTTTTATATTACTAATTTAAAAAGAAATTCGCTCTTTGAAAATCAGTGACACTATACAAAATAAAAATCGCTTCAAATATAAATTCTTGTTAACCGGCAGAACGTCACTCTTTGAATGATTTCAGATATTGTATACCTAGTGTCACTTTGATTTTCCGTGACTATTATGACCATTGTATATTATGTGTTGAGGCTCCTTCGCAATATTTCCGATTTAGTCACGATTTTAATGGCTTATCACGGATACGTTATGTCGACACTAAGATATGGCCTACTTCTTTGGGGTAATTCTACTGGCATCGATATGGCTTTTATAGCCCAAAAGAAAAGTTTAAGGGCAACGTGAGGCATCTCTTCACGAGATTCGTGTAAACCTATATACTATATATATATATTCATTATTCAGTTTTACATTATGTATAATATATATTATCACGTACCTATTCATATGAGTTTAGTTTTAGTGTTCACATTTTGTACATGGTGTTAGTTTGTCTATCTTCTTAATTTCTTGACTCTCAAGGGTTAACTGAAAAATATCCCTTATAGACATTAGTGCGCCTTTATACTTGTATCATCTTCCTTAATTGTCTTTGTAACTGGTTATATGTACAATAAAGTGTTAATATACACATGTAATTTTAACCTTACTTTGTTTAGTTATATGTTTGATGCAGATGTCTTTGTAAAAAAAATCCAAAACTATTCAAGAAAGCTTCAGAATTATATCCAACAAGTATGAAAATCAGGACAGACGCCTATTAGATATAGTTCCTACATGTAATGAAAATAAAATGTATGAAAAATAGTTACTAGATGTGCATCAAAATTTTTAACGCATTCCCGAACAATTTTAAAGCTCCCTCTTAATTTATTTAAAAGTAGATTTACTGAAGCCTCAAAGAACAAATGTTTTATTCAACCAATGCCCTCTTCAACATGAATACGTAATATATGTTACGAGCTTATGAGTTTAAGGATCTTTATTATTTCACAAAAAAAGATTTTAATAACATCACTTTAATGAGGGATTATTGCTAAAAACTAAAACTACTAAATGCTCGCTACTGCGCATAGTGCAATGCTAACTTTATATAATACAAACGGATGCCCAAATGTTATTTTTCCTGCAAACAGTATTCGTGATTGCCAAACAATTTATTATTACGCGATAGCGTACTAAGGAATGCAATCGGTTAACCGATTTGTATGAAAGAACCGTCGGTTTCGGTTAAAACCCGGTTTTTTCCCATACTAAAAATAACCGATTGCATTCCCTATAGCGTACGGTAGATTTGGCTTATCGAGCAATTATGATTTTGTTATATTTACTAATTAACATTATATTTACTAATAATACTCGAATTGAAAGTATAAACAAGAATTTTATACATAAACTAAAAGACGCCCGGAACTTCGTTCGGGGAGGAGAAAAAGTCATACATAACCCCTCTTTTGTTCTTTAGCGTAGTCGGGTAAAAAGTATCCTATAACCATCAGGAGATACCCAACTGCCCGTGTACCAAAAATAGTTGAAATCTGTTCAGCCGATTTTGCGTGATGAAGCCACAACGACACATACTACAAACATATAAAAAAAACCTAAAAATATATTTGTGTATTATACAGTGACCTCCAAATAGTCCGTTCCAATAGATTTTTTAAAATATCTTCAATGTATAGAAATTTCATTTTTACAACTTTATATCTAACTCTATAGTACCTATAGAAGACTAATTTAATTCAGAAATAAATACATCTAATTTGTATTAGAGTGGCAGACGATGTACTCATAATTTTTTTTTAACAAGTAATTAGTGTCAACAATATCCTTGTATTTGGCATCACCTAAAACAAAAAGAAAAAATAGAAGATTCATTTATTCTACGTGTGATATTTAGTCACATATCAGCTTCAAAATTAACTTTAAGCCAGTTTAAAAAACATTAACCAGAATTAAAGCTGTTTCATAATGTAACATTTAAGTTTTTTCTTAAATATATTTTATGATTCCGCGTCTCAAATGTCTTTAGTTAAACTGTTATAAAGTTTAGATCCCTCGTAAGTAATACTTTTCTTGTCGAACCTTTTCGTCCGTACCTTTGGCATAGATACATCGTTAGCTCTTCGAGTGTTCCGTAGGTTTTTCTTGTTCTTAGTTTTAAACCATAATAGTAAATGTACCAGATTATTTATTATTTTCCTAATCAAAATGCATATTATATGGACATAATTTGTTTTAACGCCAGTGACTTCGTTTCACTGTATATTATAGTTGTCAGTGTTAGGTAATCATAGTTAAGTAAATACTATTTTAATTATTTTATTTTGTGTTCTTTGTAGTTTATCAATATTATTGCTGCACTTCCTCAGACCTCTATAAGATAGTCTGGGAGTGGTATAACTTGAGTATTATATACTGCAAAATGAATACGACGCGGGACACACCCAAACCATTCGTCTGAGACTAGCGAGAGAAGATATTTTTGTTTTTATTTTTTGGATGTGAGCTTTAAGACCATGTCGGACCATGCTCACTGTAGGCTTCCGCAGCAGTTCATACAAAAAAATGGATACTACAGGTAATATGTAAAATGCTATTTAAAAAAGTGCTCTAGGAATAGAGCGTAAGTCCACGGCACTACGTCCTTTTGTAGAGAAGTGCCGTATTTCGGCAATAAAGCAAAAACGGTATATACATGTTGAAAACAATTTTCGTTCAAAAGTATTCATTTACTCCCATTTTTGTAATTTTTTTCATATTTTTGGGAGGTAAGGTTTAAAAAAGGGGGAGGGGGGTAAGACACAAGGTAAGTCGTCCCGAGGGAATTTAATGCTACTTTAGGAGCGATTATTTCCGAAAAAGACCAATAAATAAAAAAACAATATGTTAAACCTCAAAATGGTTTTAAAAGATCTGTCGCGTCGATATAGCTATGTGCCACACATACACGATGATATTTGGTGTTTTGTCCCCCCTAGATCTATTTTATTTTATTTTTTGACCATTAAACTAGTAGCGGCTCACACGAGACATCTATACTCCAAATTTCATCAATGTGTATCTTGTAGTTTTTGAGTAAAATGCCTGTGACATACGGACGGACAGACGGACGGACGGACATGCCGAAACTATAAGGGTTCGTTTGGCTACGGAACTCTAAACATGATGTAGCATGCTTTTACAGTACGTATTGAAAGGTTGCTTTCTAACCATTTATTTAGTGTTATTAAATCTGCTAGAACAGTTTTTACACAATCCTTTTCCTTCATTGTAAAAGACACATCGTAGCTAAGTATCGAACTACTTTATATGCAAATTTAAGTGTCATTGAGTTTTTTTTAGTGCTCGTTCTCAAAACCTCTCATTTCGTGGTCATTACATCTTCCCTGGTGTGTTCATAAAAACTATCAGACCAGTTTTATTTCAAAAAGGTCCCAACCTAACAAACTTAGCTACATGCAAAATACAAATGAAAGTGTCAAATAATTAGCATCTTCTGGATAAGCTTGCTTCATAGTAGGAACTGAAACTTCTACTGTTATTGAAATCGTTTCAGTCCAAGAGCTACGCCCCGAACCCATCCGTTTCAAGGAACCAAGGGTTTGGGGCTTCAAGAAATATACATTATTGGAGCTTGAAGTGTAATTGAGTTTCTTTTAATATCGGGACTCTGTCACACGAATCCCACTCTTCTTGGAGAGACTCTTGACTTGGTGAGATTTGTTTTTAAGCGAGAGCTTTGCCTCACGAGCCTTCCCTCCTTTGCGATAAGGTTTGTTTTAAAGCGGGGGCTCCTGCCCCCTAAACCAACCTGTTTTAGTTGCTTCGATTGTTATTGGCTTTGTTCCTAATGCGGGGGGCTTCGCTCTCTAAACCCCTCCTGTTTGTAGGTTCTTTAAGTGTACTTGTATGAGAGAGAGAGAGAGAGAGAAAGAGAGAGAGAGTGAGGAGGAGGAAGGAGGGAGGGAGAGAGAGAAAGAGATCAAGAGAGAGGGAGGGAGAGAGGGAGAGATAAAATTTGGTGTCGTATTTAAATTATGACGCCGGTTTTCTTATGACGGTAGTACGTAAAATTATGGTTCGTAAACCGACTTTACAGACAAACTATATTTAGCTTTGCCTTAAAATACTATCCTTTTGAAACGCCGAGGTACCTTCTAGAACATTCTATTTTGGCCAGTGTCGGGAACCTTGCCCATTTTTTCTTCTCATAGTCTAGCAGAGAGGCTACTCCGAAATCCGAAAAACGAAGTTCGTATGGCGCCATCCCGCTTACTCGAATACAGCATGACATGAGAACGAGAGGGACAATACGTTACGAAATTCGTTTTTCGGGTTTCGGAGTAGCCCCTCAGGCGTTAAAATTAAAAGTGCCCGTGTTGTTTTTGTATGAAATAATGTTCAATAACCCCATTTACTCACTCTAAATCCGTTGGTCGCTGAATATTTTTTTAAACATTAACAGCATTGGACAACTAACAGCAAAATGTTTTCCTCATTTATATCCCCGTTTTTACCTAAAATGTACGCGGTCGGAGTCGCGGGTGGCCGCTAGTTTAATTATAAAAATAAGTAGCTGCTTATACAAGACTAAAGGTTCTGTTTTTGCTATTTTGGCTACGGAACCCAAAAATCAGTAGGTAATCCATCAGTCGTCCCCTATTTTCGTACCCTTAGGGGTTTATTTTTGCTTTCAATTTCCTTGGAGGTCTAACCAACCAACCATCAACTTGAAGCTTATAACTATTCCAATAAAAAAAAAACAAAATAAGTAAGTAAAATACAACATTAGTAAGTATCAAAATATGTAAGAATTAAAAAAAAATTGAAAAAATAAGTACGTCGACTTCAGAACCTTGTTTTTTATCTTTTCTCGGTTAAATTTATCTATATGAATCACAATCATTTGAAGAAATGCATTACATAATCGCACATCACTTCATACCCACCCCCGCTGTCGCCCCCCTTCCCCTTCCCATCCGTCATCCGCAGACCATGCGAGTGTCACGAAAGTACTAATTGTCAAATATATATATATATATATATATATATATATATATACTAGCTTTTGCCCGCGGCTTCGCCCGCGTACTAAACGTAATTTTTAACCGTCTACAAAAAAGGAGGTTCTCAGTTTGACTCTTATGTAGGTATGTATGTACATATGTTTGTCCGCGATTATCTCGCGTTTGGCAGGCCCAATTTATGATGCAGTTTTCGAAGAAGTACTTGTTACTTTCTGGAGGTCCCGGTATACGACGCTTTGGTGAAGGTAGTTCCCATATATTTTTTTTAAAGAAGTGATTGATTGCAATAATTGTTGAATTGTTACGCCATCAATGACTTACTACTACTAAGAGATTATAATTAATGCAGATTTCTACTCTTGAATAGAAACTTTTGCCCGCGGCTTCGCTTGCGTCAAATTCGGGGTAATTTTGAATTTAAGAACCAAGTAAGAAAGTAAGAAGCAAGTCAGACCATGCTTAGTGTAAGGTGCTTAAATAAAAATAAAATACTTTCAGTTACATTTATGGAGTGCCCCCCTAGATTTTTTTTATTTGTTATTTAACTATCAAACTAAGTAACGGCTTATACATGACACCTATTCTCCAAATTTCATCAATATACATCTTGTAGTTTTTGAGTAAAATGCCTGTGACTTACGGACGGACGGACATGATGAAACTATAAGGGTTCCGTTTTAGCCATTTTGGCTACGGAACCCTAAAAAGCGGGACTTTCCCTGAGCAAAACAATGAGTACTATTCAAGATCCGGTCAAAATAGTGGCCTTTACTACGTTCCGGTGCAAAGCCTTGACTTGCAACCTAGTGCCGTTACGAAGTGGTCCGTCTTTTACAACCGATTTTCGAATGAAACAACCGGACCGATTGAATTGCAATTTGGCACAAATGCTTTCAATAATGTTCATGTCCGCAATATAAAATTTCTAATTCGATGCCATTTTCGTAATTAACCTCCCAAAAAACCATAAAAACGACACCCATATTGATATTTTCACCTTTCATCCCCATCGCACACCAACAGGGACATGATATTTCACGTCCACTACGTTGGATTTCAAAATCAATGCCGTTTTCGTAATTAACGTCCCAAATAACCATAAAAACGATGCCCATATTCATAATTCGACATTTCAACCCTTAGTATTTCACGTCCTTCACGTCGGATTTTAAAATTGTTGTTGTTATCGTAATTCGCTACCCGATAAACCATAGAAATAATAACCATGTTGATTTTCAGACTTAGTCACCACATTTCACCCTTTTGAGGGTTGAATTCTTAAAAACCTGAAACACGTGTACTCATTTATTGTTAGAAATATTCCTGTGAAGTTTTTAATAAAATAGTCTAACTAATCTTGTTTCCCCATACAAACTTTGGACCCCCATTTCCCCCTTTTAGGGGTTGAATTTTCAAAAAACCTGAAACACGTATTTACTAATTTATTGTCAGAAATGCTCCAGTGAAGTTTCGTATATAATAGTCTTACTAATCTTGTTTCCCTATACAAACTTTGGACCCCCATTTCACCCCTTTAAGGGCTGAATTTTGAAAAACCCCTTCTTAGTAGATACTAATGTTATAAAAACTACCTATTGTGAAAAATTCAGCTCTCTAGGTCGAACGGTTAGGGCTGGGCTTTGATTTAAGTGAGTCAGTCAGTCAGGACTTTTACGTTTATATGTATAGATATAGTGCCGAAAGAAATAAAGCCTTAGTATATAACACCTGCGGTCTTGTTGATAGTAGACACTACAAATTTATTCCGCTAGCAAAATTAAGTAGACACTCCGTCCAGCGCCTACTTTAAGGGAGACATTACTCAGAGTTAGGTAACAGTACATTTATAAACTAAAGCAGTATAAAGAATTCATATATAAACGCCTGAAAACGATGCATTCATACTGACGCTCTATCCATCTATCTATGAGCCACGGACATCTACTGCTGAAAATGGGCCCCTCCTATAGCTCGCCACAGCGATTACCGGTATATTGCATTTTTTCTGAAACTGTAGAATTTTCAGGATTTTTTAAGGCGATACCCAGGTTAGGTTAGGTTTGTTTTATAACAATCCAGAAAAGTTTACGTGTTCAGAAAAAAATGCATTATGCCAAATGATGAATTATGCTAAATGATGATTATGACAAAAAGGCCACAGCCACAGATTGCAGTCCTGAGCAGACCGAATCAACCGACTCCCCGCGACCGTCACGAGTTCATCCGTTCACCTAGTCAGCGACATTGACAGGGATACATCCTCAAGAACGCAAAAATTGACAATCGCTTTTACGTCGTGTGTCAACAAAAGATTTTCGTGCGACACAGATAACCAACAAAACCAAAACCACTATACAGAGACTTTCCTCGCTATCAAGGTACAGTCACCCTCAAAAGTAGCTTGACACTTGCACTACCTATGTCACCGTATTAAAATGTCCAGCTTCCAGCTACTTTTGAAGCTGACTGTGTCCCGAGTTGAATAGGAAGCTGGTCAATCAATATATGCAACATTCCATTTCACTGTTACAAAAACACATATTTTTAACAATTGAATGTTTCGTGTAATGTTTATGTAATTATTCAAAAACCCTTGCTACCACTTACGATGGCAATGCATCAATAGCATCCAGAATTAAAATAAAACACACGGAAAACGTCGCTTCAATATTGTTTATTTGGAAACCAAAGAAAATGAATATTCAAATTTCGTGGAGACAGAAGGATTTTACATACAAATATTGTCACGAACTAAGTGAGTTGTTTCTAACAAAAAGTTTTTGACAGGTATTGTATTTTTAACAGAACTATATACGGATATAATTCTGTTATACAGCCATATTATACCGTTTTAGGTTTAATCGAGAACCGTTTAACGGCTGTTTTACAACCGTTTTGTGTTACGTGGGTAACACTAACCTAACCTAACGAAGAATATATAGTATCAATTCATCAAATTTTAACACTTCAACGTCAAATTGACCCACACGGGCGGTCTTGTAAAGTTGAGATACTGCTTAACTTAATATATTCATCGTGGTTAGGTCTTTGTAAATAGCAAGCTCTGATCTTGTGACGAATTCCTTTCTCAGAGGCTTGAATTATAGAGGTCTAAGCTAGGGCATGCGTCAAATGGAATGAATAAAGCGGTCTGGGTCTAATTTAGGTGCTTCGACAACATTTCAACGTTTCTTGACCCGTATAGGCAATTAGATTGACTAATGTTAAAATTACTTAGTGCGTATATTAAATTAAGAAATTTAGATTGTGTCACCAATGATACAGAACTTTATTTCTCACCATATGGGCCAGACGGACCGATGGACTTACATATTTACGGTAGAAAATAACGTCGCAAGTCTTAAATGCTATGTCATGCTATAGATCTATGAAACGGCCAAGTCATACTTTTTAAACACGGTGTAGAGTTAGTAAAGTCAGGGCTTACGGGATTGGTTTTTCTTGGGATCTGATAACTTTTTTACAGCGAAAGTGTTACCAGCTTAAGTGAGTTTAGGCCGCCGATTTTATACGAAATGTTTTTTAAAGGGTCTTGACGGATAAACAGACGGAAAACAAAATGATCCTAAAAGGGTTCCGTTTTTTCCTTGAGATGTACGGAATTCTAAAAATGAGAGGTGTTTTATTGTTACTTATCTAATGCGTAATAAACGTTCACCACAGAAAACGGGGCTGGTTTCAGTACCCGTATTCTATTTTTTTTAATATATATTATTTTTAATAGGTAAATTGTATTAGATTTTAGCCATTTATGGGATCTATATCGGAATCCCTCACGTCATTCGTCCTAATGTATCATTTGCCAAAACGTATTCTTTTCAGAAATCGTACTTTTCAGGATTGTTATAAAACTAACCTAACCTAATCTATATGACGATCTTTAAAAAATATCTGAAATATTTACGGTTTCTGAAAAAATGCGTTATGGCAAATGATACATTTGGCAAACGATACATTAGGTTAGGACAAAGGACAAAAGGGATTCCGAAGGAGACCCGTCATTTATGTTATGTAACAATGGGTAGCTTATTCTGCTATTACTCTTAAATACTTACAAACTAGAAAGCAAGTATTGTTGTTTTACGAAAATCTTGATGTTTTACGATCCTGATCCACGTGATTTTTTAAGTGAATTTCTTCACTAAGAATCTATATTCTTGAAATACAAAGATCCAAATACTTAATGATTAGCAAGCGTGCGCCCCGGCAAGGCGCAAGGCACTGGTTCAAATATGGTTATCAGTCTATGTATGTATGTATATATGTTTGTTCCTATCTGGCTCTCTAGACACCAAACGCGTGAACCGATTTTGATGATTCTTACGTCAATCGATTCGTCTTAATTGTCTAAATGTCACTAAAGACATGAAAATGATGAAAACTCAAAATAGAGATAATGAGACGCGATATTGTTATATATATAAAAAATAAAAATCGATGTACCGTGTCGAGTGGGGTACCATCGAAGAGAGATTTGAAAATCATTATTATGTTTCTTTTATATTTTTTTAATTTTGAATGACCAGTTAGGAATTAGAACGATTTAAAGTTGGTTAACAAGCCGTTTTCACTGAATTTTCATTTAATTTTTAATAAATCTGTGCAAGCATTTTAATAACCCCCACGATAAAGATTGCGAAATTTACTAACTTATAATTTTAACTGAAAAATATAAAATAGAAATAATAAATAAAAAAAACAAAAAACCCGACTGCGTACAAAAACTAAAAAGAAAAATACAAGTCCTGTACCCTAGAATTTTGTTAAGTTATAATGGAAATGTTTCATGATTCATGATCGATACTCACATAAAACAAATAATAAATTCTAATGTGGAATGTGGAACACAGCGATTTTAAACGGTCGGGACCCATTGTTGGGAAGATTTACATCGATCTAGATTTGTTTAAAATCGCTATATTCCACATTAGAATTTATTATTTGTTTTAAGTGAGTATCGATCATGAATCATGAAACATTTTCATTATAACTTAACAGAATTCTAGGGTACAGGACTTGCTTTTTTCTTTTTAGTTTTTTAACGCAGTCGGGTGATCCACTAATAAATTGCAAAAATGGTGATTATTATCATGATATTTGTAAAAACAAAAAAAAAACTTACCAAAATGTTTACAAGAGCTATCTCTAAATCTAATAATTTAAAAATGAATTAATCAAGCTTCTCAATGAAAAATGCTATTATAGTGTGAAGGATTTCCTCTCTCATGCTATGTTACAATAATATCTGAGATATTTGCATGCTAGTATGTAAGTACAAATAGCAGAATAAGCTACCTATTGTCACATAACATATAATGACACGAATGTACCTACTTATTCTTTGCAAATAAATATCTATCTATCTATCACAAATTGTGAACATTTCGATCATATACTTGTGCAAAATAATAGTAAACCTTTTTTTATGGCAACATAGCGTTCTCTATTAACTCGAAATTTACTGTTAGAAACGGTAAATAACCCTTTTCATAATTTCCCCTATAAAATCCTAAAAGACGTCACATATATTTCGGCACAAAGGGAACCCTCATATGTTTTGTAGTCCAACAACTTTCAAGTACCTATCCCTTTTCTTCCTCGTGCGTCATTACCCTAAAAGTTCGTCATGTTCTAATTTATTAAATCGCGTATTTTACCGTGTTTTATTGGAACAGGTGTTTTGGTGGAACAACTTGGATGGGCATCGTGTGGGAAACTGTGAAGTGTCTTCTCGTCCAGGATACCTCAGTGCTTGAATCCGAAAGTCTTCAACCAGTGCATATTACGGTGATGATCTACGGAGCCGAGACGTGGTCTCTAACTATGGGCCTCTTAAGAAAGCTCAGAGTCACTCAGCGAGCTATAGAAAGGGCTATGCTCGGGATCTCTCTACGAGATCGAACCAGAAATGAGGAGATTCGTAGACGAACCAAGGTCACCAACATAGCAAACACTGATGTGGCAATGGGCTAGACACATATTTCGAAGAACCAATTGCCGTTTGGGCAGAAAGGTGTTCGAGTGGAGACCACGTACCAGCAAGCGCAGTGTCGGAGGGCACACGCAAGAAGATCGGACAATCTGATTAGGGTTGCGCGGACGGACGGGAGGGGGTTCGCCTCTACCCAGCCCATGTGGAAATCTATCGAGGAGGCCTGTGTCCAGCAGTGGACGTCTATGGCTGAAACGATATGATGATTGTTAATATTATTTACCACTGTTGCAATATTACTTGGCAAATCTATTATGCGATCATTAGGAATCATTGCGTAAATACGAATTTCCCTAGCAAAAACCAATCCATGTCACTCTCTATTTCATTTTCTATATTCATACCTGTTCCAATAAACCATGTCGCCGTCAATATGCAGTACCTTCATGTAGCTTTGCGAGGAAAACCAACGAACCCTCTCTTAAAAGTCATTCGCGAGCTTAGTGAAGCATACCCATACAATTACTTTCATGCTGATGAGAGATATACCTATCTTACGAGACGTGATGAATTACGTACTTCGTCACACCTTTTCAGCTGCGTGATTCATGCCCGTATCACAGTATAACAAATAAACAGTATATTTTACCGTGTTTTATTAAGTCACTTACACAAAAAACATCTTTTTTTTCGTGGCTCCTTCAGCTTAAGAAATCGTAACACAGACAGACTAGTATAATCGTAATCAAATCGCTAATAGTGCGAAAGAGATAGACCGTCATCGAGCGCTCGATACTCGCTCGTGCCGAACTCATGGGCGCCTTCCAATGATTTTACGGGAACATCCCCCGGCCCATCGACACCTTATAGTATGATAAATTATGTACGTACTTTGTACCAACGTTGCGGTACAGAAATAATATTATCGAATTAAAATGACTGCTGATGCATTTTGGTAGCAAACACCATAATTGCTTTCAAACATAGACGTATTATACTTTTCATTATGGTGGTATGATTGGTTAAACGTCTGATATACGTCAGATTATTTCTCGTGGATGCGGTGAACCGAATTTGTTATTTATTGTGTTTTAGATAAAATAACTTTAGCTTTTATTTGAATGAGGGGCAAATCTTTAAGATAATGTGAAGTTTGAGGTGTGAGGCGTGTGAGACGATCAACTTCTGACGTATTTTTGGACAGATTTCCACTTGAACCGGACAGGTCGGTAAGCTAATGAGATATTTTCAATCATTCCTGACTTTGAGTCTTGAACAGTTACTAATTAAATTCATTCAAAGGAGATTTAATTATGAATTGTACTAACATTCTGTGAAGCTACTCTTGTGAAAAAACCGGGTAACCTAAAACACTGAGAATGGTGCAATGTGCAAACACTCCTCTTATTTCAGATATTACATAAAGAATTTGTTGGCCAATGTTTTGCACTCTGTGCGGTTATATTAACGTAAACTGGTGGAAATGCAAGAATCAAGAAGGTATGACAAAACAATTACATTGGTTCATGGCAAAAAAAAATGAGAAGACAGTGCCAAATACTAAATTCAGATATTATTAAAACAGAGGAAATTCCTGCCAATCCTTCCAAGGTAGCTCAACTGAGAAGTGCCGCAAAGTACGAGTAATGTGTGTGTTTGTACAATATCTTTAATTTGTTATAAGTTGCATTCTTTGTACATTCATGATATTGATAATGTTGCGAAAATGATTAATAAACAATTTGTATAGTTATTATTTTCATTAATACCTACTCGTAATACTCAAAACTTATTACTGGTATAGTACAGCAGCATGCAACGCATATTTATCGATATCGATAAACAGTAGATACTGGATGTGTCAAGCCCTAGCGTTGCATTTTTTGTGTTGGTAGTATTGGCAAATATTGGTTGGGTTAGCACAAAGTACGTTCATATCTCGATTCAAGGCTTCTTTGAAAGTGCCGCCTCTTAAAACGTAGTGATTAAGTACTCTGAACTTAAGTACTGTGAACACTCCGTTTTCGCGTTTTAAACTATGGTTCAATAAGTTACCTTAGATTCCATTACATAGTTAGTTACATACAGGTCGACCGTATTAAAAAGCACCTAAACATTAAGACAATTGAATGCCTTGCGGGCAAAAAATGATAAATTCCACCTCCGAACACGACCGTACTTTAAATAAAGGACTCTTTCACAACCCATTTCCTAAGAACAATACTCAATTTATTTCGTTAAACTCTTTTAAAGTAATATCATTGAGTTTTCTTTCACAAAGCGAATTGAATTTCGCGACTTGAAACATTGTTTTGACTTCTTTCACAATGCGAGTAAACGAATAGAAACACAAGGCGTGTACACTGCTGAATAAACACAAAACAATACCTAATTACTACAATTTACATAAAACAATATAAACGGATTATATCGCGTATATTATCAATCACTCATTTGAGTTCCCGATATTTCGGAAAAGACCGTTGGAGTTAAACCCGGTATTGACGGACGCTGCGAGGCTTCCGAAACGTCGGGAACTCAAATGAGATAATATACGCGATATAATCCGTTTATATTGTTTGATTAAAATGAGTTATAATCGCAGGAACTTAAGAAAATATAAATTACAATATTATTTTACACGCTACTGATCGTTTGGCAAGTTGTTTCGTTTGAGGACTACCTATCTCTGATTGTTTTATAATACGCTAGATCAATCGATAATGGGACGAAGTGATTAATGTGTCTCATTTTCTGTGTCATAATGACTTTTAGTCGCTCCAAGCACTCTGATTTCATTTCAATTGTGATAAAAGAGAACAGGTATTATATTAAAAAGACTTTCTTTAATATTTTCTTCTGTTTCCGCGATTATTACTCATTGATATAAAACAATTTAACGGATTATATCGCGTATATTATCTCATTTTAGTTCCCGACGTTTCGGAAGCTTTCCAGCTTTCCATGGTCACGGGTGGACTGAGAAAAGATGTATTTTCCTCTGTCAAAGTTACAAGCGAACTAATCCGTTAAATTGTTTTATTTCAAAGACTTTCTTTGTCTCAGTTTCGGCGGCGACAACCCCTCGTATCCGTATAGGTAAAGGAGAGACTGAGGTGAGTTGTTTCTGATAAGGGTTATGACATCGTCAACTTAGTGGAAGCTAATAACAGTTAGCGAGGGAACTGGACGCGTTTGTTAGCTCGGAACTTGAAATAACAAACGCGCCCTATTGCGAGCTTGGTATATCCCGTCAAATTCGTTCGTGACACACGCATCTTATCTTATCTTATCTTATTGCTAGGGGTCCTTACGGATACACTTCGACCCAGTGGGATCTTTTGTGTAATTACCCCTTCTTGCTACTCAATGTTTTGTTCTACCAACTCCATAAACCGGATGATAGATGCCAATGGTAGCGTTTGGAATTCCTTTGGCCTTGGGTACCCAACGCCAAATTCCTTCATTCTCTGTCTGGCGAGGGCATGATATTCACATAATATATGTTCCATTGTTTCAGCCTCTTCACCGCACATTCTACAATCCGTGTCGTCAGAAAGTCCTAGTTTGGCCAGGAGTCCTTTGACTCCGAAGTGACCTGTGAACACACCTATTATGATTCTGAGTTGTCTTTTGCTGTAGTTCCACAGTTTCTTGGTCCAGCTTGATTCTACCCCTTCTATGAATAGCTTTGCATGCCTCAGGCCCTCCACCTTCTTCCACTCTTGTTGATGTTGGTTCTTGGCATGGTCCTTAATGGCCGTTACTATGGTTCCCTGTGAGAGTCCCACACATGGTTCGGGTCCTACGAAGTTAGTTCCAGACCCTTTTCTAGCTAGTTCATCTGCGTTTTCATTGCCGATGAAGCCTTCGTGCCCTGGAATCCAGACCAGACACACGCATGGTTTGCGGGCGACGAGAGAAAGGACAGCGCTGGTGGGTATGAAGTGTGCGCACACCACGCGCACTCTTCATTTCAATGAAGTTGCCGGGCTATAGCTAGTAGATTAAAAAAAAATGACAACATCAAAACTCTCCTCTGTGACAACTCATATCGGTCACGCCTAGGCATCGGAGTTGAGGTCACGCACACTACTTGATGACATGAAATATATGTTGTTAAACGGACGGATTATACAGTAATATTTTAATCCATTTAAAGTCTTTTCATTTAAATGAGTAGGTTTAAAACATCGAGAATAATATACAAGATGCGTGCGAGGAACCCGAAAGAGTATAACCACGCAATCCTAAGGTTATTAGGAGTAAAAAATAATATATGAAGCCAAGTCAAATACAGCAAAAATGTAAATCTAGTTTTGTAATATTATAAAGAAAAAAAATACCAAATTAAGTCCAGCTTATTGGCTTTACAGTATTCATCAAGCCGCTCATGATCTGACTGAGTCAGACACGGAGAGAGACAGAAGTAAAAAGTCATGGCTCAACTTTCAATGGCAAAACATTTTCATATCATTAGCAAAGCACAGAAGCTTAGAATATATAAAGCACTGATTTCGTTGACAAATATAACGTAACGGGCTGAGCAAAGACCCCTGAGAGAGGTGTCTCTCTGGATTGTTAACCAACCCAGTCATATAATTAATGACGACAACCGCCTGTGATCAATTATGTATGTAAGGCGAAAACCATCTCAGTAAGTCCCCGTTAATCCCTATGTTCGTTAATTTGGATAATAATATAGAATGGTCAATTTTATCCAAAGTTTTACAGTCATCGGTATTAACGACATCCACTTATAGCCCGCTAAGTTTGTTAGTGACCCTCCCATGGTCTACAGGCGATATGGTTATAAACAACTTTTTGCTAAACCTTAGATATTATGTACATATGTGCAAAAATAGTTGAAATCTGTTTTTCCGATTTGGCGTGATGAAGCCAGAACTTACGAAGATACAAAAAAATCCAAATAAAATATTTTTTCGATTCACTGACTTGCAAATAGTCCGTTACAGTTATTTTTTGAAATTATCTTCATTGTACAATTTCAATTTTATAACAGTAGGTATATACAGATTACTTATAATAATGCACATCATATACTATGTAAGTTTTACATGTAAACTTCCATGTCCAGAAGCCACGTCTCAGTCAGCTACTACTCGTATGTCAGTTTTGAGGTATTGACAATTTAAGGGTCCATTAACTCAAACATCTAATAGTCCATTACTGCAGATGCCGGCCGGGAATGAAGTGCTTCCCGGGTGAGTAGGATAGTGATACGAAGCCAGCAAGCTCTTTTCACGGTCAGAGGCATGTAGGTATAATGCTTTTCTCAAACATATGCAATGAAATAAAAAAATACACCAATCAAAAAACTATACGACAAAAGTTTCTCTCCAGTCCCTCCATAATGTTTTTTTTTTACCAAAGTCGTCTCCGTATTTCGCTATTAGGGCCATTATACATAACCTGATAATAAGATTCTTAATTTCTATCCATACTTTAATATTATAAATGCGAAAGTGTGTCTGTCTGTCTGTCTGTCTGTTACCTCTTCACGCATAAACCGCTGAACCGATTTGGATGAAATATGGTATGGAGATAGTTTGAGTCCCGAGGAAGGACATAGGCTACTTTTTATCCCGAAAAAATACCCTTATTCGCGATAAATGAATTTAAAGCGGACGAAGTCACGGGCAAAATCTAGAATAAAAATAAAATACTTCCCAGCCTAGGCCTTTAATTTTGTATGAAATTCCTTTACAGATCTCTCGTTTTATAGGCTACTTTTTATCCCGGAAAAATACCCTTATTCGTGATAAACGAATTTAAGGCGGACGAAGTCGCGGGCAGAAGCTAGGAATAAATAAAATAAATGCAAAGGATTTTAAATATCGTCTATGGTCTCTGGGGACTTAAACACAATATTTTAAAACTCATCATCACATTGAATCATACAGATTTTTATTTTTAATATCAGTTCGTGTGTATTAGGCATTAAGGCGGATATTTTTGGTCTAATAACCATTCAGCCTCTGGAAAAAAATATATAATTCAGCTAATATTATAAATGTGAAAGTGTGTCTGTCTGTCTGTCTGTTACCTCTTCACGCTTAAACCGCTGAACCGATTGGAAATAAATTTGGTATGGAGATAGTTTGAGTCCAGGGGAAGGACATAGGCTACTTTTTATCCCGAAAAAATACCCTTATCCGCGATAAATGAATTTAAGGCGGACGAAGTCACGGGCAAAAGCTAGAATAAAAATAAAATACTTCCCGGCCTAGGCCTTTAATTTTGTATGAAATTCCTTTACAGGTCTCTCGTGTTGTTCCGCCCTAAACGTGATACTTTGATGCCGGTAGCACACCTCCGCAGCGAACAGCGAAACGCCATACAGAGCGCGCGAAACTGAAGCGGAACTTCCTTGGGTTTGACGTTTCGGGGCGGAGGTGTGCTACCGACATGAAGCCTGTTATAACGTACATAATGACGACATTTTACTGCATGAGATTATGAGAAAAATATCTAGACACGCGGCAGCCAGCCAAGTGTCCAGCCAAGTTCAAAGAAAAATGAACTGGCGACGCAGCAGCCGTGTGTAATTTTACACGAACCATTTCGAACTACTTTTGACCTCTTCACAACTCGAATCCTTAACCTACATTCATGAAATTTGGTACATTTATCCTTAGCATGTCATATGTTGTGCTAAAAAGCGTCAGCAACCCATTTCTCGAGAAAATGTTATTTCAGTAATTTGTCTGAGCGTAATTTCTTTAGTACTTATCATCAGACATCATATTTAATAATTTGGGTGATTTTCTGCTATCTATCTTGCTACAAGCATTACCAGTTGTTATTGCGCCACGGATAACGAGTGAGTATCAAAATTATAATTTCCCTTGAAACTCATGATAGAGTTGATTGCTGGCGCTGTCTCATACAAATTAGACAATACACTGAAATCAGTTGATACAAATAACAATTAAATTGATGTAATCCTGACAAATTTCACAAAAACACCTGAGTTATTTCGTTAACCAACACGATATATCGCGATACGAAAAATGTAGCCGGATTTTAGATAATTTGTTTCGGTACTGGACATAATTTATGTTATTGGCCATGTTTACGCGTACGGGCTATCGGAATGTAGGTACTTAATCGGAACGGAACGCTTGGCTTTCCTAATAGTTCTTACGAACAAATAGGAAAATCTAATACTTTGAAAAGAAAATATTAACAGAACGCCTTAGTTAAGGTTGAAAAAATCACGATGATAAATGAAGTTTCAAAAAATATTTTAAATTGAAGAATAAAATAATCAAGTAATACTTTGTTTCATTTTGATATTCTATATAAGAAAACTTGCGCCGTCTGAACGTAGCCTTACTCTGAACATGCAGCATGTAAGTATTGTAATTATTTCGTGTAGGGGAGAGTCGGCGATATCGTACCGTTGGTTAAATCGTACCACTCAGAGGAAATCTCTGTATAAAACAATCTTTTTATTAACACTTGGGGACACCAAATACTGCTCCGTTGGTATCACCATCTATAACCTGAATCCAAAATAGCATACTACTAAAGCATGAAAGTGAGAGTGCAGAAAAAATATTTCCGTCGGACTTGATGTAATCTTTAGTGTTATTGTGTAACGACATCATTGATGATCAAGGTAAGTTAAAAATGCGCAATAAATAGTATTCAACTTTAAAATATAAATGGGTTTATTGGGTGGTTCTAAGATATAGCCAAATTTTATGGTTGTATTTTTATATTAGTTATTTCAAAAAAATACCTGGTCGTTTAAATCGTAACATTGTTTACTGGCATAGGTACGATTTAAACAACCAAATACATTTTGATTATACTCGTACCAGTTCCATTTAAATGTCTATGACAGTCAATAATTTGTATTAATGCCTAAATTAAAGAGTTTGCATGCGAAATGCTTCATAGATGCGATTTAAATCCTGATGGTACGAATTAACCAACTCGTCGGCTAAATTGTATCTTAATGTAATAATAATAACTGTACGTTAATTTAATCCCAGAATGCTCATTCTGCTATTTTAAGAAGCCGAAAAACTAAACTTTCATATGCACTGTCAGCCATATATGTAAGTACTTTCACAAATAAAATAACCACGTATGAGTAAGAAAAAAAATAAATAAAAAAAGAACCGACTTCAAAATAAAACAAAAAAGCCAAAAATAATATTTTATGTACAGTACGGATCACATTTGAATCACCTTTTGAATTCGGTGCCAAACCATTCATTTATTACTATTAACACAAATGACACGCAAGAACCGCGGCGGCGAGCCTTTAGTTATTATCTGAATTTAGTTATAGTAATTCGTATTTTTGTTGGATAAAGAACTTTACTTCAGGTTTGGCACCATCTTCAAAAGGTGATTCACATGTGATCCGTACTGTACATAAAACAATATTTTTGCCTTTTTAGTTTATTTTGAAGTCGGCTCTTTTTTTATTTAAATTTTTTTTTTGCTTTTTAGTGCCGGTTTTTAGTGATGTAAAGTATTTTTAGAGCTCAAAACCAAATAAGACCAATTGTAGATAAGACTATTGTAAATAAAATCTAAATTATAAGAATTTGCTAGTTCAAAATGGTTAAGTCCAGTAGCTTGCTGGTTAAAAAGAATACGACTAACAGTCTCAACTGACACATAATATTTAAAGAATTATCTCGCAACTTAAATTGGCGTCGAATCTCGAGTGATGTTGAGACGGAATATTTCCGTCTCTGATGGACTAGTGAATGTAGCATACGAGATCAGCTGGAGGACGGGGAGCTCCCGGAAGCTGTGTACGTAAAATCACGTACGTAAAAATTTGACGATGAAACTGTTGGTCTTAGGTTAAAAAATAGTGACGGTTGCATACCCATATCTCCATCATGTACTACGTTTCAAGTGACAAGGGGATACGGAGATGTGGAGCCTCGTATGTTACCTTTAATATTAAGTTGGGCTGTTAGTGTTCATAAGCTACAAGGTACCACCCTCGAGAAAGCTGTGATAGACCCTGATAAAAATAATTTCGCTAAAGGGCAAATATATATTGCACTAAGCCGTGTCAAAACTTTGGAAGGCATAGCGTTGTTAGATTTGGACGCCAACAAATTATTAAATCGACCACATGATGAGAGATCGTTAACGGAAATAACAAGACTACGAAATCTGCCTTCTGACGATCGAAGCCACACATAATACACGACTTTTATACGGCACTTACAGCCATATTGCATTCTAATGTCAATTGCTCACGACCTTTAGCTGAACGTTGCTATTTCAGAAACAGGGCCGTTAACCGTTGAGGAGTTCTCTGGTTCTCCACTTTGCTACCCTGATCTTAACCAATTCCTGCCTCTAAGCAAAATATGATAAATAATTATATTGCGATTAGTGAATTAAATAACATTGGTTGAGCCCTAATTAGTGACTGGTGGCTTGTGTCTTCATCATCAGTTTCTCTTCAACAAATGATGATTTTCGAGTGTAAATTCTTGTTCTACATTAATAAATACCGGAATCGCCATAGATGTGCGCATAACATTTGAGGAATTCCTTCGATTCCTCATCGATCCCGGCATCAGATCTTCACCAAAATTGTATGGGACCAATTTGGATACACCTACTCAAGAACAAACAAAATAATTTTCGAAATCGTCGTGTAAATGACGGAGTTCTCAGGTAACAAACATAAAAAAAAAACAAATACAACCGAATTGAGAACCCCTCCTTTTTTTGAAGTCGGTTAAAAAGTGGTACGATATAACCGACTCTCCCCTAATTGGTACTTCCGACCTGTCGTAATAAACGTCGAAGAATACCGAGTTGCAAATTAAAAATCGCATTGTACTTAATTTGTATGGAAACCGCTTTTAAGGATAGGTACTATAATATTAATTGTCCCTTCCTTAACGACAAATGTAAACTTTACGAAGCTTAGGTTTATTGCCGGAATAATATTTCAAAGTGCCTAAGTGATGGAAAACCAATATTTCATTAGATAATTTTGTTGTTTAATCCTTCAGTTTTCGATGGAAATTCAATAATCAATTTAACTTGTTACGTTATGAGTTTTAAGTGGAAAACGGAAACGTTTATCTACTATTATAAAGTTACTGAAGGTTAAACGAACTTACCTGAATTGAAGTTTGACCATAATTATATTAGATGTCGCATCCGAAGATATTTAATCTCCCGCCCAAGAGCCCACCCGAAGCTTAATTTCAAAATAAGAGGATACTTGATTCTAAAATGAATGACGGGCGGTAGCGGGGATGGCGATGGCGCCGGTGACAAGGACCGGTCTGAAGCATTTTTTTTATTATATATCTTTAAAAATACTCTGATACCCTCGGGATTGAAGAGTATACTACAAGTGAATTGTTAATTACATATCTTTGGTTGCGACATCTAATATAATTATGGTCAAACTTCACTTCAGGTAAGTTCGTTTAACCTTCAATTTTATAACCATCTGGAGATATCCAACTACCCCTGTATCAGTATAATATATAGATCAAAATGAAATAGGATAGGAGAGAAAAGGGCAATACTAAAACTAATAGAAAATAGAAGCGGAAATTTGATAGGCCATCTGTTAAGACATGACTTTTTCATCCAAAATATCATCGAAGGAAAAATGGAGGGAAAGCGAGGTAGAGGAAGGCCAAAACATAATTACTTTGAGCAAATAAAAGAAAAGGTTAAAATCATGTCTTACCAAGAAGTGAAGGAGGAAGCCCAAAAAAGAAACGGCTGGCGATTGCTGCATCGACAAGAGCACTTAAGGGTATGCATTGAAAATTTAAGCTATTTTGTAGCGCATTTTTTGTCAAATCTAGTATATAAATCAGGCTGGTTTTCAGATATGTGTTTCTTGACTATATAATCTATTCAGTGATTAACGCGGAAACATGTTTAAGGAAAGTTTCCTCGATAGAAAAGTTATCCGAAAACGCGTCTTCATTTCCCGTTTTTTGTCTAGTTTGTACAAACGACAGATTAATAAACGGCTAAATTATGTTAAAATGTTATTCTTCCCTTTATCTTTTAAGTGATTAACTTAAATTTTAACAAAACATCATCGTTTTCATGGTACTTTTAGATCTGGCGCTTACGCATGCAAAATCCCAGGCATGTAGTGTATTAGCTTTCTCTTTCTTTGATGCGCGCGAGCAATAAATGCGTCCCTTATTACAAATCACGCTTATTGGCTAGCTCCGCGTTTGGGGCGCGATTTACGAATGACGAAGTAGCCCCTTAAATTGAAGAAGAAGAAGTACATTATATTTTTTTACAAAAAAAGGGATACGGAACTTTCAAAAAATCGATTCAGTGACTATTTAAAGGTCACTGAATCGATGTCTTTTTGTATGTATGTATGCGTCGTTGTAGCTTCATCAAGCCAAAGCAGCTATACAGATTTCAACTATTTTGTACACGGGTAGCTGAGTATTCACAGACGGTTATAGAATACTTTTATCCGACTAAGCTCAAGAAAAAAAAGAGGAATTATGACTTTTTCTTCTCTGCAAACGAAGTTGCGGGCAGATTTCTAGTATCAAAATAAATGTGTTAGTTGATTAGTAGTACTGGACGAGTTCTTCTGTATTGGGGCTAGTACATACACACATACACAAAATCCAATAAATATTTTTTTTTGATTGGACAGTCATCTTCAAATATCTCATCATCATCATTTCAGCCATAGGACGTCCACTGCTGGACACAGGCCTCCTCAATTGATTTCCACATGAGCCCGATAGAGGCGACCCGCATCCAGCGAACCCCCGCAACCCTAACCAGGTCGTCCGACCACCTTGCGGGTGGCCTTCCCACGCTGCGCTTGCCGGTACGTGGTCCACTCGAGAACCGTTCTGCCCCATCGATCATCGGTTCTTTGAACTATGTGCCCTGCCCATTGCTACCTTAGTTTGCTTACCCTGTTTGCTATGTTGGTGACCTCGACCGTTTGACCATTTCTGATACGAATATCTATTTTAACTTATTTTTATGAAAATATCCTTAATATGCAGACATTCGACCCACACAACTTTATAACAGTAGGTGTTCTCATACAAATATTTCGCATTCTTCTATGAAAACCGTTAACTTCTCAAGATTGTTACAAAACAATATAATGGGCCCTGTCCTAATGGGTCCTACAGGATGATTTTTGCAAAGATCCTGAAATTTTTACCATTTCATAATTATGACAAACGATTTTACGACTAAACATTAGATTATGACTATAAACATCGGCGGCTAGTGGCATTAAGGTAACACTAGTGATGAGACACGTTTTTCAAGTGCCTTTTCAGATACGATAAAATAACCAATTAATGTCCATAATGTTTCAACTTACTAGTTTTAAGCAAAAGGAGTCTTTAGATATCGTTTTTAATATTGAAGAGTAATTTTCATCTCTCGTGTTAGGAAAGTTTAATTTTCATGGGTATTTAGCCGGGTAGAAAATAGCTTTTCCATCCCTGGGGGGCAAAGTAATTGAGTTACGTCGTATTATTAAAATAAAAGCTTTTTATATCGCGATTACGATTGCGATGATGACGATGGATGATGATGATGATGATGGTGATGATGATGATGATCGATGATGATGATGATGATGATGGTGAAGAAGAAGATGATGATGATGATAGTGATGATGATGATGCATGGTGATGATGATGATGGTGATGATGATGATGATCGATGATGATGATGATGATGATGGTGAAGATGATGATGATGATGGCTGATTATGGTGATGGTGATGGTGATGATGATGATGATGATGATGATGATGATGATGATGATGATGATGATAGTGATGATGACGATGCATGGTGATGATGATGATGGTGATGTTGATGTTTTTTTTATTCCTCACAGTCGTAATGATGAAAGTAGAGTGTTTAACTCGGGTGAAATTACCCATTTCACCCTCGAACTATTGGCACTCGAACTAAGTGAGATATCTAGGTCGAAATCGGTCACTTTCAACCCTTGGCTAACAATCGACTATTTAATTACTGAGACTGCATCAAAAAGGTAACTGATTTATCAAAAGCTAAAAGTAGTATTATAAAAAAATCCAGGCTATCTAACAATAAAAAAATTCAATAAATCTTTACAAAACAAAGAAGTTGAAATAAAAGACATCACCCATAAAAATACTCTGCAACATTACAGAATGCTTTTCTTACCCGCCACGTCAGTCGAAGTGGAATGATCATTTTCGCACACCAAATAGATTTTCACAGCTAGAAGACGTTGAATAAAAAATATATATCACGAATGTCATTACACCAAATGTTGAAAAGATTTTTTTCTACCAGTCGTCCTCGGCTCGACTTGCACATACCTTACTCGTACCTACACGCAGGGATCGGAAAATGTTTTGTTTGATACAAAATATCCTAAATAATGATTCGTTTTTTTCGTTCAGTTACGAGATTTTCGTATGTTTCATTTAGAACTTGAATCAGGTGTTTTGTGATTAATTTCTCTTCTACTACTGTTTTAAAGCATTCCAGAAAAAGTGGCTTTCCAAAAAATACTGGTTCCGATCTCTGCCTACACGCAGAAACACGGTTACATCTCTAATGCTATATATCGTCTGTCAGAAAAATAAATATATAAATGCCACGAGCCACTGATATCTATTTATGACGTTCCAATAATATGGAAAACAAAGGGATCTGCAATTAAATAGGTCATTTATAACATCTCTGTGACACGAGTTGAGCCGGGTTGCTTCAATAATCCAATTATTTACATTCGACAAAATAGATTAAAACCGGGAACTAAGTTATTACCGTTGTCACCTTAGTCGCGCTCCAGTAAATATTAGATTTACCTTTCTATTAGATTGAGCTGCCTGTTGTTTATTAATAGCCTTCATCATAAATTACTATTAGGTAAATATACATTGAATTTGCTTTTAACTAATGCAACATATATATGACTTTTCCTCTTTTGAAGTTGGTAAGTAATTCAGTCGTCAAAACGAAAAAGGCCAACTGTATTTTTTTGTGAAATTGAGTTAGATACATACACTGTTAAAAGTTATGTAATTTTAACATGCATTAATGTAATTTTACAGGCAAGAAAACTCATTAACTTGTATAATTCCCGAAAACATTATGAAATTTTACATAATTTTTAACATTTTTTTTCTGTTTAAAATTAATGAAAATTATATAGTTTTACGTAATGTTTTTTAAATATCCTTGCTTTTTCGGTTTTGTTGGTTTTGTTCCTTGTAAAATTCCATAGTTTTTACAGTGTATGGCTTTTTTCCTCTTTCCAAAATTTAATTTTGTATTTAAAAAAATACAATAAAATGTTAGTTGTGCCCTTTTTCGGTCTGACGGCAGAATTAGGAGGTACAGAATTAAAAAAAGTCACTGTGTTTAAGGAAAATCTACCGTTCATTGTTGGACCTGTTCGTTCGAGCCTCATGTCGTTGTATCGAGTGATGTTAGGCTACTTCGCATTATTCCCAGATATTTCCATTGAGTTATTATTACTACGTATAGAGAAGACGCCGCCCAAACACTTAGTGTTCCGTTCAACTGCGGTCGGCCGGCCCCAGTTCACTCAATGTCGCGCTTATGACAGTATGACGGCGCGCGCCCCGCACTGCCGCGCTTGTAGCACAGATTTTGTTCGCGCCGTCTTCTCTATATGTAGTTATAATAGCTCAATGGATATTTCACGCTTGATCAAATGGATAAATCGAATTTATCTCAAATGTTTTGGAATGTTTGTTCGACTATGTTTTGCTTTCTATTTATGTATACTAATTACTCTTTAGCAATTTATGGTCAAGAGAGGCAAATTATAAATAACTAAGGGGGCATCTATTAACTACGTGAGGCGTATTTTGGTGATTTTCCGACCCCCCTCTTCATCTCGTGAGATTTGGTTCAGGTGAAGGCCCATCCCCCAGTCACTCAAAATGTGCGTTTTAGTGTAACAGGCGTTGGATTTATATTATTGTGTAAGATTTAGCCATATTTTAGTGACGAAAAGTGTTTGACATTGATTTAAACTTACACGATCTTCACTCATTATCACAACACAACAAAACGGGTCTTAATCGCATATAAATAAAATATCGTCGTCACGTTACGTTCATGGTCGGTCTCGAAGGAAACTGGAGCGGCGAAATCAACGTCTACTAGCCGCGCGAGTTTTTCGATCTACCCGCGCTTGATGTTTATTATTAGGTTGAACACTACGGTCGTCAGTAGATCGACACTCTACACTCACGACGTCAGGCGATTTATCGGATGTTATATGATGTTGCTTACATTTAATAATTACTGGATTCCACAAAGATAAAAGCTTGAAACCATCTTCCCGGTTGAAATTTCGGTGTTTCTAGATTTCAATTGCTTCACGTACGATTCTACTATAGTAATTACGTTCCGTAGAAAGGATCTTAGGATTATGAAGCTCAATCCAGAGGTTTGGTCCCGCTTCTAATAAATGCTCCTTGTATGTTACGCTACCTCCATCCATCATTCTCGGATAAATTATGCTCGATCAATTGGATAAATCCAATTTATTATAATAGTGGCCAGAGAGAAAATTTGGGTTTCGCTGGCACTGTTTCGGTGCGGAATCCTGAATAATATATTACTTGAATCATCATCATATCAGTCCAAGGACGTCCACTGCCGGACACAGGTCTTCCCCAAGGATTTCCATAAGGAACAGTCGTGCGCCGCACTCATCCAACGGTTTTCCGCGATCTTCACCAGATCATCGGCGCACCTTGATGGGGACTTCCCACGCTGCATCGTCCTACTGGAGAGTCTTTTTGCCCCAGCGGCCATCGGTTCTACGACCAATGTACCCCAGCCACTGCCACTTAAGTCTATCAACCAGCTCTTTGAGCTACGAGTACCTTGGTTCTTCTGCCGATTCTTTTCTGATTCGAACGCAAGGGTACCTACTCCGTGAATAAGGCCTGCGTAACCGCAATTGGCAAAATAAGCATTTTTAACGCGACATCTGAAATGCATGGCCAAATTTACGTTTACGTTTCCGTAGCCAAAATGGCAGAAATGGAACCCTTATAGTGCCGTCAGGTCCGTCGGTCCGTATGTCACAGGCATTTTACTCAAGAACTACAAGACGTATATTGATAAAATTTGGAGTACAGGTGTGTTATCTATGCCTCGTTAAAAAAAAAAACAGGTTGGGGGGGGGGGGGGGGTGACACTCCATACATGTAACTGAAACTGACTTTTATAAATAGATATTCTATAAATAAAAAAAAGACAAAAGTAAAGCTTAATAAATACTTTCAATGAAAATACTTTTTAACATGATCGGATATGGATTTTGAGTTAATGCCGAAAAACCGCGTTTCTCAGCAAAAGGACGTAAGAGTCACGAAGATACGCTCTTTTGCTAGTGTAGTTTTTATCGTATTTTATTCATCTGTAGTTCATTTCTTTGTAACCCGTACTACGGAACCCTACACTGAGACCATGCTCAGTGTAGGGTTCCGTAGTACGGGGGTGACATGAAAAATCCTACTGAGTTTGGCCGCTTTAAAATTGTCCCAATAAGTAGGTAATTGACGGGTGTTAAAAGAACAGTTTCTCAAAAATTATAATTTTGACAATAACTTATTGTATTTTTAATGTTTAGTGTACTTGTGTCCCGTTATGTAATACCTATCGATTATGTGACAAACGATAGATGAGACATGATGACAGCCCATCTGAATAAACTATCTTCTTAAACCCACGGGATTTTCTTTATTCAGTGTGTTTTATATCGTTCGACGTTACGCTGCGTCCATCAATCATTGCCGGATACGTCACGCTCGATCAATTGGCGAAATCGAATATGTTCCTTCTACTTTTTAAATTGTTTTGTTCCGTTATATTTCCCTTTTCGTTTTTGCATAAACGATACTTTTTAGATAAAAAATATCGATTTAGTAAAAGTTGAAAATACTGGAGGAAATTGATGTGGAATAGAAATGCTATTCTGCGTCTGTCTATGAGTTTAAGAATGCTGATAAGTGGCTATCAGACTATTCAGTAATTTATCGTACATATCTATCGGCTATAGATTTATATTCTAAAAAAATAATTGAACTAGTAGTTAGTATACTTCCGTTTTAATATGCGTTAGAAAATGGGTTAACAATCTTGAACTGTCTTTTTATTGAAAACATCATTGATAAAATAGTAACAATTCTGGGAACAATTCCCCGGGCAGGTCCGACACAGGAGGCCCCATCAGAATTGTTTTTTTAAGTTAAATTACTGTTATAAGTGTTTATATTACTATATATAATGTATTTTAGGTAATTAACTCAGATTGAATTATAATATTTAATCTTTATTTTAATTATTATTATTATTTTAATTGATATAGATTAAATATATGATATATGTCATATATATATATATATATATATTGTACACTTAAAATAGTAACTATTACTTAAATATGAAACCAAAATAATGTAAATTACCATCCTTGCTATATAATTGTAACATATTTGCTGTGAATTATTTTAGAAAGTGTTTTTTAATAAAAGACACGTCAAGATTGTTTACCCTTTTTCTAATGTTAAAAAAACGAAGTTATACATAGCACTCACGCATTCACATCACACACATACACGTTTAGATGCACATTTCTATTCATACAGAATCTATAGTTATTTTATAACTAGTGTTAATTATACTTTTTAATTTCGATAATTCTGTAGAAACTTATTAGCTTTCGCGTTAATTACGTAAAGTCATGCTTGAATTGGTTACCTACGAAGTAGGCTGCGCCTAGTGTAGGGGCCAGTGCAAGTTCAAATTGTTAACTTTTAGGTGCATTGCATGTTTTGTCATAAGTTTTACTATGGAAAATTGTTTTTTTTTGTACTAACTCTATTATGATATTCGTGTACAATAGTTCAAGTGTGCAGTAGTTCAATATTCATAAGTCACTCTGATTGGAGTTTGCTATTTGATTCAGATATTGTTTTGCAGAAAAGCAAGATAAAAGGCACTTTGCGAACTTCGAATTTCGAACCTTGGAGTCTCCCCATGTCAATTAAATTAACCAATACTTTTTTCGTATCCTTTGAAAAAATATTTACTGATTTCCACGCAAAACTTTGTTTGGTTTGTTGAATTCCTTAATGTAAACCCGTTGTCCAGCCAACCGCATAGTTGATAAAAATTCACTGAATACATATATTGAATACCGAATCAGCACATGTTCCACTGAATTTCTCGAACTCTGGAAAATTCTAGACGTCTCTTCTAGATAGTTCACATGTATCGTTGACACACGTTTTGTGATCGCTTGGATAATGGTAAGGAACTTTGAAGAATTATCCTCGTTTTGTTACGTTCTTCCGCAGTTTAAGCACCAATATCTCACTTCGTAGGAATTTTCTGTCACATAGTCTATGATCTAATGATAATGATGCCCCGTTCTCTTTGTGTGATAAGGATATCGCAACACAAAATAATGTCGGGGCTTAATTGCGTATAACGTTAATTATGATTTATTAAATTACTTTCGTTAGTACGTTTTGGTCGCGTTACGTCCGTGGTTTCTTTGTGCTGTTATAATGAGTGAAGATCGTGTACTAAGCTTAAATCGATAAGGTCCTTGTTGTTTTGTTTCATTTATAATTATGACTCAACTAGCCAGCACTCCAGCAGTTCTGCTGCAAAGACCGAAAAAAGAGGGATGACGATACATGTCGGAATTGCTCAAACGAGCACGGTGGCACGATACAGCCGCTCAAATGTGTCTCATCATCGTCATCAGTCAAAAAATGTCCACTGCTGGTGGACCAAGACCAGTCTTGCGCCGCCCACATCCAGAGAATCCAGCAACCTTCACTAGGTTATGAATCCATCTTTTGGGGAGCCACGCTGCGTCTTCCGATGCATGGTCGCCAAGAACTCGTCGGCTCCAGTGGCCGTCGGTTCTACGAGCAATGTGCCCTGCCTACTGCCACTTAAGTTTTGCTATTTTGAGACCTTATCAGCGCAGAATGTGTATTCAGGCTCTGCCGTCGATATTATACGGAGGCTTTTCTAGTTTGAATGGAATTTTTTGAAAAGACAGTGGCTTCAGCTAAGAACATGGGAGTACATTTTAAATAACTTACCTGAAACTTTGTACTACTACCATAGCTTTAAAAATATAGGACTTACATTTGATCCTGTGGCAGGTTAAGAGTGACACTTCCTTGAACTTCGTCTCCATACTTCATGAAGCCTGACAGGCCAACGATGCCGTATAGAGCCGCCACGAACACCATGGTGACGTTCAGGACCCCTGGGCAGCCGAGGAACCGCTTCGGATTATTCATCTCGTTCTCGATGGGCATTACCACGTTGATACCCTCCATTGCGAAGATGGCTGTGCTGGAAACATGGTTTATGGTTAGTGGCAGGCTATTTTGAATAACGTGCGTACAATTTATTGTTAAACTTAAGTACTGCAGCAGTTTTGTGCATTTAAATAGCACGATAGGTTGGTGCCATCATTTTAAACACCACAACGGTTACTAGAAATCAGTGTGTCACCAGCTGAAGTAACTGTAGTAAGCGTTATTTTAGAGTTCCGGAGCCAAGGGGAACCCAGTAACCTCTGTTTTTGTTTGTCTCTCTATCACAAAGCACTAACCCTTGAACCTTAATAGGTATATTTTCGCAAAATGTGTTTCACCCGCAATTTGAATTTAAAACCTTAAAACACCGCATTAATCTTGACTGAATTTTCATAAACATTTTTTTACCTAAAACTCTACGGGTTAACTGTCACCGCATCAAACAATACAATTAAAAATAAACGACTCTATAAAAGAAGCTTTTTTTCAATCATAAAACATTTGAACCGTAACAGGTATTCATTACACTTGACATTTTTGCAAACTGTCTTTAGTGTCTAATACGAATAGTCATATTATTTCTCCCTTCAACCATTCCCTCATTACTTGGGATCATTGGCTGATTTTGTAGCTTTGATGATCTGCTTCTACGGGTCTCGATCCACAGTCGGTCTCCCCGCTTGATGGAACTTGTTCAAGTAGAATGCTTCCTTTACTTGATCAGACCATCTGGTTGATGAGCGATCTCGAGATCTTTCGCCTACCAGGCCGATCTTCAGCGTTTTTACGGCGTTTATTTTTCGCCATTCTCGTCTCAGCAAATATCGTTACAAAAAATATATATTCTGAATTAAGTTTACATCAAACCGAAAAGTAATCCCGCGCCTGCGTTTACTTAGGTCGAAGTTATCACGACATATCTCTCCATCGTGGTTATAATGATGAGACAACAATGACGATTGAAGCGTTTAAAACCCTCAGAGATTTGCCCTACCACAACCACCTTTTCAAGAGTCTCATTATAATACAAAAAAAAAACAAAGGAAGATTTTAACTAGGGTAGGACACCATACAAAAAAGTGATTCTCTCGGGGTTTTTGGGTACAAGTACGGAACCCATCGTGTGCAATTCCCACTCGCACTTGGCCGGTGATTTAGAGCTGGTATAAAAACAAATGTTGGTTATGTTAACGATTGTTAAGGATGTATATATATATGTCCATTTTGTAAATACTTACTTTGTCTATTACCTTTTGATATATTACTTTGAAGTTGTATTTTTGTTTTTTAGTTGTCATTAAATTTTGTTGTTGCTATGAGTCAGCCGCTTGGGTTTTCTTTTAAAATTTCCACTTTTCTTTAAGTGCTATCGAAGTCTGTTACATTTTGGTCCATTCGCCCTGTCTTAATGAACACACGGTTGAAATCTAAGCAGCTGGCGACGCCGGCAAAAAGTGTCAAGCAGCACTCGGGATTACGTAAGTCCACAGCGGGTGGGCTCAGTCGGTCCGCAAAATCGGACCTCGCTACGACTGATGCCCCCATTACACCCGCGGCTTTCAACCCCGAAGTTCCCGGGACGTCTCGCGAGTGTCCCACAACCGGCACCGAGGACGAACACGCTAATGTTCCTCCTAGTTACAGGTCACGCAAATCAGGGTCTACGTGGTCATCGGTCACGATAAGTGCACGAAGATTGACAGCGGAAGCCGAGCTGGCTCGTAGGAGCATGGAGCGAGAGCAAGAATTGTTCGAACGCGAGCAGCGCGCACGCGAGGCGCGACTCGAGTATGAACGAACCCTCCTCCAGCAGGTGAAACAGGTTGAGCAGCTGGAAATAGAAGCATCTTTAGCAGTTCAAGAAGCCGAGGAACGTTCTGCACATACGGTCAATAATGCATATTCTCGTACAGCATCTTGGGTTCGGGACATAAATCAGAACAGAGATCCGTCAGAGAAAGGGGTCGAAAACGGTATAACCGGTTCCCTCCTCGCTCAAACGGCACCTGCCCCCATAGTTCCCGATACGCTGCCGCTGTTACACCAAACTAAAGCGGGCAGTCCTGTAGCCTCACCTTTTTTACTAGAAAATCAACAACGCCGTGACGAACAGCCAGAGCCGGCATTTAGCTGTCCCGTGCTTCTGCAAGCGATTGCAGATACTGCCGCTGCAGCCAAAACGCTCGCTACTGCACAAGATAGGCCCAGAAAAGCAAAAATTACGCTGCCTACATATTTCGGCAACGCGTCACAGCGGTTACAGTTTAAATATTTATTTGACAGCACTAAAACAGCTTATTCCCCCGCAGGAAATATTGCGCGTCTACATAATGCACTCCGTGGGCCCGCGCGCGAAGCTGTTGCCTCGCTGCTTCACACCGCAGCAGCTGCCAAAGACATCATGGCCGCCCTCGAACGTACATTTGCGAGCCCTGAAATGATTATCTTCGGCGAGGTACAAGTTTTGAAAACACTGCCTCGGCTCGGCGCCGACCTTAAGGACATAGGTATTTTTGCCAATAAGGTACGCAATAGTCTATCTACTATGAAATTACTAGATCTTCCAGAATATTTACAGTCACCGGAGCTATTTCATAGTATTTTAGGCAAATTTAACCCTATTATGAAAATGAGATGGTCTGATTATGCATCAGAAATATCAAACTCTCTCACGTCAAAGTTGGAGCTTTTGTCGGAGTTTCTGACACGTGAACACAAGCGTTATATTAAATTTGCCTTGTCGCCTGAAATAGGGCTTTCTATTTCTACACAACAATCGCGCATTTTTTCAGCAATGAATAAACCATTTAAATGTGAAAGTGTTAATGCTGTGACTCATGACAAAAGTAAAATAAACAACAAAACCGAGTGTATTGATTGTAAAAAAAGCCATAACATACAAACTTGTAGCGAATTCATAAAATTGTCAGTTGACGATAGGTGGCATTGGTTGCGTGACCACAAATTTTGCTACAAATGTCTGAAACGTAATTCACACCAATGAAAATCATGCAAAGTGAACCCTTGTGGGGTCGACGGTTGTACTTTTCGACACCATCCTCTTTTACACGGCAGGCAGGATACGTTTACGTCACCGCAAACACACGATACGTCGTTAAACAATACTGTGTGTGTAACTGCGTCTAAAAGTGACGTCCTGCAAGTGTCCTGCCCCTTGTCGGCCGTCCATAAATTGTCGGAAGAGAAGGTGATGGTTTCTAATACAGGTATTTTGCATATATCGCCGATCAAATCACAAACATCTGTCACATTGCTAAAGGTAGTGCCAGTGACTGTTTCTGGACCAGCTGGCAGTTACGAGACCTTTGCGCTTCTTGACGATGGCAGCACTGCGATGTTAATCGACGACAGCGTGGCTGCCTGTATTGGATTGTCGGAGCCTGAAGAGTACATAACTGTCAATAGTGTAGGTGGCTTGCATAAAACTACTAAGGTTTTATATGTGGATTTTTATATACAGGGAAAACACGAATCTGACAGGTACTTAGTTAATCGTGCTAGAGATATGCCATCGCTTAATTTGAACACCCAAACATTGTCCAAACAAGCCGTAGAGTCCTACGAGTATTTGAGAGACGTAGCTGATTATCTGACGTACTCTGATACCACACCAACCGTGCTCATTGGCGCTGAGCACTGGCATCTGTCATTATCTCGAGATATCCGTGCCGGCAGACGTAATGAACCTGTAGCTTGTCATACTTGGCTAGGTTGGACATTGTATGGAGTGACATCTAGTAAAACTAAGCCAGTCGAATTTGTCAATCACTGTCAGTTAGACCGCTCTGAGCTATCTGAACATGAGCGTTTAGAATTGCTTATAAAGGACCAGTACAAACTCGACTCGCTGGGTATTTCTAAGCGTGAGACTCTGCATAGTAAGCTAGATGCTCGAGCCATTGAGATCTTAGAAGCTACTACCACACGTTTACCAACTGGTAGGTATGAAGTAGGACTTCCATGGCGTGACAATATTCAGTATGTTCCCGATAGCTATCCACAGGCCTTATCACGTTTTAGAAGTCTAGAGAGACGTATGATTAGAGAGTCTGATTTTGCCAATGCATACAAAAAGTTTATTGACAATATGATCACTAAGGGTTATGCTGAGGAGTGCGTCCCTGTCACTTATTACTGTCATTCTGTCATTAACAGCAACCCCACCAGTAGCAATCTCAACCGCGCAAACATTTCGTCTAATAATACGAACAAAATTCACGCTTTATCAGATAACGTTCAACCTGGTACAGTCGGCTTGAATAAAGTGCAACCAAAATCTAACTGGCATGTGTCAAGTACTAACAACAATGAAATTAAATTAAAAATGACTTCTGAACTTTATCAAAGTAACATTAAGGCAAGTATTCGCTGGTACTTGCCACATTTTGGCGTGCATCATCCACAAAAGCGTAAACTTCGTGTCGTTCATGATGTAGCGGCGACGACTCAAGGCGTATCACTGAATTCAATGCTTCTCCAGGGACCTGATCTTTTAGAAAATTTATTAGGTATTCTTTTTTGATTCAGAGGGCGCTGTCGCCATGACCGCTGATATTAAAGAAATGTTTCCTCAAATTCGAATTCGTGAGCAGGATAGGGATGCACTACGTTTTTTATGGCGCGATATTCAATCACGAAATGCAACGCCTTTAAAAGAATATCGGATGACAGCTGTCATCTTTGGCGCGTCGTCTAGTCCATTCACTGCGTTGTATAAAAAAATAAAAATGCAATGGCTCATCAAAATTCGTATCCAGAGCCTGCAAATGCCAGCATCCACAGCTCTTATATGGACGATCTTCTAGCCAGTTTGGACGATGTCGCCGAAGCTGCACAACTAGCATCTGATGTTATTACTATTCATCGTACCGCATGTTTCCAAATGTGTGGCTGGATTTCTAATTACAAGGAAGCATTGCGTCTTGTACCTACTGAATTGCACGCTATACAGCCTACTGAAGTGTCACTTGGTACTGAGTCAGGTAGCATCAGTGCCTTAGGTATCTCATGGGATCCTATATCAGATACCATTGGTTTTAGGACAGGTTTAGAAGGGCTCCATCTACAAAGTAATTTTAATAAGCGCAGAGTGTTGTCTCACCTTATGAAAGTATACGATCCGCTTGGTTTACTTGGCCCAATAGTGGTCAAAGGTCTTATACTCCTCCAAGAAGCATGGAGGTCAAATATTGATTGGGACACGTCGTTTCCACCATCACAGGTTTTAAAGTGGAACGAATGGTTTAATGAACTGTCAGATGTGTCAAGTATTAGGATCCCACGTTGGTACGCTAAATTGAATGGCGAACCGTTGCTCAGAGAGCTACATATTTTTTCAGACGCGAGCAAACTTGCCTATTCCACCGTCGCTTATTCGCGCTTTTTATACTCGGATGGTACAGTCAAGCTCGCCCTCATCGCCAGTAAGGCGCGAGTTTCGCCGTTGAAGCCCACTTCAATTCCACGAATGGAGTTGCAGAGCGCTTTAATAGCCTCTCGTCTTGCTGTCACAATAAAAGAATTTCACAAAAAAAAGCCTATCCGAACATTTCTTTGGACAGATTCCAGAACTGTACTCGGGTGGCTTAGAAGCGACACACGAACGTTCAAACTTTTTGTTGCCCATCGAGTCGGAGAAATTACCGAGAATAGATGTGTGCAAAGACTGGAGATGGGTCCCAACCGATTTGAATGTTGCGGACGATGCCACTCGAATCAAACCTGGTGATGGTTCACTGGCCCCTCTTTTCTTTTGGAGCCTCCAGAGGATTGGCCTGTGGAACCAGCTGGCCAGCCTATAGTTCAGGAAGAGTGCAAGCAGACTTCTACACTTGTGGTTGGTCATCTGGTTATTACCGCGGACTTCAATCGTTTTAGGGACTGGCTACGCCTACTCCGTGCTACTGCTCGCATATTGCAGGCTGCAGCCAAATTTCGCTCGGTTTTGGACCGCGTTAGTATCACCGTTCCTAACACCGATGTTAGGACTCATCTACGTACAAACGCACCTACGTCGACCACCCTTAAACCCCTGACAGCGGAGTTAATGGAAGCCGCAGAAAGGCTCGTCCTGCAGAAAATACAGTCGGAGACATTTGGAGATGTAGAGATAATTAAACGAGGAGAGTTATTACCCAAAAGTAGTCGCTTGTCGAAACTGTCACCTAAGATGGGAACAGATAACCTGTTACGCCTAGTTGGCAGAATCGCTGCTGTACAAGATGTTGGTACGGAGGTCAAGTCGCCCATTTTCTTAGACGGTCGCCACCTAGTCGTACGCATGTTGGTACATTTTTATCATCAAATTGCTGGGCATACAAATAACGAAATGGTCGGGAATGAGATCCGACAAAAGTATTTCGGCTTCTTTCTTTGCGCAGCACCGTGCGAAACGTAGCCAGTAAGTGCTTGCTTTGCCGCATTAAGAAGGCAAAACCGATGAATCCAATGACCGGAAATCTTCCATCACAACGGCTTGCTCACTACCGCCGCCCATTTACCTACACTGGATTAGATTATTTCGGCCCAATAAATACCACGATCGGTCGAAGACATGAGAAACGTTACGTAGCCGCTGCAGAGCTGTGCACTTGGAGCTCGTACTCTCCCTCTCTGCTGACTCAGCTATTATGAGTTTGAGACGCTTTATTGCAAGAAGAGGTACTCCGAATACGATATTTTCCGAGAACGGAACTTGTTTTGTTGGCGCAGACCGGATCCTAAGAGAATTTTACCAATCAGAAGTTAATGACTTTGCTGCCAATAGAGGCATAAAATGGAGTTTTATTCCTGCTGCTGCTCCTTTTTTCGGCGGATGTTGGGAAAGATTGGTTCGCACCGTTAAAGTTGCACTGAACGCTACGCTGCGCGAAAGAGCGCCAAATCAAGAAGTGTTGGTAACCCTGCTTCAAGAAGCTGAGGCAATCGTAAATTCTCGACCCCTGAGTCTCGTTCCAGTTAGCCCAGAAGACCAGGAAACTTTAACGCCCTTTCACTTCCTAATTGGCTCGTCCTCAAACCAGGTTCTGCCTGCAACTTTAGATGACCGAGACCTCCTTCGACGAGCAGACTGGAGAAAAGCCTTAAGATTAGCCGATCATTTCTGGAACCGATGGGTGAAAGAGATTCTACCGACTATGCAGCCCCGACAAATAGGCGAAAATAGAGAACGCGACTTGAGGATTGACGATCTAGTGCTCATCGTGGATGAAAACTTAGTGAGAGGAACCTGGCCCCGCGGCCGAATTGTGGCAACCTTCCCTGGCCGGGACGATATAGTTAGGGTGGTGGACGTAGCCACATCAGGTGGTCTTCTTCGTCGACCTTCCAGGAAACTGGTTAGACTGGACTCTTAATCAAGCTTAAGTCCTTGCTCAGTCTGGCTAGTTTTTGTGTGCTTTCGCACACAAGAGGGTGGACTGTTAAAGTTGTATATATATATATGTCCTTTTTGTAAATACTCACATTGTCTATTACCTTTTGATATATTACTTTGAAGTTGTATTTTTGTATTTTTTGTTGTCATTAAATTCTTGCTTTGAGTCAGCCGCTTGGGTTTTCTTTTAAAAATTCCACATTTCTCTAAATGCTATCGAAGTCTGTTACAACGATCTTGTAATATGTTATTTATATACATTTTAAAGTTACTACATATTGTTTTGATGCCTTAATATCGGTAGTCTGAATAAGAAGTTTCTGTCAACAATCTCATGTTTTAGACATTGAGCTATTATTATTACGTATAGAGAAGACGGCGCGAACAAAATCTGTGCTACAAGCGCGGCAGTGCGGGGCGCGCGCGGGCGGGAGGTGGGCGGCTAATGAGTCATAAATGCAATGTCACCGTCATAGGCGCGACACTGAGTGAACTGGGGCCGGCCGACCGCAGATTAACGGAACACTAAGTGATTGGGTGGCGTCTTCTCTATACGTAATAATAATAGCTCAATGATTTTAGACAAGCTTTTTTTTTATTGCGGGCTGCATTTTTTTAACACTCGTCAACTAGGTGCTTATTGAGACGATTCTAAAGAGTCCAAACTCGGTACGATTGTATTATTTTGTTACAGAGTTCTTATGACCACCTTCCGGGCCTTCCGGCTAGATCGTCAGATCAGCGCAATTGTATCATAATTTATGATATTTCATTATCACTGAACATAAGTACCTATCCAAATAATTCAAACCGGGAAGTGGGGGTTTCACCTGCCAGATTTGTCCCAAAAAACAAGATCAAACTAGGCAAATTAAACAAAAGCTTGTAATAAAATAAAATTTCTCACATGATGAGTACCACTTTCCCTTGTTTTTTTTTGCCCCATTTCATAAATTCTAATATAAAAATAGTAGAATTTTAACATTTCATAAATTCTACTATAATAATAGTAGAATTTATGAATATCATTTAAAACAAGTCAGTATGATGCATAACCATACCTTAACATGATTTAAAATGCAACCGGCAAAGTATTCTAACTTCTAGTAAATAACAGTGCTTTGGAATCATGAATATTCCAGTCTGAGAATTTATTAATTTGCATCGTACCTCACAATATTATTTTTAATTTTTGCGATCATTTCTGTTTCCGAGATAGAGGTTAATTGTTTAGAAGAGAATTTATGTAAGTTTCAACCGTTCTGCGGCGGTTCCCGTTTTTAACCCGCAACGAAAAAGGAGGAGTATCTATAAGTTTGACGTGTTTATCTGTGTGTCAGTGTATCTGTGTGTCTGTCGGTGACATTGTAGCTCTTAAACGGATCAAACTTTTTGGATGACTTATTTTCATCTGACTCATGGAGAGTGTTCAGGCAACGGCTGATACTTTAACCCTTGACTACGGATTCTTGCATTTTGGTCCACTTAACTTCAAACTTCGATCAATAATATAAAACGCATTTCCAACACAAATAGTTGAAATCGGTATCTCAAATATGTATAATTTAAATAATTGATTCATTCAGGTGCAGATTTACATAAAAGGTGTGTATTATATATATTATAATCGGTAAAAAACAATATATGATATAATTTCAAAGGATATGATAATACTAATTCATTGCACATAATAAACGTTTGGTATGATTAAAACATTTTGCTTTCTATTTCTTGGTATTAATCGTTTGATGTAACACTTATTTATTATAACCATTATAGTATTTTATGCAACTGTTGCATAAGAAGGGTCTTAAAACGCGAGTGGCGTGGGTTGCGATGTGAGCCTTGGCGAACATCGCAAGTAAATACGCCACGAGCGTTTTTAGACCGTTGCATACAATACTTTTTCTACGACTACCTACTTTTAAATAGAACAAAATTAGGTTATGTATGTAAAGTTTGTTTATTTAAGGATACAGAAGATACTTTATCTGTTAAGGTACATTATTTAATTAGAAAATAAGAAAGAAATTAATTATTGATTTAACGTTTGTTATCTTTTCAATAGTAACTTGGAACTTAAAAAGTTACAATTTTTGGTGGCAACTCAAATATGACGTTTGTCTATGGTTTATTATTTTTTTAATTTGTTTGCACTGGATAGTAATCTGTCTAGTTTAATAAAAATATCTAAAATTAATAAAATTTGATAGTTAAAACAGAATTAAAGATGGCTGTGTTACATACAATAGTAAATAACATAATAATAATACAATGTTATGGCTTTTTGTATTATACTTTTTACATATTGTAAGAAACCTACCCTAAGATTGAAAATAAATAAGTATACAATATTTAACTTGTAAATTTGAGTTTATTTTATGTAATATTGTTTTTTAAGAAGTTGTTACTGCTGTAATTACTTACTTAATAATTAGAACTGAAGCCTTACTTCAAAAATAAGTTAATGTTATTATCTTGGTAAACAGTGCTTTTATGAAAAATGTATGAACTATAAAAGCACGCTAAACAATGCTTTTATAGACCATTGAGCATAGAGTTTTTGCCAACTTATTATAGGTCTCATTGTATATGACTTAGCGACTATGTAAATGACAGAGTACAGGAGTAGAGAAAATGGTATAATCAAGTGGCTAGACAAAAGTCGGTTTTTTTTTATTTTTACGTCTGTCTGTCTATGTCAGTAACCATACGCATGTGAGCACATTTTATTGTCACACCTAACCAAGACACTATTTCGCGGAATGGCAAAGGAACTATTATCAATTTACCAACCAAGAACTAAAGTCGTCGACATAGGTCAGATAGTTGCTACACTTACAAGTGACGACCGCGTACAGTACGACGCAGCGTGGGTAGGCCCCCAAAGGTGCGTCCACACTTGCATCAATTGCTCGTATCCGATCACCATGCCGTGGTATGACTGCGTATCGCGCTGCTTGGACGCTCACTGTCGGCGCGCCGATCATGTCGCACTCGTCCGATATAAGTGTGTGATACGCGTAGCAACATGGATTTCGAGCGATCGGATCGGCGCAACACGTCCAAACGCGTGATCGTGACACGCGATCATGCCACGCGACGATGATCTGATACGGGCAAATGATACAAATGTGGACGCACCTTAAAATGACGGATCGATGACCTGATGAAGATCGCAAGAAACCATAGGATGAGGGTGACGTACGACCGGTCGGTGTTCATATCATTAGCGGAGGCTTGTCCAGCCAGGATATCCTTTAGCTAATATCTTCTCTTCTTTTTCTTCGTCGTTCCCTCATGCCTGAGGAGCTTAGCTAATATGATGAATTACAATTAATTTTGTGAAATAAAATGTAATAAATCGTGCATTCACTGAGCGAAGCTCGGTCCGGTCACCCAGATTCTGTTAATATATTGGGTCTGGATTGTATACACCTGATCCGTAATTATATTACTAGAAACCCAAATTCATTCATTTAACTCACGCGCTAGTTTTATTCGAGCTTAACATTAGATAAGAACTAAGTTTAATTAACATCCCTTTAATGCAGAAACAGTTATGTAGAAAATTCATATAGAAGCACGATTTTATTTTTCCGATCCATCGCTACGTAACTAATTAATGGAAATTTTATACCGTCCATGACGGGAGTAGTTGGAACATAAGGGGTATTTTCCTTGTATAATGATACCATTATACAAGGAAAATAGTGATCACTTTATGAGAGTGCGCCATACATAACTTACTCCAGTGATTCTACGGACCACTAGTATGGTAGAATGGAAATAATTGATAATGGGTAAGTTTCAGAGTAGCATTTTTTGGCTCATCCCAATTGGTGAATCTATTAAAAACCCCCGATCGATATATTAAGATAAAATCAGTCGCAGTCGAGTAAAAAGTACTTACTTATTTTTGAATGCCTAGCTACCCGGGTACAGAACATAGTTTAAATCCGTTTAGCTGTTCCAGCGTGTTCAAGCCACAACGACATACACAAACATACCTACAAATAATTTAAAAAAATGCATTCAGTGACCTGCAAATAGTCCGCATTACGTTTTATCTTTAATGTAAAGATATGGAATTTTTGCATCTTTATAATAGTATAGGCAGATATCAAACATTTCATACCTTACCTCAAAAACAGCGGCCATTCCGTTACTCCCACCACCAGCTTCTCAGGACCCACGCTGGGTATTCCCACGAAAGTGTAATAGCAGGTGATGAAGAAGGTCACCAGGAGACAGAGGTTCGCCAACATGGAGAAGGGTACCAGGAACTTAAGGTACCGGATCTGGGAGGTGAGAATGAGAGGAGATAGGAGGAAGGCGCAGTAGGCTTTGATGGAGAAGATGTGAGCGGGGTAGAAGTGGTCGCATATCTGAAAAGAGAAGAAGAAATAGTATGGAGTAGAAAAAAAGAGCTGTTCGTATAATTTGCAAGGAGCTGAAAACTCATAGCAAAATTCAGCCGCAACCACAAGTGACAGCAATCCTTAGGGATTGGATATTTAAGTATCAACTGTCGACACATAGGCATTGTCATGGGTATGATACTTTAAATTTTATTTAAAAAGAGGTGTTTCTTTTATTCACCTTCAACCAAAAATTATATTTTACAATTTATTTTCGAAAAGCATTTTTATTTTTAACCGACTTTCAAAAAGCAGGTGGTTCTCAATTCGGTTGTATGTACCTTAGAACTCCGTCAATTATAAATCGATATAGAATTTTTTTTTGTTTGATAGGAAATGCGTCTAAATTGGTCTGATACAATTTTAGTGAAGATCTGATGAAAAAAAAAAGATCCCTACTCTAGGTGTACGAGAGGTAACCGAAAAAAAAAATGTTTTATGTTTTTATTTTATCGTTTTGTCAGCGTGATACGTACACATACTCATACCAAATTTTAGCTTTCTACTTAGTACTAATCATCATGGAGCTAAGAAGTCGCGGACAGACTGACAGACGGACAGATGGACATGGTGAAACAATAAGGGTACTAGTTGACTACGGCACCCTAAAAATGGTGAAATCTTTATACAATATAATTGAAGAATTCCGAGAATTTCTTGTAGATTCCATTATCAGATCTTTACCAAATGTCTATGAAATAACGGCTGAAGTAATGAATGAACCAGTAAGATCGGAATTTTATTGATAAAAACTTAGCGCTGTTTCGCACATTCTTTTTTTAAGTCCAGAAGTTAATAACCTACGTAACTCAGACTGTAATTAAGAATCAATTGACACCTCATTAATCAAAATCGGTTGAGTAGTTTAAGCGCTATCGTTGAGTAACCACCACCTTTCCTTTTGGCTTTGCCCTAGTCGGGTAAAAAGGAGCTAATCTTATATGTCATTTAAGTATTCTATTGCTCCGTTTTCCCAAAATAAGGACAAACCAAGAAGCAACTTTATAGGACGGATTATGCTGCGGCCATTGAGTCGAGAAAAACGATTGCATTAGAGGGAAAGAGGGAAGATGTACAACAATGATGAATCAGAGAAGGACTAAATTCTCGTCTTGGTGGAAGCGGCTTAGGAGTGACTTTATAATAGACAATAATAGTATAGTAGGATAAAAACCCTTCCAAGAAACTGTGCGTTCACATTTATGACGTAAATGCTCGGAACTCTAGGACTTTATGTGCCTGTGTCGGCCTATAAATGCAAATAATTACTTTGCCGTACGTGTGCGGTAAGTAGCATTTTACGTGCATACGTTGGCCAATACAAAGAGGCACTTTCTGAGCATATGCAATGTAAATCGTAGAGCGATACAGTACAGTACTTTGAGTTTACCACTGACATATGCTTTTATTCCATTGGATATGCGATTTTAACACTAATCTTAAAGAGTTTATATTACCTACACACTGTCTAAACGTCGTTTGTTTGTAATAGAAACTCTTTTGTATTAGTGTTAAAGTCGAATATCCAATGGAATAAAAAAAACTCAAAGTAATCATACTGTACATGTGTAAATAGGTAGTTCGTATCGTAAATAACTATTTTAAGTACGGTAATTATTCTTACTTACAGACTTCAATACTATTATAAATTTATAATATATAATAATAATAATAATTTATTTTCGACCAACTGGGATCATTCATGGTGTTAGTTAGGACATTATTTGTACTTATATATTATTGTTAGTAAAACATTTTACCAAATCTAACTTAATCTAATATACGACCAATAATACAAATGCAAAAATCATTATTTCAAGAACAAAATACAAATAAGTCAAACAGTATGAACGTGGATAAAAGCGCCATCTCTCGGACAGAGTATATTAATGGCCTCATTCGCGTCAAAACGGCTAAACGGACCTCAACCTTTCGTGTTAAAAGTGTAGCTTAACTTCTGAGGATAGTTATAGAATACTTTTACTCGTCTACTCTGAATCAAAAAAGAGGTTTACGACACTTTCCATCTCCGCTAAGGAAATATATAAAAAAAATTAGAGCAGGCTAGTGTCAGACTTGACACTATTATTAGTTAAACTAACTCCAACTATAATGTATTCTTCTAGGTGCTTAAAAAAAAGTAAACAAAAAAACCAAACGGCTCGGGTCATTCAGCCAGGGGCATCGTACCACAGATACAAAAGATTACCTTAATTGGCGCAGTGACATTAGTCATGTGGCTCTTTTTTCGCTGTCCGGACTTAGTCTACTGGGCTATCTATACCTGCTTGGCCGGCAATCCATATTTTCCCAGCCTGTGCACTAATGGCATTTTTATTTGTTTTTACTGTCTTTTCATTAATTTTTATAGCGCTTTTCTTTTATTGCACGTTTTCCCCTTTTTTTCTCAATGTTTAAATCGGGCTCCCAAACGGCTTTGACAGAATAACAGCGTTGCCGTTTGCTTTACATGAATTGCAACACCATGCTGAGTCAAAGCCTCTTCTTTATCTCATACATTGCTGGACTCTTTGAAGGCACCTTCAGTCTTGTATAATGTTTAGGTACGATACATATATCACTCTAGTTGCCAGTGAAGTCTTGTTGTGTGTGCTTTATGGAATAAACGAGTTTTCTTTCTTTCTAATGTACTACTAACTATTATATAAAGTCTGTTCAAGCACGTACCCAAAAGTTTTCCTCGTCATAACTTAACACATATGTCCCTCACTTGTCCAACCATTTTTTTTTTATAACACACTTTATATAGGTACCTAGCGATACCTAACTTTTATAGACTTAAATGTCTGTACATTTTATACCATAAGTAAGCAGAGTAATACAATAAATTTTCGGAGCGATTATTTCCGAAAATAGATTAAAACAAAAAAATCCTAGAAACCTCAATATATTTTTAAAAGAACTGTCGAAAATATGTGCCACACGCCTACGCCAGCAGTATATTCAAAATTTCATCAATAGGTATATATCTTGTACATTTTGAGTAAAACGCCTGTGACGTGTGGTCGGAATGACGAACATGAAGAACTATAAGGGTTCCTTTTTTACCTTTTTGGTACGGAACCCTAAAAAGTAGTCTTAAATTTATATTTTTATGTATAAACTCAGTGCGTAGTTTTTCAAGAAAACATGTCAAAACTTACAAAAGCGAAAATATAATAGAAGAGAAAAGCAAAATATGTTTTTTTAAGCAACTTACGTACATTTGAAATCTTATAAGAACCGTGTAGCTGAACTATAAAAGTTGGATAAATAAATGAATAAAATAAATGTCGGTGATATTACACAAATCGACCTAGTCCCAAACTATGTAAGAATCAGGTGACGATGTACATAATAAAATATGTAGATAACATTTATTGAAACACCCAAGACCCAAGACCAAACATTCGTGCTCACCACACAAACACTTGTCCTGGCCGGGATTCAAACCCAGGACCGTCAGCTTCGTAGACCGTTGTGCAACCCACCGAGCCAAATCTGTCGTCAAATTATTCGGTTTCTGGTTTAGGCTTACTTAGATCCTTTGTTCACGTCTCTAATTTCACACAGTGTAAGTATCTACAAAAAAGTGGGTTCCCTACGCCATTTCGAAAGATTTTTCCTCAACAATTGTTTAATCGATGACTTTTATCGATTTTACTTTTAGTCTAATGCTTGATAAATCGATTAGATTGTATTTAGAAACACCATTTCTCCGACATTAATTTCATCGAATTACATTTATTCGAAAACTTTTGTCGACCGCTTACTAGATCGAAAATTAATTGTATCGAAATCTTTTTACTTATAAAGTTTCATCGGCAGTACCAATGCTCGATATTTTCTTCTATTGACGCCATGTTTATGCAATGATTCACTTTTTATAAATATTTTGAGTCGATGTATGGTCAAAATTTATTATAAATTGTTGATTATAGTATAGAGAAATATATAGAGGTCAAGGAATATTTTTTTAATTTTAAAAAGTGAGCATTACTCATAATTTTTATGAAGTAAATATTTTTAAAATTTATTTATTTATATTTATTTTATGAATAATTATGAAATTATTTATTTACGTATAAGCTTATATATTAGAGCATAGTATTCAAGATATTAAGAAGATTTTTAATCTTTAAATACATTTTTATCATTTAAAAAAAAGCACAATAAAAATCTAATGTTTAATTGAAACTATATTAATAGAAATAATAAGTATGTACCTACGTCAAAAAGTTAATGAATAATGTTTGGCCATCAAATTTTGTCGGATAAGCTTGTATTTAAACATCAATATCTTCTACTGAAGCTAATTGAAAAAGCAAGTAAAATAGGAACTTATCCGACAAAATATAATTACAAAACGTTATTTAGGTACTTAATCTGTAACTTTGGTACCATTATCGTACCAATATATTTTTTATTAGTTACAACTATTAAAAAAAAAAACCAAGAGGATGTCGGACCATGCTCAATGTAGGTTTCCGCAGCCGTTTATACAAAAAATGCACTACAGATAAAAAAGATACGATATAAAAAAAAACACTAATAAAAGAGCGTGCTTACGTCCCCGGCACTTACGTCCTTTTGCTGAGAAGCGCAGTTTTTTGGCAATAACATAAAAACGGTATGTCCGATTATGTTGAAAATAATTTTCGTTGGAAGTATTTATTAAGCTTTATATTTATAATTTTTTTCAACGACAAAACATTCATTTAGTCAAAAATTTTCTTTACAAACATCAACGTTTTTTTAGAAGATCTGTCGACGCATTGATATTCACTGTTTTTTTTTCCGTTTCGGTTACATGTATGGAGTGTCCCCCCTAGAAATATATATATATATATTTTATTTAAGGCTCGTAGTAACGTGAAATACCACATTTTGATCGCGTTTGAAGGCTTAAAACTAAAAACTGGCCTGAAATATAGGTCTCAAAAAATATATATATGATGAACTGATATGTCTATCACACTGAGTAGCGGCTTACACAACACACCTATACTCCAAATTTCATCAGTATTCGTCTTATAGTGTCTGAGTGAAATGCCTGTGACACGCGGACGGACGGACGGACATGACGAAACTATAATATAAATAATTTTTGCCATTTTGGCTACGGAACCCTAAAAAGGTTATTAATGTAAATCAACTCCTTTATTTTCAATAACTATAGTAATTGTAATTACATGGTAATATAAGTATGGTTAAAAAATACATATTAAACTTTATAATTATAATTACCCATTTTTTAATAGGTACCTATAATAACTTATTATAATAGTAGAATTATATTTACGGTGATTACGTGAAATATCGACTCAAAATATTTCGAAAAACTGAATCATCGTATAAACAAGGCGTCGATAGAATAAAATATCGATCATTGGTACTGTCGATGAAACTTCATCAGTGAAAAGTTTCGATAAAATGAATTATCCATCTAGTAAGCGGTCGACAAACAGTTTTCGAATAAATGTAATAGGTACGATGAAATGAACTACAATCTTATCGATTTATCAAGTATAAGACTAAAAGTAAAATCGATAAAAAGTCATCGATTAAACGTTTGTCGAGGAAAAATCTTTTTAAATGGAGTAGGGAACCACAAAATAGTGTTTACAATTTTTTTTTGTTTGTAGGGTTTATCAGAATCAGACCCAGATTTCGCGGCAGGCTTATCGTTAAAAGCCTCATTAAGTTATACAACAGATTATTCTCGCCGTAGAATATACTAGTGAAATTATTATCATGTTTCGCATATAAAATGTAAGGCTTATTTGTAAACCCGCTGTAAAATGAATAAATAAGCTGTCTACAATGAGATTAAATTCAAATGTGTTTCCTTAAAGCGATTTGGAAAACTCATTAATCATTATAATATACGTAACTATTTAAAAGGCAAAGAGAATTTAACTTTGTTATTAGGTATATCGCGAAATTGTAAGAGTATAATATCCCTCTTTACCTTGCATTTGTAGACTACTCAAAGGCATTCGACAGCCTATCCCACAATAAAATTTAAACTGCCCTCAATAATCAGAATCTAGACCCAAGCTAGAGGCGTTTAGATTCATTTCGTCCACATTCCCATTTCGTTTACATTCCTACTTCGTCCACAATCCCACTTCGTCAACATTCCCATTTGTCACTAGTCAACGTTCCCATTTCGTCCACAATCCCTCTTCGTCAACATTTGTAGCTTAACTAACACGCGTAACGCGTAAGTAAAATGAAGAGTAAATAAAAACAAAAATAAAATGAAAATACAACAAAATAAAATTTATTTTTTATTATTTCATATATTTGGTATCTACATGTTTGTTTTCCAGTGCGTTAAGGCTGGGAATGTGGACGAAATGCGAATGTGGACGAAATGGGAATATGGACAAAATGGGAATGTTGACAAGATGTGGACGAATTGGGAATTGATTGTGGACGAAATAGGATTGCTGACGAAGTAGGAATGTGAAAAAAATGAGACGAAATGAACCTAAACGTTTACAGGAATAGTACAGCCGCAGTTAAACTACAGTCGATCGGTCCTTTCTTCGACATACAAAAATGAGACAAACAAGGAGACACGCTATCACCAAAACTTTTGATTAGCACGTCTTCCGGAAATTTGTGCCGAGCTGGGAGAGGAGGGGCCTTGTCGTCGGAGAAAGGAGGCTAACTAATCTTTAATTAGCCGATGACATTGTCGTTTTCTCCTCAAAATCCTCCGAGCTACAGCTCACGCCTGAAGACCTTAGCAACGCAAGCCTTGAGGTTGGATTGAAGATGAATATGTCAAAGACCAAGCTTATAACCAACAGCACAAAACGTAGGATCGAGATAAAAGGAGAACTTATTGCATATGTCCATGAGTACCTTTACTTTGGCCAACTAGTTTCCTTCCTGGCGCGACAAAGAAAAGAGGTCGAAAGACGGACTGGAAACGCCTAGAGGAGCTACTGGTCCATGAAACACCTGATGAAGGGCGACCTTGTGACTTAAACAGAGACTCATGGACATGTGCATACTTCGCACGGTGCTCAAACTTAGTCTTTGATAGAAGCTTAGAAGTCCAAACTCGGAGTTTGCCAGCGGGCTACGGAGCGTAGCATATTAGGTGTAAAATTAAGGGCTCGTGTCCAAAACACCACGCTACGCTCCCAAACTCAAATAATCGTCGTAACTCGGAAGGCGACTAGGTTAAAGTGATATTTGCCGCATGCTGAGTGAGCTGTGAGCTGTGGGTCAAGATTGCCACAGAGTGGAGACCTGGTAGCTCTAAACGGTGACTCGGCAGGCCTCATCGGTGATAGCGGGATGGAATAGACTCCTTTCTTAAGGAATGGCCAGAAACCACCCAGGACAAAGAACATTGGAAGAAGAAGGGGGAGGCCTTTGCCCAGTAGTGGGACATAACGGGCTCAGAATAAGACTAATATTAGCAGTAGCCTCGATACATCAGTTTTCGTCGAGTAAGAGCAGTTTTTTAGGTTTGTAAGGAAATAATGTTATAGATAAAAATTTGATACCGTTTAATACTAGTTCTATAATAGTGCTATCTCGAACGAAAACATTTTACACTAACAAAATTAAAATATACGGATACCACGTTTATAAGCAGACAAAATTATTTGTTTATTTTCTCTATTTCGGTTACGAATTCAACAGGCGTAAAAAGTATTACTAGGGAAAGGTACACGCCGTAGCTATATCCTGGCAGTTCTGCTTCGAGCCCTGAGTCAAGAAGTGCAGTTGAAGACCACAAAATTGGCTTGGACAATAGTTCTTAAGAGCCCTTTTTTTACAATAACAAGTCTCGCGCGATAGTAGAGTTCGCGTTGGCCTTACATAGGCGATTGAGCGTGACGAAAAGGGTGATGCGCGCGCTGTCCCGTGATGTCAGTGGTGCCCGCGGAAGCCGGCACGAGCAGGGCTTCCCAGTGGAGCTCTGGGTGGAGGCGAGCATGGAACATGTTACGTCTCGGGTGTAAGTGTATTTCACATATCTTTTTTTTTTATTGACGATAGACGGGCATTCGACCTCACTCGTACCTGTTGTTAAGTGAAGATGCGGCCGAGGATGTATCATGCCCGTCTAGAAACAGCTTAATCACTCTTATCTTTAACACGCCCAAATTATAATGGTCGGGAAACACACTCTTAGTTCCACTCCTTTGTGGTACGCATGATAAAAGTGGCACCGAAGCGCTTCGTGCGGATACGCAAAATCGACCACATGTGGATGGGACGAACGCACGCGTCGTGTGTTCCGATGGTGGAAAGAGGCTGGTGGAATTAAATCATGTAATTCCCCCGCACATTCTCCGAAATTAATCAAATTATGAAGTAATCTAAGCCTCACACAACGTCACAGCCTCAGCTCCATATCTGAGATAGATTAATTGAGGCATTCTCAGTAATTGTAAGCTTAATTAATAGTAGCAGTTAATAAATGGTTCCTTTAAGGCTTCGGGTAATTTTCCTTTTGTTGGTTTTAAAGATAAAGCTTGTTTGCATTTCTATTTAACTTAGATCTCCCAATATCACTCATTGACGCTTGGAGTTTAACCTACACGTCTGGCACCCAATTGTTCTGTTAATCTAGATTAAAACTGATGGTAAAGCATCCGCTATTTAACTCTAACTTTCCCACGTCCAACCCTGATATCCATGCAGCTGATAAGCACGGTGCACTAGACCACGTGGATATCACACCCGTCAAGTCTCTACCACACTGAAGTAAGTGAATTAACTGTCACTAGACACAGGAATACAGTTTACCATCTTAACATTTGGTTTTGCTAAAGTGTGTTAGCCTTCCCAAAGTGTGTATTTCCTGATTATTATAATATGGGTCTCTTCAAGGCACGAGTGAATAGGTTGTTAATGGTACTTAGGATTTAAATGTTACAGACTATTTGTTCCGTTTTCAACGTTTTGGTTTTCTACAATTCTTTAACTATTAGCGCACCTTATTAATTCAAACGATGCAATGTTAAAACGCAGTCTCAAATGTTGCAATTCTGAATATCGGACCAATGAGAGCGCCCGAGTCAACTGGCGCGCATGCGCGGTACAAACCTACGTAGACGGTGGCGCCGCCATCGACTGAACGGCAGTTCTGTATAACACCGAGAACGCTCGCGCACGCTCGCGCCGACTGATATACAGTACCGAAAATCCATATTTGGTGTTCAAATACTACTCCCCTTTAATTTCTACTACCGCGGTCGCGTGTGGGACATTAATCGTGACCTGTTTACCTATACCATCTGGCCGGCCGGCCCGTATCCTGAAGGAAGAAGAAATGAACCGCTCGTACCACCTCCCGAATGCTGATGTCTGGTGAGTACCTGTGCATGATATCTCATTGACCGTTTATCCAAGTTGTAGCGTTTTAATTTACCGGCGAGTACATATTGGTGCTCGATCCAGACTGTATGCGAATTGACATTGCATCGCCGTAAACCGCGTTATTTGCATACATCTTTTTGGTGCCGAAACCAGGGAACCTTTAGATATACGTAGTTGGTCAGCCAAATACCAATTTTTAGTTCGTAACTGTAACAGCAATATCACAATTTTACCGTTTACTATACTTACTTAACGCTTAAATGAATAAACACGTAAAAATATCCCTCAATTACGAACCAGTTATTTCAAGTCTTTGTTCCATTTTGTCTCGCTACCCGCCGCATATACCGATTTAAAAAGGGCGTTTCACTATATCTCCGTTGAAAGATAAATACCCAGTTGTTGTATATATACCAAGTAACACAATATTATCCATCGTTTTTACCATTTGCAATAACAACATTGCAAATTACATCGCATCATAATTTTGTGTAACAACTTTAATATAACACGACGACTTACTTCGTTCGCTCAACGTTACCGTAATAAGTGATTTTAAAATTTCCAATTAACCTTAAATTTGCAAGTAAAATACATCGTATCGCCATTTCTATAACGTAATATCATTATAATTGGAATTTTGAACTTGAGTAATTTCGGATTTCCAAAGTTTATAGTTAACTATATAAGGAAAAAACATATTTTTTATATTTGACTAGTTTTGTGAAAGTTAAAATACTTTCGAAAATATCGCAAATCGTTCTGCGTGATAATAAAGTTTACTTTCGATAACATTTTTTAACTCGATTTATTTCATACATTGGTACAGCAAACTCGAGGTGACGGTTTTTAATAGTTGTCGCGTCATACAAATATCGATACTTGTTGTGTTCCTGCGATCGCTGATAACGTAATTATTCTTTTTATATACAAACTTCGTTTGTTGTTAGTTGTGCATTCGGGTAAACTTTTTAGTTTTAGTGAACATTCTTTTAGTCATTAACGATGTCTTACCTATTAAGACGTAAATCTAAATCTGGGCTAAAGAAATGTACCGAACCGAGTTTCACTGTGAATAATTTGCCCAGTTTGCGACGTAAACGAACTATAGCGTATAATCGTGTTTCGAAGGCACTTGAAGTGGGGACTTTAGCCGACACTGATGCGTCACAAACCGAGTTATTCCTTTCATATTGTCAGGAGATAAACAACATCGCTGATAGTTTTCAAGAGGCACATTTTATCATCTTGGACCTTCTCAAGGATGAGGTTGATGATAGGGATACCGAAATTCAGGATCGTTTTGATGAGATGTATTTTCAAGTAGTTGCAATTCAGCGTAGGTTTCAACAGTGTTCACAACAACAAACAAATAACTCTAAGCGGGAGTCATTAACGGGTTCGCACAGTGGTAATCTGCGCTTACCGAAGATTTCACTTCCGATATTTTCGGGTGCTATTAAGGAGTGGCCCGAGTTTATTTCTACTTTTAACGCGTTGGTTCACGAATCAACCATTTTAAGTGATATCGAGAAATTCCACTATTTAGTGTCGGTGTTACGCGGTGACGCTTTATCGTTAATAAGAACGTTCCCAGTTGCATGCGAACATTATTTAAGTGCATATGATGCTCTCAAGTCCCGTTATGAGGACAAACGCGAATTAGCGTTTACTTGCTGGCGCGACATTTTAGATGTTAGTTTCAAAACTACACACGCTCAGGATTTCCGACACGCGTTGGACACGATCGACGAAAACTTAACAGTTTTAAAACGGCTAAAATTACCTACCGAGCACTGGGACTTCGTTCTTTGTTATAACATTTTGTCGAAACTCGATACTAAATTAAGACGCGAGTTTGAGGAAAAACACACCGATATCGAGTTGCCACAATATAAACACATTAGGGCATTCTTACACTCTAAAAGCGAAGCATTAATGCGCGATACGCACTTTACCGCCGTTACCACTAAAACCTCTAGTACATACAAGGAGGCATCGGGTGCCTTGCAAAGGCCGAAGCGACATAACGTCACACATTCGCTTGTCGCTCCCACAATAAACTTTCCTAAGAAAGGTGGTGATAAACAAGAGGGGAAGCCCACTAAGGTTTCGAAAGCCGCCAAACTTATTCGTAAGTGTTCTTTCTGTGGTGACGAACACCACATAACAGGTTGCAAAGCTTTCCTGTCAAAATCGGTAGACGAGCGCATGGCGGTGACCGGTGAAAGGAGATGGTGCTACAACTGTCTTAACTCGTCTCACTCAGTACGAGAGTGCACATCGATATTTTCGTGTCAAAAATGTAAACGTAAACACCACACGCTGCTACACCGGGATCAAGCGCCAAGCAACCCCGACACCTCGGGTGATCAATCGAGCTCAGTCGCATTAGTGGCTAAAGAATCATTAACCGCGTCTAACTCATCCGCGAATACAACCGTGCTACTAGCCACCGCCATCGTCCAAATTCGCGACGCCTCTGGCGAATTTCACACATTCCGAGCGCTATTTGATACAGGTAGTCAAAGTAACTTTTTGACGGCACACGCAGCTCAACAGCTTAACCTAAAGCCTAAAGCCGCTCTGGCTAACGTTCATGGCTTGGGGGGAGCTCCCGCCTCAGTCAGTGGCAATGTTACATGTGAAGTCGGCGCCAATTGTAACGTCAAATTTCGTCTCAAAATGCTCGTCATAGCGAGCATTTGTGGAGACCAACCAATTGCAAGACTTAATACGGATGGATGGGATGATGTCAAGACATTACCGTTAGCAGATCCTGGTTTTGAAATTCCTGGTCCGATTGACGTCTTGTTAGGGGCCGACGTCTTCGCAGAGTCGCTGCTCGAACACCGTTTGAAAGGCAACGCGTCTCAACCACGTGCCTTCAACTCTGTCTTCGGCTGGCTTCTTCTCGGGAAGTCTCGACTCGCATCACCATCACCATGTTTATTGGGTGTAGCACCTCCTAGTATGGATGAGAGCTTAAACAATATCGTTCAACGTTTCTGGGAAATCGATAACGTTCCGCAATCTTCCCGATTAACCCCAGATGAGCAAGTTTGTGAAAACAGTTTCACTAACGATCATTACCGTGACGAGACCGGCAGGTATTTCGTTTGTCTTCCTTTCAAGGACAACGCTGAGCCCCTTTATGAAGGCTCTCGAGCAATAGCCCTGCGGCGCTTCCATGCCATTGAGAGGCGATTGTCTCGTGATCAATCGTTAAAACAACAATATACCGATTTCATGACTGACTACATCGAAAGTGGTCACATGACTCTGGCGCCTGTTAAGCACATGGGTCAAGGCAGGTACTATATACCGCATCATTGCGTTCTACGCCCCGACAGCGTCACTACGAAGCTCCGTGTGGTCTTTGACGCCTCAGCTAAGGACGCGAACTCCCAATCGCTCAACGACTCGCAACTTACAGGCCCGAAGTTGCAATCCAACATCGTGGAGATCCTTCTTCATTACCGTGAGCACGAAATCGTCTTTATGGCGGACGTGCGCCAAATGTACCGCCAAATCAATGTAGCTCCTCATCACCGTGATTACCAGCGTATTCTCTGGCGAGCTCACCCCGATGAGCCTCTCCAAGAATACGTCTTGAATACCGTTACCTACGGGGTTTCTTCATCGCCGTTTCTGGCATGTCGAACCATCCAGCAACTGGCCAACGACGAGGGTCATAATTACCCCAAGGCCAAAACCGTTTTAACTTCCGACATTTATATCGATGATATCGTAACCGGAAGTTCATCGCTGGAGGATGCCCGTGACATCAAATCGCAAGTTATCGCTCTTTTCGACCGCGGCTGTTTTGAGCTGCGTAAATGGGTGAGCAATCGACCGGAACTTCTGAGTGATCTACTCTCAGAAGCGTGTCTCTCGGGAGCTATCACTTTTACCGAAGCCGAAGACACAACCATCAAAGTTCTGGGCCTCAAATGGGAGCCTACCACAGATTCATTCGTTTTTAACGTCCAACCGTCAAACCAACCGTGTACCAAACGAACGATTCTGAGCGAGGTAGCCAGAATTTTTGACCCTTTGGGTTTCCTGTCTCCTTTGACAATCAAAGCCAAATGCTTAATTCAAAAGCTTTGGATCCTCGGCGTTTCGTGGGATGAAACTCCTCCATCGGAAATTGTATCTCAATGGAACAATCTCTCTCAACAACTCCCACAGGTCAAGGAACTTAAGGTTCCACGTAAGTTCGTTATTGCGGGCGCTCGCTCGTATGAACTGCACGGGTTTTGTGACAGCTCTGAACTTGCGTACGGCGCCGTTATTTTTCTACGTGTCACCGAGTCTGACGGTTCCATTCGCATCTTCCTCGTCTGTGCAAGAGCACGAATTGCGCCTTTAAAGAGGCAATCACTGCCACGATTAGAATTGTGTGCTGCAGTTCTGTTAGCAGACCTCGTTAAATTTATCAAAGAGACGTTACGGATTCCTGTGAATGAAACCTATCTCTGGAGTGATTCCACCGTCACTTTATCTTGGCTGCGGTCCCCTTCTTCTCGTTGGGTAACTTTCGTCGCAAACCGTGTCAGCCATATCCAAGATATCGTTCCTACCGAATGCTGGAGGCATGTTCCTTCCGGCACAAATCCCGCAGATATTTGCTCACGTGGTCAACTGCCAGCGGAGTTATTAAATAACGCGCTATGGTGGGCGGGACCAGAGTGGCTGTATCAACCACGGTCTGAGTGGCCAAAATACATATCTAAATGTCAGACCAATGATAACGTCGTACTTTCCGAGCAGCGTCATACCACTCTCGTCACTGATCAAGTCGACACCGCGAAGCAAGTTCCGATAATCGATCAGCTGTTCGAGAAGTGTTCATCCCTGGATAAAATTTGTCGTATCCTAGCTTACATCCGTAGGTTTAGTAACAACGCACGTGGTGGTACCGTTTCGCAGCCGGAAAGTCTTTTCATTACAGAGGTCGAGCAACATCGTTCGCTCCTAAGTATCGTCAAACATTTTCAGAATCGCCACTTCTTTGATGTCATATCGAAGCTGAAGTCGCGAAAACAGTTGCCACGAAGTCTTCGCAAGCTAAATCCATTCCTGGATGACCAGGGTATACTCAGGGTGGGCGGTCGGCTCGCACGCTCTGGTCTTGAATTCGAACACAGGCATCCGGGATTGTTGCCCAGGAAATGTGTGCTCACGACAGCAGTAATCGACACCATTCATCGGAAGAATCTTCATCCTGGACTGAACACCACTCATTACCTGATCTTACAGCAATTCTGGATACTTGCGGCAAAGCGTGCCATCCGACACCACCTTTCAAGATGCATACGGTGTTATCGTCTCCGTCCGCAACCATTGCAACCATTCATGAGTGACCTTCCTGCCTTCCGTGTTAACCAAGCAAAGCCATATTCTGACGTCGGCGTGGATTTCGCTGGGCCCTTTCGAATCAAGCTCGGTCGCCATCGCGGTGCGAAAATCGATAAAGCTTACCTTTGTTTGTTCGTCTGTCTAAGTACCAAAGCTGTGCATCTGGAGGTAGTGTCTACCTTATCGACTGACGGTTTCATCGCTGCTTTGCGTCGTTTCATCTCCCGTCGCGGTCGCTGCAACATTATCCGTTCTGATTGCGGCACAAATTTCGTCGGTGCAGCTTCACAACTGGCTTCATGTATGGAACAAGCCTCGAACGCAGAACGAATTGCTTTTAAACGTAACCCCCCGTCCGCTCCACATTTCGGAGGCGCGTGGGAAATCCAAGTAAAAACAGCGAAAAGTCATTTATACCGAATTGTTGGCGATCAGACTCTAACGTTTGAAGAGCTTACTACCCTCTTTACCCAGATCGAATCGATCTTAAACTCAAGGCCTTTGTGTCCATTAAGCTCTGACCCTAACGACTTAAGCGTTCTCACACCCGGACATTTCCTTACGCTGGAACCTCTGACAGCGGTCCCAGATCCGGACTACAGTGACGTTAACATTCATCGTCTAAACCGATGGCAGCTAATCCAATCATTCCAACAGCAGTTTTGGAGACGCTGGAAACATGTATACCTGCACGCGTTAACTCAGCGGGCAAAATGGACCAAAGATTCAACACCGTTAAACATAAACTCTATCGTACTTATCAAAGATGATAATCAACCTCCTCTCCAATGGGCATTAGGACGCGTAGTTTCCTTACATCCTGGGCCTGATGGAGTGGTTCGGGTGGCTACCGTAAAAACAGCTAGAGATCACCTAGTTAAGAGGCCTCTGGTTAAATTGTGTCCTCTACCATCCGAATAAATATCTTTATTAAAACCGTAGCTTAGCTTTAAGATTAGTATCGTAAACCGTAGCATATTCATAGTTAAATAACGTTTCTTTTTCTAATTTTGGGAAAATCCCATTGGTATTTTGGTGGGCGGAATGTTCCGTTTTCAACGTTTTGGTTTTCTACAATTCTTTAACTATTAGCGCACCTTATTAATTCAAACGATGCAATGTTAAAACGCAGTCTCAAATGTTGCAATTCTGAATATCGGACCAATGAGAGCGCCCGAGTCAACTGGCGCGCATGCGCGGTACAAACCTACGTAGACGGTGGCGCCGCCATCGACTGAACGGCAGTTCTGTATAACACCGAGAACGCTCGCGCACGCTCGCGCCGACTGATATACAGTACCGAAAATCCATATTTGGTGTTCAAATACTACTCCCCTTTAATTTCTACTACCGCGGTCGCGTGTGGGACATTAATCGTGACCTGTTTACCTATACCATCTGGCCGGCCGGCCCGTATCCTGAAGGAAGAAGAAATGAAGTGCTCGTACCACCTCCCGAATGCTGATGTCTGGTGAGTACCTGTGCATGATATCTCATTGACCGTTTATCCAAGTTGTAGCGTTTTAATTTACCGGCGAGTACATATTTGTGCTCGATCCAGACTGTATGCGAATTGACATTGCATCGCCGTAAACCGCGTTATTTGCATACACTATTTGATCAGAGGCGTGGCGTCAGGAAAATTGCAAGGGAAGCCGAAGCGTATTAATTTAATCATATTTTATTAAACATTGTGTTATAAGCCTTTTCTTGGGCAGCCGATGGGAATCAGCTTATATGGACGCAAGCTTATATCGAAATAATACTGGTTGCCTAACGTTTTACTAAAGGTTTAAATACACATATGAAAAATAGCGATATCGTTATTTCATACCAGTAGCGGTAGCGTACCTTTGTTTTTCAACCGGTACAGTTCTACTTTTAGGATCGAAGCGAAGCGGTTTCGATATCTTTATACCGTAACGAAAACGGCACGTGCTCTAATATCGGAGTCCAGGACCCATTTCAGGCCGTTTTACTCAGCGCTGTAAGTGTAAATTATCCACTTACATCTTTGAGTGATGAAGCGATGAAGATGACGTAGACGCTCGTGCCTCCAAGACACACCCCGGCCATGGCGTAGTCCGCAAAATGCCTGTGGAGTAAATACATAATTATATATTTGTTTTCTCAAAGTGGGTAGTTTGCACAAATTGTAACTTTGACAGAGGAAAATATATCTTTTCTCAGTCGACACCGTGAACACTAAAGCTGAACAGCTTCCGAAACGACGGGTTCCGTTGACGAAATTTATTCATACAATTTATATACCAACTTTCGTGTCACAACGAAATTCATTAAAATTCGACAAACCTCACTCTTAAATTATATTATTTAAATACATTGATAGATTCAGGCGTTACTTTTTGGAATTCCATATTAGAGTAATGGAGTATAGTTCCTTTGCTATTTCATAAAATAATAAAGGAAATATAGCCCATTAATATAATTCATTAATACTCGTAGAACCTGGGCAAAGCACGATCTTTGTTTTTAATACCGATGAAAAAAGAGGAGCGTGATAAGTTTGATGTATCTATCTGTGAGTCTGTCTAAGGCATTTGAGAGTTCCGTACCTCAAAGGGAAATAACGGAACCCCTATAGGATCACTTTTTTGTCCGTCTGTCTGTCTGTCGAGACTTTTTTCTCTGGAACAAGAACAGGTACATAGGTTAACATCAAATACTTGTCTGCGATCTCTTAAAACTGTAAAAAATCAAGCTTCTAAGTTAACGCAATCCATAGATGCAATCAGTGTTTCCATAGATATTACCGTCCATAGAAAACCTATAGGATACTTCCAGTTGTCTTAAAGGAAAAAATTAATGCGGCCTACTAAATTGCAAACAAGGTTTGAACCTTTTCTTTGACGCAGAAGTGCTCTGATCTGATCAACTGAGTGGCTCAAACTCAAACCTCATTTATTCACGTAGGCTTAAAATAGCAGTTTTCCATGTCAATATTAACACTACTACAGGTGGTAGTCATACAGAAGCTTCCAGGCATCTTTGTCTTCTATGTATATTGTATTATAAGCTTTCTTAAATAAAGTAGATTTAACCTTACTCTTGAATTTACTTTTTTTGAGCCCAGTGATTTCGATAGGGGTTTTATTATAAAACCGTACAGAGTTCCCTAAGAAAGTTTTGTATTTGTTTTAAATAGTCTAAACGTGGGTACCGCTATTCTATCTTTATTGCTAGTATTAAAATTATGATTGTCACTATTTAATTTAAATTTATGTAAGATTTTACGCACGTACATGATGTTTTCATACATGTACAAAGAAAGTAGGGTCAGTATGTTTATCTCTTTGAAGAGTTCCCTTAAGGAGTCGCGACGAATCGCACGCTTTTGCAATATAAATATAGTCTTGAAATTATAACTAGGCTCGAAATAATAACTATCTATAAAATTAAAATTTTAATAGTAATCATTAAAAACCCGATAAATTATAAGCGTATTCAAAATTTAATCTATGAAAGCGGTCTAATTAAATTATGAATGAAAGATTATCTTTTGGCAATGATAAATTACACGAATTAGCATTTGTGATCGTAGTGATAATAGCCGATTCCAATTTAACTGTAAAATTGTGTAACCTACAATTAATTTATCTCGAGAGGGGATAAGTTGAACATGATTTAATTTTCAAGGGTGTAAGCGACGCCCTCCGATCGCAACCTAGTTCGCAACCAGTTCTTAAAAAAGAAGTAATTATTTTGCTATGCAACTATTTGCTTACGAAGAAAATCTATTCATCTTTCACAACCAAGTTTCCAATTAAGAATTCACCACAATAAGAAGTCAGTTGTTAAAAGAGAGGTTAATCTTGCTACGCAACCAATTATTAATCGAAAAGATGGGTCAACATTATAAGTCGCTACAGGGGTTCAAATTGGATGCAACTGGCAGGGAACAGGAAGCCATGGAAGGCTATGGAGGAGACCTATGTCCAAAGGCAGATAAACCAAAGGATACGATTGATTCATATTGTAAAATGCCTAATCGAAGAGTATAAATGAATAAAGAGAACAATACGTAATACTAGGAGGCGCTAAACGGCTAAAGAGGCGGATGCACCATACAGAGATCCATAAGCAAGAACAGATGACAAAATTCGTCGACTACTGGTATGGACAAGTAGCTCGGTTGGTTAGAGCGTGCTGACCCGGTCTGGCTCAAGGCACTGGTTCAAGTCCAATATCGTCGAAATATTTTTTTTTCCACTAATAAATTGCAAATATTGTGATTATTACCATGATATTTGTAAAAAAAAGATGAGAACAATAACAAAAGTCAATGTCCACACTCATCATCATCATCATTGGCCTCTTGCATCTATGAAAGATGATTCAAACAGCGTTCTATAAAGTGCGGCACTTTCGAACGTGACTCGAAAGGCCGATTCGAGAGCGACAGCCTCGGCCGCATATTTGACATATAAATGTTGCTCCTATCGATGCAGGGGGATGAGCTGCGCGCTGGTGTCTCAGGTCACGATTACGCGGAAGAGAAGCGAACCAGGCTTCATCATGTGCGACCACACCATCGCACAGAGTCTTTCTCCACAAGTCTCTGTCTTCAGACACTTTCCCAGTTTTCAATATCGATGTTGAAAGATAACATGCACTAATCCTCGTGCCGATGTCATGTATAAGAAGCATAATTAAACTGGTGACAACCGTGAATGACCGAACACATGTACGATATATCCGTTAATACCATTTTCGAAGTGAATTTCGGCTCCTGTTCAATCTACTTCAAACTCGGCACATCCAGTATTGCGTGACGTTGTTAGTCCGTATTACATATATGCATCCGTTTGTTTCAATTTTTGCAGAATATGGGTTCAGTTAGTGCTTTGAAAGATCAACAAAGATGAATGAAAAATGTGAATTTTGTATTAGAGCTGCATACATGATACAATACAATACAGCAATGATAATTGTATATTGTTATAAAGTTGTAACATTCAAGATATTTTAAATGAATTAAGTGTAACAGGTTGCAACTGTTAAGTTTTACAGTTGCCGTGCCGTCTCACGGTGGCGTGCCGTGCCGTTTCACGGTGGCCGATACCGTACCGTAGATTGTGCCCTTATCGAGTACGCGCGTAGCACTGCGAACACCTCGGTCGAGAATGTGTTACTTAATAATTAATCTTCAAAATTGTCTTTATTCGTTACACACACACTACACTTCGCTTATGAAAACACCGTAACGCTATTAGCTTATGACATATGAAACATTTATGATAGGAGTAGAAATTACAAATTCAATCTCGTTTCTATAGCCTGTACCTGTAGCCCGTATAGGTGCATTTAGAAACGCATACAAAGTGCCGTCTGACTGCAAAGTAACTATAGTGAAATTGTACTCGCCTATGCTAGCAACTATCCAATTTAAATGTCGTTTATTCAGAAGAGTTTTATTGAAATAAATTAGATTTCTGTACTGAACAACATAGTCGTAACGCTACAATGTTGGTAAACAGTCGCCGCACGCAATGTCTGTAAATAATACAATAGTCAATGTACATACATTTTTATTTTTGCCTTTATTAAAAGGCTAATCATGTTATAAACAGGAAAGAAAAATACGTTTTCGAATAACTTTATAATAACGAAGATGTAAGCCATCACTCGTGAGTGGCGTCCATATAAGACGTTTCCCACACGGTTGCCCGAGGAAAGGCTTATAACTTTTTCTTTAAATTATGAGTAAATTAATACGTTCGCCTTCCCTTGTAATTTTGCTCACGCCACGCCTGAGCCTCTGCAAGCTATCGAACATATGATTTGAGTATATAATCCATATTAATATTATAAATGTGAAAGTGTGTCTGTCTATCTGTCTGTTACCTCTTCACGCTTAAACCACTGAACCGATTGGAATGAAATTTGGTATGGACAGAGTTTGAGTCCAGGGGAAGGAAATAGGCTACTTTTTATCCCGGAGAAATACTCTTATCCGCGATTAACGAATTTAAGGGGGACGGAGTCACGGGCAGAAGCTAGTTACATATAAGGCCGTGGTGTCGTGTGACATAACAGTAGGTAGATATATGATGACTTGCCTGTCAAATCGCTGTCTAATTTAGTAGTTAAAAATGCATATATCAGCCATATTTCTTTAGCGATTTTAATTTTGATTCCACTGTATGTCACCTTTTTTACAGTGTGTTTTATTGTGTTAAGAAAAGTGATAAAAATATCATGCGTGGACAGCTTGGTATTTTGTACATACGGTAATATGGAACACTTTGTTCGCGCATCAAAGTCGCACCTAACCGGATTTTTAGGATTCTGTACCTTAAAAGGTATACACTGAATCCTTATAGGATCACTTTGTTGTCCGTTTGTCTGTCTGTCTGTCAAGACACTTTTTCTCAGGAGCGCGTGGAGGTATCAAGTTGAAATTAATATCAAATAAATATGTGTGCAGTCCCTTGAAAATGTAAGAAAATCAATCTTCTAAGTCAACACAATCCAAAGATACATTAAAAAAGGTGTTTCCATACAGTTTGCCGTTCATAGAAAACCTATAGGGTACTTTCAGTTGTCCTAGAAACTTGAAATTTGATATAACTGGAGCTCTTATAGCAAAGTCCCACGAAATAAATCTTTAAAAATTTAAATGATCCTGTCTGTCTATGTCAGTAACCAATGTAAAATGATCCGAAACCGCGTTAATTTTGCTTAGGAGTAGGGCTCTTCTAACATTGTAATTTTTGTACTAATAATGTCATAGGGCTTCAACCAGTGCGTATTACCAGTGATGACCAACGGAGCCGAGACGTGGTCTCTAACTATGGGCCTCCTAAGGAAGCTTAGAGTCACGCAGCGGGCTATGGAAAGGGCTATGCTCGGGATCACTCTGCGTGATCGAATCAGAGATAAGGAGATTCACAGACGAACCAAGGCCACCGTTATAGCAAACAGGGTAATCAAACTAAAGTGGCAATGGACAGGGCACATAGTTCGAAGAACCGATGGCCGTTGGGGCAGAACGGTTATCACGTGGAGACCACGTACCGGCAAACGCAGCATGGAAAAGCCCCCCGCAAGGTGGTAGGACAACCTGGTTAGGGTTACGGGGACTTACTGCTGTGTCCAGCAGTGGACGTCCTGTGGCTGAAATGATGATGATGAATAATGTCAAACATCAGACAGGGGCATTTAGTTTTAAAGAGTTCGGATTTTATGAAAACTTTGAAAAACGCATTTGCCTCCATTAGACGCAATTATCCCAGTAGAACTTACCCTGACATTTCACGAGTTAATAATCTGTAATATTCTATTCAGTCTAGCTATCGTACCGATGTTGAACGTAATCAATTCCTTTATATGATCATCGATACTTTGATTCCCCTACCAGCACCTCTAGCACAACTGTGATACGCGACTCTTTGTCGCGCGAGAAAGACTGTCAGTCTCTTTCCTTTCAATGCAATGCGAGAAAGACGGGTGATGCTATGTCGCGCGACAAGCGTAGTCGCGGAGAGTTGTGCTAGACCGGCAGCACCTCTAGCACAACTGTGATACGCGACTCTTTGTCGCGCGAGAAAGACTGTCAGTCTCTTTCCTTTCAATGCAATGCGAGAAAGACGGGTGATGCTATGTCGCGCGACAAGCGTAGTCGCGGAGAGTTGTGCTAGACCGGCAGGTATTGTTAGCTAATAGTAATCCGAGAAAATATCTCTGTAAATAAGATTGTAATTTTTGATTAATCCTGCTACGATTATCCCTGATTTTTTAGAGCTGAATATATGCTTACTTATTGACCGAGCGAGCTAAGCTTTTGTGTTTCATCATGGGCAAAAATGTTTTCGTATGTCCGGATTTTATAGGCACACACACACTGGTTAAAGGGACCTCTTGACTTACTTCACTTAATGTCATATGGATGGGGCAGCGGGCGTCCACAATAAGTCGCCATCCCGAACGTTCTTGAGCTTTACGCTTTACTTCGCTTCAGGTCATACCAATCGCCTTTGCTTCTGCAGTGATCGTCCGCCGCCAGGAATGCTTAGGGCGGCTACATTTCCACTTGCCTTTTTTTCTTTATGACATAGGAGGCAAACGAGCAGACGGGTCGCCTGATGGTAAGCGACCGCCGTCGCCCATAGACACTTGCATCACTGGAGCAGTCACAAGTGCGTTGCCGGCCTTTCAGGTGGGAGTGCGCTCTTTTCTGGAAGGCTTGAAGGTCGCATCGGTCCGGAAATACTGCAGGCGGAAATTTATTCCACAGTTCAGTCGTGCCGAGGCAGGAAATTTCTAGAAAACGCACAGTTGTGGACTGCCAACCATCTAAGTGGTGAGGGTGGAAATATCGCGTAAGACGATAGTGAAAAGATGCATGCCTAGGGGGTTCCAGTCTAGGGCTTGCCTCGGTATGTGATCGGGGTCCCTTCGGAGCGTGTGACCGATCTAGTTCCACTTGCGGCGTTTTATCTGCTAGTCGATCGGAGTCTCACCACAGACTACGTTTCTTTTCTATTCACGTAATCATCCATTCATTGCTTTTACATAATCAATCAACTCTACATCGTTAATTGTTTCTAATTGGTCTTAAATTACGATAAAGATATTTGACATTTGATCAAGTATTACATTTGCCTAGGCCTGAAAGAGAACAATTTGTCTTCCTAAAAATAGGACTTCGGATAATATAAGGACAAATATGGCAGAAAAAAATCAGGAGTAGAAAAACCATATTTATACGCGATCAAGCCCCGTTTTGTTTTATTGTGATGATGTACGTGAGTTCCAGAGTGACCGATGCTGTATCATTAATTTATCATACGTCTAACGTGACTTTCATAGGCGCTTTGGATGAATAAATCATATAATAACACTTCTAGTACGTTTTCCGTTCTGTGTCTTGGAACGCAAGCATTTTAAAAAGGAGTTTGTTTTATGGAGACGAAAAAGGGTCAGGTTTTTGCGATGAAACGCGAGATGACGCGCTTATTAAAATAAATTCCAAACGAGCCCAATTTGATCTCTCAAATATTAGAACAGCAGCGAACATAAATATTGACCGATAAGCAAATATTGTTTACGAAGCTTTATTTGTAGCCCGTGGCAAAAGTATTTTAGCTGATGAAAAAGCGTATAGCTGTGTGTCTGTCTGTGGCATCGTAGCTCTTTAATGTATTAACTGATTTTGATTTAGCTTTTTGTGCTTAAAAGGTGAATTCATCTAGTCTTAGCTATGGTACCAGAGAAACGGTTCAGTCGTTTGAAAATAACTTTCTTCTGTCTAGATGTGTCAAGTTTTTTTAATCGGTTTACTAATGGACAACGTTTCATTTTTTTTACCCGGTAACTTTATCGAACTATGTTCTAATATTTGCAAAGTTACGAGGAACGTATTTTGTATTTTTCTACTATTTTTAATTTTAGCCACTGATTTTAATAAAACAAAACTGCCTCATTCTATAAGGGCCTTAGCACAATTCGATGAGAAATAAATTTAAAAAGTAAAAGATATTCTGCATCTGTGGGCCCATTGTGACAAGTGTCATGACTAGATGGTGAAAGGCGATAGAGTTCAATTTATCACCGTGACTCTCACTAACTCTCACTCTCGTAAACAAAATCACTTTGATTTTCTAACCCACGACTAACCCCGACTTACTACGTTAAAGTTACTAACTGTAATGTATTCAGATCATGCTAATCGTTTTACCGTGACTTTATCACACTTGTTGCTCACATAACCTACGTGATTTTATAACGTTCCGTCGTGACCAGTCACTGTTATACTTTTCTAGACCGGCCAATCACTGTGATTTTTTTAACCGGGTCGTTACCCGCCACTAGTCATTAAACAAATGAAAACTGCCAACTTTCTTATAATTGCCAATCCATAGTTTAATATTATAAATGTGAAAGTGTGTCTGTCTGTCTGTCTGTCTGCCTGTCTATCTGTCCGTCTGTCTGTCTGTCTGTTACCTCTTCACGCTTAAACCGCTGAACCGATTGGAATGAAATTTGGTATGGAGATAGCTTGAGTCCTGGGGAAGGACATAGGCTACTTTATATCCCGGAAAAATACCCTTATCCGCGATAAATTAATTTAAGGCGGACAAATCGTACGTTACGCTAATACGCAAAAACTACATAACAGATTTGCGCAAAAATCTGCAGTAATATAGCATAGATATCAGAATAGGACATAGGCTACAACTTTTGAGGGTATTCATTTATAAAAGGGGTTTTTTTAACAATAATTGGTAAAACATGACCTTTTGTTGACAGTGATTGTTTCATTTTAATTCCTAAATAATGAATTAACAATTGGTAACCTAGCAACAGTAATACTACCTACACGATTAAGCAAAGAACTCACCTTCCGTATATGACGTATCATACAAATACGAGTGTATCTTAATATAGCCGGATAATAGCCCGTTGTACATTTTGGACTTGCGATCATCTCAGAATGATAAACATTTTTTTGCAAAAGTAGGGTTTATAAATAAGATAAATACATAAAACGGGTTCTTTGTAACAATAGATGGAAAATTATCACTTTTTGTTAACTGTGACTTTTTTATTCCGAAGAAATAATTGTTTGGAAACCAATATGACACGTTAGTACCTGTTTGCGTAACTGGATGGCGTTATTTCTAAACACTTTTTCGTACTTTATGTTTAATAATTTAGGTAATTTTTGCATCATAAAAATCATCATCTTTCACGGGTGAAGGAAATTCAAGGAATATTAATCATTTTTTGAAATGTCATGTACATTTATACACTATCGCGACCGCATAGGAAGAATGAATAAAGATGGTCATCGCTAGATGGAGTAACTGTACCTACATTCCAATTGCATTTAGAATTTTTGTCTGTTGGTCTGTTTATTTGTATGCGCATCGCCTGAAAACGGCTGAACAGATTTTGATGCCCCTACTAATCTGTCGAGAAGAACCCCGGCCAGGTTATACATTATAAAAATTAAATTTCTATAAGGGGGGTAGCGACTACACTCGATTGAGTTAAGTTTGCACCTAAATCTTATCGCGCTAGGAAAGCGGTGCAAACTTCTTTGAAATGTGTACTACGAGTAATACGACTATCGAGTATCCTGCTAAACTAACAGATGGCTCTAAAATTAATACGTTTTGTCATATATAAGCAATTGAAGTTTTTACCAAATTAAATCTAAGTTAAGAAGAGGGCGTACGGATATCAATACATTTAATTGAATAATAGATTTAATAATTACAACAAAATTAAACGACACTAAATTAATTGCAAAACATTGCACAGTGCCATCTCCCGGCCACGTGCGAGTCGGACTTGCGCACCGAGGGCTCCCTACAAAATATACGCTACAAACGGCCGTATGTATGAAAATCCAGTGTTAGCAGACCCCAAATCCTAAGCAAAATGTTTGCGGTGTTCGATCATTTTATACTGATTACTGATATAGACAGAAAGACATAAAATTATACTGTTTTTACAATTTTTGAAGTGAAGCCTGTGAAGATTTATACTCTCTAGCTATAACGCTTATCACGCAGTGGACAGACAGACAGATAGACGGACAGACAGACGGATGGCAAAGTCTTAGTAATAGGGTCCCGTTTTACCCTTTGGGTACGGAACCCTAAATATGGTTTTACATAGTCATGTAGTGGTAAAATCAATACACATATCAACAGCGTATAATTGCAAAATTATCTTCTATCTATATATATAAAAGTCTTGCGTTACTGACCTATTGACAGACAATTCACAGCCTTAACCGCTAAAAATATAAGCATGAAAGGAATGTATATTTTTTATATTACGTGGACGTGTACTAAGATAAGATTTTTCGGAATTAAGGGTTGAATTTCGAAAAATCTTATCTTACTACAAGGGAGTGAAATGATTAAGGATTAATATAAAAATTCATCCCCTAAGGGGAATAAAAAAGAGTTGAAAGTTTGTATGGGAAACATGTCGTTTGTAAAGTTAGACGCTTAAAACTTTGGTCTCAACTGTACAGTGACAAACTTTGACAAGGGCATTTTTGAAAATACATCCAGTAACGGGGTTAAATTGGGGTTGAAAGTTTGTATGGAAAACCAGTAATTATTTGAGTAATTGTTGTAATATTTCGCATATAGACTTAATTTAAAACTAAGAAAACTAATTTCAGCATTTTGGGAAATTCATCTTCTGAAAGATGTGAAATAAGGGGCAATAGTCTGGGACGAAAGTATAATGGCGCAAAAAGGGTGTTTTGAAGCGCTGAATAGAACATTGAATGACATTAAAGGGAACGATGGTATGATAGGTGGAGTGACCATGTTGTTAGCTGGAGACTTTCGTTAGATTCTGCCCGTATTTCCGAGGGGAACTCGAGCTGATGAAGTTAAAACTTGCATTTTGGCTTCAAATATTTAGCTTTTAATCAAAAAACTACACTTTAAGATTAATAGGTATGCGAGGGCACCTCAAGGGCGATATTTGCGCTAGAGAATTCTCCGACCTTCTTCTGAAAATAGGAAATGAAGAATATTCCGAAACTGAGGGAAGGATTGCAATTCCATCGGATCTCGCCTTAGTTATGCGGACCGTTGACGACCTAATCTGTCAAATTTACCCAGATGCTCAAAATCTACATAGCAAGTCCACGGAGTGGTTGTGTGAACGAGCGATTCTGACACCTAAGAACGACCAGGCTTCCGTTATTAATAACATCTTTTTGAAGTCGTTCGAAGGTTCAGAATACGAATACAAGTCTGTAGACTCGATCTGTAGTGAACACGGATGATATCATAAACTATCGCGTAAATATTATTTTCTTCTGTTTCCGCGATTATTACTCATTGAAATAAAACAATTTAACGGATTATGTCGCGTATATTATCTCATTTTAGTTCCCGACGTTTCGGAAGCTTTCCAGCTTTCCATGGTCACGAGTGGTATCGCGTAGAGTTTTTAAATGCACTGAACCCACCCGGCCTACCTTCTCACATACTTTTCTTAAAAGTGGGTGCTCGAGTAATGTTGCTGCGAAATCTCCATCAGCCGAAGATGTAGTATGTAGAGGCGCACTTAGGAGGATTTTTTGAAATTAGAAATATACGCGGACGAAGTCGCGGGCAAAAGGTAGTAAAATATAAAGCAAAGGAATGAATTTTGTACCGCCTACAGATTACCATTTGCTAATAATATCCATTTCTTCAAAAATTAGTGACCCAAAAATTTCAAAAATAATGTTAATGGTGTTCAGAGAGGCCAAATCCATCCGTGACATGTCCGTAATGGACCGAGTGTAATACTCGCGGACAAAGAATGCGGGACAGTACGAAAAACTAGAATATCTTCTAAAATATTAAAGCTAGCAGCAAGAATAAAACTGTATGGTGTACATGATTTAATCCATACTAATATTATAAATGCAAAAGTGTGTCTGTCTGTCTGTCTGTTACCTCTTCACGCTTAAACCGCTGAACCGATTTTGATGAAATTTGGTATGGAGATAGTTTGATTCCCGGGGAAGTACATAGGCTACTTTTTATCCCGGAAAAATACCCTTATCCGCGATAAACGAATTTAAGGCGGACGAAGTCGCGGGCACAAGCTAGTAGTTAATAAAACAGCCCAAATGTTGTTAACGTTATTCATTTATTTTTTATAATTTCTTAAAGAATCAAAATAGCAAAAATTTTTTTGTCGAAAATTAAACAACGTTACTTGACATATCACAGAAAAACGAAGTTTACAGCTAAACTCGTTTTGCCTCCACGTGCTCTTCTAACAGTTACCAGATGAGTATGCATGCTGTTTATTAAGTTTCTTATGCTATGTTGTGGGATATTGGTCCATTCTTCCACTAACGTATGTTTCAGGTCTTTAATTGAAGCTGGGGCTGGATATCAATTTCTTCTACACCTCCCAAGCTGGTCCCAAGCGTGCTCAGTCGGATTTAAGTCCGGGCTTCTCGAGTTCCTATCCATGAAATTGTTGCCAATATCCTGAAAATACCTACTCATTTACAATTTGAGCTGTATGTGCAATGGAATTGTGCAATTGTCACCCATATAATTATTAAGTATGACCCGGAATACTTGCACTATTTAGCGTACCATTTTCTATCAGCACTCCGTGTGACTCTTTGCAGAGATTGCGGCTTAACCAATAACAGATCCAACGCCGAAGGATACTTTTTCAAAACAAGCTGCACTAAAACGTTTCTCTGGCCGTTGGTAAACTCTTCATTCATTCATTCATGACCTGGTTTTACACGTCAACTTATAAATCATGAAACATTAAATTATACATGACATTAGTCACATTATTATGTACCTAATACAATATAGTTACTAATTATTATTTATTGGGGCAGCGAACCGGTTAGAGAAGCGCACCCAGTTACACCCGGTTGCGTAAGAATTCATCGAACGAGTAAATCGCGTCCTGTCCTAGTTTAGTTTTTAGTTGATTCAAAAGACACCTCGTGTTTGGAGCATTTTTTATCTCGGGGTATTTTTTTTATATATGGTAGGTTTTTTTCTTCGCCGGCCATCATGTGCATAGAACATAAATCTGGATTGGTTGGAAAACATTACTTTTACCAAATCTTGGTCTCCCCATTGTGCATGTCCGCGGGTGTAACCTAATCTGCTACTCGATGGTCTGTTATGCGTCCTAATTAGCTTCTTCGAGCCGCCGCCTGACAGTCCGTTTACTTACGTTATCGCTTCGGGTTTCTCGAAATTCATTTGTTGCTTCAACTGCTGTGAGGTGCCACTTTCGGAGCATGCCCGTAACAATGAATCGATCTCTCAAGCCGTGGTACATCTCGGTCTGCCGGTTTCTGGTCTTCTAATGTTTTGCCCAGTTTCTCTGAAACTTTAGACGAGTATGCATTATAGAAAGTGACACGCGTGTTACTCTCGCTGCATTTCTCTGACTTCTGCATCTTTTTCTAGCATCGTAACGATACGTGTGCATTCATCTCGTGTTAGCGACATGGTAGTAATTAAATTATGACCGTGAAAGGCTAAAAAAACTGATATCATCAATTTGATTGAAAATAAAAGTGAGAAAAATAAGCAAAAGTGAAACAAGCATAATTTATTTTAATGTTATAAAAAGCAAGCGAGCAGACGGATCACCTGATGGTAAGCGAAAACCGTCGCCCATATATACATGCAACACCGGAGGAGTCACAATCACAAGTGCGTTGCCGGCCTTTCAGGTAGGAGTACAATCCTTTGAAGGTTTGAAGGTCGCATCGGTACAGAAATATTGCATAATAGTAATCCGAGAAAATATATCTGTAGATGAGATTGTGATTATTGATTAATCCTGCTACGACTATCCTTGAATTTTTAGAGCTGAATGTGATGCTTACTTATTGACCGAGCGAGCCAAGCGTTTGTGTTTCATCATGGGCAAAAATGTTTTCGAATGTCCGGATTCTATAGGCACACACACACTGGTTAAAGGGACTTGACTTACTTCATTTAATGTCCTATGGATGAGGCAGCGGGCGTCCACAATACGTCGCCATCCTGAACGTTCTTGAGCTTTACACTTTACTTCGCTTCAGGTCATACCAATCGCCTTCGCTTCTGCAGTGATCGTCCGCCGCCAGGAATGCTTAGGGCGGCTAAATTTCCGCTTGCCTATTTTTCTTTTATGACATAGGAGGCAAACGAGCAGACGGGTCGCCTGATGGTAAGCGATCACCGTCGCCCATAAACACTTGCATCACCGGAGCGGTCACAAGTGCGTTGCCGGTCTTTCAGGTGAGAGTGCGCTCGTTTCTTGAAGGCTTGAAGGTCGCATCGATCCGGAAATATTGTCGGCGACAATTTATTCCACAATTCAGTCGTACGAGGCAGGAAATTTCTAGAAAACGCACAGTTGTGGACTGCCAACCATCTAAGTGGTGAGGGTGGAAATGTCGCGTAGGACGATAGTGGAAAGATGCATGCCTAGGGGATTCCAGTCTAGGGCTTGCCTCGGTATGTGATCGGGGTCCCTTCGGAGCGTGTGGCCGATCCAGTTCCACTTGCGGCGTTTTATCTGCTAGTCGATCGGAGTCTCACCACAGCGTACGTTTTTTTTCTATTTACGTAATCATCCATTAATTGCTTTTTACATAATCAATCAACTACATCGTTAATCGTTTCTAATTGGTGTCAAATTACGATAAAGATATTTGACATTTGATCAATTATTACATTTGCCTAGGCCTGAACGAGAACAATTTGTCTTCCTTAAAATAGAACTTCGGCTCATATAAGGACAAATATGGCAGAAAAAAATCAGGAGTAGAAAAATCATATTTATACGCGATCAAGCCCCGTTTTGTTTTATTGTGATGATGTACGAGAGTTCCAGAGTTTAAAAAGTTGTAAAGCTCTTAAAATCGGTTCCCCTTGTTTACCTATATTTTTAGTCATAATTCTATATCGCATAATCACAATAGGCATAATGACATATAAGCATAATTTCACTACGCCGAATCCTGTTTTCTCCGAATTTTTTTTCGCCGAATGGTCTTTACACAAAACTTTTTAATGCCGAAAACCTACTTTTCTGGCAGCAGTCATCTACTGTTCGGGATTGCAGTTCTGACCTAACCTAACCTACTTTACTAGCAGCAGTTTTTTATTGTTAGAGGTTGAACTCGCAACTAACTAAAATTTGGCGATACTAAATTATGCGTGTTTAGATTCGGACAAATAATGATTAGGCAATATGAACATTCGCCGAAATAAAATTATGCGAAACCTGTTCGGTGAAATAAGTTTCGAACATAAAAAATTATGCGAAATAGATAGCACCCGTTATTAAGTGGTAAACATTTTTTTTTTCGAAAACATATTTTGCGCCTCAGTGAGAAAAAATCTATTGTAACGGACTATTTGGAGGTCAAGTTGTAACACGGCTAGCTGGGCACAAGACGCTTTTAGGGTTTTAGGTTCAATAGGCCCGAGAAGTGGACTGTAATATTTAGAAAGGGGCGCCTTGTACACGTCCACTTGCAAACAAAAGTATATCAATACAAATAGGTAGTGACTAGGATACAGGAAACAAAATAATTCTCCTGAGTATTCTTTATTATCACATTATTTGTTCAAGCTACAAACTTACATTGACCCCTTGGGTCTTAAATCAAAAACGGGCGTCCCCGTGTAAATTACACAAGCATTTAAAAAAAAAAAAAGTGACCTTGGATGACTAAGGAAAGTGGAGGTCTTAGTACCTCCTACGCTAAGGTTTAACGGATTCTATTGATGGCAGTAAAAAAAAATATGAGTGTGCGAGTCAAATTTTAGTATTAAAAAATTTGGTTTATGTTTATCAAGAGCACTCCCATGTGGCGTTTCAGGAGATACTGAGAATCAGAACGAGCCTACTTGAACATCCAAGAACGAGGCGGAGACAGGCGCAAGACAGGCGCAAGGCGAGTGCAGTGCACCCCGGAGGAACTCTTCGTCTCTTCTGATCGGCAGTATCGCCTACACTCGCGCCACCGCGAGATCACAAATCGGCACTACCAGCTTTTAACCCGTATCATAAAAACCCTATGAACAAACACAGGCAATCAGTCCATGTCAAAACACTACGTGGCATTCACATAGTGAAGCAAAAGAAAAATAAAATGAAGAAGTACATACCATTTAGAGAGTGAGCGAGAGAGGTAGACAAACGTCAGCTAAACAAGAAAGTACATAATGAGATGGCGTCTATACAAAAAAAAAACATCCTACGTGGCAAGCACGTTCAACTTTTTACTTTGTACTTACGTTTAACGTTTCCAGAAAAAAAAACGGAGATTGCAGACTTTTACGAGGGTCGCCCGCTCGGAGGGAGGTGCCGAAATTTGCTATTGCGGGAACATTTCAGACGCTTCCAGAGTTACGTAATCAACGCGTCCTGTCGCCGCTTTACTTCGCCTTTACGGCGACATTCACCGCATATTTATTCCTTGGGACGCGGAACGAAATGTGACGAAGTCACAGGTCCAGAAAACTCCAAATTTTACATGATATACTTCAATTTAACCAAGAGCAGAAATTACAATACAGACACCGATCGCGGCTGACACCCCACTGGGGCCATCAAGGTGACCTCACGCGCATTTCCCCTTTTAAGCGCTTTCGCGTCGACATCTATCAAATCAGAAAAAAAAAAACAGGAACGCAAAACAATGCAAGTTAGTGTTTAAACAACAGCGAAAAATCCTTAGTATTTTATAATGTACTTTAGAGAATTAAATTTTAATGAGTGAAAATTGTACTATTAGTTTTAATAAACTGCGAGCGCGCGTCAGTAGCGCCATCTAGACAGCAACATTTCAACCTTCCAATCTAGGGTAAGCAGTGTAGAAAAAAAAGGTATTACAAAGTTGCCCGTTACAATAGATTTTTTTTAATATTTTCAATTTACTGACATTTCATTTTTAATAGCCAGCTACAAATACAAACTTAAAAACTTATTTTTAATACTTGGCACTCACCGTATATGTGTCGAGAACCTCCTAAGGCTTTTTGGTCCGTACTTAAAAGCCTTTTCACATGTCTCGGCGTAGCTTAATGAAGGCACTCGGCTCTCTTCACACAGCGCACGGGACGTAGTTACCTTTAAAATAAATAGCTTTTCATAAAAAACCGGCCAAGTGCGAGTCCGACTCGCGCACCGAGGATTCCGTACAAACTGCCACTTACCCTGACATTATTATATTACTGGTTCGGTTGAGTTGAGTTTGCATTTGATATCTATAGCATTGTATATAAATGAGGTGGAAACTTAACGCACCGGGCTATCCAAATCCAAATATGTATTTTGAAGACTATATTTTTATGATTTAATTACAAATGTATAGTTTCAGATTTTTATATGTATTTGTAGTATGTCACAATATTAATTGCTAATGTTTATAGTTCTATGTCAACGGGAAGTACGCTATCATTTTGATTCCCTTGCCGTATTTCTGTTTTACGTTAATGTAGATGTTAGATTTTTTCATTGCTCCAAGGGACCGTAGACCTGAGTATATAGTGTTAATTTCAACTCGATACCTCTACGCGTTCTCGATATATCTTGATAGACAGACAGGCGGACAGACGGATAACAAAGTGATCCTATAAGGGTTCCGGTTTTTTCCAATTGAGGTACGGAACCCTAAAAAGAAAAAAAACGGCCAAGTGCGATACGGCGCAAAGATGGTTCTGTACAACCCACAAAAACTGGCCAAGAGCATGTCGGATCATGCTCAGTTTAGGGTTCCGTAGCCGTTACTACAAAGAATTACATTTCAGTTGACAAAAATACGATGTGCTAAAGTGCACCGTCAGAAGAGTATAACGTCGTAGCGCTTACGTCTTTTTGCTGAGCAGCGAAGTTTTTTGGCAATAACTCAAAAACGGTATATCCGATCATGTCGAAAATAATTTTCGTTGAAAGTATTTATTAAGCTTTATCTTTGTATTTTTTTTCATATTTTTTGGACATAATATTTAGAAAATAGAGGACAATTTATACTACTTTCGGAGCGATTATTTCCGAAAATATAAACTAAATTAACATTGAAACGTCAAAATATTTTCAAAAGAACTGTCGAAATACGAGTTGATATACACACATTGATATTTGTTGTTTTTTTTCTGTGAAATATTTATTATTATTAATTGAGCTATTATTACTACGTATAGAGAAGACAATTCCATACCATGGAATCGATGCCACCAAACCCCGATCAAGCAGGAAATCACTCAGCGAAAGTAGAAGTGGATAGGGCATACCCCCCGAAGACCAGAGGACAACACCGTCAGGGTCACATTCACGTGGAGACCGCGCGGGAGCAGGCGACGAGGCCGACCGGTGCACACGTGGCAGCGCACCGTCGACGCCGAGCTGCGGGTGGCCGGGCTGAGTTGGAGTGACGCGGAGCGCGAGGCACAGGACAGGAGCGGATGGCGATGTCTCACAAAGGCCCTCTGTACCACTGGGGTACCATAGGACAGCATCAATAGAGAAGACGGCGCGAACAAAATCTGTGCTACAAGCGCGGTAGTGCGGGGAGCGCGCCGTCATACTGACATAGGCGCGACACTGAGTGAACTGGGGCCGGCCGACTGCAGTTGAACGGAACACTAAGTGATTGGGCGGCGTCTTCTCTATACGTAGTAATAATAGCTCAATGTTATTATTACTATTAAACTATCATCAAACTAAGTAGCGGCTTGTATAAGACACCTTTACTCTAAATTTCATTACTATACATTTTGAGTAAAATATCTTTCACATACGGATGGACGGACATAAATAAACTATAAGAGTTCCGTTTTTGCTATTTTGGCTACGGAACCCTAAAAAAGGATGTTGGACATTATCCTAAATATTTATTAATTATGTTTCAGCTTTCTCACCAATATGTGTACGCAATGCGTGGCAATGACCGCGACCAGGGCTGTGCCAAAACAGCCAGGAATGATGCCGATGTGTTTGAAGGCGGCTGGCATCGCGAGCAACCCTGAGCCGAGCGATGACTTCAATAGGTGAAAGAAAGAGCCTACGGTTCTGAAAACAAAATATTAAACTGTTAATTTCCTTTCATGTGGTGTTTACTGAGCAAGGCCGTTGAATCTCCGTGACTGATATGCAAAATGCGGAAACGTTCCAAAATGCTTAAACAAGATCTTTTAATTAGGAAAGTTAACACTAGACTTAAGACCTTTTATATACTAAACAATGCTTAAAAAGGTCTTATAAACATGTAAGTTAACACTAGTCTTAAGATCTATTGAAGCATTTTGGAAAGATTCCGCAATTTGCACATTGACCTCCGTATACGTAGGTCACGAATTTCGAGTAAACTCGTCTACTGGATTATTCACGCTATTGATTTGAAATAAAGGAATTTTTCCCTGAATATAACTGGGATTTCTTCAAGTCGCTATTATTAGTTACGCGTGCTTTGGCCTAATTTATATAAAAAAGGAAAGTTCCGTTCAAGTAAAATTCAATTCCAATCTTTATTTAATGAACCACCTTTCACGCCCTCTTTGTTTCCTCCACTCTCGCTCCGATCCGCGGTACCGAAGCAAGCCGATTCTTCATTCAGCCCTGTATCGAAAGGTTAAGCTAAGCTAATTAGAGTTGGTAACTCCTTGGAATCCATAAGATTAAAAAGGAGTCGAATCCGCTTACGGATTCGAATCAATTAAATTTTCAGCTCCGGATTCACCCATCTCTAGTATCTTTACATTTATTATTTTACAGCCCAGTATAATAAGAAGAATTATTGAACTGCTTACAGCGTAGCCCTTACATTTCATTGAATTGTCAAAAGGGTTTCCACGCGTTGGCTACCGCTCCGCTCACGCCTCCCAAAGGTCCGGAATACCATTTGTTCCGTGAGCGGGTGCGAAATACAATAATATGTAGGCTTGTGTCCTAAAAAATATAATTCGACCGTCAGTTTGATATATATAATATCAGATAAAATTGGACACGTTTTTTTTTTTTTTTGTCAATTTAACACATAACTGGCCATGAGAATTTCTGACCATGCTCAATGTATGGTTCCGCAACCGTTCATACAAAAAAACGCACTACTGACGCAATAAACTTTTAAACAAAAAAGTAAAACCGACTCCAAAAAAACTAACGAGTAAAAAAATAACGCCATAATTCAGTTTCTTCAAATTACTTACAAGTAACCGTTTGAATACTCAATCTATACAGTATATACAATTAATCTTATTTTGGCGTCGGTGCCATATAAAGACTGTGTAAAATATTGAAAATGGACGGTTTTAGTAAGTTGTGACACGATGGCACCGACTCCAAAATAACATTAATTATATATACTGTATAGATTGAGTATTCAAATGGTTACTTGTAAGTAATTTGAAAAAACTGAATTATGGCGTTATTTTTTTACTTTTTAGTTTTTTTGGAGTCGGTTTTACTTTTTTGTTTTACACTTTTTAGTGAATCGTTACTTAAAAGTGTATCTCGTGACAATTCGAACAAGCCCAAACACGGCTAGGATACATTATTTTATTACATAGATCTGGTGCCTACCTTCCGGCTCCATCATCAAATCAATTCGATGGTATCATTCTCATCAGGAACATTTAAATTTGTGACTATGAAGTTGCTTAGCTAAATTAATCAAGATATTTTGTAGCCACCCGTAAATCATTTATCATTGAGGAGTTCCGATGGCATTCTGTGGTCTTCTACATCAGTTCCACTTCACCAATTTACACTTTTGAATGCAAATGCTTCTTATGTTTCTTATAATACCAAAATCGCTATATGTATGGCACCGACTCCAAAATAACATTAATTGTATATACTGTATAGATTGAGTATTCAAATGGTTACTTGTAAGTAATTTGAAAAAACTGAATTATGGCGTTATTTTTTTACTTTTTAGTTTTTTTGGAGTCGGTTTTACTTTTTTGTTTTACACTTTTTAGTGAATCGTTACTTAAAAGTGTATCTCGTGACAATTCGAACAAGCCCAAACACGGCTAGGATACATTATTTTATTACATAGATCTGGTGCCTACCTTCCGGCTCCATCATCAAATCAATTCGATGGTATCATTCTCATCAGGAACATTTAAATTTGTGACTATGAAGTTGCTTAGCTAAATTAATCAAGATATTTTGTAGCCACCCGTAAATCATTTATCATTGAGGAGTTCCGATGGCATTCTGTGGTCTTCTACATCAGTTCCACTTCACCAATTTACACTTTTGAATGCAAATGCTTCTTATGTTTCTTATAATACCAAAATCGCTATATGTATGGCACCGACTCCAAAATAACATTAATTGTATATACTGTATAGATTGAGTATTCAAATGGTTACTTGTAAGTAATTTGAAAAACTGAATTATGGCGTTATTTTTTTACTTTTTAGTTTTTTTGGAGTCGGTTTTACTTTTTTGTTTTACACTTTTTAGTGAATCGTTACTTAAAAGTGTATCTCGTGACAATTCGAACAAGCCCAAACACGGCTAGGATACATTATTTTATTACATAGATCTGGTGCCTACCTTCCGGCTCCATCATCAAATCAATTCGATGTCACCATTCTCATCAGGAACATTTAAATTTGTGACTATGAAGTTGCTTAGCTAAATTAATCAAGATATTTTGTAGCCACCCGTAAATAATTTATCATTGAGGAGTTTCGATGGCATTCTGTGGTCTTCTGCATCAGTTCCACTTCACCAATTTACACTTTTTGAATGCAAATGCTGATTATGTTTCTTATAATACCAAAATCGCTATATGTATGCCTACAATATTTCAGGAGTTCCTTCAATTCCTCATGGATTCCATCATCAGATCTTTACCAAAATTAAATGGGACCAACTAGAAAGTACCTTCTATGAAACCAAAAAAAAACAAATTGAAATCGGTCGAATAGTCTTCGAGTAATCGGTGAACATCCATAAAAAAAAAAGAAAAAAAAATACATTCCGTCGAATTGAGAACCTCCTCCTTTTTTTGGAAGTCGGTTAAAAATACGATATGAAAAAGTGTTTTGTAGCAAAATAGCGTATCTCCACGGCACTGACGTCCTTTTGCTGAAAAGCACAGTTTTTCGCCAATAAATCAAAGGCAGCATATCCGATCATCTTGAAAACAATTTTCGTTCAAAGTATTTATTAAGCTTCTCTTTGTGATTTTTTTCATATTTTTTGGACATCAGATTTACAAAATATGGGTGGCAATTTATGCTTCTTTCGGAGCGATTATTTTCGAAAATAATCACTAAATCATGTTTTTTTTAGAAAGTTCATAATTTTTTTAACAGAGCTGTTGAAATATGTGTCACATTTTAATACTGGCTGAAAAAAATATTTTTCAGTTTCAATTACATGTATGGAGTACCCCCCTAGACATATATTTTATTATTATTTAACTATAAAACTAAGTAGCGGCTTACTCAAGACACCATCCTCCAAATATCATCAATATACCTACAGTCGTTTTTGAGTAAAATGCCTGTGACACACGAAAGGCCGGACGGACGGACGGACTACATGACGAAACTATAAGGGTTCCGTTTTTGCCATTTCAAATCAAATCAAATCAAATCAAAATATTCTTTATTCAAGTAGGCCTAGTTACAAGCACTTTCGAAATGTCAGTTACATGAGAGTGAATGTTTGCTGGGAGAAATACAATATGATCCAACATTTGCTGCAAGGATTAGGGAAACCCAGAAAAACCTAATCAGATCATTTAACTTAAGTGTAAAATTATTGATAAAATCATCATTTTTAAAATTAAAATAATCAATAAGATAAATCCCAAAAGGATTGTCAATAAAAAATAAATAATCTAGAATGTGTCTAGAATAAAATTCTAAATGTCAGAGTATATAAAACAATTAAGATTAAAATAATAATAATACCTTAGGTATTCGTTAAAATAATTATTCATATACCTACATGACGCTATAATTTACATTAATCCCACGCGGCTTCATCATTCATGTAGTCTTGTGTGCTATAATAAGCTTTAGAAAATAATTTTCGTTTCACAATATTTTTGAATTTACCAATAGACAACTCAGTTATGCTGCTAGGAAGTTTATTATAAAATCTCACACAGTTACCCATGAATGATCTCCTTATTTTATGGAGCCTAGTAGCAGGCACTGCGAGCTTATGCTTATTTCTAGTATTAATATTATGTATATCACAGTTCTTCTTAAAGTCGGTAATATTTTTATGTACATACATAATATTCTCATAAATGTATTGACAATGCACTGTCATTATATTAATGTCCTTAAACTTATCTCTAAGCGACTCTCTATAGTTCATTTTATATATCGCACGAACAGCCCGCTTCTGCAGAACAAATATAGTATTAATGTCGGAAGCACTGCCCCATAGTAAGATGCCATACGACATAATACTGTGGAAATAACTGAAATACACTAATCGAGCCGTTATCACGTCTGTTAATTGACGAATCTTACTTACTGCAAAAGCTGCAGAACTCAGTCTATTCGAGAGATTAGCAATATGGGGACCCCATTGGAGCTTAGAATCTAATGTTATACCGAGAAAGACTGTACTATTAACTAGTTCCAGTTCCTCACCTACACTAACGCTTGCTTGCTCGTGTTTTACGTTACTCGTGACAAACTTAACACATTTAGTCTTTTTCTCATTCAACAATAAATTATTTATATTAAACCAAGTTACTACTTCACAGATAGCATTGTTTACGTCATTGTAGGATCGTTGATTTCGTACGACTTTGAAAATTAGAGACGTATCATCTGCAAACAAAATTATCTCATGGTGGGTCTGTACGAGGTGTGGCAAGTCGTTTATATAGATAAGGAACAGGAAAGGTCCCAATATTGATCCCTGCGGCACACCCATAGAGACTAATGACCCCGGTGAACGCTTTCCATTCACGTCAACCCTTTGTATTCTACCATTTAAATAAGACTGTAATAAATTTAGTGCTAATCCTTTAACTCCGTAGTGGTGTAGCTTCCTGATCAGTGTCTCATGATAAACGCAATCGAAGGCCTTAGATAAATCACAGAAGATGCCTAAAGCATCTCGCGATTCCTCCCAGGCATCGAAAATGTGTTTTACGAGCTCAACTCCGGCGTTGGATGTCGAGAGACCCCGCGTAAAACCGAATTGCTTACTATGCATCAAATTATTCAAATTAAAATGTTTTAACAATTGATATAGAATTAGCTTTTCAATAATTTTACTAAATGTAGGTAGTACAGATATTGGTCTAAAGTTAGTGGGGTCAGAGGTACTACCTGATTTAAATAAAGGAGTTATTTTGCTATGTTTCATCAGATCAGGAAACTCACCGCAGTCAACACTGTCATTGAATATATCTGCCAAGTCAGGCGCTATTACTTCTATTAGGGATTTGACAGCATGGACTGAGACCCCCCATAGGTCATTGGTTTTTTTGACATTAATTGATTTAAATGCCTTTACTACATCTGAAGGACTGACATGTTCAAAATAGAAGTCCTTACTACATTCTGGTACGTTTTCTTTTAACAGCAAAACGGCAGACGAAGGTGATGAATTTAAACACTTTGTTGTGGATACTGGTATATCGGTGAAGAAATTTTCAAATTCTGTTGCTACATCTAAACTAGAATCTATAATTTTGCCATCAATTTTTAATTGTAGATCACTAATTGCGTGCCTTGATCTACCAGTCTCCACATTAATCACTTTCCAGGTGGTTTTGATAATATTAGAACTATTTTTGATTTTCTGGGATAAATAATTACGTTTGGCAATATGACAATCAATTTTGAATTGTTTTGAATATTGCTTTACATGTTCTTTAAATTCATCACTCGTATTAAACCGCCGTTCCTCATACATGGCATACAGTGCTTGTCTACGTTTGTGTAAGTCCGCAGTAGCCCATTCGCTAAATACTGGTGCACCGCCAGCCACAACCGATTTGGAAGTAAATATTGTATTATAATGTTTCATAAAAGTTGTAAAGAATGAATCATACATGTGATTAGGACTCATTTCAGAAGACAGAACGGGTAGCGCCTGAAACAAATGTTGCTTCATTCTTTCCACACGGTCTGTGGTTACCGGTACAAAAGTAATTTGTTTTTTCACTATATTTTCCCTTAATATCTCAAATTCCATTAATTGGCCTAAATGATCTGATTCTAATTTACTGATTATACTTTGTTTAGAAGGAGAAATATCAGTGAAAATGTTATCAATACAGGTGGCGCTGGTATCGGTCACCCTAGTAGGTTCCATAAATACGTGGCTTAAACGAAAAGATTTGAATAGATTCAACAATCTAATACTTAGTGTTGAATCTTCCAAAAGATTTACATTGAAATCGCCGCAAATAAGTAATTTTTTACGAGTACGCGATATCTTAAAAAGCACATATTCCATAATAGTTTGAAAAACATCGAAATTACTTAATGGCGGCCTATACACACAAACTACAATAAATTGCTCTAGTTCTACTGCACTTAATTCTATGGTCCGTTCAACAGACAAGGATACAATGTCCTTACGTGCCTTAAATTTCAATTGACTATTTAATATAATTAACGACCCACCATGTATGGAACTAAGTCTGGTGAACGAACTACCCACCTGGTGATTATTGAATTGGGGCATTATCTCATTGCAAGTTAGCCAGTGTTCAGTCATACATAAGATATCAATATTATAGGCATTTAAAAATAATTCAATCTGCAAATCTTTCCCTCTAATACACTGAATATTTTGATGAACCAGGTGGATATACTTTTCATTGCCAGAAAAGGATTTCTCCATTGTCTCATCACTTAGTTTAAATTATTACACATAACAACATTAATGTCGGACTGCTCAATAGAAGCAGAGTTATGTACCAAATTCTTGGTAGAAATGTCAATTAAATAGGCTAGTGACAAAACTATTTGTCGTTTGCAATAATTGGAAAGGTAAAAATTACCTTTTGTCAAAAAATAATGATTACTAACATATTTGTTAGCGTCTACTATTCTAAACTTACTACTATATGTACAAAGATTATATAAAGATGTATTTAAAATATATCTTGTATCATTTTCAGATTTTGACAATTGTTTACAATAGGGAAAAGTGGACATAATAATTTCCTGAACTATAATTGTGTTCAAAGTTTCATAAAATTTAATTAAATCATTCTTGTTCACTTTACCCCTGTTTCCCAAAAGAATAAGCAGATATGTCTTGGAATTAATATTACTGTCTTTTAGAATTTGGTTTGAAATATTGTCAAGGCTACTATAAGGCAAACAATTGCTACTTACACTATGTCCCTTTAAGTATGAGTTTAACAGTGGGCCCATACCACTTCCCATCTCATCACAGTACATGATAACCTTAGGTTTAGGTGTGCTTGGTGCGGTGTGGAAGGAACTTTCACTGGATTTTTCTGGCAAACTGGCACACAGAGAGGATGGATCTAGTACACTAGTCGACAGATTACCACTTGCCTGCTTACATAAACAGGAGTGATTATTTGTCAGGGACTCAAACCGTTCTGAGTTATAATTTATTTGTGATATTAAATCATCCATGGCTAGTGAGTATTCTTGAATAACTTTTTTTGAGCTCTCATTAATTGTGTCTAATGATTTAATTGAATCCTCTAAGCTTTGAATTTTTAACTTTAATGTCTGTGTGTCAGTTTCATATTTTAACCTACTATTTTGTAACTGTATAGAATACATATCTAACTTATCCACTAGATTTACATTTTGACTGCAAGATCTCAATTTCTTTAAAAACAACCTGTTTTGTTTTGACAACTTTTTTACTATCTGTATACACTTGTTAAGTTTGACATATTTTTTTAGTTTTTTACCACTGCAATTTACTAACTTTGTTGTGGTGGAAGTATCATAGTCTACAACAATTACAGGGTTATCAATTGGAGTGGTAACCAACTGTGGGACCGGTCCGACTAGTTCTTCGAATAAGCTATGAGCATGAACCGCTGCACTCTCATGCTTGGCCTCCTGCAGCTCAAGAATCTGCTCGTTGGCATCATGCAGCGCTCTCTCCAGTGTGTTGATCTCCTTCAGGGCATGCTCATACTCAGCGCTACACTCAGTAAACCTGTCTACCATCTCCTGAAGCTTGGCCCGCTCACAATTTAAATTATTATAATCACATTCTAGTGTACAGAGTTCCTTTTTCAACTTATCTCTGCTGTCAAGTACCAATAATAGTTCCTTCTCACTATCCTCTCTCTCACTTAGCAATTGAGCACACAATTGCTTTGAGTTTTTTTAATTCCAATAAGGTGATTTGAAGTTTATCCACCTCCTGTTGACGGGCCGCCGCGGCTTTTCGTCGAGTAAGCATCATTGATATTAATTAAACACAAAAGTGAACAACAATATTTCAAGGACTTGCTAACCCAAGCTAAGTTATTTTTAAGTACTTACGTGAAATAGTAACGCAAGGGTATGTATAAGCTGTGTTCTATTTTTATTAGTTGCTAAAATAAACACAAAAACAAGACGATTTGATTGCACAACGAAAATATATTTCGAATTTCTAACCTATAACGGTTACAAATTCAAAATATGACGAGACAGTTGTAAACGTTACTAATGGACTTCACTTATTATGTTTACACTAAAACTAAGATTAAAGCTATTGAATACACACTCAATGGGCTGAATATTACAAGAAATATTAATAAAATAACATTAAATAAAAGGGACCTAATGCAATCAGCTGCTTATTCTTTGACAGCCCAGAGGCGTTTTTCAAGTTATTAAATTTTGGCTAAGGACCCCTAAAAATTATGAAGATATAGCCCGTTAAAGTTCCCCGTGACGTCACGGGTCACCGGGAACTTTAACGTCATGCGCCCCCGCTCCCAAACTTTGACGCACTTTAAGGTGCGGCCACATTTGTATCATTTGCCCGTATCAGATCATCGTCGCGTAGCATGATCGCGTGTCACGATCACGCGTTTGGACGTTGCGCCGATCCGATCACTCGAATTCCATTTGCTACGCGTATCACACACTTATATCGGACGAGTGCGGCATGATCGGTGCACCACAGTGAACGTCCAAGCAGCGCGATACGCAGTCATGCCACGGCACGGTGATCGGATACGAGCAAATGATGCAAGTGTGGACGCACCTTTATCTTTGTCTTTTTTTGTTTGATTGGCAATTTTTTTTTATAATCTTACTGACAAATTACAATATTTTTTTATACCCAGAAAACTACTCTATTAAGTATTTTATATACCAACTAGCTTTTGCCCGCGACTTCGTCTGCCTTAAATTCGTTTATCGCGAATCAGGGTATTTTCCCGGGATAAAAAGTAGTCTATGTCCTTTCCCGGGACTCAAACTATCTCTATACCAAATTTCATCCAAATCGGTTCAGCGGTTTAAGCGTGAAGAGGTAACAGACAGACTGACAGACAGACACACTTTCGCATTTATAATATTAGTATGGATTGTAAATCCCAAATCTTTTATTTGCTCAGCATTTTGCATAATACGCTCTAAAACTTCATATACAATTTCGAGCCATATATCGCTTATTGGTTTATCTGTATATTATTAATAGGTACGTAATAGTTTCTCAACTATCTACAGGAACGTTGAACTTGACACTTGCCTCTATTAATGAGCGACGAACAAGCCGAGGATCTCTCAATTAACACGTGATGACAAGTTGCGTCCTGAATACAGGGAACATTATAATTACTCACATGTTATTACACAAGGTTCTTCACCCCTGGTTATCCCCATATGTAATACATAATAATTAAGTAATTTACTTTTCGCTCTCAAAGCCAGGGCAAAGCCCCAAACCTTTTTACACATCTCCTCGTTTTCGCTTACTACATTATAAAACTTGATTACCTAATTTTATAATTTAGTAAGCGAAAACGAGGAAATGAAACACCAGCGGGGTTTGTAACGTGCTGTCCCTCTCGCTCTCATGCTATGCTGTATTTGAGTGAGCGGTACAGCGCCATACGAACTTCGTTTTTCGGATTTCGAAGTAGCCTCTCTGAATATCTAGCATAACCTATGATACGCATCTGTTTGTCGCGCGCCAATGATTATCTGTCTCTTTCCCTTCGATACAGTACAGTGCGAGGAAGACGGGTGATGCCGTCGCCCGACACTCGAAGTAGCGGATAGGGTACTTGTCCTTGCCAAACCCTAAGTACAGACGTCAGTGAGTACTGACGTCGCTCGTATTCTAGGCGATCTTCTAGGCGATATAAAAATTTTACGCATGCAAATGTAAAACGCATGAAAGTCTTATATCTTAAGATTAGCCTATTTTAACGAAAAAAAAAAAGAAAAGAAGAGCATTTTTATGGCTCATCCGAATTACACTCCTATTTTTACATCATTGGTATACGTATGTTGTCGTATTACCGTGTAATTCAATCGTATGAATTAAATTAAAAAAGGATTGGGTTACCACCCAGACCCTGATTAAAGCGTAAAGGACTTAGTCTCTTAGATTAGCGTATGTTAACGAAAAAAAAGAAATCAAGGGCAATTTTTTTGGCTTATCGCAATTACACTCCTATTTTAACATTACTGGTATATGTATGTTGTTGTCGTATTACCGTGTAATTAAATTGTATGTATTAAATTGAAGCAGGATAGGATTCCCACCTATTCCCTGATTAAAGTGTCAAAGTATTAGTATCTTTGATTTGAACGTAAAAAAAAGAAAACATGGGCATTTTTTGGCTCATCCTAATTACACTCCTATTTTTACATCACTGGTATATGTATGTTGTCGTATTGCCGTGTAATTAAATCGTATGAATTAAATTGGAAAAGGATAGGTTTCCCACCCAGTCCCTGATTAAATCGTAAAGGTCTTCGGTCTTACTGCATTACTTAAGTTGAACCGATTGCGGTCGATTCGGGCGTAGCTAAGTTGCGTCGCCTCATCTTTTCATGGCTACTTAGATTCAGGGAATTGGCAGTTAACCCTTTTACATACACACACACAATTTGAAGGCAAATTTTCATCTATATACCCGTGTCCAGGACAACAACGCATTTAGGATGCTGTTGAGGTTCTGTAGTGCATCGTCCATGTTCGCGGAGGCGCGCATAGATGGTTTCGATGCTATCTGGTGTAAGAAAACTGCCTCATTGCTAGACAGGGTACGGAGAAGAGGCAACAGCATCTTTAATTATGATAGCTTGTAAGCTGGATTCGTAAGTTTACTAACACCAAATGGACCTTTGTAGTTGTCTGTTAATAAATGAATTGAATTGAATACCAAATTATATCTAAATCGTTAGAGCAGTTTCCGAAAAACGATTTACATATGATACACATTACTTTACCTGTATTATTTTAATTTAAAGATCATTCCTGTCATGTGGTATTAATATTATTTAACTACGCCCATATCATTAGTGCTCTAAAATGCGTTCAGAAACCGTAGGAAATTACCAGCATTATTACAACCAATTTTACGATGAGACCTTCCTTCCTGTGGTAGTAGGAAAAATCTGTACTGTAATGGTATAACAGTACCAAAATCTGTACTGCTTTTGTATAACAGTACCAAAATCTGTACTGTTATGAGTTCGAACAGCAGAAAAACTCAAGGGAGTCTCTATTTTTTTTATATTAGAGTTTTGGTTACAAGGCCAACAGCATCAAAATGAGATACAAATTGCATTAAAAACAGAGTCTCTATCGTTCACAAGCCTAAAGCCATCTTAGAGTACCTACATATGATATGTGTGTAGATAAAGTAGTGTATGTAACTGTTCATAATAAGGCCTTCAAACACTCGTATGATCCTATTATGAAACTCGCTGACGCTCGTTTCATAAAACCACACTCATGTTTTAAGGCCTCTCATGATGTATCAGTTGCATAAACTACTATTTCATCTCACTTGTTCGTAAACGGTGTCATTACACACAGGCAAAACGAGCGACAAGGTCTTAATTAAAACCGTGGGATTTTTATTAATTCCATTAACGCCATGGGCGTAGTGACTTTTTTTTTACTGCGTCAACTACTCTAATATGCCAGGTTTAGAGCGGAACCGAACAGAATTAGTCAAAAACAACAAATTTGAATAATACATAATGTAATATCAATAAATACACGTCGATGCTATAGTTGAATACGTTAAATAGCTTGTTAATATTATATTACAATTATTAATTTGCGTAAAAGATTGTATGCAGCAAAATTTAAAAATAGTTATGAGAACCTTTGTTTATGTTATCTATGGAATGAGATTCTACCATTCTTTATGACACAATGTTGCGACTTGTGACATTTGAATGTTACAAGCTTTTTCTGACTTAAAAAAATATTAGTTTCCTCACAAGAGTGATGAAAAACATTGTGTGTTACTCGGGCGGTACCGGAATTACGAACTCGAGTCATTAAAGCGCTCAGCCTACGGCTTCGGGCTTCAATGTGCTCTCGTTTGTAATTCCTTCTTTACCGCCCACGGTGCACAATGCACTATTGTTGTATATGGGATATTTAACGGATAGTAAAGATTAAAATTAGATTACATATTTCTATTGGATATATTCTGACTTTTATTTTTTATTTCATCCCTTTTATCGGATAACAGAGACAGCCATAATTCCAAATCCAGAATAAATATAATAAGATGAGATTAACTCTGTCTGTTATCTTTCACGCTTAAAGCACTTAACCGATTTATAAGATTCTTGGTACGGAGATAGTTTGAGACCCTGGGAAGGACATTAAATAATTTTTATGCTGAAAATCATCCCTTAAAAGGATGCAAACGGGGTAGAATCTTGTATTAAATAACAAGTAGTAGGTAAAAACTCATCCCTTAAGAGGATGAAAGGGGGTGGAATTTTGTATTAAATAACAAGTAGTAAACAAGTCATTCCATTTGTTAACTACATTTTTTACCTAAGCTTTATATACAATCATTACAGTATACCTATAGCGCCAATTTCTTATTTTTTCCGTGATTATAACCCATTTAAATAAAGCAATCTAAACTGATTATACCACGTACATTATATCATTTTGAGTTATGAAAACGAGGGTTCGACCCCGTGACCACGAAAGCTGAAAAGCTTTCGTAACGTCGGGAACCCATGCTGCGCTTGCCGGTACGCGGTCTCCACTAGCTGGCAGAGGAAAATATATATTTTCTCAGTCGACCCCGTGAATACGGAAGCTGCAAAGTTTCCGAAACGTCAGGAACTCAAAACAGTCCGTTTAAATTAATGAAAGAAAGAAAACATTTTTATTCATTGGCTTAGCCAAAAATTAAATGGAAAACAAGTAAAAGTACAAAAAAATTAATAATAACTAGTAGGTACTCTATGTAAAGGTCCCACCTCAGCATAATACTAGCTCGAAAGCCGGCGCTGATCTTCCGGTGAGGCTTTAAGGTGCGTCCACACTTGTATCATTTCATCCGATCATCGTCGCGTGGCATGACTGCGTATCGCGCTGCTTGGACGCTCACTGTCAGCATTCCGTATCATTTGCGCCGCCGCGTGAAGAAACGAGTCCACACTAAGCTGTAGCGTACCGTGTCACCACGCCGATCATTTTGCATGCTGCAGTTTGGACGCTAGCCGTATTGTTTCACCGCTCCGATCATTTTGGCATTTCACCGATCATCATTTTGCGTTGTGTTCCGTGTAAAAATGGTTCCCTCTTGGATCGCACATGAAATTGATTGATACCCGTGCAGAAACATGAAGATCATTATCACGACAGCTGATAAGCCGAGGGCGCCGAGCACTAGCGTGGACAGCAGTGGCCAATGTGTCGGCAGCACCGCCTGCGTAGCAACTAAATGGCAGTACTTTGGAAATTCGCCGTAACACACCTGCGCCAGCGACGAAACCACGCGTCTCGGCCATCTCTTTCGCGCGCAGCTGGACGAGGCAGAAGATGATCATCTGAGCGCCCGCACGAGTTCTATGAATGTATTTCGGACCGGTGCACGTACAAACTAGTCCATATCGCCTTTGATAATCGGGCAAAAACCGATTCAAGATGGATCGCGGCGTATCATAACCGCGCAGCATGACCGCGTGACATGATCGCTAGAGTGGATGTCGCACCGTCGCGATTATGTCACGCTTGTCCGATCCGAGTGTGCGATACGTAACATGGATTTCAAGCGATCGAATCGGCGATAGCGTCGATGAAACGGACAAATGATACAAATGTGGACGCACCTTTAGGCGACGTCCCGGAGAGCTGTGCACACGACACGACTAAATTAGTAATCTCGAACGCAGCGTTAAGCAACCGAACAATCCCTGACAATACTGTCAGTAGTTAGATCGAGATGACAGACAAATTAACTTGTTTTATTTTAATAATAATATACCACTAGGTTTATTTATATACCTACACAATAGTGGCGAGGTGGATTTATAAGTAACGATATTAACTAACGAGCTTTGTGAGTGATCATATATCGTGGTGCTCAAACGTCATCTATATTATCTTATATTTCTCGCATCAAATACAACTCTCAACTTGATCCCATAAAGGTAACCGTCACTTAATGTGAGCAATTAATTTAATATTGTGCGACAAAGGCTGGGATAACGGATATGGATACGTAAAGTACATAGATTAATATAAAATACATATTTATATAACAAATACACACAGTTAAATGAAGGTTCTATAAATAAATCGGTAATTAAAACACGTGCATTTGACTATGTTTACAAGTCACGTGTTTGATCACGTGACTTATTAGTGAAGGTAGAAAAGCGGGGTGTTACATATACCTACTGTAGGCAGAGTGCTGACCAAGCAAGCATTGTACACGGCACCAATTTCAACACGATGAAGGAAATGCTGATGCAGCGGCATGTGTAGCAGCCCGGCCCCGACGGTGCCAGCGAGGACGCGGCGACGCCACTTCGTTTCTAACATCGATCGAGTCAACTCATTTTAATTATTATTTTAATTGTAACATTTCCTTAAATTAATTGTTGTAAGTATGTTAGAAACAGAACATGGACGAATAGAAAAAGGGTCAAATGTATAAAATTGGCGAACATTACCTTGTGAATTGAGTCAGGTGTAAGGTTTAGTACTTGCTTAGAAATCCCACGCTGTGCGGCGCCGCATGTCCTCCAAGCCAAAATCCAGTTCAATGCACACCGTGTCAGTCCGTTTTGTCAAGATTAGGAGTAAGATTTAATATTTAGAATATTTTGTAACGCGCACGCACGTTCTCAATGGCGAAGGGGGGAAAGAGTGAATGACAATTTTGAAAAAATGATCGAATGACTAATAAAAGAATACGAGGGTGAATGCAAGAGTGAATTTTGATGGATTAAAATGTTACCAGTTTCTTATAAGATAATTCCCAAACATACTGCCCGGGGAAGAAATCTATAAGATTTCTTAACATGTGACTAAACAAGAAATTTAATTGTCTGCTATTGCACAACCTAATATAATAAACCGAATATTAATGACTACTTAATGCTAGAAACGACAAATTAGATTTAGTGCAAATTAGGAAGAGGACACAATTTGGATACAGGTCTGACCAATTGGTTGCCTGTACCAGTCTTTAAGGTAGCGACACGGACTACACCGTCGCGTCCTGGTGATAACGAGACGATGCGAGCTAATTTCCAACAATAGGATGTTGTATTTTCATTTATGATGAGCACAACGTCGTCAATTTTCAGATTTTCTGCACCTTTGAACCATTTGTTACGTCTTTGCAAGTGATGCAAATACTCCAAGTTCCAACGACGCCAAAACTGTTGGGTAAAATTTTGAAGAAGCTGCCAACGAGACAAACGATTCAACTTCTCTGTTTGCAAGTCGTGTTCAGGAAGTGACACCATATTATCTCCGATAAGAAAATGGCCTGGTGTCAGAACATTAATGTCATCAGGATCATCTGATACAGGACAGAGAGGTCGGGAGTTTAAAATTGACTCTACCTTCGCGAAGACGGTGGCCAATTCTTCAAATGTAAGAACTGTTTCTCCGATCGTGCGTTTCAATATTAATTTAGCGGATTTCACGGCGGATTCCTACAAACCTCCCATACTCGGAGCAGCTGGAGGATTGAAGTGCCACTTTAGCTGGTGTTTAAGAAAGTAGTTTTGCACGTCAGAGTGATCACTGCATTTCTTCAAAAATGTGTAAATTTCGTTTAAAGAATTGTTTGCTCCAACGAAGTTGGTACCACAATCAGAATATATATCTGAGCACCATCCACGTCTACTAATAAACCGGGTGAGGCATGCTAAGAAACAGTCCGTTGAAAGATCCGACACTAATTCAAGATGACAAGCCTTAGTGACCATGCAAACGAAAATGCATAGAAATGCCTTCACTACAGGTGCGCGTTTTAATTTAGAAGTCTTTATAAGAAAGTATCCAGCATAATCTACGCCGGCCTTCGAGAAAGGTCTACATGGCGTGACGCGTGATGGAGGCAAGTCAGCCATAAAGTAGTCAGCAGGTTTCGGGTTAGCCTTAAAACACTTGTAACATTTTCTAACTTGTTGTTTAATGACCGTCCGGGCGGAGAGGATCCAAAATTGTTTTCGCAACAAAGATAGCAGCAGGGGCACACCTACATGCAAATACAAATTGTGATAGTGATTTATCAGCAAGATGGTAAGTAAATGGGATTTTGGAAGAATCACCGGATGTTTACGTTGTATAGACAAATTGGTATATCTCAGTCTTCCTTGCACTCGCAGCAGACCTTCAGCATCGATAAAGGGCGACAAATTTCGAAGCTTGGTTCGATGTGGTAGCCCTTGTCGAATTAGTTTTATTTCCGTGGCGAATTCGTAGGTTTGGACAATTTTTATACAAGAATACAAAGCGATGCGCCACTCAAAAAAGGTCAAGGGACCAGTGTGTTTCAAGTTTGGATGTTTCAAATTATGAACAAAACGCAAGCAATATCCGTGAACCTTAACAAGCATGTGAAGTGAGCTATATTTAGCCATAAATTCTGTAGCATTATTTTCGCACATGACGTTGTTAGTTTGAGCAGTGTGTTCCAGTACCTCAGTATCAGGATACACTCCTTTAGCGACGAAGTTAGTTTTTGGCCAAGTGTCAGGTGACAGTTTCAGCCATGGCGGAGACCACCAAAGTGGATGTGAGGCAAGTTCCGAGGGTAAGAGTCCTCGAGATGCAGCATCTGCAGGGTTCATCAACGAAGGCACGTGTCTCCAATGTGATGGAGTAGTGTTTGACAAATTTGAGAAACTCGATTCCCTTCAAACATTTTAAGGTGATGCACAGGAGTGCGGATCCAGGACAGCACAATACTGGAATCACACCAGGCTACAATTTCATGCGGAACATGGATCAGAGTGGAACAATGTTTGACAAGTTTCGAAGACAACAAAGCGCCGCTGAGTTCAAGCCGTGGTACAGTCATCTTCGTCTTAATCGGCGCAACCTTCGACTTGGATAATAGCAGGTGGACTTCCACCTCACCACTGGACCTCTCAACGCGAAGATATATGACAGCTGCGTATCCTTTAAGGGAAGCATCCGAGAAGCTGTGCAATTGGAACTTAATGCCATCAGTCGGCAGAATGTATCGGTTTAATTGTATTTCCGATAAGTTAGCAAACTCGCCAATAAAGGCGAGCCATTGCGATTGTTCGTCTTCGGGTGATGGGTCATCTCAGCCAATGCCGAGACGCCACAGTCGCTGCATAAATGCCTTGGCAGTAAATATGACTGGCATAAGCCAACCACATGGATCATATATACATGCGATGTTAGCCAACACCGCGCGTCTTGTCATGGCCGTATTAAAGATTTTACTATGATACGTAAACGTGTCTGATGCGGGATTCCATTTGACGCTGAGTACCTTAATGGACCCTTCGTTATGAGGTTCAAAAGACAACGGCCTTTCACAAATATCGTCAGGCAAGTCAGACATAAAATCACGATTGTTACTCGACCACTTTCGCAATTCGAAGCACCCTTGACGCAGAAGATCCACCAATTGATCTCTATGCTTCCGTGCAGTATCCAAGTCAGAAGCTCCAGTAACGATGTCGTCAACAAAAATCTGATTTGACAGGATTTGACTGGCATCTGGGTGTGAGGCCTTCCCTTCCTCTGCCAGTTGTAAAATGCAGCGCATTGCGAGAAATGGCGACGATGAGACGCCAAAAGTGACCGTTCTTAATCGAAATTCCTCTATTGGATCATCAGAATTCTGACGCCAGAGAATCATTTGATAATCACGGTCATCTGGGTGAACAAGTACCTGTCGATACATAGCCTTGATGTCACAAGTGAATGCGACAGGATGAAGTCGAAAACACAGTAGTATGTCTACAATGCTACGCTGAAGATTAGGACCAGCATGCAGAACGTTGTTTAACGATACATTCGTAGATGAAGGCATTGATGCATCAAATACCACTCTACATTTTGTGGTAGAAGAATCCTCCTTTGTCACTGCATGGTGAGCCAAGTAATATTTTCCACAACCAGGTGGATTGCAAACAGGTTCCATATGTTTCTGGTCGAGATATTCATTCAACACCTCAGTATATACAGCCTTGAGTGCTGGGGTTTTATTAAATCTTCGTTCGAGATTTAAAAGTCTACGGGTTGCCAATTCACGGCTATCACCCAACTCAGTTTGATTCCCCTTAAAGGGAAGACGTACAACGAAACGCTGCTCATCGTCGCGTGAGACAGTTTTCAGAAAATGATCCTCCACAATTTTATCATCAGGATCACGAAACATAGTTCCAGGAACTTGTTCCATCTCCCAGAACCTAGACAGACAATCATCTAATGCCACATGGTGTGACATTAGTTGAGGAACCACATTGGTGAACCTTGAAGCATCACCAATAATTACCCAACCAAAGACAGTCAAGTAAGCGGCTGGTACCTTGTGGGAAAGCCACACCTTCTCACCACAAGAAATGTCATTATACATGTCACTTCCTAAAAGAATATCAATAGGCCGAGACAGATGAAAATTATCATCTGCAAGCTGCAGGTCCTGATAATTTGACGTTATGTCCGCAGACAGAGATACAGATGGCAGATTGCCAGTCACTTTCTTTAAAATGATAGCCGAAACTGTCAGTAATGGCTGATCAGAATGTAGAGGTTTTAAAAACACTGTAGTCATCCCCTGTGAACGGTGAGGCGTGCTTGACCCAACACCTCGGATGGCTACAGGTTGATGATTATGTTTAAGCTGGAGCCGTAGAACACATTCCTCAGATACAATAGAACACTGAGACCCCGGATCTATAAAGACACGGACCAGCTGGAAATGCCCATCTCCATTCCCTGCCAGACACATGGCAGTACCCAATAAAACATTCTGCAAATTAGGCTTTGTGCCTGCAGAGCAGGAAGATATAACCATCAGGTTGTTGACACTTGAAATCGGTGGATTCATTTTACCATCACCCAATAAAGATGATGATTCAGCTGAATCAGCCATAACAGCAGCTGACTTAATGGCTGGCGACGGTGCCTCCATGTTAGACGATGATGAACAGATTAAGGTGTGATGCTTAGCATGGCACACCTTACACTTATGTAATGATGTGCACTCATGATATTTGTGAAGACCAAGACAATTAAAGCACAAGTTTTTTAACTTAAGAAACTCTCTACGCTGCCCTATATTCAAAGCCTTGAATTTATTACACATGTACATGTAATGATCCATGTTACAATAGCGACAACTGATTTCTTTCGTAAACTGTTGAACATGCATAACCGCTTTGACATTTCGAGGAGATGAAAACTTCACCGGTACCGGTTTTGATACAGTACTGCATGTTGGTTTCATAGTAAAGACAGTCTCAAATGCCCTACATCTGTTTTCTAAAAAGTCTATTAAATCAGTATACCTTGGTATATCTGCCGTCTTCAAACTTAGCTCAAATTGACCTCGCGCTTCATTAGGCACTTTCTTCAATAAAATGTGCAAGAGAATAAATGACCACTCCTCCGGTCTAAATTTCAATGCTTTCAGAGCAGCAATGTGTTCATTCAATGAATTGAGAAACAACCTCAAATCAGACTTCATGTTTACAATTGTAGGCAATGTCAAAATATGCTCCAAGTGAGTATCAGCAATGAGACGTATATTAGAGTACCTTTTCTCCAAAAGAGTTAGTTCAACACTGTAGTTTTCATCTGTTAAAGGCAAATGCTTCACCAAGTCAAGAGGGTCCTTTGACAAACATGATAACAAGTAATGTAATTTTCTTACAGGCTTCATACAAACATTTTCATCTATCAAATTTTTGAAGATATTTATGAAATTCGTATAGTCAGTAATTATCCCGGAAAACGTGGGCAGTGAAATACGCGGCAAATCTGACCCTTGACCTCGTGTGACATCGCGATCAACAGGCATAGACGATGTTTCGCGAATTGGAAACAATTTGTAATAAATCACACTTACGTGGTTTAATTTCGCGTCGTATTCCGCAAAATCTTTTGTATGTTGATCGGCATCAAAGCCAGCTCGTTTACTAGCCTCGACGGAAATATACGATTCGACGAATTCACTTCTCACTTTCTTAAACTCCATAAACCGAGTTTGAAATTCAGATAACTTAGTTCGATCGTTGACCGCACTGTTTGCTGCATTACAAAGAATGTCTATTTGCATTTTAACAACCTTATAGCGAATATCCACAGCCATTTTGGCTTAAAACACTTTCAAAGTTCCAAAATACCGACAATAACAAAGAATCAAAACGCCGAAAATGTTAGATTTGCGTTTGACAACTAGATTACTCGTTCCGAATGAAAGGAATGATATGATTCGCTGCGTTTCGTTATCACCACAGATAAATATTATTCGTCGCACTGACTCGACTGAATCGTAGCCTTTTACCGAATGAATGATTATGTTCGTGAACAACTCACTTCACAGCACTGACGAAACGTAATTTTATTATTTTACTTTAGACACAATATACCCACTTTTCCAATATAAGTATGGCGATTAACTTATAACAAAATCGTTTCAATCCTGGAAGTACGGTTATGTTAATGCAATTTGCAGAACACTTAATGTTATTTTATGCACAAAGCAGACAATTAAAAGTATGAAATCGTCTTGTTTCAAACCTTTAAGACAAAATACAAATGTAGACGCGTTACAACTTATGCACTAAATGCAGACAAATGCAATCTTGCAGACATTTTTAAGTTAGCCTTTTATTTTGAATTTGGAAATTACTGGAGATTAATCCGGTCGAAGGAACAAATTTTATGTTAGAAACAGAACATGGGCGAATACAAAAAGGGTCAAATGTATAAAATTGGCGAACATTACCTTGTGAATTGAGTCAGGTGTAAGGTTTAGTACTTGCTTAGAAATCCCACGCTGTGCGGCGCCGCATGTCCTCCAAGCCAAAATCCAGTTCAATGCACACCGTGTCAGTCCGTTTTGTCAAGATTAGGAGTAAGATTTAATATTTAGAATATTTTGTAACGCGCACGCACGTTCTCAATGGCGAAGGGGGGAAAGAGTGAATGACAATTTTGAAAAAATGATCGAATGACTAATAAAAGAGGATACGAGGGTGAATGCAAGAGTGAATTTTGATGGATTAAAATGTTACCAGTTTCTTATAAGATAATTCCCAAACAAAGTAATTTCGGTTTTTTTTTTAGCTATCCGGCTGCAGCTTCCATAATTGGCGTAGTCGGTAGGATATTCGCGAACTGGTCCGCGAGTCGCGAAAGAGGATTACCGAAATCCTTGCACCCCAGCACCGGTGGAGACCTTGAAGCCTTCAGCGAGTACCCGAATCTACGGAGCAGCGCCGGAGTATCCGAAAATCGATAGCCGCTCAAGACGCCGAGATGTTCATGTAAGTGCACCACTGAGATTTATTCGTAGTGTTGCTATTTTCCTTCCCATAACTTAGTTCATAGTCCAAGATTGCTCATTCACGAGTCTAGGGAAACCTTAGTAGATAGAAATAGGGATTTAAACGTTAGTATAGACTCTAGTATTTCCGATACAGCCGAGAGTTGCGAATTAGAAATTATGGCTACCGATCCCGATGTTATTTTCAAGGCCCTACGCCTTGTCCCTGATTTTGACGGGAACCCAAACGTATTAACTAGATTTATTAGAATTTGCGATCAGTTAGATGAAGCCTATACCCAGGAAGGCAACCACCTCGGAAATTTGTGTTTAATGAATAGCATTTTAAACAAAATCACAGGACCTGCTGCCCGTACTATTAACGCTAATGGAATTCCTGGAAACTGGGCTGGCGTTAGAAGTGTATTAGTTAATAATTTTTCCGACCAAAAAGACGAGACCGCTCTCTATAATGATTTATCTGTGCAAGTTCAAGGTCAAAGCTCTCTTCAAGAGTTTTATGACAGATGCCAAACGCTTTTTAGTACTATTATGACCTATGTCACCTTACACGAAACCGTCGCTACCACAATAGCAGCTAAAAGAGAATTATACAAAAAATTAACTATGCAAGCATTTGTTCGAGGATTAAAGGAACCCCTCGGTTCTCGTATAAGGTGCATGAGGCCGGAAACTATTGAAAAGGCCCTGGAATTTGTCCAGGAGGAGTTAAATACTATATATTTGCAGCAGAGAAACGACTCGTTAACTCACCCGAAACCAAACGCGACTCAGATGATTAATCGGGCTCCTCCGACTCCTGTAAATCCGACGCCGTTTGCCGTAACTCCAAAACCTTTTACTTTTGGTAATTAAATATTAAAGCAATCCCAACAACGCCCTTCCACGGCGCCTCAATTCAGATTTAATGCTCAGAATGCCCCGCATCAACAGCAACCCTCTTATAGAATGCCGTCCCGCACTCAACAGATGTTCAAAGCCTTACCACCCAATTATAACCCAAGGAGTAACGTCTTTAAGCTTCCTCCCAGACCTCAGGCAGGGCCCCAACCCATGAGTGGAGTGTCCCACTTTGTCCGCAGACGTTTGCCGCTGAACCAGGGTTGGCGTAACCCAGGACAATCATCATCGATTAACTATAACTATTTCACACCTGCCGAACTTAACTTCAATTTTAATAACTATTCAGAATACGAAAACAGCTACTATACTGACCAAGAACCAGAATACTGGAGCCCCGAAACTCATGAGAACTACCACGACGGATATAACTATGACTTTTATCATGAGAATCCCCAACAACCGACGTGTATTGCCTCCGCTATCCCTGACGTACCCCAACTGGAAATGGACCCTCACCCCCAACAACCTAATAACGAAACTGAGGATTTTCCGAAAGTCAAGAATACACGCAAACCAAAATAGAAATTAATATGCAGACCCAGAGACAGCTTCCTTACGTACGCATAGATAATCCTCCCTTAAACTTACTTATCGACACAGGTGCGAACCAATCATTTTTTAAGCCCCGAAGCAGCGCAGAAATATTATCCGCACATTCGTTTGAATTACGACCCATTCCAGGTCACAAACGTACACGGCACATCGAGAAATAAGCATTCAATTACCGTACCATGTTTTAATGAATTAAATGAATCAGATGAAATTTAGTACCAAAAATTTTTAATAAGATTCATTTACTTAGACACGAAAGTAAAATAAGTAAAACTGTTTTAAAATCAAAACTGAAGGACTTCCTCCTCGAAGGTAAGCCAGTGTCATCGTAAACACGCTGACGCGCTGTCCTCGAGGACGAAGTACCTACATAATAAATATGATGCGTGTGCAGATTTTTCTAACCGGCTCATTTGTATATCATGTAGTTATATAATTAAGTTATATTAAGTGTTTGAAATCTGAGCGCTTCTCGCCATTAAACGTCACAGTTTGGTGAGTAATAATTACTTTGTAAAATGTTATTTTTTCACAACCACTTCGATGGACTTTTAGGCCTTGATTTATTAAGCAAATGGAAGGCAAAAATTGACTTAAAAAACGAAAACTAATTACCCGATCAGCATCAAATAAAATTCAAATGTATAATTCGAGAAACGTAAATCTATACGAGGACATCTTAACGGCACGGTCTTCCAAATTAATAAGAATACCTATTAGCGCCCCGGATGGCGATGCTTTGGTTCAGGAACAAATGGTCAGTAACTGCCTTATTCACGAATGCATAACAACAGTCACAAATGGCCGTGGAATATTAGAGATAGAAAATCAGACGGATAACGATTTAATTATATCATTAGATCGCCCCGCGCAAGCGGAGATGTTCAATATTAAGTGCACGCGCACTGGGTGTCCTATTACATTACAGGAACGCGCAAGGGAAATAATACCGCGCTTACGTACGGAACATTTAAACGCCGAGGAGAAAGCGAATTTAACTACGCTTTGCTCTAGGTACGCGGATGTATTTTATTTAGAAGGCGAACCTTTATCCTTTTCAAATAAAATTAAACACTGCATTCGGATAACTGACGAAATTCCAGTATACAGGGTGTCCCAAGAAGTAGTGATATACTGAAGCTGGGACGTAGAGGACCTAGGGGGCTATCTAAATCACCCCCATGTATGTTCCGCGATTTTTCGTATTTTCGGAGTTATGACTTTTTTTTTAATTCTTCACCTATCGCCGAGTACGATGAGATTTTTATTTATGGTGACGTGAATTATTGCAGTATATGCTTGATTTTTTTTGTATGCTAAGCTGATAGATAGGCCAATTCAGTATGGTAACATTTACTATCGTTAGATCTTTGAATGGAATAAAAAAAATTGAATGCCAAGAATGATAAAATTACCCAATATGTTCACAACTTCAAGGGGCTTTAAAAAGATAAAATCACATTAAAAAAAATTCCCTTATGGCTTATGTTAGCCCCTTGTCAAACAATCTACTATTTAATATTTTCTTCTGTTTCCGCGATTATTACTCATTGAAATAAAACAATTTAACGGATTATATCGCGTATATTATCTCATTTTAGTTCCCGACGTTTCGGAAGCTTTCCAGCTTTCCATGGTCACGGGAGGACTAACAATCTACTATTGTTATTTAACTACCAAACTAAGTAGCGGTTTACACAATCACCAATATCCTGCCACCTGTGGCAGTCACCCCTTATCTTGTCCAGGATAAGTGAAGCGAAAGCTACCCCTACTAGTAACATTACAAGATTTTAATTAACTTTTCGTGCTTTGTGTCAAACAGTGGCATGAACATAGTTTTTGACCAAGGTAGGCAGTTAAAATGTGTGTGTGTGTGTGTGTGTAAATTGTGTATATATATATATGATTATATGGTATACATACACATGTACACTTGGATTAATCTACCCGCACCCGTGGAACGTGTCAATGTGGTTCAGTGAGAAAAGGGATGGACTGAAAACCAGCGCTGCGCCGTCGCGAGGCTGCCGCAGCACATGCTGAGTCCGTTCCTTTTGTCACGCGGAATATTTTAAGGTACCTTTTTTTCCATCTTTTTTTCAAATCTGTTATTTGTTCCCTGTACCTAATTTATTTTTGGTGTGGCAATAAATGTTTTCTTTCTTTCTTTCTTTCTTTCTTAAATGTTTTGACCACAATATGGCGACCGGTTCGTCTATTACCAACTGTCAGCTCAGTGGGATTAACGTTGCCTTCGAAGTTGAGGTCCTGGGTTCAAATCCCGATAAGAGAAAATATTTGTGTGATGAGTGTATTTTTTCCTGAGTCTTGGATGTTTTCTATGTATATAAGTAATATATGTATTAAATGTATCGTCGCCTAGTACTCATAACACAAGCTTGTTGAGCTTACCATGGCAATAGTTCGGTTTGTGTAAAATTGTGCCGTAATATTTATATCTTTATATATATGGGTAGGCAGTTTCTCCGTGCCTGTACCCAGTGGCGTGCAGTCCATATTAACCTCTAAGAACAAATTCTTAGAGGTTAATATGGACTGCACGCCAGTGGGTCAAATCTTGCAAGTTAAATTTGACCCACTACCCGGTTTCCGATTGAGCTAAATTTTGCGTAAGCTTCTGAACTTCTATAGGCACTGTTATAAAAATGAAAAGTCTGTACATTGAAAACATTTTCAAAAAAATAAGTGATACTGTTTTAAGGTCACTGAACAAAAATATATATGTTTTTTAAAGTTTTTGTATGTTTGTATGCGTCGTTGTGGCTTCATCACGCTAAAACGGCTAAACAGCTAGTAACCATTTTTGGTACGTATGTAACACGTGTATCTGATCATCCACAGATGGTTATAGAATACTTTTTATCCGACTACGCTTAAGAAAAAAAGGTGGTTATGTTTTTTTTATCCTACAATGACGAAGTTGCAAGTAGAAAATAAATGCCAGTACTTTGAAGAATGTTAAAAAAAAAAGATTGTAACGAACTATATATGGAGGTCACTAAATTGAAAACATTTGGTGTGTGCATTGTGTGCAGAGCGAGGCTACATCTCTACGCAGTGCCAAGGAGTCAAGCCGATATGAAATACGCTGGCAACCGACGATACGAGTCGCTCTCCGTTGAATGTGGTCTATAGGGAGAAGCTGGTACTGTGGAGCCCCAGCCCACAGATGAGAACAGTATTCCATGTGCGGGCGGACATGTGTCTTGTAAAGCTGTAGGAGGTGGGCCGGAGTAAAATACTGTGTGTGGCTATGTGTATATGCAGTACTATAGGACACCCAACTTGAATTTTTGATTTAATTTATTTATTTGTAAATGGAGTATTTTCGGAAAATTCCAAGCGTTTACCTTTTACAGTTCATGACTTTGAGCCCTGAGACAGACATACAGCAGAAGCTTGGTAATGGGCTTCCGTTGGCACCCTTTGAATCCGACCCCAATAATAATTACCTATCCCTCCCCACATCTGCCCACATTTAATTCATTTCGGTTGAATGTTGTTCTTGATTACATGTCAAAATGATGTTTGATTCAAAGGAAATCATTGCCCGTTTTCCAATGAGTTGCGTCAACTGCGAATGACAGACCTTTATATTCTTGCAACATTATATTCCTGGTATTTCTCATTAATAATGTATTACTAACCTTTGCTATGACAATAAACGAGCAATCACATTTAATTAGGACACAATAATATATAGTTCATCACATAAAAAAAGTTGACAATTTTAACACCATCTCATATAACATAACACGGTCTGGGTAATATTTTTGATGCGTATAATTTATTCCTTTGAATATTCCTTCACAAATCATTAAAAGATTTGTGTTGAACTGTGGGTATTGTTACTATAGGCAAAGTACCTCCATATTGGAGGCTGAAATTAGCATGAAAAAAACAGACCTGACTGTTAAGAAGCCGTCGCCATCGTCATATTAGCCCAAGGACGTGAACTGCTGGATAAAGGCCCTCCACCAAGGATTTCCATAACTACTGGACGTACGCCGCCCTTAACCAACGGTTTCCGTCGATCTTCACCAGATCGTTGGTCCATTTTGTTGGGAGCCTTACGCAGCTGGTACGCTGGTCGCTGGTCGGTCGCCACTCGAGAAATTTTCTGCCCCAGCGGCAATCGGTACTATGTACGAGCAATGTGCACCGAACATGGTGTTTTCCATAATGTTAGCACTTCTGTTGACTTTTTAAGAAAAAATCGAGGAAAATAAATAAATAAGATTTTCAGATATATTTCGTGGGTTGTGCTATAGGAGCTACGACTACCTTCATACCAAATATTAAGTTTCTTGGACAAATAGAAGTACCCTAGAGGATTTCCATGAACGGTAATTTGTATGGAAACAACTTTTCAGTGTCTTTAGATTGCTTTAGTTTTAAAGAACTGCAGACATTAAGTATTGATGTTAATTTCAACTTGATACCTTCCTGCGTTTCTAAGAAAAAGGGTCTTGACAGACAGCCGTCTGTCTATAAACAAAGTAATCCTATAAGGGTTCCGTTTTTTCCTTCTGAAGTACGGAACCCTAAAAATGGAACTATTGTCGGATCTCTTTGTTGTTCGTCGGATGCGTCCGTCTGTCTGTCTGTCTATCTGTTAGTCATGATCCTTTTTCTCAAGAACGTGTCGAGGTATAATTAAAATTTATATCAAATGCTTATATAGACACAGGACAGAGCTGTAAAAAAGTTTACCTTCTAACCTAAAATAGCACAATCGCTTTTACTTCTGACTGTACTTTTCTTTGAACTTCCATCAACTATATTCTCCAAGACGAATTTAATAGGGTAGCGTAATCGAATCAAAAACGAGGGGATTCGCAGAAAAATCAGGGTCGTCGATAACGACATCTAAAATGTTCGTGCATGCAGCTCTCCGGGGTGCCACATATGGTCTTACCGGAAGATCAACGCTGGCTTTCGAGCGCCTTATGCTGAGGTGGGGGTTTCGGGGCATAGTTTTTTTTTTGTCTAGCATATGCTATGCTACTGAATAAATTTATTTTCTGTCTGCTCTTTCCTTCTTTCTTAAGAGTTACAAACCTTAAGTGGCAGTGGGTGGGACAAATGTGTCGCACCCACTGCCACTTAAGTCGGTTCTACGAGCAATGGCTAGTAGAACCGACGAATGGCCGCTGAGGCAGAAAGGTTCGCGAGTGGGCTGCCACTCGTCATGTACGCTGGTACATGACGACGCAGTGTGGGCATGCCCTCGATAAGATGGACCAGTGATCTGGTGAAGATCGCGGGAAACCGTTGGATGAGGGTAGGGCACATCACCAGTCGTTTTGGACATCCTTAGGGTAAGCCTTTGTCCAGCAGTGGAAGTCCTTTGGGCTGACATGATGGTGATTCTTCCTATTACCACTTTCCGACTGAATCATCAGACTAGCTCAGTTAAAAGAGATTGATGATAGAATATCTTAAAACAACGTTAGTTGGGTCATTTTCTTTTCATTACCATTTTTAGTTTTTCAAATAAATAACCAATATTCGAGAAAAGATTTAAAAAATTAACATGTAAGGCATAAGTTCCGTAACCGATTTATGGACTCTTGTAAACGAAAATTCATACATTGATCATTATAATAGCCGTACAAAGGTGGTAATGCAGCGGTAAATACCTTATTTTTAAACTAAACTTGGGATGTTTTCAAGATATTGCTTTGTTTCGATAAGGTCCACTACATACGATATTTTTTTTATTCATAAAAAAGTAAATAATGCTTTAATTTTTTTTTTCTTGACGATAAAATTGCATCTACTTTCACCCCTATTCGCTTGAACACTTTATCCTGGGAAACACTGTATAGTGTTATCTATATATCCTTACACTATGGTGCCGTGTTTATTGTATTGTCACCGAAATTACGTAGAAACGTAGATGTAACAAATTTTAGCTGAACAGTCTCCGGGATGTAATTTAAATCTTCTTTATTAGATTTGTAAACATATTGTCTATCTTCCTTATATCTTCACTCACTTGCTCAAAGGTTAACTGGAAGAGATCCCTAATAGGGATAAGTTCGCCTTTGTACTTATATCTTTTAAGTTTATTGCTTTTGTAACTGGTTACTATGTACAATAAAGTGTTTACATACATACATACATTACCAAACCAAACGTCCAACCCAAACACCATTTGCATTATAATCAAAATTGAACTTTTCTCCCTCTAAATGCAAACACTTAACAAGGGCAATGAACGTCGAACATATAAGAACAAAGGCAAACTTATCCCTATTAGGGATCTCATCCAGTTAACCTTTGAGCAAGTCGGTGAGCAATGAAGATTGAAAAACTTACACCGTATCTATAATTATCACAATTATATTGTGACAAATATTCGTATTTCACTTTTATTAGTAAAATACGCGATTCGAAGCGACATGTGGTAAACTGGTGAACTTTTGTAGTTAAGGATTCTGTTCATCTCAAAGAAAAAGTAAACAAGCCGTTACATAGGGCTCATTATTTCTTATAAACATATATTGGAACCATTAGTACGATATCGCGTGATTTGAGGTAGTTTTCTTCTTAATATAATAGATCATGCAGGGATGGTTGCTAATGAAAAAACCGTCCACAAACTGCTCAGATTAGAGTTCCGTTACTACAAAGAAATGCACTACAGGTAAAAAAAAAACGGCCAAGAGTATGTCGGACCATGCTCAGTGTAGTTTTACCGCAGCCGTCCACACGAAAAAATGCACTACAGATGAAAAAATACGATATTAAAAAGTGCACTTGCAGAAGAGCGTCTTTCCACGGCACTTATGTATTTTCGTTGAGAAGTGCGGTTTGTCGGCAAGAACTCAAAAACGGTATATCCGATTATGTTGAACGCATTGATTTTTTCTTTAATATCGAACTCTGTGTTATAATATTTATATTATTTTATTACTTACGAAGTCGGATGCGGGACGTTCCTATGTTCAAACGGGTCGTACTTGCTGTCGGTTCCCAACTGGTCCTCCCTCGCCAGTGTGATGGTGGAACGAGTTTGGTACTGGCTAAAACAAAAGATTATTATTACATTATTATTTGTATGGTTTTTCCATTAATGGTGTCCCTGATATTTGGAAAACGTGCTACGAACGCTTAGAGGCATTTTTGATGATAAAAATGAAACGCAAATTTTTTGGCAATAACTTAAAAACGGTATGTTCGATTATGTTAAAAACAATTTTCGTTGGAAGTATTTATTATTGTAATTTTTTTCATATGTTTTGAACATACCGCTTAGAAAATAGAGGGAGGGCGACGGGGGGGGGGGGAGAATTTCAAAATATTCATTAAAACAAAGTGTTTTAGGAAGAGCTGTCGAATGATGTGCCACGCATTGATATTTGCTGTTTTTTTTTTTTCAGTTTCGGTTAAGTATATGTAAATCATAAATCATTTATTTGCTTGAATAGGGTCAGGTTACAAATGTTAGATACATTGATTTTGTGTGTCCTAGTTCAGCTGTCCACAAACAGCATGCAATCATCTTGTATGGAGTGCCCCCCCTAGAAATATATATATTTATCATTTAACCATCAAATTAAGTAGCAGCTTACACAAGACACCTAAGTTTGTTCCAAAATTCAACAATATACATTTTATAGGTTTTGAGTAAAATGCCTGTGACATACGGACGGACGGACGGACGGACGGACATGACGAAGCTATGAGGGTTCAACATTTTTTTAAGGACCAACTTAAATATCCCAAGTAACAAACAAGCTTTTTAAAAGAGCTTATACAGCTATTATACAGCCAGTATAAGTATTATAAAAGGGCTATATATAAGCTCTAATACAGCTTGTTTGCTACTTGGGATTGCTCTTACCTTAGAATTTTAACTATTGGAGATGCCATACGAATACATTACTGTTCTGTTATTCTGTTTTTTGATTAGTATTAATTATTTAGTTTTATTTATTTTAATCTAGGTTCTACCTGTATCTTACATGTTCTAAGTCCCGTGCCTATTTAACTGAAGACAATCGAGGAGACATGAAATTATCTGGGTTTTGGTCTGGCTGGTAAAGCATTTCGATTATATTATATTTTAGTAGGGCCACCGTGCCATCAGTTTTGTCCTACTGCCTTTTGCTCTTATGCTTAAAAATATTAATAAAATATTTCTCAGTTATATACAAGCTGTCTCGTGAGGAATCCGCAAGATTTTAACCACGCATTCCTGAGGCCATTAGGAGTAAATAATGTTGTATGACCTAAGAAAAATACAACAAAAAAAAAACCGGCCAATAGCATATCGGAACATATGCTCTGTGTAGGGTTCCGCAGCCGTTCATAAAAAGAAATGCACTGCAAAAATACGATATGATAAAGTGCACTACCCAAAGAGCGTATGTCTTCGGCACTTACGTCCTTTTGCTGTAAAGGGGTGGTCCATATTGGCTCACATAAAATTGGTCTTTCGATTTTTTATACAAATAACGATTTGTTACTATACTTATCATTTCTTCGAAATTTTCTGCTCATGTTTTTTTTAATATGTATTAGTATTACTATCTTCATTGTCCATAATAATAAATATTTCGAGATTTTGTACACATAATGTTATTATTTAGAAGCTATCTGTACCTATAATGTGAATGGCAAGAATTACTTAATTTATAAAGTTATTACATACAATAATTTTGCTAATAATGTTTGGAAGTTATAGTATTTATTCTCAACGTGTTTCGGAACGCATACACAGATAAGAATTGTAATTAGAAGGTATACTTTATTTCTATCCAAAACGGAACATAATCATGAACTGGACGCGCTACAGGAAAAGGTTAGTTTGTATCGTCAATATTCAATTTACCATGTCTATTGAGTCAGTTAATCATTCGATTTTCAAAATTGAGTTTTCGGATTTTAACCTATGGTCATAATCATAATACAAACGTTACCTAACCTACAATCTTCGGTTTTTGACCAATTTTGTTTTTAGGGTCGTAAGAAAATAACCCTAACCTTAGGTTCTGCTGACTCTATTTAGTCGGTTGATCATTGATCATTCGATTTTCGAAATTCAGTTTTCGGTTTTTGCCCCATTTTGACGCTCTGCTCGATTCGCTCGCTCCGCTATACATGGTCATAATACAAACCTAACCTAACCTACTGTTTTCGTTTTTGGCCCATTTTGTTTATAGGGTCATAAAAAAATAACCCTAACCTTAGATTCTGTTGACTCTGGGAGCCCCAATATCTAGAAATTTTATTTTTTTCTATTTAGTCGGTTGATCATTCGATTTTCGAAATTCAGTTTTCGGTTTTTGACCCATTTTGATGACGCTCCGCTCGCTTCGCCCAGTACATGGTCATAATACAAACCTAACCTAACCTACGGGTTGGTTTTTGATCCATTTTGACCAGTGTCGTTTTTAGGGTTATAAAAAAACAACCGTAACCTTTGGTTCTGCTGGCTCTGGGAGCCCCAATATGTAGATTTTATTTCAGTTTTATAATTTTGATTTTTTTATTGCAGGTGCCCGACAAAACAATAAAGGTTCCGTTTTCTCCATTTTGGCTACAGAACCCTAAAAAACGCGTTGCAAATGACAAGTGATAGTAATCGTTCTCAAATACTTATGCCTTGTTACTTTTTGCTACCAGGAGCGTCGATTGTTTTCCATTCTTTTTCAACTCAACTATGTAACCTCCAAGACTAATTAGGTAAGAAAAAGAATTCTAGCCAACGCCTGGTATGTTACCGATCCTGTTAGGAACTTTAAAGAATGGTGCCGGGCTTGTTCGGCAAAAAACTAACAAGATTATCTGGATTGCGGGCAATGTGGCTCTTACGTGTAGTGATACAGTTAGTATAATACAATACAATACAACAATTATTTATTGCACACCAACAACAGAAACAGTACAAAAGACCCTTAACATAAAATACGGTAGAAAATAGGCGGTCTTATCGCTAAAGAGCGATCTCTTCCAGACAACCTTTAGGTAGCGGAAATGACACGAAATAGCTAGGAATGAGTGGTGAGTAGGTGAGATAAGATTACAAATAATACAAAAATAAATAAAAAAACAAAAAGACATATTAAACATATATTATACTAAACATACATACTAAATATATATATATATATATATATATACATACATAAATATATACAAAACAAGAAAGAAAACTATGATACAGTTGACATCAAAGTGATTAGAAAACCAGTAGCAGAATTAAAAATAGAAATTATGGGAGTGATAAATAATGATCCTTTAACTTAGTTTTAAAATAGGCAATAACTTCGCTTGCCTTAAATCGAGCGGAAGAGAGTTTCACAACACAGTATCCCGGAATATAAAAGAATTTGTATAAAACTTTGACTTTGATGATGGAACAGCTAGAAGAAAGTTTTGTGCGGACCTAGCCGATAGAAGATAACTAAAACGTTCTTTGAGATAACGGGGAGTTGCAGGATGAAAGAGTGTATTATAGAGAAGAGAAAGAATGTGAGTCTTACTACGAAGACGGATAGGGAGCCACTTGAGTTGTGAACGTGTAAGTTTAATATTATCTGTAGTATAATAAGTACTAGCAGTCACTTCACATTGTTTAGCTAGCTTATAGAAAAAGCATGCTGTGTTTGCCTGTAATTGGATAAACACTCTTGTCTTTATGTCCATATGATATCAGTGTAATTTTATTCTGTGTTGTATCTGTTGGCAAACCTATTAATAAATAAATAAATAAATACCTTAGTAAAGTCAACAGAAATAGTAGATGATCATTCTAACACTTTTTCCCTCACTAGCTCGGTAAGCCGTCTTTTAACCTTTAAGACAAGTGGGTAAAACGCATTTTATCCACAAGTGGAGAAAGTAATTTGACTTTGGAGCGTGTTTAAGTAGCATTTGACGGATAACGCTCATAATAATGGTGCCTTCGATATTCAATAAAATAAAATAATTGCTTTAATAATCTAATAAAAAATGCATAAGAAATATTACTTTTTTTTATAAATTTAATTGATGATGATTCTAATTAAGATTCCTTAACCATGATTAATTAACCTGATGATGATAAGATAATGTGTTGAAATAAAGACTTATTTTTTATGAGCAGTTTCTTTGCATGTTGCACTTTCCTCGTTATACTGAGGTAAAAAGGCGTTACACACGGGTGCAAAGTTGCATTTTACTTCTCATGTGTTGCAACACTCGCTACGCTCAGGGTTGAATTCCACACTCGCGGGCAAAAAACAACTTTGCACCCTTGTATAACAAATAACTATTGTCGCACTGACTTACCAATACTGCGATAATTGTGATGCGTTAAAGTAGTGACAGTGACAAGGAACTAAAATTATCATCTACTTTTGTTGTTGACTTTACTAAGGTATCAGTGAGCGTAAGAGCTGTTATTCAAGATATTTTTGTTAGTTGTTCGTCGATAATGTTTAAGCATAATCACAACACTACAAAACGGGGCTTATTCGCGTATAAATACGATTTATTTAATTACCTTTCGTTGGTAATTATTCGACGCTTCGGACGTCGCGTTACGTCCATGGTCTCGAAGGATTATATTTATACGCGATTAAGCTCTGTTTTGTTGTGTTGTGATAGTGAGTGAAGATCGTGTAAGTTTAAATCAATGTTTAAACATAGGTTGTATAAGGTGCTACGTATTTTGGCACTAACAAAAATATTTTTTTCCGGGCACTCCATAAATGTAACAAGATTAAAAAAAGCAGCAGATCTACGTGTGGCACATGTTCCGACAGTTTTTTTTTTTAAAAAGGTGGTATTTTTTTCCGAAATAATCGCTCCGTAAGTTACATTACATTTCATTAAATACATTCTGTGTCCCCCCGTAGACTTTAATAGTAAGTTCAAAAGACTACAAGGGTAGGTAATGCTTAATAAATACTTTCAACGATTTTTTTTAACATAGTCAGATATTAATTACAGATTTTGAGGTGCTTTGGCCGACAAACTGCGCTTCTCAACAAAAGGACGTAAGTGCCATGAAGATTTTCAACATCTATTTTTTTCATTTGTAGTGTATTTTTTTCAAACAGCTGCGGAACCCTACACTGAGCATTGTCCGACATGCTCTTGGCTGGTTTTTTAATAACCTAACTTTGAACTGGGCAAGTCTGGCTAAGTTCTGTCATGTTAAATCTATATTATTATAAAGATGTAAAAATGGAATGTCTGTACACTGAGGATATTAAAAAAAACTATTGCAAGGGAGGATTTGAAGGTGAAAATATTTTTTTTGGATTTTTGGTATGGGTGTATGTCGTTGCGGCTTCATTACGCAAAATCGGCTAAACGGATTTTAACTATTTTAGGTACACGGGTAGCTGGGTATCTCCAGATGGTTATAGGATACTTTTTTCCCGACTAGGCTGCAGAAAAAAAGAGAGAATATGACTTTTTCTCCTCTGCGAACGAAGTTGCGGGCGACTTCTAGTAGGTATATAAAATTATACAATTTCTCCATTATCAGATCAGCTCGATGGTATCATAATAGTGCATTGTTACCGAATTAACATCAATGTGCCAAATTTTAGCTCAATCGGAAAACGGGCAACGGATCAAATAGTTAAAAGCTTGTAAAAAAAGGTTAGTTCGTGTACACAGTTTTTTAAAAACGTACATTCATAATCATAACTCAAACTATCTTACCTCAACTGGCTAAGTTCCATTGTATTGCACAAATCACAGAACTGTAGTCTCTTTTGGTTGGGTTTTCACATTCTGTTTGTTACTAGCGATTGACGGCGAAGGACGACTGCTATTTACTGTGAGGCTCTTTACGTGGCTTAAGGCTAGGGCCACCATGATAACCAGGATTTAAAGTTTATGCACACTATTATAAAGTATATACTTGGGCCAAATAGTCTCTTTCCAGGCACGGCAGGATAAGGCGCAAAACTAACCGAAAATGCCTGAAAGAGCTATTGGTCCATGAAAGAATTCATGAAGAGAGAACTCCCATAGCATCTCGCCGAAAAGCGGAAACTCATGGACATGTGCATTCTTCCGATCTTCACCTATAGTGCCGTGCCAAGACTTGGTCTTTGACTACTACATATACTAATACATTTACATCATGCCTTTTTCCCATTACGGGGTAGGCAGAGACTACCTCCTTCCACTTGCTACGGTCCTTGCATACAACTGCCGCTTCATCAACATTCATTAATCTCTGCATTTTGTGCTGTCAGAACCCTTTCGCTTTGCCTCATTAACACACAGAATATCAATATTTCTCGCATCTATCATTTGACATACTTCATCTTTTTTACCATTCATTCCTACCTTTACATTTAACGTAGCAAAGCGGCTCTCTTACTATTCGCTCTCGCTTTGACTAATGCTCAGAAAATATTCCCTCAAGGTTTACTTGAGGGCAAAGGAGCGTAAGTATTTTGGGGGTCAAATTAACAGATCGCATCAAAATTACCATCTTATGCTCCAAAACCCAAATTGCCGACGTAGCCCTTTTAGCCGCTAAGCTGAAGTGGGACTGAGCTGGACACTTTTACCGCATGCCAAACGGACTGTGGGCCAAGAATACCACTGACTGAATCCTACCTAATAGAGTTCGGCGTCACGGTAGATCTTAACGGAGATGGCGGGATGACCTAGACAGCTAGACACGTTCTAAAGAGATTGGTTCGTTGCTACCTTCAATAGGGACGACTGGAAGAAAGAGAGAGAGACCTTTGCCCAGCAGTGGAACAGTTCAGGCTGATAATAATAATAAAATTATGAAGTCTCTCTGTCTCTAAACTCTTAAGGAAGCTCAGAGTCACTCAGCAAGCTATGGATAGGGCTATGCACAGAATCTCTCTACGATATCAAATCAGTAATGAGGAGATTCATAGACGAACCAAGGTTACTGACATAGCAAACAGGTTAACCAAACTGAAGTGGTAATGGGCAGGCACATACTTCGAAGAACCGATGGCCATTGGGCCAGATAGGTTCTCGAATGGAGTATGAGCAAAGTCGTCGGGCGATCTATTTAGGGTTGCGTGGACTCGCTGGATGTGAGTCTCTATCCGGCCCATGTGGAAGTCTATATTGAGGGGATGGAAAAGGCTGTTCAGCAGTGGCAGAAATGATGATGATGATGATTATAAAGTTGTCTAACTAAAAATTGGTATGTATGTAGGTGTCTTTGCGTTTATGTAGGAAGCTCTTTACAAAAAGAAAAAAATGACTAAGTTATCACTAATTTTGTGAGCATTTTAATAACCACACTCACAAATTTAAAAGCTTACCTCGACTCGCTAAGATCCATGGTACTGCACAAAATCACAGAACTGTATCCTTATGGTCGGGTTTCACATTAAGCTTGTTACAAGCGATTAGCGGCAAAGAACGCCTGCTATCTACTGAGACTCTTCATGCGGTTAGTAAGCCGCGTTTGACGTTCAACGCAAGGGCAACCATGAGTACTAGTATGTTTTATTTATCTATACTATAACGTTGCCCGTTGTAAGGCCCAAGGCACTTTTCGTAATTTGAAATTAGATGCTAACATTCAAACAATGTTTAAACTAACTTTCAAAAATGTCTTAATTGTAGGCAGTGGGGTATTACGGGGACAAAATAAGTGAAACGAGTTATTGTAAGGTCATAGGTAAATTTTTAAATATACGTTTATGTCTTTGCGGCGACATCACACCAAAACGGGTGACAGAATATACGCGGTACAAGGATGGAAGGAAAATGGACATCCGGGGATGGTTATCGTTTTACCCGACTACGCCGAAGCAAAAAACGGTTTTGTCTTCTTTCTCTTCCGCGACTGAGTTGGGGCAGTTTTTGTAATCACGAATTTAGCGAGCATTTTAAGGACTACATTCACAATTCAAAAGCTTACCTCAACTCGCTAAGATCCATTGTACTACACAAATCACAGAACTGTATTTCCTTATTTTCGGATTTCACATGTTGTTTGTTACAAGCGATTGGTGACGAAGAACGACTGCTATTTACTGAGGCTCTTCACGCGGATTACTAACTCAAGGGTGACCATGATTACTAGGATTTTTCATGTATCCGTTCTTATTATAAAGTTGTAAAACTTAAATAATATGTCAAATATGTACAATTCGGCTAAAACTAAAATAAAAAAAACGTATTCTAAGCTAAATAAATCAATCCTAAAATGTACAAATCCTCCAAAAGTTAACCTAACCTTACTTAAAAAACCCCACCCTCTATTGTACCTGGCTCAAAGGTGCTAATAATGCCAGCAGCGTTTCCTCGCTGAATGGCTATGGAGACCTGTTGAGCCATATATGACACAGAGCGGGGATCGCTACCCCTGTTTCGTATTCGCCGGCCGAGTTCTTTAAGAAGCTCGCGAGCTTTGTAACCCCAAGGTCCCGCTGTTTCAACGGCTTAAATAATTAGGTATCTTAACTTTGAAGATTTTTTTTGTAAAAATAAGTTTAAAAGGTTAATTGAAGATCTTTTTTTATACACTCAAATGTACCTACGTATATCATATGATAAAGGCTGGATTCCTAAAGGATTGGATGGATTTCCACCATTTTAACGCGGTAATAAGATAGTTGGACAATGGATATACTAGAATACATATTACCCGACTAAGCTGAAGCAAAAAAGTGTTATAACTTCTTTATGACCTCTTTCAGACCGAAAAGGAGATAGCGGGACGATTTAGACACATTTTGCAAGGGTTTGTGGGCGGGCGTATGCGCTCAATAGAGTTGCGTGGTGGAAAAGAAGAGAGCCCTTTGCCCTGAAGTTGAACTCTTCAACAGGCTAGTAAAAAAACTAGCCAAGAGCATGTCGGACCATGCTCTGTGTAGGGTTCCGCAGCAGTTCATACAAAAAAATGCACCACAGATGAACAAAATACGATATGAAAAAGTGCACTAGCAAAAAAGCGTATCTCCACGCCACTTAAGTCCTTTTGCCAAGAACCGCAGTTTTCCGGCAATAACTCAAAAACGGTATATCCGATCATGTTGAAAAGTATTTTCGTTGAAATTATATTTATTAAGTTCTATCTTTAAAATTTTTGTCATACTTTTTAGAAATACCGTTTAGAAAATAGAGGGGCCATTATTATTTCAGAGCAATTATTTCCAAAAATATTTAGTAAATCAGCTTATAGTAAAAAAAGGAGTGTCGATGAATCGGAAGACAAAATGCAAATGTAATTTAGTGGAACTATCTGTAGGTATTATACGTCTTTTTGGTATTAGTAAAGAAAAAAGGGGTACCATAAAAGTCTATAAGATGAGTTAAAACCGACATTTATTAAGCGTGGGGCCTCTAAAAATAACACCGTTAAAATAAAAATTACCTCCACGAAATATTTGCTTGGTCTGTATTTATTCATAGTTAAGTTAAGCCTTATAATTTTAGCCTCTGATTTGCATAATAATTCGTTTCAACATCACTGAACCCGATCTTGGCCCTAATTAAAACTGACATTAACACTAATAGTATAAATCCTGTGCCATGGAAGGCAGGCATCCACGAATATTATTAACACAATTAAAAACAAGTATGTGATCAGAGACGGGGAAAACACAGGCTCCAAAGTATTATAGACTACTAGAAGATACGCGCTACTTCCACCGCTGACGAGGCTGATAGAGAGTAAAATCATAAACCTCTTTTTTTATCGTAGTCGAGTAGGAAGTATCCAATAACCCAGCAAGCTGGACATCTAAGTATACACTTAAAAGTTAAAAATAGTTCAAAGTCGTTAAGCCATTTCGGCGTGACGAAGCCACAACGACACTACAAACATACAAGAAATCCAAAAAATGTATTTCAATTTAGTGTCCTCCAAATAGTTTGTTACAATTTAATTTTTTCAAGTTACAGACATTTCATTATATCAACTTATGATTATACATACTTACATCACAAGGACGGAAATTCTTGATATATTTTATTTTTATAGATAGGTAAAAAGTTTTATAGATAGGTTTTTGTAAGCGACCTCGAGAAGTCAAGAGTAACTCATGGTCCAGCAGTGGATGTCTTTTGGCTAATGCTGAAAATCCCAAAAGATTTTTTTATTGATGCCCACCTTCTAAACGATCTCTGTAAAACGATCACTATCCGCCTGGTGACCAACAGGCGTCACTGAAAACCAGCGTCACGGAGTAAATTATTTCTCTCAAACATGCAATGAAATATTGACCTTTCGTATCTTGTAATGGACCCCGAAGTCTGACATTTCGGGTGCTGCGCGGCGAGAGGCACATAATGATAATTCCATACGAGATTGCGGGCCAAGACCGGCAAAGCGACCTTCTTTTGTTTCAATCCGTGCCGAGCGCCGCCATGCGCCGCGAAAAGAACGTATTACTATGTTTATTAAAATAACGTTTTAGTCGGAAAAAAATATTTGTTACATAAACAAATACTGTTTTTTATTTCATTGCATGTTTGAGAAAAGCACTATACAAGCCTCGGCGCGAACAGGGATTATCGGCCCCCTATCTCTAGATGGCTTCGCTACCGCTCGGCCATCTAGACCTACTCGGCCGGCAATCCCCTATTTCGCAGCCTCTGCAGCAATGTACTGCTTTGTGACATTAAGCTGAGTGGCGATCTTTTGCAGCACTTCTTTTCATTTATTATCGTTATTTAATTCATGCCTGTAAATGGAACCCTACTTATTTAATTGTTGTCACCCTACTTCAACAGGTTTAATTAATGACAGCCACTTTGAAGTCTAGACACCATTTACAAACACACATGCAGCTGTTCGTCTTTATCTCTTTGTACAGCCAACCAGGGAAATTTTAAGTTTAACATGTGTATCTGTGTGTGTTTTATCTCGTAAATTGTCACCAGAGTTTGAGGCCACGCACACACCTTCATGACATATATTGATAGCGGAGTTTTGAAATGTGTGTTCTTTTTCGCACCGATAGCAAATTCAACAGCAAAATGTATAATCGAGTAATATTTTCTTGTAATGTATTTTCATGGAATTTTCTTTGTAATAAAAAGTCATAAGATATTTAACCATCTGCTTTCCTTCAGCGTAGTCGATAATATAACCAAATGATGAGCACAACATACAAAAAATCCAAATATATTTTTTTTACTCATTTCTGGTTTCACTTTTTTTAATTACTGAAATTATTTTTTAATAGCTTTATAATCTCTTTTTTATTTATAATAGGCAAGCATTTAACTTCTCACCAGGCGGGCGCAACTTCTTCAGCAGAGGAGAAAAAAATTATAACCCTCTTTTTTTCTTTAATAAATGTGTAATAAAAGGTGTGTAACAAAAATACGTGAAATCTGTCCAGCCGTTTTGGTGTGATGAAGCCACAACGACACATACAAATATAAAAAAAAGATTCTTTGACATTCAAACAGTCCGTATCACGTAATTTGTTGAATCTTCAACGTCAACATTCAATTTTTACAACTATATACTTAATAGCATACTTAATATTCTGGTAAACACAATTTATTCTAATCTAACTGTTTACAGATACGTAGACATTTAAGTTTTATAACTTTATAATAGCATAACTAGATAATATTGTGTAGGTCAACATTTAGTCCAATCTTAACGTTTTAGAGACATACATTTAATTTTTAATTTATAGTTTATTTCCAGTAATTTTTAAAAAAGTTGATGAAAAGGGCTATTTGAAATACACTTAGTCAAAAAAAAAATGCATTTTTTGCATATTGTGCTCATACTTAAAACGGAATGGATTTCAATCATTTTTAATATACAGGCTGGTCATCCACAGATGGTTATGGGATTATTTTTACTCGACTACACTGAAGCAAAAAAGATGTTTTTTTATGTTATGACTTTTTTCTTTTACGCGAACGAAGGCACCTTCTAGTATAGTATTTGTAATGTCTTTTTTCTAAAAATATATGCAATCAATCGTATACATAATCCCATGCACTCATTTATTCGCAACTTTTTTTGTCAATAGTACTCTATGCAGCTGTGTCCATTCACCTGCACTCTGATGCTGATATCTATGTGTAGTGATGAAGGTAATTCGATTACAACCACCGCCAGAGAATGACGTGTCGAATTATTTAATTGGAACATAAATTATTTTTTCAAATATGCAATGAAATATTGATGATATGTTCCTTATAATAGGCTGCGGAGTATGACGTTTCAGGTGCGGCCCTGACAAGAGATCGTTAATGGAATTTCATAAAAATCATGCAGGCCTAGGCCGGCAAAGTTTTTTTTTATTTCCATTCCACATAAATTTGTGGCACAGGCATCATGACATTCTGCCACAATGCGTATTAAAAAATTAAACTTTGATTTTTTTGTTGTTTATTTCATTGCATGTTTAAAAAAAAATACTATACATACCTCGAAATATGGGGTTGCCCGCCTCAGACCTATCCTCAGGTCTATATGTCTTCGGCCGGCGACCCCTTTCTTCCGGGCCTCTGTAGTAATGTACTATACTAACTTCGTTCATAGGTAGAGTTTGTGCATTGTTTTTGTAAGTTAGACCATCACGATCTTAGTGATTTTAAGATGATTTTTTTTTCACTAATATACTATATTATTCTATTAAGTTGTTTGCCTGACTTTTCTTACAGACTAGTCATATGCATACCACGGTGTATAGTGGAACGAAATTGCATTTTGAGGGACATAAGGATCAATAAGTAGTAAGCAAATACAATTCACTGGGCTAGATAAAAATAATATAGTGTTAGAATGAAGTTTGCACCAAGGCGCCCTCTGCCGCGCGGTATGCAGACAACTTCACACCGGTCATCACATTTCTTGATGCAGCAGCGCCGAGGGAAGGCTCACTTTGCTACTGGGCTTCGAAGCGAATGGATGTTGTTGTTGTTAAACTAAGACGACTGTCATTGATTTCGAATATATTTAAAAAATTGTGTTCATAGATAGTTTTCTTAATAATAGTTGTAATTGTTTTGAGCTTTAATTTCAACACCAGTTCCTTGTAATAGTATTCTTAAGATCGTTATGGTATAACACCACGATTTTAATAGAAAACCTACATATTAAAAGTTCAACGTTCGTTCGTTATAATGAAAATTCCCTGAATGTGGATGTTATGTATTGGATCATTGGTCTGTCTATATTTGTTGTTTATGACGGCAACAGTATTCTTACTGCCGTGCTAATTAACTTATGACATGACATGACATGTAACACATGTTTGAGAGAAGTTTTGCACCTCCTTCCTAAGTAGCGCGATAAGATTCAGGTGCAAACTTAACTCAATCAAATGTAGTGGCTACCCCTCCATTTAAAGGTAGAATTTTTATAGCCTATCACCTGGCCGGGGATTTCATCGACCGATTAGTGAAGTTTGCATCAAAATCTGTTCAGCCGTTTTCACGCGATGCGCGCACAAATAAACAGACAAACAGATAAACAAATAAACAGATAAATATACCTAGCTACCCGTGTACAGTCGGTTCCCTCACATAAGTATCCAGGCATATTCGTGATTACGAACGCGCACTGGAACTCACTAGTGGCGTGAGTTCGAGCCCCGGTTGTATGTCCCTGTTTTTGCTTTTTTAACCGACTTCAAAAAAAGGAGGAGGTTCTCAATTCGGTTTGTTACCTCAGAACTCCGTTATTTACACGACGATTTGGAAAATTATATTTTTGTTCTTGAGTAGGTATATCCAAATTGGTCCCATAAAATTTTGGTGAAGATCTGATGCCGGGATCCATGAGCAATATGAGCATATTATGGGCAAACCTATGGTGATTTCGGTGTTTATTAAAGAAGAACAAGCATTTACACTCGAAAATCATCATTTGGTGAAGAGAAACTGATGATGCGGACACAAGCTACCAGTCACTAATAAGGGCTCAACCAGTGTTATTTAATTCACTAATCATAAATAATAGTAGCAAAGTGGAGCTGATAGTGGAGAACCAGTGAACTCCTTAACGGTTAAGAGTTACAGGAGAATTCTTAAAAAATACATGTATTATCAGTAGGTACGTTAAGACTGTTAGTCATATTCTTTATAGTGTGTCTCTGAGGTAGTCTCCTTTTTACCATGTCAGAATCTGATGATGGGATCCCAGGAAAATTGAGAGAAACCCTCAAATATTATAGGTACTAACAATGTTTTGTAGATATTTTTCTAAAGTTATTAAGTTATTTTCGTCTGCTTGTCATCATTTAATGATGCTGAGCTGATGATGGAAGGAACGAGTCCTTATTAACGGTCAGTAGTTGACAGATAATTCTTTAAATATTATGGGTAAGTTGAGACTGTTAGCCCTATTCTTTTTTAACCAGCTAGCTACTGGATTTAATAATTTTTACCTAGCCAATTCTTATAATTTAGATTTTTATTTAAAATCAGATCCTCCTCAATCTTCCCATTCGGGGCTCTAAAAAATACTTTATATCACTAAAATCCATCACGAAACGACAAAAAATAAATAAAAAAAGAACCGACTCCAAAATAAACTAAAAAGCCAAAAATAATCTTTTATGTACGGTACGGATCACATTTGAATCACCTTTTGAATTCAGTGCAAAAACCTGAAGTAAAGTTCTGTATTCAATAAAAATACGAATTACTATAACTAAATATATAGGTAGGTAATAACTAAAGGCTTGCCGCCGCGGTTCTTGCCTGCCATGTATTAATAGTAATAAATGAATGGCACCGACTTCAAAAGGTGATTCAAATGTGATCCGTACCGTACATAAAAGATTATTTTTGGCTTTTTAGTTTATTTTGAAGTCGGTATTTATTTTTTATTTTTTTATTAGTATTTTGAAACTAATTTGCATGATTTACTTTAATATAGGTATGTAACAACCGGAATTATTAAAAAAAAAACAGGGGTTTAAAGGCATTTCATTTCTTCATAAATGGCGGACGTATCAATTTGCGTAAAATTAAAATCCATTCTTTAATTGACAATGGAAAACGTTCACAATATTTAAAAAAAATGTCAGTAATTATAAAAGGAAGTGACTACTTTTCTGATATAATAGTATAGAGTATAGATATAGAAAATAGATATAGATATAGACTAGAAGATGCCCGTAACTTTGTTCGCGGAGGAGAAAAAGTCATAACCCGTCGTTTTTCCTTCAGATTAGTCGGGTAAAAATTATTCTATAACCATCTGGAGATACCCCGCTACCCGTGTACCAAAATTAGTTGAAATCCGTTTAGCCGATTTTGCGTGATGAAGCCACAACGACACATACAAAGATACATAAAATCCAAAAAAAATATTTTTCGTTTTAGTGACCTCCAATCCTCCAAATCGGTAACAATCAATTTTTTGAAAATATCTTTAGTGTACAGACATTTCATTTTTACAACTTTATAATAGTATAGACTAGCTTGTGCCCGCGCCTTCGTCCGCCTAAAATTCGTCTATCGCGGATAAGGGCACTTTGCCGGGATAAAATGTAGCCTATGTCCTTCCTCGGGATATAGGATACTTTTTACTCGACTACGCTGAAGAAAAAACGAAGGGTTATGACCTTTTCTCCTCCGTGAACGAAGTTGCGGGCCCCCTCTAGTGCTAAGTACTATTAATTTATACAATTGTTAAATTGTACTGTTACACTAGGTAATATGAAGGATGCAGCTCAGATGTCGGAATAATATAAGGACTGATATGGATTCTATGTTTACTTTGTCAGTACCTGGTTATAGACTGAACTAAAGGGTGTTTTGTTAGAGATTTGGTTTTTAAATTGGTAACACTGTTTGTAGTGATTGTCAATTTGACAGTTGGCGGTATATTTGAAGTCAGTACGTTTCGCCATTTTCACAATAGACTTACTTCAGAACAACGCTTGCAAATAGGGAATATGCATGAATTTTATTTTCTACCATTTCAAAAGTGAAATTAAAATTAGAATTTGCCAAGAAATACGCATGGTATTGGTGCATTTTAAACTACTAATTACCCAGAGCCAGCGATTTGATACAGAGGTCCGACACACGTCATAGTACACTCCGGCCATATCAACTCCATATTAAATTCTATCTCTACTCTTTACTATACCATATATGTCAACTGAAACTTAAATTTTTTTTCAAGAAATATCAATGTGTTGCACATATTTAGACAGTTTTTCTAAGAAGACTTTGAGGTTTCTAAAAAAATGATTGATTTAGTGAGTATTTTCCAAAATACATTGCAAAGTTATTGCAACCGCTAGTTGGAGCTGTCATCGCGCTCCCAGCCAGTTTCAGTAGCTCGCCAAGTTGAGAATTGTAGAATGCTGCAATTTTGTGCTGGGACGAGGTCCTGGAATTTCATCTATTTTAAAACGACCGCGCAAGGCGGTAGTACAAATGGCGTCAAATAGTCTGTAGCATCCAAAGCACCAAATATGTGGTAACCAGATCGTAACACATCTTTATTACTATAGTTAGAGATGTCTACCAATTGTCTTTTGACACATGACTGTATACCCATATAACGCAAATGTGCACGTTTCATCGAAGCTTTTATTGAAGTTTCACAATCACTGAAAAATAATGCTCATTTTAGCTCCAACTTACTCAATATTTAATTGTTTTCTAGCACAATCGTGTATTAAAACCATTATACGCAAACAGTTAGGGTCTACGACTTTTTATTTTTCATTTTAGAGCTGCGCCAATTTCATCTAGATGAATTTGAAGTAAATTTAGCAAATCGATGATAATCGAATACTATGAGGAACTGAATTCCAAATATCTAATAACAAAATCAAACAAATCATGTATGTAATCCGACTTAAAAATTAAACAAATTACCTGTGAACCTGTTCTTATTTATTAATGTGTAAACAATAGTATCGATATCTAAACCTAGTTTGTGATCTAAACCATGGAGAATGGTGATAAGGAGGCCACACTCATATAGAAGAACAAAATAAGTGTCCAGCGGATGGAAATAGATAATAATAGTGACCAGTGAATAATTCCAAATCAGTTCTCAATGGCGCTAAGTGGCACGTGCGTATAAAACAAACTGAAGTTAATGTTGCTTGCTTGTTTTAACTTGTTTACTATCCTACTCTAGCATTTTGAACACTTGCAAAAGTGGCGCCACCAATTTAACGCTTTTTGACGGACACCGGTATTATAATCGGACAAAGCAAAGGGTACATAAGAAATATGTGATATACTCTATAACTAGGATACAGACTTTTTAAGATATTTGTTATTAAGTGCGACTGTGGACTACAAGGAATTTTAGGAGTACCTAACATTCCTTGTAGTAGTCCGGCGTCCGATTTTTCTAGTTTATCCGTACTAGTTGTGTAAAATTGGACAGCCAGACGGTACAATTCCTAGTAGTGCACAATCGCCCTAACGATGGAGAGGCTCTCAGACGTATTCTTGCATTAAACTGACGTAGGCATAAAGTAGGCTTATTTTTAATCCAAAACAATAAGCAATAGTATTCAAATGCTTTATAGTGGCCAAACCAGTGCAATGCATCACATAATATTGCATATTGTATTAGTACTGTATCTACGGAATCAACCTACAAAAATCTATCCTTTTTCAAAACCATCAGACACATAATTTAATTTTATTTAAATGTGGTGTAGTTAAAACATAAAGAGTATTATTAATATACAGAATAAGCAATCGCATAAATTGATTCGGACTACCTGTGGAAACCATTAATCGGTTATTATAACAATCGAAACGCTTTTGCCTCATCACTGTTTACATCATCTGTCATGTGTCAAGAAGAGGGTTGCGTTATAACCACCAAATATCACCAAGAGGGAGGTGGGGGTCAAGAGTATGATCACATGATTTCCAGAAATCATGTGATCATATTTGGCCTACTTGCTCGTCCAGACGAGCCCTCGGATGCTTGAAGGTTTTAACAGTTGCCATATGTTAGCTAGAGATGTCGCATATAGTGTAAACATTGATTCTTTTACGAAAATGTTGATGATCTTGACGAAAATCCTGATGGTAACACACCTCTAAGGAATACAGGGAAACTGTCGAAGGACACCAAGAAGGAAACCAAGCTATGGTAAAAAAATATTTATTTATAATAAATTACTCTAAAAATAACAATAATATGAAAATTATTCACCAGCCAGAGAGCTCATTGTTGCACCTAATGTTCTCGTAATAAATTATGTTTAAGTAATATGTTTAGTGTTGTTTAAGTTTTCTCTTGGCAATAGTTTCTTCATCGTCCAAGCATTCTCCATATCGAACCTCCATGCATTTGCTTCCCTGTAACAAAATAAAATAAATTTTAACACAAAAAATGGGATATCTATCTTGTTGTAATATTTTCTGCTATACAGATGTAGTGAATAGTGTTTGGCCATTGTATTTTTTATCGGAAAAGATCCTATTTACCTAGCTGCCTCCATTAGCTTACGGTGAGTACGTGTGGTAGGTTGAGGCACTAAGATAAATACGAACTTTTCCGTCAAAATACGATGGCTAACCTTTATTCAAGAACGGTTTGTCATTTCCAGTAGTTATATGCTCTAAGATAATTATAGGCAAACGATAGATTTGACAAGAGGCGGTGTTGAATCATAAACTTATCAGAATTGTGACACCGTGAAAAGGTTTGAGTACATGGAGTATAGGAAAGGTAAGGAGAAAATCTCATATAGGAAAACGATTGTTCTCCTAAGTTATTAACACTCCATAGTTGAGTAATAATCTGTTTGCTTAGGCAAAAAAGTCCCAGATATAACATCGCAAAACGGAGAAGGTGATCGGGCACACCAGTACCAACAACTAAATATAAATAAGCAATAAATGTCATATCTAAATAAAACAATACGGCATAGTTACAAACTAATTCTTAGTTTTGTGTTCACGTAACGTATAAGGGTCAATTTCCCAAGCAGTTTTTTTTATGGCAAGGCTGAAAACGCAGGTGTGGAAAGGTTTTACAATAAAGGACCATTTTTTTCGGAAACAACCTCCGATTATATACCTCGGGCAACAGCTAAAATCAAAATACTAATATATATATTAATAAAAAAATATATATTTAGACTGAAATTCTCATCAAGGTGGGTTGTCCGGCAGCCGGTTTTGTTTGGAAAGTGTCGCATAATTCGAATACCACGCAGGATATAAAAAATCTTTTCCCGTTATTTTATTACCACATAAACAGGTAATAAAAAAGCACATCATTTGTTTTATACCTCGTTTGTATATTTCTGAATATATGCATATACGTTTGTCCGGCGACGCGGTTTAATTCCACCGACAAAATCTGTAATCGAATTACTCCTGGACACTTGGAGCAACAGTCAAGCCGCGTCGCTTGGCAAGAAAGCACAGTGCGTAGCGGCGGTACGCTGTCCTACACAAACGTTGGTTTATCATTACGGTGGTGTGGGGACAAAAACTTTTCACTACCGAGATAGATAGATCTTTTTTATTTGTTAACAGTCTTGTTTGAATTTTATATATGTCATGTAATATATACAGATGGTTTCTGGAGTTGTATTCGTTTAGAGATCTAGGGCTTTCCTTTTTTTAAATGTTTTTTTTACGTCGTTTTTCTCACTCCGCTATGCTCATTCCGGTGTTTCCGGTGGAATTTATCGACTTTAATATCCACCGGGATGAGGTTTCACCGGAATAAGGTCAAATGTAGTTTCAGTTCCCACCGATGTTGAAATAATATCTTTTTTTACGTTATATTTTTATTTATATATTAGTTAAGTATGTTTTATAACGCGATACATATAACGTTAAAGTAAATTGATTCGAGTATCCACAATTACAGAGGTCGTATATGGTGTTGTAAAGGATAAATAAATGCAAAACATGACTGACTAAGAAATTAACATACGATTTCGTTATTTTTCATTTTATTACAATCCTTTTTTCATTTTAATTCCGGTGGGCACATTTCATTCCGGTGGGCTGATTTTATCATAACGGTGTATATTATTCATTCCGGTGTGACTTATCTTTCATTCCAGTGTGATTAATAAGTCCGGTGGAAGCTTAAATTTTGATCCCTAATATCTCTAAAGCTATTAAAGTTTTTAGGTTTCCTTTTAGATATGTTGAATAATAAAGGTTCATACCTACAATTCAAATTCTTAAAAAGAAACAGAAATAAACATCTACACCGGAATGATACAAAAAATGCGATCTGTTGAAATTGACCCATAATATCATGAAACATAATTAAATGTATTCCTCTGGGAAACTTTATGAAATAATGATCTTTATTCTATAAGTAGACCGCAAGGGTACTTTAACAAGTCTGAGTCTCTCTCTCAAGAAAAATCTCTTGAGTAGAAAGCCTACACAAATTCAACAATTAGCCATTTTTTAGAAACATATTCCCAATTGAAATTAAATCATCTATTTCAAACCACTGTCAATTGCTGGACAGTTTTTAATTAAAATGATTAAATTACTTAACCGAAAAACAAGTCAGAGCAATGTAAGTAATACCTAGTGGAGTTTAATTAATAAATTGCAAAAAGGAAACGATGTGTACAAAATGTCCTTTGATGTTGTTAAATCTTGTTAATTCTCTTTGATCAACTATTCCATGAAGACTCAAGTCTTAATGGTTATTCCTAAAAATTATCAACGAAGCAGTAGTTCAAGAGCGTTCGTCGTCGAGAATTTTAAGTGGGTACCGTCAAATAACGCTAACCTATTACGGCCCGGCCACGACTGCGCGAACAGCGGCAGCAGCGAGCATATTTGTGCTACTGCACCACCTGCGTCATAAATCGGTAATAAAGGCGTTAAACATGACATTACACATATGTGGCCAACAGTTTAGTGCCCAAAAAGGGATGTGGCATTGTCATGCTTCTGCTGCACCTGCGTTATAAAGCGTTAATAAAGGCGTTAAACATGACATTACATAAATGTGGCCATCAGTTTAGTGCCTTAAAAGCGATGTGGCATTGTTATGCTACTGCTCCACCTGCATCGTAAAGCATTAATAAAGGCGTTAAACATGACATTACACATATGTGGCCAACAGTTTAGTGCCCAAAAAGGGATGTGGAATTGTCATGCTTCTGCTGCACCTGCGTTATAAAGCGTTAATAAAGGCGTTAAACATGACATTACACAAATGTGGCCATCAGTCTAGTGCCTTAAAAGGGATGTGGCATTGTTATGCTACTGCTCCACCTGCGTCGTAACGCATTAATCAAGGCGTTAAACATGACATTACACATATGTGGCCAACAGTTTAGTGCCCTAAAAGGGATGTGGCATTGTTATGCAACTGCTGCACCTGCGTTGTAACGCGATAATAAAGGCGTTCAACATTACACAGATGTGGCCAACAGTTTAGTGCCCTAAAAGGGATGTAGCATTGTTATGCTACTGTTGCACCTGCGTTGTAAAGCGTTAATAAAGGCGTTAAACATGACATTACACAAATGTGGCCATCAGTTTAGTGCCTTAAAAGGGATGTGACATTGATAGTGACGTTAACAGTAGACGTTAAGGATAGCTCTGGGGGGCGGTTTTTTTCAACTCATCAAAAGGTTAAATAGCCTTTAACGGCGCAGTTCCGATATTGTGGCCTCAGGTTTTATTGTCCATTAATAAAATTAACGTGTCTCATGGTCCAATTTTGTTTGACGGGATTTATAAGATAAAACCTCACTTTGAATGGATCTTGATACAACATTGAAATTAGAATAGGTTTTAGATCGGAATAAATAACGATGACATATATTGACAACGAAATTGCTACATAAACACAAAGTTATATATTTTTTTCGACGATACTGGACTTGAACCAGTGCCTTGAGCCAGACCGGGGACATAATTTGATAAGTACAGTCTTGATAATAGCGCCACCTCTCGCCGAGCAATGGTACCTGTAAAGGTATCTGCTCGGGGTGAAAGTAACTTCATAGTTCTGCACTAGGCGGCACTAACGGCTAAAGAGTCGGATGCACCATACAGAGATCCATAAGCAAGAACAGATGACAAAATTCGTCGACTGCTGGTGTGGACGATTAGCTCAGATGGTAGAGCGTGCTGCCCCGGTCTGGCTCAAGGCACTGGTTCAAGTCCAGTATCGTCGAAAAATGTTTTCATTTGTTTCTGATCTTTGTTTATAACAAAGTTATATGTTTTATCTAATACCCCAATCCGTGGAATAACTGAAAGCAAAAATCGGTCTTAAATTCTTCGAAAAAATTTAAAGAAAACAATTTTAACGGATTATTTCGTGTATCTTAATCTCATTTGAGTTCCCGACGTTTCGGAATCTTTTCAACTTTCCATGTGGGTTGACTGAAAAAGATATATTTCTTTCTGTCGAAGTTACAATTATTATATACAACTTTTCTCAGTCAACCGGTGAACACGGAAAGCTGAAAAGCTTCCGAAACGTCGGGATCTCAAATGAGATAATATACGCAATATTATCAGTTTGAATTAGAATCATAGAAACAGGGGGAAATATTCTATAAAAGAATGTTCAGAGGAGAAGTTAGCCGGGTAATCGAATTTTCTTATAAAACATCAGTGAAACGGACTAATATCAATCTTAAAACCAAAGAAAAGTCGAGAAAAAGGTTAATGTAGAACCGGTGCAAATATTTGCACATGTAACAAACCCTTGTCAGGGATCTAAGCAATAATTTCCGCCCGTGACCATTAACACCTAATATAATAACTTGAGCTTTATCCACCACGTTGACACGTAGTCATCACAAAATCTTATTTACATCATTCCCTTAAGTAATAAGGCCTGTGATAAAAAGGGGAAAAATATAAATCTGCTTGCTTTTACCGAAAAGTAAGTTTGAAAATGAGCGCCTTTTTAATATTTTTGACGAAAATTGGTGGATCAAAACCGGAAAAACGAATATTGTAAGTATTTTCCTGTTATTTGATTTATGCCGTGGAATAATCTCTCTCTCTGTTGAATAATATTTTGAAATATTGTTGTATTAAATTCGTAGAAAGAGATATTAAAGCCATCTGAGTGATCCATTCCCCCAATACAGAATAATAAATATATTGGTTAGTAACTTTCATGAATAGGGAATACACATGAATTTTTATTTTTGCTTTAAGAAGCTCATTCATGTAACAAACAGTAGGCAAAAATAAATTTTCGAATAACTATAATAATAACCAAGGTATAAGCCATCAAACACTTCATTCTATCTCTTTCTAGCAGAACAGAATTTAATATGGAGTTGGGCATATACATATTGTCCTGTCCATATTTGTGTGACGAGCATAAATATTTGTTCCTGAGTCATGGATGTTTTCTATGTATATAAGTAATATAATAAAATTAAATTTATCGTCGTCTAGTACCCATAACACAAGCCTTATTAAGCTTACCATGGGACTAGTTCGAATTGTGTAAAATTGTCTCATAATATTTATTTATTTATTTATAATTGAAGTAAGTATTATTTTTTTAATTTAATCAGTAGGTATATTAACAAATATGGTCTCACCGGAAGAATGGTCTCATCAGCGCTAGCTCCCGAGCCGGCATTATGCTGAGGTGGGACCATTTTGGAGCATAGTTTTAGTTTTTTGTATGTTTTTTCTTTCACTTGCATATGCTATGCTGCCGAATAAATTTATTTTCTTTCTTTCTTTATATATCATCTATTTTATAAATTAATTAGTTTAGGGTACATATTTATAATTATGAACGCAAAATATTACTTGTGACAACCAAAACTCACAAAAAAATCTGACTGTGTCGTCGTATCTACTTAATGAGTCTTGGTCATCAACAGACGAATATATATATTTTTTACAAAATAACAATAAAAAACCATGTATGAAATTATTATAGTTAACAATAAATTACCCATGTAATCTTTGAACTTTGATGCATTAATATGCATAAAATAGTTTAAGTTTTGTCTTACGATATTGTCGGTATCGTTGCGCGCCGAGCTACGCACGCGCATGGTGACGCCTTCCTACTACCTAGACACATCTGATTGATCGATATTCAACAGCGTGTTCCCTTTGTCCCGCACACCTAGCAATACTACGTAGAAAAGACGGTTCTACCACTTGCGCCTGAATTAATGGTGGTTTTACTAAGATGAAGGGGCGCAACTGCGCAGAACCGTCTTTTTTTATATTACCGTGTAGATACGCCATTTCATTTTATGAAACTATACATATTTCGTAAGTAAATAAAACGCTTTTACTTAGATGTGTCGTTTCATTTTAGTATAAATCGGAAACGTCTTTTCAATTACGTATCATATACGGTATCTTGCAGATACGTCCTTTTTGATTGTTAGTTTCATAGGGTTCTGTTCATTTTTAATCAAATTTAAAAAGAGTAGTAGGTGCATCTTTTTTCGCTGATTCCGAATATATATATAACTAATTTTTGACAAAAATGTTAGATGCGCCCTTTTTCCTTACGACGGCAGAATATGCATTTGCCATTAGAGACTTTTTTCAGTACATTTTTAGAGCTGAAAAAGGTAGCTTTAAAGCATCATCTGGTAATAGTATAGATTATACTATTCTTCACAATGAATGGTCAGTACCATTCTTTCATAATAATATCAATATCCAAAAAAACCGGGCACGCGCACTAGAAAGTAACACCAGATAGATACACACGCGAGTTGCCGGCCTTTCAGGTGGAGGCTCTTTACTTGTGTTTGTAATTATTGTTTAAGACAAGGATTTCATGTAAGAAAATATACTTAAAATGGCATGGATAAATGAAAATATTGGTTTTGAAAATGTCCATTATAAGAAGTGAGTGAGACAAAAGGTATAAGTAACCCGAGCGTAGCCGGAGCACGCAGCTAGTATTCTATTAAATGTAACGCTTTCACCTACGCCCAAAGGTTGAGTAAAATTATAATGACGCTTACGCAAGCGTAGTCTGGCGTGTTTTTATATAACAAATCTCGTCTAAATTGACCAAATTGTGAGTAAAAGTGCGACGAAAAGCGAAAGTGATAGCGAGACTTGGCTGTCAACATTTTTTTATTACTTTTGCAGATGATTTACTGTCATTTGGGCTAGTGTTAAAGAGAAGACTTTATGAAAAGGGGCTAAAACAAGCCAAGTAATGAATTGTAATACAAAAGACGTGATACAAAATATTACTTTTCGAGGCTTCTCCCATGATGATATTTTTTAAGTATAAGACCAATTTCTATATAGTATGCTTGTAAATAGTAAACGATTAGTATGCGAGCCCCACCTAATAAAACTCTGTCAAAGATAGCAAATATACACCTATTATATTACACCTTTCATGTTTTCTAAGCACCTGAGGCAAAACGATCCTCCAGAGACTTTAATTGTTACCGGAATGACAATATGCAAAATTCCACGAACCCTTCTGATCCGGAAACGATGCTTTTCTCATAATATTGGTCTTTGTGAAATAGGCCTGTCGAAAATTAATATTTCACTATATTATTTTGCTAATAGGCAACAGAAAATGTATTTCACACAATAGCATGAAAAGTTAGAACTTCGTTCCACGTATTAACTGTATTGTCGAGAAAGTGAACGTTACAAATGCTTTATTATTTAGAAAGGTTATTTATATCGATTATTTCGAAGGAGTGAATTTTAATCTATAGTATCTATTAAAGCTCAAAATGCATTTTAACTCTTATTTTGCAACACTACCCTCGAATGTTTGTTATTGCATTCGCAATTCTAGTGACGTCGTTTGACATTGATCCTTAGAACTGTTACGTTAGCTTCTTCTCTATGTAAGAAATCACTTTCGGTCGTTTTACAATACATTTTTTTTGTTTTAGTGGCTAAACGAGCAGATGGATCACCTGATGATAAGTAATTACGGCCGCCCATAAACACCTGCAACACCAGAGGAGTCACAAGTGTGTTGCCTTTCAGGTGGAAGTACGCTCTTTTCTTGAATACGTGAAGGTCGCATTTGCTCTTTTTTTGCCCCTGTACATCAGACTATATCAGCGAATATTAAACTTACCTTCGCAAGATAGGCCTTCATGTAGAAGTTTCCGAAGAGTACAATAAAGGAGATCATGTAGAAGATGAGGACGTAGTGCATCCAGAGAGGGAACTCGCAGCCCATGCGGATTCCATTGATACCCAGGACTAGAGCGGCAGTGAACTGGATCTGTAATTCAAATACATAAACACAAAATTTATTTATTTACCAAATAGAAATGCAGATTAGAATATAAATAAATAATATTACTGGACAATTATACACAAATCGAACTAGTCCCATGGTAAGCTCAAAGAGGCTTGTGTTATGGGTACTAGACGACGATATATTTAATAGATATATTACTTATATACATAGAAAACATACAAGACTCAGGAACAAATATTTATGCTCATCACACAAATATTTGCCCTTACCGGGATTTGAACCCAGGACCTCAGCTTCGCTGGCAACGCTACTCCCACTGAGCCAAACCGGTCGTCAAATACAATATAAAATATGAAACTGAACTGAGTACTGGCTCGGGATCTCTCTACGAGATTGTAGGCTAACCAAGGTCACCGACATGGCAAACAGGGTAAGCAAACTGAAGTGGCCATTGGGGCAGAAAAGTTCTTGAGTGAGACCGTGTACAGGCAAGCGCAGGGACGGAAGACCATCCGAAAGGTGTTCGGACGCCCTGGTTAGGGTTTCGGGGACTAGAATTCGAGTTGCCTCTATCCAGCTCATGTGGAAATCTATTGAGGAAGCCTGTATCCAGCAGTGGACATCCTATGACTGAAATGACGATGATGATTGGCTAGGCCTCTTTAACAGTGAAAAGCGTTTTCGAGACCAAAAGCGATACTGTTGTATTTGCAAACAAAAGTGTTTTCTTCGTTGGAGACTAAACCACAATTGTTTACTTTTTAGTGGATACTACTGTATGCGCAATACTGTGAGTTGATTGGGAACACTTTTGCCATAAAAAGACTAACTTTATATAATCGAGGCAAGAAGATATTCGAATAAAGGCCTCTGGAGGTGTAAACAACTTTTTCAAAAAGGAACAATTGGCCTACTTTACAATAAAAGATAATGGTTTTGTTTGTAGGTACAAAAGGTATCGCTTTTGGTCTCTAAAAATGATTTCAAATATAACATTTGAGTATGGGTAGGTAAATAAGTGGGTTATCAGTCGTCGTCACTAGTGTAAGTGGCGTAGGGACCTACGATGGATGCATTATCCATGCGATAAATAAACGATATTTAGGGCCGCTAGCGGTCCAGCTTGTATCGTGAGATTCGTGAGCACTTGTTAACATAGTGCACCATTTGGCAATAGTTTGTCACTAATTCCTTTTACACATCATAAAGAAAATGTTGCAAGCAATTCAGCATTCTAGATCCAAAAATATGCCGTGACCTCAAATGAGTAAGTGGTTCAGGACTCGATTTATTAATTGCAGTAAGGGTAAGGTAACAGGGAGAAGCGAGGGCAGCTTTCTCACACATAGGCTTTCAATCCCGTACAGCGGGAGACCGTATGCGTCGTAAGTACCCAACCGAAGGTATCGATTTTATTAAGTTTTTATTAATCTTTATTATATTTGCTTTTACATATAATAGAAATACATTTTATTTCCAATATATTCACAATTAAAAACATTTCTTTCAAAAGGATTTCTGGAAAAATAGAAGTCAGGATTTGACAATAACGATAATGAAACTGTAATTAAAATGTGAATGCTATCAAATGGAAATTGAATAATTAGATTAGAATAATTATTTTGAAACATGTGTTGGTCAAGCTATAATACATAGGTAAAGGTTTTTTTGTAGATAGACTATATAAAAAAAGCAAATAATGGAGTAGAGCGTAGGACGGCCCCCAACTAGGTGGACGGATGACCTCGTAAAGGTTGCGGGGCGTCGGTGGATGTGGTCTGCGCAGGATCGCACTCTGTGGCGAACTATATGGGAGGCCTATGTTCAGCCGCGGACGTCCGTGGCTGATAGATAGACAGAAATAATGGACAAACAGTTCTCCGTCACTTACTATTACGCAAGTAAAAGAGAAACAGTTTCGCCAGAATCTCGATATTTTCATCAGCTATTGTAGCGTAATTTGAACTTTTCAAATCCTTAATTTTTACGAAAATCTTGATGTTTTAAAGTGAATTTCTTCACAAAGAAACTATATTTTTATTAATGCAAAGATCTAATTATTAACACACAGTGTGCGCCCCGGCCTCCGGCAAGGTACAGGCAGCAGCAGAGAAACGTGACCCCACTGCCATATAATGTTAGTATCGCAGGGGGATTACTTTTCTCTGCAGCTGACTGTACAAGGCACTGGTTCAAATCCAGTCGGGTCTTAAAATTTTGTCACTATTTAGATTTGACTTTGAATTTAGAAGAATATATTTTGCAAAACCTACTAAGATCTTTCTTAAGTTGAGAATTACTTAAATGGAAATATTCTGCTTACTGGTTGTGTTCAAAACAACTTTCCCTTTGTTTCGACAAGTACCCTGTTTATTAAAAAGATATTCTCGAACTTTCTCTCCATTAATTTCTGTATTTTATAATATTTTATTACTTTCGGAAGAAATCTCTTAAATGCAGGAATATCAGATAGCAAAGTAACTTATATCAGATAAAATATCAGAAAATGCTTCCATCTCAGTTAAATGTGCTTCATCCAAATATAGGCAAAATAGTTACTTGATTCTTGCCAGCCGTTGTCTAAATAATATGAACTCAATATCAACTAAATCTAATAAAAATGGCCGCAAAACTGCCACGGGGGCGGCATTGTACTGAAGATGCTGGCGGCGTTTCCTCGCTGAATCGCTAAACTGATTATTTGAGCGAGGTAACTGCCAGCTTTAATTTAAGCTTAAATGCAAAATTGGATTGTACCAGGATATTTAAATCTGTATTTATACCTGCAAAAGGCGTCAAAGATACGATTTAAATGCTGATGGTACGATTTTTCCAACTTGTCGGTTTAGTTCTACCGGGAGTCTTTTTGACGGTGTTAATTCAGAATTCTCATCTTGCTATTTAAAGAAGCCAAAGTATTGAACTTGTATATGCACTATCTATCAGCCACGGATGTCAACTGCTGAACATAGGCCTCTCCTATAGTTCGCCACAGGGATTCTGCGCACCGCATCTACCGACTCTCCGCGACCCTAACGAGGTCATCCGTCCACCTAGTCGGGTCATGTCATGTCATAAAATTAATTCGAACGGCAGTAAGCATACTGTAACCGTCACCGGTGTGCTAGGCGGCAGGTTACCACAGTAACCTCGGCAGTTAGCGTGTGGGTGCTGCCGTGCGCAGGCGCTACGAGCAGCGATAGTGTACCTAGCTTGACACTATTTTATGGGCGTGTCTGTCTGTATGTCTGTTGATGTCGACCTAAGCTCGATTCTATCTGTAGGTATTTACTATTGTGGTTTCCGCGGTGGGAGTCCCCGCCGGCGGGGAGGTCGGTGTGCAAGTGCAGTGTAGGGGCGGTTGCGTCGTTTTGCGATGTTGCGCTCTCGTCGTCGTCGTCGCTGTTCGCGGTCTATGTATCCAAGTAGCACAGGAAGCTGTATTAGAGCTTATACAGCCCTTATAATGCTTAAACTGGCTGTATAATGGCAATTGCGGTCATGTTCGGCATCGCTGTCTGTATCTGGAGAGTCTTCCGGGTACCATAGTTTTATGGTAGCCGTAATGATGACGTCGGGGTCTGTCAGTAAGTGTTGCGGTCGTCGCCTAGTCCGGTCATCATGTCATGTAATTTAATTTGTACGGGAGCATGTCTGCTGTTAGCAGCCTACACTGCGCTTTCTACTGTGGAGTCGCCACTGCAGCACTTTACTTCCCCAACGGCCATCCGTTCTTCGGGCTACATTGCCCGCCCATAATATAATAATCACGCACTATCAGCCATATTTGTTAGTAATTTCAATTAAATACAAATTTTACTCATTCGGGGATACCGGTATAAGTAATATATAACTAACTTTCACCTATGTTTTTATAAAATACACATGCATTATAATAATTATCGTGATAGAATAGACAGACCGTGAGTTCAATTTTTTGTTTAAGAATTTACAAAAACTCACCAGTTGAAGAATGGTGAGATATTTCTTCCACCAAAGGAACTTGCTGACAGTGGGCCCGAATACCGACAGACCGTAGTAGGTGTACATCAGAACATGAATAGCGCTGTTCACCATGGCAGGAAGGAAAGCTGAAAAGAAAATATTGAAACAAGACATGTAGAAATTATAGACACAATATGTCTCGCCCTAAACATCGCCTTGAATTTTTCGGCAAAGGCGTAAAAGGCAAAATTGATAATTGCAGCAAATTATGATAACTTAGAGTATGATAAAAAGGTGCTCGGAACTTGAATCGCAGAGGACAAAAACTCATAACCCCTCTTTTTTCCTTCAGTGTAGTCGAGTAAAATAATATCTGATAACCATCCGTGGATACCCGTGTACCAAAAATACTTAGTTTAAATCCGTTCAGACGATTTGGCGTAATGAAGCCACAACGACGATAGATACAAACACAATAATCTGAACCAAGTTTTTGTGTCAGTGACCTCCAAGTACCTATTAATAGTCCTTAGCACTTATTTTATTTAAAATACCTTCAATCTAAGAAATTTCATTTTAACAACCTAATAACAATCTTTAGATGTCTTATACATAGCTTGGGCATTGCGAGGTTAAAATGGTAGGTCGTTAGACTAATTAGAGCCTCAGGGTTATACTTCATTTTTCGTGGGCATTTTTCAATCTATTATTGGCTGAACTTTTATCGGAACCCCTGATATTTGTATACAATTTCTTGTGTAAATAATTGTGTACAAATTAAATTATTTTCCCTTTTTTTAGGGTTCCGTAGCCAAAAGGGACGAAATCCTCATAGTTTCGTCATGTGGACGGACATCCGTCCGTCCGTACGAGTATGTCACCGACATTTTACACTACTTTGGAGTACCGGTGTCTTGTATAAGCCACTACTTGTGTGACCAACACCGTTCACCACTTAAATAGGCTATTTGACAGTAGAAAATAAATGTGAAACTTATATAAGATCCTGATAAAATAACCCCCACCCCTCCTTCGTCATGCTACCATAAACCGATGTCCAGACCCCCCCCCCCGCTCCAAATTTGAAATGACGTAATTTATGAATAGCCCCTAACCAACAATATGTAAAAAAAACCACCATCACCAGCCACCAGGTGACCAGCTTTTATATCTGCCACAACAAAGGGCGCATAAATATCTGACACGAGTCTGTTTCTGTTAGGACGTGTCAGATATTTTGTCCCGCTTTGTTATGGCAAACATTGATGCTGGTGAGTGTACACTTAAATAAACAAAAATAGAGTGATTCATTGGACTCAATTAGCCTGAAACAAGGCTGGTATTATATTAAAATTACATTAGCGGTTACTCACGCGGTAAACCGCATTCTAATCTAAACTCATGCATTTTTTTATTTAGTATGATTGCTCCTTGTGATCTCTTTTGGTCAATACTGACCATTTTAGAAGTGCTGAATTGGGCGCCTCACTCCGATGGAGGTGGCATCGGAAGAAACGTAAGGCGGGGCCTGGTTCTTGAGTCCGCCGCGTAAAAAAATGGCTGGCTTCGGCCAGCTGTGATGAAGTGCCGAAGAGCGAAGATGACCCCTTATGGGCCTTTGCTTCTCATCGTCTTTGTGTCTTGCGTGCTGTGTAGTGTGTGATGAACCCAAAGAATGCAGGAAGACGAGCCTCCCCCAGTTTCTCCTCGCCGCGCAAAGGGGAGCCGTCTCTATGCCATGGCACACCTTACAGAGGCGATCCTGGTGTCCGTTGGTCGACGGGAGCTGGAGGAGATGCCCGCTGCATTCCCTTCTGTTCGCATGATGTTCAGCGTCGAAGTTCGTGTGTTGTTTGAAGACGGCGCGAGGAGCACGGGCGGCGAACGAGCCCTCCCCGGAGCCCCTAGATAAGTTCCCCCTGATTATGACTTATGCATGAAACACAAGTGGACCCGACACTGTTCTTCCCGCTCAAGCTCAAGGTCGTCGGTACTGACCGAAATATGTCGAGCTGTACTTGGCTTTACAATGTGTGGAACCGATAGTGTAATCTCAATATATTTTAAACGACTGATAAAATGATGATATCTAATGGGTAGACTGTGGCAAAGGATATACTAGTGGCCGTTCCTCCATACAAACGTAATCCCCCGTTTTCTCCCTGGATAATTGTCTTACAGCATTTTTTTTATAAATATAGTCTATACTTACCTGTGCCATGCCCATGTTTTATTTTTCTTAAAAATTTGTTTATTTAACGATTAGAGTCCTCTAAAATTGCAAAAAATTACACTATCCGGTGCCATAAGCACACGTTCAGTAAACAAATTTAACGAATACATAATGAAAACAGAAAACATAGCAGCATAGCCGAAGCTCTCGTTATAATATATGTGAAAGAAAAACTAAAATTAGTCAAGTTTTGGAACAGGAAGTAAGGGACTACGAAACCCTGTTCTCGCCAATTTTTTGTAGGTCAGATCGTTCTGAGCTGCAGTTGTCACTTTTGCCCGATAATACGGGGATTTGAAATGATGCGATAGGAATAGTTTTTAAAAATAGCTAATTTCCAAAAGGCCCTTTGCTAGTATTCTTTCTTAACGCCTAAATATCATGACAAAATGGAGACAGAATTAGAATGTCAACAAACAAGCCTAAATTTAAATCTAGAACAGACGCTCTTGTTAATAAATTCTAGTTATTAGACTGTGAAAATCTAATTCCAATTATATGATAGCCATTGAAACTTCTGGCTACCTTAAACAAGTTTCTACCCGAATAAATGTATAACGCCTTCGTTACGTTATTGCTTCATGTTCAATTCAAATGAAGAGAACCTGTTTATTTTAGTTCATTGTTTCAAACATAAGCTTCTTGTTAATATGGAATGTAGTATACTTACATAGTTTTAGCCTTACTAACATTTACAATTACAATTATTGAATTACAGACATCGGACCATTATCGCACACACTCGGCGTAATTTCAAATAGGGTAATATTTTTAATACTTATTATTAAGAAAGTAGGTTTTCCCGCAGTTTCGCCAGCTATTTTATATCCGTGTATGACGTGAAAAACCTTTTGATAAGTCGAAACATAGGACATGAGTCTTTATGGTTTAATTTTGTTCAGACTTTACTGACGACTTATCAAGTTCTTACACGTATATATCCCTTGGGTACCGTGCAATTATCTGGATAAAAACTGTCCTATGGCCTTTTCGGAGTTCCATATTATCTCCAAATTTCATCTAACTTGGTTCAGTGGTTTAAGCGTGAAGAGGTAATAACAGACATAGTTACTTTCACATTATATTCTATTATAAAGTTGTATTAATGATATGTATACTAACATAGTTTTAGCCTTACTAACATAATTATGGATATTTTCATTTGAAATTATAATTTATTATCATACTATTCTATTTATTTATTTCCATCCAGCTAGGTTTTTTATACTCGTAATATGCATATTAAATCTTTGAGAGGCGGTCTGTGATAAAAAGTAAAATATGTACAAAAGGCTATTATTATTAAGATACCCGCTGTTTTCTTTTGGAATATTTATGATGAGATTCTTTTCATCACTCCGCTCAGTCAAATAATATGAGAAAAATCAGGTCAGTGATACGATACATTCTAAGAGACTGTTTTTTTGTTTGTTTGCAGGTGATGTTTCGCTGTGTGCTTTTTTTATTTTATTTTATAATTTTTTTAGTCTGTCGGATGTTCTTCTCTATAACCCACATTTGATTCCCGTAAAATTTGACAATCTAAATCCGAATCATTCCGAATTGAAGTTCTTTGGCCTCATCTCCCGAAATAAGAACTCCATGGAACGTACATGGCCAGATGAAAGCAAGAGAGAACAGGCCGATCACCGACTCGCTGGACCGACCTTATTAAAAAGACCACAGAGCACTATGGTACAGTGCACTCGCTTCGCAGACAACGGGGTGAAATGGAGACGCATCGCGAGAGTTGCTGTCTGTCAGAAGAAGGACGAGGATGAGGATCCTAATGTTTACACCATTGCCGTAACCACGAACACTCTGCCAAGACTGAACGACTGATGATGATGATCCGAATCAACTGTCATAGCCCTTACAAAATCATGAGTTCATGACACTTAATTCTGGTTCCGAGCGTCAAACGCTTTAGGCAATAGGGGGGCAGGTTTGACTTATACTTTTTTAGTTTTTTCGTGTTTTTGGTTTTTTTTTTCAAAATGACGGAGATATTGGGGGAGAAAGACTCGTAAGGCCCAGGATTTTTTTTTATCTATTACAGCCTCTCGATGTTCATCTGGTACTTATTCTATTAATTCATGTACCTAATCCTAAGTTGTAAGGCCATTGGCATACATTGACGCGTATCGTGCACAGTAAACGAGCGTTTGCTTTGTGAGTGCCGCAAGGGTTGCAATTATAGAGAAGCGGCATTATTTTTTTCAATGACACATATCAATCCGGTTGCTAAGGACTCAGAAATGTATATATGATACCCATTGAAAATTAAACGCTAGAATTGTGAATATAAAGATTCAAATTCAGGCGTAACGGCTGGGCGTTAAAACACCACATACAAATTGAGCGACATGTGTGACGTTACTCATGTCACAAGTGTATAGAGGAGTAACGTGTGTACGTGTTATTTTTGGAGTTAAAAAGTGCGTTTGAATGTATACTTCTCGTTTGTTTTCTTTTAGTGGGCTGTATAAGTAGTATATTAATTTACTATGTACTGATTGACTTCTATTCTGTAATTATTATTCTATTTTTAAACTAAATGACGATCCTTATTGGGAGATGAGATTTAATTATAACTGTTATTATTTTTTACATATTTGATATTGTTAATATTCTCATTTTATTATTATTTAACTTATTTTGACGATCATGATTTAAATACGTGTAACTTTGACACTAAGCAAATGTATACTGTTATTTTATAATGAAAGAAATAAATCTAATCTAATCTAATCTGTAACGAAACACGAAGACACGTTTAATTTTATCTTCGAAAAGAAAAGACATTGACTGTAACAGGTATTTACATCGGACTTTATTTCACCTTTTTAGGTTCAATTTGATATTGGTACGTCTGTTAAAATACAGCAATTTAAAAAAAAATAAAGCAATGCATGTTTTCTTTTGCTCATTCTCTCGCTTCTTTGCGGTTCTTTCTTTCGCTTCCACGCGATTACGCGCGGCTTTCGCGTAGGAAGCCTTTTGTATTTTTCTTATTATTTATTCTGTGATACGAGTCAATCTAAATAAAATAATAAATAACAAACAAATAAATGACTATTTCTTTTATTACTGTTACTTTATTTTGAATAAAAGTTTAACTTCCCCAATAAATAACAATCTTTCACAAAATCAACCTAGTCCCAAACTAAGCAAAGCTTGTTCTATGGGTGCTAGGCGACGATATCTATACAACTTATTATAAAGTTGTGAAAATGAAATGTTTGTATGTTTGTATGTGTCGTTGTGGCTTTATCACGCTAAATCGGCTTAACGGATTTTAACTATTTTTGATACACGGGGAGCTGCTATAGGATACTTTTTACCCGACTATTCTAAAGAAAAAAGTGGGGTTATGACTTTTTCTCCTCCGCGAACGAAGTTGCGGGTACCTTCTACTACATAATATAAAGATAAATTATAATACTTAAACACATAGAACACATCCAAGACTCATCACACAAACACTTGCCCTGGCCGGGATTCGAACCTGGGACCGCTAGCTTCTTAGGCCATTGTGCAACCTACTGAGCCATTCGTATCGTCAAAACTCTATACCCTACGATTCCAGGCCCGGTGGGGAGTGAGACTTATTGATGGTCGTAATTTTCTTAAGGAAAAAGATTTTTATTGGCTTCGAGAAGTTTTAACAAGTTCTACGTTTGAGAGAGTTTTTACTGCAGTTTTTTTTATTAGTATGCAGAGCGCGCCGAACCTGTCGAAACAAATTAACGATTATTTTAGAAGCTTTTAGGGTTTCTTAGGCAAAGTGGCAAAAGCGTAAGGGGCATACGTGGATGACCTTCGATCCGTAGCTCTTCAATTTTCTGTGTTGTATATGTCTCAGCGTGTTGACAACCACCGTTGTTAACAATATACTGTTTCAGTTTATCTTCATACATATCAAACGTATGTAAGTTGTTTTAAATAAAAAATCACAATTTTGTGTTTTTATCCATTCTAATATTATACATGCGAAAGTGTGTCTGTCTGTCTGTCTGTCTGTCTGTCTGTCTGTCTGTCTGTTACCTCTTCACGCTTAAACCGCTGAACCGATTTGGATGAAATTTGGTATGGAGATAGTTTGAGTCCCGGGAAAGGACATAGGCGACTTTTTATCCCGGAAAAATACCCTTATCCGCGATAAACGAATTTAAGGCGGACTCGCGGGCAGAAGCTAGTATTCTATATATTTTTTTACTTTTATAAGTTTTGATATGATTATTTGAAGAACTACGCATTGAGTTTATATACTCAAAACATATATTTAGGATAGGCTAAGTACAAATATTGTAATAGATATAAGCTTATTTCAAAAAAATGACTGACTGTTGAGTTTTTTTCGGCTTTCTTCTCTTCAGTGGTCTCCTCTTGGGAAACGCCGAGTCAGACTTATAAAAGTGCCCTTGCGGCCTACTTACAGAATAAAGATCATTATTTCATTATTTCACTTCACGAGTCACCGAGACCGAGATAAGGCCATCAAAATTTGATATTTTTACGACAAAAAAAAAACAGTTTTTGCTACTTTCCTTAAAAACTATAGAACCCATTGAAAAACCAGTTGCCAAAGTGAACATCATTACTCACTTATTGGTTTTAGTCCCATGTCTAAGCGTCGCTTGACGAGGGAGCCTATACCAATTTAAGATAGAAAAAGGACTTTACGATTTTCTTCTGATTTATTAAGTATTTTAACATTCCAGTTGACTAAAATATTGGCAAAATACCAAGCTACATTTTTTTTATGTGGTTTGCATTGCACCAAGTGGAATGATGTTATATCACCTTAAAAATAGTGAAAATTACCGATTTTTTCCAAGTAGCCTCTCATCTAACCCTTATAGTTTCGTCAAGTGCATATGTCACAGGCTAGTTTATCAAGAACAACATTAGTATATTCTAAATATGTGGAGTTATAGGTGAATTGTAAAATCCGCTACTAACTTTGGTGGTTAAATAACATAAATATATAGTTGTATGTATTACATATTGTCAAAGAACATCTTGTCACATTTGTGTCATGTCGCGATCATTCTACCGTAATAAATCGAGATTGATACACAATCTCACTGCATTTGTAATAATTCCTTTCAATTTCACCGTCGTCTTAGATTACTGAATCAGTTAAGGATAAAGGAAATTGACAAACCAAATAAATTCAATCAATCCATTAGCTACTTATAAATAGAATTCAATTTGCAAGCTTTTTAGGGTTCCGTAGCCAAAATGGTAAAAACGGAACCCTTATAGTTTCGTCATGACCTTCCGTCCGTCTGTATATCACAGGCATTTTTACTACAAAACTATAAGATATATATTGATAAAATTTGGAGGATAGGTGTCTTGTATAAGCCGCTACTTAGTTTGATAGTTAAATAATAATAAATTATATTTCTAGGTGTGCACTCCATACTTATAGCCGACACTGAAAAAAAAAATTCAGCAAATATCATGTGTTGCACATATTTCGACACTTCTTTTAAAAACACTGAGATTTTTACAAAAATGTTGCATAGTTGCATAAATTGCCCCACCCCACTTCATTATCTAAACAGTATGTCCAAAAAATATGAAAAAAATTACAAAGATAAACCTTAATAAATACCTACTTTCAAAGAAAATTGGTTTCAACATGATGGGAATATTGGGAATATACCGTTTTTGAGTTATTGCCAAAAAACTGCGATTCTCAGCTAAAGAAAGTAAGTGCCGTGGAGATTACGCTCTTTTGCTAGTGTATTTTTTTAATATTGTGATTTTTTTAATCTGTAGTGCATTTTTGTGTATGAACGGCTGCGGAAGCCTACATTGAGCATAGCCCAACATGCTCTTGGCCGGTTTTTTTTTTGATACTGTCCTCTCTCTCTGTCACTCTTCTCTCTCTCTCTCTCACGTCCACAGCTGCTGCTTCTCGGGGTCCGCCCTCATCATCTGATCATTATTATTAACTCTTATTTTTTCCATCAAGTCGCTTCTGTCGCTATGCGCAACAGCCCCAATCTCATTCTGAGCGCAATGGCGTGCCGCTGGGACAACCTTATGCTGGCCCGCTGGATAAGTGTGCATGCGCTAGTACGCATGCACACTTATCTGCTGCTGCTTAGTAGCAGCTAGTGCCAAACTGCTGTGTTTATTAATTATTTTCACTACTAACATTTAGTTACATAAGCACAAAATTGTATTATTAACACTATATGGGTTCTATGCCTGAAATAAATGATTGAATTGAAATGAATTTAGGTCTCATGTATTTCCTTCTAATTTAGATGGCGTTAAAGGAAACTAAGTATTTTGTCATATTTGTTGTGAAAGACTGCATTTAATATAATTATCATACCCATAATTCAATAGCGAGTATTCTAAAAAGAGTTTTTAGTTAGATTTTCGGAAATAGATCATATTTGCGTAAGTTTGTGATGTAAAATTGGTATATTTTGTGTCGTATGTGCCTACTATGGCCGCTTCTTCTAATGTTGATAATTTTGGGTAGAAATTTGGGGTTTCGGCCGTGGTAATAACAGACATAGTTGCTTTCACATTATCTACTATTATAAAGTTGTAATAATGAAATGTCTATACATTGAAGATATTTAAAAAAAAAAAAATGTAATTGACTATTTGGAAGTCATTGAATTTTTTTTTAAGTTTTTATGATTTTTTGGTGTAATTGTCCTTATTTTAATATTTTATACTAGAAGGTGCCCGTAACTTTGTACGCGGAGGAGAAAAAGTCATAGAGTCATAACCGACTTTATTTTCTTCAGTACAGTCGGGTAAAAGTATATACTACTTACTACAAAACTAGTTGAAATCTGTTAAGCCGTTTTGGTGTGTTGAAGCCACAACGACACATAAAGACATACAAAAAATAAAACATTTTTCAATTCAGTGACCTGAAGTATGAATTGTAAGTGCGAAAAAGCGTATTCCACTTACTTGATCCACTCGGCACCCACTTGATACCGATCCACCAGAAGCTGAACATAGTCGAGTGGTGGTATACATGCAGGAACGTCAACTGCTCATCCTTCTTTCTAAGAATGAAGAAGAACGTGTCGCAGAATTCCAGAAGTTTCGAAAAATAGTACCACCATACCGCATCGGCAATCTGGAAAGAATAGAACAAAAAGTTGACACCTAGAAGTTTCTTCGTCCGTTACAAACATTACAAGACTTGATCAAGGGCGATATGGGTAATATGTATCCCACCAAAAACATTCTGTAAAAAACTAGTCAAGTCTCGATGGAGCTGCTTGTTTATCTCTAAAAAGTAATGAAATCTAGACAAAGTCGTGCCAAGTCTAAGGTTCTTTACTGCGATGGAGACTTGGCTAGTTTTTTACAGAATGTTTTTGGTGGGATTTCACTTCTTTTTGTAGAAACGTGGGCATACCACCTTAGATTTTTGACATCAAATGAAGCGGTCCACCAAGTTGAATATTTTTTGTTAAGGCGGTATGTCGATCTCTAATAGTTTGGTTGGGCTCTTGTGTTTTCTAATTAGGGTCCCAGGTACTCCAGATTTTCGATTATCCTAATTTTATAGTTTTCCCTTTATGTAGCCGTTAAACCCTAACTCTGTACCAAATTTCAGCTCTCTGAGTTAATGGGAAGTACTAGTTCTATTCTGATGATCATGAGTGAGAGAGTGTCATAAATGCGAAACTTTGCTTTCGCTTAACTTCGGAACTGAATGAACTGCAGACTTGTAATTTTTGATTTTAAGTATGTAATTATAGTTTACTGGATGACAAAAATTTCTGCGTTCTGGTTTTAGCGAAAGGTTCTCAAATAGGGATCTGAAAATGCGGCGAAATGGTTCCAGTAAAGGATGGTACGGCAGTATTTGCTTCGCGCTCGACTTGGCGAGGGCACTGCCGTGCCCCCTGATATAATTATTATAAAGTTGTAAAAATTAAAAGTCTGACATTGAAGATATGCAATGATTGCAACAGACTATTTCAAGGTTACTACATAATTTTTTTATTATATGTACGTTTGTATATATCGTTGTGGCTTCATCACGCTGAATCGGCTCAACAGATTTCAACTATTTTTGGTACACAGGTAAGTAGCTGGGTATTCACAAATGGTTATAGGATACTTTTATCCGACTGCGCTCAAGAAAAAATAAAGATTAATGTTTTTTTCTGCACCGCTGACGAACTTCCGCTGTACAAAAAAGTGTATAGATATATGCCTGCCATATTTTTTTCGACCACACAACAAACTTATATATCTAGTGTTGTAGTACAATTAAGGCAAAACAAATATTTATAATTTTCGCGGCGGTACAGCGACAGGTGCGTGAAGCAACACGTATCGCTCGACCAGGGGCAACTCCCAACGCTGGGTCAGCGTACTTAGGATGCTGTTTGTGCTGCCTCGACTGCGGGTGACGCGCATCGTTTTCTCATGATGGCGAAAAAGCAGCCTGTTTGATGCTCAGTAAGTATCGCCGAGGCTCTACAATACCGCGCAAAAATGCGCAGCGGCGACGTAAGTTTAGAAATAAACAAATGACTTACTTGCAATTCATCAGGATCGTACTTCTGCCGGCACGGCTCACAAATATAACTATACCTCAGCCGAAACGAGGCGGTGAGGAGCCTTATCGCTATATAGAAGTTTAGGCCAGCCATAGCCAGGTTGTAGGGGACCAACAACCAAGTTAAATTGAAGGGATGTCGGTTCTTCATGAACTTGGGGCCGGCCCAGACGATGAATAGATACAGCATTGTGTAGAATAACGTGGGCGCCGGGGAGTCGACGAGCGGCCATCCTTTTGTTCTATCATCTGAAACAATTAAAATATTATTTTAACACATATTTACACAAATATAAGCAGGCCGAGAGCACGTCAGACCATGCTCAGTGTAGGGTTTCGCAGCCGTTCACACAAAAATGCACTACAGATGAAAAAAATACGATATGAAAAAGTGCACTCGCAAACAAGCGTATTTCCACGGCACTTTACGTCCTTTTGCTGAACAGCGCTGTTTTTTGGCAATAACTCACAAACAGTATATCCGATATTTGTGATGATGTGGAAAACAATTCGCGTTATTTATCTTAGTTTTATCTTTGTAATTGTTTTACTCACAACACAATTATTCTACTTTCGGAGCGATTTTTTCCGAAAATATTCAAGAAATAAAAATTGAAAAACCTCGAAGTGTTTTAAAAAGAACTACCAAAATCTGTGCCACTCATTGACATGTGCGAAAAAAAAACCTGTTTCGGTTACATGTGGGACCCACCCTAGAAATATATATTTTTTTATTTAACTATGAAATTAAGTAGCGGCTTATATAAGACACCTATACTCTAAATTTCATCAATATAAATCTTGTAGTTTATGAGTGAAATGCCTGTCATATACGGACGGGCGGACATGACGAAACTATATGGGTTCCCATTTTGGCTCCGGAACTTTAAAAACAGTTATTTTAAGTGAATATACCTGAGACCTTGAAACTACGATTTTAAACGACGTGAAGGCAGCAAAAAAAATCTAGCCAATATAGGTTCATTTTTCAAGAGCCTTCCAGAGTAATTGGTCGAATCAAGTTTTAACGTACTCCTTTTCTACAAGCTAATCAAAACTTATTAGAATATGTGAGATTGATAATTGTATCCACATATTAAAAAAACAAAACTCGTGGACAACATTGTCCCCTGCGTTACCGGATATATTTTTGTTGTAGCTTAATTGTTTGATTATTCAATATATTGGCCACATTAAAAACATTTATTGCATTCTACAAAAATAAAGGGATATAGTGGATAGGGAGACAAGTCAAAAATTGAGGAGAAACTTAAAATAGTACATTACTGCAGACGCCGGGAAAGAAGGGCTTGCCGGGTGAGTCGATATAGACTATAGGATAGTGATATGAAGCCGGCAAGCACTTTTCACGGCCAGAGGCGTGTATAGTGCTTTTCTCAAACGTATGCAATGAAATAAAAAAATACACCACTCAAAAAACTACACGGCAAAAGTTTTTCAATTTTCACTTCAATCCCTCCATACAGTTTTTTTTTTACGGAAGTCGTCTGTATTTCGCGTGTGTAGTGTTCGAGTAGACTCTCTTAGGGCCGTTATACACAGCCTCATAATAAGAATCTTAATTTCCATACTAAATAAAATAAATGTAGAGGATTTTAAATATTGTCTATGGTCTCTGGTTTCGAACGTATAGACAATATTTTAAATTTATTCATCAACATATGAACCATACAGATTTGTGTTCTTAATGTCAGTTCGTGTGTAATAGGCATTAATGCCGATATTTTTGATCCGATAACCATTCAGCCACAAGAAAAAAAAACAGCTGTTTAGTCTGTTCATGAACACAGGCGCCATGTTTCAATTAAAATTAAAAAAAAATACTTCCTGGCCTAGGCCTTCAATTTTGTATGAAATTCCTTTACAGTTCTCTCAAGTTGATCCGCCCGAAACGTGATACTTTGAAGTCTGTTTTACCGCACGTAATGACGACATTTCATTGCATGTTTGAAAAAAAAAATACCCAATTGCATACCTAACAAAACTGAGTACATAAAAAACAATACATTCAAGGTCTTATCGCTAAACAGCGGTCTCTTCAATAATTATTAGACCCAAAATTTATTTTCAACAGTAAATTATTCTTAATTAATTCCGTCTTTTAATAGGAGTCATTGACCTATTTATTAGAAACAGCAATCTCCTTTCACTTTGATTTTACATCCGCTACCTATCGCTGTTCGAAATTGAATTTCGAAATAATTAAACGATATCGTTTAATTATGAATATTATTCAAGCTGCATTTTGTGCTCTGTTGAGATAATTATTTCATTAAATAACTAGAAGGTGCCCGTAACTTCGTTTTTGGAGGTGAAAAAGTCATTAGCCTCTTTTTTGCTTCAGCGTAGGAGTATTCACTTGTACAGCTATGAAATTGGTCAGTGACCGTTTCAGTGGCAAACTGGAGACTAATACGAAGTATTTTGAAAATAAGGTATTTTAGTATTTCTCCAGACAGCTATTGTTCCGTCTTCTTTTGTAAACAATAGCTCGTGGACCCGTTTTTGCTTTAGCTTTTGCCGACAAACAAACAAAGCTCAACGCGTAACTGATAAGGGCACAATTACATCCGTTGTTTCATAGAATATTTTACCTTATCTCAAAGAAACAAAGTTTAAACTTAACTTTGAAACTATTCACTTGCCATTTATTCGGTGATGTTAAATATAATAGTCGGATTGTAAGTAACAAAACCTAGATAACCATTTGCAATATGCATTTAACATTGCTTTTGATTAAAACACGAAATTAATGTCCGAAATAGTATACAAAATTAACAATGCCACCCATATTAATTGCACATGAATAATATCTTTATTGAAATAAAGTGTAAGTACATATATTTTATGCTCTGGGGTTAAGCTAGAATTTGGATCTAGGCAGTCGCGGCCCGGCAGAGGCGACCCATTGCCACTGCTGTGCGGCGCTGCCACAAGATTTTAGCAGCACCGCAGCAGCAACCGAGACCCCGGCAGCGACTGCTGCGAGCAAAGTCAAGTGCAAACAGTTGTGCATTCCAGTCGGGTATCATGGATAAACTATGTCTGAAAATTTTAGTTAACGCAAGTGAGAACTCGTGAAGAGGCTGATAGAGGATTATGAAATAATGTTGCTCTTACTTTTATCAAGGAGGAATAAATTCGATTCAATATATACATCCAGAGTTGATAAAGGCAGCTATCAAATCCCGATAAAACAGCACTTAAATATAAAGGAACAGAAATTCAGGAAGCGACCGCGACTATACTGCCTCCGGAGCGGCTCAGCGGTGCTGCCGAGGTCACGCGTTGGCCCCGCCCCCCAGCCACGCTTCTCGGTCGCTTGCGAAAGCGTTGCAAACAAATCCCTACAAAGCGGTGCGGCGCGACCACGGCCGCGGCTGCCAGGCCGCGACTACGTAGATCCGAATGCTACCTTTAGTATTCACGAATTCACAATAAAATACGCTGATCATTCCATAATTGCTGGCCAAGAGCATTGCGTATCATGCTCAGTGTGGGGTTTTGCAACCGTTCATACAAAAAAATGCACTACAGATGAGAAAAATTGCGACATGAATAAGTGCACAAGTAAAAAAAGCGTATCTCCACGGCACTTACGTCCTTTTGCTGAAAAGCGCAGTATTTTGGCAATAACTCAATAATATAGTCCTAATATGTTGAAAACAATTTTCGTTGAAAATATTTATTAAGCTTTATATTTTTATTCGATTTTCGTATTTTTTGGACATACGGCTTACAAAATAAAGATAGATCTCTTTATCAAAGTTGGACGTTCCTAAATAGATTTTTTGTCATAGATATACATATTCACTGACAACTTCGTTCGAGGCAAGGCAAGGTAGTCGGACGACCTGGTTAGGGTTGCGGGGACTCGCTGGATGCGGCTCACTTCTATCCGACCTATGTGTAAATCTATTGAAGAGGCTTGTGTTCAGCAGTGGACGTCCTATAGCTGAAATTATGGTGATGATTGATATTTGCAATTTTTTTTTCCGTTTGCATTACGTAATATGTGGAGCCCCTTAGAAATATTTTTTTGTTTTTTAAGTATGAAACTAAGTAGCGGCTTATATATGACACCTGTACTTTATCAATGTATTTCATCAATATACATAATGTAGATTTTAAGTCAAATGCCTGTGACATACGGACGGATGTACGGACGGACGGACGGACGAACATGAAGAAACTATAAGGGTTCGGTTTTTGAATCCTTGAAATATATCAATTTAAATGGATATTATCGAGTTACAGATACATTGAGATACAAAAATAAATAATATGATGTCGACACTTCTAATATTTATATTTAAATAAATTAAATTTTCAAACAACTTCGATATCATTCAAAACGTACGAGACCTTATTAATAATAAAAATGGCCCGTACGTTGTGCCACGATCCGTCAGCGTCGGTAAGAGACGCGTGTTATTAAGGTCCGTTGCTGCGTGTAGTTCGTGTAGTCGTGTAGTACGTGTAGTCGTGTAGTACGTGTATTCGTGTAGTACGTGTAGGCGGGTAAACGATCCGCCGGGTTCGTTCCGCTCGGTTTCTTAAACTCGGCGGTATTATGAACACGGACGTCTGTTTGGGCGCGTAACACGGATATCACATGCCCTACTTTTTATCTCCCTACAACGAGAAAAATGTGAGATGTAAAGAAAACTATGAAATTATAACAAACCGATATTTTCTTTTATTTAAAACTAGTGGTAATGAACCTAAGAAACAAACAGCCATAACAAAATAAACAAATAAACATATATAAATTCGAACTTCAAATTACTTTTCCACGCTAGCAGATACAACGAACTTTTCCATGCAGATTTGGTACACTAAATAGAACTTTTCCTAGCGAGTGACGTAAAAAATTGTTCTCTGAATTTACCTCGAATACATGGACAAACAGGCAAAGCTTACCTAGTTACCAATATAGGGTGCAAAAAAAATTCACTGAAAAAGTTATCCATTTGTAATAATTAATATTATGAAATTATTGTTTTTAGTTAATTCGACATTACTAAAGTCCAGAATTTAACTATCTGCATTACATATTGAATTAATTACAGTCTATTATAATAATTCATTTCACAACTGTAAAAAGTTCTAATATAAATGTTTTATAACAGTCACTAATTTAAAGCCTCTCGCGCATTTAACTGTAATGAAGATTCGTATTATTCAATCTGCACATTTTGAGTGTTAATTTTAAAGATTTATGCCTGAAGTTTTTACGGGTGCAGTAAAATGTTATATACCTACGACGATATAATACGACATGGCTGTTGAATAAGATTTAGAAATGCAATAGCACTTTATAAATTGTTCCATAATATTTCGATAAGCCTTTATTATTGTCGATATTTCATGGGTTAAGTACTAGATGATTCATATGTCGCAGGGAAATGGCTAAAACAGGGATTTGGACTCTAAGGAATATGACCAAATCACGCAGGATGTTACAATGGCGAATCCTTTTTATCATTTTTTTAAAAAAAACAGTAATTTTATCAAATCCCCGGATCTGTTTAGTAAAATGACGAAACCAGCCCAAAAAGGCTACTCGTTTTTTTATTACACCAGATTTGTTTAGTCATTTGATAAAATCCCTGATACACGTCAGCGAGTTGATAAAACAAACTCGCAAAATCAACTCGTTTTATCATTTCACTGTCTAGTGAAATGATAACACGAGTTGACTTTGCGAGTTCGTGTCTACGTCTAGTGATATGATACAGTCACTACTTTAATATGCTAAATAGTATTCTTGAAATACAAGGATGCAAATATGAAAAAATTTCAAGACTCCGACTGGATTTGAACCAGTGCCATCAAGATGAACATCAAGATTTTCGTTTCGCTGTAGTGTAAATCAATTTTTACACTACAGCGACATCTCTAGCTAGCATGCGGCAACTGTAAAGTTCGCTCTGTTAGGGTGAACATTTAGTTTCATAGATGTTTACCATTTGTGCTGACGGCGAAAGCCGGTTAAAAATACAAAGATCTTGTAACAAGTAGTGACACAATTTGAAGACAAGCTGACTGGGCTCTCTAACTCAATTGGCAGAGCGTGCGCCCCGGCAAGGCACAAGGCACTGGTTCAACCCCGGTCGGAGTCTTGAAATTTTTTTATTATTTGGATCTTTGTATTTCAAGAATATTGTTTCTTAGAGATGAAATTCACTTTAAAAATCACGATAATCGTGGTGGTAAAACATCAAGATTCTCGTAAAAAATCAATGCTAAATAGTGTTTTTGCAGCTCCATAAATGGCCGGACTTGCGCTTGGTAAAGCAATAGAAGTTGTCCTGAAGTCAAATACCGCCTAACCTTGGAGAGGATTCCGAGTTTTTTGGCTACAGTCTTTGCTTTGGACTCGATATATCGGCCGAAGTTGAGATTAACAGGTGAAGCTTAAAAAACCGCTGGCAAAACATTTGAAAAAAAATGTGACTAATATAATATTATCTTCCTAGTAACTGGTTATTTATAAAATTTACGACTCGTTGAATGCCGAAATGTCCTTCGATCTTGTTCAAAATATGTAAATGAGTGGGTGGGAGAGATGGGAGACGACAAGAAGCCGAATTCTTAATTTCACTCTCAAAGAGCAAATGATGCGTGAGAATGCCTGAATTATGAAATTATTCGCAAATTGTTGTTTCGGCCTCGCCACACACTAAATTGTATTAAGGTTTTGATCTAGTTTCGAAGAGTGCTTAACCTTAGACTCTAGAGCTTTATGCTCTAGCTGAGGCATTCGATTAGAATGTTGGGTACGTGACATCATTCTTTTGATACTTCTAGCAATGCTAAGGAAATGATTTTGTAAGGTTCCGTAGCCAAAATTGAGAAAATAGAACCCCGAACAGCTTCGTCATATCCGTCCGTTCGTATAACACACGCTTTGACTCAAAAACTACAAGATGTATATTGGATCCAAAGTGAAGTATACGTGTTTTGTGTAAGTCGCTAATTAGTTTCATAGTTAAAAAATAAAAGAATTATTTTTTTGATTTAGTGAAAATGTTCGCAAATAATTGCTCCAAAAGTAGCATAAAAAAGAAAATAGAGGGGGGACAGACGGACACAATTTATGCTACTTTAGGAGCGATTATTTCCGATAAAATGCATTAAATCAAAAAATATTTTCGAGACCTCAATGTCTTTTTAAAAGAACTATCGAATATTATGTTTCACACATCATATTTGCTGGTTTTTTTTTCATGTCCGTGTATGGAGTGCTACCCCTGGTTTTTTTTGTTATTTTCTCAACTATCAAACTAAGTAGCGGCTTATACAAGACACCTATACTCCAAATTTCATCAATATACATCATGTAGTTTTGAGTAAAATGCCTGTGATATACAAACGCACGGACGGACATAACGAAACTATAACGGTTTCATTTTTGCCACGGAACCCCAAAAATGTAACTTCATGGGTTAGTTCGATGTGCCAAATGGGGAGAAACTATCTTGATTTGAGAAAATCCCATAGCGCTCCATAATTCTATTTGTTTCCCACCAAACACCAATTTCTTGCGTGATGTTTTCTTGTCCATAACCATAAAAATGCAATGATTTAACAAACCGCAGAGATATCAAGCCAGTTACGTAAAACAACACACCACCTCAACGCTCGCATGCAAATCGTATCAAGTGCGATTGCTCATCGCGCTCATACGTCATTTCGGTTCTCCGATGGTCAAGTGAAAGCAGTCATTAGTCGCAGCTTCCGTTTGCGTAATCTTAAGAACAGGCACGGTATGTCTCACACTTCACTAAGGTCATATCTCTTTGATAACTCGATCAAAAGAAATCTGTATGCAGGTGGAAATAAAACTCATATCTCCTTACGTCGGTGTAAAGTCATATGAAATTGAATGAGCGATTCGATAAGGATCTAATTACAAGATTAGGAAGTGCTGGGTAACGCGAGTACTTAATTTATATGATGAGTGTCAGAACTGGGGCAGTAGATGTTACTGGAAAAGGATTTTCAAGGCTTTTTTTTTTATTGCCTTTATTAAGAGGCTACCCGGAAAATTTCGGTAAATTTCATTGTTTTTAAAGTGTTATAAAATTGTCCCTCTTGCTGCAAACCTTGTTAAAAATTCATATATTGTAGCTTGTTATTTGGCGTATATTTTTATCAACTGGAATGTTATAATACTTAATAATCAAAAGAAAAAAAAACATTTGTAAAGTCCTTTTTCTATCTTAAATTGGTATAGGCTCCCTTGTCAAGCGACGCTTAGACATGGGACTGAACTAAAACCAATAAGTGACTATGGTCACTTTAAAATTGTCAACTGGTTTTTCAACAAGTTCTATGGTTTTTGAGAAAAACAGCAAAAACTCTTTTTCACTTCTCCTGCTCAAAAAGCACGTCATATTAGCTTCGCGAAGCGAGACTAAAATAGTACATTTAGCCCCTACGGTTTAAAAGAAAGCCATATAATCCCATACAAATTTCTATGACACTGATAACCTTGCGGCCAGCTACATACTCCTTACGAATTATTAAAAACAAACAAACAACCTGATCAGATTGGCCAAACTTTCTGATAGAATTGCTCAAACTGTACTTTTAGTTCATGAAATATACAATTTTAATGTCAAGTTCTTTTTTATTTTCTCGCAGTCGAAGTAAAAAACAGTGTTTAACACAATGATACATATACAACACAGTTTTTACAATTGACAAGAGTTATTTAAGTTTTAGTAATAAGAAGAATTGATATCCTAGATAAAGTTTTAGATTAAGCTTTTACGAGTAAATTGCTGTGCCCAGACAGGGTTTATGCTGGAACATTATCTTCAAGTATAACATGTTGTAAAACCCATAATTGCAATAAAGAAATTATGAATTAAAGAGCTTTGCCACTCTGGCAAACTCGGGATTTGCCGGCGAGCTATAGAGCGTAGCATATTAGGTAAAAAGTAAAGGGATTTTGTCTGCAACATCACTCTACGCTCCCAAACTCAAACAATCGATGTAGTTTGGAAGGCGGACAGGTTAAAGTGAGACTGGACTGGGATTGTACCTTGTGTCATCGAAAAAAGTTAATTTCGTCGACATATTTTATCATTGAAAGTATTTTTTCCTGAAACCGTTAATAACTTGGTATTGTTATTAAACATGGGATTTTTTGAAACGTTTGTCTTGACCCTTACGAGGTCATCCGTGCAATACGCTATATGTGTGCGTTATACCCGGAACGCGATCCAAACTTCCAAAAAAATCGGTTTCTATGCCATCACAATATCAATGTCGAGCCAAGCTACTCCAAAATAACAAAATAATAGTGCTTACTAGACCAGAGAGAAGATGGGTTGTCGCTACCATCAGCTTAGGATCCTGTCATATATCTAATCAAGGAAAAAGCGAGACAAACTGCAAAATCTTAATTTTCGAACGGTGAAAAATATGTTGGTTCTGTGTTCAAAAGAAAGCTTAGTAGGTAGTCTATGTTTTTAAAATAATATTTTTCGTAACGTAAAGTTTTCTGAGAGATTTTCTTTACAGCGTTTCTTTTTTCCTCAATAGGCCTTATTTTATGAAATAATGCTGTCATTTTTAAAATAAAATAATAAAACCCTTCTGGCATACGTGTAACTGTCTTTACAGATTAGGCCCATCTGGCATGTATACACTTTTATTTGTTTTCTCAAAGTGGGTAGTTTGCATAAATTGTAACTTTGACAGAAAAAATATATCTTTTCTCAAATTACAAACACCCGTGAACACGAAAGTTGAGGATCTTCTGAACCGTCGGGAACTCAAATAAGAATAATATACGCTATATTATAATCCTTTATAATTGTTTTATTTAAATCCGAAACTAATTTGATTATTCTTTTGGCAGCGCGTCTTTTGCATAAAATTGCTTGAATTTTGCGAATATCTTAAAAGACAGAAACGTTCATTCATTGTCAAGTCTCGTTCCAATTTCCTGCTTTCCCGCTAAAACGAAATCCATACAAATACGTGTTTCTTGAAATTAGATTCTCTTCAAAATATAATTGAGACTGACTTGATCGATATGCTATGCGTATTCTTCTTTCATAGGTATTTGGTATTCTGGATTGATTTTACTTCAGAATATAAATGTTATCCATATCAGTTTCGGTGCGAATTCGGCTACAGATTGAACACCATCCGGGGATCGGTTTTACTTCAAAAATATATACCTATTTGCGTGATTTAAACTTTAACTTAGCTGCCAGAAATACTAAGAGAGTAGAATAATAAGTCACTAGAAAGATTGAAAGCAGAAGTCATTGAAAGCAATATCTTTAAACGCAAACGAATTGTGACAATTAAAAATAATTGACCTCTCCCACACAGAAATAATAAAACAATTTACGGGTTCTGTAAGAATATAATGGAATGAGGTTAAAATAGTCACAAGACCTGAAAGCATTTGCTTTTATCAACTTTCCAATGAGGAGCAAAAAGCAAAAATACTTCGAGAGAGAGATAGTCTGGTGCAAGTAGATTATTTAAAAATCTTCTCATAACTCTATTGACAGGTAATAAATCAATAAATATTACAGGACAATTTTTACACAAATCAAACTAGTCCCATGGTAAGCTCAATAAGGCTTGTGTTAATAGACGAAGTTATATTTAATAGATATTTGACTTATATACATAGAAAACATGTTAGACTCAGGAACAAATATTTATGCTCATCACACGCATACTAGCCCTTACCGGGATATGAACCCAGGACCTCAGCTTCGCAGGCAACGTTACTCCCACTGAGCTAAACCGGTCGTCAAAATGATAAATAATAATAGAGTAATAAAGAGATATGGGTAATAGAGTCTAGAACACATTTTTGAACTGACTAATCTATACAATTATAAAGTTGTAAAAATGAAATGTCTGTACATTGAAGATATTATCAAAAAAATGTTGTTACGGACATACGGAGGTCACTAAAACGAAAAATATTTTATTTTTATTTTTTGTATGTTTAAATGTGTCGTTGTGGCTTCATCACGCAAAACTGGCAAAACAGATTTCCACAATTTTTGGTACACGTGTAGCTGGGTATCTCCAGATGGTTATAGAATACTTTTTGCCCGACTACCCTAAAGAAAAAACGACGGGTTATGACTTTTTCTCCTCCGCGAACGAAGTTGCGGGCGTCTTCTAGTCTTTCATATCTTTGTGCAGCTGACTGTTTCTATTGCAATTAAAATGCGACTTTAAAAACAAACAAGTAACTAGGAGAGCTTAACGAAAAAAAATTCAACAAAACTGTTTCTATCAATCTGCCACAGTTCTCAATTGTTTCATTATCCAACTCATGTTTCTTGCCAAAACCGATAAAACAAAAAAACCGGCCAAGTGCGAGTTGTACTCGCGCACCGAGGATTCCGTACAAAATATACTCTACAAACGGCCGAATCTACGAAAATCCAGTATTAAAGCCCTACTCCTTAGCAAAATGAATTTTCTTAGGGTTCCGTAGCGAAAATGGCAAAAACGGAAACCTTATAGTTTCGTTATGTCCATCCGTCCGTCCGTCCATATGTCACAGGCATTTTACTCAAAAACTACAAGATGGACATTGATGAAATATAGAGTTAGTCTTGTGTAAGCCGCTACTTAGTTTGATGGTTAAATATTAAAATAAAAATATCTAGGGGGGGCACTCCATACATGTAACCGAAACTGAAAAATGTTTTTTTCAGTAAATATCAATGTGTGGCACATATTTCGACAGATCTTTTAAAATCATTTAGGGGTTTCTAAAAAAAAAATATTAAGCGGATATTTTCGGAAAAAATCGCTTCGAAAGTAGCATAAATTATGGTGTCCCCCCTCCCTAAATTGTTCTGAACATGATCGTATACACAGTTTTTGAGTTTTTGCCAAAAAACGGCGTTTCTCAACAAAAGGACGAAAGTGCCGTAGAGATACGCTCTTTTGCTATTGCATATTTTCATATCGCATGTTTTTCAACTGTAGTGCATTTTTTGGTATGAACGGCTACGGAACCCTACACACTTTGTTATAGCGGCAATAAAAATACAAGTACATCATCTGGGAAAATTTCAACTGTCTAGCTATCAAGGTTCATGAGATACAGCCTGGTGAGAGACAAATGGATACCGGAGTCTTGGTAATAGGCTCCCGTATTACTCTTTGGGTACGGAACCCTTGAAATGCGAATAGGGTACTTGACTGACTGATCATATCAGTACCTTTTTATGAACTGTCAAAACGGTCAGAAAGTATGAAGATTCTAAGGAGAAAAGGTTAATTCTACACGGTTACATTGCCCCCTTATTTATAATTTTTGATCATTTAATTCGCAAAAAGCTTTAAAATAAGTATTCATTAATGTTTTCTAAGTATTTTTTGAAATAACATTTAACTGCAAGCGTGACATCATTTATGTTGAGTAAATAAAAGTACCCAATTCTTTCAAATATAATATATAGAGATTCTTATAATTTAATATCCAATAAATACATAACTCTATAGAATCCATTAGGTTCGGTTAGGTTCGTTTTATAGAAATTCTGAAAATGTAACAGTTTCCGAAAAAAGGAAAAACCAGAAAAAAATTGAGGAAATTCGTCGACGAACCAAGGTCACCGACATCAGCAAACAGGGTTTGCTTAAACTGAAGTGGCAATGGGCAGGGCACATGGTTCGAAGAACCGATGGCCGTTGTGGCAGAAAGATTCGCGAGTGAACGCGTACCGGTAAGCAATGCGTGGGAAGGCCACCCGCAAAGTGATCGGCTGACCCCCTATCGCCTAACGCGGTTGATGCTCGGAATCAGACTCAAGGTGTCATGATTTTGTATGGGCTATGACAGTTGATTCAGACACCATAGTCAAAATTTTGTTAGGTTATAACTCTCCTGGTCGCGGGTCGCTTCTATCCGGCCCGTGTGGAAATCTATTGAGGAAGCCTGTGTACAGCAGTGGACGTCCTATGATGATGATGATGATGATGATGATGATGGTAATGATGATGCTATAAAACAGTTTGGGAAACATAATTTGCTCATTTATTAGTAACCTAAGATACAAATTTATACGAGAGTGGAGTTCTCAATTATGAATGTAAAATAAATAAATAAATAAATGGAATGGTAAAGCACTATATCCTTATCTTTATCTTTACTATATTATAAACGTAAAATTATGTATGTACGTTCCACTTAATTTTAAAAACTACTGGACGAATTTTTATGAAACATTCCAGTACCTTATACATCAGAATGGGACATAGGCTATAATGTAAGTCAAATTTCATCCCTTTTAGGGACGAAATAGGGGATAAAAAATTGTATGGACAGTAAATATGTTTTACACTAGGAACTTGAAATCTTGGTAATATGCTTCAGATTGAAATTAGTAAAATATCGAGTTTTGGGGAACCATATAAGCTAATTTTTATCCCGGAAAAATACCTTTTATCCGCAATAAACGAATCTAAGGCGGACGAAGTCTCGGGCGGCCGCTAGTTCGGATATAATTCAATAATATTGACGCAAAAGAGATTCATTAACGACGAGTGGAGCACACTTCAAAGCTCTCAGACAGCACGAGATCATAAATAACAATATTTGCAATACTCCTCTTACATATTATAAAGACTAAAAGATGCCCGAAACTTCGTTCGCGGAGTAGAAAAAACCATAACCCCCCTTTTTTTCAGCGTAGTCGGGTAAAAAGTGTTCTTTAACCATCTGCAGATACCCAGCTACCTGTGTACCAAAAATTGTTGAAATCAGTTCAGCAGATTTTGCGTGATGAAGCCACAACGACACATACAAACATGCAAAAAATCAAAAAAAAATATTTTTCGTTTTAGTGACCTTCAAATAGTCCGAAACAATCAAGTTCTTGAAAATATCTTTAATGTATAGACATTTCACTTTTACAACTTTCTAATAGTATAGATGTAAAAATGTAAAGTCTGTTCAGTGATTATATTTTCAAAAAGAGATGTCACTATTTGAATGTAAGTAAATCTTTTTTTTTGTATGTTTCTAATAGGTTCGTTTTCTGGGTAAAAAAAATATTATTCTAATTAGCCCGTCAGTTCGATTATAAAAAACATTTGGACACATATTTTTTCTTTTGTCAATCAAACAAAAAACGACAAAGATAAAGCGCGTCAAAGTTTGGAAGTGGGAGCGCATGACGTCACGCCGTGCGAGAAACGGTCGCATGGCGTGACGTCACGGGGAAATTTAACGGGTTTTATCTTCATAATTTTATGTCTATTTGACAAAAGAAAACAATATGTGTCCAATATTAGGCCTTTTGTCATTGTGGCTTCATCACACCTTTAACGATTAAACGGATTTCAACTTTTTTTGCGCATCATCACTTAACAACAGATGAGATTGCGGTCAAATGCCCGTGTATCATCACATGAATAAAAGAAAAAAAACTATTTTTGGTACAAGATTAACTGATGTTCCACAAATGGATAAAGATATTTTTTACCCGACTACGCTTCAGAAAAAAAGGGTTATATAATTTTTTTCTTTCGCTGACGAAGTGCAATTCCGAATTTACAGAAAATATAACAGAAAATATAACAGTATAACATAATCTATTAGATTATACACATTTGTTAAAAAAAAAAAACTTTTTTTAAAGACCATTTTGGGAACCAAGGCAGTTTGGGAAAATAGCTTATGTTTTTGCCAAGGTATTTTCCCAACCTACTCCTGCCTTTTTAGGTTAGTTACTTTTTCTTTTGTTAGCTAAAAAGACGTTATCTTAAAACCGGCCAAGTGTGAGTTGCACTCGCACACCGAGGGTTCCGTACAAAATTTCACTTACCCGAACATTATTATAATATTACCCGGTTCCGGTTGAGTTCAGTTTGCACCTGATATTTTTAGCATTGCAAACAAATGAGGTGCAAACTTATCGCAACCGGGTTGTTCAAATAGGTTTTCACTTGGATGTTTTTTTTTCACATTAACCTTAATAAAACTAAATTTAATAACAATAAAAATAAAATAAAATAATTATTCAAAAGTGTACAGATTATTTATAATAATATTCTACTTGATCTAGTAGCTAGACTTTTCATTTTTGCACTTTTTACCAGACTATACTAAATAAAAAAAGAGCCGGCTTGGCCGGTTTTTTCCCCTTCGCGAACAAAGCTGCGGGCGCTTTCTAGTTCAAAATTAAATATAACATTAAAAAGGAAAAAAACCGGCCAAGAGCATGTCGGACCATGCTCCGTGTAAATTTCCGCAGCCGATAATATAAAAAAATCACTACATAAAGTTGGGCAAAAGTGCGCCAGCAAAATCCTTTCGAGAAGCGCAGTATTTTGCAAATAACTCAAAAACCGCACATCCGATCACATTGTTTTATCTTTATATTTTTTTTTATTTTTCTTGAACATATGGTTTTGGAAGACAGGAATAATTACGAGAAGACGTGGCAGTATGGCCTATGGTCTTAGCCTGTCCGAAAGGACGAAAACGAAAAAAAATTAGAAGATAGGGCGGTACACAATGTATCCAACTTCTGGATCAAGTATTTATTTCCAAAAATATTCCCTAAGTCAACTTTTTTTTAAGCTGAAAGTTTTTAAAAGAAATGTCGAAATATGGTGCTACACGTTGATCTTTGCTGAAGAAGATTTTTTTCATCATGGGTTACATGTATGCTGCGTCTGGCCCCTCCTAGATATATTTATTTTTATTAAAGGTACTATTATAAAGTTTTAAAAATGAAATGTCTGTACATTGGAGATTAAAAAAAAGATTGTAACGGCTTATTTGGAGGGCACAGAATGTAAACAATTTTTTTTTAAATTTATTGTATGTTTTGTGTGTGTTGTGTATCGTTGTAGCTGCATCACGTTACATCGGCTAAACAGATTTCATCTATTTTTGGTACAGGGGTAGCTGGATATCCTCAGATAGTTATAGGGTACTTTTTACCCGACTACGCTGTCGAAAAAAGATGGGTTATGACTTCTTCTCCTCCGCGAACGAAGTTGCGGGCGCCTTCTAGTCACTACTAAATTAAGTTGCGGCTTATACAAGACAGCTAAGTATACTTTCATCAAACGTCAGACAAATATCGTTTTAGTGGACGTCGGGAGTTTTCTAAAGATGCCATGTGACGCCTAAATATAAATTTAACGTCATATTTTCTTCTGTTTCCACGATTATTACTCATTTGACGACACGTTTGGCTCAGTGGGTTGTACAACGGCCTACGAAGCTGGCGGTCCCGGGTTCAAATCCCGGCCAGGGCAAGTGGTTGTGTGATGAGCACGAATGTTTGTTCCTGGTTCTTGGATGTTTTCTATGTATTTAAGTATTATCATTTATCTGCATATTATGTATATCGTCGCCTAGTACCCATAGTACAAGCTTTGCTTAGTTTGGGACTAGGTCGATTTGTGTAAGATTGTCTCTGTGTTATTTATTATTTAAATAAAATAATTTAACGGATTATATCGCGTATTTCATCTGAGTTGCCGACGTTTCGGAAGCTTTCCAGCTTTCCGTGTTCTCGAGTTAACTAAGATTTTTTTTTCTGTCAAAATTACAATTTGTTCAAACTACCCACTTTGAGAAAACAAATGAAGGTAGGTACATGCTAGATAGGCTTAACATGTAAAGGCAGTTACACGTGTGCCTTAATTATTTTACGTGTCAGTATATTAATGTCATTATTAGCATTTTTCTATGCGTCAGAATTGTCTTATATTATGTGTCGCATATTTTGCGTGGTGGCTTTGACTTACCTGACAGTGAAAGGGTCCATAGGTAATAGTCATAGGTCTCCTTTATAACACTCTGCGTTGTGTTTAATATCTGCGGCGTCATTTTTTTATTTGATCTGAAACAAAAGAAAAAACATTAAATTTTACGAGTATTTCCACAAATCTACCTACTTCTAAATGAGCTTCGGCTAGACGACGTTATCCATAATTACAAATAAACATAAATACTTCTAATATATATGTTTTTTACATTATAACAGCTATAAATAGCCGCATTATTATGGTAATTCTTTTGGTACTGAATTCCACGAAACAGGCCTTGCCTAGTGTGGAAATCACTGTTCATTCTTTGTGATTTGTATAACTTATGGTAAATAAACCGTTTATCTTTTCTTTTCTCGTTTCTTTAATATATATACTATTACAAAGTTGTAAATATGAAATGTTTGTGGATGATATTTTCAAAAATATAAGTGTTACAAACTATTTGATGGTCATTGAATCGAAATATATATTTTTTAGAGTTTTCGTATTTTTGGATGTGTACTCGTGACTTCATCACGATAAAACGGCTAAACAGATTATAGAATGCTTTTTACCAGACTATGCTGAAGTAAAACAGAGGGTTATGTATGACCTTTTTCTCTTCCACAATCAAAGTGGGCACCTTCTAGTCTATAGGTACCTAGTAAGTACTTCTAATATAAAGTTGTCAAAATGAAAGCTCTGTCTGTCTGTACATTAAAGATACTTAAAAAAAAGGGATACGGACCGCAGACGTACTCGTAAGTATTTCGTGCTAATTTCAACCGGTTACCTCCACGCGTTCCCGAGAAAAGATTCGTGACAGACAAACTCTCTCTCTCTCTGAGGTCGCTCTCTCATGACTGAGGATCATGGTCATCGGTAGATGTGGATGCTCTAGACCTAGTTTTAATAATCTGCCTCCACCAGATAAACAGACAGCCAGAAAAAAGACAAACAAACGGACAACAAAGTGATCCTATAAGGGTTTCGTTTTTTTTCTTCTGAGGTATACGGAGCCCCAAAAAGTTAGGGACCCTAGAAAACTTATAGAAGTTATACACCTGACCAGACCGTACGGGATCTAAAAACAACACATTTTTTTAAATTATTTAGAGCTACATAAAATTCTGAAACTTTTTCAATGAATAAAGAGGGGGGGAGAGAGGGGGGCGGAGTCATTCCGAGTATTAAGTTAAACCATCTGAAGATTTTTCACCCACTCATCCAGGCTTGGTAAAATAATTGCCAAATATTAATCTGATCTATATACTTCCAAGATTTTTACAAGATCGTTCAGTGATATAAAGAAATTCGATTTTATCCAACAGTAGCCGTATCCTTTTCTAAGTTTTCACGAACCTTAGTGTAATTTTGAAGTTGACAACGAGGTATTATTTCTACTTAAGATATTATTAACTTAATCGGCTATAAAACTCAATTTATACGCCTTAAAAATTTGTTTCCTACCTAAGCCTCTGTCAAATAAACTAAAACTGCTTACTACAGTTAATCTTCAATTAATAAAGCGAACAAACTTTTAATTAAAGACTAACTGACTTTACTCTCTGGGACGCACCTTTCCATTCTCAAGTTCGATTTAAGTATTAAGTATAATTTAAAGTTACACCACTTTAAAGGATCCCCTTTGTCGTCGTGTCTAACTTTTCAGAAGCCAATCTACGAATATACACCTAAGAGTCTATGTCTGTAAGAGTATATTAAACGTGTAATTCATTTCATTAATATGCCAATGTTATAAATAATTGCCGGTGCCTCTGAATCTCTCTCAGTCTAATTTGCCCGATATATTCCTGTATAAAGCGGAGGCATAAACTTTGCAGATAAAGGATCGACGCAATATCGACGCCTTAGAATGGTGTTGGAGACGCATGCTCGTTAACTGGACCGTTCATCGGATTAACGTGTCTATACTTAAAAAACTGAATATAAAACATAGACTTTCGTCGCTTGTGCAGTTACGAATTATAGGATGCTTTAAACATGTTACCAGCACAAATAACTCAATAGAGCGATTAGTAATCTAAGGCCGAGTTGAAGGCTATAGTCCACGTTCGATCATCAACCTGTGATGTCTTGGTGACAGACTTGATTGTGTTTGACCATCGAGACACAATTAAGTCTGTCACCGAGACTCATGTGAGAGAGTGCGATCGCCATGCAATCAATAGACCAGTAGAGAAGAATCGCGATAGCAGCAACAAAAGAAGTAGATGACTTCCCCAGACACGATCACTCAGTCAAGAGTGAACGACTGAGAGGAAGAAGAAGTAATAAAAATGGGCGAAATGACTCTAATTCAAACGGAACGGCGTAAAGCAATAAAACGAAAGTAATTACTCGTACATGTAATATGATACAATAAGATGAAAGTAAGAGTAAAACAATAAAATTGGTGAAGCCAATTTCAGGTACTCATTCAATAAGTGTTGAATATGGATATTTACCTCGAGAACCTTTACTTTGTAGGTACAACGACCCTAAATTAACGGAAGTTGAGTAAGTCATGTAACACACGAGAAGATAATTCCTCGTGTATTTGCCATTGCGTAAAACAAAAAGAACTTTCATTTGACGACCGGTTTCCATTTAGCCCAGCGGTAGTAACATCGCCTGCGAAGCTGAAGTTCCTGCATCAAATCCCGGTAATATTTGATTCATGAACTTTAATATTTGTTCCTGAATCTTGGATGTTTTCTAGGTATACAAGTAAATAAATCGTCGTCTAGTGCTCATCATATAAGCCTGATTGAGCTTACCATGGGAATTGTTGGATTTGTGTAAAATATATCGTGTAATATGTATTTATTTCAATGAATGTAGGTGCTCACTAAGGCATATTTAGGCTCAATGAACTTTTTCTTGTCCCTTAGCTTTTTCTTCATTATGAGTCAGCACAACATGTTTATTTGATAAAATATATACGTTCTTATAGCTAGATAAACAGTCTATTTGAACATATATCGCAAAAATCTGTGTTCTAGCAGAAAACATGGATGTACAGGGGACAAACCACTATTTTCATACAAAATCGGGGGACGTTGACGTCCGCTAGGTAACCGGTGAATATTCTTTTATACAATTTCATATAGTTTCACGCTATAATTAATTGACTAAGGAATGCAACAACAATTAACTTCGTATTTTTTCGTAATTATCTTTTAAAGTTAAACAGTAAACACGGAGGACACCAAAAAGTTAATTCACTCTCTAGTGTCGCTCAATTAGTGACTGATTTACAATAGACTAACACGAGTATCTCTCGATTAGTGACATCCCAATTTTAAATTGAATTTAGACCCTGGGAAAACCCATTTCTAAGTAACTAAGTAAAGTTCAAATAATGTCTATGTGAGTTAAGTTGAAATATTGAGCGTTTGGTAATTTAAACAAGTAAGTCATTATGGATGTATGTATTTTTAGACGACAACCATATCGCTTTCAAGAGTATTGGCTATTGTCATACAACAAAACGAAACGGGAGATAATCTATACTATAAAGTTGTACAAATGAAATGTCTGTACATTGAAGATATTTTCAAAAAAAATATTGTAGCGGACTATTTGGAAGTCACTGAAATGATTTTTTTTTATTTTTTGTTGGATTTTTGTGTATGTGCATATATGTCGTTGTGCCTTCATCACGCCAAATCGGCTATTTTTGGTGTGTACCAAAAATATCATCAAGCTACCTGTGTAGGTACCTTGATATCCTATTTGATAGTAATATGAAGAGGGGTTATGACTTTTTTTCCTGGTTATGATTTATTTGATGTCAAGTTTTTCATCCCTAGGTATTTGATTTCACCAGAAATAAATTAATAGTTTAAAAAAACACTAGAAGAACACGCTTAACAAGACTTTTCTAACAAATCCAAACACAGCTATGATACGATGTTCCATCATGAAGTTCCAGTTCATATCTTCCGGCTCCATCATCAGATCAGTTCGACAGTACCATATTATAGTATTGCAATCAGAACCACATACAGCTGCCAATTTTCATGACGCTACGATCCTTGGAAGATGGTTAAATTTGTTACCTTAGATTCCATTACATAGTTAGTTACATACAGGTCGATCTCATAAAAGCGTGTTAAAAAGCGGGATTAAAAGAATAAACTTTATAATTTTTTCGACGTTTTGGAAGTGACATTACATCCATAGTTTTGAAGAACCTGGGTTCAGTCCGTTCAAGTAAATGAACGTATTGTTTTGTTACATTGTGTTTGAAAATCGTGTTAGTTTAAACCAAACAGCACTGACAACTGTGAACGCATTTCCGTTTGTAGACAAAACACTCAAAATTTACCTAAATCAACACGATGTGAAACACATGAACACAGAAAGTAGGTCGCATACTCATTCCACGTAAAGATGAGTGCCTTAGTGCGCGGATGAAACAAGTTGCCGAATCGACAGATTTCTCCAAACTGGTTTTAGTGGCCTTTATTATTGATTAAAAAAGTTTTTATCCAGCATCATGAGCACCGAACGGTAAAAGTTAATGCTAGCATTGATCCGCGGCGTCTGCGTTGCGGAATAAAGAAGCCTATATTTTAAACGGCTCTATATCGGAATCCCTAACGTCTTTTGTCCTAATGTATCATTTGCCATGACGCATTTTTTTCAGAAACCGTAAACTTTTCAGGATTGTTATAAAACAAACCTAACCTAACCTAACCTAATCTATACGACGATCTTTTAAAAGATCCTGAAAAAAATACGGTTTCTGAAAAAAATGCGTTATGACAAATGATACATTAGGACAAACGATACATTAGGACAAATGACGTTAGGGATTCCGAATGAGACCCATTTTAAACATTGTCTTGGTCTATATGTGTGCTAAGTTTCATTTCAATTCGTTTTACAGTTATTTTAGTTCTTAATGAAATAATGAAAATAATTTCTTCACATAAAAGTAAATATTTAATAATCACTTAATATTTTCTTCTGTTTGTTTTGTTGTTTTGTTTAATAATCACTTGCCAAAACTGTGTAATTCATTAGCGCCAGATAAACTGCAACTGCTAAACTTAAAATAGTGCCAACCTACTTCTTCACTATTAGCTATTCAGCTACTTCCTGTTGTGTGTTAAAATATAGAGCAGTGTTCATTTTACGCTCATCCTTGACTTCCATATATGGTTATTCGTTTATAATATCACTGTATGTTAATAAACGATTTTGTATTTAATGATCTTTATTGTGTAAGAAGTAGGCCGCAAGGGCACTTTTACAAATCTTACTCTACGGCATTTCCCAAGAGGAGACCACTGAGGAGAAGAAAGCTTAAACAAATTCAACAATCAAACATTGTTTCTAAATAACACTTATATCTATTACAATATTTGTACTCAGCCTATCCTATGTTTTAAAAACTCAATGCATAGTTCTCCAAGAACACATGTCAAAACTTATAAAAGTAAAAAAAATAATAGAAGATAAAAAGCAACATATGATTCTTTATTTAGAACAACTTATATACGTTTGATATGCCACCTTATAAGAACCGTGCCCTGAAAAAAGTAAATTATTTGGTTTCTGTTTTGGGTCATGCATTTTTGTCTGTTAAATAGTCCTTTACCCTATAATATGCCTTTGCCATTAGAGAATTTTTAAGCACCTTTCGAGAGCTGCTTATTATAAAAATGTATATTGTATATAACGGCGATTTTATTTTTATTTCTAGTATTAAAATTGTGGATATTATCTGAACTCTCTTCTCAAAGAGTCCAAGTTCTTAATAAATAATATTATAATAAATATATTAAGTAACAAAAATCATCCCAAACAGACGTAGAAATTTTAGTGGCACGAATACAAATTTCCTAGGGATATCGATATTAATGCATCGATAATTTGTAGTTACTTCTATGATATAATGTGACTATTTGCATATAACAAAAGTCGTATAAATTGATAAAGGAAGTTGATAAAGGTTTATGGATAAATCAGACATAGGTAGAAAAAACGAAGTAGAGAAAAAAATATAGGGTAAGAATATGTCTAGGTATATACCCTAGAATGGTATGCACACAAATATCTCGTCGGTCAATCTTCGCCATTTTAATCACATCAATACCACATCCCCTACACCCTTTCCTCCAGTTACTGAAAACACCATTATTTGAAGATAAACATTATACAATATAAACAACATTTTAATTTCATCCGCCCCCTTTCCGGTCCTCACTCCTGTTGGGTTAATAAAATTAGAAAGTTTAACACAACTTCATAAAGGTTTTAGTATGTTTTGATACAGCGAAATTCTTTAATAATATTCATAGATCGATCACTTCCAATAAAAGAAATGATTGATTGTGACTTTGACTACCCGAAATCCCCCTGGCACCCATCCCAGAGAAATTTCACGAATCTCGGCTCCAATGGACACATGATGCGCCGTGTGTTGGTTAAAATTGCCCTAAAGGTTGACACTGACAATTAACTAAGTACCTACTCCCTAATCAATGTCCATATGGGTGGAAGTGAAGCTTCGCTCGCTGTCGAAGTATTTCAAATTTAATATTTTCTTCTGTTTCCACGATTATTACTCATTTAAATAAAACAATTTAACTAATTATATCGCGTTTATTATCTCATTTGAGTTCCTGAGGTTTCGGAAGCTTTTCATCTTTCCATGGCCACGAGTTGACAGAGAAAAGATATAAGGTACTTGCGCCTAAGGTGGCCAAGTTCTTAAGATGGCCCACTATCAAATATTTTGTATTTTTTAAAGTTCGAATGAGTTCAAATTTCGCGCCCATGTTCGGTAAATAAAATTGCAGTGTTATACCTACTAAGGTACCAAAAATAAAACAGCAATTTTATATCGAAACTAAAGAATTAGAACTAAAAATATGAAAGTGGGCTATCTTAAGAACCGGGGCATCTTGGGCGCGAGTACCTTATTTTCCATTTTTTTAGACCACACTCACCGAAATGTAACCTGTAAAAGACCGACAGACGAGCGACCCTACGTCGATGCTCAAGGCTCTGCAGCTTAGTGTCAGTTAGAGTAGGGTCGCCAATAAGCCGCCTAGCTCGTTTGTCAATCGAGTCCAAAGTGGCCAGTTGGTCTTTAGCTGATCCGTCCCAAAGGTGACAGCAGTACTCCATACATGACCGGACTTGTGCTTGTGCCTGGAGTGAAAGACCGCCTAACCTTGGAGAGAATTCCGAGTTTTTTGGCTGCAGTCTTTGCTTTGGACTTGATATAATGACCGAAGTTGAGATTGGCAGTCAACTGAACACCAAGAAGCTCAAGGCTGCCAGTCAATTTTACAGGCACATTCCGGAAAGTCGGAGCCAGCTCAAATGGGCTCCGTTTGGTGGAGAACAGACACGCCTGCGTCTTGGTAGCGTTGAACGTCACAAGATTAGCATCACCCCAAGTGGAGATTGCATGAAGGGACGCGTCCACACGGTCTACCATAGCCTCTCGACAAGACTGGATTGTATCCCTGCTGGCCTTCGCATCCGGTAGATATCTGTCCGCAACTGTGCTGTCATCTGCGTACCCAATGATACCGGGCATAAGCGGATCGTTTATGTGCAGCAAGAATAGAGTTTCAGAAAGGACCGACCCCTGTGGAACTCCGGCAACGATGGCTTGGTGGTCAGATGAGTAGCCATCGATGACTACTCGTATCGACCGGTTACACAAGAAGTTACATATCCAAGTACAAAGTTTCTTCCGCCAAAGTTACAATTTGTGCTACTCACTTTGAAAAAACATGCCAGATGGGCCTAATTTGTAAAGACAATCATTTCAAATTTAAACTCGTTCCTATAAGATAACAGGGGTCCATCATTTTGTTAGTAAATAATTAAGAGCTAGAGGTTAGTTACAATGATCTTACTAATGTTAATTACTACATTTGCATAATATGTGACGAATGTCCTTTTGCCAATTCATTTGATATTAACCCCTCCATAACTTCAAATTACAAGTGTGTTTTTTGCCGTCCCAAACTTTAACCAACGTTTTCTCAATTGTCGCTTTTACACTTGCAAGTTTGAAGAATAAAAAAAAAATAACTATAGCACTTAGAGACATATTTTTTTCACCGAAAGATAGCTTATGCTTTGTAATATTACAAACTACTCATAACTATATATCAACAAAGTAGATTTTTTTTCGTAAAACAGGCACAAATATGATATCGACGATTTATTTTAGGTATTCGATTCTATTCAGTGGGCCGACCCTAAATGATAAGGGAAGAGGCTTGGAGAAGGAAGAGTTTCATTCATGAAGAACGATGAAAATACCGAATGGCGGAAACATATTCAGAGGGCTGATCCTAAATAATAAGGGAAGAGGCTTGGAGAAGGAAGAGTTTAATTCATGAAGAACGATGAAAATACCGAATGGCGGAAACATATTCAGAGGGCCGACCCTAAATGATAAGGGAAGAGGCTTAGAGAAGGAAGAGTTTCATTCATGAAGAACGATGAAAATACCGATACAAGTATAAAGATATTCTCAGCAATCTTCCTACTAGAAGGGAAACATTAAGTTTGTTGTCAAAGAAAAACAAGTTACAGTATATAAAAAAACATCACCTTAAAAAATACATAGAAATGTATTCTATTTAATTTTTTTTAACAAAAGTAAATTTTCACAGAAACATCCAAAACAAGTTGTGATTTTGTACTGAAAAGGAGTTTTATTGTATCGAGTACAGTTATTTGAACAGGTCAAAACCAACATCTTACTACCTATATAGCGGTCATCTATTGTACCGTCACTTCCTCTCAATGGTCATTCACAGAAGTGAAAGTGGCGGCGAGACGAAAAATACATAGACACGTTTGTACGAAAGAGAAAGCTTCCGTCCTATAACACGTACCGTTTCTTTGAGAAGAGTTTCCGTATAGAGCGAAGTAGCGTCAGCGGAAACTTAGAATAATATTGTATGTAACCATTTGAAAATTATTGCTAAGTATCATACGAAACGTATGATATTATATGCAATAATCTGGGGCAGACTCCATCTAACCGTTGACATTGACGTTCATGTATGCTTAGTCATAAATTATAAAATATGTGATACTCTCTGTTTTTTATAATTTATTAAAGATAATTTATGTAAAATCAGTTTGCTGAAACCAGAAAAATGACGAGAAGAGCCAAGCCCAAATGAAATGAGAAAAAGCTAGGCAAAGAAGAGTTTGCTGAAACCTACTGGACCAATTAGATATTAACCACTGATAACACTTGCTCTTGAGACGAAGGTTTTTAACAATGTGTTGCCGGTCATTACATACGGCACTGAGACACGACTACCTACAGTAGGCATCATAAAAAGACTCAAAGTCACTCAAAGGGCAATGGAGCGAGCTATGATCGGAGTCTTCTTACATGACCGACTGACTATCAGAAATAGGGAGATCCGCAGAAGAACTAAGGTCGTTGACGTAGCTCAGAGTAGCTAGAATTAAGTGGTAGTGGGCGGGGCAGATTGTTGGTAGAACCGATAGCCGCTGGGATAGAAAGGTTCTTAAGTGGCAACCGCCTACAGGATAAAGCATCGTTGGGAGGCTTCCAATAACTTGGACCCAGGACCTGGTCAGACAAGACTGGTCTTCTCGTAGGGATCCTTGAGGGAGACCTTTGTCCAGCAGTGGACGTCGTTGGAGTGATATGACTCTTGCACACCAAACACGAATGTACTAGAACCACTACCCGTGATGAAGGATTACTTCGACAGTGAGTGAAGCTTCACTTTCATCCACATGGAGATTGGTAGATTTTACCTTCGTAATTAAGATCGCAAGAGGTCATAGTGGCGTTATTTGCGGGCGGCCAGCAGTGATTATCTGTTGGCTAATGATAATTAAGTTTGTAATGGTAATAAGTTCCTGTCACAGATGACGCAAAGAGCGTTGTTATAAATTTAAGCCTTTGAGAGCAAAAGAGCTATTAGCAGGATTGTTTTCTGATATATTCTACAAGGCTTTGTTCAACGACCAAGGTCCAAACTTCGTTTGCGGAGAAGAAAAGCATTTATTTGTTGCAGCGTAGTGTAGTCGCTTAAAAAGTATTCTATAACCTGTAACCAACCTCAGATGTTAAGATATTTATTGTTCTGCGATCAGTCTAGCTGTATTGTCGTGATGAGACAGCAAAGATATTCCTGGTATCATGACCCATGTGAGGCATTTGGATAATGTCTGTATGTTTAGTATTTATAGATGTCTGTTGTTCAGGGTAAATAAACTGAGGTGGCAATAGACAGGACACATAGTTCGAAGAACCGATGGCCGTTTGGGCAGAAAGGTTCTCAAGTGGAGACCGCGTACCGGAAAGCGCAGCGTGGCAAAGCAACCCGCAAGGTGGTCGGACGACCTGGTTATGGTTGCCGGGACTAGTTGGATGCGGGTCGCCTCCAATCGGCCCATGTCGAAATGTGTTGAGGATATTGTGTCTCACAGTGGACGTTCTATGGCTGGAATGATGATGATGTTTATAAATAGATCTTTTTTTTTATTCGCCTAATTCTTGCGACAATTGCATTGGCAAACCAGAAGTTGAAACAATATTGAAGGATGCTTGGGATCATGTACCTACTGCCCTCATATTATAGTTTTCTGAATAGTTTCTATCAGCCACGGACGTTCACTGCTGAACATAGGCCTCCCCACAACGTGCGAACCTGTGCAGACTGCATCCACCGACTTTTCGCGACCCTCACGAGGTCATCTGACCACCTAGTCGGGGGTTCTCCCATGCTGCGCTTTCCCATGCGAGGTCACCATTCCAGGACTTTACTGCCCCAATGGCCATCCGTTCTCCGGGCGACATGGCCCACCCATTGCCACTTTAACCAGCAAGCTATATGAGCTGCGACCAAATTATTTTGAAAACCTATTTTCTAGATATCGTGAAACATTAAAAAAATCCTCGAATTTTGCCGAAAAATAAAAAGATTTGTATGCAGTCAGTACCCTCAAGTGTAAGTTTTGTATCTTTGACAGATGGAGAAAGTACAGGCTATCTTACAAGTGTATACTTTAATTTAACCGTTATGCTATTTTAATGATATGCGGAAAACTATTAAAGGATGTCAACAGGAGCGGTTGCAGCCTGAATTTTTTGGGGGAGTCACTAATATTAAAATATGCAGAGTAAATTAGACTTTATTGCACGGTACACAATTTTATTCCAGGCATTATAAAACAGATGGACGTCTTCTATTTTTATGGGCAAAACAAAGGTTTTTTTTTTGCAAATTATTAGAAGATTTTTAAATTTGACTTGTACGATTTTGGGAATGCGGGGGTTATGCCCTCTGTGACCCCGCCCTTCAAACCGTGCCTGGTCGGCAACCCTATAAAATACGAATTATATGGCTATCCAGTAGGTAATACTTTAAATTGTTGGCCCAAAATTATTTCGAACGTTCGGAACGCAGCCCATTCCCTCTCATAAGGGCGAAAAATCGACTGGGTCAATTTCAGAGCGTTTCAACCGGACTCATTAGTATCACCGCATTAATGGTGCCTTCTATTACAGATTCGAATGAGACCTACCGCGTAGAGATACTACCATATACCTCAACACAATATCTCAAAATGCCATTGGAATCTGTAATAGAAGGCACCATTAATGCGGTGACACTGATGAGTGCGGTTGAAACGCTCTGAAATTGACCCGACTACCTGCCTGACGTACCTGCCAGAAAACGGATCCGTAGGCCACGACATTTAACGCTTGATAATCCAAATTAAAATTCAAATAATTTATTTCAGACAAAAGTCCATAATATTGTTAGTAACATAATGTTGACACGACTGGTTCCTATTGTTGTCAGGCCTACTTGACATACGTTAAGGTAGTCCTGACTCGCTCAATCCAATGCCACATTATAGGGCAGCTAAATCTACCAGCAATCAACTTCAGAACGCCGTTTTGACTTCCCCTGACGCGACCCATAAGCGACATGATGACGACACATTCACCACTCTGCTTAAGAGTCCCCCTCAAGCTCGGCCGAATTTCATCTTCCCATACAAAGGGAGTTTCGTTCTCATTTTAAACCTACGTGTTTGATTGTAACAAAACTTTGCATATATAATGACATAAGGTATATCTAGGCCTGGAATAAGTTTATATGGCTCCAGTTTATAAAAAAAAACGAAATACGGCAAAAACAAGTTTTGTATGAAAAAGTTAAATTGACTGTATTTTTTTTGTATGGTATCTGAAGCTATATAAACTAATTACAGGCCTGCATATACTTTAACTTATTCTAAGTAAAAAGTTTCAGAGCAAACTAGCTAATCGTTTTAAAATGAAAGCGTAACAACTTTTGTATGGAGAACCGAGCTTGCTGGGGACTCTTAAACGTAAAAAGCGGATAGACCTATAAACGTCGATAATTTACTTATATGCATAGAAAACATCCAAGACTCGGGAACAAATATTTATGCTCATCACACAAATATTTGCCCTTACCGGGATTTGAACCCAGGACCTTCAGCTTTGCAGGCAACGTCACTCCCACTGAGCTAAACCGATCGTTAAATAGTCGAGAGAAAAAAAGTGTCACATTAAATCTTACAGTTTCAGAAACTTTTTGTGATCATTATATTTTAAGGTTTACTAATTACCCGTGACAATTTTTTCTCTGTACCCCAATAAAGAGTTTTGAGAAGTTGAGGTAATAATGTTAATATTTAGAACTAATGATTACTTAAGGAGCTTACAGCTATGAATGACCTTCGATCCGTAGCTCTTCGATTTCATGTTGTTTAAGTCTCGTCATATTGACAGCAACTGTCTTTACCAATATACTGTTTCAGGTTTTCTTCGCGAGTCACCGAAACTAAGATAAACGCCATCAAACTTCGTTATTGTTATGCCGTAAAACCAATTTTTGCAACAGTTCTTAAATATTACACACCTTTTAAAGAAAAGGCTGGCTTAGTGAGTTAGGTCTTTTCATAATAAACAATTAGGAATAGGTTTTGAGTCTATTAAAGTTTTATTGACAGACTAGATACGCAATCTTTACTTTTATAGACCTCTTTTTAACAATCCATAATTAAAAATATACTCGAATTTCCGAATGCAAGAAAGTGTTGAATAGAAACTGAACTATCATGTAAATCATGTTTTAAAGGTTATTTCATCCATTCCAGACACTAGAAATAGAACAAAAACCATCAAAAATCGCCAAATAGCCATAATTCCAATAACCAGGATAATTCCTGGCGTCTGGGTAACCTTAGTCCCAAGTGATTTGACTAACTCGTTGTTATAATGTATTGCGTTATCATAAAATATCTCACATCACATGTTACTCTGGCTAACGATGGAGGGTGATGTTTTGCTTATAAGGTTTCATTACGCAGAAATATGATATTCCAGTGGTCAAGTTGTATCCATAAGGACCTCTAGTAACACGTTTAGTCAAGAAAATAAATTGGGGAGGCAGGGGAGCATTGGGTAGTTGGGTGGTTCGAGCAAAACCTTGTTACTCCAGACGTGTAAAGTAAGGATAAAAGTAGTAGATATTTAATTGGGATGTTGACTGCACGCAAATAGAATTAAAATTTGATATTTCTATGATAGAAATATCAAAAAAAAAATATTAGTTCGATACCTTGCATGTAGCTTGTTTTATGAGCATTAAAAGTAAGGTGGGAAAGTCCATTTTTAAATAATTAAAATATTAATAACGAATAAAACCATTGTATAACCCATGTTTAAGGTAACTTTTGTTATGAAACCGTTTCGATAAACGTTTAGGTGACTAAGGACTATCAGGAAAAATTACTAAGTATAAAAATTACTGTGATATTTTCAAGAAAGAAAATTGTAGAGAAGGATTATTAACTAAGTATAAAAATGACGCATATTTAGCTGCAGAAGGAAGTTCTTAATTTCTCCATTATTAGGTAGAAACGTGTGACGTCACACTTTCGACTTTAGTTAGAAGCGTTTTTTGGGAAAACCAAAGATTTGACTTTAACATTGTTTTATCTTGATGATGTTTTAGGACATTGAAGGAGTTTTTTCACCAATTTTGAGAGGTCGTTCTTATCACATACCATAAAAATAAGATGGCAAAAATTTTCAACATCCCAATATTCCCAATTTCGTAAGTAACTGGCAACCGATCATGTTATTTAAAACAATATAGGCTATTAAATATTTACAGTCCGTTGGCACTTACAATAGAATTTGGACACTGTACGATAAAATCGGAAATATTAGTGTAATAAAATGATCACGGCAAATGACAATCTTGGAAGTACATAGAGCAGTTAATACCCGGCGATATTTTTACCGAGCTTCATAGCTATTGTTGTCTGGAAGGAGATTTCACGGCTCTTTATAATATCTATGTTAAAACAAATGTAAGTATTCGATTTTCTCTTTTTGAATTGTCATAAATTGCCATTGAGACATAAAGTCCTATAGAAACAAGGTCTTAAATCAGAATATTATTGTACTGCAAAGAGTTAAGGCTTGTTTTGCATGTACATTTAACTTGATTTAACTTTTAAAAGTAGAGGAAAAAAAGAGCTCGATTCCTATTCTAAGTGCTCACATACTGTAATGTAATACATGTATTGTCTTGAATTAGAAGGTGGTGCTCGAACCACCCGCCTGCTCAATGCCACACTTTTTACCCGACTACTACTGAACTAAAAAGGGGTTATATGACTTTTTCTCTTCAGCGAAATTGCGCGCACTTTCTCGTTATAAAATAAAAATTTAAGTTTATAAAAATCGAAGAATTTTAGAACGCCTCTTACTTTTTACGCCTACCTGCGAGTATCACTCACGATCGGACATTTATAGTGCACATAAACTAAATAAGTAAAAGTCTCATAATAATTATATTGACAATAATATTCTCTTCCGTTTCCGCGATTATCAATCGTTTAAATAACACAATTTAAACGGATATAAGTAATCCGTTTTGTTGATATATTTTCCTCTGTCAAAGTTACAATTTGTGCAAACTACCCTACTTTGAGAAAACAAATAAAGGTGTACACACATATCAGATGAGCCTGATCTGTAAAGACAGTTACACATTATGCCAGAAGGGCTTAATTTTTTTTTTAAATAATTTACCAAGAAACGTCTGGAACTCAAATGAGATACTATACGCGATATATAATCCGTTAAATTGTCTTATTTAAATGAGTAATAATCGCGGAAACAGAAGAAAATATTAACATTGACAATATTGACACAAATCTTATTTAATTTTATAGATATCGTCATCAGATGTGAATATGAACACACACAGCTTTACTTATGGCAAAAAGTAGTGAGTGAATGAATGGGCGAATGGGATTTACGTGTACGACTAATCTACTATTATAAAGTTGTAAAAAAGAAATGTGTGTGCATTAAAGATATTTTCAAAAAATATATCGTAGCGGACTATTTGTAGGTTACTTAATCGAAAAATATCTTTTTTATTTTTCTTGTAAGTTCCTATGTTGCGGCTTTATCACACCAAGTTGGCTACACGGATTTCAACTATTTTTTTACAGGGGTAGCTGGGTATCTCCAGATGGTCATAGGATACTTTTTACCCGACTACACTGTTGAAAAAAAGAGGGGTTATGACTTTTTCTCCTCAGCATACAGCACCTTTAGATTTATAGTAAAACGTAGGATATAAGTGCGAATAAAAAAAAAACTATTACATTTTAGGGCATTCAGTCTTGTTGGTAAAAAAAAATAATCAAGTTGAATATTCTGAGTGAGAATTGTTTATATTTAAAAGGTACGATACGATAATTATTTATTTTGTAATATTAGGTTATCGCGCGCAAGTCGACAATTAAACGAAATTTTGACGACCGGTTTGTGAAGCTGAAGGTCCTGGGCTCAAATCCCGGTTAGGGAAAATATTTGTGTGATGGGCATCAATATTTTTTCTTGAATTTTGGATGTTTTTATTTGTTTAAATAAATATATCCATAACATATATCGTCGTCTAGTAATCGCACAAGCCTTATTGAGCTTACCATAGGGCTAGTTCGATTTGTGTTAAAAATGGTCCCGTAAAATTTATTTATTGATAATATGAAAGTAAACTAACGGTAATACAAAATGTGACGAAAAATTACAACCAAAATTTTTTAATTATAATTATTATTATGATTATAAACGGTGACAAAAAAGGTTTATACTCATTAACTTAAAAAAGCCTATTTGTTTTTGTCATTAATCGACTCCGTATTTTTGCTTCAGATTTGTATTTTTTTGATAATAGCGCCTTCTTTCATAATTTTTAATTACCATTATAAATTGATTCAATTCTGCTAATAGAAGCAAAATATAGTAACACTGACAAAACACTCGACAGCATTAATCAGAACTACTGATGTGCAAATTGCGAAAAGTTTCCAAAATGCTTAAAAAAGTTATTTAAACACGTAAGTTACCACTAGACTTACGACCTTTTATATACTAAAAATGCTTAAAAAAGTCTTATAAACATGTTAGTTAACACAAGACTTAAGACCTTTTTGAAGCATTTTGGAAAGTTTCCGCAATTTGCACATTAAGTAATTAATAGTTACATTTCGAAGTGTTTTAAAATATTTTAATTTTAAGTTCATTATTATATGAATCCCGATTAGTTAAAAAACGTTAATGATTTCAGAGTAAACATAGTATACATTATTAAAAGTTAATTACAGTAAACAATACATAAAGATGGGACTTATAAAAATTATGAGAAACAATAAACAGTTATGACTATTATTCACCAGAACATACAAAAGAACTCACCGTCAGCACTCTATTGTAACCGAAACATTCACTTCACTTTTTAATTTTTCGAATTTGGAACACGGACCCGCGCGGCGTCCGTGCTGCCGCGAGCTCGTCGTTATGACTGCGCCTGCGACGATCGCGGCAGGAAAAATCAAAACTTCCTGCCAGCATCTTTTACTTTCCGAAATCTGTGAGGCTCAATTAATTATAATTATCTTTGCGAAATAAGCATGACAACGACAGCGCTAATTGTATGTATGCGTATTCAAGATAAGTAAATTGTAGTGTTTCAAAAACGAAATACTATTTGGCTTCCTATATCCAATAATACAAATGATGACTAAATTTAGAAAATTAGTCCGTACTTAGATTAATAGAAATATTGGAGACGTATTTTTTTTTACGTAATCAAAAAATTTAGGTGAGTCGAATTGTGTCGTGTGACGTCACTCCTAAGTACAGTTTGTACCTAGATATGACGTCACGAATTCACGAGTCACCACTCCTAAACTATAATGTGATTTATCTGTTCCAAGTATTGTTTTTATTATTTTGAAACAGCAAAATTTACTTATTCAATATTTTTTTATTATTATCTAACTGACACACTAATTAGTATTTTGATTATTCGTATCAAATATTTCAATACGAACTCAATTTCATACTGTTGCCGTACTTCTCAGTACCCATAACACAAGCCTTATTGGGATTAGTTCGATATGTGTAAAATTGTTCCATAATATTAATTAATTTATTAATAAAATCATGTCAAATATATTTAAAATTAATTAAGATAAAATAAGCGTGATAGGCCCCTTTGCGCCGCGAGTAACTCGGGGTGGGTTGTTCGACTAGGTTAGTTTGTAAAGTTAAGTTTAAGCTTATTTTAGAATTTTGTGAATTGTTTTGTAATGTCTGTAATTTAAAAAAAATCCAATATTAAAAATACTTTACTGGCAGCAGTTTTTTATAGTTAGAGGTTGAATTTGCAGCTAACTAAAATTCGGCGATACTAAATTATGCATATTTAGATTCGGACAAATAATGATTCGACAAGATGAACATTCGGCGAAATCAAATTATGCGACCCCTGTTCAGCGAAATCAGTTTCGAACATAATAAAATATCCGAAATTGATAGCACCCGCTAGAAAGTTGTGTGATATTCCTGCTGGTTTTTTTTTCCTCCGCTGACAAAGTTGCGGGCAACTCTTAGTTCTAAATATTGATGAACTGTATGTGTGGTGATTGTCACTTGAAGTGATTGTCTACCACTTTTTTGTTTCTAATGACCCCCTTAACAAAACAACAATAAACATCAGTCGCGTAACAAACTAAAAGTTTCGTTCATGCGTTTAAGTACCTGTTAAGTCGCAAGTTTCTCATTAACTAATTGTTTACTTAACTAGTCCAAGCACTATGTTTGACAGCCAAAAACAAACTTCCGACGTACTTTCAGTACTTGAGCTCAACTAATATATTACTTTGTCAATATTACGTTAACTTAGTAAGTTTCATGTATTTTCTACAAATTCAGCTTTTGTAGATATTTCTTGATCCTATCTCATTGGACACTTGAGGTTATTATGTTATCGCCAATAAATCGCTCGGGATAGTTCGTAGAAATAACAAAGATAACGCGTAAACATTTACATTAACAGATAAAGTAACAGAAGAAAGGTGTATTTTTGTAACTTGACCTTTCTATTAATTATATATTATATTTACTTTGTTCTACGTATGTCAATACTTATCGTAATTATTGTCCATCATGAAATGGGAAGATTTGTTTGAAGATGACAAATAAATTCTATGATTTGTAACAAAAATATATATCTTGGAAATGTGGTGGAAGTGAGAATTTAGGACTAATCAATAAACAAATAATAAATAAAATATTACGGGAGAAATTTACACAAATCGAACTAGTCCCATGGTAAGCTCAATAAGGCTTGTGTTATGAGGACTAGACGACGATATATTCAATAGATATATCACTTATGTAGGATGAGTGAAATGGAACGTAATATGATAACAAATGATAGAAAGAGATAGCGAAACAGATATTATGAACGCGCGTGGAAGAGACGAATGTAAAATGAACGGACGGGGAAGGATGTCGGTTGGTGCGGGGGAACTTTTTGGAGATCGGAACGGAAAGACGTGTTTTGCCCAAATACTTAATTAAATTTATTAATTATAGTTTTTTTTTATTTAAAACAGTGGTTTTGTTTCGCCCTTATCCCACACTTATATACATAGGAAAAGTCCAAGACTCAGGCACAAATATTTATGCTCATCACACAAATATTACCGGGATTTGAACCCAGGACCTCAGCTTCGCAGGCAACGTTTCTCCTACTGAGCTAAACCGGTCGTAAATAATGTCTCCATCCTTAAATAACTCCGTATCACATAGCGTCTGTCTGCTCGAGTGCAGGCTCATACTCAAGTTTTTCGGCCATATCTCAACTCTCAAGGCGGCACAATGACTCCATAGAGCAACTTGTCCTCCAGGGACCAGATCACGTGGGAGATCATCCATGCAATGGACTGACCAGATCAAATCTGCTGTGGGCGGACCTCTGCATGAGTGCACCCAAATGTCTGCAAATCGGGAGAGATGGCGGGACATTATACGGCGAGTAACATCTGCGCCTGACAGTACAAGCTGTTGATGACGTAACGACGGGAAAAGATGAAGAATTTGTAGGAATCAAATGACTATAAGTTAAGTAAAAATTTCCTTTATTCAAGCCTAGCTTGAAGCACTTTTGAATCGTTATTTACAAAAAGATTTTAGAGCAATTTATTGATAAAAATTGGAAACATAAAAAAAACACATTACTTAATATTATAAATATGAAATAATAGATGAAGAAAAAAAACCCAAAAAGATCGTCATGGAAATACAAAACAAATTGTATTTATCTAAAATGTAAAAAAAAAAACTCAAATGACAATATGTAAAAAATAATAGAAACAATAATTAAAAATAAAATATATGTACCTTAATAGGTAACTCGTTATAATATGGGACTAACATAAACAAAGAAAGCTCGAAAGGTCAGGAAATGTAAATTGAATATTCTTACAGAGCACTGAAAATGCTCCGTGGGTACTAATATCTACCTAGCCGTGATGTCATCCCTATAATGTGTACCAAATTTATACCAATACATATATCAATTGACAAAATTTCGTTAGGAAATAACCCCCCACCCAGTTATTGAGTGGTAACCACGCACAGGAAGACCCAGACATAGTGGCCTGATGACCTAGTGAGTTTGCTGGATGCGTGTCGTGGTGGCTTTTTGTCATATGATCATGATGATACAGATGAAAAGAGGGTACATCTTCTCTTGGTAGTCGACTAAGTTGTACACAAAAGTGGAAAGAAATGATATTTCTGGAGGGGGCACTCCATACATATAACCGATACCGAAAAAAAATTCAGCAAATATCAATGTGTGTTACATATTTCGACAGTACTTTTAAAATAATTAAAAGAAATATTTTGAGTATGCTAGATTTTTTTTTATTCAGTGGATATTTTCGGGAATAATGGTTTCGAAATTTGCATAAATTGTGTCCGCCCCTCTATTTGCTAAAACTTATGTCCAGAAAACGTGAAATACTTACAACGAAAATTGTTTTCAACATGATCGGCCATGCCGTTTATTGAGTTATTGCTAAAAAAACGGCGCTTCTCAACAAAATGTACCTTGCAAAAAATCCAAGAAAAATATTTTTCGATTCAGTGACATACAAATAGTCCGTTACAATCATTATTTTGAAAATATCTTCAATGTCCAGACATTTCACTTATATAACCTTATAATAGTATAGATATACATAGAAAACATCCAAGACTCAGGAACAAATATTTATGCACATCACACAAAATTTGCTCTTACTGGGATTTGAACACAGGATCATCAGGCAGCGTTCCTCCCGCTGAGCCAAATAGTACCTATAGATAAGCTGACTGATGTCTTTCGGTAGACGTTCTAAATGTTTCTAATAGATCTAATCATCACGAAATAATTGGTTTCATATCATTTTAAAAATGTTGTAGTAAATTTTAAAAAGTATTACCTTCATACAAATCAGCCGATAAAAATTAACTTTGCTGCTATAAACTTAAGGTCGGAATCTAAATAAGCGCCTTCTCAAGGTCAGTAAACTATACCATTGCTCTTGTCACGTTCGAATCATCACAGTATGTCATTATGGCTCAGTTATATTATAGACCGAGGCATAACCGTCGGTAGCCTTACCTTACCTAGTATCGGCAAAAAACGGAAAGAGGAATATGTTGAAAACGTAGGGACAGATAGTATTTGTGTTGTCATAACAAACGTAAACGGCTATCGAAATATTATTGTAATAAATTCAGTAGGTACGTTTTTTAAGTAATGAGTGGCAAACGGGCAGACAGGCCACCTGATGGAAAGTAGTCATCGTCGCCCATGGATATGTGCAACACCGGAGGAATCGCCCATACTTTGCTAACCTTTGAGTGCCCTGTTAACTCGCTTCTTGAAGAATCCCATGTTATAGCGCTCTGGAAACGCCTCAGGGGGAAGGTCATTCCACAACTTACAAGTACGTGGTAAAAATGAGTGGCATGCTCGTTGCTTGTAAAGTATTAGCCAACTCATAAAAATGCGCCCAAGTGCAAGTTTGACGTGCCCATCGAAGATCCCTTGCAAACTTTTAGTTACACTAATTTAAGCAGAAGAATTTAAAAAGTATGAAAAACAAAGCTAATTTTTGTAATAAAATAAAAACTAAGGTTTCATCTAAACTGATAGCTGACTTATTTAAACAATACAATTTTAACTTTTTCGCGTCTCATTTGAGTTCCCTCAAATCTTTGTAGGTTCCGAGTTTACGGGGTCGACTGAGAAAAGATATCTATTCTCTGTCAAAGTTACAATTTGTGCAAACTACCCACTTCGAGAAAACAAATAAATGGTCTAATGTGTAAAGATATAAACATGTGCTTTTTTTATTTCTAAAGTTTCCGAGACGTCGGGAACTCAAATGAAATATTATATATACAATAAAATCCGTTTAAATTGTTTCATTTGAATACTCAATTTGTATTTTGTTAGGCTTGGTTTATTTTTATTTTTGAGAAAAAAAGGATCGGTTATGGCTACCGACGGTCGTATCTGGGTCTACACATATTGAGGTGCGACACGGATCACCTGTATCTAAGCTTATCGGCACTTGCTATGCAGACAAAACTTAATGAATGGTGAAAGTAGCTTTCGATTCTACCCGCCGACTGTTTGAATACTTTGAATAATAATGTGCCATTAAGCGACTAGACATTGTCCGTGGCTTTGTTCGCTAGAGCTATATAGCAAGCGAGTTCGATTAACATATTTTTAAGTTTGTTGGTAAATATCTTATCACTTACCGAGTCAATAATGTCGCTCGGAAGGGTATTGATTTTAAAATATCAGCTCAACATAGGCCTTCACTAAAGAACACCACTTTACCTGAAGTCACCCATAACTAGCGGACTCCCACGACCTTTAAAGTTGCCTTAAGAGAGGCGTACCCATGCTAAAATTGTCATTGAATTGTTTTGTTTTTTATTTCTGATTCACAATGATAAGTAATTTTTTTACCACATAAAAAAATAAAAGTGTGTATTGTAAATATATGAAAAAAGTGGTAGATAGTTTTATATATGCTATTATTTATTTCTTGCTCATATGTTCGACCTTTGTGTACCTAATAATGTTAGGTAGTTAACAGATAGCAGGACGATTAGGGCGCTCAGTAGAGATAAATGGCGGATAAAACATTTTATTTAACACCTAAAAAACAAATTACGTTATCCATTCTGTACCAAAGGAGCAACCAAACGGAAACCTATTTAACTACTAAGTCTCCCCTGGCTGTCACAAGACTGTAACTCTTGAACCTCAATAGATAGAGACACGTTTCTTGTCAGAGTTTGTATGTCTGTAAAAATAATAAAATTAAATTAAATTTAAATTTTCATGGGGATAAAATGACAAAAATGGAAGTTTCGTCAAGCCACTCCGTGGTATGATGACATACACTTGGCTGGTTTTAAATGCTATAATCGGCTTTCAAAATCGCGTTCTTAAACTATGTATATTTGTGGGATTTAATTTAACACAAGTCTGTGAAACGATTTCGAATCAAATGCAACGTACATGTAATGTATGTAAAACAAATCGAAAAAAAAACATCCAATATTTAGGCTGTCGGTCAGATTTAAATTGGAACATTTTGTTTTTATTCTGATAATCGATTTGTCATAAAATGCAATCTTTCAGTAAGTCTTTCACTTTGAACTTAACTTTCACGATTCTACGTCTGAAAAATATTTAAAAAAAAAAACCAGCCAAGAGCGTGTTGGACCATACTTTGTGTAGAGTTCCACAGCTGTTCATTAAAAAAATTCACTAGTAACAGATGAAAAAAATACGATATGAAAAAGGGAACTAGTAAAAGAGCGTATCTCCACGGCACTTGCGTCCTTTTGCTGAGAAGCGCAGTTTGTCGGCAATAACTCAAAAGTGGCGAAACGGTTATCATGTTGATCTTTGTAATTTTTTAAATTTTTTTTGAATAAGGTTTTGAAAACCACAAAAAAATTTATGCTTCTTTCGGGGCGATTATTTCCGAAAATATTCACAACAAACAAATATTTTTTTAAACTAAAAATGTTTTTTTAAAATCGGTCAAAATATGCACCACACATTAATTTCGTTCGGAAATATATATATTTTTGTTATTTAACTATCAAATTAAGTAGCAGCTTATATAAGACGCCTATGCTCCATATTTCATCAATATATTTCTTGTAGTTCTTGAGTAAAGTGCCCGTGACATACGGTTGGACGGACGGACATGACGAAATTATAAGGGCTTCCGTTTTTGCTATTTTGGCTACGGCACCCTAAAAAGCAATAAATATTGTTTTTAGTGCGCAAGTATAACTAAATTTATTCAGACATGTACCCTCGTCACATTTGCCTACTCAATAACTTCAAGATTTACTTTAAGTATTGCTTGTAAAATAAGTAGCGTTGAATTCAGTGAGAATAATATGTATCGAATAACACTAAGCCGTGAATTTATTTATTAGAACTAAGTAACAAGACAAGCTGTTATTGGATTTGATGTGATCCTTTGAATTTTTCTATAGGTATCCAGCATTTTCCAAGAAATGTCAAAACGGTTACTTCGAACAGAGCAGCTATCCGTAAAATAGACCCGACAGTAATGTTATTTCGGATATATTTCCGGACGTATCACTTGCCACGTCGAATTAGACCCCAGTTTTACACATCGAATCTATTCAAAGACACATTAATCATTATAGATAGATTAATATTTACAGTAATAAAATTGCTAATGATAAAAAACCGGCCAAGAGCATGTCGGACCATGCTCAATGCAGGGTTCTGGCTGTTTATACAAAAAATGCACTGCAGATGAAAAAAAATCGTTATGAAAAGAAAACACTAACAAAAGAACGTATCTCCCTAGCACTTACATCCTTCTGCTGAGAAGCACAGTTTTTTGGCAATAACTTAAAAACGGTATGTTCGATCATGTTGAAAACTATTTTCGTTGAAAGTATTATTTAGTTTTATATTTGTAATTTTTATTAATTTTTTTGACATACCGTTTAGAAAATAGAGGGGGAGGGGGGGGAATACAATTTTTGCTACTTTTGGAGCGATTATTTCCGAAAATATTCACTTCAACCCTCAAATGAAAATGACAACTTTACCACGGCCCCAAGTGCCCGGCGGCTCCAGTTGCAAAGCTGGCGGGGACGGACGTCGGCCGAGCACTGGAGCCAGGGGTGCTAAGAATCCCCGGGTGGGGGCTCCTCCGTCAAACGACCTCGGCTATTGATAGAACGGACAACCGACGTAGATTATCGCTGGTAACCTACAACACGCGCACGTTGAGGACGGACGAGAAGGTCACAGAGCTGGAAAAGGAGGTCAGTAGGATGCGCTGGGACATCATAGGGCTATCTGAAGTCCGAAGAGAGGGGGAGGACACGATAGTCCTGAAATCCGGCAACCTGCTGTACTACCGGGAGGGTGACCAGCAGTCCCAGGGTGGTGTCGGGTTTCTCGTCCACAAGTCTCTCGTTAACAACATTGTGACAATTTCGAGTATGTCGAGCAGGGTTGCGTACCTGATACTCAGAGTATCTAAAAGATATTCGTTGAAGGTCATACAGGTCTACGCACCGACCTCGACTCACCTGGATGAGGAGGTGGAGGCCATGTATGAGGACGTCAGTAGAGCCATACAGGCTTCCAAATCACACTTCACTGTTGTTATGGGAGACTTTAACGCAAAGCTGGGGAAGAGAGGCGATAACGAGCTGAAAGTGGGGCAATTTGGATGTGGGCAACGGAACCAAAGGGGCCAGATGCTGGCCGAATTTCTGGAGAAGGAAGGACTCTTCATGATGAATTCCTTCTTCAAAAAGCCGCCTAACAGAAAATGAACCTGGATGAGTCCCGACAGTTCCACGAGAAATGAGATAGACTTCATTTTATCCACAAAGAGACAAATATTCAATGATGTCTCAGTGATCAATAGGGTGAAAACCGGTAGCGATCACCGAATGGTGCGAGGCACATTGAATATGAACGTCCGTCTAGAAAGGTCTCGCCTAATGAAGTCTATGCCCCGAGCAACTACAGCCCACATACAAAACCCCGAAGACTTTTAGCTGGAGTTAACAAATCGCTTCGCTTGCCTGGATAATTGCGTTTCCGTGGACGATATAAATAACAGGTGAGTAGAAACTGTCCACGAGATGGAGAAGAAATTCTTCAGACCCCGCCGCAAAGATAGACCCCAAAAACTATCCGACCATACTCTCAACCTCATGGCTGAACGACACTCGATGACGCTGCAGACTTTTGAAGACGCTGAAGTATACAGGCAGCTCAATAGACGGATCCATCGGTCCATGCGGCATGATATTAGTATCTTTAATACTAACCATATTAAAGAGACGATAGAGCGGAACAAGGGCTCTAAAGTGTTTGCAAGGGACCTGTCTATTAGGCAAAGCCAGCTGACGAAGCTGAAGACAGAAGACGGCAGTGTAGTGTCGACGAAGCCAGAGGTGTTGAGAGAGATAGAGAAGTTCTATGGGCAGTTATATACCTCGGCTGCCAAACCTGCTCATGACTTGGCCAAAGACCCGAGAGCCAAACTTAGCCGACACTATTCCGAAGATATCCCGGACGCCTGCACGAGATTAGAATGGCCCTTAAACAGCTCAAAAACAACAAGGCGCCGGGTGATGACGGAATCACTTCAGAGCTTCTGAAAGCGGGTGGAACATCGGTACTTAAGGTCCTTCAGAAGCTCTTCAATACTGTATTGCTCGAGGACATCACGCCGGGGGCATGGTACGGGAGTGTGGTGGTGCTATTTTTCAAGAAAGGTGATAAAACGCTGCTCAAGAATTATAGACCCATATCGCTTCTTAGCCATGTCTACAAGTTGTTTTCCAGGGTCATCACGAATCGTCTCTCAAGCAGGTTTGATGACTTCCAGCCTCCCGAACAAGCCGGGATTCGAAAAGGCTCCAGTACCGTAGACCACATACACACGCTGCGGCAGGTTATACAGAAAACCGAGAAGTATAATCTGCCACTTTGCTTAGCGTTTGTGGACTATGAGAAGGCCTTTGATTCCGTCGAGACATGGGCAGTACTGCAGTCACTCCAGCGATGCTGGATTGACTGTCGGTATGTCGAGGTGCTGAGGAGTGTGTACAACAACGCCAGTATGTGCGATCACGTTGCAGAGAGGTGTGAGACAAGGAGATGTAATATCTCCGAAGCTCTTCACCAACGCAATGGAAGACGCCTTCAAGCTCTTGGAATGGCAAGGATTCGGCATCAGCATTAATGGCGAGTACATCACGCAGCTTCGGTTCGCCGACGATATCGTGGTTATGGCAGAGACGCTGGAGGATCTCGGTACGATGCTCGAAGATCTCAACAGAGTATCCCAACAGGTGGGCCTTAAGATGAACATGGACAAGACGAAGATCATGTCGAATGTCCATGTAGCGCCCACCCCAGTATTGGTTGGTAACTCGGTCCTCGAAGTTGTTGACGAATATGTCTATCTAGGACAAACAATCCAATTAGGCAGGTCCAACTTAGAGAAAGAGATCAATCGACGGATCCAACTCGAATGGGCAGCGTTTGGGAAACTGCGAAGTGTCTTCTCGTCCAGCATACCTCAGTGCTTATTACCGGTGATTCAACCAGTGCGTATTACCGGTGATGACCTACGGAGCCGAGACGTGGTCTCTGACTATGAGCCTCTTAAGGAAGCTCAGAGTTACTCAGCGAGCTATGGAAAGGGATATGCTCGGTATTTCTCTACGAGATCGAATCCGGAATGAGGAGATCCGTAGACGAACCAAGGCCACCGACATAGCATACAGGGTAAGCAAACTGAAGTGGCAAAGATGGGCAGGGCACATAGTTCGAAGAACCGACGGCCGTTGGGGCAGAAAGGTTCTAGAGTGGAGACCACGTACCGGCAAGCGCAGCGTGGGAGGGCCACCAGCAAGGTGGTCTGCCGACGTGATTAGGGTTGCGGGGGCTCGCTGGATGCGGGTCGCCTCTATCCGGCCCATGTGGAAATCAATTGAGGAGGCCTGTGTCCAGCAGTGGACGTCCTACGGCTGACATGATGATTCACTTAACCTTTTTTTCAAAACCTCAAAGTTTTTTTTATGAAGAACTGTTACACACATTAATATGTGCCACACATTGATACATGCTGATTTTTTTTTTCGTTTTTCACTATATGTATGGAGTGCTCTCCCTAGAAATATATGTATTTTTTATTTAACTATCTAACTAAGTAGCGGCTTACACAAGACACTTATGCTCCAAATTTCATCAATATACATTTTATAGTTTTTGAGTAAAATGACTTTGACATACGGACGGACGGACGGACGGACATGACGAAACAATAAGGATTCCGTTTTTTGTCATTTTGGCTACGGAACCCTAAAAATAAGCTAAGAGACAGAATTTTCTAGCCATCACAATGAGGAAGAAGCGTGGCTGGTTCCCGCAGAGTGCACTGACGATCTTGAGAGGGTAACGGACGCCTAGTGACTAGTGGGGAAGGAAGAATGGCTGACCAACTTGCCTATGGGTGCTCACGCAAATTTCAACCCTGCATGCAAACCTCAGGTTTTCTCAGCACCGAGACGAGAATGGTGCCAATTAAATAGAATCCGCACTGGACACGGCCGTTCTGGCGAGTTTATATTCACGTGTGGATGGTGTGAAACACCGAAGTGTGATTGCGGGGCACCAGTTCAGTCCATGGACCACATCGTCCGCGAGTGCCCACGACGTAAATACCCTGGAGAACCTCTGGACTTACTATCACTAAGTGGAAACACAGCCCAGTGGGTGAAGAACTTAGATGTTAATTTGTAAACAGACTCGAAAACAAGAAAGCCATACGATAATAAAAGTGACTAGTGCAAAACTGCCGAAAGTGATGATCTTTACGAGACGTCTGTTTGGCTGTTTGGCTTCTTCTTTAGGTATTTTTCTGATTCCGGGTGTTTTGCAGCATCTTAGATGGCATAGAGCTAACCTTAAAAAGTGACTCCAATAGCCACAAAAGTGGCACAATGTTTAATTTATGTGCGTCTTCATTCTCGCCGCACAATGTTGAGTGAAAGTGAATATTTTAAATGTGAACCTTTTCTTCGTGAAACAATATGGCACCTGAGGTTCTGTTGTTATTGAGTTTTGTTTGTTTTTGTTATGATACATAGGTTCTGCCAGGACAGTTTCTTAATACATCCTTGCAGTTTTCCTGAAAATAGTAAACCCCGTTTTAACCTCTACTACTCCGAATAATAACTGGCTTTAGTTCTCAACTCTTTCACTTCACTTCTTCAACTTTTTTTTGCTATTATTAATTTAATCATCATAATTATTATTTCAGCCATAGGAGGTCTACTGCTGGACACAGGCCTTCTCAATAAACTTCCACATGGGCCGGATAGAGGCGACCCGCATCCAGATATAGATTTGCTACGCAAAAGTTTGTTCTTCAATATTTTTTGTCCCATTCGTCTTTTCCCCCACTTTTTTATTATCCTACGCGGCTATGTTATTCATTCCCATTAGGTTATTTCTTTGGGCGCATTAATTCCTATCCGATTTTGTTGCTAGATGTATTTTTTCGCATGCATTTTGTCACCTAGTCCATATAATCCTCAAACATATCGATACCTTTACATTCAAAGGGCATATTCATCATTGCATTGATTTAAACTTACACGATCTTCACTCATTATCACAACACAACACAACAAAACGAGGCTTAAGGCAAAAGGGGACTTAGGTTATTAAATAAATCATATTCATACGCAATTAAGCCCCGTTTTGTTGTGTTGTGATAATGATATTCATCATTGGTTTGTGTGGCGTTTATGCCCTTTGAGTTTAAAGGGATCGATATAATGTTTAACCAGTAGTTTGTGATATGCATCTAGGGTTAAGGCGTTATTGAATAACAAACATCTAAACATCCAAACTAAGTATTTAGTAGTCCAATCCTGCCACATTCTCAGATTACCGACCTATTTCCATTCTTCCTTTCTTATCCAAAGTCCTTGAACGTTAAGTATTCCAGAAACTTACTTATATATGAATATAAATCCATATCAATCCGGTTTCCGATCCGGTCACAGTATAACTATTGCTCTCGTAAAAATTACGGATGATATTCGGTCGGGTATGAATGACCGGAAATTGACGGTGCTAACGCTTCTGAATTTTAGCAACGCGTTCAACACTGTTGTTTATGCAATTTTGTTGGCTATATTACGTTCTATTAACATATCTCCTGCGGCTATTGAATGGTTTCATAGTTACCTAACTAATCGTCGGCAGCGTATAAAGGTGAATACTTCCCGCTCCCCTTGGTGCAGCATACTTTCTGGCGTTCCGCAAGGCGGTGTGCTGTCTCCACTGCTATTTTTATTTTTTATTAATTGCATTACTTATAATCTATCTTCTTTTTATCACCATGTCATAACCATGGCAAATTGTGACTTGGAGCTAATTTCAGAGTGGACTAGTAGCTATGGCCTGAAAGTTAATCCTACGAAGACGCAAGTTATCATCATTGGCAGCTCAAAGATGATTTCTAAAGTTGACTTTGCTGGCCTTCCAAGAATTGTATTTAATGGTGTTCAAATTCCTTTTTCTGACACGGTAAAGAGTTTAGGAATAATCTTGGATCGCACTCTTTACTGGGTGCCACAGCTGAATAAGGTTAGCAGGAGGGTGTACGCCGCAGTTGGTTCACTGAGAAGGCTTCGTAATTTTCTTGCCATCGCCACTAAAATTGCGCTTGCTCAAACACTACTCCTTGCCATTTTTGACTACGCCAATGCTGCCTATCTAGATCTTTCGGAGGAGCAACTTAACAAACTTGAGCGAATTCAAAACATCTGTATTAGGTTTATATTTGGGTTACGCAAGTATGATCATATGGCTAGTTTCCGTTCACAACTCAAGTGGCTCCCTATCCGTCTTCGTCGTAACACTCACATTCTTTCTCTTCTCTATAATACACTCTTCCATCCTGCGACTCCCCGCTATCTCAAAGAACGTTATAGTTATCTTCTATCAGCTAGGCCTGCACAAAACTTTCTTCTAGCTGTTCCATCATCAAAGTCAAAGTTTTATACAAATTCTTTTACATTCCGGGCTACTGTGTTGTGGAACTCTCTTCCGCTCGATTTAAGGCAAGCGAAGTCATTGCTTATTTTTAAAACTAAATTAAAGGATCATTATATATCACTCCCATAATTTCTATTTTTAATTCTGCTACTGGTTTTCTAATCACTTTGATGTCAACTGTATCATAGTTTTCTTTCTTGTTTTGTATATATGTATATATATATTTAGTATGTATGTTTAATATATATATGTATAATATGTATGTTTGTTTTTTATTTATTTTTGTATTATTTGTAATCTTATCTCACCACCTACTCATTCCTAGCTACTTCGTGTCATTTCCGCTACCTAAAGGTTGTCTGGAAGAGATCGCTCTTTAGCGATAAGACCGCCTATTGACTATCGTATTTTATGTTAAGGCTCTATTGTACTGTTTCTGTTGTTGGTGTGCAATAAAGAATTGTTGTATTGTATTGTAGTGTATTGTATTGTATTGTATTGTATTGTATTGTATTGTATTGTATTTATAAATACCGATCAATATAACATGATAACCTAGTGAAAGACTTCTTAGCTTAGGTTTTCAAGGTATCCTTACTACGGACGACCGGTTAAGCTCAGCGGGAGTAACGTTGCCTGCGAAGCTGAAGGTCCTGGGTTCAAATCCCGTTAAGGTCAAATATCTGTGAGAAGAGCATTAATATTTGCTCCTGAGTCTTGGATATTTTCTATGTATATAATGTAAATATATCTATTAAGTATATAGTCGCCTAATACTCATAACACAAGCTCTATTGAGCTTACTATGGTACTAGCTAGATTTCTAATACAATTGTCCCATAATATTTATTTAATTATATTTAACTGGCCCATTTAAAAGTTACACTCTGTGCATCGTGGATGAGCACTAAAAATATCCACAAAGACAATTAAGGAAAAAGATAAAAAATTTCTTCTTAATCAATCCTTCCTTACTATATTATAAACGTGAATTGTATGTATGTACGTTCCACTTAACCTCAAAAACTACTGGACGATTTTTTATGAAAATTTCTAGTTATGTACCTTATATATCAGAATAGGACATAGGCTATATATAATTTATGTCAAATTTCATACCTTTTAGGGACGAAAAAGGGGATGAAAATTTGTATGGACAATAAACATTTTTTTACGCTAGGAACTTGAAATCTTGAGTTTTGGGGAGAGACATAAGCTTTATATATAACCTTTTATCAGCGATAAACGAATCTAAGGCAGACGAAGTCGCGGGCGGCCTCTAGTACTATTATAAAGTTGTAAAAAAAAAATTTATGTGTCGTTGTGGCTACATCAATCGGCTAAACGGATTTCAACTATTTTTGGTACACGGGTAGCTGGGTATCTCCAGATGGTTATAGGATACTTTTTATCCGTCTATGAAAAAAAGGGGGAAATATAGAAAAGAAGGGGGGTCATGACTTTTTTCCTCTGCGAACGAAGTTGCGGGCGTCTTTTAGAATTATAATACGTACCAGATGCTTTTAAAATGTTGAATACCAAAGACTACCTACCTAAATTTTATCTCGCGCTCACTTTCACTGTAAGCGTTTTCATTTCTTTTTAACCTCAATAACTAGCCACATTTCAAACTAACAACTATCTCATCGACTCTCGCAACTAAAATGCCGTAACTGATACGACCTTTCTGCGTCATTTTATTAGTTCTGGGTACCGCTACTAGAACTTACCTAGCTTAAATGTACAAGCGCCCGTGCAAACACCTTCAACCTGGGGACGAGAAGGTGCCCGCAACATAGTTCGCGAAGGAGATAAAGTCATAACCCCTCTCGTCGGATACAAAATATTCTATAACCATCTGGATGGATACCTAGCTAGGTACCCGTGTACCAAAAATAGTCGAAATCTGTTTAGCCGATTTGACGTTATGTGATGAAGCCACAACGACAGAAAAAAACAAGTTTCTGTCAAAAATTTCATTTTTGTGACAAGCTTTTATTGCCAACTGTACTTTTCTTTAAACATCCATCAACTACTCACCGAGACGATTCTTAGGAGCCCAAACTCGGTAGGATTGTCTGATTTTATGACAGAGTTCCTATGACCATCTTCCAGCTCCATCAGATTAGCTCCATGACATAATAATATTGCATTGTCATTCGATTTGCTTGTATATGCAAATTTTGAGTATCACCGGAAACCGGGAAGTGGTGAGCCGGAAAGTCAAAATGGCAAAAACGGAACCCTTATCGTTTAGTAATGTTTGTCCGTCCGTCCGTCCGTATGTCACAGGCATTTTACTCTGAAACCCAAGATGGATGTTGATGAGGAAAACAGGTGTCTTGTATGAACAAACAATATATTTCTAGAGGGGGCACTCTATACATGTAACCGAAAGTGAAATTTTTTTTTCAGCAAATTACAATGTGTGGCACTATTTCGACAGTCCTTTTAAAAAAGAGTTAAGGTCCACATTTGTATCATTTGCCCGTATCAGATCATCGTCGCGTAGCATGATCGCGTGTCACGATCACGCGTTTGGACGTTGCGCCGATCCGATCACTCGCAATCCATTTGCTACGCGTATCACACACTTGTATCGGAAGAGTGCGGCATTATCGGCGCGCCGACAGTAAGCGTCCAAGCAGCGCGATACGCAGTCATGCTACGGCACGGTGATCGGATACGAGCAAATGATACAAGTGTGGACGCACCTTTAGAGATTTTAATTTTTAACTTAAAAAGTTGCATACATACGAAAATTGTATTCAACATGATCCAATATACCGTTTTTGAGTTATTGCCGAAAAACTGCGCTTCGCAACAAAAGGGCTTAAGTACCGCGAAGATACGCTCTCTTGCAAGTGCTCTATTTTATATCGTATTTTTTTCATCTATAGTGCATTTTTTTGTATGAACGACTGCGGAACCTGAGCATGGTCCGACATGCTCTTGGCCAGATTTTTCTTTTTTAAAGCGTTAGTAGAAACGGATTTTTGACGTTGTATATATTTAAAATTCTAATTAGTTATTTGCATAAGTCATTTCCTCATTTTGTAAGGTAGCGGACTCAAATTTTAGAAACATAAATAATCTAGACTAACTATTATAAAGCTGTAAAAATGAAATATCCGTACATTGTACACGGGCATCACGCTCATTTTTACCACGCACTTGCAAGTTGTGGAATAACCTTCCCCTAAGGTATTTCCAGAGCGCTATAACATGGGATTCTTCGAGAAGCGAGTTAACAGGGCTCTCAAAGGTTGGCAAAATATGGGCGATTCCTCCGGTGTTGCACATATCCATGGGCGATGATGACTACTTTTCATCAGGTGGCTCGTCTGCCCTTTTGCCACTCGTTACATAAAAAAAAACATTGAAAATATTAAAAAAAAAAAAAGATTGTAACTATTTGGAGGTCACTTCATTGAATTTTATTTCACTTAATAAAATGTTTGTATGTTTGTATCTGTCGTTGTGGCTTCATCGCGCAAAGTCGGCTAAACAGGTTTCGACAATTATTTGGTACACGGGCAGCTGGGTATAGGATACTTTTTATCCGACTACGATGAAGAAAAAAGAGTAGATATGAATTTTTTGAAGTTGCGGGTAACTTCTAACTTTAACTTTTACCCGACTACTGAGATTAGTTTTGTTACAAGCGCGAAGTAATAAGTTTTAGCCCTTCAAGGGGCTAAACTTCATGATATCATAATAAATATCTAGGTAATTGTTTAAATATTATTTGTGATTTCTCAATCAAAATAATATCCTTAATTTACACTATGGCCTCAAATATTCGTTATTTTGTACATATACGAATGTAATCGTTCTTCTTACACCATATTTATCAACAAAATTTCAATAAAAACACAAGGATTTTCTCATTATCCGTGTATTATTTTCTTATTACTTTTGTGTACCTCTCCTTGAATGTATTGTGTTGTACTCTGTTTTGTGAGGTGTGCAATAATGAGTTATTGTATTGTATAAATATTATGTACGGAGCGTACATTACCATAACAGACATAGGTTTTGTATCACAATTCGGTACGGCTCTTAATTCCCGACGCAAAAAAGGGTGCGTTATAAGTTTGATCGATGTGTATGTGTGTATGTCTGTGACACCGTAGCTCTGAAACGGGTAAACCAGTTACATGCAGTTTTTTTAGGGTTCCATACTCGAAGGGTAAAATGGGACCCTATTAGTAAGAATCCGCTGTCCGTCCGTCTGCATGTCTGTTCGTCTGTCACCAGGCTGTATCTCATGAAACGTGATAGTTAGACACTTAAATTTTACACAAATAATGTATTTCTGTTACCACCATAACAACAAATACTAAAAACAGAATCTTTTTATGTCGGTCTGTCCATGTAAGCATCCAATATAAAATGACCAAACACCACGTACATTTTGCTTTGAAGTAGGTGTCTGCTAACATTGGGTTTTCATAGATATAGTCGTTTGTAGCGTATATTTTGTATGGAACCCTCGGTGCACGACTTTGACTCCCACTTGGCCAGTTTTATTTGAAAGCAGGTTTTCTAGCTGTGGTTCTTAAATCTTTTTATCTAAATCGATTCAGCCGTTTCAAGGTCCTCAGCTCTTTTGTTAGCGGCGTTAGGGATCTTAGACGCATACGTATATTTGGCATCTTTGGGTGCTACAGACTATTTGCTGCTGACTGTACGCTCTCCTGTTCCTTTCTACGTAAATATACGAAAAGGTATATTAAAATCAGAAAAACTGGGACACCAATTCCAGACTTGATGTAAATTTAACTAGGTCACGAACTTTGCGTCACTTACATATAAATTTTAATTTAAAAGGACACTTCTTGTTTACTCATTAATGTAAAACGCCTGAAGATTTCTTCAAGTTCAGGCGTTCGTGGGAAAAGTTGCTATGTATTTTACGACAGGCGCTAATACTTAATTATTGTAGAGAAAATCTTCTCTGGAATGTTGTGCCTTGGGACGTTAAAGGTCGAGAAGAGAGATTTTAAGGATTAAATTTAAACAGGATAAAGAAAAATCCGATAAAATGTTCGCTAAACTCTCTCTCGCTAAAATTTAATCGAATGATGCGATGTAGCGCGATTAGTTAATGCAAAATGAATGTTTTTGGGGTTCCGTACCAAAAAAAGGTGTGGCCAAAAGCATATCGGGCCATGCTCAGTTCCGAACAGATACTACACAGAAATGAACTGCAGCTGAAGAAATAACAAAAATACGATGTGAAAAGTGTACTAGCAAAAGAGCATATCTTCGTGTGAGGTTTTCGGAAAAAACTCGAAAACGGTATATCCGATAATGTTGGAAATATTTTTCCAAGAAAGTTCTTATTAAGGTTTATCCTTGTAATTTGTTTCATATTTCTAGAAAATAAAGGGACGGGGGTAGGAGGGGCACAATTTATGCTACTTTTGGAGCGACTCTTTCAGCAACTATTTACTAAATCAAAAATAATTTGTAGAAAACGCAACATATTTTTTAAAAAACTGTAGCGAAATATGTGCCTCACATTGATATTATTTGGTGAAAACATTAACTTGAGGTTTAATAATCATTAGGAATAACCATTATTAGATAATAAATATTAGTGCCCGCAACTTCGCGGCGAAAAAGTCATAACCCCTCTTTATTTATTGAAATAAAACAATTTAACGGATTATATCGCCCCTCCCTATTCCCTCCCTCTTTATTTATTCACTGTAGTCACGTAAAATGTATCATATAACTATCTGTGAATACCCAGCTACCCGTGTCCCGAAAATAGTTAAAATCTGTTTGGCCGATTTGGCGTGATGAAGAGACAATGACACATACAAGCAAAATCAGCGATCTAGACGAATTTATCGGTCCATCTTCTTTGGGGTCTTCCCACGCTACATTTTCCCCCCATTCGAGACCTTACTTCTCCAACAATTGACAACATTTCATATTTTCATAAGATCTTCGTTCGAAAACCATTCCTTTAAAAATGTATTTTGTATTCAATAAAAATATTTTGGGATATATTTTTCCATTAATTTTGAAAAAAAACGCAATCTACTTTAACAATAGATGGCACTAAACACCTTACATAAGCTGCTTTTTCATGACCAGTGATCTGAGGTGTAGTAAACACTTTACTACTTTTTATTCTCGCTGGTATTATCTAGTTGTTTGTGCTTGCATTACTGGTTCGGAAAATGAGGTAATTTTTTTATACGCCCTTTTAGAATGAATTACTTTTCAAATTGCTATTTTTGTATGAAAACTTGAGTTATTACGAAAAATTAAAAAATTCGGGCACCTTAAAATTTCACCTATTTTCTAACCAGCCCATAAAATAAAGGAGTTAAAAATTTGAAATATTGTCAATCATCGGCTCTACGAGTAATTTTTACCCCGCTTGCTCTTACTTAACCTTTCTAACAAAAAATCGAATAATAACATTTTCGTTTCAGTGACCTCAAATAGTCCTTTACATTTTTCTTTATATCTTCAATGTTTAGTCATTTCACATTTACAACTTTATATATAGATATCTATTTAAAAAAAATAGAATATATGACTATAGGTCTAGCATAATATTTTTTTCTGTTTCCGCGATTATTACTCATTGAAATAAAACAATTTAACGGATTATATCGCGTATATTATCTCATTTTAGTTTCCGACGTTTCGCAAGCTTTCCAGCTTTCCATGGTCACGGGTGGACTGAGAAAAGATGTTTTTTCCTCTGTCATAGTTACAATTTGTGCAAACTACCCATTTTTGAAAAAACACAAATAAAGGTGTACATACATGCCAGATGGGCCTAAGCTGTAAAGACAGTTACACATGTGCCAGAAGGGCTTAATTATTTTATTCTAATAATTTACCAAGCAGCATTTCACAAATGAGGCGTACTGAGGAGAAAAGAAACGCTGCAAAGAAAAACTCCCAGGCTACCTCATTACTAATGATAATATTTAAAAAACAGAGACTATTAAACTACTTTTAAACAGATAAGATATTTTACACCGTTCGGAAATTAAGGTTTTGCAGTCCTGTGTCTCGCTTGTTCCTTGATTAGATGTATTACAGGATCCCGAGCTGGTGGTAGTGACAATCCATCTTCTCTATTGAAATTAGGATGCTTTTATATCTCAATAGCCTCGCGTAGCATTCTGGGAAAATATCTTTAATATTATCCGTTAAATTGTTTTATTTCAATTTAGCTCTAGCAATCAAATAGTGCAGCTTTAATTGTTGTTGGCAAAAATTCGAAGTCTAGCTCCTAGTCAAGTAGGGTCAGCATCATATGAAATGAAAGGCTTGATCTGTACATTTTTGGACAATTTTTTTATTTTTTTTTATTGTGAGTAGATTTTGTTTTACTAAGGAAAATGTGAAAAAAAACACCATTCCCCCCTTTACCTCCGAAGTTTACTAAAAAATCTGGATTTTACTGGTTATTATGTTATTAACTATGAATATAACACGAAAATTATAACCTACTATTTATCTATATCTATCTGTCTAACATTTTTTTAATCACCAAACTTCATTTTTGAATAAACCGGTTGCATTAAGTTTATGAACTTAACTCAAGCGTAAAGTTGAGTCGAAGTTAGTGAAAGTTTGTACGGAACTCTCGGTGCGCAGTCAGACTCGCACTTAACCGGTTTTTTTTAGTTGTCTTGTAGGTGATTTCTTAACTCCGACAAAAAAGAGGGGTGTTATAAGTTTAACGTGTCTGTGTATCTGTCTGTGGCATCATAGCGCCCATACGGGTGGAACGATTGAAGTGCGGTTTTTTTGTGTCATAGATAATTTTATCCCGAGTGTTTTTAACTTTGTTTGATGGAAATCAGAGCACTCGTCTCCACGATATTCAGCTTTTAGTGGAACAAGTGATCGGATCTCAGCCAATATCGAAAGCTAGGAACTCCAAATTTTGTTGTTATGTTAATTTGTGTCGGGGGGTTTTTAATTTTTGTTTTTTTTTTCTATAGTTGTTTAATTGTGGGTGTCTGTAGAAATAGGAATATTTCCGTAGTGTGCTATACGTGTTTACCTCACCCCCCGCTAAACATGCACGAAAACACTGTTTAGGAAGTGACAATAAAATATTACACTTGGTGCAAACCACGTAAATAAATTATATATTGTAGCTTGGTATTTGATTCTTTGTTTATGTCAAATGGAATGTTATACTAAATACATGAAGAAAAAACAACATTCGTAAAGTCCTTTTTCTATCTTAAATTGGTATAGGCTGCCTCGTTAAGCGACGCTTAGACAGGGACTAAAACCAATAAATGATACAGTCTACCATCTCCATTAATGAAATGTTCGAAGATCGAAACGAGCGATTAAATATAAGGTTTTTATTAAAATAAAATTACATTTCTTATTAACTGTAAATATCCCGGCCATCTGAACGTCATCATCATCAGCCGCTCACTCTTGGCAGAGTGGTCGTAGTTACACCAATGGTGTCCACATTTGGATCCTCATCCTTTTTAGGGTTCCGTAGCCAAAATGGCAAAAACGGAACCCTTATAGATTCGTTATGTGTGTCTGTCTGTCTGTCCGTCCGTATGGCACAGGCATTTTATTCAAAAACTATAAAATGTACATTGATGAAATTTGGAGCAAAGGTGTCGTGTGTAAACCGCTTCTTAGTTTGATACTTAAATTAAAAAAATATATACGCTACGTGTAACCGAAAGTGAAAAAAAAAAAACAGCAAATATCAATGTGTGGCACATATTTCGACAGTACTTCTAAAAGAATTTGAGGTTTCTGCAAAAAAAATTGATTTAGTCAATATTTTCCGAAATATTCGCTCCGAAAGTAGCAAAAATTGCCCCCCCCCCCCCCCTTTTTCTAAACGGTAAGTTTAAAACATATGAAAAAAAATTTAAATATAAAGCTTCATAAATACTTCCGACGAAAATTGTTTTCAACATGATCGGACATACCGTTTTTTTTGTACGAGTATAAACGGCTGCGGAACCCTTCATGGGCGAGTCCGACTCGCACTTGGCCGTTTTTTCTGATATGCAGCAGCTCTCGCAATGCGTCTCCATTACACCCGGTTGTCTGCGAAGTGAGGGCACTATACCATAGCACAGGACTCTATATATAATGTATATCCATACTAAAATTATGAATGCGAAAGTGTCTGTCTGTTACCTCATCACGCTCAAACCGCTGAACCGATTTGGATTAAATTTGGTACGAAGATAGTTTTAGTCCCGGGGAAGGACATAGACTACTATTTATCCCGGAAAAATACCCTTATCCGCGATAAACGAATTTAAGGCGGACGAAGTCGCGGACAGAACCTAGTTATGCATATAATGTGGATATATTATAATTTTTTTATGTATTGATGTGATAATTAGACCCATTTATATAACCGGCATTATTTATTTAAATTTTAACTACTAGTAAATAATGTAGCTAGCAGTGGCGTGGCGTCCATATAATCTGATTCCCACCGGGTTGCCCAAGGAAAGGCTTATAACCTTTTTCTTTAAATATGAGTAAATAAAATACGCTTCGGCTTTCCTTGCAATTTTCCTGACGACACGCGTCTGGTAGCTATACCTAGTAATTTTAAATTTGTACGTCTAATTAACAGATAGAAAGTGGAGCATGTGGATTTAGTTAAGATTTATGTATACCCACTTTTTTACAAATAAAATAATCTCTCTCATTTTTTGTGGGGTCTTTTTAATAAGGTCGGTCCAGCGAGTCCGTGATCGGCCCCGTCCTCTCTTGCCTTCCATCTGGCCCTGTACTACCAATCGTCTATCTGAACCTAACTGAAGATAAAATCACAATAAATAATAATTTATGATTGTGACATACATTTCAAGGCAAAGGTCGCGAAACACGGAAAACTTGTACCTGTTAACAGTGTTAAAGCAATTGTCTCAATTGCTTCAGTAGACGATAATGTGGACAAAACTGGTTGCATTACGACCAAGGCAAGTCAGTCCATGATGACCGCGTCCGCAGTCGCAAAGGATATTCCATTTAACAATGTCTCAAATAAATATAACACTTTATACCTCGGTTTACACATAATTAATCCTTCCTGATGATCTGATTAGGTTTTTCTGGGTTTTCCCTAATCCTTGCAACAAATGTTGGATCATATTGTATGTCTCCCAGCAAATACTTCTCTCATTGTTACTGACAATTCGAAAGTGCTTGTATCTAAGCCTACTTGAATAAAGGATATTTTGATTTGATTTGATCCTACTAATGTATACTGAAATAAACGGTGCCCGCAACTATGTTGGCGCAAGAAAAAAGGTCATAAACCTCTTTTTTGTTTCAGCCTAGTCGGGTAAAAAGTATTAGCCATCATATAGTGGATATGCCCAGCTAAGTATATATAATTGTGCCAGTAGTGGTTGAAATCCGTCTAGCCGTTATGACGTGATGAAGCAGAAAAGGCACATATCCACATACATACAAAAAATACATATGTGTATGTCAGTGACCCTCAAATAGTTCGTTTAACACATTTTTAAAAAAACATTTTCGATTTCACGCATTTAAGTTTGACAATTCTGTAATAGTCTAAATATTCGAGAAGGAGACCGTAACTTCGCAAGCGGAGGAAAAAAATCATAACCCTCTGTTTTCTTCAGTGTAGTCGAGCAAAAGTATCGAAATAACCATCTGGTAGAAACCGCAAGCCTACCCACGTGTAAAAAATAAATAAATAAATAAATATTAGGGGTCAATTTTACGCAAATCGAACTATGCCCATGGTAAGCTCAATAAGGCTTGTGATATGGGTACTAGACGACGATATATTTAATACATATATCACTTATATACATAGAAAACATCCAAGACTCAGAAACAAATATTTATGCTCATCACACAAATATTTGCCCTTACCGGGATTTGAACCCCGGACCTCAGCTTCGCAGGCAACCCACTCATGCCAAACCGGTCATGAAGCCACTGCACACGTCTGTACATTGAAGATATTGTCAAAGAAATGGTTGTAACGGACTATTTGGAGGTCACTGATCGAAAAATATTTTATTTTTTGAATGTTTGTATGTGTCGTTGTGGCTTCATCACGCAAAATTGGCTGAACGGATTTCAATTATTTGGTACACTGGTAGCTGGGTATCTCCAGATAGTTATAGGATACTTTTTACCCGACTACGTTGAAGAAAAAAGAGAGGTTATGACTTTTTCTCCTCCGCGAACTAAGTTAATTACAGTGTCCTGCAAATTAGTCAATATCACTTCTAAAAATATCTTCAATATACAGGCGTGATCGAAGAAATAATTATTTACAATAGAGTTCCAAGAACATCTTTACATTTAAATAAATTTATATACAGTATGACAAAAACTTGCTAACAAAGCATGTAACAGTTCTATCTTTTCACTCAATGCTCCATATTTATATTTACAACGTTTCATTCATGGAATCATTGCCACACATTGACGTTTTTTACAGAAAATATAAATCTTTTCATTTATTTTTAATCTGTAATATACTTGAGCTAGCCGTCTTTATAACCATTCTTAATCCATACTAATATTATAAATGCGAAAGTGTGTCCGTCTGTTACCTCTTCACGCTTAGACCGCTGAACCGATTTGGATGAAATTTGGTATGGAGATAGCTTGAGTCCCGCGGAAGGACATAGGCTACTTTTAATCCCGGAAAAATACCTTTATCCGCGATAACCGAATTTAAGGCGGACGAAGTCCGTACGCACGGTTGCTGGGTAACTGGGTATCTCCAGATGCAATGGTAATTGGGTATTTTTTTACCCGACTTCGCTATCGAAAAAAGAGGGGTTATGACATTTTCTCCTCCGCGAACGAAGTTGCGGGCAACTTCTAGTCTGACATAAAAATAATAAATTAATACATTTATGATATTTAAAAAAAAATGTAACACGTGCTATTTAAAGTTCACTGAGTCACAAAATAGTTTATTTTTTATTTATTGAATTTATTAATTTAAGAAATTTAGATATTGAAAGGTCTGTACATTGAAGATATTAAAAAAAAAAATTGTTATGGACTATTTGGAGGTCATTAAAATGTAAAATATTTTTTTTTGGATTTATGAATGTTTGTATGTGTCGTTGTGGCTTCATCACACCAAAACCTCTGAACAGATTTCAACTTTTTTAGGTACACGGGTCGCTGGGCATCTACAGATGGTTATAGGATACTTCTTACCCGACTTCGCTGAAGTAAAAAAGACGGTTATGATTTGACTTTTTACTCTTCCGCGAACGAAGTTGCACCTTCACCTAGGTTACACCTTCTAGCTAGGCACAAATATACATGACAATATATTTGGCGCTTTGTATGCTACGGACTATTGTGCCCTGTCCATTGCCACTTTAGTTTGCTTACCCTGTTTGTAATGGCGGTGACTTTGGTTTGTCTACGAATCTCCTCATTTTTGATTCGATCTCGAAGTTCGAAGTTAGTTCCCAGTACCGGTGGCCGTTGGGGCAGAAAGGTTCTCGAATGGAGACTGCGTACCGGCAATCGCAGCGTTGGAAGGCCACCCGCACGGAAATCGGACAACCTGGTTAAGGTTGCGGGGACTCGCTGGATGAGAGTTGCCTCTATCCGGCCCATGTCAACCGGACGTCCTATGGCTGAAATGATGTAATGATGCTAATACGGACTATTTAATGCTGACTGTACAGTCGTTTATTTTTATATTGCTTAGTCCACGTCAATTGGCAATGAAACAGAAAAACAATCGACTTTTTAACTATAAAAACCCTATGTCCTTGATGTTAAAACATGCTTCACTTAAAATGGCAACTTGCTTCGTGTTGACAAGATTAAAATTACTTTGACATTGTTTGGTGTGACTAAATGGACCGTAGACGACCTGAGACTTGCTTCGGTACAGTGTCACTTCGGTAGTTCTGCAAACTGCACTTATTTTATCTGACAAAGTGTTAAAATCAAGTGAAAATGGTTTGTTTTCATTGTTTTATTTATCTTAATTTATTTTATCATCTGCTAGATCAATAACATTATTAAACATATCAAGGATTAGATTTAATACATAAAGCCAACAACAGATGTCGTCAGATGATGTTAGGGCGATTTATTTAATCTTTATTGACCATTAGAAAGTGCTATCGTATAGGTGAAAAACATAAGTAAGTCATCTGTTGTATGTAGTAGTGTAAAAAAATGATATGGAACTTATGTCATTTTTCTAATATGGAACGTCAAATTGCCTATACGGATACGTTACTACTACATACAACGGGTGGCGTATAACTGCGTTCGCGGAGAGGAAAAAAGTCATAACCCTCTTTTTGCTTCAGTGTAGTCGAGTAAAAAATATTCTATAACCATCTGTGAATACCCAGCTACCCGTATACTGAAAATACTTTAAATCCGTTTAGCCGATTTGGTGTGATAAAGCAACAACTACACATACAAACATACAAAAGATCCAAAAAAATATATTTCGGTTTAGTTATTTATATATTCGTATGGCATAATTAAAAAGTAGGTACAGAGGATCATAAATCTAACTCTAGAGAATTCGCTAATAGTAAGCATTCGGTTAAGTGACCTCCAAATAGTCTATTACAAACTTTTTTTGTAAATATCTTTAATGTACAGACATTTCATTTTTACAACTTTATAATACCTATTACAGATTGGAAGGTGCTCATAGTTTCGTTTACGAAGAGGAAATAAGTCATCACTCTCTTTTTGCTTCAGTGTAGTCGGGTAAAACAAATCCTATAACCATTGACTACAACGAGATAGAGGCGATGTTCTTAAAACTAACTTAATACGTGTAACAATTTTACAGTTTTATCTTTAAACCATAGTATAGTTTAATTTTAAACCTAATATCAGTTACTTTAAGCAAACTGTTTGCCTGGTTTCCCGTAATACAGACCTATACCCAATTGAGGGATCCCCAGGAATCTCAGTATACCTATTTCTATGTAATGCACGAAACATTCAAATGTACCAGTGATGACAACGTACGGTAAAACCCGGATAGTGGCCCCACTTTATGAAGTTACATATCTCTTGGTACAAAAAGCAATATTCTTTAGTAGTAAAACGAGTAGGTACTTTGGTTTATTATCTTCAAATTCGTGAAAGGAATAAACATTATCTTTGATAATATTTTCTTCTGTTTCCGCGATTATTACTCATTGAAATAAAACAATTTAACGGATTATATCGCGTATATTATCTCATTTTAGTTCCCGACGTTTCGGAAGCTTTCCAGCTTTCCATGGTCACGGGAGGAATTGTAACTTTGACAGAGGAAAATACATCTTTTCTCAGTCCTCCCGTGACCATGGAAAGCTGGAAAGCTTCCGAAACGTCGGGAACTAAAATGAGATAATATACGCGATATAATCCGTTAAATTGTTTTATTATCTTTGATGTTTCCAGTCTTGGCGATTTCTACGGACCTCTACATTTTGGGGCAAATATCCCATATAAAGGATAGTTGCATAATCCATGTCAATTAAGTGTAGGATAGATGTCCCGTCGAGCAAACGGACATTTACCCAGCAAAAACTTTGATCGCACGTACCTAGCCGTCCCATGCAATCGCACAGAGACATGCGACATGGTCAACTTTGTTGTAGTTGCTGAGTATCTTGATAGATAAATAAAATAACATATTGTGTTTCATTCGCGAAACTAGAGTAATTGCAAGCGAGGCAACTATACCCCCGGGGCAACTATCCCGGTTTTACCATACCTATTGTATCTTATCTGTTGAATACCAGAAAGGGTTGAAAACGAAAAAACACAGTTTCACAACTTTATAATCTATACTATAAAAATATTCTTTAAATATTTAGGTACTAGAAGAAGCACGCAACTTCGTTCGCGGAGGAGAAAAAGTCATAACTCGTCGTTTTCTCTTCAGCGTAGTTGGGTAAAAAGTATCCTATAACCATCTGGAGATACCCAGCTACACGTGTACCAAAAGATGTGGAGATCTGTTTGGCCGATTTTGCGTGATGAAGCCACAACGACACATACAAACATACATAAAATCCAAAAAATTTTTTCGTTTTAGTGACCTCCAAATAGTCCGTAACAATCAATTTTTTGAAAATATCTTCAATGTACAGACATTTCATTTTTACAACTTTATAATAGTTTAAATATTACAATAAAATTATTATAAATATTCTTATAATATTTAGGTATGTAATGTATGACACGCCGAGGATTCGTCTCCAATGTCATACATTTGTATTTAAATTGAAACAGTATGGAATTTAAAAATAAGATTTAAATGTGGTCACAAACGCAACGATCATAGGTCCGGTCCGCAGGATGCTTATTTATTACACACACGAAAAGTTAAGGATTGCTATTAGTCATTATTAAATCGTTTACGCAATTCAACGCGATCTATTTCAATAATTGACAAACAACATCATGGTTTTATTAATTGTCGAAAGGCAGTTTTTGGAAATTGCGAGCTGTTTGTTATTGTTACTCTGTATGTTTATTGGTTAAAGTTTTAAATATTTAAACAAAACTTGTAGCTTTATTATTTAATGATTAAATAGAATGTTTGGTTTTATTGACGAATAAATATTAAGCCGTACATGGCTGGGATATCGTTTGGTGACGTTTATGTTTTTGTCGATACGATTATAATGCATGCTTAATATAACTTAAATTATACGTCTAAATTTCACGACGTATTTGGCCTTTGAGACGTGAAAAATTCCTTGGTGCCTACATGCCATAAAAGTACGTTTCTACGCATTTCGTCATGTCCGTCCGTCCGTCCGTCCGTCCGTGTGTCATAGGCATTTTACTCAAAAACTGCAAGATGTACATTGATGAAAGAGGTATAGGTGTCTTGTGTAAGCCGCTACTTAGTTTCATAGTTAAATGATAACAAAAAATATCCTCAAGAGGAGGTTTCTAAATAAAAAAATGATTTAGTTATATATTTATATACGGAAATATTCGCTCCGAAAGTAGCATAAATTGTGTCACCCTCCCCTATATTTTCTAAACATTATGTCCAAAAAATATCACACGGATAAAACCTAAACAATACTTTCAACTAAAATTGTTTTCAATTATGGTCGGATACACCGTTTTGCAGTTATGACCGAAAAACTGTGCCTCTCAGCAAAAGGACGTAAGTCCCGTAGAGATACCTATGCTCTTTTGCTACAATGTTCTTTTTCATATCTCACGTCAGTATTGTATTTTTTGTATGAAAGGCTGCGGAACCCTACACTGAGCACGGTCAGACAATCTCTTGGCCGGTTTTTATTTAATTTAAAAGGAGTATTCAGAATTGTCAGGATTTTATCTTATAAAATAACAAATGTATTCGACGAAAAAACAAAGACGCTAGAAAACAAACTGTACATACGAGATGTTAAAAAGTTTAATTACCTACAACACATTTTATGTAACTAAATTAGTAATACAACAACCATCGATAATTTTCATTACAGAAATAAGTCAATCGAATATGGTTTTAATTAAAGCCTTTAACAATGTCTTTTTTGTAATGAGCCCACCTTTCACTCTTTATTGCTCATTTATATTTTAAAGTTTAATCTTGGCAATTTCTTCTGGCAATTTCAAACTCAACTCTTGTGTATTTAATACAAGCGACTGGTTTGAGAAAACGCGTATTTTCTGTAAACATAAACTTGACTTTTCCATCAAGCATTGCGTTGGGCACAAAAATAAATAAATGAAGAAACGAAAGTAAACAGTTCATTTTCTGCTCTAAAGAACAAAACATTTCTTTCTCATCAGGACAGATGATTACTTTCCGTACTGCCTTATCGTCCAAATAAAGTTATCATAATGTTTTTCAAGTTTGAACTTATAAGTGTAAAAGACCCTTATATTTTCGTTCGACTTTGTCTCAGAAAAGATAAGAAAAAAACTTTTAAACAAAAAATAAAACCGACTCCAAAAAAACTAAAAAGTAAAAAATAACGCCATAATTCAGTTTCTTCAAATTACTTACAACTAACCATTTGTATACTCAATCTATCCAGTATATACAACTAATGTTATTTTGGCGTCGGTGCCATATAAAGAAGGTGTAAAATATTGAAAATTGTCGATTTACTAAGTTGTGACACGATGGCACCGACTCCAAAATAACATTAATTGTATATACTGTATAGATTGAGTATACAAACGGTTACTTGTAAGTAATTTGAAGAAACTGAATTATAGCGTTATTTTTTACTTTTTAGTTTTTTTTGGAGTCGGTTTTATTTTTTTGTTTAAAAGTTTATTTATTTTACACTTTTTAGTTAATCGTTACTTAAAAGTGTATCTCGTGACGATTCGAACAAGCCCAAATACGGCTAGGATACATAATTTTATTACATAGATCTGGTGCCTACCTTCCGGCTCCATCCTCAAATCAATTCGATGGTACCATTCTCATCAGGAACATTTAAATTTGTGACTATGAAGTTGCTTAGCTAAATTAATCAAGATATTTTGTCGCCACCCGTAAATCATTTATCATTGAGGAGTTCCGATGGCATTCTGTGGTCTTCTGCATCAGTTCCACTTCACCAATTTACACTTTCTAAATGCAAATGCTTATTATGTTTCTTATAATACCAGAATCGCTATATGTATGCCTACAATATTTGAGGAGTTCCTTCAATTCCTCATGGATTCCATCATCAGATCTTCACCAAAATTAAATGGGACCAACTAGAAAGTATCTTCTATAAAACCAAAAAAAAAATTTTGAAATCGGTCAAATAGTCTTTGAGTAATCGGTGAACATCCAGAAAAAAAAAAAAACATTCCGTCGAATTGAGAACCTCCTCCTTTTTTTGGAAGTCGGTTAAAAAATGACGTACATGAGGGGGGTAAAAGTTAAAAGTCTAGCTACTGGGTCAAATGGGATATCATATGAAAGCACTTAACCTGCACTTTAAAAAAAAATATATATTATCAATAGTTAAATCTCAACCGTCCAATTACCTACATCTGTTTTTTTTTCAAATTACAAGTATATAAAAAAAGTTATACGAGAATTGAAACACATATTCAGTTAGAGATGTATGTAGAGGCACACTAAAGGATACTTTGAAATTCGAGCTATACGCGGACGAAGTCACGGGCAAAAGCTAGTAATAAATAAATAAGTTCCACCGTAAGCTCAATAAGGCTGGTTTTATGGGTACTTGACGATATCCATATCCATACTAATATTATAAATGCGAAAGTGTGTCTCTCTGTCTGTCTGTCTGTCTGTCTGTCTATATGTTACCTCTTCACGCTTAAACCGCTGAACCGATTTGGATGAAATTTGGTATGGAGATAGTTTGAGTCCCGGGGAAGGACATAGGTTACTTTTTATCCCGGAAAAATACCCTTATCTGCGATAAACGAATTTAAGGCGGACGAAGTCGCGGGCAGAAGCTAGTATTTAATATATACATTACTTATAAACATAGAAAACATCCAAGACTCAGGAGCAAATATTTATGCTCATCACACAAATATTTGCCATTACTGGGATTTGAACACAGGACCTCAGCTGCCTTCGCAGGCAACGTTACTCCCACTGAGCCAAACCGGTCGTAGAAAAAATAATTTCACCTATCTTACCCGGACACATTTTTAAAGGGATTTGAGACAACGTTTTTGAGAATATGCCAGTTAAGTCTTTCTATCAGAAAATAATATTAACTTTCTGACAAAAATTTGCACTGTCAATTTTCTGTTTATTATTACATCTATGGTAATGGTTCAACACTGGTGTCCTACCTATTTCTGACACTTTCTGCTCCATCAGTTCGATGGTATCATACTATTACATTGTCACCGAAGTTACATAAGTATTGATTTTTACGAAAATATTGACGTTTCACTATCACGATCTTCGTGATTTTTAAAGAGAATTTCTCCAATAAGAAACTATATTCTTATAAACAACTTCGTCCGCGGAGGAGAAAAAGTCATAACCCTTAATTTTTTCTTCAGCGTGGTCGGGTAAAAAGTATCCTATAACCATCTGGAGTGATATCCAGCTACCCGTGTACCAAAAATTGTTGAAATCCGTTTAGCCGATTTTGCGTAATGAAGCCACAACGACACATACAAACATACATAGAATCCAATAAAAATATTTTTCATATTAATGACCTCCAAATAGTCCATAACAATCATGTTTTTGAAAATATCTTCAATGTATAGATAATCTATATTAGAAGGTCAATAAAACGAAAAGTATTTTTATTTTTTGGATGTTTGTATGTGTCATTGTGGCTTCATCACGCAACATCGGCTTAACAGATTTCCACAATTTTTGATACACGATTAGCTGGGTATCTCCAGATGGTTTTAGGATACTTTTTACCCGACTACGCTGAAGAATAAACGACGGGTTATCACTTTTGCTCCTCCGCGAACGAAGTTGATATCTTCTAGTTGAAAATAATAGAATGTTATCATTGTTTAGATCTTGGTTATTTACATAAGTATTATTATTTTATTTGCTTCTAATATGGAATTTCGCAAAGTAACGCCTGAATTCACAATCATTTACATAAGTATGCCAAAGTTTAGCTCAATTGGAAACCGGAAAAAAGGTCCAATTTAACTTGCAGATTCCACCCGAACAAACATACATTGCAAGTTAAATAAAAGCTTGTAAAAATACTGACTGTTGAGTTTGTTTCGGCTTTCTTCTCAACAGTGGTCTCCTCTTGAGAAATGGCGGTACACTCAGACTTGTAGAAGTGCCCTCACAGCCTTCTTACAGACGAATATTTTTTCATTATCTCAATAAGGATAATAATATTGGACAAATGAAACAGACTCAATTACGAGTACTATCCTAACGTTGCATGTATATCGATAGACTGTTATGCCGAGCCGTTCTTGAGTTAATCTTTGTAATGACCTTAAACTATTGCACAAAACTATTAAGACATCGCTTTCTATATAAATGTACTCGTAACAAAGAAAACACGAAGGCTTTATCTAAGTATACTATTAAAAACTTGTAAAAATGAAATTTCTGTGCAATGCAGATATTTTCAAAAATGAAATAGAAAAACACTATTTGAAGGTCATTGAATCGAAAAATATATTTTTTTGAAATTTTTGTATGTTTCATCACGCCAAAAGGGCTAAACGGATTTCTAATATTTTTGGTACACGGGTACCAAGGTATCTCCAGAGGGGTTATGACCTCCACAAACGAAGTTGCGGGCGCCTTCTAGTTAACAATAAGTTTGCTCTGTTTGGAGATTCAAATCACTTATAAATTATTTTGACATGGTTTAGCAGTTTCTTGAGTCCTCCTTTTAAGTTCCACGACATGATGTGTCATGTTTAATAAAAATAAATAAAAATAAAAATAGCTAAAATAAAATAATTTAATAGCAAACTGTAGTTACGTGAAAAGGAAATAGCAATATATCATGAAGTAAACAAAAAAATCTTTGTCTTTGAAAGTTTCGAAGTTGCGCAGTTTTTTATTTTATTTTAATCTTTATTTATTTACTATATATTTACTAATTCAACAATTTATAAATTACCAGTCGAACTAAAAAATCTTTGCAATTTTTTACACATGGGCATAGATGTAGGTAATGTTTTAACTACGGGAACTGTCCATTAAAAATCGAATAATCTATTTTATAATTATATTGTTATTTATTAGTGATCTTTTTTCTTTTTTTGACGCCCAGAGACCCTATCTCTGAAAGTATAGGTTAAGTAATGTATAACCTATTAGACCCGCAGACAATATACTCGTACATCTCCCTGTAAAGTGTGCCTAAGTATTTGTCTCTTGTATTAATACTGTTATTAACTATAATGTAATTATGTAGATCGTGAATGTTTATTTCTATTTATTGTAAAATCAGACATGTACGCGCCGTTGTGGCCTACTTGTAGAACAAAGTTTGGAATTTAATGTAAAGAAAAAGCGATTCGTTCTATATATAACTTGAACTCCCGTGACTCCTTAAGATAACTTTTTAAAGACATCAATATGTTAACCGTAGCGTCCCAATATATTTATGAGAATATTATTTATGTTATTAAGAACCTAGAGTCTTTTACTAAGAATTCAGATATCCACAATTTTAATACTAGAAATAAAAACAAAATCGGTATTAGAAAGTTCCGCGTTCGTATACATTTTTATAATAAGCTACCAGATGATGCTTTGAAATTATCGTTTCCAGCTCTCAAAAAGTACTTAAAAGAGTCCCTAATGGCAAAGGCTTATTATAGGGTAGAGGACTATTTAACAGACAAAAATGCATGGCCCAAAACAGAAACCAAACAATTTACTTTTACCGGGACACGGTTCTTATAAGGTGGCATATCAAACGTATACATAGTTGTTTTAAATAAAAATCACTGTTTTGCTTTTTTATATTCTAGATTTTTTTTTACTTTTATAAGTTTTGATATGTTTCCTTGAAGAACTACGCATTGCGTTTATACTCAAAACATATATTTAGGTTAGGCTAAGCACGAATATTGTAATAGATATGAGTTATTTCGAAAAAATGACAGACTGTTGAGTTTGTTTCGGCTTTCTTCTCTTCAGTGGTCTCCTCTTGGGAAACGCCGTAGAGTCAGACTTGTAAAAGTGCCCTTGTGGCCTACTTACAGAATAAAGATCATTATTTCATTATTTCATTTCATTGTGTTGACATAACAATTATTATTTTGTATTAACTGTACTTACTCTTGCAGGTATCTTATATTATTATGATTATGGATTTTTTTTATTTTTTTTATTTCTCCTTTATGACATTGTGTTGATTAGGTTAACCTAGATTGTAATGAATATTTTTCGACTATGACATATTATTTTCCCTAGTTTTTATTGTGTTTTTATTTATATAACTATAATATTTATAATTCTATATAACTGCCGATCTTTTTGTGAATTCATTCTATTTTCTAGGACATGGAAGATGTGTAATTTTCAAAAAGGAATTATATCTAATCTAATTTAATCTATGAATACTTATATAAGAATAACATAAACTACTTATTTAATTATACACTAAAAATAAAGAAGAAAACTAAGTTGAGCCAGGTTTCGAACCTGAGCGCCGTTGCAAATTGTGTACCGATTGTGCGTTCAAAACCACGAATAAGGGCCTTATCACACTTGGCGAGTTACGAGCGAATTTTGTATGAAGGCGATCACGCAGCGAGTTCTCCGCGACTGATATTTGTATAGAAAACACGCTCGCAACTCGCAAGTGTGATAAGGCCCTAAGCCTGGGTACTTACGTAAGTCAGGGCAGCGACTGTACGAGTATTCATAACCCAGTTGCGTTAGATTTGCACCTAATTTGTACGCGACGATATACACGCCGGTTGCAAACTTAACCGGTCAATTAGGTTAGATTACGTGAAATTCGGTGCGGAACACTCAGTGCGTGAGTCAGGGTCGGCAAGAACCTCCTCCCGAATTGCTGTGCCCTTGCAGTGGGTCACATCTAATGTATGATACGCAATAAATATTTGAATTTTAATTTGAAGTTGCAGGCGCCTCTTATAGTTAAAGGTAGAAAACAAATAAAGACGCTTGACGATCAAACACCTACATTGTTTCAACCATCTAATGTAGAAACGTGCTAGATAATGATAATAAGCAATAAGTCTATAGTCACGTTTTTGATATATTACTGTCGCACATGTTAACGGGCATTTTCACTTTTCACAAGCATTAACAAGCATTAAAAAGTAGTGGCCAGAGGTCGTCAAGAAACTGGCGCTCATCTTAAAGGGATGTAAGCAACTTTTGACAATTTTTTTGTGTGATATGTTATACAACGATTTCAATTAAATAAATTATGGTGACAAAACTACTTCAATTTCATAAAAACACTCCATGTTACAACAATTTTAAAGTCACGTGGACACAATGGAGAATACTTCACTTAAAAGACATCACTTAATTACAATTTGCGCACACAGTATAAATATAATTATAAAATTCCCAAGGTCAACAATAAGCTTATGTACAAAAGTGCATTCATTGACGCAATGCGTGTCTTCAATAACCTCCGAATTGAGTTAAAGTCACTTGAAGGTAAACAATTAAAGACTAGCCTAAAAAAATGGCTCATTGATAGAGTATTCTATAATATTAATGAGTTTTATAGTAATAAATAATGAATGTACTAATTTTCCCCAGTTTGTAATGTTAAATGTTGTACGTCCGTGACGGATAAACTGTTGTAACGAAATATATTATTATGACCATCTTTGTACACAGTTATATAATAAAAATATAACTGTGTACAAAGATGTGCACAGCTGTGTACTATTCTATTCTATTCTATTCTGTTCTATTCTGTTCTATTCTGTTCTATTCTGTTCTATTCTGTTCTATTCTGTTCTATTCTGTTCTATTCTGTTCTATTCTATTCTATACATTTTTCAACTCACAATAAATGCTCACACGTGACGTCACACTTTCCTAATAAATAAAAAAAATGGAATACCTTGCAGGGGAAATATATTTTTATACAGCTACAAGAAGATGCCCGCTTCGTACGCGGAGGGGAAAAACTCATAACCCTTTTTTTATTCAGCGTAGTCGGGTAAAAAGTATTCTTTAACCATCTAGAGATACCCGGCTATCCGTGTGCCAAAAATAGTTGAAATCGGTTTAGCCGATTTTGCGTGATGATGAAGCCACAACGACACATAAAAACATACGAAAAGTCCAAATTAAAATATTTTTCGTTTTAGTGAACTCCAAAAAGTCCGTAATAATCATTTTTAGGGTTCCGTAGCCAAAATGGCAAAAACGGAACCCTTATAGATTCGTCATGTCTGTCTGTCTGTCTGTCCGTCCGTATGTCACAGGCATTTTACTCAAAAACTATACGATATACATTAATGAAATTTGGAGGATAGGTGTCGTGTGTAAACCACTACTTAGTTTAATAGTTCAATAAAAGATATATTTATTTCTAGGGGGGCACTCCATACATGTAACCGAAACTGAGAAAAAAAAATTCAGCAAATATCAATGTGTGGCACATATTTCGACAGTTATTCTAAAAACAATTTAAGGTTTTTAAAAAGTTTTTTTGATTTAGACAACATTTTCCGAAATATTCGCTCCGAAAGTAGCCAACATTGTGTCCCCCCCCCCCCCCCCCCCTCATTTTAATAAATACTTCCAACCAAAATTATTTTCAACATGATCGGACATACCGTTTTTAAGTTATTGCCAAAAACTGCGCTTCTCAGCAAAAGGACGTAAGTGCCGGGGAGATACGCTCTTTTTTTAGTGTTTTTATCCATATCGTATTTTTGTATATACGGCTGCGGAACCCTTCATGGGTGAGACCGACTCGCACTTGGCCGCCTTTTTTTTTAAATATATGTTCAATGTATAGACATTTCATTTTTACAACTTTATAATTGTATAGATATTTAAAATTGCGTTTATCGAAACGGTTTCGTAACAAAAGTTACCATATGTGTACTTAAATGGTATTATTAGTTATTTATATTTTACATAACCTAACCTAACCTTACCTAACTTTAAAGGCACATAGAGAAGCTACAGACAATGTACCAAACTGATTTTATATCATAGAAAACTACCATTTCGCATTGAAACTATAATTGTAATTTTAATCACACCAAACACATTCTGTAAAAAACTAGCCAAGTCTCGATGGAGCTGCTTGTTTATCTCTAAAAAGTAATGAAATCTAGACAAAGTCGTGCCAAGTGTAAGGTTCTTTACTGCGATTTTTTTATTATTATAGTTAATGTTGTGTGACTTGGCCGTTGAAGGGTACACAAGGGTACAAAACCAGGTGCTTCATGACACCGTCCGACGTCCGGCTGTCAACTTTCGGTCCAACATGCTATTGACCGGTTTTTTTAATCAATCAATCAATTAGTTTATTGCAAGAACATAGTTACATAAGATGATAATGATAAATACAGTGCTACTTATGTTCTACCAGAAAAGGCATGCAATTTGACAGTATTGAATTATTTACTATTAGGAATAATTAATTTGCTTTTTATTATGAACAACAATAATAATTAACAATAAAATAATTTATGTCAGAGAATAATCATATACTTTAATAAAAATAAATCAAAAATTAAAATTCAGAATTCATTGCGCAAAAATAAAAATACAGAAATAAATTAAAATTACAATTCAGAATTAAAAATTAAAAATTCAGTTTAAAGATTTTAATAAAATATTAATTTGACAACTAGATATTAGGCCTATTGGCAAAATAGTCATTTATGTAGTAAAAACATTTATCTAGTAGCCATTCAGTCAGAGTTCTCTTAAATCGATCTATAGGACATTCTTTTATAAGTTCTGGTAACTGGTTGTAAATTTGGATAGCCATACAGTATGAATTGTTTTTGTGAAGACTAGAGCTTGGCCAGTATAATTTGTTTCTGTTTCTTGGATAAAAGGTGCTGTGTTTTTCAAAAAATCCAGGATGTTCTCTTACGAATATGCACATCTGTTTAATGTACATGCAGTGGTAATACTTTTATTGCTTTAAATAATGGCCCACATGGTTCCAAATAGTGAGTGTTACACACGGCTCTTATACATTTCTTGTGTACCAATAATACCTGGTGGATATCAACCGAGTTGCCCCAGACAATCAATCCGTAGCTAAGTAGAGAAGACACATAATCGTGGTAAGCTGTTAGTGCCAGGTCTCTACATGATGTTCTACTCAATCTTCTTAATGCAAATACAAACCTATCCAGCTTTTCACAGACATAGGCAATATGAGATTTCCAACTACAAAATTTATCAATATAGATTCCAAGAAATTTGGTTGTCTCTACTTCACCTAGTCGGTTATTATTATAATTTATATTAAGGGCAATGTCATTTTTTTTATATGTCCTAAATTGCATAATGTTTGTTTTGTCAATATTTATTTTCAGATTATTTTTATTTAACCAGTTAATGATGTCTGCAAGAGTGTTATTTATTTCATTATTAAAATTATCAAGATTGTCTTACTTAATTATTAGGGTAGTATCGTCAGCAAACATTATGCAATTATGTTTAATATGCAGTGGCAAGTCATTAATACAGAGGAGAAAGAATAAAGGTCCTAGAATACTCCCCTGTGGTACTCCGCAGCTATTGTGGTTGTATTGTGACCTCTTTGTTATAAGTTCTCCATTTTCAATAGTCTGTATTTCCGTACATTGTTTACGATCTGAAAGGTAGCTGTTCATCCAACTATAAGCATTCCCTCTGATACCATACCTCTCTGGTTTGTTTTAAAAGGATTGATAGATTGACAAAATCAACAGCTTTGCTTAAGTCGAGAAATATAGCTGCCACAGGGATTTTGCTGTTTATGGAATCCGTTATTAGCTTCATGAGGTTAAAGCATGCTAATGTGGTTGAGCTACCCTTTCGAAAGCCATATTGGTTTATGTTTAGAATGCATTTAAAAAAAGATAATAAGCGGTTGTACATGGCCTTTTCTATAATCTTTGAGATAATCGATTTAAGGGTCATAGGCCGGTAGTTATTCATCTGTGTCTTATCATCTTTCTTGTATATCGGTTTAACTATAGATAGTTTCAGATCGTTAGGAAAGCAGCCTTGTTCAAAGGATAGATTCATTATGTGAGTTAAAGGTATGCTGATATATTTTGCACAGAGCTTTATGACCTTAGTAGTTAAACAATCTATACTGCATTGCTATTATTTAAGGACATAATAAGTTTGTAAGTTTCAATTACATCACACGGATTTCGAAATATAGTTTTCTGATTCAAGGGTATTGATAAATGGTTTTTAATGTCATTTACGTTCATATATGCCTTAAATAAATAGTTAAAGTACCTTAAAATAAAACTAAATCTAAAATTAAAAATAAACTAAAATGAGAAATTAAAAACTAGATGTAAAAAATACTTATAAATAAAAAATTTGCCCCAGATCGCCGTCGATTGGTAACGTACCCAGAAGGCTGGCAGCATTGCCACGTTGTATGGCAATGCTGATCCGCTGTGCGAGATATGAGCCAGCCCTCTGGTCACGTGTCAACTCAACCAATCTTCGGCTGCACTCTTTAAACACCCTGTGGGCGCTTTCCCCCCAGGGCCCCAGGGTCTCAACCCCAAACGGCTGAAACATGCAACCACTATTTACGTTTGCATATTTGCGCCGCTTGAGGACTTCAGCCGAATTGGCAGCCGAGCCAGGCTTAACCGCGGTGCCACGAAGATGGGACAGCGCCAGAGTATCAGCACAGGTCGCGTCCCAAACTAGGGGCCGTCCCATCTTCCATGGCACGAGGGTCATACCGTCGGGTCTCTTACCGTCAGCGCGAGCGAGGCCGGTCGGTTCTAAAACAGCCGGCGCTCCCGCGCTGGTTAAGGCCCGACGGATGATGTCGTTAAGGCTAGCATGACGAGGTGCACGTCCTGCGCTTCGGCCGCAGGATAGTCCGTGATGGCCCAGCGGGTCGAGTGGGTCACCACATCGACAGCGATGGGGGGCAACACAGGTCACTCCCAGGCGAAGAGCGACGGATAAGCGGAAAGTACAGTTATCTAAAACGGTGCCAATTGATGTGGAAGGCAGAGCTTGTAGCCACCGCCCGGATTCCCATTCGACAGTGGCACGGAGGCGAGCGCGCTCCGGAAGACTGGTTGCTGTTTGAAACAGGTTTTCCCGTACCAGCCTACAGAGCGGCTCGTCCCAAAGACGCTGTGAAATAAGATTTGTGGGCAGATCAGCACTTGGGCAGGCATCGCTCCACGCAATTCTGGCCATAAACGGGATATTAAAATGGCCGATTGGAGACTTTAACATTTTGGATGTTAGTTCCAGTGAACTATGTACAGAGGACAAATATGCTGGGAGCGAAACGCTGGACACTTTTCTGATACCTAGGCCTCCGTGTCTTATCGGGAGAGATGCCTGGGACCATGAGCGGTCATCTAAATTGACATTAATTACTGAAACCAAAATATTATAAATAATTTTGTCTATTTTTTCTAAAAGGGTGGGAAATTTCCAAAAATGGCTGCACCTTAGGACGTATGTGAATTTGGGTACGAAAAGGCAGTATCGGATGATGGTGTATGCAACATGAGCATTCATTTTTGTCATGCGATCCGAAACTTCAGTGAGGTTTTTAATTTTGCTATCTAAAAAATCTGGAAAAGATTCGTCCAATACAGGTGCTCCTAGGAGGTGAAGTGAGCTTTTCTCCGTGATTTTAATATTGGGGGCAAGACGACGAAATTTGGAAAGGACGAGTTCTTTGTCTAAACATGTATCGGAAAAGAAAAGTTCACATTTAGAAAAGTTCAATTCTAGTCCGATACCGCGGAAATGTTCAATTAATACGCGAAGGTTCTCTAGAACTTCGGTGACGTCACCTCCTAGAGTGCCGTCATCTAAGTACCAAACATTGAATTTGGAAATAAAATTGGTAATGATGGGGTGAATTGCGAGGCTGAAAAGCGCGGGTCCGAGCGGGTCGCCTTGTTGGCACCCTACAGCTGAGGATAGATGATTTTGTTTAAAAAGTAATTTAGAAGGCTTGTTGTAGCATTGCCAGATAAAGTTATAAATCGGAGGCGCTTTTTTACGTTCATTATTTGTTGATTTGTCAAGTTAGTATAATAGTCGTTAAAAAGTGTAGCTATTTTAGTGGGATCAAAATATGTTGTGTGATCAATTTTAATACAATTGATGGTGTTAGGTTCAGTGTGAGTGGGCCCATTAATGATTTGCCAAGTAGCCCTCGATTTATTTTTTGCCCTTGTGATTGACAATTTTATAATAGTATAAATAGTATAGATATCGTCGTCTAGTAGGCATTTCACAAGTCTTATTGAGCTTACCATAGGACTAGTTTGATTTGTGTAAAAATTGACCCGTAATATGTATTCATTCATGTAAGCAGTTAGTTATTTATTTATATACCATCGAAATGGCATAACGGTTACCGTAAATAGAGCCCGTCCTTAAAGTAATATTATAATCAAATCAAATCAAATTCATTTATTTCGTCATACATAGGTAAAATAAGGTGACAGTGGCACAGATATGTGGTATGATATAGAACAGCTATGATGTGCTTTTGGCGTACGAAACTTTGGCAAAAATGAAATTAAGTAATTTATCATATCTAATAAATTAAATTTAATCTTAAACCAATGTAACAATATTCAAATATGTAATAATGGTGATATATTATTGGAGATATCTCGGACCTTTGTCATGTAGGATTTATTTCAAGCGGAGACAAACACGCTGTTTTCCACCTCAATTTGGCAAATCCCATGGGCAAAATAATTTCTAGTCATTTGCTTGTTCCACCCAATTCGCATTGTGTGACATGTAGGATTTATTTCAAGCGGAGACAAACACGCTGTTTTCCACCTCAATTTGGCAAATCCCATGGGCAAAATAATTTCTAGTCATTTGCTTGTTCCACCCAATTCGCATTGTGTGACATGTAGGACTGTTTACATCCTCCCTTTTGTAGGTTTAGTGGAAACTAGTGGTTGCGAATGAGTTCCGCAGCGCTGCACACAGTCAAAGCTTAATAACGGCTGTATTTAGGGGAAATTCAGTCTTAGCAGAGCCCTACTCCTAAGCTAAATATACGCGTTGCGGGGTCATTTTATATTGGTTACTTATATAGACAGATAGATATGAAAAAAAAAAGATTTTCAGATTTATTTTGTGGGCTTTGCTATAAGAGCTACCTTCCTACTAAATTTCAAGGTTCTAAGACATCTAGAAAAGTTCACCTTTTTTAAAGCTTGATTTTTATAGCTTCAAGGGACCGCATACATCCGTATTTGATATTAATTTTAATTTTTTGTCAGATAGACATACGGACAGCAAAGTGATCCTAAATGGGCTTTGTTTTTTCCTATATAAGTTCGAAAGCCTAAAATTAAGCAGTTTCTAATTATATAGTTCGAAGAATGAAATGTCTGTACATGTGTACATTAAAGATTCTTTCACAAAAAATAAGTTAAAGGGACTATTTGAAGATCACAGAATAATTTTTTTGTGCGATTGTTTGCGTTTTTGTGGCTTCATCACGCCAAAACGCCTAAACGGATTTTAACCATTTAACATGGGTAGCTGGGCATCAACAGATGGTTATAGGATACTTTTATCTAACTCGAACTACGCTGAAGAAAAGAGAGGTTATGATGTTTTCATCCTCCGCTGATGAAGTTGCAGGCACCTTCTAGAGAAACACACCTCACATTTTTGCTTGACATCTACTCGTATATGTTTTTTTCTTATTCAAAATCAAAATCGGTTTATTGCAAATTGATTCTTTACAAATACTTTCGCACGTCAAATAAATAAATATACAAGTAATGTAAAAGTTAGTACAAGTACGGCAAAGCATGTGCAGGCGAACAGACTATCATGTCCACGAGTTCTTATAAAGTAATCTTCTAGTTAATAATAATCTTTCCTCATTAGGCACTTCTTAATATGTGGCTTAAATTTATGCATAGGCAAGTCGACAAGACTTTGTGGAAGTTTATTGAAGATTTTTATACATAGACCAATAAACAAACTTTTTGGAACCTGAGATTGGGAGCAGCGAGCTTGTGTTTATTTCTGGTGTTAAAATTATGATAATCAGAGTTTTTAGTAAAGTGGTCTAAGTTTTTATAAACATACAAGATACAGTCTAAGATATATTTTAAAGCTACTGATAAAATATGAATTTCCTTAAATATCTCTAAGCGAGTCACGTGGTCTAACATTGTACATGGCTCTGATTGTTCTCTTTTGTAATACAAATAAAGTTCGAATGTCGGTAGCGGTTCCCCATAACAATAAGCTATGAGACATAATGCTGTGAAAATAGCTGAAATAAACCAGTTTGCTGGCTCAACATCAGTCAATTGTCTAATTTTCCGAACTGCAAAAGCAGCTGAGCTTAGTCTAATATTACGTCACTGTTAGTCCAAAGTCTCTGCGTGATAAATGCCACAAGTTTCGAGTACGAAAATTGTGGAGATAATGATGTGTATCCGTAAATGGCTCATTACTGTGCTTAATGACCGGTTATTCTTTAACAATGCCCATTTTGAGGTGTAAAAACCTCACGGCTACTTTGGCACTTAATTATTTGGGTATATCAACATCGATCAACTATAAGTTACGTTTTTTAGATTTTTCTCTGAGGAGGTAGTCAATAGACAACTTTTGAAATTATCTGAATCGTTTTTGATTGGGATGTTGACAATATTTCACAACTTTTTTTCTGTGGTATGTAATAGATATAGAACGACTTCTCAACAGTAGAAACACTTGTGAAAAAGCTACTTTAGTCCGATAAAACTCACCTAAATCCAACAATGTTAATGTAACATTTATGGACTTTCGCAGTAAATGTTCACACGTGACGTCACATGTTCCTACCTTGTACGGGGAAATTAAGAAAGCTATGTTAAAGCTTGCGTTTATCGAAACGGTTACATAACAAAAGTTACCATAATTTTTTTGGGTTACTCAATAGTTAATAGTTATTAATATTTTCATACTTTATAAATGGACTTTTTCAAGGCATACAAGGTATTGACTATTTTATTAAGATTTCTAGCATAGAAACTACCCTCTCACGTCAGTTTTCGTTTTTTTTCAGTTATTAATCACAAATCCTTTAATTCAAATAGACTATTAGTCAATAAAACAATTAAAAATCACTGCTTAAAAATACATAAAACTAAGTACATATCCAAAATAAAAGCTGAAAATAAAAATAAAACTAAACTTAATCTAAAAAGAGCTCCCATGGCATCGTACCAAAGATGCTGGCTGCATTACCTCGCTGTATGGATAAGCTTATACGCTGGGCGAGGAAGCTGCCAGCTCTTTGGTCACCTGTGGTGTCGACGAGCCGTTTCGCGAATTCCTTAAAAAGAACGCGGGCGCCTGGACCCAGGGTCTCGACACCGAATACCACGCCTTTTTTTATTTAAATGTAGTCAACAACCCATTTTATGAAACAGAACAGAAAATGTTTTTTTCGAAAGATTCAAGTGTTTTTAAAAGGTCTGTCGAAATATGTGCCACACATATATATTTGTTACATGTATGGAGTACCCCTCCCTAGAAATATCATTTACTAGCTTCTGCCCGCGACTTCGTCCACCTTAAATTCGTTTATCGCGGATAAGGGTAACTATCTCCATACCAAATTTCACCCAAATCGATTCAGCGGTTTAAGCGTGAAGAGGTAACAGACAGACAGACAGACACACAGACACATTTATGGATTATTATTTACCTATCAAACTAAGCAGCGGCTTATACAAGACAACTATCCTCAAAATTTCATGAATATACGCATACCTACTAGTAGTTTTGAGTAAAATGCCTGTGACATACGGACGAACGGGCGGACATAACGAAACTATAAGGGTTCCGTTTTTCCCATTTTGGCTACGGAACCCTAAAAAAATTAGCTGTTTAAGACGATCACACGTCAACAAGCCTTTTAAATGTTTCTACAGATCATTCTTAAAACAGCAGAACAATTATATTGTAATAATAATTCTTTTGTTTTTACGGAACAAAACAGAAAACATAAATATGCACAATCCTAAATAGACGTAATATAAGTGCAGCACTGCTTGTAATAAATGAATATAGGTATCCGTTTTTAGGGTTTCATAGCCAAAATGGTAAAAATTATTTCTACTTATAAATACTTTCGCTTCATTTCACGACACGTGAATGACATGGCTCAGTGGGTTGCACAACGGCCTACGAAGCTGGCGGTCCCGGGTTTGAATTTCGGCCAGGGCAAGTGTTTGTGTATTGAGCACGAATGTTTGTTCCTGCGTCTTGGATATTTTCTGTGACTTCATATATGTAACCGAAACTAAAAAAAACATATATAGATAATTATTTTATAAACATTTTGAGTTTTCTGTTTTTTTTTTATTATTTAGTTTATAATTCCAGAAAAAAACGCTCTGAAAGCTACTAAAATTGCGTCGCTTCCACGCCTATATTTTCTAAACCTTATGTCCAAAAAGTATGAAAAAATGTACAAAGATGAAGCTTAATGAATACTTTCAACGACAACTGCTTTCAATATGATTGTGTATCCCGTTTTTCAGTTATTGTCGAAAAACGGTACGTCTCAACAAAAGGACGTAAATGTGGCGGAGATACGCTCTTTTGCTAGAGCACTTTTGCATATCGCATCGCAGTGTGCATTTTTTCGTATGAACGGCTGCGGAACTTTACACTGAGCATGGTCCGACATGCTTTTGGCCGGTTTTTCATTATTAAAATCTTTTCATTTATATGAATACTGGCGGACGCCCGCGACTCGTCCGCCTTAGATTCGTTTCTTTTCTTCGACAAAAAGTAGCTTATGTCTTTCCCCAAAACTTGAATATCTCTACCAAATGTCATGTTCTGTTGAGAAGCGCCGTTTTTCAGCAATAACTCAAAATTGGTATTGTCCGATCATGTTGAAAACAATTACCGTTGAAATCATTTAGTAAGCTTTATCTTTGTAATTTTTTTCATATTTTTTGGACATACCGTTTAGAAAATAGAGGGGGAAGGGGGGCACAATTTATCTGACTTTCGGAGCGATTATTTCCAAAAATATTCGATGTATCAAAAACATTTTTAATAAACCTCTTAATGTTTTTAAAAGAACTGTCGAAATATGTGTGGATCGATATTTGCTGAAAAATGTTTTTTAGGTTCGGTTACATGTATGGAGTGCCCCCTACATTTTTTTTTCAATTTTATGATTTAACCATCAAACTAAGTAGCGGCTTACACAATGTTGTACTAAAACTATGTTGAATTATTGATGCAAGCATCTTTTCTAAGATGTTACCATGTCAGTTTTGACAGAATTATATCAAGTTCACTGATAAGGAGATTGAAGTGGTTTACAGTATTACGAAATAGTTATTTATCGGAAACAATGGAGCGATAATGTACAGAGATTTTCCTAGTAGCTGATCCGTGATCTAAGACAAATTCCTCAGAGATAAGATTTTAAACTGTCGCAATTTGTTAACTTCCATAACATTTTTTCTCTTAGTATAATACTTGAAATGTGCACGGTCGTGTTTAGGTGAGTTTTAAAAACAAAACTGACAACGTGTTTGTGGAAACAATAATGTAGACTATTATAAACTTACAATTTCTTTTGTTTCCGCGATTCTTACTGTATGAGTGTTATTATCTTATTTTGGGTTCCCGACGTTTTGGTTGATATATAGATACGCAGAATAATCCGTTTTAATTGTTTTATTTAAATATTATAAAATTGTAAACTGTCACTAAATCGTCTTCTTTTGGATGTCGTTGTGTCTTAATTACGCAAACTCGGCTAAACGAATTTCAACTGTTTGGTAGCTGGGTATCCAGACATGGTTATGAAATACTTTTTACCCGACGACAGTGACAAACAAAACGAGGGGTTATGACTTTTACTCCTCGGCGAACGAAGTTGCAGGCACCTTCTATTGTAATCAGGTTAGGTATAATTTATATAGTTTAGAAACTACAAGATTAAATCGCCAATAACTGGCAAGATTATTTAACTTACTTCTGACCACAACTGCTGTCGGCTACGCAATTTGTTATGTATATATGTTTCAGGGGTATCTATAACAAAATGTAATTAATACATTAAAAACGTCCAATTTATGTACATACTAGCTTCTGCCCGCGATTTCGTCCGCCTTAAACTCGTTTATCGCGGATAAAGGTATTTTTCCGGGATAAAAAGTAGCCTATGTCCTTCCCCGGGACTCAAACTATCTCCATACCAAATTTCATTGAAATCGGTTTAAGTGTGAACGTTACCTCAACAGACAGACAGACAGACAGACACACTAGATATAATAATATAATATAATAGTATATATAGTATAATATAGTATGGAAGTATGGATTATGCTTCCTCAAGACCCTCCGACTTGGCTGACTAAAGCTCGCAATAGGCAATTTAACCTTTTTGCCCGTTCATCTGTTATTTAGTACAATTACCTTATTAGTAGAAGTGTAATAAAAAGTGTGTGATAAAATGGTGTAAGTTGGCATGGAAACAGGTGCAAAAAAACCATTTATCTTTAGCGTGGCGTTTGAGATAAATTGCCTCCTTGATCTTTTAGATTCCTCAGCACTTTGTCGACTAGATCTAGAAGGGTAGTTTCCATGTTTTTCTTTTTTCATTTCGGATTATCTTAAAGCATGTTGGTTGAAGCTGAGTGGCTTTGCCACTAGATAATGCGCTCTAATGTGCCGCGTTAATGTTCCTAAAAGATATGTTTTAGAGAAACGTCAATTAACTTTATGTTTTGCAGAAACTGGAAAAAATACTCGTATTCCTGATTAGTTCAATCAATCAGTCATTTATTTGCAATAAAACATACTTAAATGTGGGCAAATATGATTTTAGAATGTAAATAAAAGTAATAAAACAACAACACAGCTCAATTTAAAATAAATACAATGTCCAATAAAACATTACTAGTGGGTAAAATTCATTAGAAAATAATAAAATATTAACGTCGTATTTGAAAGAAAATTAAAAAAAAAAACATATATTTGATTAATATATTATGTCTTATGATTCAAATTATGAGATATTTATAATAACAAATATAAACAAGAACTCATATTAGTCTAGTGCATTCGCGTAGAATTTCTTAATTGAATAAAATGGTCTGTTTATAAAATACTGTCTTAATTTTCGTAAATAAAATATAGTTACTACAAATATAATATAGTTACTTGGTTCTTAATAATTACTAAGTAAAAATTCAGATCAAAAACATTTTATGACTTATTAAGTTTTTTGCAATTCACGTATAAAGATGCGTCCACTCATCATTTGCTCGTATACGATCACCGTGGCGTGGCATGACTGCGTATCGCGCTGCTTGGACGCTAACTGTCGGCGCGGCGATCACGCCGCGCTTGTCCAATCTTAGTGTGTCATAGGCGTACCAACATGGATTTCGAGCGATCGGATCGGCGCAACGTCCATACGCGTGATCGTGACACGCGATCATGCCACGGGACGAAGATCTAATCGGGCAAATGATACAAATGTGGACGCACCTTAAGAGAACATAAAGTTGATACGTTTGTTCTTGATGACGCAGACGCCAAAATAAGATTAATTATAAGATTTTAAAAAAGTATAGATTGAGTACACAAACGAATATTTGTGAGTAAATTGAAGAAACGCAGTTATTATTATTTTTTTAATTAGTATTATTTTTTGTTATTATAAATACGAAAGTGGCTCCGCCTGTCTGTTTACCTTTTTAAGCTGAAACCGTCAATTGATTTAGATGAAATTTAGTATGGAGATAATTTGACACCCTGGGAAGGACATAGGATAGCTTTTATCCCGGAAATCTTCTCCTTGAAAGTTGAAAAGGGGGTCGGAACTTTACACGGGAAATTAATCATTGAAACATAGGCTAAATGTTATCCTGAAATAAATAGAAGTTTTTGTTTCACAGATAAATTAACACTATGGATCCAAGAAAAGATGAGACGAGTTTCCATTCGACGTAAGTACTATATACTACGAGTATATTAGATGTGATTGTGTTTTATTTGCGATTCCTGATTTTATAAAATATTTTTAATTAAAACTATAGCAACTAACAATTGTATAAATATTATATCTGAAATTAAGTCCATTATTATTAATAACTCATTTATTTTAGATCTCAGGGTAGTTTTCATATAATATTTATATAAAAGTTAAACCGACGACACGTTTGGCTCAGTGGGTTGTACAATGGCCTACGAAGCTGGCGGCCCCGGGTTCGAATCCCGGCCAGGGCAAGTGTTTGTGTGATGAGCACGTTCCTGGGTCTTTGGTGTTTTCTATGTTTTTAAAGTCTTATAATGTATCTACATAGTATGTATATCGTCGCCTAGTACCCATAGTACAAGCTTTGCTTAGTTTAAGACTAGGTCGATTTGTGTTATTTTTGCTATTATTTTTATAAAATACTCGTCATGTGGGATGCTAATGTTAACGAGCATTGCTCGGCTCTTAGATCGATCTACCTGCACGGTGTCAGTTTGATTTATCAAATCAGGTGAAATGACAAAACGAGTTGCCTTTTTTGGCTGATTTCGTCATTTCACTAAACTAATTCAGGGATTTAATCAAATGACTGAATTTTTTTAGGCAAATGATAAAATTAATTTTCCATTTTGACATTGTGCATGATTTGATCATATCCCTTAGAGAATTTATCAAAAATCTGTTTTTGCTATTTCTTTGCGACATATATATTTTTCTGATTCATATAGATGACATAAAATCTAAAAAAAAGTAAAAGAGAAATAATCGTGCCCCATCGAGCAAACTATTGATAAACAAGTGGTTTTGCTTGTTTCAGAGCTAATTTAACAAGCAACACTGGGTTCCAATCGTCTTTAAGTGTAGCTACTAGTGACCTGAAGAATGAAAAACCGTACAACCCCTTTAAGAACCGCCAGATACCGCATCCAAATTCGTAAGTTAAAATTAAGTTACAGGTAAATGTTCGAATGATTGACGAATTTTTCGCCATTTCATATTAGAATATAAATATATCAAGGACACATAAAATGTACCAGATAAAATATAATCTTAATCTAGGACTATGCGACAAGAAGTCAAGTGATCTACGTTGAGAAGTTTATGTTTAGCTTGCATCAGCTTTACTCAATACAATCAGTGAGAGCCGTGTATGGCAAAATGAATCTGATCGAGAGCCACTCATTGTGGTAGGATTCTCTCTGATGCGATCAGACTTATTACCATCCCGAAATCTCTTCTTTCACCTTAATCTGCGGGGCCCGCAGGTCCCTAGAGGCCCTACCTCCTTCCCCTTCTCGAAACACAATAATCTCACTTTACGCTTACTAAACCTCTCAACGTATTTCTCTTATCATTAGTATAACATAAGCACTCACCAGCGTAATCGTCTGGTTATACTCTTGCACTCTCTCTCACCGCCCTAAAAGGCTCAATCCTTCTTAAAACTCCTTTTAAAGATTTTACCCCAGCTCATGCTCCATGCTGACAAATCATAATATCAAATTTTGATTCTCCCCGCCAAATTTTCTCTATAATGTTTCCAAAATAGAAATCTCAAACTAAAGGTGAGTAACAACCTTCGAGGATAAATCGCGTAAATTCGCGACAACCGCCCCATTTTTTGAGCCCTTCAAACTTTCCAAACTTTTTATGACGAACAGGTAATTTTAATATATATTTCCTTGACATTAAATACCATATTGGTTGTGTATACCTTGTTATGGACCCAGATGGTATGAAGACGAAATTACTTTTAATTTAATTTAAAACTTAGAGAAGTGATGAACGGGAAGGTACATAACAACCAGTTTAAAAAATTGCCCTATCCCACATCCCAATTCGTTAGTGACAAAACACAGCTATCGTAGTCACAAAACAAGCAAAATACGGTACCATATATACTAACGCTCACAATCCTGCCGAACTCTTAATTAAACGCTCGGTATTATAACTTTAGCTCTTGGCTTTGTTTTCTAGATCAATAGGGAATATGCATGAATTTTTCTTTATTAAAAGCTCACTGATGTAACAAACAGTAGAGAAAAATATTTTTCTAATGACTATGAAAATAACCAAGATATAAGCGAAACAGATTTCAATATGGAGTTTATATGATCGTAGTGTACTTATGATGTTTATGATGTAATAGTAAATTGTGCACCGTGGGCGGTAGAGAAGGAATTACAAACGAGAGTACATTGAAGGCCGAAGCCACAAGCTGAGAACAATGTTTTTCATCACACTTGTGAGGAAACTAATAAATTATTTAGTCAGAAAAAGCTTGTTACATTCAAGTGTCACAAGTCGCAACATTGTGTCATAAAGTGTCATTTGTCAGAATCTCATTCCATAGATAACATAAACAATGGTTTCGTTTTTTTTTCGTTCGTCCAACAAAGGTTTCGTTCCGAAACAATTTTTTAATTTTGTTGCATACAATCTTTTACTTCAAATAATAATTGTAACATAGTATAAATAAGCTATTTTAACGTATTTAACTATAGCGTCGACGTGTATTTATTGATACTAAATTGTGTATAATTCAAATTTGCTGATTTTGACTAGTTCCGTTCGGTTCCGTTCTAAACCTGGCATATTAGAGTAGTAAATGCAGTCAAAAAAAAAAAAAAAAAGTAATTACGCCCATGGCGTATAAAAAGCCCACGGTTTTAATTAAGATCTTGTCACTCGTTTTGCCTGCGTGTAATGACACCGTTTACGAACAAGTGTGATGAAAAAGTACATGTCGTACCTCTGTCTAATTAGTAGTTTAAAATGCATCTATCTTGCCCGATTTTAATTTTAATTTCACTTTTTGAAATAGGTTTTACGATATTTTAATATTTTGTCCTGAAAAGCCATACAAAAATTTCATGTATGTACCCTATTTAGACAATCCATGTCACGTAACAGTATGTTTTGACCTGTGATTTCATGTTGCCCTAATTCACGTCGCCATAATCGGCTGTAATGCGTCCATTACTGTGCAATGGTTACTCCCAAAGAATGGCACCCTGGCTCCTTTTTGTAACTGGTTTAATTTACTTATTTAATCCGATTGCAAATAAAAATATCGTAAAAAAGGTTCACTCAATACGTTAAGCAGATTTTTTTTAAATATGAAATACTAATTTTGAAATATTTTCTTCTGTTTCCGCGATTATTACTCATTTAAATAACATGGTCCACCCGTTACCATGGAAAACTGAAAAGCTTCCGAAACGTCGGGAACTCAAATGAGATAATATACGCGATATAATCCGTTAAATTGTTTTTTTGTTTTTTTTTTATGTTGGAAAATGAACACCACATTACACTAGTAACTATTTAGTCACCATTGTGATATAGATACAAGTCAAAGTGTTGAGGGAAATACGATTGCCTAACGAAATTTTGACAATTGGTATCCGAATCAGCTGTCGTAGCCAAATCATGACACTTGATTCTGGTTCCGAGCGTCAAACTTGTTAAGAAATAGGAGGGCAGGACTGTGCACAGTGGTCGCTAGTGAAAAGGTTAACACACTCGGCGCGTAATCAAAGGTACCAGGTTTAATTCCTGGTATGACCACGTGTGAGAGCAAGGGCCTTTTTCTTTGCGCGTTGACTTGTGTCTATGTAACAATGTATAAAAAAATGTTCGCATACTATTTGCCAGATTATCATGCCACCTTATTGGAGGCTACCCACGCTGTGTCTACCTCGTGCCTTATATCTGAGATGGACTAAATGCGGCTTTAGCGGATTTTCATAATAATTCCCAGTGTATTATTAGATACAGCTTTTAGCTTAATGGAGCTGAAACGTTTATGCACTCTGACACAAGGGACAAAGCGGTCTTTGTGGGATTATTTAATCAATTAACTCCTGTGAAGCTGAAATTTAATGCCTGTTACCAAAATAACAATAAATCCATTAAACGGTTTACCGATTACTTGTTATGTCCTAGAAGAATCGGCTCCATTCTTCTCCTGCTGGGGGCATGTCATGGATCATGCCGGCAGCCTTAAATAATGCTGGCATCATAACGGGATCCATTTAAGAGTCCCCGGCAAGCTCGGCCGAATTTCACCTTCTCATACAAACGTAGTTTTGGTCTCATTTAAAAACTACGTGTTGGATTGTAACGAAACTTTGCATATACAATGAAATGAGATGTAATTAGGCCTGTCATTAGTTTATATGGCTCGAGTTTATAAAACAAACAAACTACAGCAAAAACAAGTTTTGTATGATAACTTAAATTCGCTGTATTTATTTTACTATGATATCTGAAGCTACATACACTAATTACAGGCCTGCATATACCTTAATTTATTCTAAGTACAAAGTTTTAGAGCAAACGAGTAGCTAGTCGTTTTAAAATAAGAGCGTAACTACGTTTGTATAGAGAGCCGAGCTTACCGGGGTGGTTCACCGATTACCTTGAAGTATTAAAATGATCAGAGTTATAGGGAGTTGATAGGGGTGTAGAGGTCCAGTTATTGGAGATAAATGAGTCCTCAGAAGACCAATGTATATGAACATACTTATATTTTTCTAAGACCTTAGGTTAAACACAGTTATGTTAACGCCGATACAAGCTATATGCGTTCCTATGTCGCAACTCGCAGAAAACTATTGTGTTACTGTTCAACACTAAAGAGGCTTGTCGCCATACTATAACTTGTTATGTTCTAGAACAATCGGTTCGATTCTTCACCTGCTGAAGGCATGTCTGGGATCCGGTATACTGGCGATGCCTGCAGCCTTCAAGAATTCTGGCATCATAATAGGATCCATTGGCACTATACTGGCTGGTTTTATCTGCACTCACACCGTTTCTATATTGGTAAGTCATATTAAGTGATAGTCAGCCATCGGTAAAATGTAATCAACTAACGAATTAAGATTAAGAAAAACCTTCCGTAATTGCGAATGACGATTACAAATATCGATTATTTATTCTTAACTCCAAATATCTCGTATTTTTTACGAATCACCGTCCGCCCGTCCGTCGAATGAATCAAAAGCGAATATTTTTTATTCGATTGATTAATTGGAATACATTTCTCGATTAATAATAACAAGTTATGCTTATACAAAAGGCAATATTAGTAAGCCACGTATTTCTTTTGTTTTATTATTCTTATGTTAACAAACTGTAACATGTCAAAAGTATGAACAATATGAGTTATGCAATATTCGATTGTTTTCTACTTAATAATATGTAGTCCTAGTTAGGCTCAATATTGTTCTAGTCCAAGACACCTTGAATTGTTATAACAGGCAAAAATTCGTGGCGTTTATTTGAGATTAATTTGAACCGAATGATGATTAAATTATTCTTCGCTCGAAACTTTGGTCAATTAATTTACTCATGATTAAATTATTTGTGAATATTCTTTGCTAGAATGAAGTATTTCCTTTAATAAAATTAATTGACTACAAAAATATTCCGATATTGTCGATCTCTGGTAATGGTGGACCCAGATTGATTAAGGAACACGAACGTATGCGCAAACGTGGTAAATCGGCAATGATTTTGCTGGGATGTGCAATAATTTATTCTACTATAAAATTGTAAACATGGAGTGTCTATACTGCAATGAACCGGGCTATATGAAATTTACTGATCCGATAAATATTTTTGTCTGAATTTATTACGGTATTTCCATTCGACGACTGAAATTAAACCCCGTGTCTCGAGAAAAAAATGCATGATACGCTAGTTATTCATAACGTTCTTAATAATAAAATTCCATACAGTACCATTAATAAATAAAGGGTTTTGAAATAGAATTATTCTGGTAAATTTATTTTATATTGCGCTATTTAAATATCTTATACCAGTATCAATTTTGTAATTACAGTTGAACATTTTTATGTCAGTGCTTTACGAAATTTAACTGAAAGACCAAGTGCAAAAAAATACGTCACATGTAGGTATGGTCCGTATGACCTATTGTTTTAAACTCTATTTATGTTTTGTTGTTAAAGCGACTATAGTGATACAACCTTTATTTAGTTAAGCGTGTTATCTGTTACGATCAAAAAATATGTATGACTGATGATTTAAAAGGTTTATGGTGATTTTAATTTTATTTTAATTTTTAGGGTTCTGTAGCCAACATGGCAGAAACGGAACCCATATAGTTTCGTCATGTCCGCCCGTTTGTCACAGGCATTTTACTCAAAAACTACAAGATGTACATTTATGAAATTTGGAGAATAGGTGTCTTGTACAAGCCACTACTTAGTTTGATGGTCAAATAATATAATTAAAAAAACTAGGGGGGCACTCCATAAATGTAACCGACCCTGAAAAATATTTTTTTCAGCCTATTTCAATGTGTGTCACATACTTCGATAGATCTTTTAAAATCATTGTAAAGTTGCTCATTTTTGATTCAGTGGATATTTCCGGAAATAATCGCTCCAAAAGTAACATAAATTGTGTCCCCGTTTTCTAAACGGTAGGTCCAAAAATGGAAAAACAAGTACAAAGATAAAGCTTAATAAATACTTTAAACGAAAATTGTTTTTATATTATCGGATATATACCGTTTTTGAGTTACCGCCGAAAAACGGCGCTTCTCAACAATCGGATGTAAGTATCGTGGAGTTAAGTCTATTGCTACATATGTAAAATAATATACATATGTAAATGTGATATGCATATGTGCACTTTTTCATAACGTATTTTTTTCGGATCTATATCGGAATCCCTAACGTCATTTTGTCCTAATGTATCGTTTGTCCTAATGTATCATTTGACATAACGCATTTTTTTCAGAAACCGTATACTTTTAGGATTGTTATAAAACAAACCGGTTTGGCTCAGTAGGAGTAACGTTGCCTACGAAGCTGAGGTCCTGGGTTCAAATCCCGGTAAGGGCAAATATTTGTGTGATAAGCATAAATATTTGTTCCTGAGTCTTGGATGTTTTCTATGTATATAAGTAATATATCTATTAAATATATCGTCGTCTAGTACCCCTAACACAAGCCTTATTGAGCTTACCATGGGACTAGTTCAATTTGTGTAAAAATTGTCCTGTTATAAATAAAAAAAAAAAAACCTAACCTAACCTTATCTATACGACGATCTTTTAAAAATCCTGAAAAAATTACGATTTCTGAAAAAATGCGTTATGGTAAATGATACATTTGGCAAACGATACATCAAGGCAAACGACATTAAGGGTTCCGAAGGAGACCCATTTTTTTCATCTGCAATGTGCATTTTTCCGTATGAACGGCTGCGGAACCCTACACTGAGCATGGTCCGACATGCTCTTAGCCGATTTAAATTTTAGTTGTATTCGGTTTTAACGTTACCAAGTTTTATTAACCAGCCTTGAAGTGGGAAACATATTTATCCGTAGGAAACCCAGCTTTTATTCGAGAATAATTTGTAAAGTGAACTATACTATTATAAAGTTAAAAATGAAATGTATGCACATTAATTATGTAACGTACTATATGGAGGTTGCTGAATCGAAATATATTTATTTTTTATTTTTTTGTATGTTTGTAAGTGTCGTTGTGGCTTCATCACGCCTAATCGGCTAAACGGATTTCAATTATTTTGGTACACGGGTAGCTGGCTTTCTGCAGATGGTAATACAAAACTTTTTACCTGACTACGCTGACTGAAAAAAAACGGGTTATGACTTTTTCTCCTCCGCGAACTAAGTTGCTGCGCGCGCAGGCGCCTTCTAGTCTATACTATTATACGGTCGTAAACATGAAATGTCTGTAAATTGAAGATATTAAAAAAAAAATGTAAGGGACTATTTGGATAACATTGAAGCGAAAAATATTTATTTTAATATTTTGTATGTTTTTATGTATCTTTGCGGCTTCATTATGCAAAATCGGCTAAATGGATTTCAACTATTTTCGGACCTCCAGATGGTTATAGGATACTTTTTTACCCAAATATGCGGAAGAAATACGAGGACTTATGACTTTTGTCTTCCACGAACGCCGTTGCGGGCGCCTTCTATACAATACAAATACAAATACTCTTTATTGCACACCACAGATACACAGAAATACAGAACATGACAGTAACATCCGAATTAGCACAGGTAAATAACAGGCGGTCTTATCGCCAAAATAGCCATTTCTTCCAGACAAACTTTGGGTAGCGGAGAGTTTAAAAGACGACAAGTTTAGTTGACTTCATTTTTTCAAGATTAGAAAAAGGGTGAAAAATCTTGACGTGTCTCTTTTTTAAAATAGGCTTTAGAAAAATGGTAATTATTACTTGTGAAACCAAAATAATGTCAATTACCATTCATGCTATAATTGTTACAACATGCTGTGACTTATTTTTCCAAAGTATTTTTCAATAAAAAGACACGTCAAGATTACCTTTTACTTTATGCTAAAAAAACGAAGTTTAGGTTTTAATAAAATTTACGAATGCTCCATAAAATATTGCTGGAGCTACGTGAAGGCCGCGACCTTGTCAAGTTTTTATTTGCCTAGTTTACCATGAAATCTGCCTCTTTTATTGTTCTGTAGTTTTTTCTAATCAAAATAGCTCGCTTAACGATTCATTTGATCTCAGTAAAGAGCCTCAAGCGAAGGCTTTCATAATTTTATTGTTGGCCGAGCTTTTTCGCTAAAATTATGAAATCTTCATTTTACCCGTCTATGAAATAAATAGACGGTTAGAAGAGAAAATGTTTCTTGCATTCTATTTGTAGTAATGTATAGTCATCCTCAACGTTTTTAATGGCGGATATCCAAAACAAATATTATGGATTTCGTCCATAGTTGGCTCTAATATAGCTGACTAGGCCGAACTTATTTTTTAAATACCTCTGTCACAAATACTCTTTAATCATTATTTGCACGCGTGGCAGTAGGATTGGACTTTATGTGTAGATCTTTCTTTATATATAATTGGCGGTAATATAATTTTAAGCAGGGTTTCGAGAAAATTATTTTGGTGTAGGTAAAAAGAAAATAATCAATAAATCAATGGTATGTTAGGTTATGTTTATATACCTTTATATTAAGTATTCATGTATTCAAATAGGTCTATTAACTTGAATATGTAATTTTATCCTCTGGAATTCTAAGCATCTGGGTTGTAGATGAATGCTGAGACGACCAACTGGTTGATTGAGTCAATTTAAAACACACAATAAATCCAAGCTAAGTCATTGCAAGCCCTGGATTTTGTCTAAATTTTTCCGTGTTAATTTATATTTAAGATTATAAATAAATTATACTACCGATAATATTATGAATAATCGGAGCATATAAAAGTCATAACCCCCTTTTTAGCCACCCGTTTACGAAAATTGTTGAAATCCATTAATCCATTTTGACGTGATCAAGCTGATGTACAGAAATGTCAATTTTGCAACTTTATAATAGTACAGATATATAACTTTTGCAACCGCTATATACGCAATCGGTGTAGGTACAATAATATGGTAAATTAATTCCGCGTCTAGCCGTAGAACCTTGTATGTATGTATGTAATCGCTTTAGTGCACATAAACTAATACAAAAAAGAAATAGGTATTTAAAAATCACAGATATGTAAACAGGCGAACTTATCCCTATGAGACATCTCTTTAAGGTAACCTTTAAGGAAATGAAAAAAAAAGTATACATTAAAGAAGATCGACAAACCAACTAACTAGGTAATATGCACAAAAAAAACGAAACGAAAATTTGAATACACATAAATTCTAATGCATTATTTACCTATAATATATACAAATAGATATAATACTAACACTTTATATAAATCCATATCCGTACTAATATTATAAATGCGAAAGTGTGTCCGTCTGTCTGTCTGTCTGCCTGTCTGTCTGTCTGTTACCTCTTCACGCTTTAACCGCTAAACCGATTTAGATGAAATTTGGTATGAAGATAGTTTGAGTCTCGGGGAAGGACATAGGCTCCTTTTTATCCCGGAAAAATACCCTTATCCGCGATAAACGAATTTAAGGCAGAAGAAGTCGCAGGCAGAAGCTAGTATATATATACACTTAAAACTTTAACCTTAATTGATAAATACATAAATATTCAAGTCAAAAATGTGAAAGAAAGGAGAATGAATCGAGTCTGGTCTAGGGTCTGTCAGCCAAAACTTTTTTAGCCTGGCCTTCAATGATGCCACAGATTGTGATTGCCAATCAGATAACGGCAAGTTACTCCATAATTTTACGAAATGAACAGTAAAAGAGCCTTGTCATAATGAAAAGCTACTGTCGCTTAATACTTTTACGATTTGGAACCCGCCGAGTGAGCGCTCTGGTATTAGTAAATTTTACCTACATGCGTATGTATGTTTTCCCATGTTATTGGCTCTACGCGTGCAGCGTTAGATAAATCTTGGTCATGAAAGTGTTAAACTTGAGTGTTAAGCCACGTTCTTGCGATAAGGTTCTCAGGTGTTCCGATAATTGTTTAAATTTGTAATATAATGGCAAATAATGTCACTGACGAGACAAAGAGTACCATAATTATGTTCTCAGAATAGGTGCCTATACCTTTTCTTAAAATAGAGATTGCAGAAATACTTAATTTCAAAGTACGTATCGATAACTTCACCTAATGGAAAAATACCTTAACAAATTATCAAAAGTTTGTAATTAGGTATTTTGCTATTAGGTACAGTTGGTGGCCTGACCTAATTATCTAAGCCTGTAAATTTATGTATGCCTGGTTACTTATGCGAGGGCACGGACTGCACACTCAGCATCAAATAGTCTAAATTAGTGATTCCAAAGCGCCAAATATATCGTCACATATCTTTATGCCTATAGGAATAAGTATATGTTGCGATATATTTGGCACTTTGAGTGCTACATACTATTTGACGCTGACTGTACCATATATTTTAATATTATACATGTAACGAGACGGTCATCAACAGCAAAATTTAAGTATGCTTACACTTTGCAATATTTACTGCAATAACCGAACATTTTTATTTATATTTCAGGTTAAAACATCGCAAGAAGTATGCGTGGATGCCAAAGTGCCATCAATGAGCTTCGCAGAGACGTGTGGTGCTGCGTTTGCTCACGGACCCAAGAAACTAAGATCGTGGGGCAACTTCGTCAAGTAAGAAGTTTTAAATAATATGGATACATTTTTTCTTTGCGTGAACGGTTGCCACGCCCCAATAACGGTTTTAACTGACATCATCCTTGACAAGGTTTTATCTATATTACCCCATTCTATATTTTCAACGTCCATCATGATCACGGAGTCACGTAATCTGTAAAAACGAACTTACGCAAGCCTTAATATGTCTGAAGTTTTTCATAGGTAGGAGAAGCAAGTAGTCGCTGTAGCTGAACTCGCCTAGAAGATATACAACCCGACCGTCAGTACAGATTACATCACCATTTCCTGGAGTTTGATCTCACGTTTCTGCATGCTTGTATGACTACACGGGTCAGTTAAGATGTGTAGTATAGCTTCTGCCCGCGACTTCGTCCGCCTTAAATTCGTTTATCGCGAATAAGGGTATTTTTCCGGGATAAAAAGTAGCCTATGTCCTTCCCCGGGACTCAAAATATCTCCATACCAAATTTCATCCAAATCGGTTCAGCGGTTTAAGCGTGAAGAGGTAACAGACAGACAGACAGACAGACACACTTTCGCATTTATAATATTAGTAATAAAATATTAAGAAATAGAAATGGAAAATATTAGGAAATAAAACAATTTAACGAAACGTTGGGAACTCAAATGAGATAATATGCGTTTATATAATCCGTTAAATTGTTTTATTTAAAGGAGTGTTATAAGTTTCACTTTTGCATCTGCGTGTTTCTATATCGTAGCTCTTAAATAGATTCAATATTAGGTAGGTGTCATTTGATCCGAATGTGACGTCATCGAAAATGTTTGTAGCTTTGATACAAAATAATTTCTTCATTCTTGTGAAGATAATCAATTTCAAGATTTTTTAGACATATTAGAATTTTCGACACGTTTAGCTCAGTGACTTAAACAACGGCCTACAAAGCTAGCGGTCCCGGTTTTATAACCCGGCTACGGCAAGTGTGTGATGAGCACGCATGTTTGTTCCTGGGTCTTGGATGTTTTCTATATATTTAAGTACTAGCTTCTGCTCGCGACTTCGTCCGCCTTAAATTCGTTTATCGTGGATAAGGGTATTTTTCCAGTATAAAAAGTGGCCTATGTCCTTCCCCGGGACTCAAACTATCTCCATACCAAATTTCATCCAATTCTGTTCAGCGGTTTAGGCGTGAAGAGATAAGAGACAGACAGACAGACAGACAGACACACTTTCGCATTTATAATATTAGTATGGATTATCATCTATACTATTATAAAGTTGTAAAAATGAAATGTCTGTACATTGAAGATATTTTCAAAAAAATGATTGTTACGGACTATTTGGAGGTCACTACAACGAAAAATATTTTTTTTTATTTTTTTGTACGTTTGTATGTGTCGTTGTTGCTTCATCACGCAAAATCGGCTAAACAGATTTCCACAATTGTTGGTACACGTGGGTATCTCCAGATGATTAGAGGATACTTTTTACCCAACTACGCTGAAGAAAAAACGACGGGTTATCACTTTTTCTCATCCGCGAACGAAGTTGCGGGCATCTTCTAGTTTATCTAATTAATATTTTGTATATCGCCTCGTACCCATAGGACAAGCTTTGCTTAGTTTGGGACTAGGTCAATTTGAGTAAGATTGTCCCTGATATTTATTTATTATTTATTTATTTTATCAATATCATAATCACCATCATCATCATAATATCAGCTTAAGAACGTCCACTGCTGGACGAAGACTTACACTAAAGATTTCCATAGCAGATTATAAAAATCAAGATTTAATTTTCAAATAAAAAAAAGGGTGTATTTTTGCGATCAGGTCACATACATTCGACTTTCTTATGATAAAAAAACTATTATGAAAACGTAATTCCAACATTTCTTTTTGCCTGACGCAAACATCCTATTGGATAGAATAGATCAATAGACGCTTGAGACCTGCCAATAATACACAAAGGCATGAGAACAAGGATAATCCCGCATTCGACAACCAAACGAATCGATAAGCCCAACATTCAGTAGGATTTTTAGTCAGAGTTTTCAGTTACGGTTTAAATATTTCTAGCAGTCCCTAAGGATCTATTTTTAATGTTATGAGTGGCAAACGGGTAGACGAGCCACCTGATGGAAAGTAATCATCGTCGCCCATGGATATGTGCAATACCGGAGGAATTGCCCATATTTTGCCAACCTTTCAGAGGCCTTTTAACTCGCTTCTCGAAGAATCCCATGTTATAGCGCTCTGGAAATACCTCAGGGGAAAGGTTATTCCACAACTTGCTAGTGCGTGGTGAAAATTAGTGTAATATCCGTTTAATTTTGGGATGCCAAGCATCCAGATAGTGGGGATGTACTTTGTTTCTGAGGCGGGAAGTGCGATGATAGAAACGTAACGGTGGCACCAACTCAAAAACTTCTTCAGAACATTCCAAATTGTACAAACAGTAGAAGAAACACAGAGAGCCAACATCTCTCTGGAAGCTAAGTGGTTCTAGGCCATCTGAAAGACCGAACTGCCCGGCGTTGGACGGAGTCCAAGGGGAGAAGTTGATATTGGGGTGCTCTAGCCCAGAGATGAGAGCAGTATTCCATATGCTACATTGAATGTGAATACAGATCTTGGATTTTATTATCACGAGCGTTTGATTCACATCCACTGATGACGTCCACTGCTGGATTAAGACCTCATCCAAGGATAAGTCCGTGTGACCAGTTTCCCAATTTCTTACATCCAACCGCAACTATTAAAAGATCATCGATCTTCATTGCAAGGATCCTGCCTACTCTGCGTCTTTCAGTTCATGATCACCGCTCGAAAACCTTTCGTTTATAATGATCGTCGGCTAACTCTAAGGTTGTCTAATTAAACGTTTCCCGTATTGCAGTATCGTCTTTTATAACTTTTATTCGACTAAACTTTTATTCGTTGGTTGAAAAAGAAATTAAGCAACAACAATAACACGACGCCAGTGCAGGGTAGAGTTAGACAGATTGGTTAGGGTTGCACTGTCATTAAAACCGAAGAAATGTTCGATGAATTTGAATCTGACCTGTGTCCCGCGGTTACACATGCTGGTAGCTCGGATTATCGAAGTAATCATTTTGGATCTTAGCCAGCCGATTATTTTACTAGGGGATCTGTCCCACCGGTCGGCGATGGCTTTATCAAGACTTTTGTTGAAAGCGGACATTTATGGAGTGCAGACTCCGTCGACACATGTGACAATGTGCGTGTTACGTACCAAGAAGAGTTGCCCAAAGTATCAGTCTACTTTCTAGTATCCAAAACAAATAATTGTGATTCGCCAATTTCAAAATAATTGGCTGTGATTGGCTTCTAGCACTTTTTATAGTATCAACATGGCGGCGAATTTGGATATTACGAGATGGTCACATGCAAAAAGTCATTTTTTTAGGCAAAACTGACGTAATATTTAAATTTGATTTTTAGTTTTATTTTATTTTTACATAATCATAGAATAACTAAATAAATATTTAAATATATAGAGAAAATCAGCCACTGGTATTCAGTGAATGAATAAAACATAGAACGCGAGCTTCCTACAAATTTCCCTTTTAAAATGGGGTAAATATGAATAAAAATACACATACGCGTTGTGCAGTAGCGTGTACAACCGACCCGCTGGCTCCACAGAAAACCAGTGCCGTTGGCAGTGGTACACACTATTTTACCAGACAGTAATGTATTTTTTTTTTCAGTTTGAGACATCATGTATTCCACTTTATGCGTCAGTTACGCTAAGCCACTATGTGCTAACTAGACGTCCCCGTTTGACCCAGTTTGGACGCCCCGCCTTTTCCGACTCAGTTTTCGTGGGGGCATTTTGCGACGCTAATTGTGCTTCTATGTTTTCTTCGTTCGCTATTTTTTAATGTACCTAAATACTGGCAAACGGGCAGATGAGCTGATTTATTTTTAAATTTAAGTTGAGTAACATTCAATTTCGATTTTTTTACACAGGACACTGGTAGACTACTCCGTGGCGCTGACATACATAAGCGTGCTATGTGTATATGTTGTATTCATCGGCTCTTCTTTTAAAGAGGTAAATACTTATTTATGTAATAAGGAATTACTTACATTCAAAATAATACAATTGTTGAATAATTTTTTATGATATTTATTTAAAAACGCATTTTACATGTGATTATGAAATTCACAGATATACTTATAATATATACGTACATAAACTTACACAATTACACAATAGAATGTATCTGCATACATCATTTTATGTACCTAGTGCAAAACATCATAACGAGAGAGAGAGGTAATCTTGTTATTATTGTTTCAATATAATTAATTTATTTGTATCTTCGTATGTTTTTTTTTGTAATTAGCGTTATCTTATGTTTAATATAGCTAAGCAGATATTAATCCGATCTTGCATGAAAATAACATAAAATAAGGCTACAAAAATGTTGAGTGTACTAAAACCACTTCGTGCTAAATAAAAAAAAACAAAAGATAGTGATTTGCCATCGTAAATAGTTTTTTTTTATTACTTTCTATCTATCTGTTACAGCCCTTGGTTTATGCGCCTTCGGACACTAAACCTCCTTCATAGCCTTCCATATATTCCTGTCCCAGGTGACAGGCCACTTGCATCCAATTTGAACCCGCGTATTTTGCTTCTAATATTTTTGACCCATCTTTCTGGTTGACGCCCTCTACTCCGCGTGGTTTCTTTAAGTCCCCACTCCAGTTTTCTTCTGGTCCATCTCTTGGCATCCATACGAGCAATATGTCCAGCCCATCTCCATTTCCTGCTTCCATAATGGTGACCAACTCCACGAGCTTTGTCTTCTGCCTAATGCACTCGTTGCGCTTACGATTTAACACGGTAACGCCGAGCATTGCTCTCTTCATAGCTCTTTGCGCGATTCAGAGTTTTTCAGCGGTCATTTTCTTATTACAATTTGCCACAATATGCAATATATATATTATATGGAAGGAACAAATGGAAATAGAAAACAAAGGCATAAAACAAGCCTTCAAGAAAAGAGCGTGATCCCACCTGGAATGCCAGCAACGCACTCGTGACACCTCTGGTGATGCAAGTGTCTATGGGCGACGGTGATGGCTTACCACCAGGCGACCCTTCTACACATTTGCCACCTATGCCATAAAAAAAAACGCCTGAAAGATAAAGCTGAGCAAAATCTTTTAAAGGAATGTGTAATAATAAACATACAACTTAATTACCATACAAAATAAATTTAAACTTCGAAAAGCCATTTTAACTAAATTAGTCCGCAATAATCATGCAAAGACTCAATGTCCAAATCCAAATAGTTTAGCGTATCTAAGTAGTTCATTAGAAAAGTACTCAATTACGCTTGTAGTGGGAGGAGTGTCAATGTTGATAAATGAATCCATCCATCCACAGCAGTCTTTATTGCGTTCGTCTTCAGACATAGGCCTCCTCTCCATTTTTCCATGTCTGGCTATCCGTTGCCGTCTGCATCCAATCTCTGCCGGCTTGTTGGCAAATATAGTGCTTCCATCTCATAGGGGGTCTGCCCCAGCTACGGGTGTTTGCGCGAGGTCTCCACTTCAGTGTTCTTCTCGCCCGACGGCCAAAGTCCATCCTAGCAATGTGTCCCGCCCATCTCCACTTCTTGCGCTCTATCTCCTCCACCACGTCTCGAATTCTGGTGACTCGCCTAATCCACTCGTTCCTGTTCCGGTCCATCAGAGTAATCCCGAGCCTCTCTCCATGGCTCCTTGTGCTACACGAAGTTTTTCGGCTGAATTCTTTGTCAGCGTGGTGGTCTCCATACCATAAGTGAAAACGCAATGTCTGATAAATTAATGACTTTTTTTATTGCGAAATATTTACGAGTAGATACTAAGATCAAAGCGCTTACTCAAGAATAGAACTTGGTACATTTAGGTGGTCTAAAAGGTGCTTCGATTTCTAGTTTGCGCATGGTTGGTTGTACTCAGTGAATACCTACAGTCCTTTTTAGGGTTCCGTAGCCAAAATAGCAAAAACGGGAACCTTATAGTTTCGTCATGTCCGTCCGTCCGTCCGTATGTCACAGGCAATTTACTCAAAAACTACATGATGTACATTGATGTGGAGTATAGGTGTCTTGTATAAGCCGCTACTTAGTTTGATAGTTAAATCAAAAAAATATGTTGCTAGGGGGGAAACTTCATACATGTACCCGAAATTGAAAACAAAAATCAGCAAATGTGTGTGGCACATATTTCGACAGTTCTTTTAAAAATAACTTGAAATTCCGAAAAAAAAAAATTTGATTTAGTGAATGTTTTTGCAAATAATTGCTCTGAAAGTAGCAAAAAAAAAAAAGAAATTGTAAGGATATAAACTTAATAACTTTCAACGAAAATTGTTTTCAACATGATCGGACATACAGTTTTTGTTTTATTGTTAAAAAAATGTGTTTTTCAGTAAAAATAACTGCTGTGGAGATGCGCTTCTTTGCTAGTGAACTTATTCATATTGTATTTTTATCATCTGTACTGCATTTTTTTGTATGAGAGGCTACAGAACCCTACCACTGAGCATGGTCCGACATGCTCTTTGCCGTTTTTTTTTTCATTGTACTGTTCAATCTTTCTATCAACACTAAATACAGTTTTCATCTCAGGTCCTAGATGTGCTCCTGCCAGACTTGCAGCTGTCCATTCAGACGTACTGTGTACTAACCTTAGTACCCCTCGTACTGGTCTGCCAGATTAGGAACCTCAAATACCTGGTGCCTTTTTCCGCACTCGCCAACGCTCTTATAGCTGTGGTGTTTGCCATCACCATGTACTACATGTTCATCGATCTACCACCGCTGAGTGAGAGGGAGATGGTTACTAATATTGCACAGTGGCCGTTATTTTTCAGGTAAGCTATCTTTGGCACATACTAATAATATTACAGGGGTAATTTTATTAGTTTGTGCCAGTTTTAAATTTCGCATTCTACCGCCTGCAGTTCCTTAACATAACTAGACACAGTTCCAGATCGCAGACCAAAATATATTGGTCCGTCATTGAGATTGTCCAAACTGACTAATAAAAACGAACCCAGGCAAGGGCGAGATCTATTTGCCGCCTCACTACGTGAAAACGGCATGACGGATTTCAACAATTTGTATAACAATATTTACTCGACTACTCAAACAAAAAAGTGGGTTATTATTATAGCTTTTTCTTCCACGAACGTAGTTTGTTAGAATTATTTATAAGACTGATGAATTAGTTGGGAAGTGCCGGAATGGCTCTCTTTGACGTCGGAGTGAAAACAATTCATCCCATCAAAACTACAGGGTAAATGCATTAAGATCTAGGTAGTTGCGTCTTTGGGGATAAAAGCACCTTTTTTGATATATGCAATTTCAAATGACCTATAGGCATCATTAAAATTAGAACAATTTTGTAGAATCCCACACAGATCCCTTCTATGAGAATTTCAGCAGTCTGAGTCGTACTATCCTCGGTCTCTCTATCTATACATTTTTTTATATCTGTCCTGTCAAAAACTTACTTTTTACTCGAATATTTTTATTAAGTTTTGACAAAAACTTTTTGAAATTTTTTACTAAAACTTTTTTAGAAATTTTGGTCAAAAACTTCTTTTTAAAATTTCAGCACAGTTATATTTGCAATGGAAGGCATTGGAGTCGTCATGCCTGTAGAGAATGAAATGGCCAAACCTCAGCAGTTCCTTGGGTGCCCTGGCGTTCTCAATGTGTCAATGTTTATAGTCATAACTCTATACGGTATTTTTGGATTCTTCGGGTATTTGCAATTCGGAGACAACGTTAAAGGCAGCATCACGCTAAATTTACCTCAGGAAGATATGTACGTATAATCATAGGGGTTTCTCCGAATCTTTACATTCGAAGTTCGTAATGTGGCATCCCTCTCGCTCTTATGTTAAATTCTATTTGAATCAGGGAGATTGCGCGATACGAACTTCGAATATCGAATTTCAGAGTAGCCCCGCGTCGGAAAAAGTAGTGCCTATTTACCTAAACTTCGTGGGAGGACGTAATTAAAATAGGTTATAACCAACAAAACTAATTGATTATTTTCATTAAAGGCGGGATTTCCCGGATCAGTTATAATACTTAATACACAAAAATCACTCAAGGGATCAGCCCTATGTCCGACACACCTACTGCATGTCCACTTTTGGGTTGCCAAAGTATTTGAATTTTCTGCATTAGACACTTGTTATTCATGAACAAGCGGCCGCCCGCGACTTCGTCCGCCGTAGATTCGTTTATCCCGGATAATGGGTATTTTTCCAGATTGAACAGTTATGTCTTTCCCAAAAACTTGATATTTTACTCATTTAAATGTGAAGCACATTACCAAGATTTCAAGCTCCTAGCGTAAAAAGATATTTACTGACCATCCAAATTTTCATCCCCATTTTCGTCCCTAAAAAGGATGAAATTTAACATATATTATAGCCTATGTCCTATTTTGATATATAAGGTACTTACATAACTAAAAAGTTTCATTATGTCCAGTGGTTTTAGAGATTAAGTGGAACGTACATACAAACTTTCACATTTATAATATAGCTTAGGACAATCTGATCTCAGACGAGATAACTCTTTAGTAGGTAGTTATAATTATTATAATTAACTAATCCCAGAAATCCTGCAATAGATAAAAATGAATTCTTAATTTAGGTGGTTATAACACCAACTAACTAATTCCTCCCTCGAAGTTTAGGTACAAAGGAAGCTATTCCGAATTATAATTGAATCAAATAAAAAATAAAAATTACAAAGAAAAAAAACGTCATACAATACTTTTATATTTGTAACCGTGAGTTAAAATGCAAATATTAACTCTGTACCTTGTTTTAGGATCGCGCAAGCAGCAAAGTTGTTGATGGCAATTGTGATTTATTTCTCGTATCCTATACAATTCTATGTTCCCATGGAAATGATAACGAGATTGCTGAGTAAGCGCCAGTCGAACAAGTTTGAAAACGTTATCCAAGTCAGCGTCAGAACTCTCCTTGTTATAATTTCGGGTGAGTAATAAGAACTTGCAAGTACAGTCAGCAGCAGAGAAACGTGACCCCTCTGCCATATAATGTTAGTATGTTACTTTTCTCTGCAGCTGACTGTACCTTATTCGACGAAATTTTTAAGCCGAAACAATGGACAACATTTCATCGTACCCCCTGATTTTATCGAACTATATTTACAAAATTAAGAGGAACGTATTTTGTATTTTTCAATTATTTTTCTTTTTACCCACTCATTTTAATAAAACAAAACTACCTCAGTCTACAAGGGCCTAAGCTCAATTTGAAGTAGAATAAATTTAAAAAAGTAAAAACTATTCCGTATCTGTGGGCTCATTGTGATAAGTGTGTGTGTGTTTTGACGACCGGTTTGGCTCAGTGGGAGTAACGTTGCCTGCGAAGCCGAGGTCCTGGGTTCAAATCCCGGTAAAGGCAAATATTTGTGTGATGAGCATGAATATTTGTTCCTGAGTCTTGGATGTTTTCTATGTATATAGGTATTTTATCTATTAAATATATCGTCGTCTAGTACCCATAACACAAGGCTTAATGAGCTTACCATGGGACTAGTTCGATTTGTGTAAAATTGTCCTGTAATATTTATTTATTTTTATTATTATTTTATTAGTGTCATAAATCGAGATGGTGAAAAGCGTCACCTTGACTCTCGTACCAGTTGTAAAAAAATCACAGTGATTTTGTTACCCACTACTAACCCTGACTTACCACGTTAAAGTTACATACTGTAATATATTCAGATCATTATAACAATTTTACCGTGATTTTATCACACTTGTTGCTCACATAACCTACGTGATTTTGTAACGTTCCGTCGTGACCAGTCACAGTTATATTTTTCTAGTCACAGTGATTTTTTTATCGTGGCTTTATTATTACCCGCCACTAGTTATTACACAAATTTACACGGCCAAAATGACACGTTAACACTTTTTTATAGTTGCCAAAAATAATAAAGCAAAGGAACTAACTTTGTACTGCCTAAAGATCATTTTGATAATAATATCAACTTTTTCAAAAATATACATCCGAAAATTCCAAAAATAATGTTAATGTGTTCAGATAGCCCAAATCTATCCGCGATATTTCAATTGTAGTCACTTTCAAATAAATTCATAGTTTAAAAAACACTAGAAAATCACGCTTTTATAAATGCACCTATAAACAAAAACTATGATACGATGTTCCATCATGAAGTTCCAGCTCATATCTTCCCCGGTTCCATCATCAGATCAGTTCGACAGTACCATATTATTGTATTGTCATCAGAACTACGTACAGCTGCCAATTTTCGTGACGCTACGAACCTTGGAAGATGGTTAAATTAGTTACCTTAGATTCCATTACATAGTTAATTACATACAGGTCGACCTAATAAAAGCGTGTTAAAGATAATTTATTTTATAATTTCGACGATGGTCTCGTACTAAAAGTTGGACGTAATCGTGACTCAAAAGGAAATATTTTGTGTCACATCTTAAATTTCGCCCTGTATTGTATATTGAAACTACAATAATAGGTTGCCCCACATACTAATAATGTTAATAACTTTAACCGGAGACGGCTGTAAATTAATCCTAACTTGCTTGATATTGTTACCCATAACTATAGTCCCTTAACTCAGAGAATTACTTGCAAACTTGGACATTTCAATGAATGAAGCTACTCGTACTTCATATTGTCCTCATTAAGTTTTACTAGGTAACACTGAGTTGATCGCAATGTTTTCGGGCGAAATACTATTCTACTAGTAGAAGGAAACTTTGTCAGCGAAGGAGATGAAAATCATAAACTTTTTTTTCTTTAGTGTATTACTGGAAGATAGCTATTTTGAGCTTTTGCTAGTAGTAGCCAGATATTTATACCTTTGTGGCAACGACACAATAAAATAGCTAAACGAAATGCCACCATGGGAGTTCCGCACATCCGATGAAATATCAGAACCGTTAAAAGTCACTTACATAAAAGGGCACATTTATCGTACATATTTTTATAATTTGTTTTAAGAAAAACGGTGAATAAGTTTATTTTATTTACAGTGTAAGAAAAAGTAGTCCTCCTCCCTATTTCCAAAACTACTGAAGTAATAACCTAAAAACCTGAAGGTTGAATGCTTACATTACAGGATTACAGGAAAAAAAATATGTTTAGGCACTGGTCTCAACGCCGACGATGAGCGAGAAGCGATTAAAGCTAGACACTAGAAACGAGTTGAACAGCAGCGAGAAGCGAGAGTGTAGCTCCAGTAGTTTTATCGCTCGGCGAGATAAGCGAGTGTTTGAGTGCGACGGGCTCGTACCACTCGCTCTGCGGCTATGTGCACCAAGCGAGCGTCGCTGAGCGAGTACCGCTGAGTTAGTTTTATCTTATCGCTGCGACAAACTAGCCAGCGATTAACTATTAATATATTTTTCTCTTTTACTAACACATGATCTATATTGCTTCTTTTTATATGAACGGCAAGTTTATTGGGATTCTGTGTTTTTAATGTGCTCGCTAGTTAAAGGGAAACACACCTGACGCGTAATCAAGAAGTACCGGGTTCGAGTCCTGGTGTGACCACGTGCGAGAGCAATCGTATTTTTCTTTGCGCTTTGATTTATATTTATATCGCAACATGATCTATATGTTTTGTTTGTTTCTTGGGCGAGAAAATCACCGATAGCTAATTGCTTCTTCGCCCTTGGCGGGACTAGTGCCTTAGGAATTATGATTTACAACTAGCTGCCCACCCCGGCTTGGCACGGATATAGTAAGGAAGAAGATGAGTTCAAACTTCCCTTTACTACAGAGGATCTTTCATACCAACTTTGTTCAGACAGAAACAAAACAAAAATCGTTTTTCGAAAGCCGTTGTGCAGGCCTATGATGGTTGCGTTTGTGACGTGATAAATAAGTGAAATAGCTGCTGTCACCCTCTGACACGTATGTGAGTGCGAGAGTGACAGGCGCGTTATCATATCACTTATCGCGTGATAAACGCGACCAACATAGGCCCGCTGAACTAATGTGCGAATATACATTTCTTCAATAGTTTTATAGTTATGTGGACAATTCAACTTTGCAAGTATAATGATGATGTGGGCATGCTATTTTTGGATATCTAAATTGGGAGACACTGTATTTAATATCTGTCATCTAACTGTATTCGAGCAAATAAATTATTCATGTCTTCTGTAGGTCACGTTACCTCCTTTAGAACCCCATAAAGATTGCGTATCGTCAATTTATACTTATTTACTCTCTCGACTTTCCATCAATACTCTATCCAAGCGAAAAAGTTATGTTCCTCTTCTTCCAATTTGATTTTCCTCTTGGACCATTAAAACAAGAAGACTGTCATTTGCTTCACCTTAGTTCGTGCCCCGATCGCAAGAAGAAATTCTGGCAAAAACTAGATGGCGCTTTAAAATTAACGGTGTTATATATGCCAATATTAAATAAATTGAAACATTTAAAAAATGGGACACGCTTGCAATGTTGTACATAATAATTCTCATACATAGATTGCGTTGTACATATCGGGGACGGTTTTTTGTATAGAGATGGTCAGTCCTTTTATTTTAGTGGTCCTTCATTATTAGAAGAATAGCTTTCTGTTACGTGCTGGCAAATAAATTAATAACTTAACGAATGAATTGGATATCGAAATTTCTAACGCTAACTGCACGGAAAGAAATTATTATAACAATACTACCAGAACATATTGTAAATTTCATTCTAGTATAAAGAAACAGAATTAAGTTAAATTTACCGTATTGACTTCTAACAACAAACATCGTCGTATTTTAATCAATACCGGTATATTATAGTAAACACATTTTAGTAAACAATACCCAAAGCTATTTATAAGTACATATTATTATTGTAGAGAGAAAATTTCGATAATTGAACAGTATACCTTCATAATTCATTTGTTGTTGCTAACAGTCAATTAAACAATAAAATTCTCTAACATAACGCAAGAAACAAAAATATTTCTGTTTTTTAAATAAGCTAGATTCATATAGTACTGTTTACCCCATAATTCGTTTGTTGTTGCTAGCTGTCAATTAAACAATACAATATTTAGGTTGTCTCTAAAATAACGCAAGATACAAAAAAAAAACTTTAAATAGGCTAGATTTATATAGTACTGTTTACCCGATAATTCGTTTGTTGTAACTAGCAAGCTGTCAATTAAACAATGCAATATTTAGGTTGTCTCTAAAATTAAGCAAGTAACAAAAATTGCTTTTGTTGTTTAAATAAGCTAGATTCATATAGTACTGTTTACCCCATAATTCATACAATATTTAGGTTGTCTCTAAAATAACGCAAGTAGTTTTTTTTTTTAATAACCAAATCGATATACTCGTAGTACTGTTTACCAGATTATGTTATCAGTACCATAATATAATGTTTTGTGCAACATGTGAATCTAATATCAAACGAAACGTCGCTTACGTTTGCAAATATATTGTATGGATTGCCTGAACTTTGGTTGGCAACACCGACTGACTGCCGTTGGTTTGTTTATCATTTCATCTTTCGGAGCGAGCAGTACGTGCGCGTGCTGAGACATTGACTGTGACAAATAGTGTGATTAGTTTTATAAATAGATATTATAGAAGTATTCCAAATCAAGAAATGGACAAGGACATTGTAAAATTATTGGAATACTGGCAGTTGGCCGAGTACATTTTAACATGCAAGATCTCCATGTTGATTATGAAATATCATTATATAATATAATAAAGTCACAAACGTTTAATGTTTTGTTTTATTTAAAAATTTTGTTGACCATGTCTTCATTTTACTTATACAAAATGAGGGTTTCTAGATATTGAAACATCACCAAGTGGTGACACTGGCGTCAGATCTTTTTGACTAGAAGTGTCAATATACACCAATCATACTATGATATATATCATACTTTGGTATGATGATAGAGTGTTGCCACCTGGATTTCAAGAAACCCTCATAGATGGTCCTTTTGATTTCGGAAAGTCGCAGGTTTAACGCCCGTTTAGGTACTGTTTCTGACAGAAAAAGTTTTAAGCAAGTAATGAGCATTTATTCTAAAAATAGAAAATAACATAGCTTCGCGCAGAGGGTATCTTTACTTTAGTACGACTGCTTGTATGCTGTATGGTGCTTGTACAAGCTTGCTGCAATTGAGTCTTTAAAAAAGTTTACATAGTTACCGTGTTGTTAATTAAGAAAAAGTTAAATCTATCAGTTGAGTCGAGAAAATTATACTTATATTAAAAATTCGTGACAAAATAGACAGATTTCAACATTTCTTAACAATACGGTAAGTATGTGCATATTTTTTTTATATTCTATTTACCTACTGAATATTGGAGCAAAAAATAAAACATTTAGTAATTACCAAAAATATATAGTAAACTGAACAATATTTTTTTTTTATTATAGTAAACTCAATCATTTGATGTGATAATGGCTACCCACAATGTTGGTAGTAAACACAAAATAAGTAGTAAAGTGTAAAAATATATATAGTTTGCTAAAATCTCAACTTGGTAATATTTGCATTAAATTTGTTAATGGTCACTATATATAATAATCTATTAGTCGTTACTAAAAATATCGTTATATCCAAAATAAAGCATGGTGTTACGAACGATACCAATTCCGTTATACTTAACAAAACCTATTTGTAATGGATACAGATAGGTTTTTGTGCACTATATACAAATTTTAATTATGTGTACCAGTATTATGTTTAACTGTGCTAGATATTCTTGTAAGCTATTATCAGATTTTTGTAGGAAAGTCGACAACATAGTTAGCTGTCTTATATATTACACGACAATCTGGTTAAGTTTATTCTGGTTAACTAAACTAGAATTTTCTCTCCGTGTGTGCGGCGTAGGATAACGGACGGTTACTTTGAAAGAGCGTGCCTTGATCGGACAATGTTTGTTGAGTTTAATTGGTTAAAGTTTGAATTTATTGTAGTTCACTTAGTTAGCATTTACTAGGAGGTTGTGCGGATGTTGTGCATTATGTGAGCGTCCCTATTAGTATCATGTTACTACCAGTGGAAACTTGTTATTGGCTTCCTGATACCTATTGTATGCCACCCACACACATTGTATTACTTTTAGCTGTTGGTTCTCCGAATAAATACATTTTAAACCCATTTTTTCCACAGTTGGCATCGCTGCAGCCTTCCCAAACTTAGAGCTAGTAATTAGTTTCGTCGGCGCCATCTTCTTCTCCACGCTCGGTCTCCTCATCCCCGCTGTCGTCGAGACGGTCTACCGCTGGGACAGGAACACCGGTAGATTTAACTACGTCATCTACAAGAATCTTATCATCGCCATCGTCTCAATCGTGGCTCTCATTTCTGGTGCCTACGTGTCCATTGTTGGCATGATTGCTGAATTTTCCGGTGGCCACTCTATTGATATTGTCAATGGAACAATGGCTGATAATTTTTTTTAACTCAGTGTCATCCAACTTGCGGGCTTTGATGGTCGCGTTTTTCACGGGATAGACAAGTTACGAAGCACCCGTCACTGTGATAAGCATGTGAGTGAGAGAGTGACAAATAATTTTTCATTTCTCCTGCTCAAAAAGAACGTCATATTAGCTTCAAGGAGCAAGACTAAAATAGCACATTTAGCCCTTAGGGCTTAAAAAAGCCATATAATCCCATACACATTTCTATGACCCTGAAAAAAACTTGCGGCCAGCTACATACTTCTTACAAATAATTAAAAACAAACAAACCATCCTCATCAGATTGGCGAAACTTTCTGATAGAATTGCTCAAACTTTTAGTTTTTCATGAAATATACAATTCTAATGTTTAGTCTTTTTTATTTCTTCGCAGTCGAAGTGAAAATCAGAGGCCATTATGACACTCAGACATATTTGTCCTCGCTCACTTCGTGAGCTCCAAATAATCACTTCGGGTCGTAATGGCTTATTTTAGGCCCTTGTCAAACAACCTACTATTATCTTTGTTTTACAATAATATTATATTTAAAAGATTACATTTATCTATCACGTGATTAAAGCGACTATCATAAGCTTGCTAGTGATTGAACCCCTTGAGAGGTCGTGAATGGGTCGGTCCGCGGAGCACTTTTATATAACGAATTTTTTCATCATACATGTAAATTCGATAAAAAAAATTAAATAGAGATAAAAAATGATGCCTTGCATTGATCTACCTTATGCATAAGAGTCTGATGCCTTTGAAATTTTTTATATCAGTAATTTGTTACATAAAAATAGCGGTGATCGAAACGCTCTGCAGCCCGACCCTAATCGTAAGGATTCTTTAAAGGTGCATCCACATTTGTATCATTTGCCCGATCAGATTTTCGGCATGTGGCATGATCGCGTGTCACGATCACGCGTTTGGATGTTGCGCCGATCCGATCGCTCGAAATCCATGTTGCTACGCGTATCACACACTTAGATCGGACAAGCGCGGCGTGATCGCTGCGCAGACAGTGAGCGTCCAAGCAGGGCCATACGCAGACATGCCACGCCGCAGTGATCGGATACGAGCAAACGATACAAGTGTAGACGTACCGTAAGAAGGCCACTTTTTCAAAATTGGTACGTGACATTTGTAACATTTTAAAATGTATAGGATTCAATACAGGGTAATCTAGTTATGAAATACTTTTGTATAAATGGTGACTCGCGTATGAAGAGACTGTGAAACACTGTTTTAACTTATAACACATTACCCCGTGCATTCAATTTAATATACTTAATATTACATATGGCGAGTATGTGTCGACAGATGTTGAATTCACGAATTACATGTAGGTAATGAATTTGCGTTGACTTAGGGCATTATTTATTTATTTGACGTATGGTTCTTGCACAATGGTTAAAACACAAATAAAATTAAGATATAGTCACTTGTCCCACCGCCCGCGAGTAAGCGATGAGCTATCGGCGATTTTCTCGCCCAAGAAAGAAACAAAAGATAATTGCTGCAATGTAAATAAAAAGAGAGATATATATTTATAGGTCATTGCTGGTTGTTCACACTGCCGGTGATCTATCTCTCTCTTTTATTTACACGGGAGCGATTATTTTTGTTCGTTTCTTGGGCGAGAAAATCGCCCATAGCTCATCACTTATCGCCGGCGGTGGGACGAGTGCCATAGTGAGTGTTAAAATTAAATGTGCCTTTAGAACATTTATTATACATAATAATTAATATGGTTAATCGTTAAATAATTGGAGAATAGATATAATCGGTGGTGCGCAGATTCATGTTAGTTGTATTTTTTGTACGCATTCAGTGATCGAAAATGAAAAAAATTGCTATAGAGTATTTTCGCAGGTTTTTACAGTATTTTTTTTATAATTTTGTACATAATAATTAACAAGAAATTGCATTAGTAGACACACGGTTCGTGACATAGTTGTAAAGTATATTATTTATTGTACATAGTATGAACAAAAGTTTTTATTTAACATGGTATTATCGTAATACATGTAAGGTTATTGCGATGAATTAGTAAATTTTTGCTCGAATTCACAATGTAGCCGATTATTTTATGATCTTACTTTAATGAATATTTAGAAACCTAATTATAAGTACATAAATATTTAAGTAGAAAGTTGTTAATCGGCAAAACCGAGATATTGAGTAATAATGTGTAAATACAGATTAACCTTAATTAGATTTATTTAAAAAGTTTTTAATTTTAGAAATAATATTTATTTTCTATTATTAATAAAGTATATTTCTTCTACCTACAAACAAAATGTTTTTTTTTTCTGAAAATAATTTATTAAAAACAAATAGGTACCTATTACCTTCACAATAAATGGCCAGAGAGCGTTTACAATTACAATTACTTCAGTCTTTTTTAAACAGGAACTTTATTTACTTTATTACTAGAGAAGTAATTTTCAACACTGTTACTTATTAGAACACTAGCTTCTGCCCGCGACTTCGTCCGCCTTAAATTCGTTTATCGCGGATAAGGGCATTTTTCCGAGATAAAATGTAGTCTATGTCCTTTCCCGGGATTCAAACTATCTCAATACCAAATTTTATCCAAATCGGTTTAGCGGTTTAAGCGTGAAGAGGTAACATACAGACAGACAGACAGACAGACACACTTTCGCATTTATAATATTATATATATAAATATATAATATAAGTATGGAGTATGGATTACATGCACGACTCCAGAAGCTCTAATAATATAATTGCCCCGCGGGCAAAGATGCATAAGCAAATTAGACTTTTTGTAAAATATAACACTTTGGTTACCGTGAAATTTTCAAATAACCTGAGTCCCAGAAAATCTACAATATTATAAAGTTGTAAAAATGAAATCTCTGTACAATGAAGATATTTAAAAAAAAACATGCGAATTTTACTAATTTTAAATGTTTGTAAGTTCGTGTCCAGTCAGTTACTTGCAATCTAGGATTGAACTATATTTATAATTAACATAGGAAGTGAGCATCTACTCACTACGTTTTGCAAGAAACATACAAACTACCTGCCAAAATGGCTAGGCACATTTTAACAATTTTTCTAGTCCTCAAAATGACACAAAAATCTACGGACACTTCGAAAATGGAGCGATTCAAACGCTTGAATAAAATAAAACCGCACCGAGGGTTCCGTACAAAACATACGCTACAAATGGCCGTATCTATAAAAATGTAGTGTTAGCAGGGCCCTACTCCTAAGTAAAATGTAGGTACGCGGTGTTCGATCATTTTATATCTTAAGTTGCTTACTAACATTACTCTCTCTTTCTTCTCACAGCACTAGTTTTATGTCCAAATCCTTCTTTGTTCAAGCATTTCGTTTATGGAACGATCTTCGTCTCTATAAGGCAAGCTCAGAGCATTTTCTTTTTCAAGCGCATGTTGCGCAATCATCTCTTCAATAAATCTCAAGATTGATTGTCTGTGTGATGTTTTGCAGGTGTAAGGGTACATATATATTTTATAATTTGTATTGCACTTATCTATTTGTATTTTAATATAATATGTGTGTATGTATATATATATAATGTCGCGAATACCATAACGTCATCAATCGTGCGCATGATATATATATATTTTTTTAAAAGAATTGTCACCGGCAGCCTAAGTTGTCCTGATTTACTGAGGAAAATTAATTTCCTGGTACCGTATAAATTGCCCAGGCCCGGTAATATCAAACTGTTTGGCTCAACTAACTGCCGCACTAACCTTAAACGTCACTGTCCTCTATCGCGGATGTTTGCTATATATAATGATTATCAACATTGCATTGATCTCAATTCATCCACTTTCTCGTGCATTAAAGCCACAATTGTTAGTAGGAAGTAAGTAAGTAAGGAAAATGAAACAAATGTTTATATATAATTTAGGCTTAGTTAATAACGGTTTACAACTTAAGTTTAGCTAAAGTTATTAGTTAAGGTGGAGTAAGTAACACAAATTTAGTTATAGTTAAATTTTACTGCTAATTCGTGCATCCTGTGTCCTTCTGTAAGTAATAAGATGCTTAGTCTTAAGCTGTGAATGTAATTATAACACATGTAAAAGTTTGCTTATTGTTGAAGGTCCAAATAAGTAAATAAATAAATAAATCGTCGAGTAGTGTTTAATAAATGTGTATCAGTTTTTTGCAGACTAAATTAAGGACCGAATGGCGCCGTCGTAAGAAGCCCATACTAATCCCAGTATGGGCGAGCTTTTTGCAAGTATTCTTCGGATGTTTAGATTTTAGTAAGTGAGACTAAAGTTTCAAGAATGATTGAAGAAAAGAACATTTCGTGCCACAGAAGTTTAAAGGACAAATGTATGGGATTGGAATATGCTAGAACCTTCGACACAGACCAATTTACTAGAAAGACGACGCTACTCAAAAACAGCAGAATAAAGAAAATATGACGATAAAAAGTGACAAAAGACGAGCGAAATTAACGGGTATAAAAGGCGGTGAATCTGAAGCGAGCAGCAGTCTTAAAGTGGCAAGCGAAGGAGAAACAAGTGGAAGTGAAGTAGTGGAAGTAAACTAGAAAGTGTTCAGTGTCAGTGACTTAGTGTGTGTGCTATACACGGTGCGAAGTCTAGTATCGGTATCGGGACGCATTTAACAGTTAATCCCTGCTAGTGTAAGTCGTGAATAAACTAACGTGGAACTGTCAAGGTGTTTTAACTCTATCCTATACCCCACGCTCGTAACAATATGTATATATCCCCAGGCTTCATCATGTGCGACCACACCATCGCTCAGAGTCTTTCTCCACAAGTCTCGGTTTTCAGACACACTCTCCCAGTTTTGAATATCGATGTTGAAAGATAACATGTCACGCTTTGTGCTATCCTTAAACCGTAGCATGGGTCGTCCAATTGGTCGCTCGGCATCGGCAATCTCACTTAAGAGAAGCTCTACTCACTGAAGCCTGGTTCGCTTCTCTTTTGCGCAAGCGTGACCTGAGACACCAGCGCGCAGCTTTTCCCCTGCATCGACAGGTGCAACATTTACATGTCAAATATGTGGTCGCGGCTGTCACTCTCGAATCGGCCTTTCGAGTCACGTTCGAAAGTGCCGCACTTTATTGGACGCTGCTTAAATCATCTTTCGTAGATGCAAGAGGCCAATGATTGATTGATATATCCCCATATTGACTTGTTGATTTGTGTCTCTTTTCTTTACTTGTTTTGTATTCTCAACATTAATGATCCTGCACTAACTACTAGTTTCAGTTTGGCCCTATGGTTGGCTGGTAGAAAATGCCTTAAGGCATTAAATCCGCCATTTGTAACAGTTTGTATTGTGCAACAAAGTTGAAATAAATAAATAAATAAATAACATAGACACACAGACAAAACATTATACTGTTTTTAGTATATGTACTTATAGCGGCAGCAGAAATACATCATACGTGAAAATTTCAATTGCCTAGCTATCACGGTTCATGAGATACAGCTTGACAGATGGACAGACACAAACACACAGACAGACGGACAGCGGAGTCTTAGCGAATAGGGTCCCGTATTACCCTAAAAATAAAGAAATCTTCGATTAATTGATAGAAGCAAGCTTTATTTTGCGAAATTTTATATTAAATAGATTCAAGAAATAACTATACATACTTCCTTTGCTATTCCACGAAATAGTCTCGGTTAGAAGCGACAAAAATTATGCTCGCGCATGTGAGATCATATTTTCATACAACTTTGCGCACGCAAACACAATTTATTGGCACATCTTACCGAGTCATTATTTCTCGAAATAGCAAAGGGAATATAATCCATTAATGAAAAGAAATCTTCCACGAGGTATTTATTATATAGGAGTTTATCATTTCTTAGAACATCGCCCCAAGTAAATTAGACTTATCACAGGAAAAGCCATAGGCAATAAAAGAAATTGGACCGCGAGTTGTAATTCGCAGATATTGGATCACATGGAATACAAGTTTGATTTGTTTTTGTTGCAATAAGTAATACCCACAACACTCTCATTGTATTACGGCCCCCAAATTGCCTAACGCGTTTGACGCTCGCAATCACAATCAAGTGTCATGATTTTGTATGGGCTATAGCTATGACAGTTGATTCGGATATCAAGTGTCAAAATTTCGTTAGGCAATAACCTTGCGGATCTTTAAGAAGCATGCTCAAAGCTAATGCCGTCAATGCGGAAAAGAAGCTCTTTTGGCTCTTCATTGAAACGTGGGTACCGTGCGGATGTTGTCTCTGCCTGCGTCAAAGTTACGCATACAGAGATAGCACTCGCTAGATGCAAGTACTATTGTGTATTAATGGGATCTAAATATATTTCGGAGTGCAATAGCAAAATACGAGTACTGGGCTTTGTATGAGATAACCAGACGTCCACTAGGAGAAACTGTCTTGGATGTCACACGATATAGTTTGCAAAACTTTTCTTAAATATTTAAATAAAACAATTTAAATGATTATATCACGTATGATCTCTCATTTGGTTTCGCAGTCCTGTGTCTTGCTGTTCCTTGACGTGATGTATTACAGGACCCTAAGCTGGCGGTAGCGACAACCCATCTTCTCTCTTGAAATTAGGATGCTTTTTAATCTCAATAGCTTCGCGTAGCATTCTGGGAAAATATTTTTTCTCTTTGGCAAGGATAGAAGGATTATCAAACTTAATTGAATGGTTTGGTTTGTCAATGACATGATCACAGACTACAGACCTATTAATAGGTGATGATGATGATGATGATGATGATTGGCCGAACGCCAGTCGGCCGCCCCAGATATTGCTGGAGCAGATCTGCGTGAACTCCAAGCTGGTAACTGGCGGGAAACGGTGCCAGATCGGGACAATAGGGTACATGCAATATTTTGCATGTACCCTATTGTCCGTAAAAAAGATTTCAAAATGTGAAATTAAAATTTAAATCGCCCAAGAAATACGCAAGATATAGGCATTTTAAACTACTAATTAGACAGAGAAGTCCGATGTGCACTGTTACGTCATAGTGCATTCCGGCCATATAAACTCCATATTAAATTCTGTTTTGCTAGAAAGAGATAGAATTTAATGTTTGATGGCTTATTTCTTGGTTATGTTTATAGTTATCCGAAAAATTATTTTTGTATATTGTTCATTACACAAATGAGCTTTTAATAAAGCAAAAATTAAAATTCATGAATATTCCGTATTGGCGCAGACTCGTGTCGGCGGCCAAGACTCGCTTTGGATCGCTGAGCCATAAAGTAAGTAAGTAATATGCAAACAAGATTCTCCATGTCTTTTGAATAAACAACAACCTCATTGGATGTACATTGAGATAAATAAGTATTTCCTTTAAACCAGTTCGTGGAATTGAATTGCATGCCTAATACTGTAATGAGAATCTCGTTAGCTAAAACTGTATTTAAATAGAGCGATACAAGCCCTAAAGAAATAAGCAACAACTGCCCACTGAAGTTCATACATACTTATTACGTTTTTCCACTGGATAGGAGAAATGCATTTAATGTGGGGTTGTTGAATAAATTGTTTTATCCCTGGAAGCCTTTAATATTCTTTTGAGTTTAGCCTGATAACTTACTTAATTCAAATTCATTTCTTCCGTGGCCCATTGATAAATTATATTTAAAATACCTTACAAACTAGCATACATATATACATCTACAATACTAGACACGATAAATATATTAAAATTAAATGTCTCAATATTGAAAACATCGTTAAAAAACTAAAAGTGAATATTGAAGTCACGGAATTGAAAAGTATTTTATTTATTATTGTTTTGTATATTTGTATGTGTGTGATTGTGGCTTCATCACGCACATCAACGGATTTCAACTGTTTTTTGGTACACGTGTAGCTGGGAATCCACAGATGGTTATATGATACTTTTTCCTCAACTACGCGGAAGAAGAAAAATAATATTAATATTTTCTTTTCGTCAGCTGAGGAAGTTGCTGAAACCTTTTACATAAGGACAGTTTGACTAAGATCAAACGCCGGGTAAGATCGTATAGCGTAAATTTAAGGCATCCATTTTTTTTTTTTTTAATACTGGCGAAGTGAAGTGATAAGCTATTTTATCCTGCTGCCAAAATGGCGCATCACGTCACATCACCAGCATTTAAAAAAAACAATAAAGTTTCAAGCCTTACGCTTACCCGGTGTGCGATCTTAGTCGAACTCACTAAATATAAAATATATAGCACGATTTAAAAACTAAGAACGACTTAAATTAAAGATTATTTATTGAACATAAATACATTAATACTGTAACATTAGATCGTAACCAGCTGCATTAGTGTAAACTGTGTCGCAGCTGTTTACGCCATTACGCCCACCTCGGAACATTTATGTTTTACAGAGATACAGATTCGAGTTAGAAATTCTTCCAGGGTGTCAAATAATCGGCCGCAGAAACGCCAGAATTCGACACCCTTCGGCCAGAATTCCACTAACATAAAGGTTGATTAGGCCGATGGCCGTTAGGGCAGAAAGGTTCTCGAGTGGATACCGAGTCCCGGCAAGCGCATAGTGGGAAGGACACCCACAAGGTGGTCGGACGACCTGCTTAGGGTGGCAGGGACTCGCTGGAAGCGGGTCACCTTATCCGCCCCATGTGGAAATCTATTGAAGATGCCTGTGTTCAGCAGTGGACTTCCAATGGCTGAAATGATGAAGGGTCGACAGCTTCGCAGTTGGCACTGTCACCATAAAATGGAAGATCACATTGTGTCCGGTCTCCAACCGGTTTGACCCTCAACGAGTTGGTCTTGACTCCAAATGCTCGATGATCTGCTCAGCTTTCTTGATGGTCTTTTTCGTTAATAGTCACTGGCAAAGTCGTTTTTTTAGGATTCCTTAGCCAAAATGGCAAAAACGGAATCGTTATAGGTTCGTCATGTCCGCCCGTCCGTCCGTATGTCACAGGCATTTTACTCAAAAACTACTTGATGTATATTGATGAAATTTGGACGATAGGTGTCTTGTAGAAGCCGCTACTTACTTTAATGGTTAAATAATAACAACATATATTTCTAGAGGCCGGCACTCCATACATGTAACCGAAACGAAAAAAAAAAACAGCAAATGTCAATGTGTGGCACTGGCACATATTTCGACAGTTCTTATAAAAAGACTTTGTAAAAAAAAATGATCTAGTGAATATTTTCGGAAAGAATCGCTCTGAAAGTTGCATAAATTGTCTCCCCCCCTCTATTTTCTATACAGTATGTCAAAAAAATATGAAAAAAATACCAATAAAACACTTCACTAAACTTATATTTATATTTTATTTAACTATCAAACTAAGTAGCGGCTTACACAAGGCGCCTGTGCTCCAAATTTCATCAATATACATCTAATAGTTTTTGAGTAAAATGCCTGTGACATACGGACGGACGGACGGACGGACGGACATGATGAAAGTATAAGGGTTCCGTTTTTGGTATTTTGGCTACGGAACCCTAAAAAATTAAGATAAACAAATTGAAATGAAGTGTAAAATAGTACATTATGATACGAGTGCGGTACGTTGGTAATTACACTCGAGGCTATATCGTACACGAGTGCTGTATAAAGCCGAGAGTGTAATGACCAATGCACACGAGTTTCAAATGACGTTTTTCATCACACTTGCGAGGAAAAAAGCAAAAAGAACAATCGTACCTTACTTAAAATTTGGTCTAGGTTATACGTGCGAAACCAATCCTGTAGTCGTAAGTTCTACATTAATCCGTCATCAGTACTTTAAATTTACGTACCTACATAATGATTACATTTTAAGTAGCATTGTGCAAATAATTTCAAACATTATGCAGATATTGTGTAAATAGTTTCAAATTATTTACACAATATTGTCATTTAGAAAAAAAAATCATACAATATAGTTGTCCATATGTATAATTTAGTTTATTAGTAATAATTACTGTAAAATATTATTTGAATAAAAAAATATTACTTATTATTATTATGTTTGTATCTTGCATTGAGTCACGGGCTCGTACGTGCCGGATTTTTGAGAGGCTTGCGTGGGGATATAGATCCAACACGTAGAGGGCCTTTCGAGAAGTTTGCTGTGGTTGTTACGTCTCCTGGGACTCGCTCCTGATCATATCAATAAGAGAATACGTCAATGAGCAGGTCCCAGCAGATGTTTGGAACTATTGCATTTTAAGGAAAGAGATATCGGGCTATGAAATTGTAGTTGGGTGGACTTTTTTTGTCCACCTACAACACATAACTACCATAATTATTATCATTATTAATATGAAATATTTGTTAATATTACATATATGAAATCAAATCAAAATGGCGCGCTGCGACCGGTGCATTTGTCTATGCCTGCGCACAAGCGTTGAGGCAAAGGCTAATTGGCCAATCAGCCAAACATTAATAATATTATCAACTGAATAATTATATCAATTTAATACAATCAAATGTTATTTTGTTTCGAAAACTTTATAATATATTGAAATTACTTGCTTTTTACAAGTACCAGTTTATATTTATTAATATAACCTAAAAAAATTCTTGTCCCTAAAACGTATTTGCTGAAGTTTAAAAAAAAAGTGTAATGAAAAAAACACGCGTGTGTAATGGACTGGATTACAGCGATAAAAACGGTGTAATAAGAGCCACTTTACGAGCAAGTGTGTTAAATAGTATTATTATAACATCATAAAGTATACGGAGGAAACTAAGTACTCTCCAAATCGTCGAAACACTCGTCTGCATGAATTCATAAGGAAAATATTATTTATACATTTGAGAGGATATCATTAAAATACGAGGGCTTATATTCTATTTTTATCTGGATGTAGAAAAAGAAACGGTTTATTCATAGGATTGCGAAATCATTCTTTTTCACTTCTGCTTTGCTGTTAATATGTTATGTCCGAATTGCTACTTTTTCTCCCCAGAGCAAAAAAAAAACGATATTAAGGATATTCTATTACTTTACGAGCAGTTCTTGCAAATTTATACTATTACTATCTTTTGCCCGCGACTTCGTCCGCGTATAGCTCGAATTTCAGAAAATCTTATCTTTTATCCGCATTGGCTCCTACTATAGGCAATGCCTTTCCCGTAGGAAACCAGATTACAGTGCTCCAGATTAGGCGCAAATTACTGAATATAAACATATATTTAAAATAATCCGGTGTAGTTAGATTAAATAAAATATTGAAAGGGGGACAAATAATTTTTAAGGACCTGCTAACTGATGATGATTCATGCTATTTTCGGAGTGATTATTTCCGAAAATATTTGCTAATTTTTTTTTTTTAAATATCTGTCGTATTATTTTTCATTAATTCATATTCGCTTAATGTTTTGTTTTTTTTTTTAATGTATGGAGTGATACTTATATTTTATTATTTAACTAAATAACTAGCGGCTTACACTACAAGACACCTATACTTCAAATATTGTTTTTGGGTAAAATGCGTGTGATACACGGACGGACGGACGGACATGACGGCAACATTTCGGGAACTAGATAAGAAATTGTGGTACCTTTTGCCTGGGAACGACACATGTCAAGATATGATTATTTCTCTTACTTTGAATAAGAGTAAACGATTCATACTCTTTGTTTCTTTGAATTTGCTCATTTGAGGCGGGTCTGACACGAGGTCTAACCTTTGTACCCGTAATTTCTTTGTAATAACCTAACGAATTGAGAAACACTTTCAAGAGGAATGAACTGTTGACAACGATTAAGAGTCTCTGGTAAGCTCCGTTAGAGAACCGATGTATGAAGACTCTCACGTAGTTACGCTGTCATTTTAAAACGACTGCTCTAAAACTTTGTACTTAGAATAAATTAAGGTATATGCAGGCCTGTAATTATTTATGTAGCTTCAGATACTACAGTAAAAATAAAATAGTGAATTTAAGTTTTTTATACAAAACTTGTTTTTCTGTATTTCGTTTGTTTTATAAACTGACAGATGGACAATTGGACAACAAAGTGATCGTATATTATGGTTTTTTTGAAGTACGAAACCCTATCGGCTTCGGGACTGAGGTCGTTAGATACTTTTTACTGCGTGGCGTAATCGCGGAATCCACCGCAAAAATTTAGTGACAACGGGAAGACCCCAGTCAAACAGGTTAGTCCTGCTCAGATCTATGTTTCATAATGGCCTCAGCTTCATCATAAAGAATATTTAATATACTAATGGCTCTGTGGGTTATAAACCTCGCAACCTATTTAGCAAAAAAAAACAAGTACTTTAAATTTACAATAAAAAAATCGACGCAAAAATGTCATATTAATTATCGGTTGACATATCAACTATCGGTTGATAATCGGTTAAGAAATGCAACTTGTAAAAGAAAACAGTCAACTACACATTTGCACGTGTTAAACACTGCTTTTCACTTCGACTGCGAGAAAATAAAAAAATACTTAACATTAATATACTTAAAATTATATATCACCATACGTAAATACTCACAGAATATTGTGTACCTACATTTGGCGCTTTATATATTTTATTAAACTAATAATGGGCATAGACATTTTTTACTTTTTTGCGTAAAAAGCTGCAATACGATCAGAAATGTTGGCCAATCCGATCAGTTGGTTTGTTTGTTTTTAATTATTCTTAAGTAGTATGTGGCTGGCAGCAATTTTTTTTCCAGTTTCATGGAAATTTGGGTGGGATTATATGGCTTTCTTTTAAGTCCTAGGGGCTAGATGTACTATTTTAGTCTCGCTTTGCGAAGTTAATATGACGTACTTTTTGAACAGGAGAAGTGAAAAAGCATTTTTGCCCCAGCTGAAACAGAGACCACTCCACTCAGTCAACCTAAAAGATGCCACTTTCTTAACACCGCTGTAAAAACTCCAGAAAAGACGTCAAAGTCAACGCCCTTCTCATAAATCATAGTCCACGAATTTTTAACACAGTGGCTTTATGCTCTGTGCTTTTCTGAATACTCCGACGCATTATGTGTGTGTCCCTCTGCCTTGCGTCGCCTCCTTCTTCTTCGCAGCATATATGTCTCCATAGGCATATGTTCAGCAAGATATATGCCTCTTGCATGAATCTTGGTTCTTGATGTGGCGATTCTATTCTAGGTCGGCCCTGCCGTCCTTTTGATACCGTCCGACCATCTAGCTTGCGGTCTTCCAACGCTTCTGCAACCCCTTCGAGGTCTCCAGTGTAGCGCTCGCTGACTCCACCTGTCATCGTCTCTGCGACATATATTGCCGGCCCATTGCCACTTTAGTTGCGCAACTTGCGTCGTATTCCTCAGTAATGAAGGTCATGACCTCCCTTCTGCATGACTTTCTCTAAGACGATTTTTCTGCATCTGTTTCTGTCTGTGGCGGTGTGGAAGGCGTTCAGGTCAGTCCAACGTATTGGGCTGCGTTCACGAGGCCTTTTCTCCTCTACTTTGCCAGTCACGATAAGCTTCTCGAGGTTGCCACTGGCTTTCCTTGAAATGTGACCAAAGCATTGTAGAACTGGTCGTAGGCACTCGGATGACTGCCGAGGAGATTTTAAGTACTCGCAATATAGAGACTTTAATCCGAAATGCTGTCCAGGGCATACGGAGCATCTTCCTCCAGCACCACATTTCAAAGGCGTCAATGCGTTTATCAAATCTCCTGCACAGCGCGCACTTCTTTCTCGCCCTAACAACCGTTACTGATACTGATCCTAAATATTTATATTTGTATTTTTTTTTCAAAGATCTCGATGAAGCCTAGCCACTGACGAGAATATTAAATTCTAGTTCATGAAATTAATATCAATTTACAAAGACATTTTTAAATTGGTGAGAAATTTCGATTTGTAGTGATAAAATGCCTTTAGTAAATTAAAATTATATTGTATACTAAAAAAATACCGCAGCTACGTTCGCGGAGAAGAAAAAGGTTATGACCCTCTTTTTTAATTCAGTGTAGTCGGGACAAAAGTATCCTATACCCATCTGCGGATAATCAGCTACCCGTGTACCAACAACAATCAAAATCTGCTTAGCGGTTTAGGCATGATGGCACACCTAGATTAGGCAGATAAAAACATATACAAGAAAAAAAATACCAAGATATTTTTTTCCGTTTAGTGATAAAAAGCCCTTTTCACTTCTTTTAATTAAAATATTTTCAATGACAATGTACACACATTTCATTTTTACAACTTTATAGCAGTACCTATATAAATTTGTTTCATTTTCTGTGGGCGAAGGCGAACGACTTAAAATTGAATTTGGTTTATTTCGTTTGTCACAATATTCTTTGTCGATTATTTAATAAAATTCGTTTTGATGTTAAATTAGAAAGGATTGTGATTGCGAAGTTACATTCCAGGTTTAATAATTGATTACTTTTTTACAAAAAAAAACACTCCAAAAAAGCACTCAAACGTAAAAAAGTTACTGATTAATACAGTTTCCTCAATTTACGGACAAGTAACCGTTTTTCTACTCAATCTACACGGTATATGTACGGTCCACATACCGCACATTGCCGTCTCAGCGAAATTGCCTCGAATCGCGTAAACCATTAAAGTACGCGTCAGTACACGTTTACCATTAGCACTCATCACGCGTGTCCTCATTCGCACTATCATTCATAATATCGCGCTTTTATAGTTAGTTTTACACAGTATCAATAAAGGAGCTATTTTAGACTATATAAGTAAGTTATTATTACATCATCAAGCAAGGAACATTTTATATACTTGGTGTATGTGGCACTAGCAGCTCGTACATCAATTTGGTCCTTCGAGCAAAAAAGTGAGTGTTTTTGAGAGTCTCAAGTGCAGTATCGATTCGGTTTGATTGGCCTCCCACAAGCGGGTCTCACCAGTCAGATTGAGAAGGCGTCTACACTGTACAGCGAGGCCCGGAAACACTGCTTAACCAGCACCATACAGCATCAGCATCATACAGTTTACCAACATCAAGCATCAGCAAACTACAGCATAACAGCATCGTCTCACAGCATATCATCAGCGTCACTCAGCTCAACATCAGCATCAGCAGTACATAGTGACAACAGATAAGCATATTTTTAATATCAAAATGGAAGCATTGTTGGATACCCAATTCCAACTTATGGAGGCTATGCAGAAGTTTCTTGAAAACTTCAAAAAAGACGGAGCAGACCGCAAAACACCAGACAGGATCCCGAGAAGATTACATGTACTCGACCAATATTGGACCGATTTTCAAGTAAACCACGAGAAACTTCAAAAAATATGTGAAGAAGAAAAAATTGATCATTCATACTTTTCTAGTAATCAATACGACGTCACTAAGCAATTTTATCTAACTACCAAGCAGTATGTTAGCTCCTTCATGACATTGGAACGTAAACCGGTGTCTTCATTATCAAACCAATCAACGTCAAGATCGGAACCATCACCCCAACCAGGTACTCGCAGTCAGGTCCAGGACCGTGTAGATACACTTCGTCAAGCACCTGCCGCGGTAGATCCCAACTTGTTTCCGCCGGGACCAGCTCGCGGGGAAGATGCCGCACTCACTAATCCTGATACAGTATCACGCGGATCTCTCAGCAAAACGGACGAGATGTTACGTAAGCAGACCAGCAACTTTAGGGCATTCGCTAGAACTGTGTCTAACATTTCCTTAGAAAATATCAATGAAAAATGGGAGTTTGAGGATACCCTCAAGACTCTGCAAGCACGCTGGACAGCCATAGACACCCTTCACTGGGAAATTGACAGCATCCTGGAAACTAGGAACATCACATACGAGATGAATTATAACTCCTACGAGATGCAGTTCAATCAAATCAAGAAAGATATCAATACTAAAATGTGGTCAGTTTCACATAGAGAAAAATCAACCCCTAAGATGGAAATTCCCATCTTCAGTGGCAGCTATCAGCATTGGACATCCTTCAAGGACTTATTTACCGAAGCAATTCACGCTAATCCTTCCCTTCCTAACGCTCAGAAAATGCAGTTCCTAAAGAGTAAGGTAAAAGGAGAGGCAGAAAAACTAATCCAGCATTTACTTATCAGTTCGGACAACTATCAAACGTGTTGGGATATCTTGAACCATAGATACAACAACAAAAAGATGATTTTCACATCCCATCTCAACATACTTCTCAACTTGCCCAACACACAGCAACAGTCCGCATCATCTATCAAGAAAATCCACGATACAACAAACGAATGTCTTCACGCTATCAAGAACCTAGGTGTGGACATAACATCATGGGACCCGATCATAGTCCATCTACTCTCGCAAAAACTCGATGCAGAGACGCACAACGACTACATAGAATCGTTGAAAATGCCACGCGAGTTACCCACCCTTGACGACCTTTTGGAGTTTTTGGAGAACAAATTTACATCAATGGAGTCCTCTCGTCGCAAACCAGATGTATCGAAATCGTATCAACATCATCAGCAGCAGTATGAACCTTCAGGGAGCAATAAGAAGTTTCATTCATACAAAGCATTCAGCACCAATCAAAACATCAGTTCTAAATCATATTCAAATAATTCATTTAACAGGACATTGAATAATTATAACGAGCATTATAAATGTCCACATTGTAAAAACGACCACAAGTTATTTGCTTGCAAGCCATTTCTCGGATTACAGCCCGACGGTAAACGGGAAATTATTGCGAAATACAATTTATGCAAAAATTGTTTATACGATCATAAAGGCAAGGAGTGTCATTCGCATAAAAGATGCCGCGTTTGTAATGGAAACCACAATACCTTACTTCACGATGCCTACGGAAACCCGATTCAAGGTACTACGGGTAACAAAGGAATTGCCGCCGAGAACAAGAAATCTAACAATAACAACAGCAACCACGTGTCTCAAGAAGATTTATCAGAGATTCTTTTAGCAACCGCATTAATCAAAGTCAGAGCAATGGACCAATCTCAGGTGACCCTGAGAGCTTTAATTGATGCAGGATCTCAGACCTCCCTCATCAGCGAAAGAGCAGCACAACTCTTGAGATTGCCACGAGAACGATGCAAAGGAGTCATATTTGGAGTCGGCGCAAAAGAAAACAATTGCAAAGGCATCATAAATATAACATGTACCGCATTGGATAATCAGTACAACTTTAACACAGATGTTTACGTTATGCGGAACCTCATCAACAATTTGCCAAATAAATCATTCAAAAAACCATCATGGGAATTTTTAGAAAATATTGATCTGGCCGACCCAGAATTTTACATCAGCCGCCCAGTTGATATTTTACTGGGAGCCGACATTTATTCAACCATCATTCAAGAAGGTATAATCAGGCACAATAAAGGGCAACCTCTCGCGCAGCAGACACGGATTGGCTGGATTTTGGTCGGAAACGTCCAGCCACTGCAATGTAACGTCGTCCTAAACAACGTAGAAGATATTCACAAGTTTTGGTCGGTGGAAGATATATCAGAGACTTCGAACATGTCACAAGAAGATCTCGACTGTTTGAATTATTATCAAAAAACTACAACACGCAATGAGGAAGGCCGATACATCGTGAGCATGCCGTTCAAGCCGGATTTTGAAGAAAAATTAGGAGCATCAAAACCCATGGCTATAGCACAATTTCGTCAACTCGAAAACAAATTTATCAGACAGCCAAATTTAGCCGAAGCATACAAATCATTTATGAACGAATATCAATCATTAAATCATATGGTTGAGTGTACTAGCAACGAGACACCAAGTTGCTATTTTCCTCACCACTCAGTGGAACGTGCGGAATCAACAACGTCAGCACTTCGTGTCGTATTCAATGCGACGGCAAAAACATCGACGGGCTACAGTTTAAATGACCTAATGAGTCGTGGACCAAATTTACAGCAAGATCTAATGAGCCTCATCTTGCGATGGAGACAATATCAGTACGTGTATGTTGCTGACATTTGCAAAATGTTTCGACAAATATTAATCAACCCTGAGCAACAACAATATCAAAAAATAATATGGCGAGCATCACCGAATGAACTGTTGCGAGAATTTAAATTGGCTACGATCACATACGGTACACGAAGTGCCCCATTTCTCGCGGTCAGGACCTTGAAGCAATTAGCAATCGATGAAGGTCACAAATACCCAGCAAGCCGTGCAGCACAAGCATTACAAGAGGAGTTCTACATGGACGATCTTGTCAGCGGTAGTTTCACCTTAGAGTCGGCAAAACAACTGCAATCAGATTTAATACAATTACTTAAATCAGGAGGGTTTAACCTCCGAAAATGGTCATCGAACAAACCTGAACTTCTAGAAGGTGTTAGCAAAGCAGAAGATATTCAACCAGAATTCACGTTCAAGCAAATGGAATCAACAACAAAAACACTCGGACTAAAATGGAACCCTAATGAAGATCATTTTACATTTCAAATGAAAAGCGATATCACCGCAACCCCAAGCAAGCACACAAAGAGATCACTACTATCAGAAATTTCGAAAATATTTGATCCACTAGGCTGGTATTCGCCGCTCACCACCAAATTCAAACTCTTGTTCAAACAGACTTGGCTTTGTAACATTCAATGGGATGATGAGCTTCCCAGCGATATCAGAGCAGAATGGGAAAAACTTCGGTCAGAGCTCCAGCATATCAACGAGTTCAAAATACCAAGATGGTATCAGACCGGCGAGTGTGATAACATTGAATTACACGGGTTCTCTGACAGTTCAGCAAAAGCATTTGCCTGTATTATATATTGCAGGGTTAACAACAAAATCACACTCGTTGCAGCAAAATCAAGACTAGTTCCCGAAAACAAAAATCTCACGCTACCTAGACTCGAATTATCTGGAGGGCTTCTCTTATCAAAACTAATGAGCAAAATACAACAAGCATTGGCGGGTCATCATATCAAGGTCTTTGGATGGACCGACTCAACGGCTGTCCTTGGATGGCTCCAAGGAGACAGCGGGAAATGGAAACCGTTTGTAGCCAATCGAGTTAAGCAAATAACAAAAATTATCCCGCCGAGCAGCTGGCGCTACGTAAAGTCGTCTGAAAATCCAGCTGACTGTGCGAGCCGCGGAATTTCTGGAAAACAATTAAAACAACATACATTATGGTGGCATGGACCCGCTTTCCTTTCATCATTCAATGAAGAGCAAGACGTAAATCGCCCTGTGTACGTCACTGATCAAGAAGTCCGATCGATAACGCACAGCAACGTCACAACGCGTCACAGCTGCGATGACGTAATACAACATATACTAAACAAATTCAGCAAAATGACGCATGCAGTACGAGTACTCGCTTGGGTATTACGCGCGATAACACGTCACACAGAGCAAACTGCCTACTTGACTGTAGCAGAGTTAGATCAAGCAAAAATTAAGATTATCAAATACGTACAAGAACGCGAATTTAAAGAAGAAATCAACAGATTAAAAACAAATAAACAGTTACACAAAAACAGCAAGATTTTGGAACTGAACCCGTTCCTCGACGAATATGGAGTTCTGAGAGTCGGAGGCAGAATCAAGCATGCAAACATCAGCAAGGATAAAAAACATCCGTACATCATTCCGCACCAAGGCCGCTTAACAGAACTTATCATCGATCACACGCACCACGCTATGATGCACGGAGGCGCGCGCCTCACATTATCAGAAACTCGTAACAATTGCTGGATAATAGGGGGAAACAGAGCAGTAAAAAAGCAGCTACGGCCTTGCGTGAAATGCAAGAAGATAAAAGCAAAAAGGCTACAGCAACTTATGGGAGTCTCAAGTAAAAGGGCTTAAGTATCATCTACGGCGCGTTATCGGTGAGCAGAAACTTACATACGAAGAGTTTTATACAATATTGACACAAATCGAGGGATGCATGAACAGCCGACCTCTCTGCGCAGTATCAGAAGACGCAGATGATTTAGAATACCTAACACCATCTCACTTCCTCAATAGCGGTCCTATTCTTACTATATTAGATACGGAACACGACGAACGAACGAGGTGGCACAGGATACAGAAAATACACCAAGATCTGTGGAAGCGATGGCAAGCAGAGTACCTCAGTCAACTGTCGGTTCGAAGCAAATGGAAGCAACAACAAGAAAATCTCAAAATCAACGACATAGTCATCATACATGAACCCAATCTCCCATCCGGAAAGTGGGCATTAGGCAGAGTCACAGAGTTGCATCCAGGAGCGGACGGCCTAGTCAGAGTCGTGACGTTAAAGACCAAAAGTGGATTTATAAAACGCCCCGTCGTTAAGTTGTCGTTACTAACTACAGACTCATCATTAAACTCAGCATACAAGTCAATAGCGACACCCGACCAAACAACAAACACGGACGAAAACGATCAGAAAACACAACAAACAAGCATCGAAAAGGTAGTAGTGAACAGGAAAGAGGGTTCCAAGAAAGGATCATGGAAATTAAACTTAACGTCGATAGCCTTATCATTATTTTTATTCATGTTCGTCGTTTCACCGGGACACTGCTACTACAATATCACGAAACTGGGCAAATCACTTTATTTGGATCGAGTATCAAACATGCAAGTTATACGAGAAGAATGGAGGCTTGTCATATATTATGACATGAATCCGTATTGGGACGCCTCAGAGACGTTCGAAAAGTATTTAAAGCAAATCGACAACATATGCGCTAGGAAAGAAAGCAACCCTCTCTGCGACATCATATTATTACAATTACATCATGGCCACAACGAGTTACAATACTATAACAGCATGCTACTAAGTCAGCGTTTCGAATCACATGTACGGAAGCGCCGCGGCCTTGTCGACGGCGTAGGCTATGTCGCTAATAGCCTCTTCGGTGTCCTCGATCAACGATTTGCTGACCAATATGTGAAAGATATCACCCACATCAAAGAAAATCAAAAGCACTTGGCTTTGCTATGGCAGAACCAAACTTCAGTGGCAGAAGCAGAATACAATTTACTGAAACGAACAGAAGCGACAATCAACAAACAACATAAAGTCATTAATCAACATTTAAACAGTTTAATTAACGCTAGCAACACGCTAAACAAGGAAGTTCAACACACAGAAGTCATGAATGAACTAGCACTATCAACAATCATCGCCAACAACATGCTTGTCAAGCTAAGATCAATACAAGACACCCTACTAGACACCATAACGGACATTCATTACGGCATGTTTAACATTCACTTGTTGTCACCCGAGCAACTGCGCAACGAACTCAGCATCATCTCAGGACAGCTGTCTCAAGAATTAGCGTTGCCCATCAATAACATACAAACCGGAATGGCGAAGATTTATCATTTATTAAAAGTTAAAGCAAGAGTTATGCAAAAATATTTACTCTTTGAAATTAAAATACCACTTGTAAACAGAGAAAGCTTCGACTTATATAAAATTATAACGATCCCGCAACAAATTAGAAATAAAACAATCAGCGTCGTACCAGTATCGGATTACGTTGCAATCAACTTACGCAAGGATACCTACTTAACTATGACAGAAAAAGACGTACAACAATGTCTCCAATATGAAGAATCTACCAGACTATGCCGCACACAAAAACCAATCTTTCATTTCAAGTCGGATGAAAGCCTCTGCATCAGAGATCAGAGCACAAATAAGTGTCAAACAATCATTACATCGTGCCAAAACAGTTGGACGGAGTTAAATAAAAGAAATACATACTTATACTATTGTTGCGAGAAGTGCACGCTACGAATCATATGCGAGGATCACGTTACTGCTACACAGACACAAAGGGCCGGGGTTATCGTACTCGGTCAGAATTGCGTCATCAAAGGGGAAGACTTCACTGTAATTTCCCATAAAGATCAGCTGAGCGAAATAAAAACTACGTCGAATATTTATACACCAGAAATCAGTCCGATAAATCATATAATAAATATTTCACTCCCACTATCTGAGATCAACGTCACTGATAATAGAGTTGAACTTGACCAACTTAAGATCCAAATTCAACAGATGAAGAGCGAGACTCCTCTGAAGGATGACATATCATATCACGACGTGCATCAGTACTCTATTATCTACATCTTATTTATTGCTGTTGTAATAATAACAGGAGTAATGATTTGGCGCCGCCTACGCAGTCGCCGCAGCGGGAGCGCCGACCTACGTTCGAGACCAGAGGAACAACAGCCATCGTCCGTCGTGACCCACGCTCCTCAAATTCAACCTCGAGTACTGGACCGCTCGTCAAGACACGAGTTGCCCGGAACGGAACTAAAAGCAATATCCAGCATTCGCAGGACGACGCAAAACAAATCCACCTCACCTGGTTTGGATAAAACTGCGTTCGACGACAGCGATCGTCTATAATTTGAAATTTAATTGTTTAGCATTTAAGATTATTTTTCATTTGTATCAATTGCTATTATCATCAAATTTGTATCATTCTAATCTCACGCTTCTCTCGTGGGGCAGCATGTACGGTCCACATACCGCACATTGCCGTCTCAGCGAAATTGCCTCGAATCGCGTAAACCATTAAAGTACGCGTCAGTACACGTTTACCATTAGCACTCATCACGCGTGTCCTCATTCGCACTATCATTCATAATATCGCGCTTTTATAGTTAGTTTTACACAGTATCAATAAAGGAGCTATTTTAGACTATATAAGTAAGTTATTATTACATCATCAAGCAAGGAACATTTTATATACTTGGTGTATGTGGCACTAGCAGCTCGTACAGTATATACATACAATCTAGGATCATTAAAATAGGAGCACTGACAGTTCTGAGAGGACTGGCAGACGGCAAAAAGTAATTAATTGTTACTTTAAAGTATATCTCGTGATGATTGCAAGGAACCCAAACACGGCTAAGATACATTATTTTAGTATGAATATCCGGTGCCCGACTTTCGGCTCCGCGATCAAGTCAGCTCAGTGGTACCACCATTCTCATCAGGAACATTTAAGTTGCTTATCTTTTTCTTATCGCCACCCGTAAATATTTTATCATTGAGGAGTTTAAATTTTCAATTTCTACTTTATTTCGTGCACAACAGGTTAATACATGATGTTACAGCTAAATAGTTCAACATGTACCCTGCTATTATGAAGCACAGAAGTGAAGTTACTTAACCTAATTATATAATAAAATAAACTATTTAAGATTTCCATACATATCTTATATATATATATGCTTATCCATGTTACTTAAAGCACTAAACTATGTATCCGAGAATTCCATAAGTTCTGATGGCATTCTGTGGTCTTTTTCATCAGTACACTTCACCAATTTATATTTAGTGACTGCAAATGCTTAATTCGTTTATTAAAATGCAAAAATCGCTAAATAGATGCCTTTAATATTTGAGGAGTTCCTTCGATTCCTCATTGATCCCATCATCAGATCATCACTAAAATTATATGGGACCAACTTGGAAATCTCTCCTATCAAACAAAAAAAAGTTTGAAATCAGTCAAATAGTCTTCGAGTTATCGGTGAACATACATAATATAGAAGACCTCTTCCGTTTTTGGGGGGCGGTTAAAAATGAAAGAGTTTATTAAACAAAAACATACCATAAATGATACATGACTTTGGGTCCTGAACTAGGATTCCCTGTGTTGGGGGCGTCGTCATGGTGAAATGTTCGCGATCCCATGGCGCCCCCATCAACGATAGGTGTGAGAAACAACGGAGTGTTTTAAGTGGGTAGGCTTCCCCCCCCCCCACCCTCTTGCTAGGAGAAGGACCGGGAGGAGAGTCCCACATAACCCCCCAACGGCTGCTCCACGCCGGGGGGCATGCGTTGAGCATTTTCACTCCGATAAAAAAAAGGATTCCCTGTGTTACACGGCCCAGTAGGGCATCAAGCGCGATTTAACACAAGCAGTCGCACAGAGTTTAATAAATTCTTAAAGCTAACCACAATACATATATTTATATACAAAACATAATAGTCTTGTAAAAAAAATGAACTTTACAAGGTACATTCGAATACATGATGGCCGACCCTCATGATGTCCGTGAAGCCAGGTTTGCAGTTGATGGATACGTCTAGGAGGATGACGTGTATATGTTTTTACTTTTTTCTGATAAATAGTTTATGTTACTACAGTAATAAATAACACATTAATAGCATTATAAGAAAACCGCGTCAGCTGCTCATCGGACCCGATAACCCGTTGCCCTTGATCAAACTGTCGTCTCATCTAGTCTTATTGAAGCGTGTGATTTCATTTAGATTCAAAATATCGTACAAAAATCTCCGTAAAATCAGATTTATTGTTAAATGTTTTAATAGCATAAAATAATTTATGTCAATAAATAAAATCTTATTTTTTTATGCTTCATCTTATGTGTATATAAGACATACAAAGGGTTTAACACAAATGTAGTAAGATTAAACATATTATTCTGAACTGCTACACTAGTATATGCAGCAGTACCGCCGGGGGTACGTAATATCTCATGAACACTAACGTCTTTCTTAGAAAATTTCTCTAAGCGAACGGTGACAGTACCGTTAGGGAAGAATCGGCTCGAAAGAGTCACCTCTCCACAGAACAGCTCAATAGAGCTGGCATCCACAAAGATTCTCCATTTTATTTGCCCTACAGGTTTCCATTTCGTGTGACGAACATCATCAGTTCCTCCGCGATTGAGCGTCACTTGGCTTTTATTAGCATTGTAAGAAAGAGTCACTCGTACAGTTCCAGATTCGATGTACAATTTAAGATTTTCAGAACTATTCGCAAGAATATTTACATCTCCAGCCTTGTTGTTTAGAGTATAAGTAGTTAAATTATGTTTGTTATTAAATTTCGGAGGTATGCCGCTATTTATTGCTCTATATATCTCTTCCACTGGCTTCAGAAAGGCTGGCGTCAGAAGAAAGTTTTAGTTCTCTAGGTAAAGTCATTATACCAGTGAAACCATCATTACGCTCCGGGTACATCTTGTCTGACATATCAAACCTCGCAATCAAAATTCGTCGCCCGCGGTTGTCGAAGGTAGTCTGAGTGGCGAAGAAATCGTGACCATGGTCGAGTTCCCGGAAGTCTGATGAAGGAACAAATTTCAGATTTGAGTAGTCAAAATCACCAATAATATAACCCGTTTTGTATGAGTTCTTGAACTTATTTCGGTGGGTTGCTAAACCTTGGGGCGAAACAGGAGAACAAATTTACCATCGAGTTCAACGAAGTCAGAAAATTCCCACGAGAAGCCAAGAAAGCCGTTTGATTGGTGAATGATAGAAACTTCGTCTCACTTCATCCACTCCTTCGATGAGTAAAGTGGGACACAGCCCAAAGTGCCGTTATTAAAAGAATTCCCCGAGACCATGTAATAGGTATTATTCAATCTCCAAACTTTACGATCGCGAAAATTTGGCTGGCGATCAGTGCCGTTTAAGATGGGGTTATAAAGATATTTAATGACTCCATACCCGCTTATGCTGGTTGCTAATGAAAGACGATTTCCATGTTCAGGCGTTCCTCCAGCAAATTTGATATTTCCGGTGTAAAATATAAACATAATTTTTCTTTCAACGTTGTGTACGATAACACTCCGCCCTCATCATACGATTCGTCAGGAAGCATGGCAATGCTCAGTAGTTCTCAACTAACCAGATCCTTACTCTTTGCATGGCCCCAGCCCCAGATTTCAGGACTTAAACTGCTGTTAGGATTATGGTGGTAGAAGACATGGTATTCGTTTTCATAAACACAGAATCCGCTGAGGTAGTTCATCCACCCGTAGGATGGGACCAAGTGGTAGCGTGGGTAGTAACGGTCTCAAACGATTTGTCCATTTCCTCGAATAGCGCACAAAATAAAGCACAAGAAAATAAAACAATTAAAAGACTGAGTTTTTTTTTTCAAAAATGGGTAGTTTGCACAAATTGTAACTTTGACAGAGGAAAATACTTCTTTTCTCAGTCCACCCGTGACCATGGAAAGCTGAAAAGCTTCCGAAGCGTCGGGAACTAAAATGAGATAATATACGCGATATAATCCGTTAAATTGTTTTATTTTAATGAGTAATAATCGCGGAAACAGAAGAAAATATTAAAGCACAATAAAACTAATCTTTACAAGTGTTTCAACCATCTCTATATGGAACTTAACTGCACTGGAGTAATACTATGAGAAAACTGATAAAATACCTCCGTTGGACTTCTTATACTGTTTTCCTGTGACTTCGCACATCTGGTTTTAACCCCGCTTAGAATGTTGAGTTTGAGTTTCACAGAAAATAGAAAAGTCGAATTACTATGGAAACTATGTGTACCTTGAACTGTGTAATTTATACTTGTTAAAAATAATGGCATTAATGAATGGATCGATTAATAATGTTTTCACATGTCTATTATTTAATTTACATTATTTCGTCATGTCACTGTCTTTTATAAATAGACAATTTTATAAATACAATTACACTAACTCACCACAATCCAAAAAACTTCTCGCAAGAACAAACATTCGTGCTCATCACACAAACACTTGCCCTGACGGGATTCGAACCCGAGACCACCAGCTTCGTTGGCCGTTGTACAACCCACTTAGCCAAACGTTTGTTCAGCTATGTTAAAACTTGCGTTTATCGAAACGGTTTCATAACAAAAGTTACCATACATTTTATGGGTTATTCAATGGTATAATTCGTTTTTATTATTTTCATACTTTAAAAATGCACTTTCCCACCCATCTTTAAGGACTCATTAAAAAAAGGTACACGTGAAATACCTTACTCAATATTTTAACTTGGTTCCTTATTTAGCTTATATCAGGATCTTAAATAATGCATACAAATTTTGAGATCCGGCAACATCCCGCAATCTGGAATTACCATAATGAATAAACATCGGTATGCTACTCGTACACTTACCTAACAATTTTTTCCTTCCTCAAACATGTGTATGACTTCGTATCAGGATTTGCAATCGGAATCGCAAATCGACATATCTCATTTGAATCACATTCGGTTTTTTGAATGACAGGTCATATCGCAATTGAATTGCGCTTACGTTAGTTTAACAGTTCGCTTTTGCATGGGATTTGACAGGTTTTAATTTATTTACCTTATAAAAATAACATTTAATGTTTAATGGCGCCTCGTTAAAGTCAATACAATCTAAAAACAATATGTATGAGGCAAAAAGCGTGCGATCAAATTTCTAACTAGTTGCTAGTTTAGCAATGCAAAAGTGATATCACCTTAGTTTTAAGCCGCTGAAATACCCAAACAGTCATATCTCATTGGTATTTAATTGTATATTTTATTTGCAATCTCGAACCCAATCCCAGGATGACTTTTATTAGGACTAGAAGAAAGCACACGGCGCGCCGTTTGAAAAAAAAAGGAAAAATGTTTTTCTTTCCTGTGGTCGAGTAAAAAGCATCTCATAACTATCGGAAGATGACCATCTATTCCTTTACTGAATAAAACCGGTCATTAGAATGTCGAACCATGCTTAGTATGTAGTAGGGTTCCGTAATTGCCCATCCTGCACAATAGACGGGCTTAAAAAGCGGTTTTATTTGATACTGTTTGATACTAATGAACATAAAGAATGCTTTATTGCTTTAAAAATATTTGGATTATTAATTAGAAACGGGCTCAATTTTATTACAATGTATTATTTCCAGGTGTTATAACTTTATTTTTCCATAGGCGAGGTTAGATAAGTTACATTCCAACAACTACTAACCCGTTACCTACTAGAGTATTCGTAGGTAGGTATTTCGGTAGGTATTATTAACTCCCACTGCTCCCACCCTAGTTCGGTTTTATAAGTAGGTACAGTCAAGGAATTTAATTTATATACTACTAGCTTCTGCTCGCTACTTCGTCCGCCATAAATTCGTTTATCGCGGATAAGGGTCTTTTTCCGGGATAAAAAGTAGGCTATGTCCTTCCCCAGGACTCAAACTATCTCCATACCAAATTTCATCGTGAAGAAGTAACAGACAGGCAGACAGACAGACAGACACACTTTCGTATTTATAATATTAGTACGGATTTCTTACCTTGTCACAATCAAAATCAATATGAAAGCCGATAGAGATCCCATATCAATGTCACTATGACAAGGTACGAAAGGGTACACAAATTAAATTCCTTGATCGTACCTGAGCGTCGTCGCGTACAGTGGACGGTATGATATATTAGGTAGGTATATATAAATAGAAAAAGACCTATCAAGTTTCATGAAAAAAAAAGACAGATTTCAAGCTCTATAAAAAGGTCATAAACGCTAAAGTAACTGAATTTATCAAAGAATTATGCTTGGAGACCCCTATTATTTTTAATTAAAAGACCTACTCATACCAAATTTCAGCTTTCTAGTTAATAATGATCACAGATCTAAGCCGCGGACGGACAGACAGATGGACAGACGGATATGGCGAAACTATAAGGGTTCCTAGTTGACTACGGAACCCTAAAAATGGTCATAAATCTTTGAGCTGTTTTGGCAAGGTGTGGCTTCACAGACATACATTCAATAAGTCAAAAAAATATAATTTATTAATTGAACAATATTTAATAAAATATTTTTCATTACATGACATAACATTTTTAACCTCCAATGAAGAAATATTAGTGTTATAAGTTTAACGTGTATAACTGTGTGTCTATCTATCTGTGAATTGTAGTGCTTGAACGGATGGACAGATTTTGTTTTATGTGTTTGAAAGTTGAAGTCACCTTTAATTCAACGATAGCGTTTTTAGCTACGTTAAAAAAGTCACTTTAGTAGTTTGAAATATATCGGATTTTTCTGAATGTGCATTTTTAACTGATTTCTCGTATAATTTTCTATTTAGGTTTTGTCCTATAAGTTTTTTTTTTAATATTTTGTGTATTTAAATTTTCCAATTTGGATACACCATTTTAGCTGCATTTATAATAGCCACCGAAATCGCACTTAAAATTTTGCATTGATGATCCTAATTTTTCCTTTAAAATTGTAAAAATCCTGTAATATGTAGCTTCAGTCTTCCCGGAAGATACGTATACTAATGAAATAAGTCTGTTCTCTTCTACATTGTCCACAAAGTTGCCATGACAACTGCAAACTTGATAAAATGGTTTTGGTATAACTTTAAATGTCCCTTCGCAGAATATTGAGTCGATTGTTTTGAGGCTTTCAACCGCTGAAGGAGTTGGAAACACTAAAATTTTGTTCGATTTGATAGTGTCGTAAATTATATAAAAAACCGGCCAAGAGCATACCAGGATATGCTCAGTATAGGGTTCCGTAGCCATTACTGCAGAGAAATGCACTATAGATAAAAAATACGCTGTAAAAAAGTGCATCAGCAAAAGAGCGTATCTTCCTTGCAATTACGTCTTTTTGTTGTGAAGCGCAGTTTTTCGGTAATAACACAAAAATCATATATTGGATCAAATCGAAAATATTTTTTGATTGAAGTATTTATTAAGCTTTATCTTTATATAGGTATTCTTCATATTTTTTGGATGTACGGTTTAGAAGATACAGGGGGAGGGGAGACAATTTTCGGATCGATTACTTCCGTAAATATTTACCATATAAAAATAAAAAAATACATGTCACACGGTGAACTTTGATGTTTTATTTTTGTGCTTCGGTTGCATACGTATGGAGTGCCCCCCCCCCCCCCCCCCCCACTAGAAATATTTTTTTGTTATTGAACTCTAAACTAAGTAGATACACACCTTAACTCCAAATTTCATCATCATCATTATACATCGTGTCGTTTTTGAGTAAAATACCTGTAACATAAGGACGGACGGATGGGTTAGGGATAGGTTTTGCCATTGGTTTTCGTTCTATTCAAGTATTATAATTTATCAATGAAAGTATGTATATCGTCGCCTAGGAATAGTATAAGTATTGCTTAGATTGGGACTAGGTCGATTTGTGTAAGATTGTCCCTGATCTTTATTTGTTTAATGTAATCTAAATACCCTTACTTGTAATTAGGATTTTGTAAATACACTAGATTAGTGATTCATACATAGAAATACCAAGCAGGCTCCTGTTTTACTTCGTCATTTATTAAAACCTAACTTCACTTTTCTACTTCGTTTAGTAGTAATTTGCTTTTACTAGTTTAAATTTCAGTGGCTGCATTTAGTTATCATATTAATAACCGTTTGACTATTAACTTATTGACAACGGTAAGCCCGCTCGGCGGTTGCTCTGCTCGTACCAACTTTTTGCTGCATATGGTATTCCCATCTTTTTGGCTACAAGCGCAGCACTACGAAAATGGCGCATGCGAGAGAGTTAAATGATTTAATAGCGATTTTAAAAAAGAAATTTAATATTTGTTTAATGCATTTTCGTTATACTGCTCAGTGATGCGTACAATTTCTGAAGGTCATTCGCTCTCAAAATAACTAATTTTCAAAATAAATTTCTTCACTGACACACAATGCTAATTTGCGCATCACCAGGGTGCATAATGTATGGCATCACCACCAGGCGGGACAGTACGCAGTATTTCATATACAGTCATACGTTGTACTCTTGACTGTTCTCCCACACGGATCCCGACAGGACCCTCAGGGAAGAATCGGCTTGAGAATGTCACCTCACCTTCTCCGCAGAACAGCTCAATTGAGCTCGCGTCTACAAATATTCTCCATTTCAGCTGTCCTCTAGGCTTCCATTCTGTGCGACGCACACCGTCATCGCCTCCACGATCTAGCGTCACTTGGAAATTGGCAGCATCGTAAGAAAGAGCCACTCGCACTGTTCCGGACTCAAAGTAAAGTTTAAAATCCTCTGAACCATCAGCACGAATGTCAACTTCTCCCGCTTTGTTTCTTAGAATGTAACTTCTTGAATTACGACCAGAACCCCGTCCAGGACTTACGCTGCGACCTCTGGCTCTCGATATTGCATCCACTGGCTTCTGAATTAGAGTGCCGTTAGATGAAAGACTCAATTTTCTAGGTAATGTCATAAAGCCTGTGAAACCGTCAGAACCTTCTGGGTAGTTCCGCTCCCACATATCAAACCAGGCAACTACGATGCGGCTTCCACGGCTATCCAAAAGAGTCTGAGTAGCGTACACATCGTGGCCGTGATCAAGTTCTTTGAATTCGGTAGTGGGAGTAAATTGGTAACTTGTATAGTCAAAATCCCCGATTATGTAACCGGTCTGATACAAATTCTTGTACTTATCTCCTTGAGGCGCAACTCCTTGAGGTGAAAACAGCAGCACATATTTACCGTCAAGCTGGAAAAAATCAGGACATTCCCACATGTATCCGAGGGTACCGTTTGATTGACCGAGAACTGAAACTTCGTTCCACGTAATCTTATCAATGGATGAGTAAAGAAGAACTTGCCCTAAGGTATTGTTATTATAGGAACTTCCTAATACCATATAATAGGTGTCTTTGTACTTCCAGACTTTGGGATCGCGGAAGTTCGGTTGATGATTACTTCCGTTGAGAATCGGATTATCTGCGAATTTAGTTACTATGACTCCATCCGTGCTGGTTGCTAATGCTTGACGATTTGCATGGTCAAGCGTTTCTCCAGGATAGTTGACATTTCCGGTATAGAATATATACATAACGTCATTTTCAACTAAAGCGCTTCCAGAAAATACACCATTTGCATCATACCACTGGTCTGGGTACATGGCTATGGGTAGATGTTCCCAGCCGACAAGATCGGTACTCTTTGCATGGCCCCAGTGGGCGATGCCAGGAGCCAGACTGCTATTGGGGTTATACTGGTAGAAGAGGTGGTATTCTTTACCGAAGACACAGAATCCATTTGGATCGTTCATCCAACCATAGGGTGGGGCCAGGTGGTAGCGTGGATAGTACCGATTTTGAACTTGTTGTCCATGTACTCCAATATTGTTTGTAATAAGTACAACCAGACTTATCTTTAATAACGTTCCTTTCATTTTTGTATACTACACTACTGCGTTCCGTGTCACTTGGCTTATAGCGATTAATTTCCTTCGCTGCCATTATATAGTTGTTTTGTCGTGTCTCATGCAATTCTAATGTAAGTAGGTTTGCATTTAAGTGATTTTCTTTTGTTGTACATCTCAAAACAAAAGCGTTATTATACAGACATGTGTTTGTATGTCGTTGAATAACGGGAAAAGAGAGAGACATGGGTAGGCGTTTTTCCCAATTTCTGATAAAATGTACCTACGCAGTTACTTTTTGTAAACACAAACAATTTTTAGCGAGTATTCTCCACTGTAATTAGGAGCTCGTACGTGCCTCAATGTCAAAAAGATCGTTAACTCGCACATCAAAATTCAATATTTATTTCAAAGACTGGTATTTAAGACAAGATTGACTTTTTATATGTTCGAAACTGTCTTAAAAAAGTTCAAATTTTACCATGGAGGTCAGATTTAACGAATAGACGGTTACATAAGTAGCAAGCAGCCTACGTATATAGCGAAAGAAAAACCTTTACTTAAGCTTCAGAAAAAGAACAGGCTGATACTCGTATGCTAAAGCGCATCGAGACTGGACTGTTGATCAATGGCAGTCCATAATATAGAGTAACGAATCGAAATTTGAAGTAACAGTTGGAGACGAACGGAAAAAGTTGTTCGTAATAAAGACTGCCTTTTTTAAAGATTACCTTAAAGATAACTCAAGTGGTCTGCGTCGATAATGATTTGTGGTTGCATGTCAGACCCAGGTGTGGATCGGCTGCAGATTATAGATTTTACTTGGCTTAACAGAGGCTCATAGAAGTGTAAAGAAAAATATGTACAGTTTATGGATGAATACTTATAATTCGCACATATGAGACCTTCAAGATTCGATGTGGAAGAATATTATATTTTGCCACATCATGGAGTATTCAAAAGATTGGGAGGCACTGATAGAATCAGAGTGGTCGTAGGATGTTTGGCTACTCAACTACTAGAATACCTACTCTATGTAGTGTAGTCCTGAATGGCACACTATACAGCAGTCTCATGTCTTTGACCTACTACCACAAAACGGGAGACCCAGTTGCATATACTAAGTTTATTTATAACAATATATTAAACGGCCGCTATACGGCCATATATTAGATGGCCGTTGGGGCAGAAAGGTTCTCCAGTGGAGACAACGTACCGGCAAGCGCAGCGTGGGGGCACCCACAAGGTGGTCCGACGACCTGGTTAGGGTTTCTGAAATCTGTTGAGGAGGCCTGTGTCCAGCAGTAGACGTCCTATGGCTAAAATGATGATGATCATATATTAAATTGTCCAGGGAAAGGTTGAGGGTACTAGGCCACGAGGAAGATCGCCTATGAGATGGACTGATCAAATAAAAGCTGCAGTAAATGGCTCATCATGCACGAATGCACGAAGAAGGCGACCATCAGGGATGGAGGCTTGCCACCAACACGTGAAATGATGACCACGACCACTCTGCCAAGAGTCAAACCGACGAAGAAGAGAAGTTTTTTTTTTATGTGTTTCACGTGCCAGGAGCCATGTTAACCAAGATATCATACCTTAATATAGATTATAGATATAATATAATATAATACCTTAATATAGAAATTTTCTCCTCAGGCGGACTTAATTATTTTATTTTAATAATTTACCAAGGTAGATAAATTACAGCTTAGGCCCATCTGGCATGTATGTACACCTTTATTGTTTTTTTTTTTTCAAAAAAGGGTAGTTTGCACAAATTGTACCTCTGACAGAGGAAAATATATCTTTTCTCAGTCCACCCGTGACCATGGAAAGCTGAAAAGCTTCCGAAACGTAGGGAACTAAAATGAGATAATATACGCGATATAATCCGTTAAATTGTTTTATTTCAATAAGTAATAATCGCGGAAACAGAAGAAAATATTATGACAATTGTCGTCATAATATTTTATTTAAGTAGGTACATACTCGTACAAGCTTTTAAATTTCAACCAAACTAATTGTTAAAATATGCTGACATGATGATGCGTATCTTTCTCACCGAAGCTTAACGCTGCGTATACGCGGTGATGTGTTCAGGCTCAACCAAACCACTGCTCAAAATACGCTGACGCTGCGGAATCGCAGTGACGTCAGTCATGCGTCAGGATTTTTAAGCATGCCTCCCTCACCGAAGCTTAAAGGGGTGCATCGAGAATTGAAGCAATTTTTTTGTGAGCTTGTTGTCAAATCTAGTTCATGAAACAGGCTGGTTTTTATATATCTGTTCTTTGACTATATATTCAGCGCCTAACGCAGAAACATGTTTGTTAAAAATTTACTTGATAGAAAAGAAATCGAAAAACGCGTCTTCATTTTGCGTTTTTTGTCTAGTTTGAACCCTGGTAACTCGGTTTACCAAGTTACCAGTGTTATGTTCCAAATTCATTTCCATCACTGCGGTTTTAAATGATTCAGTTGATTTAATCGGTCGCTATAATTCATTTGACAGATTAGTTTAGTTACGTAACTGCGTACTTATAGCGTTTCATAAATAATTATCGGTATCGGTTGTAAAACAATGAATAAAATGTGATTATCTCAGAATGCCGCTCCGCTGCCCCCTATATCGCCTTATGTAATGTGAATTCAAACGACACATTTTTATAATCATATGATCGGAAGTATTATCTGCTGGGAAACCAGTACGTGACACTTAAAGAAAAACTTCATTTGTTTTAGACTGTCTAGTGCTTATTTAGGTCGGTGAACGTCTATGTCATTCCGATCTTCCTTATGCAGCGCAGCATCTCAAACTTTGGCTTAAGTTTTAGCTCAAAATTACAATTAGACGTAAAATTACAATCAAATGTCTGTACAGGCACTGCTAAACATAGGCCTCCGCGTCTCTTACGAGGTCGTCCGTTCACTACTTCAGGATTCTACTGCTGGCCGGCATTCGTTCTCTGGACCATATTAGTGATGATGACTAAAATATGGGTCTCCTTCGGAATCCCTAATGTTGTTTATCCTAATGTATCGTTTGCCAAATGTATAATTTGCCATAACGCATATTTTTCAGAAACAGTAAAATTTTCAGGATTTTTTAAAAGATCGTCGTATAGGTTAGGTTAGGCTAGGTTTATTTTATAACAATCCTGAAAAGTTTATGGTTTCTGAAAGAAATGCGTTATGGCAAATGATACATTAGGACAAATGACGTTAGGTATTCCGATATGGATCCCTAAAATAAGCAGTCCGTCATGTAAATAAATAAAAAATATTAGAGACGTATTTTTTATTTTATTACGTAATCAAAAAATTAAGGCGATACATTGAGTCAAAATGTCGCGGGACGTCACTCCTAGGTATTCATTGTACCCAGGAGAGAGGTCACCAGCCCCCACTCCTAACTTTAATGCGATTTATATTTTTTAATAACCAAAAGACACGTGTCCAATATTATTTTGTATCTATCTAACGGAATAATTAGAATTTTGATATGTATACCCCGTCATCATGACTATCGCTTTACTGTAGTTACTACAGTTTTCGCTGGACTAGAAGATTTTTATCAGACGCATATTGATATTAATCATAAAAACGCAACTAACTAAACTGTTAGACTGAACACAGAAGATATGCCACACCATACAACTGACACACAACGTCGGGACGATAACCTGATGACCTTAACTGACTGGTTATTAAAATATAATGTATCTACTGAGTGCAAGAGATAATCACTTTTACTGACACGCACTTCAACTTCTTCACACAATCCATTGAAAAAATATTATTTAGTTTTATTTTTAGACAATACCTAGTTATTTTTTATCTGAACGTACTATTTTTTAGCAATATCACAAAGGGTGAGTAGCACTGGGTAACCCAACATCTGTAGTTGTCATGCTATCTGAAGACTCGCATGCGGGCTGGGCTTATGCAAACTATTTTACACGCTGAAAAAAAAGAATTACGATAAGATCTGATTTTGGAGCACCAAAATGTTGTGCTTTCCGACAAAAGAACGGGAGAGCACCGGCTGTGACAATTAGAATTCATTCTCAAAAATTAGTGAGCAGAAACAAACATACGATATATGGATTCCCTGTAAATTAACAATAAAAAATTAATTGCTATTCAATAATTTATTCACAATATTTTTGTAAATAAATACATTTCAGAATTTAAACATACGATCGCAATTGATTTTTCTTTTCTACTTAGATCTTTATATCAATATTGTTAAACACACGTGTTATATATCAACAGCAAGATTGACGCCACACCGCTCATATACTAAGTGCATAATTATTTGCAAACTGAGGGTGTTACTGTAATAATTATCCTGAACCAACACAGGCGTGCCATCTTTGATTAGGGGTAGCACCACCATGAGGGACAGTACGAAGTATCTCGTGTACACTAATATGGTTGGCTCTTGACTGCTGCCCCAATCGAACTTTGATAGGACCATTAGGGAAGAATCTGCTTGAGAACGTCACTTCACCTTCTCCGCAGAACAGCTCGATGGAACTTGCATCTATAAAAATTCTCCACTTCAGCTGCCCTGTAGGTTTCCATTCCGTGCGACGGACACCGTCAGTACCTCCGCGGTCCAGCGCCACTTGGCCTGTGGCGGCATTGTAGGAAAGAGTTACTCGCACCGATCCGGACTCGATGTATAAAGTAAGATCTTTAGAACCATCCGCATGGACGTTAACTTCTCCAGCTTTGTTATTTAGAGTGTAATCACGTGTGTCACCGGAGCTTTTTCGAGGTAAGACAATGCGACCTTTAACTCTTGATATTTCATCCACTGGCTTCTGGATTATAGAATCACCAGAAAGTTTCAGTTCTCTAGCTAGCGTCATAAAACCAGTAAAACCGTCAGATTTTTCCGGATAGTTTGTTTCCCACATATCAAACCATGCTACGACAATGCGACGACCGTGGCTGTCCAAGATAGTCTGAGTTGCGTAGACATCGTGACCGTGGTCGAGCTCCTTGAAGCTGGAGGTAGGAGTAAACTTGAGAGTTGAATAGTCAAAATCTCCAATAATGTAACCCGTCTGGTATAAATTTTTGTACTTGTCTCCTTGGGCTGCAACACCTTGAGGTGAAAAAAGGAGCACAAATTTACCGTCTAGCTCGAAGAAATCAGGACATTCCCACATGTAGCCAAGAGTCCCATTTGATTGATCGAGGATTGAAACTTCGTTCCATGTCATTAAATTGCTAGAAGAGTAAAGAAGGACGCGTCCTAAGGTGTCATTATTGTAAGAATTCCCCAAAACCATGTAATAGGTTTCTTGATGTTTCCAAACTTTGGGATCGCGGAAATTCGGTTGACGATCAGTGCCGTTGATAATCGGGTTATTCAAGTATTTAGTTACAGTAACTCCGTCTGTACTAGTTGCTAAAGCTTGGCGATTGGCATGGTCAGGATTTTCTCCAGGATAATTTACATTTCCAGTGTACAGGATATACATTGTGTTATTTTCAACTATAGCGCTTCCAGAAAATACTCCAGTTGCATCGTACCACTCATCAGGATACATGGCAATCGGTAGATGCTCCCAACTGACGAGATCGCTGCTCTTTGCATGACCCCAATGCGCGATGCCAGGGACCAGACTGGTGTTAGGGTTATACTGATAGAATAGATGGTATTCGTTCTCGAATACACAAAATCCGTTCGGGTCATTCATCCACCCATAGGGTGGGGCTAAGTGGTAGCGTGGATAGTACCGATCTTGCACTTCCTGCCCTTTTATTACAATATTGTATGAAAGAAGTATAATCAAACTAATCTTTAAAATTGTATCCGCCATCTTTGTGAAACGGAACGGAACTGCGCTAGAGTGATTCTTATCTACGAATGATTATCTCTCACCGCTGCACTCGTTTATATAGTAATTTTCCTGAGTTTTATCTACATTAAATACAGGAACGTCATTTACGTGATTCGCGTTGGTTGTACATTTCAATGGAAAAGCGTTGCTAATTTGAGTTTGCATTTCACAGAAATAAAGGGGCTTGTTTAATCATGTAAATTATGTCTATCTGGAATTATTTCATATTTAAAGGAGAATTGTAACAGCTGCCCATTGCACGGTGCAGGAAATACGAAACGCAAACAGTTACTTTGTATTCACTTTGATATTATAATTACTATTGTTTTTCATATAATATATAAGCACTATGCAATGGTAACAGCAATTGTTAACATAGGTTTACTGTATATGGCAAATAATAAGTTAATATATAAAGTATGTCATCAGTACACTGAAAAAATATTCGACTGCATAATTATAAAACCTACAAGAGAGCAACTGCAATTTCATTCGGGGAGAATAATTAAGTCATACCCTTCTTTCTTAGTTTTGCGTAGTCGGGTAAAAATAACCCTATTAAGTACTATCTTTGTACCAAAAATGGTCAAAGTCCGTCCAGTCGCTTGAACAGAAAGAAGCCTTAAAAACACCTACAAGCCTTCATATTCAAATTGTTTAAAATGTTCGTTAATATTATTACCACGCTATTCCGACCAAGAAGTCCTGTAAATTTTATAGATACACATATATAGTAAATCCTCTTTAATGTGGTCAAAACCATAAGTAATGACCAGCTTTTCAATACTATTCATATTTTCATAACTGAGAATCCATTGGCGGTTACTACGTTTCCGCTTTTTGCCGTCTATATCTTGGTAAACATTGGCCTGGCTCAAATGTTTGCACGTAAAGTACATGAAAATAGTTTCATATATGGCGGTAGATAAATTAGTGTATGCGACAAGGCCTATAATTAGGCCTTAAAACACTCATGGGATTTTTATAGTTCGTAACGCCTTTGGCCTTAGAGCATTTAACTAAAGGAGATGACAAGCCGCGTCTTTTAATGCACACAATTCCAATAATCTACATACAAAAAAACATCCACACAATGACAATATATCTTATAAACTAACCGGGTTTCTCGACAACTTTAGTAGAGAGGAATGTATTTGTATGGTATCTCCAGTGGTTAAGCTTTTGGCAGTTTATTATAAATTTTTGGAGCCATCCCAAAATTGCTTTTAGACACGAGTTTTCGATGGTTGCGCAAACAATTAATTTTTAATAGCTCCTTCAAATAACCAGCTTTTATTTTGTATCTTCAATGTTAAGTTAGCAGCAAAAAGATAATACACGATTATTCCGTTCAATGATATATAAATAAAACCGACTCCAAAAAGAAAACACTATAAAGTAAAAAAATAGATGCATAATTTAGTTTCCTCAATTTACTTACAAGTAACCATTTTTGTACTCAACCTATACATGTCAAGAATGTGTTAAATGTGTAAAATTGTCGATTTTAGTAAGTTGTGACGCGATGGCACTAACACCAAAGTTTCATTAATACGCTATACTTACATTGAGTAGAAAAACGGGCAAGTAAGTTAAAGACCTTATGCTGTTTTTTTTTAGTTAATCGTTACTTAAAAGTATAAATAAATATTACGGGACAATTTTACACAAATCGCTCTAGTCCCATGGTAAGCTCAATAAGGCTTGTGTTATGGGTACTAGACGACGATATATTTAATAGTTATATTACTTATATACATAGAAAACATCCAAGACTCAGGAACAAATATTTATGCTCATCACACAAATATTTGCCCTTACCGGGATTTGAACCCTGGACCTCAGCTTCGCAGGCAACGTTACAGCCACTGAGCCAAACTGGTCGTCAAAAGTATATCTCGTGACAATTGAAACAAGCCCAAACACGGCTAGGATAAATTATTTTATTATAGAGATCCAGTACCCACCATCAGGCACCATCATCAAATCAATTCAATGGTATCATTTTCATCAGGGCCATTCCAATTTTCGACTATGAAGTAGCTTAGCTATTTTAATCGTGATACGGAGAAGTGACCTTCTTTGGTCTTCTTCATGAGTACGACTTCACCAATTTACACTTTCCGAATACAAATGCATAATATGTTTCTTAAAATACCAAAATCACCATATATACATATGCCTACAATATTTCAAGAGTTCCTTAAATTCCCCATAGATCCCGTTATTAGATCTTCACTAAAATAATATGAGACCAATCTGGATGCATCTCCTTTCAAACAAAAAAAACAACAAGGTTTATAAATGACGGAGTTTGAGGTAACAAGAATTGAGAACCACCTCCTTTTTGGAAGTCATTTAAAAATATCTTTTCTCAATTTTATTGACGGTGAAGATAGTTTTGAACAAACTAGTCATGTTTTTGCAGCTGACGTACAGACAGTTCGAATTTCTAACTTTAAAACTACACTACCAATCCCAATCATTTACAGCTGAATTTAATGCTTGGTCATTGAAGAAACTTAAAGGCGAGAATTACATTCAAATTCTCACGCAATCATTGTTTTCCAATCAATTGTCCCTTGATTGCTAAACATTAATGACTTTGTCGACATGTTTTTTAGCTAGGTTATTACTTCGATATCCATATCCATACCACTAATACTAATCCATACATACTAATACTAATCCATACTATTCCATACTAATATTATAAATGCGAAAGTGTGTCTGTCTGTCTGTCCGTCTGTCTGTCTGTCTGTCTGTCTGTTACCTCTTCACGCTTAAACCACTGAACCGATTTGGATGAAATTTGGTATAGATACTAATACTAATCCATACTATTCCATACTAATATTATAAATGCGAAAGTGTGTCTGTCTGTCTGTCCGTCTGTCTGTCTGTCTGTCTGTCTGTTACCTCTTCACGCTTAAACCACTGAACCGATTTGGATGAAATTTGGTATAGAGATAGTTTGAGTCCCAGAGAAGGACATATGCTACTTTTTATCCCGGAAAAATACCCTTATCCGTGATAAACGAATTTAAGGCGGACGAAGTCGCGGGCAGAAGCTAGTAATATATATAGCTATAAATTACTTGTCGTCTACTGACTAGAGTGAAAGATGATACTAAAATGGACCGCGAAATTTATAAATGTAGCTGCGGTGTGCCTTTATGAGCTGGAGTTAAACAAATTTAGTACTTCTGTCATTAATTATTAAGTTATTTGTTAATGAGAAAAAACATTATTTGTTTATATCTAGCTCAAAAGGCACACCGCAGCTACATTTTTTAAATTTCGCGGTTGATTCCAGTCTCATCTTTCACTAATCAGACACACTCTCGCATTTATAATATTAGTATGGATTAAGCATTATAACTCATTCGTGAAATCCTGCATACAATAAAACACACTCTTAATTAAGTCCTCCCACGATGTTTAGGTAAAAAGTATAGTATTCTAACCTCTAATCATATTCTGAACTCTCACGGACTTTACCTATGTCCTCGGACATCATACGAATGTATCGTATATAACCATCGTTTATAAACTCTACGTACGTAGGTCATTGTCAATGCTGCCGCTTTTGTTAGACATTGTAAACATAGTTATTGTTTCCACACCATTTTCCTTGTCACGACCAATTTCGCAAAGATTCGCCGGTTGACAATATTATATAACAACTATGTTATAATATTCGCCCGTAAAACATTTACCCGCTGTATATGCTTTATTGTAATAAATGAGAAATAATTTTGTTAATTAGACGTAATTATGTTTTTAAAGTACAACCGAGCAGTTATCTACACAAGGCGAGTATTTACTCGCCTAAGCCTTCATCACGTCTATTTAGACGTCTATTTAGACTTGATGTAGGCTTAGGACTTTTCGAAGCATACCATGTTTTTAAATTCCATTAAGCCGCCTTATGTGAAATATAATTTTCGAAGTCAAAGAGAAAAAGTATGATGAAGTATGATGATTAAATATAATGATTTATAATGTCACATCGTTACTGACTTCATTTGAATAATGTTATTAAACGTAAATACTTTTATCATTAACCTATATAATAATATTAATTACTGTTAACATTCGATGCTACACTATAATTTATCTAATAATACATCCTCGATAATGCCCGTGTAAACACGGAGAGCAGCGCAAATATATAGAAAATCATAATTATCCAATCCTATTACCATTTTATTGACGAAAACGAAGTTATAGAGAATTAAGACACACTTTTTCCAAAAAATAGTAGGTAGTTCTTCAGATATTAAGCTTAAAAAGTAATATTAATATTTGATAGTTGAAGAATGTTTCATAGATCAGTTTGGTTGTAATCACTAAAAGTTTCAGTATCAGTTAGAGTTTTTCTATTTGTTTTTTGGACGATTACGTCTCGTCTATTAAAGTAAACGTGATATTTTTGTTTCTTTTTTGGTTATATTTTATCATTGTAAAATGTATTCTTTATAATATGTATAGTAAATTCTTTGACTTTGAAAAATATTATTTTACAATTATTAACAGCTCCATGGATTTTAAAACCGTCGTTTGCTACGAAAAGTCCTAAGTCTATATTAGTTAAATAAATTGAGATCTATTATTTTTGACTTTTATTGAAAAGGAAAACAAACAAATAACTGCCATGGTATGGCGTGCACGTATGTATATAAGATTAATCGGCTATTTTCATGTCATTAATTGCAAGCACAATATTGTTTCTGAAAAAGTAATTTCTTTATTTCTAGTCGTCTCACTCTTGTTAGAATGGTCGTGGTCTCGATGATGATATAGTTGTACACAGCAGATCTTCGTCCTAAGTACTCTCGACTTGGGTAGTCGCCTTTGCAATTTGTCTCCACTTTATTCTGTTGGCAGCATTTTGAGCACGCTCGGTGATGCAGGTGTCTGTCACAGTTTTAATAAGATCCGTCCATCGGGTTGGAGACCGCCCTCGAGACCTTTTACCTTTACCTGTCCCTGCATCACTAGATGCTCCATGGACTGCTGGTTTCGGGAGATATGTCCAAAGAATCTGAGAATTCGCAATTGTACAGTCAACGAAAGCCTGTCCTTGATTCTTAACTCCTTTAAGATGGATACATTGGTGCGAAAAGCGGTCCAAGGAATTTTCAGCATATGCCTCCATGATCAAATTTCTAAGGCGTCAATTTTGCGTCGGTCTTTCAACCTAAGGGTCCAGGTCTCTGCTCCATACAGAAATATTGGAAAAACAAGACATTGCATGTGCCCTACGAACCTTGGTATTCCTGGTTATTCGTCTGTCTTTCCAAACTTATCCAACTTTCCCACAGCTGATCTTGTGATGGTGCAACGTCTCTTAATCTCTTCCTCGCACCCTTTAACACTTGACACAGACGAGCCGAGGTATATGTAACTGTGTACAACTTCACAGTTCGCAAGTCTGGATGGATTTGTTGTCACCTGCCCTCCTCTATCTACTATCATGATCCTCATTTTCTCTCTGTTAATAGCAAGCCCGAAACCGAGACTTGTAGTTTCAAGACGATATAGAAGGGTCTTCATCTCCTCTTCATTTCTAGCAAACAGAGTGGTGTCATCAGCGTACCTCAAATTTGCTATAAGCAGGAAATAAATTACTTTTTCATGATACCGATTCTGGGAGCTTCAAGACGCAGGCAGGTGTTCGACAAGGGCGGCATTTCTATAGGAGGACAGCCGCTGCAGCTGTCCTCCTATAGAAACGCCTCCACTCCAGTCTTCCAAGATAATCCGCATAATTTATTCTGTGTAGGCATTAAACAATAACGGGGAGAGAATGCACCCTTGTCGAACACCTGCCTGCGTCTTGAAGCTCCCAGAATCGGTATGATGAAAAAGTAATTTATTTCCTTCAATTTTACATTGGCATAAAATCTACTATTTCATACACGCTTTTTTATGGTGACATATTATTATTGCAACATTGCGCTTCGCTTAGCTAAAGTATGCCAAAATTCAAATTAGTCCGACCACTGATAGTGAATAAAATTTGACTCAGAAAATGGTCTTCAAACAGACAGATAAATTTAATCTAAAGTTTATAACAACACACTCGCATATTCGTTTGAAAATTGTTATTGAACTAGCGATGGGCAGCTGGTAACTTTCCAGAGTGAAAGTTTCATTCACGTTTCATTTAATTTAAGAGTTGTCATTCACTCCTCGTATGCTTAGTTAGACACGGATTCGTGCAGAGCAATTAAAAACTAGGTATGTAAAATTGGCATTTAGCTTCAATATGATTGACAATTTTTTGAGAGGTTAACCTGAATACGAAGGGTTAACCTGATACATTTCTTAGCTGTCAATTACCATAGTCATTACTATTAATACTTTTTTTGTAAGTACTTTCCTATGCGAGCTATGGGAATGGCTATGGGAGGGATTTCTATGGCCCCTAGCACTCGGCGTATTTTAAACGCGCATTTTTCATGCCATAGAGCTGCATACTGACCCGCGTGTTGAATCGCGTTTGCAGCGATTCAAACGCACATCATCTGCTAAAATACGCCGTGTGCTAGGGGCCTACATGAAATCAAATCAGAAATGAGGAGATTTGTAGACGAACTAAAGTAACGAACCAAAGAAATTGGCAAACAGGGTAAGCAAACTGAAGTAAAGACAGAGTGCTGATTGCTTATCATTAGAAAGAAAGTAATTATGAATGAAACAACGTTTAAGAAATAAATGTCTTTTTTTTTTCAAACAATTCCATCGCTACTTAGTGTACACTACCCCGCGCCTGTCTAAAGTCACTCTCAATTTTTTACTTCTTCATCATTTTAATCAATTTATCTGGTACTTGAAATTACCTACCCATTGTTTCGAAATAACTCAATTTTTCTGTGTATATACACATTTTAAACTGTTACAATATGTGCATTAGCAATAGTCGCTATAACAACAAATAATAATTAGATTAGATTTCTTCCTTTATTTCATTTCAAAGTTATACACCGTATTGAAATCATGATCGTTGTCTTAAGAGTCGCTCTCAAGCTCGGTTCTCATTTTATAACGACTACCTAGTCTGCTCTGAAACTTTCTACTTTGAATAACTTAAGGTATATGCAGGCCTTTAATTAGTTTATATAGCTTCAGATACCATGGCAAAAAAAAATAAAGTGAATGTAAGTTTTTCATACAAAACTTGTTTTTGCCGTATTTCATTTGTTTTATAAACTGGAGCCATATAAATTAATTACAAGCCTAGATATACCTCATGTCATTGTATATGCAGAGTTTCGTTTTAAAATGAGAACGAAACTCCGTTTGTATGGGAAGGTGAAATTCGGCCGAGCTTGAGGGCGACTCTGAAGTAAAATAATGATAAAAAAATAGAATAATAACAATTTCAACTTTGAAAAAAAAACAGTAACAATGAAATCTCGTGTCCTAATAAGTATCTTAATCTAGTTTAAAAATAGAATAATAATTACAGAACAGAAATCAATCAATACAAAGAAAATTAAAATATTTTTTATTATTATGAATATGCAAATCAAATTATATCTAGATCAATGGATTATACTTCCTTCGCTGTTCCGCGAACTAGTGTCTTTGTTAGATGTGACAATAAATTGTGCTCACATGCGCATATTTTCATGCAGTTTCCATAAAAAAATACGCATGCAAATACAACAAACCAACACCAAACAGTATAATCCTCGACACGTGTTTCGCCTCTCTACGAGGCATCATCAGGAGATGCAGGAGATGTTGACGGTCCACCCGAGAAATGAGTTGTCCAATCAATCAATGGATGTCTTCTCACACCTCTCTGGTGTGGGGATGCCATAACAGGGCAGAGCCCTTTTTGGCGGTTTTCTTCCCCGCCCGTTACAACGAGCGTGTCTTTAATGCCATAACTGGCTTGGCTTCATTGTCGCGGGGAGGCCTATGTTCTCGGTCATTGTCGGGAACGACTTGACTTTGATTAAGCCTCTTCCGCGGCTTGTTGTGGTCGGGTTCCGCTTGGTGATGTTGGTGTAGCGTGTTGGCCTGTCTGCGGCGTTGCGGACGGTGGCCTCTCAGCGGCTTTGTGGTTTCCTGGATTTACAGGGGACTCTGCTGGTGGTATGAGCTCTCTAAGCAGAGCTCGATACCGCTTGTCCGGGGGGCGGGTGTGAAGCGGCGCAATTCCCACCAGAGATGGGAGAACAGTTGGAGATAGTCAGGTACAGCAATAGAGGTTTGATCATTAATGAACAACTGAATGTTACGTCATCACCTTTGTTACGTGTTTTTCCATCTCTTTCTAGAAATCCTATTCAGGGTAATAGGGCCGACCGTTTTGGACAACTCATTTCTGTCTGGTGTTGGTTTGTTGTATTTGCATGCGTATTTTTTTATGGAAACTGCATGAAAATATGCGCATGTGAGCACAATTTATTGTCACATCTAACAAAGACACAAGTTCGCAGAACAGCAAAAGAACTATAATCCATTGATCTAGTATGGAATTCCGCAAAGTAACAGTACTCCCAGTACCGATCGCCATTCATTACAATATCACTCGAAATTGAATGTCATTTGGTTAAAAAATATATATTTAGAATATATTTAAAGAGTATATAGGGTTTTCCAAGAAAACGTTTTTCAGTCGACGCCTAAATCAGTGGCGTGCGGTACTTACAGGTACAAAGGCACTGCCTACCCTGCACAATCATGGCTCCATACAGGCACAGAAAAACTGCCTACCCTGAAGTGCGATACGTCAATAGCTACATATAGGCAATGAAAAACTGCTTTTCGTGACGGGTGCGCCAAAGTTCATATAAAATTGCAAATTAGATTATTGGAACTTCGTAAATTTATTGCATACTATTTTACAACCTAATGATCAATGTGCATATTTCTTTTTAGTTAATAGTCATTGGAGAACTCCGAATGTATTATAATCATAATGTTGTTCAACATACATAACTTTGTTATTACAATTTATGTATAAATAATATTTCAATATAACGTTCTCTTGCAATAAAATTTGGTGTAATATATATTTCAAAACATATCGCTATATATAATTTTCATATATAATTTTGCAAGATCACATTTTCTAGCAATAAACTTTAGTATCATACATTTTTTAAAATGCGTCTTCTTTGATTTTGTTTATAGCACCGTGCACCTGAAATAAAAAATAATAAAACAAAAAAAAATCTATATTGGAGCTCCCGGAGCCCGCAAAACCTAAGGTATTTTTTTATGACCCTAAAAACGAAACGAAAACTGAATCTTGAAAATCGAATGATCAACCGACTAAGTAGAAAAAATATATGTCTAGATATTGGGCCTCCCAGAGTTAGCAGAACCTAAGGTAAGGGTTATTTTCTTATGACCCTAAAAACGAAACGGGTCAAGATGGGTCAAAAACCGAAAATTGTAGGTTAGAATTGTAGGTTTGTATTATGACCATATGTCAAAATAGGATAAAATCCGAAAACTGAGTCTCAAAATCGAATAATCAACCGACTAAATAGACATGGTAAATCGAATATTGACGATACAAACTAACCTTTTCCTGTAGCGCGTCCGGTTCATGATTATGTTCTGTTTGGGATACATGCAGTAAAATTTATGCATGTTTTTTCCGTCATCGAACGTGGTACCTATTCTTGACTTGCACATGTATTTTTTATTGTTTGTATGTTAGCATATCTAGTATTGTATGTTGTTCGAAAATCGCTTTTTTAAGTACATAAACGGCATAAACCCATCAAAGTTCCGAAACATGTTGAGAATGATTCTATGTAATAACTTTATTAATTAAGGAATTCTTGCCAATAACATTATAGGTACAGATAACTTCTAAATAATAACATAATGTGTACAAAAACTCGAAATGGGGAGTGCGCGGCAGGGTCTTCGTGCTCCGCCGCGCGGGTATAAAAGGGAATGCAATCGGTTATTTTTAGTATGGGAAAAACCGGCCCGCGTATTGCCTAACGCGTTTGACGCTCGCAATCGCAATCAAGTGTCATGATTTTGTATGGGCTATGAGAGTTGATTCCGATACCAAGTGTCAAAATTTCGTTAGGCAATAACCCCGCGGGTTTTAACCGAAACCGAAGGTTATTTCATACAAATCGGTTAACCGATTGCATTCCTTATATAAATGTTTCATCTTCATTAGACGCCTAATTCCTTAAATTACTGGGTAAACGTTCAAAGTCAGTCGGGCCGATGAGACGTGGCTTCTTACATGAAAGTGCCATGCGATAAGACCCGTTCCCAGTTCGCCGGTATAACCCCGGCCCGCATTGCCAGGTATAATTTTCCCGTTACATCTACGCGCGTGAACTCGTAAATGTTACTTTTAAAAAATAAAAGTAGATCAAATTTGTTTGCGAGATGAAGAATGACGACAAGTTTCTGTCAAAAATAGCATTTTTTAATATTTTCTTCTGTTTCCGCGATTATTACTCATTGAAATAAAACAATTGATTGATTGATTGGGTGAACAACAGATGGCAATAGAATATGCTGAGTTATTACAACACTGCCTTACATCTGGCTATATGCTATGGAATGGTGAATTCTACGGGCAAGTTGATGGTGTGGGAATGGGGTCTCCGGTGTCTCCTGTCGTCGCCGATATTTTCATGGAAGACCTCGAGGAGAGAGCGCTTTCATTGGCACCTGTCAAGCCGAGGATCTTTAAAAGATACGTAGATGATACCTTTACTATTTTACCTAGATCTAGTGTTTCAGCTTTCTTAGACCATCTGAACTCCATGCATAGTAAAGTTATATTCACTATGGAGTTGGAAAATCAAAATTCACTTGCATTCTTAGATGTGCTAGTAATTAGAAGTCCTAAAAATGACATAGGTCTTACTGTATATAGGAAACCTACGCATACAGATAGGTATTTGAAAGGCAAATCTCACCACCATCCCTGTCAACTTGCTACAGTTGGTAAATCTTTGTTTCAGAGAGCCAGGGGTATCTGCGACAATCAACATCTGACTACTGAGTTGCAGAATGTCAAACGTGCGCTTCGAGCCAACGAGCCGTATTACCATATGTGAAAGGGGTCACAGTCAATATCGGAAACATCTTGAAGCGTGCTTCTATAAAAACATATTTCAAGCCGTTGAAGAAGGTGTCTCCATACCTTAGACCCGTGAAGAGTAGCACCCCTTTGCAGAGTGCAGGCATTTATAAGCTGGACTGCGAGTGTGGTCTTTCATACATTGGTCAAACGAAACGCAGTGTATCAACCCGGGTGAAGGAGCACATAGCAGATGTCAAGCACCGTCGGTGTAATAGGTCTGCAGTCTGTGAACATGTCATTGACAAACCAAACCACTCAATTAAGTTTGATAAACCTTCTATCCTTGCCAAAGAAAAAAGATATTTTCCCAGGATGCTACGCGAGGCTATTGAGATTAAAAAGCATCCTAATTTCAATAGAGAAGATGGATTGTCACTACCACCAGCTTGGGATCCTGTAATACATCTCATCAAGGAACAAGCGAGACACAGGACTGCAAAACCTTAATTTCCGAACGGTGTAAAATATCTTATCTGTTTAAAAGTAGTTTAATAGTCTGTGTTTTTTAAATATTATAATTAGTAATGAGGTAGCCTAGGAGTTTTTCTTTGCAGCGTTTCTTTTCTCCTCAGTACGCCTCATTTGTGAAATGCTGCTTGGTAAATTATTAGAATAAAATAATTAAGCCCTTCCGGCACATGTGTAACTGTCTTTACAGCTTAGGCGCATTTAGCAAGTATGTACACCTTTATTTGTGTTTTTTCAAAAAAAAATGGGTAGTTTGCACAAATTGTAACTTTGACAAAGGAAAATAAATCTTTTCTCAGTCCTCCCGTGACCATGGAAAGCTGGAAAGCTTCCGAAACGTCGGGAATTAAATGAAATAATATACGCGATATAATCCGTTCAATTGTTTTATTTCAAATAGCAGTTTTTAATTAGCGTTTATTGCCGACTGTACATTGTTTGTTAAACACCCATACGCGAACGACCTTGGGAGCGTAGGTTCGAATCCTACCGACTGCGCCAGAAATGGTGGGTGGTAGTGGTGATCGCCAGATCAGTCACTGGTGCAGGAACTCTTCAATAATATAGCTTACTTTTTAGTACTGATTTATTTTAAATTAAATAATTACTTAGACTTACTTAGTTGCAAGTTAGTCTTAACTACTACAAAAGATCAGGATAGAATGAAGTTACTCTGCTTGACATGGGGTTTATACTAGTTCACCCTTCCATGTTTTCTAGGCTTATCAAACAATGAAATCCGTGTCGACTGCGGATTAGAGACGGTCGTAAAATCTATCCTCGCTAAAAATCACGTAGACGGATGTCATGCTTATTAATATATGATAAAAAGGAAAAGTTGTTTCATTCTAGCCTGATTTAACATAATTTCTAATATTACTATATTTAGTTACTAAGGGTACTTAACTACCTTCGATCCGTAACTATTCACTTTTCTGTGTTGTTTATGTCTCATCGTGGTGACAACCCGGCTGTTTCCAATATACTGTTTCAGTGTATCTTCACGAGTCACCGAAACCAAGGTAAACACCATCAAAATTTGATATTTTTAAGTCAGAAAACCAGTTTTTGCTTCTTATCTTAAAAGCTATACATGGAACCTATTGAAAAACCAGTTGACAATTTAATGGTGAATATCATTATTCACTTTTTGGTTTTAGTTCCATGTCTAATAGTCGCTTGGCGACGGAGCCCAGACCAAATTTAAGATAGAAAAAGGACTTTTTCGATCTTTTTTCTTTATCTTTTTATTACAAACTATTCCAGTTGACTGAATATAGGCAAAATACCAAGCTACAATACTTATATATATATATATATTTTACGTGGTTTGCACCAAGCGGTATTTTATATCATTTTAAAAACAATAAAAATTACCGAAATTTTCGGGGTAGCCCCTTAAGTACTGACTCAGAAGATTCTACAGGGACCAAACTCTGAAAGATTGCGTTATTTTATTAATGAAATAATGATCTTTAATCTGTAAGTAGGCGGCAGTGGCACTTTTACAAGTGTGACTCTCTGAGTCTGAGTCCGACGGGATTTCCCAAAGAGGAGACCACTGTTAAGAAGAAAACCGAAACAAACTCAATAGTATTTTTTTTCTAAATAATTCGTGACAATTACAATATTAGTACTTCGCCTGTCTTAAATATATTTTTCTAAGTATTGAATCAATGCTTAGTTCTCCAAGAAACCATATAAGAACTTCTTAGCTCGATCGGAAAACGGGAAGTGGGTCCAATTTGAGTTGCAAGATTTGACCCAAACATAGAAACATTGCAAGTTAAATAAAAGCTTGTAATATTAAAAATAAACAGAAACATACATTTATTAAAGACTAACAAACGTAACATATTTTTCCAATATTTTATTCGTACGATAGTAGAGTACCCTTTGGAAGCGAGTTTGACTCGCACTTTGCAGGTTTTAAAAGCTTTTTAAACACATCGATAAAATGTTGTTCTAGAACTTATAGTAACTTATGCCTTCATGATTTCTTTTCAGAGGGAGATGTCTGCTTCACGGGTCAATGGATGATGGATGACTTGGAAATTCAAGCTCTGCTAATGAGAAATTGATTGAGTAATCAGAGTTCAATTTAGTGACCTTGTCTAATCGGCGTTTTTACATAGCTCTCTTCGATATTTCGGAATTCAAATGAGATTGATTTTGAATAAACTTCCATGTGACTCCATGGAACACACAAAATTGAAAAGTAGGTGGTGAACACTTACAAAATAATGATAATAAGCAGCCTTACTGGCTAGTTTCTATCTATATATGAATGTGTAAACGTATTCTAAACTTGAAGGCGCCTGCAACATCGTTCGCGGCGAAGAAAAAGTCATAACTCCTGTTTTTGTCTTTAGCATAGTCGGGTAAAAAGTATTCTATGACCATCTGGAGATACCCAACTACCCGTGTATCAAAAATAGTTGACATCCGTGTAGCCGATTTAGCGCGATGAAGCCACAACGACACATAAAAACATTTCATTTTTAGAACTTTATTATAGTAATAGATATAAAATATTTTCTTCTGTTTCCGCGATTATTACTCATTGAAATAAAACAATTTAACGGATTATATCGCGTATATTATCTCATTTTAGTTCCCGACGTTTCGGAAGCTTTCCAGCTTTCCATGGTCACGGGAGGACATGGTTGTTTTATTTCAATGAATAGATATAAAACTTAATTAGATTCAAAAGAAATAGTTTTCGCTATTTTCATGCCATTTTCTCAAATAAGACACTATAAATTATGAGGATGTAATAAGCGAAGAAATACTAAGATTGCTGTTAAAAAAATAATCGTTCTCCGGTTCGTCAGGAGTACATTATTTCTGAGAAACGACCCTAGATATAAAACTTAATTAGATTCAAGAGAATGTTTTAAACTTAAGACTTCTAAGTAGAATATTGTAGTCGTTAAGTGAAATAAACAGATTTCTTTTATGGTATTCAACAATTCTACCATCAAAAATAATAAAAAGTATAGTAGTAGTCTATGTATGTCCAAAGTTGTCGATATAGCCCAAGTTATTATTAGACTGAAGTTAACTGAAACAGTGGGCCGGTCAAAAACGTTGGGGCAAATGAGATGAGGAGTAGAGACCGCTTCTTGGCAAACTTAGTGCTGGGCGCCTTCCAGCTAAGGGGAACGACGGCATAAGGAAAGTGACTGGCAGCAGTTGGTAACAACCCAACAAACAAATTGGTTATATAAAACCTGTCTTATACAAGTTCGGTTGTATTACTGTTGTATAGATGTTAATAGACAGCTAAAACATTGTGTAACCGTTACTTTTAACCTACTAATACGACGACGTTATACAACAGTTATATAAAAAATAATTATGCAGCAAATTATGGTTACAGAAAATGGATCTGTATATATTTTATTGTTAATAATAGTTCGACTGAAAATATTTATGTATGTCCACCGATTACTCCGTCAATTGTAGACTGATTTTCAAAAATAGTTTTTTATTCGAGAGATTATACTCCAAAGGTGGTTCCATTGTCACAATGTCGGAATCTGATAATGGGATCCCTCCCTTTAGGTTGCCCTCGATTTCCTCTGGGATAGCCACTTATAATGTTAACATCTGATCACGCTTAGCTGATGCTGGAAGGTACAACTTCTTAATGATTAGGAGTTAGAGGATAATTCTTTAAATATACGTTAAGACCGTAAGTCGTATCCTTTTAAGTGTACTACTGAGGTGATTCCTTTGTCACCAAGTCAGGATGGTGGTGGTGATGATGATGATGGTAGTAGAGGTATGGTAGTGATGGTGATAATGGTGATAATGGTGATAATGGTGGTGGTGACGTTGATAATGGTGATGAATGTGATGATGGTGATGGTGGTGAAGTGAAGGTGGTGGATGGTGGTGGTGATGGTGATGATGATGATAGTGATGAATGTGATGATGGAGATGGTGTTGGATCGTGTTGATGGTGGTGATGATGTTAATGATGATGGGGATGGCGGTGGTGGTGATGTTTAATCACCATCATCACCATCTCCACTACCACCACAATCGTCACCATAATCACCAATACCATGACCATCCACCACCACCAACCTTGATCATCCAGTCTTGAGTTCTAGTAGGTACCCCCAGGGTCTATCAGAATCTGAAAAAAAATGGTTGAATGTCCGGCAAAATATAATCGATTGCATTACAATTTTTTTTATCCAAATAATATTTTAGTCCAATAAAACTTTAGTGAGAAAAATCCCATTTCTCAAATAATTCCTATTCTTATTCTTAATTTAAACAATACGTTTTATAATTTAGACACTTTTTCGTAGATTCAGGGTGTTCATCGATTTACAAGATGTTATGTTGGTAATGCCGGCAAAAAGAACACAGTTATTTAGCCGAAACACTTACTGTATGTCGGTTAGTATATATAATAGACTACACAAAGATATAAAAGAATTGCCACTGAACAAGTTTAAAGGTGCATTCAAACAGTGGCTGATTCAGCAATGTTTCTATTCTGTTCAGGAGTTCTTTAACTATTATAACAACACATAATATTGCATCTTGCATATTAAATATTATGTCTAATAATTAATTGTTGCATCACAGAATCCTTTGTGTCATTTGCTTGCTTGTCTGATTGTGTATTTCGTTATGTGTCTCTTTTTATAATATAAAGAACATTATAAGTTGTAAACTATTGTAAATCATTTGTTTGCATGCCAGTTTCTGGTAAAGTGTGTGAAACATATACATTGACGCCATCTTTTGTACCACATTTTATGCACAAATAAAGATATTCTATTCTATTCTATTCTATTCTATTCTGTTCTATTCTATCACGTCAATTTTTTTTTTGTAAGGGACCCCCCTTAAGTTTTAACTTTTTTTTTATTTTTAGATTGTTTTCCTACGCTTACACACAATTACCGAGCTGGATTCCAAATTTCATTCTTCTAGGTCATCTGGAAGTATGTTAGGTTTAGGTGCTATATCAGTCAGTCAGTGCTAAAATTTGCGACTTTTTGACCTTCATATTTTCAAAAACCGTTTAAGCTAGCTTCATGAATTTTGGGCTTCTAGATGTCCTTATGGATATAATTAAACACGCGTAGTTTTATGTCTTTACGTTAAAGAGGTTTTGAGTTATAGAAGGGTCAAAAGTGGCACCAAGTGGTTCGTGTAATATTACACTCGGCGCTGGTAGCCAGTTCCTTTGCTTGAACTTGACTTGACACGCTGCCGCGTGTCTAGATCAGCCCCCGTATTGCCTAACGCGTTTGACGCTCGCAATCAGAATCAAGCGTCATGATTTTGTATGGCCTATGACAGTTGATTCCGATACCAAGTGTCAAAATTTCGTAAAGCGATAACCCCGCGATCAGTGCTATTTACGCCGGTAGCACACCTTCGCCGCGAAACATCAAACCTAAGGAAGTTCCGCTTTGGTTAGTTTCGCGCGCTCTGAATAGCGTTTCGCGGTTTTGCGGGGGAGGTGTGCTACCGGGATTAGATATAACAACGAAACAGGGCTGCTAAATATGATTTCGATGAGAGCGGCGCACGACCAGACGTTTTGGAGATACTTGGGGGAGGCCTTTATCTAGCGGTAAGATGTCTTTAGGCTGGTTTGATTGATGATAATAATAGCCCAAAATTTTTATTTTAATGGTTTTAGGAAAATAATCTTTTATGATAATTTAAATTCACGTAAAACTTAACATTAAAACTATTACCTACCTTTTCTTAAATACCCATTAAACTTAAAATTAAAACTATTTTGATTTAGCTAAAAATGTTTGTTATTAGTGGTGTATCGTAATTATGGGAAGGAATTATAGGAAGGATAAAGAGCATGAAACTATTCATGCTCTTTATCACGTATTTTAAGAAATCGTTCCAATTGATAAAGATTTCTTTACTCTTTGTCAAATCTCCGTTCCACAATAAATATTAAAATTAATTTCTGATTTTATTGTTAAATTACGAAAATAAATTCTCCGCCTACCATTTAATGTATTAAAAATGACAGTTGCTTTTTATTTCCCAAAAAAGTCTGTTACTTTGATCTATTATACTTATTTTAAGCGAGTTGTAAGGAAGCGGTATAATATCAAAGGGAACTTTCATTTAACGTATTGTCCTCAAACCGTGCCCAGTTTCATTCATCATATAGAAGCTTTGAGGCGATATACGGGTACGCATGCGCTCTAGAAATCTCGCTTGTCGGCCTTACGCTCTCAATCGGCCAGTCTACGGAGCGCTTTGAACAGAACGCAACAAGAGAACTTTTCATGAAAAGTTTTGTTAGTTACTAAGTTTTCGTGGTTTTAAAAACAAGTGAAAAACAGTGGACCGATGTTTTGTGTTTATGCGTAACTGTGTTTTTTGTGTTCATAAGTTTAAAACTTTGTGTTTGTGAAATTAAATGAGTGCTTAACTATGAAATTGGTGAAGACTGTAAAGTTTTAAACGAGAATGTGGATTTTATCGTAGCAAGACAGTAAGTTTCTTGACATTATGAACGAAATAATTTGTGAGAAATTGGGCATTTTCCTCGTATTCGTTTGAACTTTGCGATATTTTCCCTTTGTATTTGGAAAAAAGTTATGTACTTCTGTAGAAAAATGGAAACCTAATTTTTCCCCAAAGATGCATAACTTATCCATAAGTTTGGTTAGGTTTTTGTTGGTGGTTAAATTTGATATTTTAATGAACAAAAACTTTACAGAGAACTCGATGATACCAAAAAATAAGCATTAGAGCCTATATGCCAGGTCAACTTTTAGACCCAGGACCGAAAAATTACAACTCACGGCATTCTAAATTAAAAAAAAATAAGTTACTTAACTTCACGAGCGCAGCAAAATAGTATTTTGCATAATGTTAGCTCGCAGCAAAAACTGCATGTTTGAGCTTATGATTTTGATTTATTGTTTTTTTTTTTTACCTTCGACATTTATACTCAACTCTTCAGTTCCTTCCAGTCGAGACTATGGACGTAACGCAACGTCCGATTTGTCGAAAAATCACCGAAGAAAGGCGATTAGATCTATAATATTCAAGATATTAAAAAAAAATGTAACAGACCATTTGGAGGTCACTGAATTGTAAAACATATTTTTTTTGGATTTTTTCTATGCTTTTTTTGTGTCGCTGTGACTTTATTGCTTCAAAACGTCTAAAAGGAGACGGATAAGTAAGGACAATGATAGAATAGATGGTTCCGAATACTTTTTACCCTTTGCTGAAATAACGACTTTTTCTCTTCCGCGAACGAAGTTGAGGGAAACTTCTAGTTGGTAATATGTTTGTTTTAGTTAAATTACATGTGTACTCGTGTTTATTTTCAACTACTTTTAAATCTTGAAATATGAAATAAGTATTGCTGTGACTTTTCGTTTGTGTAAAAAAATTACACGTGATATCTTCTCCGGGGGCTCCCCCACCATCGTGATCATTTGTGAACAAGCCCATGGGGCTCGTCACAAATTATGTGATCTTTTCTATAAAAGATCATATGATTTTTGACGAGCCCTATGCTAAAGAAAAACAGAGGGTAATGATTTATTTCTCCTCCGCTGACGAAGTTCCGATTATGCCCCGCTTTGTTGTAATGTGGCAATGAGTGAAAATCGTGAAAGTGTAAATCAATGTACTCTTATTGGCTTCGGTGTTGAGGCAATTACTTAAATTATACAAACGTTTTTTTAAAACAAAAAAAAATATTTATTAGCACCAAAAATGATCGTAACCCAAATGAAAATTTGTCATTGTATGCGCATTTAATCGACTCATGCGTTACTTTGCGAAATTCCATATTAATTTAATGGAATAATCCAGTTCCTTTGCTTTTCAGCGAAATAGTGTCTTAGTTAGGATGTGACTATAAATTGTTCTCACATGCGCATATTTTCATGCGCTTTCAACAAAAAAAATACGCATGCAAATACAACAAACCACCACCAGACAGTATAATCCTCGACAAGTGTTTCGCCTCTCTACGAGGCATTATCAGGAGATGCAGGAGATGTTGACGGGCCGGCGTCCACCGGAGAAGTCAATCACTTGGGTGAATATAAGGTTTTCTCGGGTGGACGATGGACGGGGTTTTTTTTGTGGAAACAGAACAATTTATTGTCACTATAAATTGTGCTCACATGCGCATACAATGGTCATTTTTTAATATTTCGCGGAAAAGCATAGGAACTATAATCCATTAGAAAGAAAGAAAGAAATAAACTTTATTTTAGCGCTTGTGCACAGTTATGTAAAATTAAATAACAAATGACGCTAAAAATGGACACCACTCAGCATGATGCCACAGCAAGCCGTGGCGCTGATTTTCAGTGGTGCCCAAAAGAATAATTAAAAACAAGCCTAACTAACTAAAACTAATTAATCTAATTAATATGGAATTCCGCAAAGTAATGCCTGAATCTATCAATTATTAATTATAATTTTTCATGATAAGTGAATAATTTATTAAATTAAAATAAATATGTACAATTTAGCTAAAACTGAAATAAAACAAACGTATTGTAAGCTAAATAAATCAATCCTAAAAATCCAAAAATGTACAAATCCTTTAAAAGTTAATACACATTTTTCATTCATTATACTAATCAACAATAGAGGATGCCCGCAACCTCGTTCGCGGAAAAAATAAAAGCCAAAAACCTGTTTTTTTCTTCAGCGTAGTCGGGTAGAAAGTTTCTAATGACCATTTGTGAATATACCAAAAACACTTAGTTGAAATCCGTATAGTCGATTTGGCGCAATAAAGCCACAACGGTACACACAAACATACAAAAAATAACGATCCAGTGACCTCCAAATAGTCCATAACAACCTTTTTTGAAGCGAAAACTTCTTTAGCGGCGCTATTATAATAAATACTTACCTATAATATATTATACAAATAGATATAATACGAATACTTTATATATATATACCTATATATATATATATATATATATATATATATACATAAATTAATACATAAATATTAATAAATACATAAATATTTAAGTCAAAAATGTCAAGAAAAATTATAAAGGACAATTAATCTAGTCTGGTCTAGGGTCTTCCAGCCATAGCTTTTTTAGCCTGGCCTTCAATGATGCCACAGATTGTGATTGGCCGAATAGTATTTTTATATTGATAATTAAAGCAATTCGTACAAAATTATTCCCTAACCATTACAAAATATCAAAAATGCACTACGATCATATTCAAGTTTTCACCTCTGGCGGTCCCGGAGTGCAACCCTGGTTTTTTTCTAAAGTATCTTCAATGGACAAACATTTCATTTTTACAACTTTATAATACCTGTGTTCTTACCTGTAGTAACATCTAAAGTGCTTCAAATATCGCAGCCACTCTAATAAAGCTATGTCATTATTTTTGAAAATAAATAAATAAATAAATAGTAATAATTAGGGCTATGGGGAGCCGCTTTGCTACGTTAAATGTAAGGGGAGGAATTATTGATAAAATAGATAAAGTAAAGATGATGGACGGGAGAAATATTGATATTCTGTGTGTGAATGAGACAAAGCGAAACTGTTGTGACAGTACAAAATGAAGAGATTAATGAATGTTGATGAAGCGGTAGTTGTATGCCAGGACCGTAGCATGTGGAAGGCGGTAGTCTCTGCCTACCCCGTAATGGGAAAAAAAGCGTGATTGTATGTATGTATGTATAGTAATAACATTATTATGCTCTTGACTATTATCTGTGACATTTATAATAATCTCTCTTTTGTTAGGTTAATCAGAAGAGATACTTTACAGAGCTTCGCCTTTGTTCATATTAGCCTTCAGCTGAAAATGTACAACACCCAAATCACTAACTATTAGCAAATTGCGCACACAATCAAACATTCTAGCGCAATATGTACATGACGTATAATGAACATAACGACGAACGTACTGTACGCAGAATGTGCTTAACACGTTGAATGCGACACAACCCATTACTACCATTTAATGAAATTACTTTCGGTATACGTACGAACCCTTAATATCGTTTTTGTGCCAAAATTTAAAATGAAACTGCTTTTGTTCATTTTCTCTAGAAATACTTAATCCTGAGCAAAGACTCAAACACTAAGGCAATATTATAAATATTTTATTCTGTTTCCGCGATTATAACTCATTAACTAAAACAATTTAAAGGGATTATATCGCGTATATTATCTTACTTGAGTATTCTACGTTTCGAAAGCTTTTCAGTCGATCCCGTGAACAAGAAAGCTGCAAAGCTTCCGAAACGTCGGGAACTCAAATGAGATAATATATACGCGATATAATCCGTTTAAATTGTTTTAATTAACTAAAGCAACTTTTGAGTAAATTCGGAACTATTCTACACTGATTTTTAAGATATGAAAACATTGTGTTAGTCATTTTTACTCAATAACGCATTAGCCGTCGACTTTTAGACTAAATGGTACTTTACTCAACCGTTGAAATTTAGATTTAGTTGAAAGTTGGCTAGCTACCGATAAACATAAATAAGAACAAAAAACTTTTTCACTTCTCCTACTCAAAAAGCACGTCATATTAGATTCGCAAAGCGAGACTAAAAATAGTACATCCAGCCCCTAGGGTTTAAAAGAAAGCCATATAATCCCAAACAATGTTATATGAAACTGAAAAATAAAACTTGCGGCCAGCTACATGCTACTCACGAATAATTAAAAACAAACAAAGCAACCTGATCAGATTGGCCAAAATATCTGATCGAATAGCTCAAACTGTACTTTTAATTTTTCGTAATATACATATAAAATTTTAATGATAAGTCTTTTTTATTATCTCGCAGTCGAAGTGAAAAGCAGAGTGTACACGTGGCTAAAAGCCATTATGATACTCAGACACATTTGTCCTCGCTCACTAATCACTTCGTGTCATAATGGCTTATCTTAGCCTTTTGTCAATCCATCTACTATTAATATATAAATAAAAGTCTTTCGATCTTAAAAAAGTTCGTATCACTTATTTTTTTATATCTTCAATGTACGGACATTTCATTTTTTCATATTTATAATACCTAGTAATAGTAGAGATATAGGGAAGGTAGGGACTATTGCTGCATCGGGAGGATCAGCACCAAATTGTCATTCGAAACGAGTAGGCTGTAGTTATTTGATTTTGTATACTGTAAAGTTTAGTTCAGTAACTGGCAACACCGCCCCGGAAAATATGACCTAAAACACAATATACAACATTAAATATCTACTAAACGAGTTACGAGATGGTGCCCCAATCTCCCGACTGCGCAATGCTCCCCTAGCTCCCCTACTTTTATGCTATAACAGTACCATTGTCTTATTCCCTCCTACTCGTCACATGTTGGTTAATATCTGAATCAAGAACAAAAGCATATTGCATATTACATTACAATGGGAGAGGACGGGTTTAATATTACACACGAGTAAAATCTTACTGCAAATGAAGTGAGCGTCTGAAATTCTAAAACTGAAAAGGTTTTGTCCGGGACTAAACTTTCAAGAATACAAAGTCTGAGAATACAACAAGCTCACAAGATACTTAAAACAAGCAGATAGATTTGTATTAGCTATGCAGATTTCTCTAAAGCATTTGACTCCATAAACATCCTAGCATTGCTACAAATGGGAACTCCAAAACATCTTATTGTTTCGAGGCCTCTATGTCAACCTTAGCGCTCTCATTTCGCTCATATTTATTCTTCTTATGAATAACTTTCAATGTTCATTTGTTTACATACATACTTTCAAATCTGGAACAACATTGTTGCCAGTGATAGACTCCTTGAACTTAAACTTTGAATTGACGACGGTAAGTCAGTTACAGACAGAATTGGCCACATTGAAGTACTATTAAGAGCGTTTATACCTGCTTAACTCGCAACGTCGCATATTTTTCGATATTGCTTCATTATTTTTTTGGTCTTTGAATAAAGTTAACGGTATGTTCAATACACAACCTGCATCTTTAGGATTTATGACGACTTTAATTCACCTAATCATCGCTTTTGGCTTTATTTTCTTACAAAACATGATAAACACATTAATTCATTTTTAGAGCTTTAGTTTTGTCATATATTATCATAAAATTTTGCATTGTGCCAGCGTAACTACCCAATTGATGTATTGAAAACATGTTTAAGTTACATTTATATTTCTCAAAATAATCAAGAAAAACCAAGAACTATGCGAAGTTGCCAGTTAATCAGGTATAAATCGTCTTAAGATAAAAGATGTGTGCCTAAGTTTTTTCTCCAAAAAACAAATTCCGAGCAAAATAGAGGCAATGACTATTGACTGAGTCAGGCCAGAACCATCAAGAAGAAACATCAGGTCCTCCAAAACTCAAAACCTCCAAAGACTACTCCATGTATATGTCGGTAAATACAAAATGTACTTCTACACTATAATAAAATTGTAAAAATTAAATGTCTGTACATTAAAGATTGAAAATATTAAAAAAATGTAAAGGACTATTTGGAGGTCACTGAATAGAAAAACGTTTTTACTTTTTATTTTTTGTATGTTTGTATGTGTCGTTGTGGCGTCATCACGCCAAATCGGCTAAACAGATTTCAACTACTTTGGCACACGGGTAGGCTGCGTATCCTCAGATGGTAACAGGATACTTTTTACACGACTGCGCTCTCGAAAAAAAGGGTTATGACTATTCTCCTCCACGAACGAAGTTTCTAGTAAACAAGTAACTTGCTAAGTTTCAAATAAACTTAGCAAGCTCCAATGACCTACAAATTGAGCAAGTGACGGATTTCTACAGTTTTTGGTACAGTCAGCATCAAAATAGTCTATAGTATACAGAGCACCATCTTTATCGTCACGTGTCTATGTTTTTTTTAGGTATAAAGATGTCTTTACGAATAAAGATCTGTTGCGGTGTTGCGATATATATGGCACTTTGGATGGCACAAACTATTTGATGCTAACTGTACACAGATAGTTGTAGGGGTACTTTCTATCCGACTACGCTGAAGCAAAAAAGAGGATTCTGTGTTTTTAGTCCTACGTGAACGAAGTTGCGGGCACCATTTACTAATAAGTATAGAAATGGACTGAACCACCCACTTCATTTACATATAATGTATGTCACTAACGATTTTACCTCCTCACAAAGTGAAAGTGAAACTTAAATAGACGTAATTAATTGGAAATAATAGATCCCTAATTAGTCTTTTCTTCGGGCGTTAAACACACTGATCAAAAAGGTGTAGGTAGATGTATAAAAAGACGGTCACCCATATTCAAATAACAGCAATAAGTTTTTTAAACTATCTGACACTAGTTTTATATTTGTACATAATATTTTATTTTATTTATTTATGCTATCAAAAGTACCCGTGTCATGTTTAGTGTTTTTTTACATATGAAATAAATTAACAAATAAAAAAAACCTATGCATAATATGGTAGTATTCTTCGGAATTCTAACGGCAAAGGCATGTTATAGGGTAGAGGACTAATTTAACAGAGTAAAATGCATGGCCCAAAACAGAAACCAAATAATTTACTTTTACCGGGACACGGTTCTTATAATGTAGCATATCAAATGTATGTAAGTTGTTTTAAATATAAAAATATAGTTTGCTTTTTTGAATTCTATATTTTTTTTACTTTTATAAGTTTTGATTCTTGGAGTTTATACTCAAAAGATAATATTCAGGATAGGCTTAGTACAAATATTGTAATAGATATTATTTCGAAAAAATGACTGATTGTTGAGTTTGTTTCGGATTTTTGCTCAACCAGAAAGGAATAATTTTATTTGTAGTTAGTTTTTGGCATGAAGTAGAAAAGCTAATATTTTGAATTTAATATATGTAATAGGTCTAAATGGGCAATTCATGTATAATATTTTTTCTTCTAATGTCAAAAATTCCTGGATAAATCATTCGAATTCCTCACTAGCACCGTTTATATAATATGTAAAACACTGCCAATACAGAAAACAACTTTTGAAATAATAAAGTACTCAAAACAATATAGGGGCCACTGTTGCGCGGAAAAATTCTGTTCAATTTTTGTGGTTACAATAAACTAATTTTATATCAATTAAAACTAATAAAATAAATTGATTATTTTTTAATCAATTATTAGCTAAACTAAAACAATAAAAACATTTTTAGCTGCAGAGTGTGTAAATAAATTATACCATATAAATAATACATTATCACGTTACGATTAAAGTTTTTAGTAACCCTTATATTGTTTGGAGCAGTATACCATACCATAAATCGACTCAGTAGCATCAGAATCATCATCATCATCACAAGAATGTTCCCACGTACCCTTAGAGCATTTACCACAGGAGATGACTTTCGAGTACATTTCCCCCTGCCGAAGTAATGTTTTATTTGATTTTCTGTATGTTTGTATGTGTCTATATAGCTTCATTACGCCAAAACAGCTCAACAAATTTCAACTATTTATGATACACGGCTAGCTAGGCATTCACAGATAAATATAGTACAGTGGCATCCACTTTAATGTAAACAATTTTGGTTTAACCCACAATAAAGACAAAGGCTTTGTTTGCAGGAACAATAGTAATCGTTTTCGGTCTGAAAAAAGGATTGCCACTATAAATTTACCTATTGATTTATTTTATGCAGGATAATGTGTCTGCTGTCTAATGGTTTAGTTATTAATGTTATTATATCACTTGAACATTTTAGGCATTTATAAGCAGAAGTCGCAAATACTTGTAACTAATTATTTAAAAATTTGCGGGAGGACTAAAATTAAGAGTGGTTATAATCAATAAAAACAATGAACTAGTTTTATTGAATGCGGGATTTCCCAAATCAGTTATATTACTTAATACACATAAATGCACTCTCGGGTCAGTCCTTCGAGTGCATATTCTTAAGACTGACCTCGAGAATCGTTGGACATCCGACGGACCTATTGCATGTTCACTTTTGGCTCATCAACGTATTTGAATTATCTGCTTTAGACGATTGTTAGTCATGAAAAATCTGACGTGTATTAGACATTTTTTATTCATGAATAATCGGACCATAAGAGTCATTTATTAGTAACTAGCTTCTGCCCACGACTTCATTCGGCTTAAATTCGTTTATCGCAGATATGGGTAAAAAGTAGCATTTGTCCTTCCCCGGGACTCAAACTATCTCCGTACCAAATTTCATCCAAATCGGTTCAGCGGTTTAAGCATCAAGAGGTAACAGACAGACAGACAGACACAGTTTCGCATTTATAATATTAGTATGGATAATTAATTAATCCGGAAATCCCACATTCAATGAAAATCAAACATTATTTTGTCGGTTACAACCACTCTTAATTAAGTACTCCCTCAAAGTTTTTGTAAATAGGCATTACTTATTCCGACCTCTGTTCGTAAGGCAAATGTCCCTTACTCGAATCCATCCCAATAGTTGGCAATAGACATTATCAACAGGATATCTATGAGTGGCATTAGGGAGCATTGAGAGATTTACTGTTGTTATAGATTCTACTTATACCTTGTTTTATATGAAACAGTATATTTAACTAACAAATTAAATACAAATTAGTATGTAATTTGAAGGCCGTTAATTCACATGAATTACGTCTCTTTAAGGGTTTCTTCTATAATTACTTTGTGGGTGGGTAAAGTTTTTAAAGGCTAGTAATTGGAGTGGATAGTTCGGTCCATTTCATTATAAAAAAGACACGCGGGCAACGAAAAATTTGAGACAAAGGTATGTGAAATTGTTTCTATCAAGATTATCGCTCGCGCACAAGTTCCAGCTGAGAGGCGAAATTCGACGTCTTGATATTGGTGTCTGTGTCGTGTCTCATGACGTGTATACGGGTAACGATTATCCACAGGTTTATAGGGTTCTTTTTTCTACGCTGAAGAAAAAAGAGGGTTATGATTTTTGTCCACAGCTGACGAAAGTTGCGGGCCTTTTATTAGTAAATACAAATAATAAATAAAATAGGTACAAGAAGAGTAATAGTGTGTCCAAAACAATTTTTTTGTTCAGAACTTACCAATGTACATACAATAAAAGGGTAGATTCACGATTCATTTCAATCGTTCTTTTTAACATAATATAAAAAAAACACAAAATAATATTATCACAACTCATCAAAACGGGGCTTAATCGCGTAATTACTATACGCGATTAAGCCCACTCTTGTTGTGTTGTGCTAATGGGTGAAGATCGTGTAAAAATCAATGATTAAAAAATATGTCAAAAAGTGAAATTAAAATTAAAATCAGCAAAGAAATACATATGATAAAGGCATTTTAAACTACTTATTAGAGAGCGATTTGACTGAGAGGTTCGACGTGTACTGTTCCGTCATATGACACTACAGCCATATAAATTCCATATTAAATTATGTTTGCTAGAAAGGGATAGTATCAAATGTTTGATGGCTTTTATCTTGGTTATTTTTATTGCCATAAAAAAAATCTACTGTTCGCTACCTACATGAGCTTTTATTAAAGCAATAATAAAAATTCAAACTATAACATGATATCTGTCAGTCAATTAGGTACCCTATGAATTTGCCTAAAAACGGTTCAACGTACTGATGAAATTTAATCCAATTATTAATAGGCTACATTTTTTAGGCTAAAATTATTTATTCTAGCTTATAAACTTCCATGATTCCTGAAAGTTAAGCAATATAAGTAAGTTAATTAAATTAATAGAATAAGAATTATAAATAATGGATAGATTCAGGCGAATTCCATGGATTATAATAATAGATATATCCATTTACTAAAATTATAAATAACTGGAAAGTGCCCACAACTTGATTCGCGGAAGAGAAAATGAAAATGAAAATGCTTTATTGGTTGAAAGTGTAACCAATAAGCAGAGGTTGGAACCTCCTTTTAAGTATAAATAGACTATTAGTACGAGTATACTTGTAGCAGGAGAATGCCGTTCTTCCACTAACACAATTTCGAGTATAACCAATATAAAAATTGATATGACAGGTGTTTTTTTATACAATATAACACATTTTAGGTTTAATAATTATACTCAATTTCTAACAGTTGAGCTTACAATAGTAGCTTTATGTATGAAACATATAAATATAACTATGATTGTGTTTCCTTTACGTATGTGTGTGAGAAAACTCATTACGTTTTTTAACTACAGCGTAATCATGTAAGACACTAAGTTTATGTCCCTACCAGAAGATGCCCGCAACTTCGTTCGCGGAGAAGAAAATGCAGAACCCCCCATTTTTTCTTCAGCGTAGTCGAGTAAAAAGTATCCTATAACCATTTGTGCGTGCCCAGCTACCTGTGTGTCAAAAGTAATAGAAATGTGTTTAGCCGCTACTCTTATTGTTTCTTCTATATGTATTATTAATTTATGCAAATGACACAACAAACCCTGAATGAAAAGAAACGATTAAATGCTTAAACGTAAATTATTTAAGAGCTAACCTTGTTAAAACTGAGCTAACATGCAATACCACACTAACAAAAGACTAAAACAAAATCTAAATGTTAATTAATTGTTGAATAATGTAACTTAAAATTTTTAGGTATTAGGCACTTGTCGCACCGCCGGGTATAAGCGATGAGCTATCGGCGATTTTCTCGCCCAAGAAAATAACAGCTTCGCGATCGCGTACTCGCTGGCGGTGGGACAAGTGCTTTACTGTTTGATTTTGCAGCTGAAGTGATAATGTTACAGACCTTTGTTCAAGAGTCAATCGTTTTTTTCATTGCACTAGGAAGATTAAATCTAGTGACTAGACTGTTGTTTCTTTAGAAACGACTAAATTCTAGTTGATTCTATCTAAAGAAGCACTCTCATCTCATACTATAGGGTAGAGCTTTCGCTATTGACAGTGTATTTATAAAGCAGAAAAAGTAATAAGATCTATATTTATACTCAAACTTATAAAAATATGCAGACCTGATCTTAAAGTTCATAGAATACTTTCTTTTCTGCGTATTTTATGTGCATGTTGTAGATAACGTGGGCATATCTTTCAACAAGTTAAAGAAGTATTTAAGAATCCCACACGTTTACAATATCGTAATGAACTGTATGTAACTCCAACTAAATTGTCACTAGTTGCAAAGAACTTCCAGGCACCGTTAAAGACCCTAATAAAATGACTGACTGAAATATGTTTTAGAGCATTCAGGAGTACTTAGATTATAGGCTTAGGATATAAGAATGAAATTTACGTTTACATGGCGAGATTTGGTGGATTTAATTTCCTTCTGTACATTTATTGAAATCTATATCCATCAATACTAATATTATAAATGCGAAAGTGTGTCTGTCTGTATGTCTGTCTGTTACCTCTTCACGCTTAAACCGCTGAACCGATTTAGATGAAATTTGGTATGGAGATAGTTTGAGTCCCGGTGAAGGACATAGGCTACTTTTTATCCCAGAAAAATACAGTAATTCGCAATAAACGAATTTTAGGCGGACGAAGTCGCGGGCAAACAAAGCACGCCAAATAAAGTTTACTTCAATACATTTCACCCCCGGTCATCGGTTCTGCACAATAATCTGATAAATAATCATATTGAATACTGGGACCAAATGCTATATGACAATGTGATATCTCCAATTGAGTTATATATCTAGCTTCATCATCATCATCATTTCAGCCATAGGACGTCCACTGCTGGACACAGCCCTCGTCAATAGATTTCTGCATAGGCCAGATAGATGCAACCCGCATCCAGCCAGTCTCCGCAACCCTAACGAGGTCGTCGGACCATCTTGCGGGTACGCGGTCTACACTCGAGAACCTTACTGCCCAACGAACATCTGCCTAATGAATTGCCACTTAAGAATCTTTTACCCTAGCGGCCATCGGTTCTATGACCAATGTGTCCCGCCCACTGCCAATTTAGTTTAGACACCTGCTTAGTTTTTCTGTGGATTTCTTTATTTCTCATTCGATCACGCTATGACTTCAATGCTCGTTCCATTGCCTTTTGAGTGAATGTACCTATTGCATATCGATAAAGAACAAGAAGAATTTTATATAAACTGACCTGGTCTTTAACTAAGCACAGCATGTCTATACGTAATAGACGACGGCATGACCAAGATATTACTCAATCGGAGATATCACAATGCCTTGTCGAATTTAGGCTATTGTGCTGACTGAAAAGAGTTTCGTAGCAATATTGCTGGGTCCAATGATCGGTTGCTATTGTATTTCTGCAGGAAATCTGTTGTAATAATAAAATTTCTTATTGTTACAAGTAACATTATTACCATTTTTTGTGCTAGTACGTAAACGCAAATAATGGATTCCTGCTATTGTTAACTTTCTTAGTATTGGGTATAATTATTGAGTTTCGTTGCGAACCAGATAGGTTAGTTCAACTTCTAGAGATTTTTAATCATCATTACTTCAAAACAGCTACACGAATGTCACGATACAAGGATAGCCAAATATTCATAAATAGTTATAGAATACTTTTTCCCCGACTACATTGAAGCAAAACAGAGGACTATGACTAGTATCTCCTCTGCGAATGAAGTTCAGCACCTTTCTAGTCTTATATTAGATATGTATGTTTGATGAACACGAGTGTTTGGTCCTGGGTCTTGGATATTTTCTATATTTTTAAGTATTATAATTTATTTAGCAAAGGCCCAGTTTCCCACAAAATAATAATTTTGGACAGAATATGAGATTATCTCAGCCACAAAAAACAGGATACAATTTTAATAGCGCACAAAACAAATTCAAAATCAAGGGTATAAATCTTTAATGCCCAATCAACACACACCAAACTTTAAATTTGGAATTCCTCAACAAGCAGGTAATAGACCATTTATTTCTAATACTCGTAACAATCAATTTAGATTCAATAATTTCCAGCCAGCACACCAACCGCAATTCAAATTCGGTATCCGACCTCAATACCAAACACCACAAGGTCAAGGCCAATCTTCACACCAATATAATAACGATGTTTCTATGACAGAACCTCAACCAAAACCAAACTATGTACCTCCGCGAACAACTAACAATTTGTTTTATGCAAATGAACTGCAGAAACTCGAACCTGCCCCTGAAAATTTCGAAGAACCGAACGCCTTTGACTCGAACTACCAGCATTATTACACGCAAACTGAAAACGAAGAATATTTCTTAAATAACCATCAGGAGACTGAAATGTCACAAGACTTGCCTGAAAATGAAAATTTTCCCATATTAGCCTCTACGAAAGATAGAACACCTTAACCATCATAATGCCTTAAAACTGCCACACATTGAAATTCCCGAAATAAACTTATCTTTCATAAGCCCCGATATTGCAAACAAATATTTTTCCGAATTCAAATATACTGAACCATTTGAAGTAGTAAGTACCCATGCGCGTAGCTCTCACGCTGAAGTAATTGAAATCCCATTGCGAAAAACTTTTAAGAGCTGTGACACTCATAAATTTTATGTATACGAAATCGATAAGAGTTACGGAGGACTAATTGGCTCAGATTTACTGAAACAACTTGACGCGAACATTGACTTGAAAAACCAAGTACTGAAAACACGAGACACACAAATACCTATAATTTACCGTCCACCTACACAATTCGTATTGAGCCCCGATCTGAAACACGCACGAAAATTCCCGTCAATCTTTATAATGGTAATGCAATTATAAACCATGTAAATTTCGGCGAAGGTGTGCGAACACCAAGAGCACTTGTAGAATGTACAAGATGGCTTTGCAACCACAGTTATTCAAAATACATCTGAAAATCACTTTGATATAAAATTCAGTAAACCTCTCAATGTAACAACATATGAACCAAAAGAAATTGAAATTAATGGTTTATATTCAGTAGATAACTCCAAAAAGGATGAAATTTTAACACAAAATTTAATAAAATTACGATTAGATCACATGAACTCAGAAAAACGAAATCAAATTTACAATTTGTGTTTAGAATACAAAGTTTTTATACTGAACATTTGCCATTAACCTTTACAAATCAAGTGAAACACAAAATCCGAACCACTAACGAAGACCCTATCTATATAAAACCATACCGTCAGGCCCCAGTAGAAGCAGCTGAAATAAAAAAGCAAGTACAAAAAATATTAAAGGATAATGTCATTCAAGAATCTCACTCACCTTGGAGTGCCCCGGTACACTTAGTCCCAAAAAAATGGCTGCTAGTGGAGAAAGAAAATATCGCATGGTTATTAACTATAGACGCCTAAACGACATTACCATTGACGACAAATACCCACTTCGCAATATTACAGACCTTTTTGACAAGCTAGGTAAAAGTAGTTACTTTTCCGTACTCGATTTAGTGAGTGGATATCACCAAATTGAAATTGAAAAAGAAGATCAGCCAAAAACAGCGTTTCCAACACAATACGGCCATTACGAGTTCCTGCGCAAGCCTTTCGAGCTCAAGACCTCTCCAGCCACGTTTCAGAGAGCAGTAGATAACGTCTAAAGAGGACTGCAGGGTATTCACTGTCTAATTTACCTTGATGACATTATAATTTTTTCATCTAGCCTGGAAGAACACTTGACAAAACTTTAAGTAGTTTTTGACAAACTGCGACAAACGAATCTAAAGGTACAACTCGATAAATCAGAATTTCTATGTAAAGAAGCTAATTACTTAGGACATACCATTATGTCTGAAGGATTTAAACCTAACACAGACGAAATAGTCGCTAAACTTAAATATCCATTACCGAAAACAGTTACCGAAATAAAAAGCTTTCTTGGACTCATTGGTTATTACCGAAAGTTTAATACAGACTTTTCCAAAATAACTCGCCCGATGACATCTTGCTTGAAAAAGAATAGTAAAATTATTATTGACGATAATTACCTGAAAGCCTTCGAAAAGTGTAAAGAACTGTTAATTAGCGCACCTCTATTACAGTATCCCGATTTTACAAAGCCGTTCATGTTGACTACAGATGCATCTGACTTCGCCCTTGGTGCAGTACTTTCGCAGGGTACCATAGGAAGCAATAAACCCATCGCATATGCCAGCAGAACCCTAAATGACTCTGACAAACGGTATAGCACTATCGAGAAAAAGCTATTGACCATCGTATGGGCTGTAAAACACTTTCGTTCTTACTTGTACGGCAATAAATTTACTATTTACACTGATTATAGACCCCTGGCTTGGTAAGACTCACTAAAAGAGCCCAATAGCAAATTAACTCGGTACAAACTCAGATTAAGTGAATATACATTCAAAGTCTTACATAAAAACGGAAAATAGAATACAAATGCCGACGCTCTCTCTCAAATACGATTAAACGCATTAGGAAATAATAACGATAATGACCAATAATCAACAGCGGTTAACGTAGAAGATACTGACAAACTGAATGACTACATACAACAACTAACTGATGACATAGTTAGATTAGGACAACCAACACATGACTCTCAGAACCCTACTGATAACGAAAACCAGCCCGATGTTAATTCCAACACTTCTGAAAAACTTTAAGTGCAAACGAAAGTACTATATCAGCACCAACTGACGCACAAACAAAATCTAGTACAGAGACTGTCCATTCCGCTGTAGATATGGATACAAATGGCATACCCATTCTGCATACGCCATTGACACCAAACCCAACCAAATTCTAGTAAACGCCTGGCTTAAAAATGAACATTTAGTTAAAATTGAATCACATCCAAAACAGAAAATTCTGAAGATTTTCTTACCCTTAGACAACACTGAATTAAAAACAATTACTGGTATAATTAACTCATGTGAAACCTGTAAAAGAATGAAATACGACCGACGTCCTTTCAAACCACTATTACAGCTTACACAGACCCAAACTGAACCGTTTTAAGAATTATTTATGAACCTATACATAATAGAAGGCAAATACTATTTAACTAACATAGATGCTTTTAGAAAATTAGCTCAAGCTTTTGAAATTCCCGATAGGTCTACCCCTGAAATTGTCCATGCCCTAATAAAGTATTTCTCATTTTATGGTATTCCCACTAAAATCAGTTCAGACCCTGGCTCCGAATTTAATAACAGACATATGAACGAAATGCTTTCCTTTTATAAAATAGATATTAATATTGGAACCCCTAATAACCCCAACTCTATGGGAATGATAGTACGCTTCCATTCCACGATCGCAGAAATATACATGCTTGCAAAGTATGAAAGGAAACATATAGATGCCGCTTTCGTAATGACGTATTCGATTTTGGCCTATAATTAAACTATTCATTCAGTAACAGGACTCACACCGTTCGAAGTTGTCTTTGGACATACTGAAAGTAAAAACCAATTTAACGCAGATTTCGATAAAGAGCTAGTTAAAGACCATTGAAAAAGGACAAAATACTTATAAAAATATTTGACAGATAAAATGTTAGCTAGAAAAGAAAGGATTCAACAAAATAAGCAAGGAGAAACCAATGTCGACTTAAATGGCAATGACGATATTTTCATTAGAGGCGTAAACAGACGACGGGCTAAGGACAAACCCAGGTACCTTAAGGCCAAAGTTAAAGGCAAGGTCCAAAGAAATATAATCCCAGTAGAAACAAACGCGAGAGAAACCAGAGTCCCAATTAAAGATGTGAGACGTCCTCCACAGATTCGTCCTACTGCTGACCCAGGCAGTACTGACCCGGGCCCTTCAACTTCATAAGATCGAAAAGAACCCCGGCGTATTCCCAATAAGAGAGGGTACCGCTCTTGTTAGTTATAATAAATGGCTAGTTGTTAAGATATTAGATATTAAACTTATCAAGCAAGACTTAGATTTAAATAAACATCGATATAAGGAACTGAATAGGTTGGTTGGTTCATTTTCTAACATTAATGCTTCGTACTTAATATACTGGGATGACGTAAAGCGACAAGTAAATCACATGTTAAATATCACTGTAGAAAAATACACAATAGTAGACAAAAGAGAGGACTCATCAATCCTCTAGGATCTTTAATTAAACTTATCACTGGTAATTTGGATCACGACGATGCTATTAAATATAATAATCTGATAAATGAAGTTAAAATTCGACAGCACTCCGTAGAAAAGAAAACAACCCTCATATCAGAAATGGTGAGGCTTTTTACAAATAATACTGTAAATATAACAGACAATCTCATACAATTGAATAATGCTATAAATAAAGTTAATAATGACATAACTGAAATTTCAATAATATCTCATGTCAATCAAATAACACAGGCTTATAATTTGTTATTTCATAATTTCCAGCTAATATATTCTTAATTGAATGAGATTGAAACTGTACTCGCATTTAGTAAAAAAGGTATATTGCATCAATCTATTGTTAACACTAATGAACTTGTAAAAATGTTTAGGCTCATAGAAAGAACAAATAAACTTATTTTCCGTCAAATCCTGAAAACATTGTAAAAATTGAGCAGTCAATTACATTGAAATCATACTTTAAGAATTCTGAAATAATGTCCATCATGGAAATACCATTAGTTAAGAGAGAAACTTACTTTTACTAAAAAATTGTTCCCTTACCTATTACCGAACCTGAAACCAACCTCACTCTAATTATTTTACCTAAATATCCTTACCTTATTGTGATGGGGTTGAACGCTAGCTCGCTCTCCACCCCATGTAAGCTCATGGAAGAAGAAACATTCCTTTGCGATGAAATGCAATTAACAGTACCCATCAAAGATACTTGCATTCTCGAACTTATGCGATACTCACGTAATCCTCCATGTATGCAGATCCCGATAGAAGTCGAAGATAGAGTTTTTACAGAAAAACAGATGGATTTTATATACCAAGGCAACTACTGATCTTGAGAGAACATGTGCTAACGAAATCCTTCATTACACATTTTTTGGCACATATCTGCTTACAATTGACAATAATTGTGAATATAAAATTGGACAACATTACCTGCGAGAACAAACCTCGAATGGAGAGAAAATCACATACCGAGAACTACCTTTGGTAAAGTTTCCTGAAAATCTGAATACTGACATAAGACGGAGCGCTGATCCAGTACAATTAAAAGGAGTTGAGCTGACCGGTCGGTCAGCTCAACTCCTTTTAATTGTACTTGAAGGTGTTATCGTACGCACTGAAAAATAGTGAAGTGGAAAGTGGAAGTGTAGTGAATACGGAAAGCGTTAGCATAGGAACCAGTGTTTTATATGTAATCTTAATTATAGGTTTTCTTTCTTTGTTTTCGTATAAATACACACTTTTTGTATGCAAGTCTTGCAAAATCGAAATAATCCTCAGAATGCCTGTTCTTCGGATATTTTCGAACTATACGAGGTAGGAGTTACAGAGTCCGATATGTATAGAGACGGCATACTAAGCATTAATGCAGCTGCGTCCAAAAGTGCATACTTTGTGTCTGGTGTAGATAAGCTTTAGAATCTAAGAACATTTTTAATTAAATATAAAGACAGTCTTATATCGACCACCGTACGAATAACTCGTATTGTAATAAAGTAATCCTTCAGAATTTTTTATCTGACAAATAATACTTCGTCATATTGTAAATCACTTTTCTTAGGTGACTTTTAATAGTTCTCAGCATTGTTACGTACATATAACTCACAATATCCCAAAAATTGACCACGCATAATCAATACCTATCTATGACAGCAATTAACAGATGGCTTTAATAACTTCTGTAAAGTTACAATTGCCAGTTGAAAAAAATAATTCCAGTAGTTTTTCGCAATATGGCGAAGTTTTTTACCCGACTTCCAAAAAAAGGAGGAGGTTCTCAATTCGACGGAATGTTTTTTTTTTTTTTATGGTTGTTCACCGATTACTCAAAGACTATTTAACCGATTTCAATTTTTTTTTTAATTTTATAGTAGGTACTTTCTTGTTGGTCCCATTTAATTTTGGTGAAAATCTGATGATGGAATCCATGAGGAATTGAAGAAACTCCTCAAATATTGTAGGCATACATATAGCGAGGTATTATAAGAAACATAATAAGCATTTGCATTCAGAAAATGTAAATTGGTGAAGTGGAACTGATGCAGAAGACCACAGAATGCCATCGGAACTCCTCAATGATGAATGATTTACGGGTGGCGACAAAATATCTTGATTAATTTAGCTAAGCAACTTCAAAGTCACAAATTTAAATGTTCCTGATGAGAATGGTACCATCGAATTGATTTGATAATGGAGCCGGAAGGTAGGCACCAGATCTATGTAATAAAAGAATGTATCCTAGCCGTGTTTGGGCTTGTTCGAATCGTCACGAGATACACTTTTAAGTAACGAGTAACCAAAAAGTGTAAAATAAATAAACTTTTAAACAAAAAAATAAAACCGACCAAAAAAACTAAAAACTAAAAAATAACGCCATAATTCAGTTTCTTCAAATTACTTACAATTAACCGTTTGTATACTCAATCTATACAGTATATACAATTAATGTTATTTTGGAGTCGGTGCCATCGTGTCACAACTTACTAAAATCGTCAATTTTCAATATTTTACACATTATTTATATGGCACCGACGCCAAAATAAGATTACTTGTATATACTGTATAGATTGAGTATACAAACGGTTACTTGTAAGTAATTTGAAGAAACTGAATTATGGCGTTATTTTTTACTTTTTAGTTTTTTTTGGAGTCGGTTTTATTTTTTTGTTTAATTATTTTCCTGGTCGGGCTTTACTCACATGAAATTGAAAACTTTTATTCTTGGATTTAGAGGCCTTAAACTTTCTTCAGATATGAAAGGTGGCTAATATGATACTTTTTTCACAATCTTATAAAGCACAATCAGCTACAGAGTAACGTGAGCCCCGGGTCCATACCTTTATTATGAAAAAGTGTGATATTAGTTCAGAAGCCTATAATAATTCACCCCAAGCCCGCCTGATGTAAAAGGGTAGCTAAAAGGGTATGGATTTACAATTAAGAGGCAAAACTTGAAGAAGGTGATGTTATGAATTATTTATTACAATATAAGGTGAACAACACAATAAAATGTTTATGCCCTCAATCGGCAATTTTACCATTCTCATTAATATTTTAATACTAAAAGGTGCCCGTAACTTCATCGGTAGAGGAAATACAAATTATAACCCCTTTTTTTTCTTCAGCGTAATCGAGTATAAGTGTCCTATAACCATTTATGAATGAATAGCTACCCCTAGTTCTAAAAATAGTTAAAATCTGTCTAGCCGTTTTGGCGTAATGAAGCCAAAACGACACATACTAGCAGACATAAAATAAAAATAAAATATTTCTCGGATCAGTGACCTTCAAATGGTGCATATCACTCTTTGTAATATCTTTAATGTATATACATTTAGTTTTATTTAAAATATTTTTTCGGTACCTTTTCGTTCCCTAATTTTATTAGCATATTTTAATTTGGTATAATTGATTTCGGATAGTTTTTATTCGTATAATAATACAGTCGCATAGAAATATATATACTTACTGCATACTTTGGCTTACTACTTTGATTGGCATATTACGATTTTAGAGTAATTTTAGTGGGACTAATTTGTATTTGACTAATATACATTATTCATATTATTGTTTAGGCTAATAATTATTGGTTAATATCTTTCATAACCATAACTTCAGCTTATCTATTTCACCTTAAGGCAGGTCTGACTTGGGCGTACGACGATGAGCGAAGCGAAGTGTTAGGTTCCACTGCGACTCTATCGAGCGAGCGAAGCAAGCTAGCCACAGAGGTCTATATTTCTACTCTACAGTAGTTTAGGATAATACTTTTATGCGCTTTATAATGATGTCAATTTATGCTTATGATATTTTGTATATATGCTGTTTGATGTTAATCGTAATGTTGATTATGCTTTCTATGTTTTTAATTTTTTATGCGTAAAAATATATGCGTAAAAATTTTTATGCATATCGCTATTTCGGCTTCAACAAACTTTATTGTTATAAAATTGTATGCGATCCAACAGTGAACCTATTTATGCTTGCCCAATCGATAGCTGCCATTTTATAACGTCATAATAACAGAAGCAAACGTCAAATGTGCATACTGAAATAACCATTGCATGACTAAAGTCTAAATGCAGGAAGGATATTGAGACGATGTTGTTTTACCCGACTACGTCACCTAGGAGGCTTACGTTTATCGAGTGTATGTATGTGAAGTGTCGTTGGATTGGTCCTGATTGGGCGAATGACAAATACTTTGTTTATCAGTGGCATATAATATAGTCCACAATACAGTTTAGCGTGATGGTTCAATCTAAAAAGTGTGCCTTTGTAGTATAATGCACAGATTATAGTACAGAAGCAGAAAAATCATTTTCATGGTTCTGTTAGACTTGGCAAACTCTGCGCATCCAAAAAGTACTCACCGGCGGTCTTATTTCTTGGGACGTTGGTATACATTGATGCGCATCATGTGTATAGTTGGAATCCTTTTTGTAGACTGTTTCCACTTAGCTTTGTAAATAATATCCATTATCTGCGATACTAAGTGTGGCAGAAACTGCTTTATTAAAAATAGCTTTCACACTAAAGATATTTTTAAGGCGAAGGTAAGAAGGTTTACGTTTAAACCCAGGGAGCATAGATGTTGGTCATTTTGTATTATTCCATGCGTAGTTCACTGGTGTTACAAATGCAAAATGACCACCATCTACGCTCCCTGAATTTAAATCAAAAATTTATTTCCTTCAATTTAGAGATGCCTTTAGTGTGAAAGATGTTTGAACGTATAACGCCTTTTATTTATCCTGCGCGTTTAGACACAGTTTGTGGCTAACACTGCTTGGCTGTGGATGGCAGGTGATGCAATGACGATAACGGCAGCTTGGCGAATTAATCAATTTAATTTGGGTTTTTAGATGCTTTTTGACACGAAATATAATTATATAAAATGAATAACTATAGGAAATTTAAAAAAAATAAGAACCCCCCGACACAAATGCACATAACAGCAGAATTAGGAATTCTTCAATATTGGCTGAGATCCGGTCACTCGTTAAACTAAAAGCTGAATATCTTGGAGAAAGTGCTCCGATTTTCATTTAACAAAGCTAAGAACACTCAGAATAAAATTATCTATAATACAAAAAAACCGCACTCAAATCGGTCCATCCGTATGGGCGCTACGATGCCACAGACAGATACACAGAGTCACAGACACGTTTAAATTATAATACCCCTCTTTTTTGTCGGGGGTAAAAAGATGAAGTTTAAGCTAAGGTAGTGTAGCTTCTTGTTGCGATCAAAAGAAGGCAATATTCCACGGTGACGGGCCGATCTCTTGTTAGCCGATAAAACGTCGTATGTGCCTGTCATTGGCTTCTGAGCTACGTCCTCACATACGTCACTACATACGTAGCGGACCTCGGGTAGGGACGCCGGTCAAAGGTCACCTGTTGGAGTTAGCCATGGTTTAATATTAGCTTATGCCGTAACACATACGATAATAATTACTAAGTTTTTCTTTAACTCTCCTCGATCCTGTTCTTATTTTTATTTAATTACATATAAGTTTCAATGCCAATAGTACAGATTTTTGTTTGAATGTGTCTAAACTTTAAACAGTTCTTTTATTTCTCTATTACGTGACTGTGAATGTGTTTAATATACTAATGTATTTTCCTTATCTATTATAACTTTACACAGTTTCTGTAGGAAGACATTATTAGTATCTAATATCGTCTTCCTTACAGAACTACGTTTTAATGTTATTTATATAATACTACGTAATATTATGATTGTTATTTTAATATTCTTATTTTTTGTTTTCTCTAAGGCTTTCGTACTTTAGAGAATACAAAAATACAGTACTATACTTCTATAATGTTACCCTTTAATAATCAACTTGATCATGTTCAGTTTTGACGACGTAAAAGTGATACTTGTGATGCTATTTGAACAAATAATCTTTTATCTTTTATCACATTTTAAAGTAGCAGTTTCGGCCACACTTAACAATGCAGATGATGAGTATTGTTTATCAGGTGCAGAGATAGCTAAGTGGAAACGGTCAACAAAAATGATAAGAAAGGAACGTTCTCTTCAGCGATGGTCGCAAAAATTGGTAGCTGTCTCGCTCACGCGTAGCTCGCTCTCTCGCTCGAAAGACATGATGCGCCGCTTTCACTAAGATTAAAACAGAGAGCCCCATTGTAAGTAAAACAGCTGGCCACTGCCAGCACATCATCCGGTTTTACCCCAAAGTCCGTGCTAGATATAACCTAAAATTTTCTCCGGTCCGAAGGAGCAAGCCACCTTTCATAGGTATTGTAGACCAAGAAAGAGACAAGGAAACAAACAAAAAAAAACAAAACACAGAGCCTTCTGTAATTTTATTAATTTCATGCTTCTGCCATCAACATGCATTCGCCATAGTTTTACCAAGTCGATGTAATTCTATGTCTGGTCATGGATTAAATCAACTTAGAGTTTAGATACAATTCAAGATTTTAGTTTGATACAGTTGTCGATGTCCACTAACTCCAAAATTATGTAGACTGTTGACCGTTTTAATGTTTTGATACAAGTATTCAAAAATATGTTGAATATTAGTTAATATTTTGACATCTGCAACATGGGTCAAGGAATAATTTATGTATTTGTTTTGCAGGTACACCAAAATGGACGCCAACCTGACCATGCAAAACATCAGTCAGTTCCTCCGCGCTCGCTACATTACCACAAGTGCAGCAACATTCGCCGACATTGTCCGTAACGCAACTGTTGCGCGCAACGTTACAAGCAACGCGTATGAATGGCGGTTCATACTACCCCCGTACTTTCTAATCTTCATGTTGTCGATATCCGGGAACTGTATGGTGATCGCAACACTAGCCAGTAATAAGAGGATGAGGACCGTCACAAACGTGTACTTATTAAATTTGGTGAGTATCAGCAGTATTTCACTTTTCGGTCCTGTTGGAATTTTCGAAATTGACGATATATTTAGTTCACAACGATTTTTTTGCGTGCAACTACAAAAGCAATACCTATATTCTAATGGAGTTTAGTACTATCCCGACATACATATAGATTTTGAAAGTTTAAGCTATTATAAATTAATACAGTAACACAGTGGCCATCAACGTTATATGTATTAAATAAAAAACATCACTAGAGCTTTATCATCTTTTTCAACACACTTGCTCGTAAAGTGGCTCTTATTAAACCGTTTATATCGCTGTAATCCAGTCCATTACATACGCGTGTTTTTTTATATTACATAATCGCAGCGGTGCCTTTTCATTACAGTTTTTATTAAACGTCAGCGAATAATTTTTACGTACAAGAAACATTATAGGTTATTTTGTTAAATCTAAAGTGGTATTTATAAAAAAATAATTAATTTTAATAAACTATAAAGTTTTCTAAACAAAATAACATTTTGTTTGTATTAAATTAATGTAATTATTAATTTTAATATACTATAAATGTTTGACTGATTGGCTAATTAGCCTTTGCCTCGTCGCTCTTGCGCGTGCATAGACAAATGCACCGGCCCCAGCGCGCCATTTTGATTTGATTTGACATATTTAATATTTACAAATATTTCATATTGAAGTATGTTTTTTTTTTTAAATGACAATATCGTGTAAATAGTTTCAAGCAAAGCTATTTAAAATAATAATCATTATGTAGGTACGTAAATTTGAGGTACTGATGACGGATTAATGTAAAACTTACGGAATGCAGGATTGTTCACCCAAATTTACCCTAGATGAAATTTTAACTAAGGTAGGATAATTGCTTCTTTTTATATGAACCGCAAGTTTATTGGGATTCTGTGTTTTTAATGCGAATAAAATTAACACCACATTACTATCTATTGCGATATAGATACAAATCAAAGCGAGCACAGTGCTCGCTAGTGAAAGGGAAACACACCTGACGCGTAATGAGGAAGTACCGGGTTCGAGTCCTGGTTTGACCACGTGCGAGGGAAATCGTATTTTTCTTTGCGCTTTGATTTGTATCTATATCGCAAAAGGTAGGATAATATTTTGCTTTTTTCCTCGCAGGTGTGTTGATAAACGTCGTATGAAACTCGTGTGCATTGGTCATTACACCAATAATTACCAACGTACCACACTCGTATCATAATAAACTATTATGAATATAATCACCATTATTATATCTGCCACTTATATATACATATGTTTACATGAATCGGTCATGACACCATCGCATAGCACAGTGGTTCTCAAACTTTTACGACGCACTTTTTAAAAACGACATTCTTAAACCAGCCCAAAATAATAAAACTCATTGCAGTCAATTTTCTTAATATCACTAACATATTGATATGTCAGACAAACATCATCGTGGTTTAATTTAATAAAAAAATAGGCATTTTAAACATTGGCATTTTGCAATTCTGGAGTTATCGGTTAAATTTATTTTGAAATTTTGTCGCATCTGTGATTTAATATGGAAATGTACATTTCAATATTTAAGCATTTCGGACTTGAGACGTTTTAGGTTAGAATGAGTCAACTTGATATTTAGGGTAGGTATTATGAGCCCATGACAATTGAAATTTAGGGCTATCTGCAATCTTTTCCAAGTGAAGAATTTCTGAACATTATTTTGGATTATTAGCCCGTGTTCAAACCAAACTGAATGTAAGCCGCCGAAAATGAGCGAACGTTACGCAGTTTATTGTATTTCCATACATATTCACTTTTTCGTTCACATCTAACCGACAATACGTTATTACGCTATGCGTAGTCGCTGACATAAAAAACCGTTTATTTTCACGTTTACACTGGGGCTCACAGTGAGCCTGCTCACATTCAGCGGCTTACTATCAGTTTGGTTTGAACACGGCCTTACGCTCTCAGTACTGAATGTTTTTCCCCACTGCACCATTTTCATGCTTCTCTGTTTGGCTTATGATTGACTGGTAGAGAATGCCGTTTGGCATTAAGTTCGCCATTTGTTTTGTGCAATAAAGTTTCAATAAAATAAATAAATTAATTACCTAATTGAATTTACTCGTACATAGCTCGCTGATTAGCTATATTTAAACAAAACTGCCTCCGCTATTAATAACTCCTGAGGCTCCCAGAAAATATTCCGCTTCCTAAAAGGGTCCGCCACCAAAAAAGTTTGAGAAACTCTGCGCTATTGCTATTAGCATATTATCCATACTAATATTATAAATGCGAAAGTGTGTCTGTCTGTCTGTCTGTCTGTCTGTCTGTCTGTTACCTCTTCACGCTTTAACCGCTGAACCGATTTGGATGAAATTTGGTATGGAGATAGTTTGAGTCCCGAGGAAGCACATAGGCACACTACACACTACTTTTCATGCCGGAACAACCCTTATCCGCGATAAACGAATTTAAGGCGGACGAAGTCGCGGGCAGAAGCTAGTGTTCCTCATAAAACATGAATCGGTTAATTATGTGAAAAAAACGATGTATACTTAATTAACTACGGAATAAGTGCTTCCCACTGTATAATCCCATCCAATAGGAGGCATGAATATTTTTATCGCTTTTCTTAACAAAATATTAAAATACTGTAAATACAATTTCAAAAAATTAAATTTAAATTTAAATCGGCCAAGAACTATGCATGATAAAGCATTTTAAACTACTAATAGGACAGCGAATTGACAGAGGGTTCCGACATGAACTGTTACGTCATAGTGCACTCTGGCCATATAAACTCCATATTAAATTCTGTTTTGCTAGAAAGAGATAGAATGATATGTTTGATGCCTTATATCTTGGTTGTTTTTATAGTTATTCGAAAATTTGTTTTTTTTTTTCTACTGTTTGTTCCATGAATGAGCTTTTAATGAATAAAAATAAAAATTCATGCAAATTCCCTATTGCTGACAAAGCCCAAAAGGCTTCAGTCAAAAGCTATCTGCCAAAAAACTAATTTAATTAACTAAAAGCAGAATCAACCTACTCATTGGAAACTGTATATACGAATATTCAAAATAAAATGCCATTACTTTATGCCATTAATTATTCTGATGTGGTAAGGCAACAGCGTGCATTAAATGAGGAAAATTTACGTATTTACTGAAAAAATATAACTGGAGGGCATTTTCGCTTACGAAAAGCACTCAAATACACAAATTTTGTTCCGTTTCAATTGAAAAGTGTAATTAATAAGCAGAGTTTGGACATTTCATCGCAAAAAAATAAATAAAACAAGATTGTAATAAAATAATGTTAATGAATTCTTTATATTTTTACAATGCATACGCTATATAAAGGGCATCTGTGTATTGGCCAACGTAGACACGTAAAGGTGCATTCACACTTGTATCATTTGCTCGTATCCGATCACCGTGGCGTGGCATGACTGCGTATCGCGCTGCTTGGACGCTCACTGTCGGCGCGGCGATCACGCCGCGCTTGTCCGATCTAAGTGTGTGATTTCAAGCGATCGGATCGGCGTAACGTCCAAACGCGTGATCGTTACACGCGATCACGCCACGCGACGAAGATTTGATCGGGCAAATGATACAAATGTGGACGCACCTTTAAGTGCTATACTTACCGCACACGTGTAGTAAAGTAATTAGACAGTACATTTATGGGTCAACATAGGCTATGTTGGCCCATAAATGCATGCATTTTCTTTAGCATTGTCGAGTAAAAAGTATCTTATAATCTCCACATGGTTATAGGATACATATATTTATGCGTCGTTGTGCTTTCGTCGCGCAAAATCGGCTGAACTAATTTCAACTATTTTTGGCACACAGATAGCTGAGCAAATGCTTATAGGATACTTTTTACTCGACTATGCCAAAAAAAAATGAGGTTATGATTTTTTTCTCCTCCACGCTTTATAGTACAGTTCACAGTTTATCGACAATTATTTACAATTTCACGAGAAAGATTAGAAACTTACGATGGTTGTCATACCGTGACACATATACATATATTTTGATGATGTATATATATGTACAAGTCAAAGCCCAAAGAAAAATATGATTGCTCTCGCACGTGGTCATACCAGGACTCGAACCCGGTACTTCTCGATTACGCGTCGAGTCTGTTACCCTTTCACTAGCGAGCACTGTGCTGACCGCTTCGAATTTTTCCATCTGATTTGACCCCTGTACCTATTTTTATTTTTGAATTATTTTTTTCTATTAACCTTATATATATTATAACCTTAGCGCCATCTAGGCGCTAAGGTTATAATACCTGTATATTAAAGTAATATACATAACTAGAAGTTGCCCGCAACTTCGTTCGCGGAGGAGAAAATGTCATAACCCTTCGTTTTTTCTTCAGCGTAGTCGGGTAAAAAGTATCCTATAACCATCTGGAGATAACTCAAACTCAAACTTTTTATTGCACACACATATTATAACATTAAAATAAACATCATAATATGCACCCTGCAAGGGCACAGCAAATAACTTAATTTTAATACATTAGTATACTATTATACCTAATTACTTAGTCTAACTAAATTCAGGACGTATCTTCAAAAAATTCTTGTAGTGAATAGTAACTTTTTCTTATAAAAATTGCTCTATTGCTTGTCGATACCCGTGTACTAAAAATAATGGAAATCCGTTTAGCCGATTTTGCTTGATTAAGACACAACGACACATACAAAAAAAAATATTTTTTGTTTTATTAACCTCCAAATAGTCCATAAAAATCATGTTTTTGAAAATATCTTCAATGTACAGATATTTCATTTTTACAACTTTATAATAGTATAGATATATTGTTAGCTCTTGCCTTATGTATGACATACTTTAAATAGTCGTTAAAAATAACGGGAAATCATGAAAGTGCGCTTAAGAGAAAATAATTAATTTTAAGGAGCGAAATGTAACATAACAGCCTCGAAGGTGTTAATTTATCACTGTCACCAGACACATAACAACATTACATATTCACTTGGAAAACAATTTGTCTTTATTACACTGCTGCGTAATCTTTGTCGTTATGTACTTGAATTGAATAGATAATTCAAATGTGGAACTCATTGTTCTGTGCGTGTTGTGACGAACATTGTCGTAATGAGTTTAAAGCCAGCATGATTTGATAATTCATCCGATTGTCAATAATTGAAAATAGCTCTACACACAACGACTCAAGCTGGGCCCTATTTCATAAACGTGACAAGTGACAATTGACAACGACAATTTGATGTACATTGCTGGGTCGCGGAGTAAGTGTATACCTGGCATCATGATGGAGAAGTAATGTATGCCGAATTGTCGTTGTCAACTGTCATCCGTCACGTTTATGAAATAGGGGCCTGGTAATACGTGAGTAGTAGTCGCAACTTCGTTAGCGAAGAAAAAAAAACATAATCCTCCTTTTCTTCAGCTTGGTTGAGGAAAAAGTGTTCTATAACAATCTGTGGATGCCCAGTCACCCGTGTACCAAAAATAGTTAAAATCCGTTACCCATTTTGGCAGGATGAGGCCTAAACTTCAAAAACTTCTGTTGCGTATAATATGGACTGGCCCCCCTAGAAATATTTATTTTTATTATTTAACTACCTAAGTAACATCGTGCTCGAACATCCTGCAGTTTTTGAGTAAAATGGATGTGACATACGTAGGGACGAACGGACAAACATGAAGAAACTGTAAGGGTTCCGTTTTTGCCAGTTAGCTACGGAACCCTCAATGGTTTATACAAGCAAATATGCCTAACAACGTAGCTATCGTAACACAAAAATATAATACGCTGAAATCTGCAGAAAATATAGATTTCGGACGCGTAAAAATGATTTATGTTTTCGGGGTACTAAACGATGTATCTATAGGTGATGTAAATGGATGTAACAGCTGGGCTGAACAAACATTTTGTCGAATAATAAGTCTAACCTTATTTTTGGGGATATATTTGTATTCCATCATACATTGCTAATGCGTTGGTGTCTGTGTTATGGTCGATTCAAGATGATACTGTTTCGGCATAATTTTTTGTTACTTTAAATGTGGTCACATTTTACGTAGATGAACTGTCACGAAGTTTTTTTATGAAACGAAGAAAAATAAGGTGTTATATAAGTTAGACGGTATATCTTTGTGTCTGTCAGAGCATCATCATCATATCTATTAAAAGAGGGAATATGACTTTTTCTCCTCCGCAAACAAAGTTGCGGGCAACTTCAAGTTGTAAATATTATTTCCGGAAGTCACTGAAAAAAATGTGTCGTTGTGGCTTCATCACCCCAAATCGGCTTAACAGATTTCAATTATTTTTGTTACACAGGTAGTTGGGTATCCACAGATGGTTCTAGGATACTTTTTATCCGTCTACGCTGAAGTAAAGAACTTGGGTCATGATATAAGTTGGTATCATAAAATAAACTTTTGTAGAAAATTTCGGCCTTCTAACTTGTGCCTCATAAAATTTTAGACGAAATAAAACTCATATATGATTGATGACATTTAAAACACATGCTAATTGTTTTTATTTTTTTCGTTCGTATCACTTATATTTTGTAAATATCTTCAACTAGAAGGGAACAGGTCATAACCACGCTTTTTTTCGTCAGCGTAGTCGAGTAAAAAGTATCCTATCACCATCTGGAGATACCCAGCTACCCGTGTGCCAAATATAGTTGAAATTTGTACAGCTGATCTGTCGCCATGAATCCAAAACGACACGTACAAACATACAAAAACAAAAAAAAATCGATTCAGTGACCTCCAAAAAGTCCGTTTCAAACATTTTTTTGAAATATGAGACATTTAATTTTTACGACTTTATAATAGTATAGATGTACAGACATTTTATTTTAACAACTTTATAATTGCATACATGAAACTCGAGATTGGAAATTCAAAAAGTTTTATTTTATGCGCATTAAAAGTCGTCTCATAATTTATGAACAGATGACGTACCTACATCTATTTAAGGACAATGAAGGTTCGCTAGACTAGAAAGTACATAATATCATTAACTCACAATTGGCGATAACGTAAAATCTAACTGACAAGATGTGTCAAAATTCGCCAATCACAGCACAAGCTGTTGTCACTTTTTGTCAATTTAGACCTTACGTCACGGTGAACGCCAACAGAGGGTATTTAAATTTTAGAAAACCCTCACAGCCCTCACTGCATGTTAATGAGTCTGACAGTTGACTTTACTCGTTGTCGCTACGCGAAGCTCAATAGATAAGGTAAATTGTATTTTGCTGCTGACTATACATAGAGGCAATTTTGTAACAAATTTTCAATATCGTTGATGGCAGCTGTTGTATAAATAATAAGAAAGTTTTAATGCCACGGTAAAAACGCTTTATGATATCCAGGACCTTTATCTTTCTAAGATATTACAGACTCTTCTTCATACATTTATTCACAAATCTAAAGTTGTTGTTACTTGACTAGACTTGTGAATTCGTGATTATTTAAGCCGAGGTTATCGGCGCAAAAGTATGTCACATTATTTAAAGAAGTGCAAATATATGTGTGATGAGCATAATATATCTGTTCCTGAGTCTTGGGTGTTTTCTATGTATATAAGTAAATATATCTATTGAATATGTCGTCGTTCAGTACCCATAACACAAGCCTTATTGAAGTTACCTGGGACTAGTTCGATTATTGTAAATGTGTCCCATAATATACATAAAAAAAAGTAAATAAACAGGTACGGAATCTTAAACGTCAACCCAACACTTGACGACCGGTTTGGCTCAGTGGGAGTAACGTTGCCTGCGAAGCTGAGGTCCTGGGTTCAAATCCCGGTAAGGGCAAATATTTGTGTGATGAGCATAAATATTTGTTCCTGAGTCTTGGATGTTTTCTATGTATATAAGTAATATATCTATTAAATATATCGTCGTCTAGTACCCATAACACAAGCCTTATTGAGCTTACCATGGGGTTAGTTCGATTTGTGTAAAATTGTCCCGTAATATTTATTTATTATTTATTTATTAAGACTAACCACAGTGGCTTTGCGAGTTGTTCAACCGTCATATCTCCGTTATTTTGAAAATAATTCAAAAACTTAATCAACTTAAAAAAATCTATATATTATAAACAAAGATCAGAAACAAATGAAAAAATGTTTCGACGATACTGGACTTGAACCAGTGCCTTGAGCCAGACCGGGGCAGCACGCTCTACCATCTGAGCTAATCGTCCACACCAGCAGTCGACGAATTTTGTCATCTGTTCTTGCTTATAGATCTCTGTATGGTGCATCCGACTCTTTAGCCGTTAGCGCCGCCTAGTGCAGAACTATGAAGTTACTTTCACATGAACTATGAAGTTTTTTTCATTTGTTTTATGATCTTTGTTTATAATAATAACGCTAGTGGAGTGATCCACTAATAAATTGCAAAAATTGTGATTATTATCATGATATTTGTAAAACAAAAAGTACAGTCTTGATAATAGCGCCACCTCTCGCCGAGCAATGGTACCTGTAAAGGTATCTGCTCGGGGTGAAAGTAACTTCATAGTTCTGCACTAGGCGGCGCTAACGGCTAAAGAGTCGGATGCACCATACAGAGATCTATAAGCAAGAACAGATGACAAAATTCGTCGACTGCTGGTGTGGACGATTAGCTCAGATGGTAGAGCGTGCTGCCCCGGTCTGGCTCAAGGCACTGGTTCAAGTCCAGTATCGTCGAATTTTTTTTTCATTTGTTTCTGATCTTTGTTTATAATAATAACGCTAGTGGAGTGATCCACTAATAAATTGCAAAAATTGTGATTATTATCATGATATTTGTAAAACAAAAAGTAAAATCTATATAGTTATCGAACCTGCTGACAATATTTTACGAATATCGGTTGTGATATGCGGCATGTAGAGGAACACAATTAGTCAGACCTTAGAGTATTTAGTAAATGGAGACGCCTTCATGTCATTTCCCCTCTGCCAAAGACGTTGGTACAATGTTTCAACCGTTTTATAAAAACTACTTCATTCATCGATTATTGGCAGTCTTGTAATCGTTATTTACGCGTGACAAGCTCCTTCAAAATGCCTGCATGTGCTGTGTTATGGGTGCAAAAATCGTTCAAATACATCAAGCATAAAAGGATTTTATCATTTAACATTTTTGCTTTTATTATATCATATTAATACATAAAACGTTTTCAAGAAAATGAGGCATCTTGGAATCGATTAAAAAATCAGCTTGAAGAATACGAGTATCGCATAAAATTCGTATTTCATTTTGACAGATTCGAGCAAGTTTATCCCCGTATTTAAGGTTAATAAGGTCTACTAGCCTTTAAATTTTGTATGAAATTACAAGCAAATATCAGTTTTAGCGAATGAGGAGAGTGATCTACTTTTGTCTAATAATTAATCTTATTTATAAGTAATTAAGGTTAAATATTTATTGCTCCTGTTTACATGCTGCAGTGTGCGCTAAACTAAACTAGTGATGTGAATGTTATTCTTTACGATACAATATCGATGTAAAATTAAATATTATTTGAGATATTTATTCCTATTGCGAATGCCTGTATAAACATATAATTTATAAACATTTTACAGCGTTCGTGGTCAACGAGTAACGGAGGAAAAAAAAATACCTGTTTCACAATTTTATTTTTATTTGTTTTATTTTATGAGTGTGAACTTTCGCGATAACCAAAGACAATATAACATTTACATGTGAATAGGTAAAATGTTTTGTCTCCTCTTTTCTAGGAACCATTCTAATATAAAGTTAGTTAGAGATAATCTATGTAAAATGTATATACTCGTAGTAGCAGCATTAACGTTAGTTACTTAACTTTGTAATCCAGTACGATATTTTGATATAGAGATAGATTAGATATGTGAAAGTATTCCACCAAGTTGCGCTATCTATGACGTCTAGAAAAATTATATCGATACGGTATTCTCCAGACACTTGAAAGCTCAATTAATCGGTTCGATTACGCCTACACCGATAATTTGAAATTGTTTCCTCATATAGTTTTTACTGCATTAGTGTGATAATTTAATTTAGTGTTGTGGTATTGTTTTAGTGTGAGTGCGTAGTAACGAGAGGAAAAAATGCATTTGTAGTTAGATTGTTTATATGTGTGCTACCTCGCCCCCCTCGAAAAACGGCAGAATTTTTTGTTAGGAAATTGGTAGCGATGCGTACTCCATTACTAAATACTCCAAGAGTCAGACATACAACAGCATTTTTGGTCACGCTGAGACGAAACCCAGTCCCACTGCGCTCGCTAGGTCAAATAGTGCTCATATAGGGAAACTCTTATGTTTATAAAAATAGTGATATGAATATATTACGTTTCATTATTTACATTATGATCATAACATAAAAACATTAATCTTACAATGACGTTGACAATTCGATTTAGCTATAAATTGGGTATTCCACTAACAGATCAAATCGGTTCCTTTTTATGAACTGACAAAACAGAGAGTATAAAATGAATAAGTATTTGTGATCAACCAGTTGGTTCGATAAGAATAAACGACTACATGGAGTTCCATTTTGTACAATAGGGATGTTGTAATTTTATTTCTGTGGTAGGTTATAAAAGGACCTTTTTATAATAGAAATACTGGTGAAAAAAACTACTTCAATGTCATAAAAACTCCACGAGATACAACGACGTTACAATCACACTTTTGGACTTTCTCAAAAACGCTCCATACTAAACCCTAGGAAGGAGTGATGTCACGCCGTCCTACCTTGTATGGGGAAATCAAGAACTTTGTTTTGCAGCTATGTTAAAACTTGCGTTTATCAAAATGGTTTTATAACAAAAGTTACCATACATTTCATGGTTTATTCAATGGTATTATTTCTTATTAATATTTTCATACGTTAAAAATGGACTTTCCCATCTAACTTTAAAGGCTCATAAAACAAGTTACACGTAAGGTACCGAACTTGATTTTTTTTGTAGGATATGTAGCACAAAAACTATCGTTTTGCATCTTTTTTTTTTATTTGAGTACAGACAACATTTCTATTGGTTGATCTAATTGTACTGTATTGTATTAACTTTGTACGTTGTTATACAGGCAATCTCCGACTTCCTGCTTGGGGTGTTCTGCCTGCCATTCACACTCGTCGGGCAGATTTACCGCAGATTCCTCTTTGGGGCCACGCTATGCAAACTGATACCCTTCCTACAAGGTGAGTTTACTATACTTTTATATCAATTTACTAGACGGTGGGCACCTTCCAGCAACTTTGTTCTAGTAGGAAGAAAAATAAAAATCCATAACTCTTTTTTTGCTTCATCGTAGTCGGGTGAAACGTATCCTATAATCATTTATGGTACCTGTGTACAAAAATAGTTGAAATCCGTTTAGCCGTTTTGGCGTATTGAAGCCACAACGACACATAAATATACAAAAAAAAAAATGTTCGATCCGGTTTCCATCTAACAGTCCGTATCACTTATTTCATTGGAAATATCTTAATCATTATTTTGATAACGTAAAAATACATGTCCAATGTTTTTTAATTATCTTACTGACGGACTAAATAGAATTTGGAATATTATACTTTGTCATCAAGCCTATTTTTCATTTGAAGTAATAAAAGAAAATAATATGAGTATTATGGGACAATTTTACACAATTTGAACCGTCCCACGTTGAGCTCAATAAGGCTTGTGTTATAAGTGCTAAATAGACGACGATGTCTTTAGTATTATAAAATCGGAAAAACCGTGAACAGGGGTCATGATTCCAAGAAAAAACATAACATTGCTATATACGAATACGCAAAATAACATGTGTCAACATTGGTAACAGCGTCATCTTTCAGTTGGAGCATCTTTGAAGCCTCATCATGTCATTAAAACGGCTAAAAGAATCTTTGCCTAGAACAAAGTCAGCTTAAAATTCAAGTATATTTTTTACATGGCCAAGTTAAGCAAAAAAATGTATTCCTGCTGCGCGTGCGAAGGTTTTAGCATTTAATGGATATCCTATCACTTTAATCGAGGAAAATGTGTTTATATATAATATAATATTGATGTAATTGGTTTCTTAGGAAGAGCTCTATTGATTTAAATGTAGACAAAGTTTAGCCTAGATTAATAAATCAAGGAATTATAACCTATTAATCGCGAAATAGCAAAGGTGATATTCCGTGTTATATTGTCTTGATTAGATGTGGCAATAAATTGTGCTCACATGCGCATATTTCCATGCAGGTTTTACAAAAAAACATGCAAATACAACAAACCACCACCACAGTATAATCCTCGACACCTGTTTCTACTCAGTACGAGGCATCATCAAGAGATGCAGAAGATATTGACGGTCCGACGTCCATCCGAGAAGTCCTGGGTACTATGTACTCCTTGGGTGGACTGTCAAACTATTCCGCGGAATAGCAACGGAAATCTTAGGCCAAATCCTATCTATTAATCTAAAAAAAAATTGAGCGCATCCGTCTCGAAGATCTTGACGCCAAACGCCAAATTCGCAAAACTCAACCCAAGTCGACCTACCATTATACTTACAATTCCAAAGGAGAGCTTTACTGTGCTAGATGCTGCCGTACCTATAAAACCAAATTTGTATTTGAAAGTCACATTCGCGCTCACACAAAGAACAACAGGAACTAAAATAAATCTGTCAGGGTGTCGCCGTCGACGGATACGTCTGGGAGGACATCATCATCATCATCATCATTAATCTGATATGAAATTTTGCACAATTGAAATATCACGGATAGATTTGCGTTCTCTGAACAAAGTAACATTATTTTTAGAATTTTCGGATCACTAATTTTTAGGCGGTACAAAATTAATTCCTTTGCTTTATTCTTTTTGGCAACTATAAAAAAAGTGGTAACGTGTCATATTGTCAGTTTAAATTTGTGTCATAACTAGTGGCGGGTAAAAATAACGACACGATAAAAAAATCACTAAGACTAGAAAAGTATAACTGTGACTGATTATGACGGAACGTAACAAAATTACGGAGGTTATGTGAGCTGAATCCATTACCGTTAGTAACTTTAACCTGGCAAGTCAGGGTTAGTGTTACATTTTACAACTGGTACGAAAGTAACGGTGATTGATATTGAATTGTAACGCTTTTCACCATCTTTAGTTATGACACTTGTCACAATGAGCTCACAGATGCGGAATAGTTTTTACTTTTTAAATTTCTTCTACCTCAAATTGCGCGTTTTATGAAAATCAGTGGTTTAAATTAAAAATAATTGAACAATGCAAAATACGTTTCTTTCAATTTTTCAAATATGATTAGATAGTTCGACAAAATTTGGGGGTAAAAAAAATGAATTGTTGGCCATTATAGTTTTGTCTTCTAAGTTTATCTAGATATACTTCACCCATCGAAAGTTCGGAAGCCTAGGTTCTTTAACTTAAATACATTGGATAAGACATACATTCAAGATTCCTTGAATTTTGGATGTATGTCTTATCCTATGTATTTAAGTATGTACCTAGACGAATAATAACACAACAGACTTTAACCATCAAATGTAGAGCCTAATTGGAGCATATAAAGTGGTATAACATGTAGTCCGAAAACGCGTAATTTTTGAGATATTAATTATTTTTATAAAAAAAAAAATAATTAATGATGTGATGTTACCATTTATTTAATACGGGTTCCCCTTATCAGGTATAATCTCGATTGTCCGAATGATCATTTGGCCAAATTCATAAATTGGCATATTGCGCTTTTTTCAGAAACTGTACCATTTTTAAGACCTTTCAAGGCATTGTCCAATCGAATACATAAGGTAAGGTTAGATTTGTTTTATAAACGTCTTGAAAAGTTTACGTGTTCAGAATTGATAATTTGGATAAGAAAAATGCGTGAACAAGGGGAACCATTTAATACTTTTATAAACAGAAGCGGTATCTGCATGTTTTTTGGCTAGATTTTATTAAATTTTTCAAAACGTATCCAATTAAATTTTTTTCTTAATTGAGGGTAATTCGTTGAATGTTGAACGGCAAAAAGCGATCGATGGGCCAAAAAAGCGATGGATTGATTGTGTGAGAGAGGACATGAGAACGAAAGGAGTAAGCGCTGAAATTACGCATGATAGAGATGAATGGAAGAAGAAAACATGTTGTGCCGACTCTATATAAGTGGGATAAGGGCAGGGAGATGATGATTGAGGGTAATTCGTGTCCGCTAGTACCGGTAACTCTCAGCTTTTAGTCGCATCTTCATTACACGCGAATATATATAAAAATAGTTATTTGTTATACATGGGTGCAAAGTTGTGTTTTACCCGCGAGTGTGGAATTGAAACAAGAGCAAGTGAAAGGATTCTATAGTTGAACCACGAGCGAAGCGATTAGTTCTTAAATATAATCCTGAGCGTAGCAAGTGTTTCAACACACGAGAAGTAAAATAAAACTTTGCACCCGTGTGTAACATAAAACTTTTCACCTCACGATAGCAAGAAAAGTGCAATACGCAAAAAAACAGCTAATAAAAGTAAGTCTTTTTTTGTATACATTATAATTATCATCAGGATAATTCTAGTCAACATTAATAGAAAAGTTTTGAAGTATAATTTTGTTGACAAAGTTGACATTTCTGAAGATGCATTTCGTAATTGTATCGACTCAACTTATGCGTTCAGATTTATATTTAACATCATTATAAAAATAAAAATAAACTATGAAATTTTAGAGTTTATGACTTTATATCAGTGGAGCAAAATACCAATTTATATTAATTTCTTAAAGTATAAATACTTTAAGAAATTAATATAAATTGGTATTTTGCTTTAATGATAATTAATATCGAACAAACCATTATTATGAGCGCTTCACGTTTCGTTATCTGTCAAAAGATACTTTAACATGCTCCAAGGTCAAATGACTCTCTCCACTAGTGGATAAAATGCATTTTTTACCCACTTGTCTTAAAGGATAAGACGGCTTTCCGAGCCAGTTTACTAGTACTCAAAAGCTTTTTTTTTACTGAAGGTTATACCAATGTACTATGAGGTACTAAATTCTATGGTTAAAGTCTAACGAGATACTTGTCCCTACCCTGTATGTTACATAGGTCCGCAAAGACTTTCACGACAAACGGTCGATTTATCTGTATCCACATTGCAACCACTGCCATAAGAACAAACAAACATTACTTAGGCTGCTCACTAATGTAATCCATCCCGTTATACGTATTGTTTGGCACATAAATATATTGCATTTCCATCTTCCGGGACCTGGTGATTTACCTTAATCAATCCATATTATTTTGGCCCGCCCACACTTTGTCTACCGGTTTGTGCGTCCATTTGTAATATTTACTAAATCACGCGTGAATGTTTGATCGGATATACAGAGTGAGCATTCAAGTAGGTCAGTAAAAGGTCAGGAAAATTCGAAACTATGAGAGTAATGAGAATTTGGTAGTGAGAGAATAAATAATAATGCATTCAGTATCATCATCCTCATTTCACCCAAAAGACGTCCACTGCTGGACACAGGCCTCGCATCCAGCTAGTACCCGCAACCCTAACCAGGTCGTCCAACCACCTTGCGGGAGGTCTGCCCATGCTGCGCTTGCCGGTGATTGTACGTGGTAATCCACTCGAGAACCTTTCTGCCCCAACGGCCATCGGTTCTTCGAACTATGAGCCCTGCCCATTGTGACTTCAGTTTGCTATGTCGGTGACCTTGGTTCGTCTAAGAATCTTTTCATTTCCGATTCGATCTCGTAGAGAAATCCCGAGCCCATAGCTTGCTTAGTGACTCTGAGCTTCCTTAAGAGGCTCATAGTGACAGACCACGTCTCGGCTCCGTAGGTCATCACCGGTAATACTCACTGGTTGAAGACTTTCGTCTTCAAGCACTGAGGTATCCTGGACGAAAAGACACTTCACAGTTTCCCAAACACTGCCCATCCGAGTTGGATCCGTCGATTGAAACCTGCCTAACTGGATTGTTTGTCCTAGATAGACGTATTCGTCGACAACTTCGAGGACCGAGTTACCAACCAATACTGGGCTGGGCGCTACATGCATTAATAAAATCCTAAGCTAAATAATAAGTATAAAATATAGATAACTTATAACAAAATAGTAACCTAAAACTCAATATGATCTAAAAAAAAACATTCCGTCGAATTGAGAACCTCCTCCTTTTTTTGGAAGTCGGTTAAAAAACATGTATTTCAACCGAAGCTTAAGTCATACACGCGTCTGAATTAATGTACTAAAAGTAATATTTTATTCAGAAACCATAGGCACATAGATTGCGTTTGAAATATAAAAACTTTTAAACAAAAAAATAAAACCGACTCCAAAAAAAGCTAAAAAGTAAAAAATAACGCCATAATTCAGTTTCTTCAAATTACTTACAAGTATCCGTTTGTATACTCAATCTATACAGTATATACAATTAATCTTATTTTGGCGTCGGTGCCATATAAAGAATGTGTAAAATATTGAAAATTGTCGATTTTAGTAAGTTGTGACACGATGGCACCGACTCCAAAATAATATTAATTGTATATACTGTATAGATTAAGTATACAAACGGTAACTTGTAAGTAATTTGAAGAAACTGAATTATGGCGTTATTTTTTACTTTTTAGTTTTTTTTGGAGTCGGTTTTATTTTTTTGTTTAAAATTTTATTTATTTTACACTGTTTAGTTAATCGTTACTTAAAAGTGTATCTCGTGACAATTCGAACAAGCCCAAACACGGCTAGGATACATTATTTTATTACATAGATCTGGTGCCTACCTTCCGGCTCCATCATCAAATCAATACGATGGTACCATTCTCATCTGGAACATTTAAATTTGTGACTATGAAGTTGCTTAGCTAAATTAATCAAGGTATTTTGTCGCCAACCGTAAATCATTTATCATTGAGGAGTTCCGATGGCATTCTGTGGTCTTCTGCATCAGTTCCACTTCACCAATTTACACTTTCTGAATGCAAATGCTTATTATGTTTCTTATAATACCAAAATCGCTATATATATGCCTACAATATTTGAGGAGTTTCTTCAATTCCTCATGGATTCCATCATCAGATCTTCACCAAAATTAAATGGGATCAACTAAAAAGTATCTTCTATAAAACCAAAAAAAAAAATTGAAATCGGTCATATAGTCTCTGAGTAATCGGTGAACATCCATAAAAAAAAAAAACATTCCGTCGAATTGAGAACCTCCTCCTTTTTTTGGAAGTCGGTTAAAAAATCTAACATTGCAGCATGGTCACGAAGATGCTTGCAGCATGTCCTCGCAAGCTGATGCGTTGTGCGAGGAAGCTGCCAGCTCTTCAAAAACCTGTAACCTCGGTCGACCTTTTGCCAAGATCTATAACTAATTTCTGGGCAGTGTTATCAAATTGCGGTTTTCCTATATGTGCATTAGGTATTTATTTATTTATTTACATGGAGATCCAACAGCTCAAACTATGATAGGAGTGTCTTAAAGAGTGTAGTAGAGATCAAATTACAAGATCTCACTTAAAGGTGCTACCACATTTGTATCATTTGCCCGTATCAGATCATCGTCGCGTGGCATGATCGCGTGTCACGATCACGCATTTGGACGTTGCACTGATCAGATCGCTCGAAATCCATATTGCTACGCGTATCAAATACTCCGATCGGACGAGCGCGGCATGATCGCGACGGTGCGACGTCCACACTAGCGATCATGACACGCGATCATGCTACGCGGTTATGATACGCCGCGATCCAGTCGGTTTTTGCCCGATCATCTTCTGTCTCGTACATGCAGCTACGCGTGAAAGAGATGGCCAAGAGGCGTGGCTTGAGTCGCTGGCGCAGGTGTATTACGGCGAATTTCCAAAGTATTGCCAATTTTAGTAGCTACGCGCGCGGTGCCGCCGACGCATGGGCGCTGCTGTCCAGGCTGTTGCTCGGCGCTCGCGGCTTATCAGCTGTCGTGATAATGATTTTCAATTTTATGCACGGGTGTTAACCAATTTGATGTGCGATCGCAGAGTGCAACAGTTTTACACGGAACGCAACGCTACTACAGAAGAACGATCATGCGAAAAATGATGATCGGCGAAATGCCAAAATGATCGGAGCGGTGAAACGATACGGTTAGCGTCCAAACTGCAGCATGCAAAATGATCGGCGCGGTGATCGGATACGGTGATACGCTACGGCTTAGTGTGGACGCGTTTCTTGACGCGGCGGCGCAAATGATACGGAATGCCGACAGTGAGCGTCCAAGCATACGCGATACGCAGTCATGCCACGGGACGATGATCGGATACGAGCATATGATACTAGTGTGGACGCACCTTAAAGCACCATATTGTTACATACAATACAATACTCTTTATTGCACACCAAAAGAAAATAACATCAGACATCTAAATCTAAAACAGTTCAGAAATGGTAAACAGTATCGCTAAGAAGCGACCGTTAGTATTTAACACTAAGTTTAACAACACGCACATACGTTACACTTCATACTTATGCACTCAAATACCATGTATGGTATTTATTATTGTATACACAAAAAATAGGAAACGTAAGGTTTGATTAATAAACAGTAACTGGCTGCATAATAAACCGATCGTAAATATCTTTTTCTCAAACATGCAATGAAATATCGTCACGTAGGTACGTTAAAACAGGCTTCAAATTTTGATGTAAACATGGCGTCTGTGTTCATGAACAGGCTAAACTGCTGAATTATATTTTTTAATTTTTTTCTACTGATAGAATGGTTAAGGGACTAAAAATATACGCTTTAATGCCTATTACACACGAACTGATATTAAGAACACAAATCTGTATGATTCATATGTTGATGAATAAATTTAAAATAATGTCTGTACGTAAGTCACCAGAGACCGTAGACACTATTTAAAATCCTCTACATTTATTTTATTGATTAAAAAAATTAAGATTCTTATCATCGGGTTGTGTATAACGGCCCTGAATAGAGTTTACTCAAACACTACACACGCGAAATTCAGACGATTTCTGTAAAAAACACATGATGGAGGGATTGAAGAAAAATAAAAAAAACCTTTGGTCCTTTAGTTTTGTAAGTGGTGTATATTTTTATTTCATTGCATATGTTTGAGAAAAGCACTATACATGCCTCTGGCCGCATAAAGTGCTTGCCGGCTTCGTATTACTATCCGGCGTCCCTATGGTCTGCCGTCTTTACCTACTCACCCGGCAAGCCCTTCTTTCCTGGCGTCTGCAGTAATGTACTATTATTAACGAGCAAACAACTACCTGCAGATGATGAAAACTAAAAGATAAAACGGAATAGACCTATTCAAAGCAACTTCTCGCCAATCAATATACGTCTCACAGAAGGAACTGAGCAATTGAAAATATATATTTCTAGCTCTTTTGTCATATTATTTAGACAACGGCTGGAACGGATCAAGTAACTATTTTGCTTAATTAAACTGAGGTGGGGAATGTCTTTTAAATCGAGAGGGCACACTAAATTAAGGTCTATGAAGCAGTTCAGGGCGATCTATTATTACCGCTAGTAAAATTGAGACTACAACTTATTTCTGCTATCTCACGCCACTCAAGTAACGATGATAAATGGTGCTTTTTACTTACACTGTAGTAATTTGATGAGTCATAGAGACATTTTCAAGTGTAAAAAATTGTCCTGTAATATTTATTTATTTATTTTATTTTAAAAATTTTATGAAATTGTGGACACGTTCTATTCTGTCAATATGGGTATTAAGGGATTCCTTTGGGATATTTTACGGCAAGGATTTTATTTCATTTAATTTATTATTAAAAAATAGGTATAATAAGTTATATTGTGTGTGAATGTCATAAATTACAATACAAATAATTAAACAATAAAGATATAAATGCATTCAATTATAAATGACACATTACACGCAGTAATAAAATGGAATTTTAAAATACCTACCGTTAATACACATCGTTATTTGCATTTTCACAATATCAAGAATTAATATGTTGTTTGCGTGGCGATGGACGGCTGTGAGAAGTGAATGCCTGAGACTCTGCGAAATACATCTTTTCTCAGTCCACCCGTGACCATGGAAAGCTGGAAAGCTTCCGAAACGTCGGAAACTAAAATGAGATAATATACGCGATATAATCCGTTAAATTGTTTTATTTCAATAATCTAAATATGTTCTACATAACTTTATAGTTCTAGATTACATTCGAAATAACATCATGTGGTTCATGTACAGTTGCGGTAGCTCAGATGGTCAGAGCAATTCTGTATATAAAAGAGGTTGCAGGTTCAAGTTCTGAATGCAATTCAGTGAGCCAGAAGGATTTTTTTAAATCCTTAATGTGATATATATTTATGCGAAACGAGTGCATACATTTTTACTATGGTTTATATGGTTTAGTAACCAAATGAAAAAAGTCATTATATTAACGGCTAAGTTTTTATTGAAGTAAATAAAATTGTAACTTTGACAAAGAAAATATATCTTTTTCACAGTCCACTCGTGACCATGGAAAGCTGAAAAGCTTCCGAAACGTCGGGAACTAAAATGAGATAATATACGCGATATAATCCGTTAAATTGTTTTATTTCAATGAGTAATAATCGCGGAAACAAAAAAAATATTATGGCTAAGTTTTTATTTTTCTTGCTTATGTTTACAGACCAAAGGAAACTTGTAAACAGTCGATTGTCATGAACAAATGTCACACCCAGGATTTAAAAAATATATCTACTTAAAACCGGCGAAGAGCATGTCGGACAACGCTCAGCATAAGGTTCCGTGGCCGTTACTACATAGAAATGCACTACAGATGAATAAAATACGCTATGAATAAGCACACTAGAAATAGCGTATTTTCCTAGCACTTACATCCTTTCGCTAGAAGCCTCAAAGTGTTTTTAAAAGATCTGTCTAAATAAATGCTTTTTTTTCAACATAATGTTTGAAGTTTGTGGAAAAAACGAAATCATCCATAGATTTTGAATCCACATTATGCGTACTATGGAAAAAATATAAAAGGAATACCTACATCTGGGAAACTTTATGGTTCCAATTAGGAAGTCCACTTTAGATCGTTGTGACATTGTGAAGTAAGTAAAGACTTTTATGTTGATACAATGATGGAGCTCATGTCACATAGTATGAAAGTTTGGGAGAAATTAATAGAGAGACGAATGAGAGATGAGAGTGATATAACACAAAACCAATTCGGTTTTATGCCGGGCAGGGGTACAACGGACGCCATATTCGCACTTCGCCAATTGTGTGAAAAATATAGACTTGCGCAAAAAACCTGCATATGGTGTTTGTTGATCTCGAGAAGGCTTATGATCGTGTACCTCGTGAGGTTTTGTGGTGGGCTTTGAAAGACAAATGTGTGCCTGGGAAGTATGCGGGGTTGATACGGTCTATGTATGACAGATGTTGTACACGCGTCCGGTCGGCGGCTGGCACCACGGACAGGTTCAGTGTCGCGGTGGGCTTACACCAGGGGTCGGCTTTAAGCCTCTACCTCTTCCTCCTTGTTATAGACGCTTTGTCGTCAGGCACTCAGGAGGAGGCACCCTGGTGTATGCTCTTTGCTGACGATATTGTCCTTGTCGGTGAAGAGGGGCTTGAAATTCAGAGCAGACTAGAGCAGTGGCGCCAAAAATTGGAGAATGTTGGCCTTAAAATCAGTCGATCCAAAACAGAACACCTTATTTACGATTTTGGCGGTCTCCCCAATCTAACGCCCATAGAGCTCGATGGCGTAACGCTGCTGGTCTGCTCCGCTCCGCTCATTTCCAATACTAGGGTCACTCATACAGTGCGATGGTGATATTGACCGTGACATTAAAAACCGAATCAGCGCAGGATAGATGAAGTGGCGACAGGTCTCGGGAGTAATATGCGATGCCCGAATGCCCCTTCGATTGAAGGGCAAAATCTACAAGAGCATTGTGAGATCTGCCGTCATGTATGGATCGGAATGTTGAGCTGCAAAGGTGACGGATGAAAATGTTGAAATGGATGAGTGGCGTGACGAGAATGGATCGGATAAGGAATGAGTATATAAGAGGAAGCCTGAAAGTAGCACCCGTAGTCGATAAGCTGAGAGCAAATCGCCTACGGTGGTATGGATATATTATGCGTAGGAATGAGAGCCATGTGACAAGAAGGGTATTAGATATGTATATGGAAGGATGTAAGAGGAGGAGTAGGCCGAGGAAACGGTGGATGGATTGCGTGAGAGATAACATGAAGAGGAAGGATGTAAGTGACGAGATGACGAGTGACAGAGAGGTATGGAAGAAAAAAACATGCTGCGCCGACCCCAAGTAAATGGGATAAGGACAAAAGAATGATGACAATGATGGAGCTATGAAAATAGATCTCAAAATTCGGACCTTCAATATGTCGTGTCTGACCTGGCCAAAAATAATAATGTATTTCTATTTTACAGTTCCAAACGCTGCTAAAAATATAAATCATCCATTTACTCTGCTACAAAAATGTGGACAGGTTTTCATACGGTTGTGAAAGTAAATAAGTTTATGTGACAAGCTTTTATTGAAACTCACTTGGACTGAACGTTTCTTTGAACACATGATACATACCTATTGAGACGTTGTTAACTAGCCTTAACTCGGTAGGATTGCATCATTTTGTCACAGAGTTCCTGTGACCACTTTCCTGCTCCATCATCAGATCAGCTCGATGGTATCATACTATCGCATTTTCACAGAACTTACTCGCGACCCGAAGTGTATTTGGCCTCCGACACTAGATATCGCCATTCTCGTCTATCTTGAGCTTCCTCCCGTCATTCCAGTCGCTGTAGTTCAGTCAAATCTATAATGACTTGATCACGCCACCGGTAACGGGGCCCCGCGACTGGACCTTTCCAGCTTGTCTGTACGGTACACGCTCTCTTCACAGCTCAATGCTCACCCATCCTTTCCACGTGATCAAGACAACGCAGTCTAGCCGATTTGGATTCACCGATTATGTTGGGCTCAGCCATAAGATCCTCTAGTTTGGTATTCTTTCTGCGCCTCCAGGTGCCGTTCTTCGAGATCGGACCCAAAATTTTCCGGAAAATTCTCCTCTTCGTAACCAACAGCTTATTCTTTTCCCTAAGTGTCAACGTCCAAGCCTTGCACCCATACATTGAGATCGGACGGATAACGGTTTTGTAAATGCGGATCTTGGTCCTTTTTCTTATCAGCTTGGATGCTAACACTTTGTGAAGAGCTGCTGTACATCGTACGGAATTCTGTACACAGATATCTACTTCTTCTGCTCGTTGGTTAGTGTCGGCAATAATACATCCTAGGTATCGAAATTTGGCAACGCCTCTATAGCTGGTATAACCACAACACTATGTCTGCCGCTCTCAGTATTTGGGTAACTCCTCATGTGCAGGTATTATGTTTTTTGCTGGTTAACGGTGAGACTGATCTTTCTTCCCACCTCCTAAAGAACCTAAGCCATCTCCACCACTCCTTTAGCACGTTGTCCGAGTAATGTTAGATCATCAGCGTATCCAACCACTTTATGCATACCATTCAGCTCGACTCCTCCATCAGACTCTTAAACCTTCCTCACTATGTGTTCGAGTGAGAAGTTGAAATGTGCATCTCCCTGCTTCAGCCCAGTCACCACGTTAAACTCGTCGGTTAGGCTAGATCCTACCCTAACTCTCATCTTGTTGGTACCAGTGGCCATGCGGGTCATCCTGATGAGTTTCTCAGGGCCTCAGTATGGCATAGAGAGACTCCTTGTCTACACTGTCCTATGCCTTAGTAAAGTCTACAAATAATGAGTGTAAAGGTTGAGCGTACTCCCACTTGCTAAGGTTCCTCCAAAATCCTGAATGGTAATCCCCCCGATTGCTTCCGCAAATGGCTCCAACCATTCCAACAGCGCATAAGAGAGAACCTTATATGCTGTCGGTAGCAACGCAATGCCTACTATAGTTCGAGAACTAATTTCTGGAACCCTTCTTACTAATCGGGCATATAACACCCACATTCCGTTCAGATTTTTTTCAGAATAAAAACATTTTATTCTTTTAATTAATAATACGTTCATAAATTTATATGTATAACATAAAAAGTACTTTCCTTTCATGTCGCATAGCCTTTAGGTAACCTGTATACTCCTAGTAAAGACGCAGCAGCAACTTAACATGTTGTTATATTTGGTAATTTATATAATGATACTGGCGTGCCTTGGAGCGCGTTCGCCCGCGGCGACCACCTGTTGCGCGCTATACTCGGAACATTAAGTTTCCCAGAGGTATACATTGTATATTTTTACAACATGTATATGTTTAATCCATACTAATATTATAAATGCGAATGTGTGTCTGTCTGTCTGTCTGTCTGTTACCTCTTCACGCTTAAACCGCTGAACCGATTTGGATGAAATTTGGTATGGAGATAGTTTAAGTCCCGGGGAAGGACATAGGCTATTTTTATCCCGGAAAAATACCTTTATCCTTGATAAACGAATTTAAGGCGGACGAAGTCGCGGGCAGAAGCTAGTGGACATATAATCTTCAAAATACGTTCTTTTAATATAGTATAGTTTTAACACATATTTTTCTAAAAACGCGATGTGATTTTTGTTCGCTACAATCGACTGTACACATTTTTACAAGCTTTTATTTAACTTCCAATGTCTGTATGTATGTAACTATGTTTGTTCCACTTCCCGGTTTTCGATGATACTGAAAATTTGCATGTCTATGTAAAATGAGTGACAATGCAATATTATTATGACATGGAGCTAATCTGATGACGGACATGGAAGATGGTCATAAGAACTCTGTCATAAAGTCACGCAATCCTACCGAGTTTGGACTCCTTAGAATCGTCTCGGTTTGTAGTTGATGGATGTTTCAAGAAAAGTATAGTTGGCAATAAAAGCTTGTCACAAAATTGAAATTTTTGATACAAACTTATTACTTTATTCCAATGGTTTAGTTAAAAAAAAAAAAATATATATTGACAGCAACCTTTTAAATTTTTCCTGCTAATCTGTACGGATCAAAGTAAAATCGGTAAAGGTATAGAATGTAGGTTAAAATTATGTGGCAGGAACTAACTTAAGTAAAAACAGACAGAAACACAGAGTCGCACCGTAAGGGTTCCTTTTTTACCTTTTTGGTTTGGAAGCCTAAAAAAGGAAAACGAGAAAATGTGCTCACTTCGAGTAAAATTCGTAGGTAAGTGGGTGCAAAATGAAACGACATAATGCCCGACTAGAAAAATAAAATACCTGCTCTGGGGGCGTTAAATTGGCAATAATTATAGCAACGCTAAGTGTGACGTACCTACCAGTAATGTTGACAACATGGTCGGAGATATTATTTAGAGGAAAAGAGTCTAATCCTTCAGACTTTCTATCCGACAAATACTTCATCATATTGGAAATGTTTTTAATTAAATGTAAACGGTCAAATAAATAATTAATTACAAAGTTAAGCACATACATAATTATTTAGACATTACAAAACAAACCACAAAATACTGGATATTGGAAATTACTATTAATATTTTTCGGCATTTTAACGCACAAAGAACTCATAATAGACACAGACTATGCACAATCACCACCTCACTTTGACAACAATTGACAGATGACTGTAATGAATGTAAAGTTACTATTGCCAGTTGAAGAAATTTGTTCCAATAGTTTTCCGTAATGCGAAGTTTTTTATTTTCGTGGTCGGCCTTAACACGTTATCCACATTACATTTAAAAAAAAAAATCTTTTTCGGTTTTTCAAAATAGCTTCGCTCGCTTCTTAATTTTAGCTTTTATGCAGAACTTGTCCTAAAAAATATTACTTTAAATGGTATTACGAAACAAGATATTATTTTTACTGACACTAATATTCGTAAACGCACATACAGGGTGCTTGGTAATAGGATGCAAAGCTATTTAAGCCAGACTAGACACGTCTTAGAGACATGTTATACGTTTTTTTGACAATAATAGTTTTGTCAGAAAAAATCTTCAAAAAAGTCTTTTTTTAAATTACCTGTATCATTTGTCTAAGGCATGTATGGCTTAAAATGTTTTAAATGGCCTAAACTATCTTCTACTTTCGGCTTTGCATCCTGTTACCAAACTCCCTGTATTAAACTGACTTACTGTTGTAAGTTTTCCGTTGAAATCATTTTTATAATGTCAGTCATTGAATGTGATTGAACCGATGATGTTTTTAACAATGTCAAGGACGGACTGAGAACGGATACCGATATCGATTTGAATAATGTGACAACGCTCAAAGAACTTCTTTTAGAAAGGAGGAGTCTAAAAAAAATTTACTTATTGAATAATTTCGGGAATAATCGCTAGGAAAGTAGCACTGTGTCCCCCCCCCCCCCCAACCTATTTTCTGTTTTTTCCTGTTAAGGTAGGGAATCCTAAGAACTCCCATGCCTCTGGCAAAGTTAATATTCCTAATTAGCAACATGCGTATCAAGAATTCACTTCCTCCGCCGTCGATCGCTTGTTCATACTCTGTGTTCATTGCGCAGTGAAGACGCTCACGGCACACCAGTTAATAGCCATCATAAGCAATGTATAAGGATTTCGCTTGCTGCTTCGCCAGTCGCGCGTTGTCATGGTTGTATCATCAGTGATCGTGTTACCTACTCTTAGTTAATGTGTGTCAGCCATCACGATCAGACATGAGACGGATTGACATGAGAATAAAGGTACCTTCATAATAATTGCCTGTCATTTCGTAAAAAAAGTAATTTAAACATAATTTTCATGTCACCGAAACATCTTTCGTAAAAATGTATTTTTTTTGTTTACTAATATTAAAGGAACGACCGGAGTTTGTACAACCTATTGTAGGTTTATTCAAAACCGGCCAAGAACATGTCGGACCATGCTCAATGTCCGCGGCCGTTTATACCAAAAATAAGGAAAAAAAATACGATATATAAAAAAAACACTATCAAAAGAGCGTATCTCCCCTGCACCTACGTCCATTTGCTGAGAAGCGCAAATTTTTGGCAATAACATAAAAATGGTATGTCCAATCATGTTGAAAACAATTTTCGTTGAAAGTATTTATTAAGCTTTATATATGGATTTTTTTTCATATTTTTTGAACTTATCGTTTAGAAAATAGAGGGAGAGGACACAAATTATGCCAATTCGAAGTAATTATTTATTATTTTGGTTTCATCCCTGTTGACGAAGAGGAAATTCGTAAAGTTGTCATGTCCATAAAGTCAAAGGCTGTTGGTCATGATATCGTGAGTAGAGCCATGGTCACTCTCATTTTAGACTGCATTTTGCCCATTGTATCTCATATCGTCAACACCTCGTTACTCACTGGGGTATTTCCATCTTGTTGGCGTAAGGCCTTTGTAATCCCACTTCCCAAAGTACCAAACCCCAGTTCCCTCAATAATTTTAGAACCATTTCTATTCTTCCGTTTCTCTCCAAAATTCTTGAGGCGGCAGCCCACAAACAAATTTCAAACTTTACTAATCGTAACTCCCTTCTATCGCCATTTCAATCTGGCTTCCGTTCCGGGCACAGCACCTCCACCGCTCTGCTCAACGTCATTGAAGATGTTAGGCTAGGCATGGAATCATCTAAGATTACAGTGCTGGTGCTCATTGATTTCTCAAATGCTTTCAATGCGGTTGACCACGACTTACTTCGTGCTATTATCATACATTTGCAAGTCTCCTCTGGTGCAACTGAGTGGTTTTCTTCATATCTCTCGGATCGTGTTCAGGCTGTCCGTGGCAGTCGTTCCTTGTCCGATTGGTGTGACCTGAACTCTGGGGTACCTCAAGGTGGTATTCTCTCTCCGCTTCTGTTTTCCATTTTCATCAACCTCATTACCATAAACATTCGCAGTTCTTACCATCTGTATGCCGACGACTTGCAATTATACGCTCAAGCTGATGCGAGTGAAATAGACTATGCTATCTCACGGATTAATGATGACCTACTTCACATTGCTGACTGGTGTAGTAGTTTTGGCATCTGTGTCAATCCTACTAAATGCCAGGCTATATTTTTGGGTAGCCAGCGGCAATTATCCAAACTCACTGCTGGCTCCGTCGCACAGATCTTATTCGACGGTAATGTCATTCCCGTTTCCAAACAGGTCAAGGATCTAGGCTTAGTTTTGGACTCCAACCTTTCATGGAATCGTCAACTTACGGAGGTAAGTCGGAAGGTTTCTGGTACGTTGCGTAGTCTTTATAAGTTTAAAAAAAAATCTTCCAGTAAAAAACAAAAAGATACTTGATACTTGTACAGACTCTGGTGTTACCTCTCATAGATTATGCTGATGCGTGCCTCACCAACATTACCCAAGACTCCCTCAATAAGCTAGATCGTCTCCTTAACAATGGCATACGTTTCATCTTCGGCCTTCGTAAATATGACCACGTTTCATTCTTTCGCCGTCAGCTCAATTGGCTTCCCATACGTGGTCGCAGGTCTCTTAGAATCCCTTGTTTCCTATTTTCTATCCTGTTCGAGCCTTCCGCTCCAGGATACCACAAAAGCAAATTCGCTTTTCAAACTCCCCGTCCAGACTGTGAACTACGTTCCTCAAGAATTCTCAAACTTTCAATTCCCTCACACCACACCGGTTTCATGTCAAATTCTTTCGCCGTTCAGGCAAGCCGTCTCTGGAATTCGCTCCCTCTATCTATCAGACAAGCCCCAAGCAAGGTAGTTTTCAAGCGGATGCTACGTAGGCATCTGCTGGAACAAGAACTCAAGTAGCGTCCATCTTCCATGCAGTAGCTGGTATATTTTGTATTTATTATTTATATGTAATATATATATATTGTATACCATATATAGTATAGGTATAAGCAATTATGTATGCATTATTTGCTTGTGTATCCTAACGCTCTCAGTACTGAATGTTTTTCCCCACTGCACCATTTTCATGCTTCTCTGTTTGGCCCTATGGTTGACTGGTAGAGAATGCCTTTTGGCATTAAGTTTGCCATTTGTACTTACTTTTGTTTTGTGCAATAAAGTTTAAATAAATAAATTATTTCCAAAAATATTCACTCAAGCCAATTTTTTTTACTAACAAAAGTCAAAATTAATATTTAAGTACCGGTTTGGCTGAGTGGGAGTAACGTTATCCCGGTAAGGGCAAATATTTGTGTGATGAGCATAAATATTTGTTCCTGAAACTTGGATGTTTTCTATGTATATTAGTAATACATCTATTAAATATATCGTCGTCTAGTACCCATAACACAAGCCTTATTGAGCTTACCATTGGGATTAGTTCGATTTGGGTAAAATTGACCCGTAATATTTATTTCTTTATTTATATATTTTATTTGCAGATTTTTTTTTCAATTTCGGTTACATGTATGGAGTGCCCTCCTTTCAATTATATTTTACTAGCATCTGCCCGCGACTTCGTCCGCCTTAAATTCGTTTATCGCGGATAAGGGTACTTTTCCGGGATAAAAAGTAGCCCTTGTCCTTCCCCGGAACTCAAACTATCTCCATACCATATTTCATCCAAATCAGTTTAGCTGTTTAAGCGTGAAGAGGTAACAGACAGTGAGACAGACACACTTTCGCATTTACAATATTAGTATGGATTGTTACTTAACTACCAAACTAATTAGCGGCTTATATAAGACACCTATCCTCTAAATTTCATAAATATACATTCAGCGGTTTTTGAGTAAAATGGCTGTGACATACGGACGGACAGACGGACGGACATGACGAAACTATAAGTTTCCGTTTTTGCCATTTTGGCTACGGAACCCTAAAAATAGCGATATGTGAAAAACGGAGTCCACTCAGCATAATGTCAAACCACAAAGAGTGATTTAACACTGGTATTACCGGGGTCTACAAATTGAGCGAAACGGGACTGCACGTTATATTAACATTTAACACATTCTCTGCCAGGAACCCGCCTAGCGGGTGCTCTGCTCAGCTCTTAGACGCGTCGCCGATACCATGTGTTTTTCCGTATGGAGAGGAAAGTGCATAGCGCTACGAAAAGCTTCGTAGCAAAAGTGTTACCCCAATAAACTATGCCTACTTTATTAGAGTATGCACTGAGTATGCATGATTATCGAAACATAAACATGATACATTTTCCCGCGGGCAAATGTAAGGAACGTGTAAATGTAACAACAATCGTACGAAGGTACTTTCCCGGAGCGCTTGAGCTATTCCAAGTCCTAATATCAGACCCTCACGTATCACTAATTTTCGACCTAAGGTGGCCAAGTCAAGGCTGGGAAATTGTCCGTTTTGCGCAGACTTTAAACGCGATATTACCTCCAAAAAACTCATGACCTGGATATCTACGTTGATAGTCTTAACAGCTAGAAGCGTATAGGTGCGTCCACACTTGTATCATTTGCTCTTATCCGATCACCGTGGCGTGGCATGACTGCGTATCGCGCTGCTTGGACACTCACTGTCGGCGCGGCGATAACGCCGTGTCTGTCCGATCTAAGTGTGTGATACGCGTAGCAACATGGATTTCGAGCGATCGGATCGGCGCAACGTCCAAACGCGTGATCGTGACACGCGATCATGCCACGGGACGAAGATCTGATCGGCCAGATGATACAAATGTGGACGCACCTTAAAATGCTTTTAACGAATATTTAAATAATAATTATTATTAAAGGTACCTAGACTCAATGGTGCATAACTATCGTTACGAAACTACGCAGCTATATACGAAAGCTGTTGCACGCCTGTTATTGAGGTACAAGTTAGATGTGATCCCTGTTTTTAATTATTTTATAAATCATGTAAATAAATAAATCGTACAATTTAGCCTCAATAGGGTACTTGACTGACGGATCAAATCAGTTCCTTTTCATGACCTGTCAAAACGGTCAGTTTGAAAGGAAGAAATGTTTATGACGACATGATTCTAAACGGTCAAATTGCCTCCTTATTTTTAGTTTTTTATTATTTTAAAATTGGTAAAGCTTAAAAATAAGTATTTATTGATGTTTTCTACGTATTTCCAGATATAGCATTTAACTGTAAGCGTGACATCATTTATGTTGACTACAGGAAAGTAATCAAGTGAAGTGATTGAAAACGTCGATAATTTTGTAGCTATTGTCAGTGAATAATAGGAATATTATTGCTAAATGCTCTTAATTTTACAATAAGAGTATTGAAAAGGTAATTTGAGTAGGTATTCAATCCCAAGTAGCAATCAGCATTTAAGACATTAAAAAGGGTTCCCCTTGTTTACGCATTTATTTTTGTCCGAATCATGATTTGGCAGATTTCATAATTTGGCCTAGGAGTATTAAATACTCCAAATAATTAGACGCAAAGCATTTTTTTCTGAACACGTAAACTTTTCAAGATTTTTATAAAACAAACCTAACCTTACTTAATAAAATGTTTACAACTGGATGTTGCCTTAAAAACTTCTGAAAATTGTATAGTTTCTGAAAAAACTGAATTATGCAAAAATATGAACTCGGCCAAATGATGATTCGGCAATCGAGATTATGTCACATAAGAGGAACCCAAAGTTTAGATATGTAAGACTAGCATCTGCCTGCGACTTCGTCCGCCTTAATTTCGTAAAAGGGTATTTTCCGGGATAAAAAGTAGCCTATGTCCTTCCTTGGGAGTCATGTATAGTTATCTCCAAACCAAATTTCATCCAAATCGGTTCAGCGGTTTAAGCGTGATGAGGTAACAGACAAACAGACACACTTTCGCATTTAGAATATTAGAATGGATAGTATGGAAGTATGGATGAATTAGAGATTAATATCAAAGACATTGAAAATAATTTAACGTTTTTCTATGAATTAAAAAAATGGCTAACAACTAAAGCTTTTTACAATATGGATGAATTTTACAACTGTGATAATGAAATAATATTGTACAGCGTTTAAATTAAATAATTTATAGAAAGTAACTGATTTTTTAAAAATATAATATTGTATAATTTTTTCGTAACTTAATCAACATTGTAGTTAAATTTGAATTTACAAAATATCAGATGAATTTAATAATTGTAGGTAATTGGTTATATCATAATATTTTTTTATTTGTATTTTTTATCTCAAATTGTATTTCAATAATAACTTATAGAATAGATTATTGAATTGACGTGTAAAATGTTAACATTTTATTAATAAATGAGTATGAGTATTAGTATGGATTTAATCACTATTCTTGTTTGCTTCTTGGGTCTTTATAGGAGAAATAGCTTCTGCTCGCGACTTCGTCCGCCTTAAATTCGATTATCGCGGATAAGGGTATTTTGCCGGGATAAAAAGTAGTGGTAGTTATATTATGGACGGCACAGACATTGTACTTATTAATAGATAGTGAATACGAAGCAGGAAATAAGAAGAATCTGTAAAGTACAAATAGAGAAGAAAATACTAAAATATAAATAAATCTATTATGTTAAAAAAATTTCAAAATAAAACATCGGATCAAAGAAAATATAAAAAAAAGATTGTAAGGAACAATTTAGAATTAATGAATGAGCTTTATTTAGAGGTCACTAAATCGATTTTCTTTTGGATGTATCTTTGAATGTGTCGTTGTGCTTCATTACGCCAAATCGGCTAAACGAATTTCAATTATTTTTGGTACACCGGTAGCTGCGTATCCACAGATGATTATAGATTTTTACCAGACTTTTTCTACTCCACAAACGAAGCTGGGGGGTACTTCTTCCTAAACAAGTAAGTCTTGAATATTTTTTATAATGATATGATAGCAGTGATAATGAAATAATGATATTAATGATAGAGGCTATAAAGGATAAAAGTGACTAGAAATTGACAAGCCGCGGGATATTTATAGGTAGCAGATATAAGGATTAATTGAACCTAGAGCGGTTGAAAAAAAATTGATCCTGGGTACCTTCGTCCAGACCGCAGTCGCACAGTGAATTATGCTGCACCATTTTAGCCAGAAAACTGTTTTAGGCTAAAATTATAGTGCGGCATAATATTATGGGAGAACAGACTTGATCAAGACAAAGACAGCAAATAGTGGAAGTAAAGTAACCAATGTGTGTGCAAAGCGAAATCTATAAAACCATGGTACTAGTGAAGACACTAGGAATAGGCCTCTTCCAGGCTCTAGAAAGGCAGTCATATAAAATGAGATAATATAAGCGATATAATCCGTTAAATTGTTTTATTATAAATATTTACTTACCTGACTATGAGTGATTGGCGCTGAAATAACATTTGACGTAATAATGTAGGAGTAATAATAATATTATTCGGTATTATATATGCACAGATAATATTTTCTTAGAGACCTAAATCAGCTTTGACCATATCATCTGTCGAAAGGGGTTGTACGTTGTTTCATCGACTGCAGTTTGGTAGAATTTCGTGTTACATAAAATGATTCCCATATTATCATTTCATAGAATAATCAACTCGTAGGTCACTTACTTTGTAGAATTTCTAATCAATCAATCACAGATTTTTGTTTCGAAGAAAATTTATTATTTTAATATTGATTTCATAGACTTTCAATTCAAATATACTTTATCCATATGTTATTTAGTTCATGGCAAACTTATTACTTAGGAAAATGTCTATTAGATTTTGATTCCCATGAATAAAAATCCCCATATCATCATTTCATAGAATAATGAACTCGCAGAATATTTATTTCGTGTTTTTTTGCTGATGATTCATATCTTAGAAGTTCAATTTTCATTATTGTTTAGTTAATATCAAACTATTTACCAAGAAAAACATTTTATCGAGTTGCAGTTTCTATGCTCTCAATTCATACCATACCATATTCATTTCATAGATACCAGTGCCGTGCCCTTACAGGGTTTGTGTTGGAACTTATTAGAAATTTAAGACCTTTGTACACATAAATGCATTTAATAAATGAATATGAATACCATAGACAAAATACATACCCTCATATAAAATCACAACACTGCGCTCTCAATAATAATGTAGGTAATTTGTAAACCTAACCTACAGTTTTCGGTTTTTGACCCATTTTCACAATACAAACCTAACCATACCTACAGTTTTCGGTTTTTTGACCCATTTCGGACACAATACAAACCTAGTGCAATAGTTAATTGGTACAAGCATAGTAATCGTTTTATATAACCAGACATTTAGAATTTCATTTTAGACACATTCTAGTTTTTTTTTTTCTTTTTTATTGACAATACTTATGGGATTATAATTATTTTAATTTTTTAAATGATGATTTTATCAATAATATTATACTTAAGTTAAATGATCTGATTAGGGTTTTTCTGAGCTTTCCCTAATCCTTGCAACAAATGTTGGATCATATTGTATGTCTCCCAGCAAAGACTTACTTCTCTCAACTGACAATTCGAAAGTGCTTGTACCTAGGCCTACTTGAATAAATAATATTTTGATTTTGATAACCTAACGTATAGTTTTCGGGTTTTGACCCATTTTGACGCCGCGCTCGCTCCGCTATACGTGGTCTTAATAATTAGATGCTGTAATTGCAGCTATTTTAATGATAAGCAAACCCCCCGCCAGGAGAGACGGGGGGGGGGGGGGGGGGAGGCTTTGTCTTTCTTGGCAGTCGTTTGCTTCTGTTAGGGTAGCAGTTTCAACTTAACCTAACATAGTTTTCTGACAGTCGTTCGGATTTTAAGATTCATTTATACATATTTCTAATATTTGATAATGTTATTATATAATAAAGTAAGATTTTATTTTTAAATTCATAGAATTGCGTTTTTATGATCATCATAAGATCCAAAACGAGTACATCAGGGGAAGTTTTAGAGTCGCGCCAATAATCGACAAAGCCAAAGAAAAACGCCTTAGATGGTACGTTCACGTCCAGAGACGCGAAGACGGCCACACAGTGAAACTGTCCTTGAACCTGCCTGTAACCCAACCACGCACCCGTGGAAGACCACCCGTCACTTGGCTGACGACATTCAAAAAGGCCTCAAAGAAGCTCAAATTGATATGAACGCCGCACAAAATCGTGCTCAGTGGAGGATGCGGACGAGGAGTAAATGGGAGTACCGGTCTAGGAGAAAGAAGAAGAATTGCGTTTCTATGACAAATGTTTCATGAAAGTAAATAGGCGTTGAAACAATAATAGTCAAAATAAAAATTCATGGACCAAATATTACATGAATCCTTTTTCTGCGAAACGAAATTCTATGAAATTTCTGTCTGTGAAATAAGGATACACCAAACATAATTTTACTGTTTCGTAAGTATGTTAATTAAAAAATATATAATATGAAATTTATTGAACTGTGTTTCTTTCAATGTTTCATTCAAGTAAATAGTCGATGAAACAATAATATTCGAAATAAAAATACAAGGACCAAACATTACATGAAACATTTTCTGTGAAATGAAATTCTATGAAAATTCTGTCTGCGAAACAAGGGAACACCGTTGAAAGGTCACGGGTGTAAAGGCTACATTTGTGGTTACGGTACATGACTGTTTTAGCTCAGCGGGGGTAACGTTGCCTGCCAAGCCGAAAGTTCTTTGTTCAAATCCCGGTAAGGTCAAATATTTGTGTGATGAGTAATAAATATTACTTTCTGAGTTTTGGATGTTTTGTATGTACATAATCTATCTATACTATTATAAGGATGTAAAAATGAAATGTCTGTACATTGAAGATATTTTCAAAAAAAAGATTGTTATGGACTATTTGGAGGTCATTCAAACGAAAAAATTTATGTATGTTTGTATGTGTTAATAGATATATTTACTTAATAGAAGGCGCCTGCAACTTCGTTCGCGGAGGAGAAACAATCATAACCCCTCTTTTTTTCTTTAGCATATTCGGGTAAAAAGTATCCTATAACTATTTGGAGATACCCAGCTACCGGTGTACCAAAAATAGTTGAAATCCGTTTAGCCGATTTATCGTGATGAGGCCACAACGACACATACAAACCTACAAACATACAAACATACATAAATACAAAAAAAAGATTTTTCATTTTAGTGACCTCAAAATAGTAAATAACAATCATTTTTTTGAAAATATCTTCAATGTACAGACATTTCATTTTTACAACTTTATAATAGCATAGATATCGTCGTCTCGTACTCATAATACAAGCCTTATTGAGCTTACCATAGGACTAGTTCCATTTGTGTAGAAATCGCCCCGTGATATCAAAAAAAAACAAAAGATCGTCCCATTGCTTGAGATTGCACTTCCAATAATTGACACTCTACTTGTACTGCAATGAATTACGGTTGCAGGTGCCAATTATTAGGACACTGTCCAGCACCTTACATACAAACAAAAAACACATTTTAATACGCCACGTGTTGGTATTCTAAGCCATGAAATTATCAAACCTGTAAAATTTAAATGAATAACATTGGTATGTGTGCATCGTTGCTTTACGAGTGCAATAATTGGGTCGAACGCATATTAATGTGAATTTGTTAAGTTAAAGTAAATTGGTAAGTAACGCTATTCTGTTTTTTTTAATGTGAAAACATAACACAGTCTTTTAAATAAATATTTATATTGATATACAAAGATCTAAGTAAAAAAGTAAAATAATTGCGATCCACTGCAGTCTAAGTCGGAAATGAATGGTCGTAACTATTTCGTTACTGAAGGTTGAGGATTAATTCGTTGCCAATCACAAGCAATCTGATAGTCCCATTAGACGGCTTGTCAATTAAAAAATATAAACATAAAACATTATAGTGATCACAGCGCCATCTCTCTCGTAAGCTTGATACTACTGACACAGCAGTTCAGCTTAAAGAATGCTGCGTAAACGCACGTTCTTAGAGTGCTGCTATAAGGTACTAAGCCTTTCAAAAATTAATAATACACAGGTCGTCAATAGCGTATCATTACCAAAAGTACATGATTAATTTGGCGTGAATCACAAGCGTTCTGATGTCTAATGGTTTCAGGACGCTCTTCCGGTATAACAGAGACGCTGGTTCGATTCCGGCTTAGACTACAATGGATCCAAATTAATGTTTTTTTCTACTCATAAATATCAATTTAGTATTTTTTAACAGACAGAAATGCATGGTCCAAAACAGAAACCAAATAATTTACTTTTACCGGGACACGGTTTTTAAAAGGTGGCATATCATACGTACGTAAGTTGTTTTAAATAAAAAATCATATTATGCTTTTTTATCTTCTATTACTTTTTTTACTTTTATAAGTTTTGATATTTTTTCTTGGAGAAATACGCATTGAATTCATACTTAAAAATATATTATTTAGGATAGGCTAAGTACAAATATTGTAATAGATGTAAGAGTTATTTAGAAAAATAGCTGACTGTTGAGTTTGTTTCGGCTTTCTTCTCAGCAGTGGTCTCCTCTTGGGAAATACCGTAGAGTCGGACTTGTAAAAGTGCCCTTGTGGCCTACTTACACAAAAAAGATCATTATTTTATTATAAATGAAAATACTCTTCAAATTTCGATACCAAATTTAAAGTAGGTGATACTCCCTTGATTGACACAATGTTGTTTTAAATAAATATGCAAAGCGAAATTGACCTTTTGCTCACTTATATAAATCTTTCTTAAACAAAACGGCAAAAACGTGACAAACTTTCATGAAAAGGGCTTCAAAATTCTTAGCAGACTTATATTGTTGGAAGTCCAGAAAAGCCCACATTTTATATAAGCAATGAGGATAATAAATGGGTCTTGTAACTTTCAATTACAGGTCTTGTACATTTTGACTATTTGCACATTATGTATACATGGTTGTAACAATATAACTATTTCGTAATATTTATTTATTTATATTTATTTATTTATTTAAACCTATAATAGGTCAGTAAGCTTCAACTGACCCCCGTACTAGTGTGTATCAGGGTGGGTCAGGATTCACCGTCCTTATCAATTATGATTTAATACTCATAAAGAATAGCATTAAGCATCTCAAAGTATAGTAAATGTGTGTGGGTACAATCATAAACCAATGCAACATAGCAACTTGCCCGCTGCGAGCGCAGTGATAAACGTACGCAAGCCTACGCTGAATATTTGATTTCTAGTACAATCTGCGTACTGTAACATTTGTCATAATGCACATATTTCATGATGTAGATTTTGCGTATGTACGTTGAGACTCTTTTTACATTATGCGTGCAGTTAGTTTTTTGCGTATTATAAATTTTCAGCCAAAGCGGCCAGACAGACTCCCAAGCGGTAACCATTTTTTTTGTAACTTGGTAATATTTTTGCAAGAGAATATAGAATGTAAAAATTCCAGATCTCCATTACATTTCACTTACCACAGAGGCATAAATGATCTTTATATTTTCTTAGAAAAAATCGACAAAAAGTCAGAATCTGACTTATGCTTCGAGAGCTCCGCAACTTTCACTTATCCTAATCGTAAAGAATCTGAAAAATGTTACAAAATTACAATTTTTACCTCAAAATTTCCCTTTATAGCACCAAAACTGAGTGGAAAAGTCATTTGAAGTTCAAATGATACCAGTCATTTTGGGTCCAAAAGTCCAACCCAATAAACAAAGCCCAACAAACAAACATCATTTCAAAGAATAGGCAACATTAATCTGAACATTTCATAATAAGCCACTAACAGTCGCTGTTCAATACTTTAGGTTTGGACTTTCAGTTGTTTTACTCAGGATTTATTCGAACAGATTATTACTGTTGACGTATTTCCGTTAGACATGATTTAATCCCCCTCCCCCCCCCTCCTTTCACCCTTCCCCCATAAAAATAGTTCTCTTTTTACTTTAAGCCATAAGCTTAGATATTCGCTTGCCAAAAAATAATATGAATGACCTGTAACAAATATTTATTAATGTTTCATTTGATGTCACACCGTTCGTTATCGATACGAGTAGGGTACCTAGTCAAGCCGAAAAATAGGCGGTTTATCGATCTAACGCGTCTTCGAGTGAAATTGAGAGCAATTAACATTAATGGATCTCGATTTATCGGTTTCAGTAGATAGCTTGGATATAAATTGGCCAGACAGACGTAATAAATGTGATTTATGTAGATTAGCAGCAAGGCAGTAAAACTTGTTGCTTGAACTTTTGCGATGGTAAAGGGCCCGACCAAGTGAAACGCTTAGAGGTAGGAATATAGCTGATATTTAACTAATACTTATTTTCTATTCATATTCCACCTACTCGTATTTTTACTACATGTTTGGGGTTCCGTATCTCAAAGGTCAAAATAAGCCTTATAGGATTACTTGTCAGTCTGTCCGTCACAGCCAATAACTTGCTCCGAAACTACTAGACTGATTGAGTTGAAAAAATTGGAATAAAAATGTAAGCCTGTGACAGAAAGGCGATCGTGTAACGTCAGATTTTTTTTTTAAATAAGGTGGCCACTTTTGGTAGTAAATTAGACATTAACATAAAATGAAAGGGCTTGTTGCGACAGTTTCTAATACATTATTTTTTATAATTTAAAATAAGTTTTAAAGTTAATTTTAGTGAAAAAGTAAGTGAAAAAATTTTTTTTTTATGGCATAGGGGCAAACGAGCAGACGGGTCGCCTGATGGTAAGCGATCACCGTCGCCCATAGACACTTTCATCACCAGAGGAGTCACAAGTGCGTTGCCGGCCTTTCAGGTGGGAGTATGCTTTTTTCTTGAAGGTTTGAAGATTGCATCGGTCCGGAAACACTGCATGCGGCAATTTATTCCACAGTTCAGTCGTGCGAGGCAGGAAATTTCTCGAAAAACGCACAGTTGTGGACTGCCAACCATCTAAGTGGTGAGGATGGAAATATTGTCGCGTAGGACGATGGCGGAAAGATGCAGCTGCGATCAACCCGAACAATTCCTCGGAACACTCTCCGTTATACAAGCGATAGAAAATGCAGAGCGAGGCTACATCTCTACGCAGTGCCAAGGAGTCAAGCTGATCTGAAATGATGAATGCGGTCTAGAGGGAGAAGCTGGTACTGTGGAGCCCCAGCCCACACATGAGAACAGTATTCCATGTGCGGGCGGACCTGTGCCTTGTAAAGCTGTAGGAGGTGGCCCGGAGTAAAATACTGTCTCGATCTGTTGATCACGCCGAGCTTCTTAGAGGCTAATTTGGCCTTACCCTCTAGATGGCCGCGGAACTGGACTTCACTCGATATATCGACGCCAAGGATTCCGACAGTGGCTGTTGCAGTTAGTTCTGGAGTATTCTCAAAACGAGGTGATGCAACAAACGCTGACTTTTTAGTGGTGAAAGCGCAAACCTGTGTCTTTGTAGGGTTAAAACGGACTAAATTAAGTCGACCCCTAATCTGAAACTTCTTTTAGGGTAGTTTCAACTTCAGACACAAGTTTGTTACGGCTCTCGATGACGATATCCCGAGAAATATTGGCGCGGCCAGTGTAGGAGGCATCACCCGTGCTATCATCCGCATAACAGTGAATGCCACAAATTTGCAGCATATCGTTGATATGCAGAAGGAACAGCGTGGGCGATAACACAGCCTTTAGGGACACCAGTATTCACAGACATGGATTCAGAGCACGCACCGTCAACTACAACCTTTATGCATCTGTCTGTTAGAAAGCTTTCGCATAATTTCTCGGGAAGCCCATAAGATGGAAGCTTCGTAAGAAGTGCTTTGTGCCAAACTCGATCAAAAGCCTTCGCCATGTCCAAGCTAACCGCTAATGCTTCGCCCTTAGTCTCGATCGCCTTTGCCCAACGATGTGTCAGGTAAACCAGAAGGTCACCAGCTGAGCGACCTCTACGGAAACCATATTGTTGGTCACTAAGCAGTTGGTGGTCCTCTAGGTACCGAAGGAGCTGGCTGTTGATAATGGACTCTATTATCTTCGAGAACAGGGAGGTTATAGCTATCGGCCTGAAGTTGGATGGGTTTGAGCGGTCACCTTTTTTAGGGATCGGGTGCACCAAAGCTGACTTCCATGAGATCGGGACTACGCCAGAAGAGTAAGAGAGCCGAAAAAGACGCGTTAAAACTGGTGCCAACTCTGGAGCGCACGTCTTCAACACAATAGGGGGAATTCCATCCGGCCCGCTCGACTTATGAACATCGAGGGAAAGAAGCGCTTTACTGACCACTGAACACTGACCTATGGTGGAAACAGACATCCAGCATATGCTATATTGTCGCGGTATTGTCGGCGGCTCGTGTCCCCCATCATCCAAAGTCGAGCTGGATGCAAATAGTTTGCCCAAGAGATCGGCTTTCTCCTTTGCGTCGTGGGCCAACGAATCATTTCCCATATCTAAAGGTGGAAAAGACGGCGTGCAGAAATTTCCCTGGACAGCCTTGGCAAGAGAACAGAACGCACGAGTTCCCGAAGTTTCTCGCCAATTCTGCGAATGTGCAACGACTTCGCTCTGGCAATATCCTTTTTGAAGGATCTGGAGCCAAAGTTAAACTCCTTTTTTAACGCGCTCCTCGCTCAGGAATGATTTTTCCTGAGCATGGAAGCCCAGAGAGGGATTCTCCAGCGCTAGCGCAGCTGGTACCCTCCTGGGGTATTCTATTTTTCAACTGCGTTATCATTAGGGGGGGTGGGGAGGTTGGGCCTCCGGTACCCTCACTCGGCGAAACGCAAGTTTTGCTTCACGCCAGTTTTCTGTGAGGCCGTGGTATCTCTCCGGTCGAGCCGGCCCATTCGTGCCGAAGCTTAGCTCTCCCACGGTAAAATTGAACGTTTACCTCTTTATTTCTGAAACTTATAGGCAAACAACAATTTGGCAAAAAATGAGAACATGTTCTTTCTCTATACATTAAAGGAAAACCTATAAGAAGCCTATGGTACTTTTGATAACATAGGAAATTTATCGTTATTTATCTATGTCAGAATCCAGTAAATAACGTACTGGATTTTAACTAGTTAACGTAAGTTTTCTGTTTTAATGCACTTATATATTTCTATTGAACCAGTTTGAGACCCTGGGAACAGGTGACTTGGGACGAAGAATAGTTTTTATCCAGAAAACCATCATCAATCGCTTCGCGGGGCTTCTATTTCCGCTCCGAGGGACGTAAGGTAACTAATCGTAATCAGGATAAAGATGGTATGGTTCCAGGTTTTTTCATGCGTTTCTTAAATTCAGTTATTGAAATCAAAATTCTACAAGATGAGATTCGGCGATTCAGTCCTAATTGAATTTTTAAATTTTTCCCCCGCTTCGCCCGCATACTGTTTTATTCATCACATGGAAATTACGCATTTTTACAGGATAAAAACTATCATATGTGCTTTTTAGAGTCTCAAACTATCTCTATATTAAATTTCATCTGTTTTCATTCAAATTATTTTGGTACTGGCATACAGATTTACTTTCTCATTTATAATATTAATAAGGTATAGTATGGACCTTAATCGAGCGCGTAGTTACCGAAACCATCATGGGCCCATCTACTGTGTTACGCTTACTTCTTGTAACTTACGCCCTTATATAAATCTTCATAAAATATTACCATTTCATTGGATAGTTAGAGAATTATTTTTTATTACTTTCCTTGGTTTTTAATCCTCAGACAAATATTTCGTAAAAGTTATCAAAGTGATGGATTTCAAGAAAGTCAGTTGTAAGAATAAGTCTTAACCTACAATTAACAATTATTCTGAAAACTTTCTGATTAACCTTTTGGAACCCCAGGTCCTCACTTGAGGACTCATTTTCATTAATCTGGTATCCAGGAGGTAAAACGACCATTTATTTAGAACCTGGCTTCGAGCCGGGTAGTTGTGGTTAGGTCTCATTACCACCAATCGGATTCAATGGGGGGCAGCGTCAACCCACACACGGGATTGCCTTAGTCACTTAAGAGTTGTGTTGGGACGCAGTGTGTTGGACGTGGACGGTATTTTGGGGATTTTAATTAAAACAATACTTTTTCTTTCTTCATAATGCAGGAGCTTTTTTCATAAGCTAATTTATTCAGATATTGGTATGTCAGAAGTGAGTGTAGAACTAACTATTCCCACTACTTGATCTTTTGATCATGGCGCAATTAGTGGGATGTATCGACTATATTAGTGGTATGTATCGACTAATTAGCTTTTGATGAGAAGGAGATGGAGATATTCTTTATTTCAATCAACACATGCGATCTCGCTTGTACAATGTGATTAGTACAAGATAGTAAATATACACATTATATTATTAATTATAATTACAAGTTCAATTGGTATATAGAAAGTATATAAGAGGTATATAAATCAATATGTACTTAAAACTATTACAATAAATGATGTACAAGAGTGAAATGATTCATATTACAATAATTCGTCATGATTAAATTTATACAATAATTCGATTTTTTAAGCCTATACATAATATACTATTTACAACTTATTATCTACTCTCGACACAGTGCGCGAAGCACAAAAACTGCGAAGGTTAACACATTCACTGCGAGGAACCCGCCTAGCGGGTGCTTTGCTCGTAAACGCACAGGTACCTTGCGTTTCCCCGTAATTAGAACTAAGTGCGTAGCGCTACGAAAAGAATGGCAGCGAGAGTGTTAAAACAACCTATTGGACACAAAAAAGTGAACTAGAAATATCAAAATTCAAAAATAATCTGGTAGTTACCAATGGATACATTTTCAGAAGGCGATTCAAAATATTAAAATGACTTAGTCCGATTTCAATGAATTTTTATTACACTAAACTTTTTTGCCCTAAATTATACACAATATCAATATTTTACTTCTTATAACCATTTTTACAGGCCTGAATAATCCTCAGCAAACAAGCTTTGGGGTTTAAATATTATTGTAATGGGATCTTTCCATTTTGCCGATAGAAGTTTTACTAATCCCATAGAATTATCATTTGGTCGAGATTTTTTTTGACGACAATTCGAACCGGAAGACGCAGCTTGCAGTGTTGGTACGAGTACAGACTTATGAAGATTTGCCTGTGAGAGTCAAAGAAGGAAAAAATTGCTCGTAGAACCGATGGCCGCTGGGGCCACAACAAGATTGATCGCACCGATTGAGGGAGGCGCACGACCGGTCGTTATGGAGATGCCTTTGTCCAGCGTAATACGATTTCAACTAAATATTTGGTACTCGTAGAAATCACAAGATAACCATATTAACGTCTGTGTAATAAGAACGTTTAAGCCAGCTTCGAAACAAATTACGAAGTTTGGTGCGATTTACATTACAAGTTTATGAAAATGCATTATAATCTCTCAATATGGTCCCAGTTTTTTAATCATATGATCATAGAAATATTTAAGAGTTTTTAATTCAGTTATAAGTATAGTGTTTTAAGCGGTTTGTCTAGACAAGTACACTATTAAATTATTGCTTTAGATCCGAGGAGCCCAAAGGAGTTTCAAAGACTTACTTCAACGCTAAATCATAAAGCAGAAACCACTTATCTAACAATGTTTTTCCTTGTTCTAGCGGTGTCAGTGTCGGTAGACGTGTGGACGCTGGTTGCTATCTCCTTGGAGCGGTACTTCGCGATCTGCCGGCCTCTGAAGTCCCGCAAGTGGCAGACCCAATGCCACGCCTACAAGATGATAGCGATGGTGTGGTTGATGTCAGTAATGCTCAACTCTCCAATCCTCATCGCCTCTACACTTCAACCAATGAAAGGGAATGGTAAGAAGCTCTTGCACTTATTTGAGTATGTCCCAGTAGATAAATGAAATGAAATCGTTTAATTCAGGCAACATGGCTCAAAGGTAAGGTCAGGTGGGGTAAGGGAAACATAATTTATTTCGTGGGCAAAGAGAATCCATGCCAAACTCTATTTCTATTGACACATATCATTATGTCAGTTTTCAGTATCAAATTTACAACGTTTATCTTACCACGGTGTTTTTCTTACCCCACCTGTCCTCGTAAATAAAATTGTAACAGTAAAAAGCAACTAAACGGCACTTTTTAAACAGCGATGTGTTTGCGTTCGATTCGAGGTTTCATGTCAGCCGACCGCGGAACCGCCGGAACATGACACCTTTCGGCCAGAATTCATCCTTTGTATAGGCCGCTGTTGGAACTCTCACCATAAAATAATAAAATTTCATGTTGTGGCGAAACTCCAACTTCACGACCCTCAGGATGACTCTAGTCTTTACACGTACATACTCTACAATCTCCTCAGCTTTCGTTTAGTAAAGTAGAAATGGTATATATCGGAGATGGTACATACAAGGGAAAACTAAAAGTTTCAAAAATATGTGCAAACCAATTCTGTCATAGTGATAAGGTTTGGGTATATTATATTATACTCGTATTATATTTATAAGATTCTGTAAGGTTCACTTATCCTTGACAGGACACTGTTACTGCATTCTTTGATTTCTGGGAGTTGGGTGCTTGTTCTCTCGAGCAACACTTCAAATTTACGCACAAGCTTAACGCACTTTCGTTGCGGCACATTTTAGAAACGCGCGTTTTTCATTCCATAGAGCTGTGTACTGGCTTGCGTGCTTATTGCGTTTGAATTGAAGCAACGCGTGTCCACGGCACGTTTGAAAAACGCGGTATGCAGGCCCTTATAGGGTATGAATTTTTTTTTGACTCAATTTGTTGCAGTGTGGGTCGTTGTGAGGATATTGGAAGTCTTCTTGTTCGAGGGGTGTTTCTCTATCTGCCACTGTCTGTAATCATTAAGATGATAGATGTCACTAAAGTTCAGAAAGTGGCAGACACAGTGCCACAAGAACGAGATGATAGTCATGGTGTGGCTGATGTCTATATCGTTCATCATTACCATCATCATTCTATTTGCGTCCACAACATTTTCAGCACACTAAAAGAGAAGGTTTCCCATTTTAAATGACAATGAAAGACGTGATCCTCATTCCTCAAAATATATTTCAAATATTGTATTTGTCTTAAGCTTTAATTGTACCGGGTTTGCAATAAAAAAGGGGAAAAAATAGAGGGACCCCTGGTAAGTCTGTCTCCATGGTTGGTTGTCACAGCAGCCGTAATGGACTATGAACCGGTGTCGATAGATCGCGATAGCTATATCTCCCTCGTAGATAAAGCTCTCGCGATCTTTTGACACCGGACGATGAACTTATTTTTATTTACAGTTATCTGTTATGGCCGTCGTGTGATAACCAACTCTTGAGACCCTTACCCGGTCTGCCCTATCAATTTATTTTGTGAATAAATTTTCGGTCAATTCAAGCTTTTTCCAGAGATTACAACTTTTTAAGAAAAACGGTTTCCGAATCCTTGATTTATGTCTGAATCAATTCCGTAATCCTACCTCAGGACTTGCTGTGAAAGATGAGGATCGGCGTATTTCCGTATCAATCTCAATTTATACTAGGCCTGTAGTCTTTACTCAGAAAAATCTATCCCGAGAGATTTTACTTGGCTTTTTCGAATCTGCGATGCGTGGTACCTATTTTATTTTACGAAATACAGTCACGCCACTACACAATATATTCCTCAAGGATTATAATATACTACTAGAGGGTGCCCGCAACTTTGTTCGCGGAGCAGAAAAAGTCAAAACCCAACTTTTTTTCTTCAGCGTAGTACCAAAAATTGTTAAAATCTGTTTAGCCAATTTTGCGTGACGAAGCCACAACGACACCTACAAAGAATCCAAAAAATATATTTGTCGTTTCGGTGACCTCCTAATAGTCCGGTACAATCATTAAAAAAAAAAAAAAACTTCAATGTACAGTCATTTCATTTTTACAACTTTATAATAGTATAGATATATCCAAGACACTATTTCGCCGGGAAGCAAAGGAACTAGATGTAATTCATTAATGTAATAGCATTGTCACTGTAAGCTTTTCGCTGACGTTAAAAGAATATACGGCATCATGATCTACTAATCTTTAAGGTGCGTCCACATTTGTATCATTTGCCCGTATCAGATCATCGTTGCGTAGCATGATCGCGTGTCACGATCACGCGTTTGGACGTTGCGCCGATCCGATCACTCGAAATCCATTTGCTACGCGTATCACACACTTGTATCGGAAGAGTGCGGCATTATCGGCGCGCCGACAGTAAGCGTCCAAGCAGCGCGATACGCAGTGATGCTACGGCACGGTGATCGGATACGAGCAAATGATACAAGTGTAGACGCACCTTTAGAGAATGATTGAGAAAAAAAACTAACCTGATCAGTGGGTCATTTTCTTATTCCACTTCAAACTTATTTTCCGTTAAATCATGCTTGGGTAAAGTAATAAATAAGTCACTGCAATGTTAATTGTATATTATTCTTAACTTAAACATCATTAATTTGTCGCATGTTTACGTAAATAAAAATGGCCAAGTCCGAGTCGTATTCGCGCCCCGGGGGTTCCGTACAAAGTATACTCTAAAAACGGCTCCTATGAAAATATAGTGTTAGCAAGACGAGTGTGAAGTTAGCAGCCTAAAGTTAGCAGCCCAAGATAACCCAACCAAATGAAGAAGTCTTGCTGGATTTCTACAAAAATGTCAAAAAATACGTATTATTAATGACAAGTCAAAAGTGATTCGCATAGAATTTAATTTTTCACCTTTTGCCGGACGCATTAAAGTGCGAAATATACTCAAATACCACAAAAATCGTTGGTCAGCTAACTTCACAAACCTGGCAGCCCAATTTCAGTGATTAATTACAATCCCGACATGAAGATGTCTAGATTACACTTTTTATCTACATTGATTAGAAGCCTTAAAATTGCTTTCTAATAAATTGCATCGTGTAAACATTGAAAAGAGCTGCTTCTGTCGAAATAAGAGAAACTACACAAATAGAAAATAACCTTAAATTTTCGAAGATTTATATAGGCGAATAAACCGTAATTTTCAATGATTTCAATATTAAGGACCATTTTAAATACGTTCTTGCTAAAAGCTCTAGAGAATGAGCTTTTAGAAACAATATACAGTGCTAACTTACCACGATTACTACAGCCACTGTGGGCCAAGTTAAGTGACTAGCCTAACTTACGGCCGGCTAGTCACCATTAAACAGTACTTTTGACCGATATCAAGATAACAGACCTCTTTTGCAGGAGACAGTTAAAAGCAATAAGGAGTTAGCTATCAGAAACTGATTTTAAAACTCACTGAATTTGCCAAGGTTACTAAAGAATCTGCAGCTGATAGAAAGTTAGCAGCCTAAAATGATTTTCAAGCCAATAAAGATTTTCAACAACTTGAAGACAAAAGACCACTTTGAATTGAAAGTTTTTAAAAGCTTTGAAGGTAAAGCTTTCTAAAACAGCTTTAAAAACTGACTTGACGAAATTACAACAGCTTTTGTGGACAAGAACAAATCAGTGGCCTAACTTTCTGTAATAGGTTATCTAATAAACCGTTATTTTAATTGAGACCAAGGTGAAAGACCACTCCGGCGTGGATGTCGCTAAAAGCTCTAGTGCATTAGCTTTCAGAAACAGTATACAAAGCTCACTTGCCGAGATTACTACTACCTCTGTGAGCCAGGCTAAGTTAGCAGCCTAAATTACTGCCGACCAGTAGGTATTAAAAAGTAAGTTTGACCGATATCACGATGACAGACCACTTTTAAAAGAAAACAGTTAGTAGCAAAAAGGTGTTAGCTATCAGAAACTGCGTTTGGACCTCACTTGCAAAAATATAACAGAATCTGCAGCTGATAGAAAGTTAGCAGCCTTAACTGATTTTCATAACAATTGTAATTTTCACCAACCTTAAGACAAATAGCCACATTGAACTGCCAATTTTCAAAAGCTCTGTAGATAAAACTTTCCAAAATAGCTTTAAGAACTGACTTGCCGAAATTACTAGAGCTTTTGTGGGCAAGATCAAGTCAGCGGCCTAACTCTCTGTGGTAGTTTATCTAATAAACCGTTATTTTAATTGAGACCAAGATGAAAGACCACTCCAGCGTGGATGTCGCTTAAAGCTCTAGTGCATTAACTTTCAGAAACTGTATACAAAGCTAACTTGCCGAGATTACTACTGCCTCTGTGAGCCAGGCTAAGTTAGCAGCCTAAATTACTGCCGACCAGTAGCTATTAAAAAGTAAGTTTGACCGATATCAAGATGACAGACCACTTTAAAAAAAAAACAGTTAGTAGCAAAAAGGTGTTAGCTATCAGAAAATGCTTTTGGATCTCACTTGCAAAAAATATTACAGAATCTGCAGCTGATAGAAAGTGAGCAGCCTTAACCGATTTTCATAACAATTGTAATTTTCACCAACCTTAAGACAAATAGCCACATTAAACTGCCAATTTTTGAAAGCTCTGAAGATAAAGCTTTCCAAAAGAGCTTTGAGAACTGACTTGCCGAAATTAGTAGAGCTTTTGTGAACAAGACCAAGTCAGCAGCCTAACTCTCTGTGGAAGGTTATCTAATAAACCGTTATTTTAATTGAGACCAAGATGAAAGACCACTCCGGCGTGGATGTCGCTTAAAGCTCTAGTGCATTAGCTTTCAGAAACAGTATACAAAGCTAACTTGCCGAGATTACTACTACCTCTGAGAGCCAGGCTAAGTTAGCAGCCTACATTACTGTCGACTAGTAGCTATTAAAAAGTAATTGTGACCGCTATCAAGATGCCAGACCACTTTAAAAAGAATACAGTTAAAAGCAAAATAGTGTAAGCTATCAGAAAACGCTTTTGGATCTCACTTGCAAAAAATATTACAGAATCTGCAGCTGATAGAAAGTTAGCAGCCTTAACTGATTTTTATAACAATTGTAATTTTCACCAACCTTAAGATGAATAGCCACATTGAACTGCCAATTTTTGAAAGCTCTGAAGATAAAACTTTCTAAAATAGCTTTGAGAACTGACTTGCCGAAATTACTAGAGCTTTTGTGGGCAATACCAAGTCAGCGGCCTAACTCTCTATGATAGGTTATCTAATAAACCGTTATTTTAATTGAGACCAAGATGAAAGACCACTCCGGCTTGGATGTCGCTAAAAGCTCTAGTGAATTAGCTTTCAGAAACAGTATACAAAGCTAACTTGCCGAGATTACTACTGCCTCTGTGAGCCAGGCTAAGTTAGCAGCCTAAATTTTTGCCGACTAGTAGCTATTAAAAAGTAATTGTGACCGATATCAAGATGACAGACCACTTTTAAAAGAAAACAGTTAGTAGCAAAAAGGTGTTAGCTATCAGAAACTGCTTTTGGACCTCACTTGCAAAATTGTTACAGAATCTGCAGCTGATAGAAAGTTAGCAGCCTTAACTGATTTTCATAACAATTGTAATTTTCACCAACCTTAAGACAAATAGCCACATTGAACTGCCAATTTTTGAAAGCTCTGAAGACAAAGCTTTCCAAAAGAGCTTTGAGAACTGACTTGCCGAAATTAGTAGAGCTTTTGTGGACAAGACCAAGTCAGCAGCCTAACTCTCTGTGGTAGGTTATCTAATAAACCGTTATTTTAATTGAGACCAAGATGAAAGACCACTCCAGCGTGGATGTCGCTTAAAGCTCTAGTGCATTAGCTTTCAGAAACAGTATACAAAGCTAACTTGCCGAGATTACTACTGCCTCTGTGAGCCAGGCTAAGTTAGCAGCCTATATTACTGCCGACTAGTAGCTATTAAAAAGTAATTGTGACCGCTATCAAGATGCCAGACCACTTGTAACAGAAAACAGTTAAAAGCAAAATAGTGTTAGCTATCAGAAAATGCTTTTGAATCTCACTTGCAAAAAATATTACAGAATCTGCAGCTGATAGAAAGTTAGCAGCCTTAACTGATTTTCATAACAATTGTAATTTTCACCAACCTTAAGACAAATAGCCACATTAAACTGCCAATTTTTGAAAGCTCTGAAGATAAAGCTTTCCAAAAGAGCTTTGAGAACTGACTTGCCGAAATTAGTAGAGCGTTTGTGGACAAGACCAAGTCAGCAGCCTAACTCTCTGTGGTAGGTTATCTAATAAACCGTTATTTTAATTGAGACCAAGATGAAAGACCACTCCAGCGTGGATGTCGCTTAAAGCTCTAGTGCATTAGCTTTCAGAAACAGTATACAAAGCTAACTTGCCGAGATTACTACTGCCTCTGTGAGCCAGGCTAAATTAGCAGCCTAAATTTTTGCCGACCAGTAGCTATTAAAAAGTAATTGTGACCGATATCAAGATGCCAGACCACTTTAGAAAGAAAATAGTTAAAAGCAAAATAGTGTAAGCTATCAGAAAATGCTTTTGGATCTCACTTGCAAAAAATATTTCAGAATCTGCAGCTGATAGAAAGTTAGCAGCCTTAACTGATTTTCATAACAATTGTAATTTTCACCAACCTTAAGACAAATAGCCACATTAAACTGCCAATTTTTGAAAGCTCTGAAGATAAAGCTTTCCAAAAGAGCTTTGAGAACTGACTTGCCGAAATTAGTAGAGCTTTTGTGGACAAGACCAAGTCAGCAGCCTAACTCTCTGTGGTAGGTTATCTAATAAACCGTTATTTTAATTGAGACCAAGATGAAAGACCACTCCAGCGAGGATGTCGCTTAAAGCTCTAGTGCATTAGCTTTCAGAAACAGTATACAAAGCTAACTTGCCGAGATTACTACTGCCTCTGTGAGCCAGGCTAAATTAGCAGCCTAAATTTTTGCCGGCGAGTAGCTATTAAAAAGTAATTGTGACCGATATCAAGATGCCAGACAACTTTAGAAAGAAAATAGTTAAAAGCAAAATAGTGTAAGCTATCAGAAAATGCTTTTGGATCTCACTTGCAAAAAATATTACAGAATCTGCAGCTGATAGAAAGTTAGCAGCCTTAACTGATTTTCATAACAATTGTAATTTTCACCAACCTTAAGACAAATAGCCACATTAACCTGCCAATTTTTGAAAGCTCTGAAGATAAAGCTTTCCAAAAGAGCTTTGAGAACTGACTTGCCGAAATTAGTAGAGCTTTTGTGGACAAGACCAAGTCAGCAGCCTAACTCTCTGTGGTAGGTTATCTAATAAACCGTTATTTTAATTGAGACCAAGATGACAGACCACTCCAGCGTGGATGTCGCTTAAAGCTCTAGTGCATTAGCTTTCAGAAACAGTATACAAAGCTAACTTGCCGAGATTACTACTGACTCTGTGAGCCAGGCTAAGTTAGCAGCCTAAATTACTGCCGACTAGTAGCTATTAAAAAGTAATTGTGACCGCTATCAAGATGCCAGACCAATTTAAAAAGAATATAGTTAAAAGCAAAATAGTGTAAGCTATCAGAAAACACTTTTGGATCTCACTTGCAAAAAATATTACAGAATCTGCAGCTGATAGAAAGTTAGCAGCCTTAACTGATTTTTATAACAATTGTAATTTTCACCAACCTTAAGATGAATAGCCACATTGAACTGCCAATTTTTGAAAGCTCTGAAGATAAAACTTTCTAAAATAGCTTTGAGAACTGACTTGCCGAAATTACTAGAGCTTTTGTGGGCAATACCAAGTCAGCGGCCTAACTCTCTATGATAGGTTATCTAATAAACCGTTATTTTAATTGAGACCAAGATGAAAGACCACTCCGGCTTGGATGTCGCTAAAAGCTCTAGTGCATTAGCTTTCAGAAACAGTATACAAAGCTAACTTGCCGAGATTACTACTGCCTCTGTGAGCCAGGCTAAGTTAGCAGCCTAAATTTTTGCCGACTAGTAGCTATTAAAAAGTAATTGTGACCGATATCAAGATGACAGACCACTTTTAAAAGAAAACAGTTAGTAGCAAAAAGGTGTTAGCTATCAGAAACTGCTTTTGGACCTCACTTGCAAAATTGTTACAGAATCTGCAGCTGATAGAAAGTTAGCAGCCTTAACTGATTTTCATAACAATTGTAATTTTCACCAACCTTAAGACAAATAGCCACATTGAACTGCCAATTTTTGAAAGCTCTGAAGACAAAGCTTTCCAAAAGAGCTTTGAGAACTGACTTGCCGAAATTAGTAGAGCTTTTGTGGACAAGACCAAGTCAGCAGCCTAACTCTCTGTGGTAGGTTATCTAATAAACCGTTATTTTAATTGAGACCAAGATGAAAGACCACTCCAGCGTGGATGTCGCTTAAAGCTCTAGTGCATTAGCTTTCAGAAACAGTATACAAAGCTAACTTGCCGAGGTTACTACTGCCTCTGTGAGCCAGGCTAAGTTAGCAGCCTAAATTACTGCCGACTAGTAGCTATTAAAAAGTAATTGTGACCGCTATCAAGATGCCAGACCACTTGTAACAGAAAACAGTTAAAAGCAAAATAGTGTTAGCTATCAGAAAATGCTTTTGAATCTCACTTGCAAAAAATATTACAGAATCTGCAGCTGATAGAAAGTTAGCAGCCTTAACTGATTTTCATAACAATTGTAATTTTCACCAACCTTAAGACAAATAGCCACATTAAACTGCCAATTTTTGAAAGCTCTGAAGATAAAGCTTTCCAAAAGAGCTTTGAGAACTGACTTGCCGAAATTAGTAGAGCTTTTGTGGACAAGACCAAGTCAGCAGCCTAACTCTCTGTGGTAGGTTATCTAATAAACCGTTATTTTAATTGAGACCAAGATGAAAGACCACTCCAGCGTGGATGTCGCTTAAAGCTCTAGTGCATTAGCTTTCAGAAACAGTATACAAAGCTAACTTGCCGAGGTTACTACTGCCTCTGTGAGCCAGGCTAAGTTAGCAGCCTAAATTACTGCCGACTAGTAGCTATTAAAAAGTAATTGTGACCGCTATCAAGATGCCAGACCACTTGTAACAGAAAACAGTTAAAAGCAAAATAGTTTTAGCTATCAGAAAATGCTTTTGAATCTCACTTGCAAAAAATATTACAGAATCTGCAGCTGATAGAAAGTTAGCAGCCTTAACTGATTTTCATAACAATTGTAATTTTCACCAACCTTAAGACAAATAGCCACATTAAACTGCCAATTTTTGAAAGCTCTGAAGATAAAGCTTTCCAAAAGAGCTTTGAGAACTGACTTGCCGAAATTAGTAGAGCTTTTGTGGACAAGACCAAGTCAGCAGCCTAACTCTCTGTGGTAGGTTATCTAATAAACCGTTATTTTAATTGAGACCAAGATGACAGACCACTCCAGCGTGGATGTCGCTTAAAGCTCTAGTGCATTAGCTTTCAGAAAAAGTATACAAAGCTAACTTGCCGAGATTACTACTGCCTCTGTGAGCCAGGCTAAATTAGCAGCCTAAATTTTTGCCGACGAGTAGCTATTAAAAAGTAATTGTGACCGATATCAAGATGACAGACCACTTTTAAAAGAAAACAGTTAGTAGCAAAAAGGTGTTAGCTATCAGAAACTGCTTTTGGACCTCACTTGCAAAATTGTTACAGAATCTGCAGCTGATAGAAAGTTAGCAGCCTTAACTGATTTTCATAACAATTGTAATTTTCACCAACCTTAAGACAAATAGCCACATTGAACTGCCAATTTTTGAAAGCTCTGAAGACAAAGCTTTCCAAAAGAGCTTTGAGAACTGACTTGCCGAAATTAGTAGAGCTTTTGTGGACAAGACCAAGTCAGCAGCCTAACTCTCTGTGGTAGGTTATCTAATAAACCGTTATTTTAATTGAGACCAAGATGAAAGACCACTCCAGCGTGGATGTCGCTTAAAGCTCTAGTGCATTAGCTTTCAGAAACAGTATACAAAGCTAACTTGCCGAGATTACTACTGCCTCTGTGAGCCAGGCTAAGTTAGCAGCCTAAATTACTGCCGACTAGTAGCTATTAAAAAGTAATTGTGACCGCTATCAAGATGCCAGACCACTTGTAACAGAAAACAGTTAAAAGCTAAATAGTGTTAGCTATCAGAAAATGCTTTCGAATCTCACTTGCAAAAAATATTACAGAATCTGCAGCTGATAGAAAGTTAGCAGCCTTAACTGATTTTCATAACAATTGTAATTTTCACCAACCTCAAGACAAAAAGCCACATTGAACTGCCAATTTTTGAAAGCTCTGAAGATAAAGCTTTCCAAAAGAGCTTTGAGAACTGACTTGCCGAAATTACTAGAGCTTTTGTGGACAAGACCAAGTCAGCAGCCTAACTCTGTGGTAGTTTATCTAATAAACCGTTATTTTAATTGAGACCAAGATGAAAGACCACTCCGGCGTAGATGTCGCTTAAAGCTCTAGTGCATTAGCTTTCAGAAACAGTATACAAAGCTAACTTGCCGAGATTACTACTGCCTCTGTGAGCCAGGCTAAATTAGCAGCCTAAATTTTTGCCGACCAGTAGCTATTAAAAAGTAATTGTGACCGATATCAAGATGCCAGACCACTTTAGAAAGAAAATAGTTAAAAGCAAAATAGTGTAAGCTATCAGAAAATGCTTTTGGATCTCACTTGCAAAAAATATTACAGAATCTGCAGCTGATAGAAAGTTAGCAGCCTTAACTGATTTTCATAACAATTGTAATTTTCACCAACCTTAAGACAAATAGCCACATTAAACTGCCAATTTTTGAAAGCTCTGAAGATAAAGCTTTCCAAAAGAGCTTTGAGAACTGACTTGCCGAAATTAGTAGAGCTTTTGTGGACAAGACCAAGTCAGCAGCCTAACTCTGTGGTAGTTTATCTAATAAACCGTTATTTTAATTGAGACCAAGATGAAAGACCACTCCAGCGTGGATGTCGCTTAAAGCTCTAGTGCATTAGCTTTCAGAAACAGTATACAAAGCTAACTTGCCGAGATTACTACTGCCTCTGTGAGCCAGGCTAAATTAGCAGCCTAAATTTTTGCCGACCAGTAGCTATTAAAAAGTAATTGTGACCGATATCAAGATGCCAGACCACTTTAGAAAGATAATAGTTAAAAGCAAAATAGTGTAAGCTATCAGAAAATGCTTTTGGATCTCACTTGCAAAAAATATTACAGAATCTGCAGCTGATAGAAAGTTAGCAGCCTTAACTGATTTTCATAACAATTGTAATTTTCACCAACCTTAAGACAAATAGCCACATTAAACTGCCAATTTTTGAAAGCTCTGAAGATAAAGCTTTCCAAAAGAGCTTTGAGAACTGACTTGCCGAAATTAGTAGAGCTTTTGTGGACAAGACCAAGTCAGCAGCCTAACTCTGTGGTAGTTTATCTAATAAACCGTTATTTTAATTGAGACCAAGATGAAAGACCACTCCAGCGTGGATGTCGCTTAAAGCTCTAGTGCATTAGCTTTCAGAAACAGTATACAAAGCTAACTTGCCGAGATTACTACTGTCTCTGTGAGCCAGGCTAAGTTAGCAGCCTAAATTACTGCCGACCAGTAGCTATTAAAAAGTAAGATTGACCGATATCAAGATGACAGACCACTTTTAAAAAAGCAGTTAGTAGCAAAAAGGTGTTAGCTATCAGAAACTGCGTTTGGACCTCACTTGCAAAAATATTACAGAATCTGCAGTTGATAGAAAGTTAGCAGCCTTAACTGATTTTCATAACAATTGTAATTTTCACCAACCTTAAGACAAATAGCCACATTGAACTGCCAATTTTTGAAAACTCTGAAGATAAAACTTTCCAAAATAGCTTTGAGAACTGACTTGCCGAAATTACTAGAGCTTTTGTGGGCAAGACCAAGTCAGCGGCCTAACTCTCTGTGGTAGGTTATCTAATAAACCGTTATTTTAATTGAGACCAAGATGAAAGGCCACTCCGGCTTGGATGTCGCTAAAAGCTCTAGTGCATTAGCTTTCAGAAACAGTATACAAAGCTAACTTGCCGAGATTACTACTGCCTCTGTGAGCCAGGCTAAGTTAGCAGCCTAAATTACTGCCGACTAGTAGCTATTAAAAAGTAATTGTGACTGCTATCAAGATGCCAGACCACTTTAAAAAGAATACAGTTAAAAGCAAAATAGTGAAAGCTATCAGAAAATGCTTTTGGATCTTACTTGCAAAAAATATTACAGTATCTGCAGCTGATAGAAAGTTAGCAGCCTTAACTGATTTTCATAACAATTGTAATTTTCACCAACCTTAAGACAAATAGCCACATTGAACTGCCAATTTTTGAAAGCTCTGAAGATAAAACTTTCTAAAATAGCTTTGAGAACTGACTTGCCGAAATTACTAGAGCTTTTGTAGGCAAGACCAAGTCAGCGGCCTAACTCTGTGGTAGTTTATCTAATAAACCGTTATTTTAATTGAGACCAAGATGAAAGACCACTCCGGCGTAGATGTCGCTAAAAGCTCTAGTGCATTAGCTTTCAGAAACAGTATACAAAGCTAACTTGCCGAGATTACTACTGCCTCTGTGAGCCAGGCTAAGATAGCAGCCTAAATTACTGCCGACTAGTAGCTATTAAAAAGTAATTGTGACTGCTATCAAGATGCCAGACCACTTTAAAAAGAATACAGTTAAAAGCAAAATAGTGAAAGCTATCAGAAAATGCTTTTGGATCTTACTTGCAAAAAATATTACAGAATCTGCAGCTGATAGAAAGTTAGCAGCCTTAACTGATTTTCATAACAATTGTAATTTTCACCAACCTTAAGACAAATAGCCACATTGAACTGCCAATTTTTGAAAGCTCTGAAGATAAAACTTTCCAAAATAGCTTTGAGAACTGACTTGCCGAAATTACTAGAGCTTTTGTAGGCAAGACCAAGTCAGCGGCCTAACTCTGTGGTAGTTTATGTAATAAACCGTTATTTTAATTGAGACTAAGATGAAAGACCACTCCGGCGTAGATGTCGCTAAAAGCTCTAGTGCATTAGCTTTCAGAAACAGTATACAAAGCTAACTTGCCGAGATTACTACTGCCTCTGTGAGCCAGGCTAAATTAGCAGCCTAAATTTCTGCCGACCAGTAGCTATTAAAAAGTAATTGTGACCGATATCAAGATGCCAGACCACTTTAGAAAGAAAATAGTTAAAAGCAAAATAGTGTAAGCTATCAGAAAACGCTTTTGGATCTCACTTGCAAAAAATATTACAGAATCTGCAGCTGATAGAAAGTTAGCAGCCTTAACTGATTTTCATAACAATTGTAATTTTCACCAACCTTAAGACAAATAGCCACATTAAACTGCCAATTTTTGAAAGCTCTGAAGATAAAGCTTTCCAAAAAAGCTTTGAGAACTGACTTGCCGAAATTAGTAGAGCTTTTGTGGACAAGACCAAGTCAGCAGCCTAACTCTCTGTGGTAGGTTATCTAAGAAACCGTTATTTTAATTGAGACCAAGATGAAAGACCACTCCAGCGTGGATGTCGCTTAAAGCTCTAGTGCATTAGCTTTCAGAAACAGTATACAAAGCTAACTTGCCGAGATTACTACTGCCTCTGTGAGCCAGGCTAAGTTAGCAGCCTAAATTACTGCCGACCAGTAGCTATTAAAAAGTAAGTTTGACCGATATCAAGATGACAGGCCACTTTAAAAAAAAACAGTTAGTAGCAAAAAGGTGTTAGCTATCCGAAAATGCTTTTGGATCTCACTTTCAAAAAATATTACAGAATCTGCAGCTGATAGAAAGTTAGCAGCCTTAACTGATTTTTATAACAATTGTAATTTTCACCAACCTTAAGACGAATAGCCACATTGAACTGCCAATTTTTGAAAGCTCTGAAGATAAAACTTTCTAAAATAGCAGTAATTTAGGCTGCTAACTTAGCCTGGCTCACAGAGGCAGTAGTAATCTCGGCAAGTTAGCTTTGTATACTGTTTCTGAAAGCTAATGCACTAGAGCTTTTAGCGACATCCAAGCCGGAGTGGTCTTTCATCTTGGTCTCAATTAAAATAACGGTTTATTAGATAACCTATCACAGAGAGTTAGGCCGCTGACTTGGTCTTGCCCACAAAAGCTCTAGTAATTTCGGCAAGTCAGTTCTCAAAGCTATTTTGGAAAGCTTTATCTTAAGAGCTTTCAAAAATTTGCAGTTCAATGTGGCTATTTGTCTTGAGGATGGTGAAAATTACAATTGGTATGAAAATCAGTTTTGGCTCCTTACTTTCTATCAGCTGCAGATTCTGTAATATTTTTTACAAGTGAGGTCCAAAAGCAATTTCTGATAGCTAACACCTTTTTGCTATTAACTGTTTACTTTTAAAAGTGGTCTGTCATCTTGATATCGGTCACAATTACTTTTTAATAGCTACAAGTCGGCAGTAACTTAGGATCCTAACTTAGCCTGGCTCACAGAGGAAGTAGTAATCTCGGCAAGTTAGCTTTGTATACTGTTTCTGAAAGCTAATGCACTAGAGCTTCTAGCGACATCTACGCCGGAGTGGTCTTTCATCTTGGTCTCAATTAAAATAACGGTTTATTATTTATTTATTTATTTATTTTATTGAGATAAAATCCACAGCACAAATTACAGAATTATTACTATCGGATACATATGTGTTTAACATTAGATAACCTACTACAGAGAGTTAGGCCGCTGACTTGGTCTTGCCCACAAAAGCTCCAGTAATTTAAGCAACTCAGTTCTCAAAGCTATTTTGGAAAGCTTTATCTTCTGTGCTTTCAAAAATTTACAGTTCAATGTGGCTTTCTGTGGTCTTAAGGTGAGTGAGAATTACAATTGGTATGAAAATCAGTTAAGGCTGCTTACTTTCTATCAGCTGCAGATTCTGTAATATCTTTTGCAAGTGAGATCCAAAAGCATTTTCTGATAGCGAACACCTCTTTGCTATTAACTTTTTACTTTTAAAAGTGGTCTGTCATCTTGATATCGGTCACAATTACTTTTTAATATCTACTAGTCGGCAGTAACTTAGGCTGCTAACTTAGCCTGGCTCACAGAGGCAGTAGTAATCTCGGCAAGTTAGCTTTGTATACTGTTTCTGAAAGCTAATGCACTAGAGCTTTTAGCGACATCTACGCCGGAGTGGTCTTTTATCTATAAATCAATTAAAAAAACGGTTTATTAGATAACCTCCCACAAAGAGTTAGGTCGCTGACTTGGTCTTGCCCACAAAAGCTCTAGAAATTTCGGCAAGTCAGTTCTTACAGCTATTTTGGAAAGCTTTATCTTCAGAGTTTTCAAAAATTTACAGTTGAATGTGGCTTTGTGTGATCTTAAGGTTGTAAAAAATTACAATTGGTATGAAAATCAGTTAAAGCTGCTAACTTTCTATAAGCTGCAGATTCTGTAATATTTTTTGCAAGTGAAGTCCAAAAGCAGTTTCTGATAGCTAACACCTTTTTGCTATTAACTGTTTTCTTTTAAAAGTCGTCTGTCATCTTGATATAGGTCACAATTACTTTTTAATAGCTACTAGTCAGCAGTAATTTAGGCTGCTAACTTAGCCTGGCTCACAGAGGCAGTAGTAATCTCGGCAAGTTAGCTTTGTATACTGTTTCTGAAAGCTAATGCACTAGAGCTTTTAGCGACATCCACGCTTGAGTGGTCTTTCATCTTGAAATCAATTAAAAAAACGGTTTTTTAGATAACCTACGACAAACAGTTAGGTCGCTGGCTTGGTCTTGCCCACAAAAGCTCTCGAAATTTCGGCAAGTCAGTTCTTACAGCTATTTTGGAAAGCTTTATCTTCTGAGCTTTCAAAAATTTGCAGTTCAATGTGGCTTTCTGTGGTCTTAAGGTTGGTAAAACTAACAATTTGTATGGAAATCAGTTATGGCTGCTAACTTTCTATCAGCTGCAGATTCTGTAATATTTTTTGCAAGTGAGATCCAAAAGCAGGTTCTGATAGCTAACACATTTTTGCTATTAACTGTTTTCTTTTAAAAGTGGTCTGTCATCTTGATAAAGGTCAAAATTACTTTTAATAGCTACTAGTTGGCAGTAACTTAGGCTGCTAACTTAGCCTGGCCCACAGAGGCAGTAGTAATCTCGGCAAGTTAGCTTTGTATACTGTTTCTGAAAGCTAATGCTCTAGAGCTTTTAGCGACATCCACGCCGGAGTGGTCTTTCATCTTAGTCTCAATTAAAATAACGGTTTATTAGATAACCTACCACAGAGAGTTAGGCTGCTGACTTGGTCTTGTCCACAAAAGCTCTACTAATTTCGGCAAGTCAGTTCTCAAAGCTCTTTTGGAAAGCTTTATCTTCAGAGCTTTCAAAAATTGGCAGTTTAATGTGGCTATTTGTCTTAAGGTTGGTGAAAATTACAATTGTTATGAAAATCAGTTAAGGCTGCTATCTTTCTATCAGCTGCAGATTCTGTAATATTTTTTGCAATTGAGATTCAAAAGCATTTTCTGATAGCTATCACTATGTTGCTTTAACTGTTTTCTGTTACAAGTGGTCTAGCATCTTGATATCGGTCACAATTACTTTTTAATAGCTACTAGTTGGCAGTAATTTAGGCTGCTAACTTAGCCTGGCTCACAGAGGCAGTAGTAATCTCGGCAAGTTAGCTTTGTATACTGTTTCTGAAAGCTAATGCACTAGAGCTTTTAGCGACATCCACGCCGGAGTGGTCTTTCATCTTAGTCTCAATTAAAATAACGGTTTATTAGATAAACTACCACAGAGTTAGGCCGCTGACTTGTCCTGCCTACAGAAGCTCTAGTTATTTCGGCAAGTCAGTTCTCAAAGCTATTTTGGAAAGTTTTATCTTCAGAGCTTTCAAAAATTGGCAGTTCAATGTGGCTATTTGTCTTAAGGTTGGTGAAAATTACAATTGTTATGAAAATCAGTTAAGGCTGCTAACTTTCTATCAGCTGCTGATTCTGTAATATTTTTTGCAAGTGAGATGCAAAAGCAGTTTCTGATAGCTTACACCTTTTTCCTACTAACTGTTTTCTTTTAAATGTGGTCTGTCATCTTGATATCGGTCACAATTACTTTTTAATAGCTACTAGTCGGCAAAAATTTAGGCTGCTAACTTAGCCTGGCTCACAGAGGCAGTAGTAATCTCGGCAAGTTAGCTTTGTATACTGTTTCTGAAAGCTAATGCACTAGAGCTTTTAGCGACATCCAAGCTGGAGTGGTCTTTCATCTTGGTCTCAATTAAAATAACGGTTTATTAGATAACCTACCACAGAGAGTTAGGCCGCTGACTTGGTCTTGCCCACAAAAGCTCTAGTAATTTCGGCAAGTCAGTTCTCAAAGCTATTTTAGAAAGTTTTATCTTCAGAGCTTTCAAAAATTGGCAGTTCAATGTGGCTATTCGTCTTAAGGTTGGTGAAAATTACAATTGTTATAAAAATCAGTTAAGGCTGCTAACTTTCTATCAGCTGCAGATTCTGTAATATTTTTTTCAAGTGAGATCCAAAAGCATTTTCTGATAGCTAACACCTTTTTGTAACTAACTGTTTTTTTTTAAAGTGGTCTGTCATCTTGATATCGGTCAAACTTACTTTTTAATAGCTACTGGTCAGCAGTAATTTAGGCTGCTAACTTAGCCTGGCTCACAGAGGAAGTAGTAATCTCGGCAAGTTAGCTTTGTATACTGTTTCTGAAAGCTTATGCACGAGAGCTTTTAGCGACATCCACGCCAAAGTTGTCTTACATCTTGGTCTCAATTAAAATAACGGTTTATTAGATAACCTACCACAGAGAGTTAGGCCGCTGACTTGGTCTTGCCCACAAAAGCTGTAGTAATTTCGGCAAGTCAGTTCTCAAAGCTATTTTGGAAAGTTTTATCTTCAGAGCTTTTTAAATTGGCAGTTCAATGTGGCTATTCGTCTTAAGGTTGGTGAAAATTACAATTGTTACGAAAATCAGTTAAGGGTGCTAGCTTTCTTTCAGCTGCAGATTCTGTAATTTTTTTTGCAAGTGAGATCCAAAAGCATTTTCTGATCGCTAATACTATTTTGCTTTTAATTGTTTTCTTTTAAAAGTGGTCTGGCATCTTGATATCGGTCACAATTGCTTTTTAATAGCTACTAGTCGGCAGTAATTTAGGCTGCTAACTTAGCCTGGCCCATAGAGGCAGTAGTAATCTCGGCAAGTTAGCTTTGTATACTGTTTCTGAAAGCTTATGCACTAGAGCTTTTAGCGACATTCACGTTGGAGTGGTCTTTCATCTTGAAATCTAATAAAAATAACGGTTTATTAGATAATCTACCACAGAGAGTTAGGCCGCTGACTTGGTCTTGCCCACAAAAGCTCTTGTAATTTCGGCAAGTCAGTTTTCAAAGCTATTTTGGAAAGCTTTATCTTCAGAGCTTTCAAAAATTTGCAGTTCAATGTGGCTATTTGTCTTAAGGTTGGTGAAAATTACAATTGGTATGAAAATCAGTTTTGGCCGCTTACTATCAGCTGCAGATTCTGTAATATTTTTTGCAAGTGAGGTCCAAAAGAAGTTTCTGATAGCTAACACCTTTTGCTATTAACTGTTTTTTTTTTAAAGTGGTCTGTCATCTTGATATCGGTCACAATTACTATTTAATAGCTACTAGTCAGCAGTAATTTAGGCTGCTAACTTAGCCTGGCCCACAGAGGCAGTAGTAATCTCGGCAAGTTAGCTTTGTATACTGTTTCTGAAAGCTTATGTACTAGAGCTTTTAGCAACATTCACGCCGGAGTGGTCTTTCATCTTGAAATCAAATAAAATAACGGTTTATTAGATAACCTACGACAGAGAGTTAGGCCGCTGACTTGGTCTTGCCCACAAAAGCTCTTGTAATTTCGGCAAGTCAGTTCTCAAAGCTATGTTGGAAAGCTTTATCTTCAGAGCTTTCAAAAATTTGCTGTTCAATGTGGCTATTTGTCTGGAGGTTGGTGAAAATTACAATTGGTATGAAAATCAGTTTTGGCTGCTTACTTTCTATCAGCTGCAGATTCTGTAATGTTTTTTGCAAGTGAGGTCCAAAAGCAGTTTTTGATAGCTAACACATTTTTGCTATTAACTGTTTTCTTTTAATAGTGGTCTGTCGTCTTGATAGCGGTCAAAATTACTATTAAAAGCTACTGGTCGGCAGTTACTTAGGCTGCTAACTTAGCCTGGCCCACAGAGGCAGTAGTAATCTCGGCAAGTTAGCTTTGCATACTGTTTCTGAAAGCTTATGCACTAGAGCTTTTAGCGACATCCACGCCTGAGTGGTCTTTCAGCTTGAAATCAAATAAAATAATGGTTTATTAGATAACCTACCACAGAGAGTTAGGCCGCTGATTTGTTCTCGTCCACAAAAGATGTAGTAATTTCGTCAAGTCAGTTCTAAAAGCTAGTTTAGAAAGCTTTACCTTCAAAGCTTTTAAAATCATTCAATTCAAAGTGGTATTCTGTCTTTCAGTTGAAAATCTTTATTGGTGTGAAAATCATTTTAGGCCGGTTACTTTCCATCAGCTGCAGATTCTTTAGTAACCTTGGCAAGTTAAGTGAGTTTCAAAAGCAGTTTCTAATAGCTAACTCCTTATTGCTTTTAACTGTGTCTTGCAAAAGTGGTCTGTTATCTTGATATCGGGCAAAAGTACTGTTTAATGGCTACTAGCCGACAGTAAGTTAGGCTAGTCACTTAACTTGGCCCACAGTGGCTGTAGTAATCGTGGTAAGTTAGCACTGTATATTATTTCTATAAGCTCAGTCTCTAGAGCTTTTAGCAAGAACGTATTTAAAACGGTCCTTAATGTTGAAATCATTGAAAATTACGGTTTATACGCCTATATAAATCTTCGAAAATTTAAGGTTATTTTCTATTTGTGTAGTTTCTCTTATTTTGATATAACCATCTCTTTTCAATGTTTACACGATGCAACTTATTAGAAAGCACTTTTAAGGCTTCTAATCAATGTAGATAAAAAGTGTAATCTAGACATCTCCATGTCGGGATTGTAATTAATTACTGAAATCGGGCTGCCAGGTTTGTGAAGTTAGCTAACCAACGATTTTTGTGGTATTTGAGTATATTTCGCACTTTAATGCGTCCGGCAAAAGGTGAAAAATTAAATTCCATGCGAATCACTTTTGATTTGTCATTAATAATACGTATTTTTTGACACTTTTGTAGAAATCCAGCAAGACTTCTTCATTTGGTCGGGTTATCTTGGGCTGCTGACTTTAGGCTGCTAACTTCACGCCGATGTTAGCAAGCTCTACTCCTTAGCAAAATGTGCGCGGTGTCGGGTAATTTTATATTGGTAACTGACGTAGACAGACAGACTTAAAAAATAAGTTTTCAGATTTATTTCTTGAGTGCTTTCTTCATAGCAAATTTCAAGTTTCTAGGATGGAAGTACCCTAGGTTTTCCATGGACGGCAATTTGTATGGAAACAATCTTTGGATTGCGTTGACTTAGAAGCTTGATTTTTTTACAGTTTCAAAGGACCGCAGACATAAGTATGTGATGTTAATTTCAACTTGATACCTCTACGCCTTCCTGCAAAACAGAGTCTTGTCATACAGACTGACAGATAGACGAAGAACATTTTGTTTCAAATACATACTTTTCCTATTTCCTTGACCATTGGTTACCTGGGGTAGCTGGGGGAGCTTGTCTCGGACTTCTTGGACTATTTTTTGTTGTTTTCTTAGCATAAAACCTATCCAGATCATATTGCTTTAAAAAAAACTGTGTCTGTATTCTAAATGTTCATATAAATCGTTAAATCTGTTTCCGAGAAACCAATTTCATGAATATAATAGCAAGAGCACTTTTAGAAGTCTAAGTTCACCAAAATGTTTCAAGAGAAAAGAGTTAATTGATGAGAAGAAACCCGAAAGAAACTCAACACTTTTTACTAATTATTGTCCGTAACTTTGACAATAATATCCAGTATTTAGCCTAGTTAAACGGTATCTCGAGAAGAATAAAGGTATCCAACATAATGAATATTTCTCCAAGAATCAATATTAAAACTCGTATTCATAACAGTAAAAAAACCGGCCATGAGCATGTTGGACTATGCTCAATGTAGGGTTCCGCAGTCATTAATACAAAAAAAAATGCACTATGAATGAAAAAAACACTAACAAAAGAGCGTATCTCCCGGGCACTTGCATCCTTTTGCTGAGAAGAGCAGTTTTTTTTGGCAATAACTTCAAAACAGTATGTCTGAGCATGTTGCGATCAATTTTCGTTGGAAGTATTTTTTAAGCTTTATATTATTTATTATATTTTTTGAACATACCGTTTAGAAAACAGAGAGGGGAACAATTTTTGCTACTTTCGCAGCAAATATTTTCGAAAATATTCACTTACTGTCGAAATAAGTGCCATTGATATTTGCTGTTTTTTTTTTCAGTTTCGGTTACATGTATGGAGTGCCCCCCCTAGAAATATAGATATTTAAGTATCAAACTAAGTAGCGGCTTACACAAGACACCTGTGCTCCAAATTTCTTAAATATTCATATTTTTGGGTAAAATGCCTATGACATACGGACGGACAGACAGACATGACGAATCCATAAGGCTTCCGTTTTTTGCTATTTGGCTGCGGAACCCTAAAAACGGAAGACCAAAGTGGCTTACAAAATGAATAATGGTCCTAATAAATATTTCTTTTTCTTCGATACAATTATTGGAGTATCGGTAGGTAAAACATACCGGTATCGGTACCAGCTGGGATGTTGATACCGGTCCCTAGGGTAGTAATTCACCAGCTGGGGAGAGCCCCGACCGGAAATGTTTGCTGAGAGCAGCAATCTCGCAAATGTTCATTTCGTAAGTAAGATAAGTGAGGTGGATTGTGAAGGTCTAGTGTGTGCTATAAAATTACATCCACTAAACGTATAAGTCATCTTATACAGGGTGATCAATCCAAATGGGTCAGAATGGAGGAGTCAGAAACTATGTAAGATAGCTTTTTTTTTTTAACTCATACATAACCGAACATCGAACCTGGTCAAAATCGCTGTAAACTATCCATACTAATCCATACTAATATTATAAATGAGAAAGTGTGTCTGTCTGTCTGTCTGTCTGTCTGTCTGTCTGTCTGTCTGTCTGTCTGTCTGTCTGTCTGTCTGTCTGTCGGTCGGTCTGTCTGTCTGTCTGTCTGTCTGTTACCTCTTCACGCTTAAACCGCTGAACCGATTTGAATGAAATTTGGTATGGAGATAGTTTGAGTCCCGGGGAAGGACATAGACTACTTTTTATCCCGGAAAATACCCTTATCTACGATAAACGAATTTAAGGCGGACGAAGTCGCGGGCAGAAGCTTGTTTATTATAAATTCTGCAAGTTTTTTCGTTGCTATTGTTGATGGTGTGAATCATAAGTCACAAGGAACATTTTTAATGGAATCTTGCTTAAGTATTTGAACAAAAAACTGAAAAAGAAAAAAACAATTTTATTTAAGTAAATATTCAAAATGTAGCCATTTTCCTGTAGATCAGATTTCCTAGATGCAAAGATAAATTCTCTCTAAAGCAAAAAAAATAATAATGCAATTATTATTAAATTTAAAACCGACGCCATAGTTCCTAAGGACAGATTTCACTATCTTTCATAGTTTTTGAGTTCTCCGTACATTTGGATTGATAACCCTGTATATAAAAAAATCTTTGAGTTGCCTTTAACATTATCGAAAAAAAAACTCGTGATAGGGCAAAAACTCGTGGCAGCAGTAATGGACAAGCACTAAATCATGATATTTTTTTCCGTATATCCAAATATAAAGGGACACTACATTATTAAGCTAACAACACTACAGTATTGTCAGGTTAATAACTGTGTGTCATAACTGAATGTTCGTTAAGGTAAAGTCCATGAACACGGCCATTAAGCATTGAATTTTTGCTGTCCATTATTGGATACTACTGTACTGAACATGTCCATAATTGGTACCGTCATCCTAATATACTCGTACAGTTGAGTTGTAGAGCCTTTTATAAACCTCGACAAAAACTGGGGTGATATAAGTTTCACGTATGTATTTGTGTGTCTGTCTATGGCTTCGTAGCTTTTGAACGGATGAACCGATTTTGATTTCGTTATTTTGTGTTTCAAAGGTGACTCGTTGAAAGTCACCTTCCAAGCACAAAATGTCAGTCAAAGGTCACGTTTTAAAGGTCACCCTTAGCTGTAGTTTAAGAAAATTGGTTATTTTGAAGATTATTATCTTTTTTTATAGGAGAGCCTAGGTTTTTTGACCCGTTCACTCTTACTCTTACTTGTACATAAAAAAAACATTATCTATACTTTTATAAATATGTTAAAATGAAATGTCTCCACATTAAAGAAATTGAAAAAAAAAATGATTGATACGGACTATTTGGAGGTCACTGAATGATTTTTTTTTGTTTGTAGTGTCATTGCGGCTTCATCACGTCAAAACGGCTAAACAAATTTCAACTATTTTTGGTGAGCGGATGGCTGTGGGCTTCCACAAATGGTTCTAGAATACTTTTTACTCGACTATGCAGTCGAAACAAAAGAGGGGTTATGACTTTTTCTCCTCCGCGTTGTGCTCTTGCTGTTGTCTTGGTTGCGGGTGTCTTCTAATGTATAATATTATAAAGTTGTACAAATGAAATGTCTGTAGATTGAAGATATAAAAAAATACCATCTATTCGAGGTCACTAAATAAAAAATATATTTTTTTATTTTTTGTTTGTTTTCATTTTGTATGTGGCTTCATCACGCCAAATCAGCTACACAGTTCTCAGCTATTTTTGGTATACGGGTAGCTGGTTATAAGATACTTTTTACCCAACTGCGCTGTCAAAAAACAGAGGGGTTATGACGTTTCTCCTCCGCAAACGAAGTCGCGGGCAACTTATTGTAACTCAATATCGTCCATTTTATCCAAATAACCTTTTAATAGATAGACCGCTGATAGCGCTCCAAGTGTTTAATTATTGAAATATTATAATGTAATCCCCAATTAAAATTTTCTTCTGTTACCGCGATTATTGCTCATTGAAATAAAACAATTTAACGGATTATATCGCGTATATTATCTTATTTGAGTTCCCGACGTTTCGGAAGCTTTTCAGCTTTCCATGGTCACGGGTTGACTGAGAAAAAATATATTTTTTCCTCTGTCAAAGTTACAATTTGTGCAAACTACCCACTTTGACAAACAAATAAAGGTACATACATGCCAGATGGGCCTAAGCTGTAAAGACAGTGATACATGTGCCAGAAGGTTCAATTATTTTATTGTAATAATTTACCAAGCAGCATTTCACAAATGAGGCGTACTGAGGAGAAAAGAAACGCTGCAAGGAACAACCCCCAGACCTTACGAAACGTGGGGAACTCAAATGAGATATAATACGCGATATAATCCGTTAAATTGTTTTATTTAATGTCCAATTGTTAACTCGTGAACCCAAAAGAACAGGTTACCGGTATAAAAGAGATCGTACATTCAGATTTCAACTAACAGTTTTATCTGTGCCTTTGTGTGGGAAATTTAATTATCTTTGGGTATTCAAGCTTTTGAACAAAATACCGTTTGCTTAATTATTGGGATGGACGCGGCGGCACACAAATGTAGGATTGATAACGGTTTGACTTTTTATGCTTGTCAATGTTGGTGGTCTACAAAATGGTTTGCCTGTAAAATAAGCTAACATTTCGAAAGATTAACAGCTTAATTGGGATGTTGACTGGATTCAAATAAAAATAAAATTTTGATGCGAAATGGTAGTTTCTATGAGCAAAATCCAAAAAAAAAAATTGAGATCTTACGTGTAGCTTGTTTTATGAGCTTTTAAAGTTAAGTCGGAAATTCCATTTTTAGGGTTCCGTACCAAAAATGGTAAAAAAGGAACCCTTATGGTGCGACTTTGTCTGTCTGTCTGTCTGTCCGTTTATTAAAACGCCATATTTAGTTCGCCAGTTTACATTTGAACTCTATGTTCCAACACTGGCCCTTAAACCAATATAAAGTCAATATTAGCTTAACTACCTAACTCAAAAGTTAGCAAAAACAACGACACATCTACTGTCCTTACAATTAAAATAACATGGTATCAAAAGTTCAGAAATAGTAAAAATTAATAAACATAAATCCGTATCATATTAAACAGTAAAGACTAAAAACCATAATATATGAAACGGATCTAAAACAATGTATACTAGTTTTATAGTAAATTACTTAGATACCTACTCACATCTCACTTCTTATTATCAAAAACAAATAAATGAGAAACAAACTTATCGTGTTTTTCCTTTGCTAATGGTTTCGTCAACACATCAGCTACCATTTGATCAGTCGAAAGATACTTTAATGTAACAGTACCTTGGTCTACAATTTCCCTAATAAAATGGTGTCTTACGTCGATGTGTTTCGTTCTGGCGTGGTACATAGAATTGGTGCACAACTTTAATGCCGATTGGTTATCGTTACATATAGTTATTTTGTATTGTACCCCATAAATCTCGGACAGAAACTTACGCAAAAACAGTGCCTCTTTGCAAGCATCTGATAAAGACATATACTCCTCCTCCGTGCTGGAAAGAGCTACTGTCTTTTGTTTCCTACTTTCCCACGAGATAGTAAACTTACCAATTTTAAAAACGAAACCAGTATACGATCGGCAATCGATCTTACTCGCCGCATAGTCAGCATCAGCATACGCAACGATGTCTAGTCCCGACTTTTGGAAAGTTAAATATAATATCTTCAATAGTTTTTTTTTATCTTAAAATTTATCGAGTGACCTAGTAATACTTAAATACATGCATACATAGAAAACACCTAATACTCAGGAAGAAACATTCGTGCTAGTCACACAAACACCTGCCCTGGCCGGGATTCGAACCTGGTACAGCCAGCTTTGTTGGCCGTTGTGCAACTAATTGAACTAAACGCGTCGTATAAACAAACGTTGTTTAAGACGACACGTTTGGCTAACCGAACCTTACCTACAATCTTCGGTTTTTGACCAATTTTGACGCTCCACTAGCATAGCTCGCTCCGCTATACATGGTCACAATATAAACCTAACCTACAGCTTTCGTTATAATTCGGTAATACTTTGACACCGCGAGTATATCGCATAATATTACTTATGTCACCCGATTATTCGTTAAAATTTAGTTCCAAATTTTAATCATTATACTGAATGTAACTTAGAACAAGTAAAATTATTCCTAATGATTGTTACAAATAATGTTTTTATGATTAAACAGTATCCTGGCATTTAAATATTATGCTTAACAAAATTATATATTTCCTTTTTTTACACCATGTTTATTATGACTTTTAATTCCAGTTAAATTAAATTATGCTATTAGTTTATATAAAAATTAAACGGCACCCTTGTTAAACTTGTAATAAAAATGAAATTTTTAAGAGAACCTTATTTGTCTACAGCCTTCAAATGCCGCGAGATCTGGCCAAGTCTCGAGCTGGAGCGGACCTTCAACTTGGGTCTGGACGCTGCGCTGCTTCTCATCCCGATCTTCGTCATGTCCTTCGCGTACTCCCTCATCGTGACCAAGCTGTGGAGGGGTATGCGGCATGAAATCCAGCATAACTTCAACTGGCAACGGCAGTGTAAGTTAAAAGTTAATAAGGTAAAATTAAGTTCATCATCTCCCTGCCCTTATCCCACTTATGTAGGTCGGCACAACATGTTTTCTTCTTCCATTCATCTCTATTATTCGTAATTGCTCTCTTAGCGCTTACTCTCTTCTTCTTCATCTCCTCTCTTCTCTCACACAATCAATCCATCGCTTTTCAGCCTACCGATCGTTCTTCGTCCTTCAACATTCATCCCTAACATTCTTAATAAGGTAAAAAAAGTTGATGAAGCCTAACGCAATCGGATCTAAGTTTACATTTATAGCATACATGTTTCTGCCCGCGACTTTGTCCGCTTTAAATTCGTTTATCGCGGATAAGGATATTTTTTCGGGATAAAAAGTAGCCTATGTCCTTTCCCGGGACTCAAACTATCTCCATACTAAATTTCATCCAAATCGATTCAGCGGTTTAAGCGTAAAGAGGTAACAGACAGACAGACAGAAAGACAGACAGACAGACAGACACACTTTCGCAGTTATAATATTAGAATGGATATGAATGGATATCGATAGTATGGATGTCTAATAGCACACACTTTATTTTTTTAATTATTTAGTGACACTGAAATTGCGTAACGTAATATCTTGAACGCTCCCTGATTAAGACTAGTTTATTTTAACAAAAATAGAACGAGTCGTAATTCTTAATTTGAATACATCACCTACTTTTTAAATACCTGTCTACTACCGTGAAGGTATATACATTCACAATATTTTACTCTTTCATCATCATCAGCCAGTCATTGAGGTGGAGGGATCGGAGCTGTGTGACATCACATTTCGTAGATTCAAACTTGCTCGTATGGGTTTCAATTAGTAACGTACCTTGATTGGTTAGTTTCACACAGATCCGCTCCGCTCCTCTTCAATAGATTGGCCAGGGTCGATGCCAGTGGCCGTTGACTCTGCGAGCAATATACCACAGCCACTGCCACTTACTTAAGTTTTGCCAATATTCGAGCTACGTTAGGTGCAAAGGTTTTTCTACGGATTACGAACTTTTTATTTCATCTCAAATAATGTCCCCTGTCATTTAGTACAGTCCTAATTGAATTTAGTTTCTTCAGACATACAAACAGACAATCTTTCGCATTTCTAATATTAGAATGTATTGTAAATTCTCATTTTCACGCACACAAACTTAAAACACATTGAAATATTGTGTTGTCACAACGTGCGTGTACACAAAACTGCTTCATAACAGGAAGTGCGAGGGCCTGGTTACCGTATGTTCAATGCCAAGATCGTAATTTATGTGGAAAGTTTGCTGGCATTATGATGTAACTCACTGTCAATATGAACTTAGTTGTACGTACACTCATCAGAAACTTCTGTTTGTTTATTTGTTTGGCTGCTGTTATAATGTACACCTGTGATCAATTATATTTTATACTCGGTGTATATAGGGAAATAGCCAAAACAGAGATTTGAACAAATCTGTAAGTGATATGACCTAATCATGCAGGATGTTAAAATGGAGAATCAATTTTATCATTTGCCTAGAAAAAACTAGTAATTTGATCAAATCCCTGAATCAGTTTAGTGAAATGACAAAATCAGCCAAAAAAGGCAACTCGTTTTTACATTTGTTTAGTCATTTGATAAAATTCCTTAAACACGCCAGTGAGTGAGTTGACTATATTGTCTTTACGTTCGTCACTAGAGACAATAGACAATAATTGAAATCCTCTGCATTTATTTTATTTATTATAGAAATTAAGATTCTTATTATCAGGTTGTGTATAATGACCCTAATAGGGTCTACTCGAACAGTACACACGCGAAATACGGACGACTTCCGTAAAAAAAAAACATTATGGCAGGATTTATTGGACGGAAAATTTAAAAAATCTTTTGTCGCGTAATTTGGTGTATTTTTTATTTCATTGCATATGTTTGAGAAAAGCACTATAGATGCCTCTGGCCGTGAAAAGTGCTTGCCGGCTTCATATCACCATGTATCACCATCCGGCCTTCCTACGGTCGGCCGTCTATATACATACTCACCCGGCTAGCCCTTCTTTCTCGGCGTCTGCAGTAATGTATGTACTATAACTTAAACTTAATACCAATATTTGACGACTTCCTTTTTAAACTTAATAAATACTTACAAGACGATTTAGTTTCAAAAGGTGAGCGTGGTGGGGTTGACATAGTAGTCTTCTTAGTAGCCTTGGTTTTATTTGGCGTTATATTATGGTTCTATACTTATTATACTTTGATGCAGAACAAGTATAATATTTGTCACCGGCTGACTGCAATATCTATGAAAAATCAATTTTATTCGAGTAGCTTATTTACACGTAGTGGCAAAACATCAAACTGATGACGCAGCTTTTCCCGTAACGTAGCTGTTACGCGAGGAGCCTACTTTATTTTATGGTTCCATTACAGTGACTGATAGATAACAAATGGCCTAAACCGATGGGTCTAAATCTCTACATACATACATACAGGACTGTAGTATGTAAATATAATGTAGGATACATAGGAACAGAAAATGATGACGCTGTGTCATCATCAGCTCCTTAGCCGTATCAAGATCTCCATTGTAGGTAAAAATATTGTAAAACCTCGGTTTACTCGATAATTATTTCAAACCAGTATATTCCCGTGTGCTTTTAAAATAAGTCATAAAGTTAGAAATAACTTTAGAGGTCAGCTTAGAAAACACGCTATGTGAGAATTAGTTATTGCCATCACAGTAAGTGCGTAATAGCACTGATAACATCAGTGCGCCTACCATGAGTTCGGCACGAGCGAGTGTCGAGCGGTCGATGACGGTCTATCTCTTTCGCACTATTAGCGCGTGCGAGAGAGGTGCACTGACTCTCGATACGAGATACTCGCTAGCGCAATCGTTAACTCAGCTCATGTTAGGCACACAGAGGAGTTTATCCGAAGTACTCAAAGTTAGTTTTATACGTGAAAGAGGAGGACGGCAATTGTGCCGGATTCGGAGTAGAATTTCGAACTTCAGACGCACGGTAGATACACTCACCAGCATCAATATCTGCCATAACAAAGCGGGTTAAAATATCTGACACGTTGAAATAAAACAATTTAACGGATTATACGGATCGCGTATATTATCTCATTTTAGTTCCCGACGTTTCGGAAGCTTTCCAGCTTTCCGTGGTCAGGGGTGGACTGAGAAAAGATGTATTTTCCTCTGTCAAAGTTACAATTTGTGCAAACTACCCATTTTTGAAAAAAAAATAAAAACAAATAAAGGTTTACATACATGCCAGATGGGCCTAAGCTATAAAGACAGTTACACATGTGCCAGAAGGGCTTAATTATTTTATTTTAATAATTTACCAAGCAGCCTTTCACAAATGAGGCGTACTGAGGAGAAAAGAAACGCTGCAAAGAAAAACGCCCAGGCTCTCTCATTACTAATTATAATGTTTTAAAAACGGAGACTATTAACTACTTTTTAAACAGATAAGATATTTTACACCGTTCGGGAATTAAGGTTTTGCAGTCCTGTGTCTCGCTTGTTCTTTTTGTTGTTTTATTTCAATGAGTAATAATTGCGGAAACAGAAATTTGACACGTTCTGACGGCCCCGAAATAGAGTGGTGTCACATATTTATGCGCTCTTTATTGTGGCAGATATTATGCTGTTGACTTTACTCCACAGCATTCCCCAAATATAAGGCCAACCACCGTGCATTGCTAAGGCGCTGCACTTTTTTAGGGTTCCGTAGCCAAAACCCTTATAGTTTCGTCATGTCCGTCCATGCGTCGTTCACAGGCATTTTACTTCGAAACTACAAAATGTATATGAATGAAATTTAAAGTCCAGATGTCTCTTATAAAACACTACTTAGTTTAGTAGTCAAATAATATTATAATAAAAAAAAAATCTAGGGAGGGTCTCGATTCAGTATACGAAACTGAAAAAAATTTTTGCAGCTTACAAACCTGTGGCACATATTTAACCCGATAACAGTACCTAGGATCATGCTGGGAGGCGTGCCCCTTAAAGTTGTAGATAGATTTAAGTATCTGGGGCATACGCTCACTGAAGAACTGAAGGATGACTTAGACCTTGAGAGGGAGAGGAGGTGGCGGTAGGAGGCAATATGCTTGCCCGCAGATTTGCACGTTGTAAAAAGCAAGTAAAACTGACGCTCTTTAAAGCCTATTGTCAAATATTTTACACGTGCAGTCTGTGGGTAAGTGTTACGCAAAGGGCCTTTAACGCAATTCGGGTGCAAAAAAATAACATTCTCAGGGTGCTGTTGAGGCTGCCGAGGTATTGTAGCGTATCCGGTATGTTCGCTGAGGCGCGAACAGATGATTTATTTGCCATCAGACGTAAGAGTAGCGTCGCTGCTAAGGCGCATGCGCGGCACCAGCAATAGCCTTCTGAGGGTGCTAGCTGAGCGTCTTGATTGCTCACTCTCCAAGTACTGGGTTGATGTGGTGATTAAAAGAGCTAAATAAGCCGGTCACTCAATGCCAGTATTTGTCAATATTGTCAATATTTTTAATAGTAATAAGTTAATTAAGTAGTATTTTCAGTATTAAGTTTACTAAGCCTCATTGTTACTCACAAAATATGGCTACTGAGGTCTGAATTAAAGATATTTTATTTTATTTTTTATTTATTTTATTTATTTCGAAAATGACTAGAAAAAAGGTGAGACCTGACAATGAGATACAAAATAGAACAGGAACAAAGACTTTTTAATCAAATACCTTATATCTTAGTAAATTATTAATTTATATAACTTTTGTGAATTATATTTGCTAATTACTTTTCGCCTTCAGGAAAATTTCGTTGCCCAAATTTGTTGAAAGCTCGTTTCTTCTTATAAAAGGGAAAAGTTCCTTAGAACTCCAGTGATATAATTGCGGTTTGGTACATTTAACCTCAATAGTAGTGAAACTTTTAATACACAATTAGGAGTTTTTAGCAACTAGATAATTAGAAAAATCAAAAAGGTGATTCTTAACACTGTCGCAACCAAAATTTTCATAGCCATTTCATAGCCAATAACATGAAAAAACCGTATGTAGAAAAAACTTGCTACGAGCAGAGCGCCCACCGAGCAGGCTCGCGGTCGCTAAAGTGTTAATATAGTAATGGAAACATTGATTTTAACTAACACGATTTTCACTCATTATCACAACACCACAAATGAGGCTTAATCGCGTATACAGGTTGTCCCTAAAACCAAAGCCAAACTTAAGAGTGGTGATAGAGCAGCCCATAAGCCTCCATGTTAAGTAAATTTGACCTTGATAAAAATCTGAAACAAAAAATGACTGACTATTCATTTTTTCTAAGTAATCTTAACTTTTACAATATTAGTACATATACCTTTGTAAGTATAAACTTCTAGGTAAACAAGTAATAAAATTTCTCAGGTAATCCATCCTTAGTAATTACTTCAGCGCTTCACCTCCATACATTATAATCTACATAATTGTATTTAAAAAAACACTAGACCCTTTTTAATGGCGTTGCTGAAAATTAAAGCGGACCGCGTAGCAAGGATGTTCATATGATTATGTGCTTAGCTTACCCTCACAATACATCAAGTTAACATATAACTTGATGTATTGTGAGGGTTGTACCACCAAATGTGAGGTTTAGGGCTTCATGGCCCCTCTACACGATCGCCGATCACTGACGAGCAGATGGGACCGGGTTATACATTAGAAGGAGCACCATATATTTCCATCTCACTCTAACACATTGCTGCGTCCCGCCTGCTCGATGATCACCATCAGCCATTAAGAAGCAGTAAAGGTTTTCGATATCTTTTGCTTCGATTGCTGACTTTTAGACTCATTCCTATTAACAAAAGTAGAACAGTTAATATCTTCTATTTTGTTGCAGTGTCTGAAAAGTCATCGGGTAAAGACAACCTCATCCCATCCACACCGATCATGAGAGGTCATTCAACGGAGCTATGCTGTAAAACCAACTGGCTGGTCAAAAAGAAGGTACATTTAATGTGTTACAAAATCGGATTTAAAAACAAAACGGCCGAGTGTGAGCCGAACCCGCCCTCCAAGGATTCTGTCAGCGTACTGTCACACGGAGCAACACGCGGGTTCACTAATGTACGCAGTTAAGCCTCAAGGTGCGGCCACATTTGCTCGTATCCGATCATCGTCGCGTGGCATGACTGCGAATCGCGCTGCTTGGACTCTCACTGTCTGCGCGGCGATCACGCCGCGCTTGTCCAATCCGAGTGTGTGATACACGTAGCAACATGGATTTCGAGCGATCAGATCGGCGCAACGTCCAATGTAACGCGACGACGCGATTATTACAGATACTTAGCGTTCGGGAATTAAGCTATATAATATCTTCTCGTCCTAGATACCGCAGTGTCTAAAGACGAAGACATCTATGTTTCAAATTTCATCAGTATACGTCTTATAGTTAAAATGCCTGTGACATACAGACGGACATGAGGAAAATTATAAGGGTTCCGTTTTTGCAATTTTGACTACGGAACCCTAAAAATGTCTGTTTAAATAATTACACATTGAAAATATTATCAAAAAAAATAATTTATACGGACTATTTGAAGGTCACGGGATCGAAAAATGATTTTTTTGTATGTTCGTATGTGTCTCTGTCGTGTCGACTGAACGGATTTCAACTTTTTTTGGTACACGAGTAGCTGAGTATTTGTACTCTGGAGGATAAAAGAGGATTTTGTTTTTTTTCCTTCGGTCACGAGGTGGCCTTCTAGTGAAAATTAAGTAAAATAAAACACACTTTTCACGACATTTCTGCTTCGTTGCTTAATAATAGTACAGATAATAGGGATGGTGACTAAAGTTTAGTAATAAGTCCGTCATGTAGATTTATAAAAAATATTGGGGACGTATTTTTTCTTTTTTTACTTTAACAAAAAATAAAGGCAATACATAGAGTCAAAATATCGCGTGACGTCACTCCTAGGTACGAAAGTATACATAGGAATGACGTCACGAGCCCCCTTCTAAACTTTAATGCAATTTATCTAAGTGTTTCTTTTTCATTATTTTGAAAAAGCAAAAAATACGTGCCCAATATTGTCAATAAATAGTGGGTAGTCGTGTAGAAAACACTGCCCATGAAGCATAGTAATGGTTTTCAAAGTAGGCGACATTGTATAAATACGCTGAAAGCCAATTATTTCCGCACAAATTGTACACCTACTTTCGTGTGAAAGTAATCCCAGCCATTTAATTGGGCCCAAGTATATATATGTACTTTATTTCGGCTTTGTTTTACGATTCTGATGCTCGTTTTCTGTTTATTAGAATGTCGTAAAACAGCTGCAAAAGAGCAATAACTGTGGGGGTTTGCGACTTTTATGTGACGTGTAGTACGTGCTGTTAGGCCTGTACGGTTCGGCCACGACAACGCGCCATTAGCGACGCGGCGAGCGAATTCTCTGTTCATTGAGCGGTCAAGACGCTCACCGCACAGCAGTTAGTTGGCATCACACGCAAAGTATTAGGAAGTTATCTCTCTCTCTTCCTAGCCATTATCCCACATGGTGGTGGGGTCAGCTTTTCTTATTTTACTTCGCCGTATCCTCGACATCGATTTCGGATGCTTGACACTCACTCATATCCTTTTGAACTACATCTTTCCACTGAGTTTTGGGTCTGCCTTTGGATCTTCGACAGGAAATAGATAGTTCTAGTGCCAGGTTCCCTACATAGTCGGATGGTCGTCGTTTTACGTCGTGTTTCGACGACACGTTTGGCTCAATGGGTTGTAAAACGGCCTACGAAACTGGTGGTCCTGGGTTCGAATCCCAGCCAGGGCAAGTGTTTGTGTGATGAACACGAATGTTAGTTTCTGGGTCTTGGATGTTTTCTATGTATTTGACGACACGTTTGGCTCAGTGGGTTGTACATCAGCCTACGAAGCTGGCGGTCCCGGGTTCGAATCCCGGCTAGGGCAAGTGTTTGTCTGATGAGCACGAATGTTTGTTACTGGATCTTGGATGTTTTCTATGTATTTAGGTATTATAATTTATCTTTATATTATGTATATCGTCGCCTAGTACCCATAGTACAGGCTTTGCTTAGTTTGGGTCTAGGTCGATTTGTGTAGAATGTCCCAGATATTTATTTATTATTTATTTATTTAAAGTATAATAATTTATCTATATACTATGTATATCGTCGCCTAGTACCCATAGTACAAGCTTGGCTTAGTTTGGAAGGTCGATTGACTAGGTCGATTTGTGTAAGATTGTCCCTGTGGTATATATTTATTTATTTACGTGATCATGCCATCTATGCATTAGGAATAGGGAAATTGCATGAATTTTTTCATCGCTTTTCTTAACGAAATATCAAAATACCGTAAAAACTATTCTAAAAAGTGAAATTAAAATTACAATCGGCCGTGAAATACGTATGATATATTCCTCCTCTCTATTAAACAGCGATTTGACAGAGAGGTCCGAAATAGACTGTTACGTCACAGTCCACTACGGTCATATAAACTCCATATTAAATTCTGTTTTGCTAGAAAGAGATAGAATGAAATGTTTGATGGCTTGTATCTTGGGTATTTTTATAGTTATTCGAAAATTTCTTTTGTCTACTGTTTGTTACATGAATAAGCTTTTAATAAAGCGAAAATTAAAATTCATGAATATTCCCTATTCGCTTGCCGCGCCGCCGGTCCCGTTTTGTCGAGGCCGGGCCCTTAGGAGTCAGTTCTTTTGCGCTCAAGTCGGTAATATTTTGTGACATAAGCGTATTTTGAATTAATTATGATTATTATCATCATAACATCCCAATGACGTCCACTGCTGGACAAAAGGCTTACCCCAAGGTTATTCACAATGCACGTGCAGAACCATGGGGGGGTGGTGGGAGGCGCCCAATAAGATGGACCGATCACCTGATGAAGAATGCTGATTGGTGGCGGCGCGTAAAACGTAACGAAATTGATTGATAGCAGACAAATAACTAAGCAGAAATGTCCCTAAAAATAGTGTTTGAAGTAAACCGTACAGATATTGTTACATAGGTGTGGTGTGAGTGATTATCATCACTTTTATAATCTGTACTAATTATAAAATTGTAAAATTAAATGTGTCTGTACAATGAAGATACTTAAAACATATATTTTAACGGACTTTTTGGATGTTTATTTATTTATTTCCTAGATTGTAGAAACAATGTATAGTGTATACGAATATTTCCTTAAAAATAAATACAATACTTTCATAGCTAAGTTTTAACCTAAAGCCAATTTTAACTAATACATATTAGAGTATAATAAATTTAAAAAGTATCAAATTATTTTTGTACGTGTCGTTGTAGTTTCATCTTGCCAAAACGGCTTAACGGATTTCAACTATTTTTGGTACACGGGTAGCTGGTAGCTGTGTATCCACAGATGGTTATAAGATACCTTTTACCCGACTACGCTGATGTTAGTAGTTAAAGGGGTTATGACTTTCTTCTAATCGCGGGCACCTTCTCTTTTAAAAAAAAATATTGTAACGGACTATTGGGGTCACTGAATCGAATTTTTTTTTAATGTTTGTATGTGTAGTTGTGCTTTTATCACGCCAAATCGGCTGAAAAGATTTCAATTATGTTTGGTACACTGGTAGCTGGGTATCCACAGATGGTTATAGAATACTTTTTACCCGACTACGCTGAAGAAAAAAAAAAATTAATTTTTGACAACGTACGGTCAGCTGGCAGAGAAAATGTGACCCCCTGCCATATATTATTCGTATGGCACAGAGATCACATTTTTTTGCAGCTATAACAAATTTTAACAAATTCGGACATTTACCATAAAGGTGCGTCCCACATTTGTATCATTTGCCCGTATCAGATCATCGTCGCGTAGCATGATCGCGTGTCACGATCACGCGTTTGGACGTTGCGCCGATACGATCACTCGAAATCCATTTGCTACGCGTATCGGCACTTGTATCGGAAGAGTGCGGCATTATCGGCGCGCCGACAGTAAGCGTCCAAGCAGCGCGATACGCATATGCTACGACACGGTGATCGGATACAAACAAATGATACAAGTGTGGACGCACCTTAATACAGACCTGACGTATCAGTAATTAGATCTCAAAAACTAATTATACAACGCGTCCGTCCTTTCAGCGCCATCTGTTGTAGGTTTTTTGTTGTTATATAATTCTGCTTGTTCGCGCGTAATTGGTTTAAGTGTTTGTTAGACTTTTATAATTAGTTGCATTTGGCTAAAAATATTTAGATCTGAGCATGATATTGCAAACAAGCTGTCTGTGACATGGGGACCCCAGCAAAGTGATGGAAAAAAAATAGTTTAGTTGCGTGTAAACACTACCCTATATTATAAACTAGCTTCTGCCCGTGACTTCGTCCGCCTTAAATTAGTTTTTTGCGGATACGGGTATTATTTCGGGATAAAAATTAGCCTATATCCTTCCCCGGGACTCAAACTATCTCCATACCAAATTTCATCCAAATCGGTTCAGCGGTTTAAGCGTAAAGAGGTAACAGACAGACAGACAGACACACTTTCGCATTTACAATATTAGTATGGATATATTATACACTAGCTTCTGCCCGTGACTTCGTCTGCCTTGAATTAGTTTATCGCGGATAAGGGTATTTTTCCGGGATAAGAAGTAGCTTGTGTCCTTCCCCGGGACTCAAACTATCTCCATTCCAAATTTCATCCAAATCGGTTCAGCGGTGTAAGCGTAAAAAGGTAACAGACAGACAGACAGACAGACACACTTTCGCATTTACAATATTAGTATGATTATTTGACGGTCACTGGATCGAGTTGTTTATGTATGTTTGTATGATCCTCAACTTCCTCGAGTGATGAGGCCTACACTCTATGAAAAATTATACAAGTTTTCAGTCCCAAGTAAAAACAAATATTGTTGAACAATACAGTTTATAATATTGATGAATATATGACATCCAATTTATTTAATAGAAATAAGAAAATCTACAATACCACAATATGATACCAAAATACATAAATGTATAATAATAGTATAAGCTTATCATGATTTAATTAAATGTCCATTAGACGACCGGTTTGGCTCAGCGGGAGTAACGTTGCCTGCGAAGCTGGAGGTCCTGGGTTCCCGGTAAGAGCAAATATTTGTGTGATGAGCATAAATATTTGTTTCTGTGTCTAGTACCCATAACACAAGCCTTATTGAGCTTAACATGGGACTAGTTCGATATGTGTAAAATTTGTCCTGTAATATTTATTATTATTATTCACTTTATTTATTTGTAGTCATAAGTTAGGTGTTTTATAAAATGGATATAAAAAGTGAAATACAAAAAGCAAATACAAAATATAAACACATTATAAAAAACCTAACCTAGGCTGCCGCCGGCAGCGGGGCAGGGCCCAAGCTACCGGTGGTTAGGGCTGCACAGAGAGGAACCTCCTGACGATGCGCGCCATGTCCAGGATTACTGCCTTCTGCATCCGACCCTTGATCCAGTCATCTAGCGAGAGTCCCTTAAGATGTTGGTCGAGACTCTTTGCTATAAGACCGTTTGCTGTAACGACTATCGGGACAATAATCGTCGAATCAACATCCCACATGGCGGTCACCTTGTGAGCTAAGTCAAGGTACTTGCTGAGTTTGTCCTTCTCAGCCTTCACGAGGTTCTCGTCATGTGGAATGGTGATGTCGATGAGTATTGCCCGGCGCTTAGATCGATCTACCAGCACGATATCAGGCTTATTGGCTACAATAGTCCTGTCCATGATGATAGATCGATCCCAATAAAGCGTAGCACGACCATTTTCAAGAACTGGCATCGGTGCGTACTTATAGTACGGTACCTCAGACCCCACAAGACCGTATTTAACAGCAAGTTGCTGGTGAATAATCCTGGCTACTTGGTTATGTCTGTGCAAGTACTCGCCGTTAGCAAGATGAGAACAACCGGAAATTATATGCCTGAGTGACTCCCCGGGACGGCGGCATGCTCGACAAATGTCGACCGTACCGTCCTTCAGGATATACCTTCGGTAGTTGTTCGTCATGATAACTTCTTCCGCAATTGCACATGCAAAACCTTCGGTTTCCCCAAAGAGATCGCCGAAACGAAGCCAGTTCACCGACGCGAGCAGATCTACATCAGGCCCTGTAAGGGCGTAGAACCGCCCGTGTAGCTCTTTACTCCTCCATACGTCCTTGCGGTCTACGGTGCTAAGCACTATTGGTCTGCGCCAGTTCTCGAATGCCAGGGATAGAGAGGTGAGGCCTTTGTCTATTGCGACTACATCGCGATGTATCCCACACTCATTGTTTAGGAAATACTCCCGGAGACTGCACACCTCGCGGTTATGAAGGTCCTTGGCGTTTAAAAAGCCACGGCCCCCACACTTACGCGGGATGTACAGTCTCATAAGTGACGAGCGTGGGTGTAGCATGCGGTGTGTAGTGAGCAGCATACGGACCCTCCTATCCAGGGCGTCCAGCTCAGTCTGGGTCCACCTTAGTATGCCAAAGGAGTAAGTGAGCAGGGGCATCACCCAAGCGTTGAAGGCGCGCGCCTTGTTGCCACCCGACAAAAGACTGTTCAGTACTTTTGTCAAGCGGCAAAAAAAGCGCTCCTTCACTGCCTGTCTAATGTCTCCGTCCGCAATACTCAATGACTGTGATATACCAAGATACTTGTAGGTTTCAACTTCGGAGAGAGATCTGAGAGACATTGTCTCGGAAAGCTGTAAATTCGTTGAATTTACGACTTTCCCCCGCTGTACATGCATGACCGCACACTTGTCTACACCAAAATCCATCCAGGCACTACTGAAAGTTTCTGTGACTTTGAGTAGCTCCACCAGTTCTGGTCGTTTCGGTGCAAACAGCTTGAGATCGTCCATGTACAGCAGATGAGAAATGATCTCACCCCCTCTGCGAAGCCGGCAACCTAGTCCTGAATCCTTCAGCAGAGTGCTGAGTGGATTCAGTGCCAGGCAGAACCACAATGGACTCAAACTGTCACCCTGGAAAATACCCCTCTTAATCCTTATAAAGTCCTGCGGATCAGGGGGGCCTTCTCGGCCGCCTGGTTGACGAAGAACTGTGGTCCACTGCCTCATACATGAGCCTATAAAAGATTTTAAAACTGTATCGACTTTATACAGCTCCAAGATCCACTTTATCCTTATTATTATTATTATTATTAGATTATAAAATTATAGAATGTTTTCTGATTATTATTATTATTTTAATCTTAATTGCTTTATATACTCTTGACGTTTAGAATTTTATTCTACACATTCTAGATTATTATTTTTTTCTTTTTTATTGACAATCCTTTTGGGATTTATCTTATTGATTATTTTAATTATTTAAATTATGATTTTATCAATAATATTATACTTAAGTTAAATGATCTGATTAGGTTTTTCTGGGTTTCCCTAATCCTTGCAGCAAATGTTGAATCATATTGTATGTCTCCCAGCAAACATTCACTCTCATGTAACTGACATTTCAAAAGTGCTTGTAACTAGGCCTACTTGAATAAAGAATATTTTGATTGATTGACTGATTCTGATTTGACCGATAGAAATGTCACCGATAGATTTGGGCTCTCTGAATACTAATCTACATTATTTTTGGAATTTTTGGATTACTATTTTTTTTTCGATATTATTAGCAAATGGTGATCTGTAGGCAGTAAGAAGTTAATTCCTATGTTTTATATTTTTTGGAAAAAAAAAATGTTAACGTGTCATATTGGCAGTTGCTTGTGTCCTTATATAATTAGGTAGTTTTCTTTTTGAAATAAAACAATTTAACGGATTATATCGCGTATATTATCTCATTTTAGTTCCCGACGTTTCGGAAGCTTTCCAGCTTTCCATGGTGGACTGAGGAAAGATGTTTTTTCCTCTGTCAAAGTTACAATTTGTGCAAACTACCCATTTTTTGAAAAAACACAAATAAAGGTACATGCCAGATGGGCCTAAGCTGTAAAGACAGTTACACATGTGCCAGAAGGGCTTAATTATTTTATTCTAATAATTTACCAAGCAGCATTTCACAAATGAGGCGTACTGAGGAGAAAAGAAACGCTGCAAAGAAAAACTCCTAGGTTACCTCATTACTAATTATAATATTTAAAAAACAGAGACTATTAAACCACTTTTAAACAGATAAGATATTTTACACCGTTCGGAAATTAAGGTTTTGCAGTCCTGTGTCTCGCTTGTTCCTTGATGAGATGTATTACAGGATCCCAAGCTGGTGTTAGTGACAATCCATCTTCTCTATTGAAATTAGGATGCTTTTTAATCTCAATAGCCTCGCTTAAAAGTAGTTTAATAGTCTCTGTTTTTTTTTAATTTAATAATTAGTAATGAGGTAGCCTGGGAGTTTTTCTTTGCAGCGTTTCTTTTCTCCTCAGTACGCCTCATTTGTGAAATGCTGCTTGGTAAATTATTAGAATAAAATAATTAAGCCCTTCTGGCACATGTGTAACTGTCTTTACAGCTTAGGCCCATCTGACATGTAAGTACACCTTTATTTGTGTTTTTTCCAAAAATGGGTAGTTTGCACAAATTGTAACTTTGACAGAGGAAAATTCATCTTTCCTCAGTCCACCCGTGACCATGGAAAGCCGGAAAGCTTCCGAAACGTCGGGAACTAAAATGAGATAATATACGCGATATAATCCGTTAAATTGTTTTTTTTTCAATGAGTAATAATCGCGGAAGCAGAAGAAAATAGTTTTCTTTTATTTATATCAGTGGCTAAAATTAAAAAATATTTCAAAATACAAAATACGTTCCTCGCAATTTTGTTAATATGATTGGGTGGTTCAAGAAAGTTAGGGGGTAAAAAAAATGAAATGTTCTCCATTTGGATTACATCACTGTTGCTTAGCAAAGCAAACCCATCCAGTGTGACCATGCCGTAACTGTAGTCATCAATTTTATTTATGATGGCTGGGCCATTAGCTTATGTCATGATTTCACAGCTCTAAGGGTTTATGATGTCATAAAACACGCATGTAAGAGAGCCCGATTTTAGCGTTAAAGACTGTTTTAAATAATATGTAAGTCTAATAACCTATAGCATTATTTTTAGTACCTATAGTCCTTTCTCTAAGTTTTTTAGTCCTTATTTATTTTCTACGATATTTATTAGTTTGTTTGTAGTATAGAAGAATTAGTTCTTTAATTATTTTGTTACTCTCAATTCATTCACCACATTTAACATCCCTTATTGAAATTTATATATGAATTTACTAGAATTTTGTCACTTTTACAAAGAAGTTGTTTCTCCTTTTGGAAACCCTAATATCAGTATCATTTAGAAAACCACATCAGTGCAGGATGGATGAAATGGTGACAGGTCTCGGGAGTAATATGTGACGCCCGAATGCCCCTTCGATTGAAGGGCAAAATCTACAAGACCATTGTGAGACCTGTCGTCATGTATGGATCGGAATGTTGGGCCGCAAAGGTGACGGATGAAAGCAGATTGCATGTTACGTAGATGAGAAATTTGAGATGGATAAGTAACGTGACGAGAATGGATCGGATAAGGAATTAGAATATAAGAGGAAGCCTGAAAGTAGCACCTGTAGTCAATAAGCTGAGAGCAATTCGCCTACGGTGGTATGGATGTTATGTGAAGATATGCATGTGGAGTTATGTAAGAGGAGGGGTAGGCCAAGAAAAAGGTGGTGGAGGATGGATTGCGTGAGAGATGACATGAACAGGAAGGTGATGACATGAAGGTAGTGATGAGATGACGGGTGATAGAGAGGAATTGTGGAAGTAAATATAAGGAAATCACAAAAGATACAACACACAAAGATATGAGCGCTAATAAAAACAACTGATGCCTTAAACCATGCTCAAAAGTTAAAATGGAAATGGGCCGGACATGAAGCGTGACTCAAAGACCGTAGATGGACTACTACGGTTTCTTCTTGCAAAGGTCCGCAAGGCAAACGCGTCAAAGGAAGACCGTACACACGCTGGGACGATGACATTAAAAAAATTGCCGGACCACGATTTCAACATATAGCTCAAGACCGCGAGAAATGGCAATCTTTGGAAGAGGCCTTCACCTTAACGAGGGTTACTGACATAAAGTTATAGAAAAAAAATTGTTACATATAGAACTAACAAAAAGATTAAGATTTATACTAACAAATATATATATAAGGAAGTAAATAGGTAAAACTATTATAACTGCTAACATTAAGATATAAAAGGCTTTTTTATTTTTATTTATTTGTTTATTAGAGAGGTATGGAAGAAAACAACATGTTGCGCCGACACCAAAGAAATGGGATAAGGACAAGCGAATGATGAATATAATTATTTCTATCAGCTATACTCAAACTGTGCTCCTCGGTGCCTTGGGGCCGCGAAAAGCTTTTATAGGGGCTCAGCGATACTGTAGGTGATGAATTCATTTGGTTATAGAATTTGTCCGCAATTTTTCCTGAGTGAAATGCTTCTCATTGTTTAATAAAATTTACACAGTGAAGTGATTAGGAACATTAAAACAATTAAACCTTGTTTTTGAGTATTTAAGAGCTCCGTCGAATATCCGCTTTACAAAAGAGTGCGCAATGTCGTCAGTGGAGGAAAAAAGAACCCCTTTTTTCTTACAAGGACACACACACACACGCACTGTGAAAGAAGAACCCCTTTTTTTCTTCAGCCTAGTCGAGTAAGAAGTATCCTATAATCGTTTGGTACACGGATAGCTGGGTATCCTCATACCCGGCTGTATATATGGGCAGCTATCCGTATATCAATAATAGTTGAAATCCGTTCAGCCGTTTTGGCGAGATGAAATCACAACGACACAAACAAACATACTAGTTTTAGCAAAACTTATTTTTGGAAAATATTTTCGATGTACAGACATTTCATTTTCACAAATGTACAATAGTTGATATAAAATGTAACAAACGCCATTCTTTGTTTGGATCATGAGCCATCCAGAAGAATACGTTTTAAATACCAAAAAAAAGCTCAAAATTGTACTACAATGCATTCGATTTTCATGGGATTTTAACAACAGAACTTTTCATACGACTTCGACTCTTTTGCAAAGTACTGGCCAAATGCGGCTCAAGATTGACACCAATAAAATTACAAAGTAATCTTCATCCCTTAGTTTGAATTATTTAATTTAAAGTCGCAGAAATATTTTTATTTCGTGTTAAATGCAAGTTTTTTTTCCAGGACATGGACCCGAAAATAGCACGAGAACCCAAGAATGGTCCCTGCTACATGCACACGGTGGAATTGGACTTTAGGCACGCCGTACGGTCCACACACACGGACAAGAGCATCGAGGCTAAACGAAAAGTACGTAACCATTATATTAGAATAGAATAGAATATCGATCAATAGACGGATCCAATCGGATGGGCAGCGTTTGGAAAACCGCGAAGTGTCTTCTCGTCCAGGATACCTCAGTGCTTGAAGACGCAAGTCTCGGTGATGACCTACGGAGCCGCGACATGGTCTCTGACTATGAGTCTCATGAAAGCGAGAGTCCCTCAGCGAGCTATGGAAAGGGCTATGCCTTGGATCTCTCTACGAGATCGAATCAGAAATAAAGATATTCGTAGACGAACCAAAGTCACGGACATAGCAAACAGGGTAAGCAAACTAAAGTGCCAATGGCCAGGGCACGTAGTTCAAAGAACCGATGGCTCTTGGGCAAGAAAGGTTCTTTAATGGACACCGCGTGGTTAGGGTTGCGGGGAGTCCCTGGATGCATGTCGCCCATGTGGAAATCTATTGAGGAGGCCTGTATCCATCAGTGGAAGTCCTATGGCTGAAATGATGATGATGATGATGATGAGAATATATTTATTGCCACACAACATAAGTACTTACACTAATTAATAAATACTAACGAACTTAACTACTAACTTATGGCTAACAACAGAGGAACAAAAAAAACAGTCTGATATTAGGGGTAGACTCAGCCACCCTTATAAGAACATAACTTTGGCAATACCAACGACTGGTTTAGCTCAGCGGGAGAAACGTTGCCTGCGCAGCTGGAGGCCCTGGTTTCTTTGTAAGGGCAAATATTTCTGTGTTGAGCATAATTTTTTTCCTGAGTCTTGGACGTTTTCTATGTATATAAGTAAATGTATCTATTAAATATATCGTCGTCTAGTACCCATAACACAAACCTTATTGAGCTTACCATGGGACAGTTTTAGTTCAATTTGTATAAAAATTGTCCTGTAATATTTAATTAATATGTAATATTCTATAATATATGTCTTGGGACACCTTGATAATATTTTCTCCTGTTTCCGCGATTATTTACATATTAAAATAAAACAATTTACTAATTATTGACGACCGGTTTGGCTCCGAGGGAGTAACGTGCCTAACGTGCCTGCGAAGCTGAGGTCCTGGGTTCAAATCCCGGTAAGGGCAAATATTTGTGTGATGAGCATAAATATTTGTTCCTGAGTCTTGGATGTTTTGTAGGTATATTAGTAATATAAATATATCTATTAAATATATCGTCGTCTAATACCCATAACACAAGCCTTATTGAGCTTACCATGGGACTAGAGCGATTTGTGTAAAATTTACCCGTAATATTTATTTATTTACTAATTTATTACATCGCGCATATTATCTAATTTGAGTTCCCGACGTTTTGGAAACTTTTCAGTTTTCCTTGGTCACGGGTTGACTGAGAAAATATATATTTTCCTCCGTCAAAGTTACAATTTGTGCAAGCTATCCACTTTGAGAAAACAAATAAAGGTATACAGTCAGCTACACAGAAAAGTAACCGCCTGTCATACTAACATTACATGGCAGAGGGGTCACGTTTCTCTGCTGCTGCCTGTACAAGTACATACATATCAGATGGGCCTAATCTGTAAAGACAGTGAAACATGTGCCAGTGCTTAATTATTTTATTTTGATAATTTACCAAGCAGCATTTCACAACTGAGGCGTACTGAGGAGAAAAGAAACACTGCAAAGAAAAACTCCCCGACTACCTCATTAAACAATTAAAAGAAAAGCTAAAAAAAAAGATTATTATTTTATATAAGTAAATGTTCAAAATCTAGCCATTTCCCTGGATGCAAAGCTGAATTCTCTCTAGAGTTTAAATCAATTTGAATGCTATTATTATTAAATTTAAGATCGACGCCATGGTTCCTAAGAACAGATTTCGCTATCTCTCATATTTTCTGAGTTCTCCCTATTGACCCATTTGGATTGATCACCCTGTATATCATAATGTGGGTACGTAGCTATGTAATATTGAAAATAATCATAAATAATGGTCAGCAATAACCTTAACTCGTACTTGCGAAACCTTTTATGCCGCCTGTGTAGTGGCTCGCCTTAACGGAAACAAAAGACAATATTTGGAAAAGCAACAAACTACCACCAATATATAAGTGCTTTGTTTCCGACTCACTGGAAGGGGTCCTATAAAATCTATAGATATCATTTGAAAAGGGCGACAGCAATGTTTAGGTCTACCCATAACACCCAATGTAGCATGGTTAGGCAACTTATGTGCAAGACCAGTCGAACAAGTAGAAACAAATTTGACCACGTCTGAATGCATGGCCAGAAGTAGCGCAGAGCCAAACGGTAATAAGTTTTGTGAATGCCCAAATGGCCAGCTGTAGGTTCAGCATGGTTGACCAGCATCACTTCTTCACGTAACTCGCTTGGCACTACTTCTTTCCATTCAAACTCTGATGTAAGGAAACATTTATTTTTTGAACGTCTATAAAGTGCATTATTTATAATCGTAAAATTTGGAAGACTAGACGGATTAGCCAAGCAGCTGTTAAATTTTTGAATGTACCATTGGTCTGTGGTTTTTGTAATAGTATTTGAAGTGCTTATCGTGCTAAGAGGAACTGCACGTGACAATGCATCAGGTACTACATTGTCCACGCCCCGACGATGCTTAATGTCAAAATTAAAAGCAGATAGCCTAATGCTCCATCGTGCCAGACGACCGGTGGGATTATTTAACGACAAAAAGCATTTCAAGGCCGAATGATCTGTATAGACCGTGAAACGTTGACTATTGTCCAAGTAGCAACGTCAATGCTCCAGAGCAGTGAGAACAGCTAGGGTCTCCCTCTCTGTTATGCTGTAGTTTTTTTCTGCACCAGTGAGAGACTTGCTCATGTACGCAATGGGATGCTCCTGGCCATCAATGACCTGACAAAGCATGGCGCCAATTCCATAGTTGCTTGCATCTGTATGTACTTGGAAGGGTAAGCTATAATTTGGACAAGACAATACAGGAGTTGAGGCGAGAGATTTCTTAAGTGTTTTGAAGGCAGCGTCAGATTCTTCTGTCGAAGAAAATGGGGGGACACCCTTTTTATTCGAGGTAAGCTTGTTCAAGGGACCAGCAATAGTACTGAAATTTGGGACAAACCGGCGATACCAAGACGCAGTACCCAAGAACCGTTTTACCTCCTTCTTAGAGGTAGGGGTAGGATAATTAGAAATGGCTTGCACCTTTTCAGGGTCTGTACGTAATCCTTGCGTGTCAACAATGTAACCCAGATACTTTAAGCTTTCCCTGAAGAACGGGGTTTTCTCAAAGTTAATGGTTAGATTTGCTTGTTTTAGTTTATCAAGGACACGCAGCAGCAGGGATAGGTGTCTATCGAAGGTATCACTAACGTAGACTATATCGTCCAAGTAACAAAATACCTTTAACTCGAATTCTGGCCCAAACAGCTGATCAACCAGCGTTTGCTGGGTGGCAGGTGCATTCGTTAAGCCGAAAGCCATTGTCTTAAAACAATAGGAGCCGTGATTAGGGACAAAAAAAGCTGTTTTGTTCCTATCCTCCTTACTTATAGGAATTTGCCAAAAACTCTTCGATAAATCTATACTGCTGAGGTATTTAGCGTCCTTAAGATTATCTAGGATCTCAGCAATATATGGTAAATTATAAGCATCTTTGATAGTTACGGCGTTAAGTTTGCGGCTATCCAAGCAAAATCTAGGTTTACCGTCCTTTTTACCTACTACGAGTACAGGCGATGACCAAGCACTTTCGCAAGGTTTAATTACGTCCAATGCAAGCATTTCATCAACCTGTTCATTGATGATACGAGTTTTTTCTGGTGACATGTGATAGTACCGTTGTCGAATAGGCGTTGCATCGCCTGTATCCATGCGGTGTTTTATAAGAGAGGTCCTTCCCAACCCTTTGACTTCAAAGGACACCTCCTTAAATTGGTCAATCACTTTGTCGGCAATAACACCCTGCGAAACCTCTAATCCAGTGTAGGGAGTAACATGCGTAATATAACCGGTGTATGAGGATTCCGTACTAGGAGATGACGACTTCGTAGTATCAATAGATCCTATATATTTAGGACATAATCTAAACTTTCTCGAAAAGTCTATGTCTAGAATTAGCGAGGTTTCTACTTCTGGAACCACGTACGCCTTGATAATATGTTTAGAGTTACCAAAGTGAATTGGCAAATTTATATAATAGTGTACTATTTAGATTATGCCTCCCCGCCGCCACTATATTTATATCATCGTCAGTGTGTAAACACAAACCACTTCTTAATAGGGCAATATGTGAATTATTGCCAACAATACTCACTGCAGCGCCTGAATCAAGCAAACCGCAAGCCTTCAAGTTATTGATTTCTAAATCTAAAAACGTTCTATTATCATTACTAGGCTTATTTAGCAGAATTGAAGTTACCTTATAAATAGTAAAAAAGTTTTTAACAAATTTGAGCCAATTTTGCCAATCATTATCGGTATCGTGTTGATGTTGCATGTTGTTATGGTAACTGCAATTCTGCCCAGTTAGTTTTTTTTGTTGGTTTGATGTCGAAGGTTTCTGACAATCGGGACAGTCATAAAAACGAAAAAAAGTGTGCGAAATCTTATAAAAGAAAATAATGACATATAATTTGATAAAGTTAATGTAGTAAGTAATAAAAATGAATCACAGAAAATAAAATTTAATTTCTAGTTTGTGTTGTCAGATACCCACAGATAAAGATTTGGGGCAATCAACTTTTTTTTTTCCAACATAGCAAACTAAGTGGCAATGGGCAGACACAGTTCGAAGAACCTATGGCTGTTGGGGCAGAATAGTTCTCGAGTGGAGACCGCGTACCGGCAAGCGCAGCGTGGACAACCACCCGCAAGGTGGTCGGACGACCTGATTAGGGTTGGGAGGAATCGCTGGATGCGGGTCACCTCTATCCGGCCCATATGCAAATCTGTTAAGGAGGCCTGTGTCCAACAGTGGACGTCCTATGGCCGAATGATGATGATGATGATGAACTTATTTCTGGACCTCGTTGCCATGTACGTCTCCTGAGTCACTCTTTGAGGCACTGGTCCCTCCAAGGGCGAGAAAGCAATTAACTATCGGCGATGTTCTCGCCCAAGAAACGAACAAAAAAAATAGATCCTGTATTAGTAAAAGAGACACATAAATTAATAGTTTATCGCTGGCTGTTCACATTGCCGGCGAGAACTCTCTCATATATGTATCACTTTTATTGACACGGAGTCTCCATCTATTGTGCGTTTCTTGAGCGTGTTGCTCGAGAAAATAGTCAATAGCTGCTCGCTTTCCCGCTGGCGGTATTAATTGTAGTTATAGGCACTAGTCCCAAGTAGTGCCTATAACTCCAATTTTAAACGATACTAGAAGGCACCTACAACTTTTTCGCGAAGGAGAAAAAGTCATAACCCCTCTTTTTTTCTACGGCGTTATCGGATAAAAAGTATTTTATAACTATCTGTAGATACCCAGCTACCCGTGTACTGATAGTGGTATTCTGTTTAGCCGGTTTGGCGTGATAAAGCCACAACGACACATACAAACATACAAAAAATTAAATATTTTTCGATTCAGTGACTTCCAAAAACTTCCGTTTCAATATTTTTTCTGAAATATTTTTAATGTACAGACATCTCATTTTTACTATTTTATAATATTGGTGGAGCGATTTCTATTCCTCTCTATTCTCAGCTTTCTTTTTGATATCCTGATACGACACGCTGTTTACTTTTTTAAAGTTTTATTGATTTTGCAAATTGCAATGTATGTTTGTTCGGTTGGAATTTAAATTTGACCTACTTCCCGGTTTCCGATTGAGCAAATATTTGGCATACTTGCGTAAGTTTAAAGACAAAGTAATAGTACAATACCATCGAGCTGATTTGGTCATGGATCAGGAAGCTGGTCATATGAACTCTGCAATAAAATAATGAAACCCTACTGAGTTTTGGCTCTTTAGAATTGTCTCGGTTGATGTTCAAAGGAAAGTACATTCGGCAACAAAAGCTTGTTACAAAAATGATTGTTTTAAGAGAAACTTATTTTTTTATTTAATCCGTAAATTATATTCGTGGTGTCCCTCTTCTTATATTTTTCTCTGTCTTATTTTAAGTTATGGTTTTGATGTAATCATTGTATCATAACAGGTGTCCTCTTCTGTCCTCAATGGTTTTTAACAACGTCCTTTTCTCTTTTATCTTCTCAGTAACACATTTCAAAGGCTTTCTACAGTTTTCTGTCATGCTAAATCATTGTCCATGTTTCGTTTCCATATAATGTTATGCGGTCTGGACGCAGAAGGTACCTAGGTACCCTGGGTTACATTTTTTCAACTGCCCTTTCAACTATTCCTTATACGATGCGTTACCTAGAAATCCCGCAACCTGTCAATTTCCAGTCACTGTTATTTCTCATGGACTGTCCTCTTACTGCTATACTTATAAAGTATATTCCAGACCAATAATATCAGGCTTTCAAACTCAATCTGCTATTTAGGATATTTTCTTCTCTATTTGTATAGTTTGTCTCTTTCCAGGTGAATTATTCGCTTCGAGCCCTAATCATTCAAACAAAGGCCATTGTCTCTATTATCGTATAGCCGCTAGCAACCGAGTAAGCACCTGCCGCTACAACATTCATATTGAAAAACAAACGGTGTCGTCATAGTATTAAGGTATAAAAGGTAAAATAATATCAGTGCCATATTGCTTCGGAGCGGTCTATCATTCTATACTACCAAAACGTAATATCTAGAATCAGTGACATTAAATTTGAACCTTAATACTATGACGATACCGTTTGTTTTTCAATATTAATGGAGTAGTGGCACGTGCTAACTCGGTAGCTAGCGGCTATACAATAATAGAGACAATGGGCTTTGTTTGAAAGATTAGGACTCGAAGCGAAAACTTCACCTGGGAAGACCCGAACTATACTTTACTTATACCTCCTATTTCCTCTATGTTTGCATGCCTTACTGTTATCCCCTATCCGCGATTTCTATTATTCACTAAAGAAACATCTTATATTGTCTGCCGTCCATAGTATAAATGTTTTTTTGTTTTAGGTTCCCTGACATATAATCTCATGTGATATGTATTTGCGTCGACATTGGCTAAATACCTCTTGCTAAAATCGACAAAAAGTGGAAGACATTCAGAAAAAGAAAATGCTCTAAATATACACTTTATAAGCCTTATTCGAATGAAGCTCGATATTTTGGCTTTGAATAAGCTCCTTTTCTTCTTTCATTTTCTTGCCAATACTGCAAGGGCTAATTTCGTCATTGTGTTAATAGCCTAGATAATTTGAATTTTTCTAACCACTCACTTGCTTTCGGTAACTAGAGCTACCAACTTTGATAACCAACAAATTGCTTCCGGTAGCCAGAGCTACCAGATGACCTTTATACAATTTTTGATTTTTAATCTGTGAAGGGCAGTTTCGGAGCGGTTTAAACTATGACCGAAACATACCCAAATAAGATGGCAACGCAGAAATGGCAGCCAACATGATAGAACAAACATATTTTTAAATAGCTGTCGTTCTCAACGTTGTGAAAAAGTAAAGTTGCGTAAAAGTGCACAGTGTTTTAAAAATGCCGTCAGTATTCAAATTTATATTTTACTATTCAAGATAGACATAAAACGATTCACTGTTTATCCAACTATCAAATTATAGCAATATTTCGGTCCCAATGAATAATTATGAATTACAATCTCACTTCAAAGTAGTTAAGACAGATTTTTTTTCGGTGACTTGCGATTGAAATGGCCAACATTTTTAAGAATAAAGAATATTTCTCGTAATTATCTAGTCATTAAAACAGTTTAAGTATTAAGTTTCATAAATAAACATTAAATCACACCTATTTACACAGGATTAGCAAATAAAACAAGTAACGGTCCATGTAAATACGGTTACGGGTGGTGGTAGCTGTAGCTACCAAAAGCAATTGAGCCAATTACTCGCTTTGACGTTGTAAGGCATGAGAGCACACCTGAAGCGCTGCGATCGCGTTTGGTACATTTTGTGATTCGTTCCAAATAACAGGTAAAGACTCGAACGTAAAGTAAATGAAAAGTAGCTAAAAACATTTGCAAATATTACGTTGTTTATATTAAACTATTTATGGACCGTGACACTTAAAATAACGTATGTTCAATTTCTAAAACACTGCATAGACCTGGCGGCGCCCGTTGTGTTGGACCCTAACGGGGCGCCATGTTCGGCAGTTGCCCCGGTAACATGGCACGTTATTAGTTTTTTGCGTAACGGCTTTGTTTATTTACCTTAAAATCAGTGTGGTTCTATGTAATAATGGTTCGCTTTGTGTGATTGTGGTTTTCTAGGTACAGACTGTGATTTATAATGTGTTTGTGTCGTGTGATAGGTTTTAAGGGTTTTTAGTTCGCCTGAAAACCAAAACTTCGTTGGTACGTACATAATTTTTGTTATTTAGACTCCTAGAACCATAATTAACGTTATTATTGCAAAATATATCCATTTTAATTTATGATTACTAGTTGTTTGTTCTAATTAGAACTATATTTTGGTTCTTGAGTTTTTAAATTAGTCACAAATAAATCACGAATCAAAGAAAAAAAATCGCCCCGTCTTGCGTCAGATATCTAAAAATGAAATGATGTTTACTATACAATGTTATTTGAACAGTTATACAATATTTGGCATTAAATAAAAGAAAAACTAATCTACTTTTTTTGCATGTAAACAAAAAGGATGTTATCGCTTTAGTTTTTTTTCTAAAAATATATTTCTGCTTGAATTCGTCAACTTTATCAGTGTGTCAGTTTTACGCATTTTTTTATTATTATTTTCAATATAGTAATCCATAAAATAAGTAACACTATCAAACTATTTGTTTTATTTGCTTTTTTGTGTAAAAAAAACATAGCAAATGATTTAGTAGAAACCAAGTTATGATTTTTTCAATAAAACACGGCATCTCGCCACCATTTTTAAAATCCAAAAGCAAGGGAGTGGCTAAGTAACTCTATTACTATTGTCTCCTGATTAACGGGACAGAATATCAACATAAAACGCTTCGAATTCAGGTCAAAAACCAGAAAATTGAGTAATGTTTGTCTTTGTCTACAATAGGAATGTAGTACGTGCCGATTCCCGTACTCGATTCGTAAAAAGATTTCCTGTTCGCCTGTGGAATAGTAAGCACCTTAGCAAACAAACGAAGGTTTTATTTATTTGCTGAATCAGTCCCAATCGACTCCCGGATTTATGGTGGCACGTTCATTTTTAGAGTTCCGTCGCTAAAGGGTTCCAAAACTGCCGTCCTATGTCTAAAACCAAACAGACCCACAATTTATTTTAGAATATTTATTCCACAATTCTTCTGTTATATAAAAATTAAAACTACATTTATGCTTGCTACTGCATTACTCCATGAAAGAAGGATAATTTTTTTGATTAAAAAGTTTTTCGTATTTTAGTGTTGGAAATAATTACTCCACAACGACCGGTCACGCGCCTCCCTCATCCAACGGTTTCCCGCGATCTTCACCAGATCATCGGTCCATCTTGGTGGGGGCCTTCCTACGCTGCGTCGTCCTGTACGCGGTTGTCACTCGAGAACCTGTCTGCCCTAGCGGCCATCGGTTCTACGAGCAATGTGCCCCGCCTACTGCCACTTAAGTGTAGCAACTCTCTGAGCTATGTCGACAACCTTGGTTTTCTGCGGATCTCCTCATTTTTGATTCGATCACGCAAGACCGGTCGTTGTGGAGATCCTTGGGAGAGGCCTTTGTCCAGCAGTGGACGTCCTTGGGCTGATATGATGATGATGATGATGATGATGAAATAATTACTAAATTACCAACAACATAACACTTATAACACCGTTAAGTATACCTTAGCAGTTCTTTAGTATTGCATAATAAACAAAATATAGCTAAATTACGGCTAAGTCACTAACAGAGTTTATAAGATGAGAATGAAGAAAGCACGTTATTGGACCATAACCGTTTTGTAGCTATACAATAACTGCAACATACAAGCATGTTGTATTTTTACTAATAGGCATGATGATTGGGTATGAAATCAAAATTCTAATTAATCCGTCAGCAAGACAATAAAAAAAATTTGGACACGTATTTTTTGCCTTTTGAAAATAATAAAAAACAACTTAGATAAATCGCATTAAAATTTAGGAGTCGGGGCTCGTGACGTTACTCCTAAGTAAAATTTGTACTTAGAGTGACGTCACGTGACATTCTGACTGAATGTATCGCTATTATTTTTCGATAATGTGAAAAAAGAAAAAATGCGTGTCCAAATCTTATTAATCTATATGACGGACTTATTATTAAAATGTAGTCATCATCCACATTTAAAAACACGTTTGATTACGAACCATCGCTTCTATAGCCCAGCAACATCGTTCGTGACACTTCCATGGTTTTCGGGCGACGGGGGGAAGACGGCAGGGGCGGGTATGAAGAGTGCACGCGGCGGAGGCGGAGCTTACCCTGCCGCGCGCACCCTTCCTACTCACCCCCGCTGTCTTAACTAGGTTTTAGTCATGTAATCCTGTGGAAAAAAGTTTTAGTATTTTGGCAACACCTGCACAATTCTAAATTAAATTTGTATATACGTTTATTTCTATTTTATATATATATTTATTATTTTCTAGTATCATTGTATGTATCTGTATTGTTCCTTTATGTTTTTTTTTTCTTTCTGGCTTTCATTTATGATTAAATTTGTCTGATTTTCTTGTGCACCACTTACTTACTCATTGGTTATTTACTTTGCGCCATCTCTATTACCTTAAGGTTGGTCCGGAAGAGATCGCTTTTTAGCGATAAGACCGCCTGCTGTTTGCCATTTATGATACTGTTTTAGATTTAAGTTTCTGATGTTATTTTCTTTTGGTTTGCAATAAAGTGTATTGTATTGCATTGTATTCTGAACCAGTGATGGGTCGTTCGATTTTCGGAAATATTTCCCACACAGGAATTTAAAATGTGTATGTGTAAGATATAAATATTTTATGGTTTTCCCTAGAAAGCAAAAGTTTATCTAGTTAATTATTTATTAAGCACAGTAAATAAATGGCTGAAAAATTAAATTTCTGACGGTCCCTGGGAACATTGGAAATATTACATACATTTCTGAGAACTTTTCTCTCATTCTTGAGAATAACATGGTATAAATAAAAACCGGGCAAGGGCGAGTCTGACTCGCGCACCGATGGCTCCGTACCAATTTGTAGATATATATATATGTGTATATACATATATAGTTCGTCTATATGCTCGTCTGTCTATCTGTCACAAGCCTATTATCTATACTATTATAAAGTGGTAAAAAAGAAATGTCTGTACATTGAAATATTAAAAAAAAAATATTGTTATGGACTATTTGGAGGTCATTAAAACGAAAAATATTTTTTTTGGATTTTATGTGTTTATATGTTTGACGTGATAACGTCTTATAAATCGATGAACGTCAGCTGTACGCACGAAAAAGTGTCACGTTCCACTCGTTGTCACGAGCCGAGCGTTTCACATCTATCTCTTTTCCACGTTATCACGTAAAATTTATGGTCCGTAAACCGACTTTACGAACAGCCATTTTTTTTTCGAAAATATCTTCAATGTACAGACATTTTTTTTTCTAAAGAAATCTTTGTAAATCTTAAGCGTCAACAAGATTTCATTAGAGTACCAAGCGCTCAGCAATTGAGTGATTGTGTTTTGAAATGTCTGCTTTGTATTATCCTTCTTTCAGAAATAAAAGCTTCGCATTAGTTTTTTTAGTTTTTTAATGTAAAGTCTTTTAATTTTAAAAACTTGTTGAAATTAATTGTCTGTATTTTTTTTTATGGCATAGGAGGGCAAACGAGCAGACGGGTTGCCTGATGGTAAGCGATCACCGTCGCACTGTATTGAAGACATTTTCTTATAAATAAGTGGAACGGGCTATTTGACGATTTATTTATTTTGTATATTTGTGTGTCTTTGTGCTTTTATCACATCAAAGAGCTGAACGGATTTCTATTATCTTCGTTACAAATAATGCTGGAAATCCACTGATATTTACGGGATATTTTTACCCGACTACGATGAAGCTGAATCTACTTAGTTCTTGTTGAGCGGAGTCGTTCTCAAACTTGTCAAAAAGTTTAGATATCTAGAGCATCCACTTAGTCGCAGAGGACAGAGGAGCTTGATGATGACCTTTATTTACATGGACCACATTTTGCCGTAAAACGCAACCATGTCGGACCACATCAAAGCGGTGCAACTGCAAGAAGGTGCAGCGTAACTAATCACCCGTAACCATTGCGTCGTAAAGGGGGCTATGACTTTTCACATCCACGCTCGAAGTGAAAATAACAGGCCAAGTGCAAGTCGGACTCGCGCACCAAGGGTTCCGTACAAAAAACTACGCTACAAACGGCTGTACCTATGAACAATTGAACATTCAGTGTTAGCAGAGCCCTACTCCTAAGCAGAATGTACGCAGTGTTTGATCATTTTATATTGGTAACTGACATAGACAGACAGACATAAAATAATACTGTTTTTAGTACTTTTTGTTATAGCGGCAACAGAAATACATCATCTGTGAAAATTTAAACTATCTAGTTATCACGATTAATGAGATACAGCCTCGTGACAGACGGACGAGCAGACAGACTGACAGTCAGATGGACAGCGGAATCTTAGTAATAGGGTCCTGTTTTACTCTTTGGGTACGGAACCCTAAAAAAACTGGCAAAGCGTATAAAATATACGCTAAACACGGCTGTTGCAATGATAATGAAAATGCAGTGATAAGCTGAGCACTGCTCCTAAGCAAAATATACGCTTTGCGGGTCATTTTATATTTAATACTAAACTAGACAGATAAAGAAAAGGTCTCCTTCTAGTATAAAATAAACTCCATCCAGATTATCTCTGTTGTTTTTGTTTTTTCAATGTTCTTCAACAATGAAGAGCTGACAAGCCAGCTAATTGCTTTTCCAATTTTCACTTTCCTATTTCCAATTCCCGTTACGGTTTAGGGATTAGATTTATTTATATATTTATTTAAACTTTATTGCCCAATACAAACTGTTACAAATGACGGACTGAATGCCTTAAGGCATTCTCTACCAGTCAACCATAAGGCCAAACAGAGACTAGTAGTTAGTTAGTAGTTAGATCGCGCTGATGATGATTAAATGTCTCTGCAACTTTAGGATTAAGAATAGAGTCTATACAATGTGTAATAAATAATATACAAATACTGGAAGGTGGAAGAATAAGCTGGATGAAAAAAATTACGAATGAAGAAGTGCTTAAAAGAGGAGAAGAGAAAAGGTCGTTGTTAGAAACCATTGAAAACAGAAGGGGAAAGATGTTTGGACACTTGCTATTGCTACGACACAATGATTAAGCATAAAAACCTTTATTGAAGGAAAGATTGAGGGAAGGAGGAAGACAGACAGAAAGACCTAGGAAATGTTATATCAACCAAATAAAGGAGAAAGTAGACGGCGTGTCGTATCAGGAGATCAAAACGAAAGCTGAAGATAGAAACACATGGAAGCTGCTCCACCGACAAGAGCCTGGCTCTTAAGTTTCTAATGATGATGACTGGAAGGTTGGGAGTACCTTCGATCGCGGAGTTGAAAAAAGTCATAACCCTATATATTGCTTCAGCGTAATCGGGTAAACAAATCCTGTAGCCATTCGTGGATGACTAGGTATCCGTGAAACATAAATAGTTGAAATTCATTCAGGCATTTCGACTTAATCTGTCGCAATGACACGTACAAACAAAAAATGTATCAATTTAGTGACTTTTAAATAATTTATTTCACTTTGTTATATTTTCAATGTTTTTATATATTCTACAGGCATTTCATTTTACAAATTTATAAAAATATACATAGGTACGATCAAAGGTCTAAAAAACAAAAGTGCTTCATTGTGATATAGATACAAATCAAAGCGCAAAGAAAAATACGATTGATCTCGCACGTCGCACCAGGACTCGAAAAAGTGCTTCATTTTAAGTTCGCATAGTGGGGCTAAAGAGAATGTTAGGCCCTAGGGTCTAAAAGCGTATGGTGGAGGCCATGCTTGCTGCACGGCGAGAGGCTTCAGCGCTACCGCACCGGGATCTGCCGCGGCAGAGCCCCCGGACCAAAGGGACCCAAGTATCAGTATAACGAGAGTTTTTTAACATAAATGCGTAGGTATCTTTTTAAAGTTAAGAGTCGCCCTCAAGCTCGGTTGTCCATTAAACGTACTTACGCCCGTATTTTAAGACCACTAGCTAGTTCGCTCTGAAACTTTCTACTTAGTATATGCAGGCCTGTAATCTATACTATTATAAAGTTGTAAAATTAAATATCTGTACATTAAAGATATTTAAAAAAAATTGATTGTCACCGACTATTTGGAAGTCACTAACACGAAAAATACTTTTTTTGGATTTTATGTATGTTTGTATGTGTCGTTGTGGCTTCATCACGTATAATCGGCTAAACAGATTTCAACTATTTTTGGTACACGGGTAGCTGGGTATCTCCAGATGGTTATAGGATACTTTTTATCCGACTACGCTGAAGAAAAAAGGAAGGGTTATGACTTTTTCTCCTCCGCAAACGAAGTTGCAGGCGCCTTCTAGTTAGGATATATAGCTTCAGATACCATAGTAAAAAAAAATGAATTTAAGTTTTTCATATAAAACTTGTTTTTGCCGTATTTCGTTTGTTTTTATAAAATGGAGCCATATACACTAATTACAGGCCTAGATTTACCTCGTGTCATTGTATGTGCAAAGTTTCGTTACAATCCAACACGTAGTTTTAAAATGAGAACGAAAATTCGTTTATATGGGAAGTTGAAATTCAGCCGAGCTTGAGGGCGACTCTTAATTTGTATATAAATAAGTAAATTTCGACGAATTGTACGATTTTCTCAGGCGACTTATGATATTTTAGACTGTTTATTATTTACACATTTTACTCTTGACATATTTAGTTTACATAGCCTTATTAAGTAACTAGAAGGCGCCCGCAACTTCGTTCGCGGAGGAGAAAAAGTCAAAGAGAACCCTTAATTTCTTCTTCAGCGTAGTCGGGTAAAAAGTAGCCTATAACCATCTGGAGATATCCAGCTACTCGTGTACCAAAAATAGTTGAAATCCGTTTAACCGATTTTGCGTGATGAAGCCACAACGACACATACAAACATACATAAATTCCAAAAACAAATATTTCTCGTTTCTCCAAATAATCCATAACAACATTTTTTTTGAAAATATCTTCAATGTACAGACATTTCATTTTTATAACTTTATAATGGTATAGATTTTGTGTTTGAAGTATGGGTTATTTTAATTTCTCATGAAATATGTTAATATGAATTTATGTTGTTTAAGATGGATCTATATCGGAATCCCTAATGTCATTTGTCCTAATGTATCGTTTGCCATAACCCATTTTTTTACAAAACTGACAACTTTTCTGGATTGTTATAAAACTAATCTAACCTAACCTAATCTATACGATGGTCTTTTAAGACATCCTGAAAAATTTACGGTTCCTGAAAAACATGCGTTATGACACACGATAAATTAGGAGATACAACATTAGGGATTCCTAAGGAGACCCATCTATGATATAAGCTCTTTTCCCGCATGCGAAGTCAAAAGCAAAGTTTATATGTAACGCGTAGCTAAAAGCCATTATGACACTAAGGGCTCGGCCATGACAACGCGTGATTAGCGGTGCGGCAAGCACTTCCTAATACATTACAATTACTTTGAGTTTACCACTGACATATGCTTTTATTCTATTGGGTATTCGACTTTAACACTAATATAAAATAGTTTATATTACAAACAAACGACGTTTAGACAGTGTGTAAGTAATATAAACTCTTTTACATTAGTACTTTTGTTTTTTTTTTTTACAAATATCATGATAATAATCACAATTTTTGCAATTTATTAGTGGATCACTCCACTAGCGTTATTATTATAAACAAAGATCAGAAACAAATGAAAAAAATTTTTCGACGATACTGGACTTGAACCAGTGCCTTGAGCCAGACCGGGGCAGCACGCTCTTCTTTTACATTAGTGTTAAAATTGAATATCCAATGGGATAAAAGCATACGTCAGTGGTAATCTCAAAGTAATCGTACTGTACATAGCGTAGGCCAAATAACAACTGGGCGGTTAGTGAATCCGGCCGCGCAATGGTGAGAGTTTTAGCTCGATGTCTTGGTTCTTGTCCAGTTTGTGGAAAATCAGCTTGTTTTTGCCCCTTGACATAAAACTCTACTATTTTTCGTGGCTTCAAACTAGTCACAATGAGTGCATTTGGCGATCGCACTAATTTAAAAAAAATGTTTCGTCCGTGGGAAACTGTTTCTAACATAGTGGAAAATGTTCAACAGCCTTCATCTGATCAAAGCATTATAAAGAAAATGTCGCAAAAAAAATACTACGTGGCAATTCTACACAAATCGAACTAGTCCCATGGTAAGTTCAATAAGGCTTGTGTTATGGGTATTAGACGACGATATTTGTAATAGATATATTACTTTATATACAAGAAAACATCCTAGACTCAGGAACAAATATTTATGCTCGTCACAAAAATATTTGCCTATACTGGGATTTGAACCCAGCTTCGCAGGCAACGTTACTCCCACTGAGCTAAACCGGTCGTCAAACCATAGATGATTCTACAAGTCCAAGTGCTAGTGAATCGGATGAATAAAAAATAATAATAATTGCGCTATAAATTCGTATTAATAAAAAGAACAATATCATTACTTTTGGGACATTATAATTTTTACTTTTCTTTTTCATCATATGACACATTGCGACGCAAGTATCAAAACTTTTCAATCCGCTGTGCTGTTTGAAGAACGAGGGCAATTTAACAAACTAGCTTTCATTTTGATATTGACAAAAAGATCTTTGTGAAAATTACAGATGATCAATTCGTATTTCCTGGACTATACAGGTGATCTTTCTTCTGTTTTGACCTCGGCTTATATTTTAGTAGTAGATATTAATGAAAGCCCCAAGTTCCACGTCACCGAGTCTCTTTTAGACTAAACAAAACCTCTTAAGATCACTTTGATGCTTGTCGGTCTCAAAACATATTTGTAGTACCAAGTTAAATTAGATATCCGTCTAAGTGGTCCATTCTAGCTTCCATTTAGCTTTGAGTGTAAATGGGGCCGAATTTGAGGAGGCACTGCAATATTTCGGAGATCTGTTATAATATAGCAGACATTGTCTGACACTCTATTTACAGATTAGGCTCATATGGCATGTATGTACAACTTTATTTGGTTTCTCAAACTGGGTAGTTTGCACCAATTATAACTTTGACAGAGAAAAATATATATATGAATATGGAAATCTGAAAAGCGTCCGAAACGTCGGGAACTCAAATGCGATAATATACGCGACATAATCCGTTAAAATTGTTTTATTTAAATACATTATATAATTATATTACATGCAACTGTCATTTCCTCTTTACGGTTCGGCAAAGACAACGCTTCTAGCGACGCGGCGAGCGAATTACTACTTACAAAATTTCTTCATTGCGCTGTCAAGCGAGACGCTCACCACAGGGCAATAGGGTAGTTACCTGGGTTAAAAAAAATATTTTCACTTCTCCTGCTCAAAAAGAACGTCATATTAGCTTCGCGAAAAAAAGAAAGCCATTTATAATCCCATACAAATTTCTGTGACACTGAAAAAAAAAACTTGCGGCTGGCTACGATACTCCTTACGAATAATTAAAAACAAATAAACCACAGGTTGGTTTCAGCATCAGATTGGCCAAACTTTCTGATAGAATTGTTCAAACTGTAATGTTAGTTTTTTATGAAATATACAATTTTAATGTTAAGTATTTTTTATTTTCGCAGTCGAAGTGAAAAGCGTGAGTGTTTTACACGTGGCTAAAAGCCATTATGAGCCACTTCGTGTCATAATGGATAATTTTAGCCCCTTGTCAAACAATCTACTATATTCTAATTAGTTCGTCAGTTAGATTATAAAAGGAAATTGGACACGTGTTTTTTCTTTTGATAATCAAATACAAACTGACAAAGATAAAGCGCGTCAAAGTTTTTGATTTGGGGCGCATGTCGTCACGCCGCGGGAAAAACGGTCGCCCTGCGTGACGTCACGGGGAATTTTACCGGGCTATATCTTCATCATTTTTTATTTCTTTGACAAAAGAAACAATACGTGTCCAATATATGCTGATAATCTAAATTACGGACTAATTATATAATTTTAGGACACAAGCCTAGCCTATTAGTTTGCCATCACACAGAATTTGCTAGGAATTCACTTGCAGCATCGCTGATCGCGCGTCGTCGTGGCCTGACCCTTAGCGATAATATTATGACTCACCGGATTAGACTTATATATCTATTAATATCATTGATAAAAAATTACACAGCAATTACTTTGAATCAAAAATGGCTAAAAGACATCTCGGACATATCTCGGACAAATGTCGTTTGACACGTGAAATTAAGCCTCCGGACTAAACTATTTTAATAAGCAATATTGAAACAAAATGCTTGTCTTCTCAACCGAATAGCTGTATATAGTAAAAACAGAATTTCGGAGCGCTAGATTTAAGACCACTAGACTTTATTGAAAGCAGATTCCAAACGCTTTGAAATACAAATTGTTCAACAACTTTGAAATAAATTGACAATTTCACTAGACTCACAAGCCAAATTTCAATTCTATCACAAAGCCGGATTGAAATGAATATAAACAAGGATTTCCAATTAAGCGCCTGTAAATCTTTGTGATAGGTAGGTACTTTGTTAACAAATCGTAATTATTATTCTTATTAGTGTATATTATGTATTATTTTGTCTCACTACTTGGTAAAGGCCTGCCCCTTCTTCTTCCAATGTTCTCTGTCCTGGGCGCTTTCCGGCCATACCTCAAGGGCCTGCATAGCCAAGGAAAAACCACGCCCCGGCCCCCGTGCCGGCCACTGAGCGTAATTTGTAATAAGGGACTCATGTATTGCTCGCGCGCATCAAAGAAAGATAAATCGAATACACTACATGCTCAGAGTTTTTTGGCGTAAGCGACAGATGTAAAAATACAATGAAATTGAAGATATTACTATGTTTTGCTAACATTTAAGTTAGTGAAGCAAAATATAAGTAGGGGCAAGCCTCTGTGGACACTTTTCAGTTTTGGTACAAACTTTGAGCTCGAAAAAATAATAATTTTGTTATACCGCAATTACAATAATTTACAAGACAAATTAATTAACTAGATGAATCGTCCATACGCATACCGTCTTCGTTTGTCATGAAAATCTATAAGTAGGGCCAAGCCACTGTGGACACTTTTCAGTTTTGGTACCTACAAAGTTTGAGCTCGAAAAAAAAACTGAGTTCTGTCTTTATACTATGAATTCTTAAACTGAGTCAATTAATTAATATCACAGACTTTTGCGCATTTATCTATGCACAAATAGAAGCTACTATACATATTAAAAATACACTCTTTTTATGGATACTAAAATTGAGCATGGAAGTCGGTGATTAATATTACTGATCTTTTAGAAAAAAATAATAACATTTTAAATTTAAAAATATGAAAAGTTCTGTTTAACACTAATTTTATGAATAATTTTGTAAAAAATTGTAATTTTATTGATTTTTTTGGGAGAGGCGACTATAGGGACATTATGCATGGTAAGCATTCCTGACGCCCCTACGGGAAGCCTCATGCACTAGCTCGCTAGTTGCCTCTCAACCGTGCTCCGTATTACACGCCTTAACGACTTATATTTGAAGTATTATTCCAACTCCCAGATTACATACCTATAAAACTATAGATAGGCCAGAGGTCTTATAAAGGATATCATGTGACATTGGGAAGAGGTCCGCCCGCGGTGAGCAATTGCTAAAACCCAAGGCCAGTACATGATATCTGGAGGAGCGTGGGTGGCGCATTATGCAGCCGGTAAAGACGCGCTGCTTTGCCGCACTTACTTACCGCTTTACCCCAAATTGTCTTGTCCCTCTCGCACATAATGCGAAATTTGGGGAAATAGTTATTGTTTATCCCAAGCTGTATTCAACTATTATAGATGGCAAAGTTTATCATATTATAAGGAAAACGAATTCTCATTTACGTTGCGCTTCTTGTAAGGCCACAACATCAAAGTTCAACCATTTAGATCATGTGAACAATCTGGATGTGAATATCAACGGGTTTCTTCATGGGCTTAGCGTATTGCAAGCAGGGATACGATTTTTAATCCGTTTGGCTTACTATAATGACCCTACTGCTGTGAGATCTTGAAAGGTCAATGAAAAACTCGACAGCTGGACGTATAGTATACAGGAGAAAGAAAGAGATACAAGCGGAAATTCGATCAAAATTGGGACTTTTAGTGGATGTAGTTCGACCAAATTCGGGAACCACTAATGACGGAAATACTACTCAGGCAGCAGTTTCTGAAGAAAATCGTAAGAGTTTTGCCGAAATACTTGGTATAGAGGCGTGGCTCTCTCGAGTTATTTGCCAATCGATACTAATGCATTTCGTGTATTTTGTGCATCTGTGGCAAAATCGTATGTAAAATCATACGGCTGGTATATTATGTCTGTAACAATGCACAAAATTCTAATGCACGGTTGGCAAATCATTGAGATGTCCTTTGCCAATAGCAATGCTGTCCGAGCAAGCCGGTGAATCCCGAAACACATTTTGGCGGTATGATCGTGAGCTCCACTCTCGAAAGATAGAACGAATACAACAATTTTAGATCTTTTTCGGCGTGCTCTCGAATCTTCGGACCCTTACATTTCGGATTTGTCTCTAAAAGACCGACGTAATAAACAAAAACGTATACCATATAAAATTATGTCACTTTTAAGGCCATACTGCAATAACGCCCGAAATCATTGAAGACAAGAACTTGTCACTCACAGTTGACGAACGACTTTATTATTCAGATAAAGATTAGACGTAGAATCAATTGTAAATTGATCCCACATACCATATCACACCTAAAGAACTCATGGCAGTGGAGTACACGGAACAGAAACTTCACTTTTCATATTATCAGTGACAACCCTATTTCCATAGAAATGGAACGAAAATATAGAAACGCTATAAATCCTAACTCCTACATGATAAAATTGTGAAAATTTGAGACGAGGTAGGTACACTCTTCATACGTCTTTTAGAGTTAAAATAAAATGCGACCGCCAATAAACCATAAAATATTATTATATGTAAAAAAAAATAACATTTATTATCTTCGGAATTAGTAATTTTACAGTCCTATATTTTTTGACATTGCTAAATATTGTTCCCTTAAGTCACAGGAAAAATATTGGGGCTTTATTGACATTAGTTAGAGAAAATAAAATATAAACGTAAGCCCCAAGCAAGGTAGTTTTCAAGCGGATGCTACGTAGGCATCTGCTGGAACAAGAACTCAAGTAGCGTCCATCTTCCATGCAGTAGCTGGTATATTTTGTATTTATTATTTATATGTAATATATATATATATTGTATACCATATATAGTATAGGTATAAGCAATTATGTATGCATTATTTGCTTGTGTATCCTAACGCTCTCAGTACTGAATGTTTTTCCCCACTGCACCATTTTCATGCTTCTCTGTTTGGCCCTATGGTTGACTGGTAGAGAATGCCTTTTGGCATTAAGTTCGCCATTTGTACTTACTTTTGTTTTGTGCAATAAAGTTTAAATAAATAAATAAATAAACGTGTTTTGATGACGTCATTGATTAATTGAACTCTATTAAAGTGAAATGAGGTAGTTGAGTTGCCCCGTCGCGATGCTAATTATGTATTTTCAAGACCTGGAAGCTTTGTGGTTAACTGATACATGTTCTTCTTTGTTCGGCAAAAGTATCTCATGTTTATTTTCCGTTACATACAAGTACATAGAGTCGGACCATTGTATCTCTTCCAAGCAAATGAACTGTCAAATATATAAAAACTGAATATGGCAATGATTTGTATCTGTCACAGACGTCAAGTTGTTTATGTGTCTTAAGAAACAATTATCTTTACATGCGTTGGTTTTTTAAAAATAATGGTTTAACTATGGGAAAACCATATAAAAGTGGTCAGCGGGAACTGCTTTTCCGCATGATCATTAACTTCGATGCGGTAAAGCAACAGCAAGAAGCGATTATCGCTGAAAGCGGCAATGCTTACAATGCATTAGGTCTTGGGCTGGTAAGATTAAACAATCTTTGTTCTTTTGAATAACACCAATATGGTTTTTGTTAAAATTATGTTCAAGTGAAACCATGTAGCTTTTAGCAGCGTCTTAGTGAACTGAGAATATAGTATGTGGTGTTACTGACTTATTTATTATTCCTAAGACTATTTAGTGCCCTATATTCAGTGTTGCCACTAAAACAATAAAAATTGGTGGGGTACATATTTTATAGCCAGACTATATTTATTAGATAATTTTGAGCAGCTTTTGTGAGGGTCACTCACGCAATTCTCATGCTTTATTTTAAAGGAAACAATGTTTGTCCATTGAAATAAAACAATTTAACGGATTTTATCGCGTATCTGGTTACGGGAGGACAATGGTGGTCCTCCCGTGACCATGGAAAGCTGGAAAGCTTCCGAAACGTCGGGAACTAAAATGAGATAATATACGCGATATAATCCGTTAAATTGTTTTATTTCAATGAGTAATAATCGCGGAAACAGAAGAAAATATAATGTTTGTCCAGTCACTAAGTATGAAATTCTAATTAGGTACATAATTTATGATAGGTACTATGCGTTTTTCTGATCATTGAATATTTGATCATTCGACAGATCTTCTAAAAACATTTTGATGTTTCAAAAAAGGCATTTTGATTTAGTGAATATTTTCGGAAATACTCGCTTCGAAAGTAGCAAAATTTGCGCCCCCGGCCCCCTCTATGTTCTAAACGGTATTTTCAAAAAATATGAAAAGAAATACAAATATAACATTTAGTAAATACTTCCAACGAAAATTGTTTTCAACATCGGACATACCGTTTTTAAGTTATTGCCAAAAAACTGCACTTCTCAGCAAAAGGACGTAAGTGCCGAGGAGATACGCTCTTTTTTTGTGTATTTTTTTCATATCGTAGTGCGGAAGCCTACATTGAGCATGGTCCAACATGCTCTTGGCTGGTTTTTTCCTCTAATTTTAACAGGGTATATATAAATGATTTTGGTTCCATGCAGAGGGCTGCCCATATGGCCCTTGACCGCGCTAAATGGAAGGACATTACTGTTGGTCACGATCCTCAGCCATTAGGGACCGACTAAAAGAAGATATACAGGGTGATCAATCCAAATGGGTCAGTATGGAGAAGTCAGAAGCTGTGACATCTGCGGAGTTATTGCCTAACGAAATTTTGACACTTGGTACCGGAATCAACTGTCATAGCCCATACAAAATCATTACACTTGATTCCGATTGCGAGCGTCAAACGAGTTAGGCAATACAGGGTACGCTGTTCTTAGGAACCATGGCGTCGATTTTAGATTTAATAATAATGGCATTCAATTATTTTTAACTCATACATAACCGGGAATCGAACCTGGTCAAAATATCTGTTAACAATGTTATAAATTCTGCAAGTTTTTTCGGTTATTGTTGATGGTGATGCTGCGAATGAAATCAGTCTAAAGGAACCTATTTTTAATGGAATCTTGTTGAAAAAATTTCAAGAAAAACTCAAAAATGAGATAGTTATTTTTTTCATAGATTATGAGTTTTCCCTACAGAACCATTTGGATTGATCAACCTGTATATTTTTTAAATTATACTAGCTTCTGCCCACGACTTCGTCTGCCTTAAATTCGTTTATCGCGGATAAGGATATTTTTCCTGGATAAAAAGTAGCCTATGTCCTTTCCTGAGACTCAAACTATCTCCATGCCAAATTTCATCCAAATTGGTTCAGCGATTTAAACGTAAAGAGGTAACAGACAGACAGGCAGAAAGACAGACAGACAGACACACTTTCGCATTTATAATATTAGTTAGTTATTAGTTAGTTATTTTATTTAAATAAATGTTCAAAATGAAGCCATTTTCCTGGACTGGAGATTAATTTCTCTCTAGAGTTAAAGAAACATTTGAATGCCGTTATTATTAAATTTAAAACTCTCATAGATTCTGAGTTCTCCCTACTGAACCATTTGGATTGATCACCCTGTATAGTATATATTATACTAGCTTCTGCCCGCGACTTCGTCTGCTTTAAATTCGTTTATCGCGGCTAAGGATGTTTTTCCTGGATAAAAAGTAACCTATGTCCTTCCCCGGGACTCAAACCATCTCCATGCCAAATTTCATCCAAATCGGTTCAGCGCCTTAAACGTGAAGAGGTAACAGACAGACAGACACACTTTCGCATTTATAATATTAGTATAGTATAGTATAGTATGGATGGATATGGATAGTATGAATGTCTAACACACTTTATTTTATTAATTATTTATTGACACTGAAATTGCGTAACGTAATATCTTGAACGCTCCCTGATTAAGACTAGTTTCTTTTAACAAAAATAGAACGAGTCGTAATTCTTAATTTGAGTACATCACCTACTTTTTAAATACCTGCCTACCTACTACGTTCACAATATGTTACTCTTTTATCATCATCAGCGAGCCAGTGAGGTGGAGGTATCGGAGTTGTGTGACATCACATTTCGCAGATTCAAACTTGCTCGTATGGGTTTCAATTAGTAACATACCTTGATTGGTTAGTTTCGCACAGATCCGCTCCGCACCTCTTTAATAGATTGGCCTGGGTCGATGCCAGTGGCCGTCGACTCTGCGAGCAATATGCCCCAGCCACTGCCAGTTACTTAAGTTTTGCCAATATTGGAGCTACGTTAGTTACAAAGGTTTTTCTACGGATTACGAACTTTTTTTTCGTCACAAATAATGTCCCCTGTCCAGTACAGTTCTAATTGAATTTTGTTTCTTTTTTCTTCTTTCTTGAAGCTCGTTGGCTTTATCAAACTGTAACCACTCACAACGGTCACTCTGAAGTTCCAAATTCGAATGACATCGTCTCACATTCAAATATAGTATATCACGAGAGCGAAAACGACAACATGATGCGAAATTCTAATTTCGAACTTCAGATATGCTCCTTAGTGTAAAGCAAGTAAATGTACCGTCGACATTCCAATTTTATTGCATCCAATAAAATGCTCCAATTGTTATTTTCTTTTCTACACTGCCAGATACATTTCAATGTTATTGAACTCCAGACAAATATGACTGTAATACTGTTTTTTTGTTTTCAGGTAATAAGAATGCTGTTCGTTATTATACTGGAGTTTTTTATCTGTTGGACTCCACTTCATGTGATAAACACAGTAAGTTTCAAATATTTGGAAATTATCTATAGTAGATAATCCCTTAACCGTGACGGATAATAGAGAAGATGCGTTTATTTTCTATAATAGGGAATATGAATGATTTTTTTATTTTTGCTTTATCAAAAGCTCATTCATGCAACAAAGAGTAGCCAAAAATATTTTTTCTAGTAACTATAAAAATAACCAAGATGTAAGCCATCAAACATTTCATTCTATCTCTTTCTAGCAAAACATAATTTAATGTGGAGTTTATATGGCCAGAGTGCACGATGACGTAACAGTGCATATCGGACCTCTCTGTCTAATTAGTAGTTTAAAATGCCTATATCATGCGTATTTCTTGGCGGATTTTAATTTTAATTTCAAATTTTGAAAGAGAGTTGAGTTGAATTTGATATTTTGTTCAGAAAAGCGATAAAAAAATCATGCAAGTACCCTATTATTGTATCAAACATTTAATCATCATTTGACGACCGGTATAGCTTAGTGGGAATAAAGTTGCCTGCGAAGCTGAAGGTACTAGGTTCAAATCCCGGTAAGGGAAAAAAAAAAGTCTTTAATGTTTCCTATGTATATAAGTTTTATCTATTAATATATATCGTCGTCTAGTACTCATAACATAAGCCTTATTAAGCTTACCATGGAAGTAGTGGGATTGTGTAAAAAATGTCCAGCAATAGTTATTTATTTAAATAAACGAAGACTTGACATATTAATTTCCGACTGACACTTTCAAGTTAAGCTATTGCAAGCATTCAAATATGTCGTTAATGTTTTTACATTTAAAAGAGGTGTTACTTGAAAACAATAACTCCAATAATACTACGTACCCTTATGCTCAGAATCCGTCACAAAAATAACAGCACAAACATTTCAAAAACGCACACAATGAGATATAGGTCAGAAGCAATTATGCAAATGATTGCACAATAAAAGACTTGTGTCTTAAGTAGTTACCGTTATCACTAGATAATGGAAGTAGAGATGGAAATTACGTGCCACTTACTATATTATAATTTATTGGTACCTCCTACTTCAGTTATTTTGTATAAAGTAGGTATATAGTTTAAGTTGACAACAACTGCAAGGTGAGCATACTGAGCTAGCGTCCGTAGGCATCGATGTTTAAGCGTGCATGGGTACTAAGCTAACTTCAAGTTGAATTATACTTAATGCCGGCCCTCTTCAAATTGTACCGCGTACTCTGTTGCAAGCGACTTACCCTAGTATATACAATATACAAAGTTGAGAACTGGTGCTGCTTGCACTGATATACGGTATGGGTGCCAGCAAAACAGTCTGCACTGCGAGCGTCACTCCACCACATGACCCTTGTTGTGAATGTTAAAAGGAGTGGGAACTGCTATAGCATGCACCAAACGCTCGTCAACGTCCAACGCAGTGCTGACCACTCCCTAGCACCCTTTGCTTCATTTTCTTAAGTCAGTTTTGATAACCTGCTTGACGGACCAGTATATTTTGACATGTGATCTGGAACATGTACCTATTATTATGTGTCTATTAATTAGGAAGGAACTGAAGGCGATCAAGTGCGAAATTTTGAGAAAGCCAATCTCAAATGCTCTGCGCATAGTTTGGTTTAAGCGATGCAATGCTGCTTAGACTGTTTCTAATTTAATTCCAAGAGAGGAACAATATTTTGAAACGATATTTATTTCTAAACGATCAGTTATGGCCTACAGACATTACGTTCAGGCGGTTTGTGATGTTTAAGGAAAAAACAAAGACGGGATCTCCGTGTGAAGTGAATACCCAACATAATTAATTGACAATGGCGAACATATGCAGAATGATCTCATTTAATTGTAGGTCACTTAAGCGTTCGATTGAAGGCATTAGGTCATTATGTGATAAGGCGGACATTGTACTTCTCCAGGAAACGTGATTATTAAACTTTGATCTTCCTTTATTAGGCACCGTACGTAGTAACTTTGGGTGGACGGGTAAATCGGGAGTAGACGTGTCGGATGGTCTACTAAGAAGAAGGCCATATGGGGGAGTTGGTACACTGTGGAGGAAAAGCGCGTTTTAGGCCGTTACGGTCATTGATTGTAACAGTGATAGGATTGCGATTGTCAAAATAAACACTGGTGATAAATTGTTTTTAGTGTGTTCTGTCTACATGCTGACGGATTCGAAGGAAAATTTACATTTGTTTACAAAGTGCCTTAGTGAGCTATCGTCAACCATAGCGGAAAATAATGACGTGCAAACGGTCTACATACTCGGAGACTTGAATGCTCACATAAATGAGCCTTTTTATTATGAGATGGTGGACTTTTGTTCGGAACAACTATGGATATGTGCAGACGTTGAGAAGCTTGGTGTAAACTCAGACACTTATACATACATTAGCGATGTGTATGGATGTCGGAGATGGTTAGATCACTGTATTACGACGAAATGTGCGTGGTGAAATGGCGCTTTCCATGGTCACGGGAGGTCATGGTCATGGTCCTCCCGTGACCATGGAAAGCTGGAAAGCTTCCGAAACGTCGGGAACTAAAATGAGATAATATACGCGATATAATCCGTTAAATTGTTTTATTTCAATGAGTAATAATCGCGGAAACAGAAGAAAATATTAGAAAATTATAATTTTGGTGTTTTCAATTGGCTGTTACTGAACCAGCAAGATACAGCCTCGACCCCATCACTTACCATCAGGGATACTAGGGTCAATTTATTGACTATGAATGCAGATCAAACTAAATTCCTATGTTTTCACAAAACAGCTGCATCTCGGCCTCCTGAGTGGCTCACACAACTTAGGCTCCATAAAGATAGATGTGTGTCTCAGGGGGACTCTCAAATTTCAATCTGCCCCTGTAGCCATATAACCAAGGCCAGCTCATTAAGATATCAAGGTGTTATAGTAGATGACAATCTTAACTTTAAACGTCACATCTGCACGACTGCTTGTAGGGTTCGTAAACTTATTTATACAATAAAGTTACTAAGAGAAGCTGCTGATGCTCAACTCCTCAAAACCGTGTACCTGGCCCTGTATCAGTCTATTTTGAGCCATTGCATACTTGCGTAGGGTGGTTCTGCTAAATCTAACTTAATATTGCTGGACAGGGCTCAAAGAGCGGTTTTAAAAGTGTCTATGCGACGACCTCGTCGGTACCCTACCTCTGAACTTTTCAAAGAAACTCAAGTTCTGAGTGTCCGGAGACTCTTCTTACTGCGTGTCACTATGTATGTTCATAGTAAAACTCTAAGATCACCAGAGTATTTTGACATTGCACTTAGGAGAATCTATAAAATCCCTAAACCTTATGTTAATACTGCCTTTGCGAAACGATTTTCAGCATTTCTCTTCCCACACATATACAATACGATGGTAATATTTTGTGATATAAGGTAGTATCGGGTAAATGAGGCCAAAGCTTGTATACAGAACCTTTTGTAATCGTGAGACTACGACACGTCCGAGGAATTACTTAATGTGTAGGAGGGTAAACGTAGTGTTCGGCAATTTTGTCATCGATCCTAAGAAATGTTATCTCTCGTAGGGCTGCTGTTTACCTCTCACACTTCTGCTTATTCACTGTGTACATACATACACATACTAACTTACACACTACACACATATACAAACATTCCACATCTTAAAATAGTGAGTGTAATACTAATGTTTCTCACATTATAACAGCTATAAATAGCCGCATTATTATGGTAAATCTTTTGGTACTGAATTCCACGAAACAGGCCTTGCCTAGTGTGGAAATCACTCTTCATTCGCTGTGATTTGTAACTTATGGTAAATAAACTGTTTCTGTTTCTAAACTGTTTCTGTTTCTAATAGCTGGTTAGTTTATGAATAAAAAAAAACAACGGGTTGCACTCCGGGAGTGTCGGTAGAAGTGAAAACTTGAATATTAACGTCGTGCATTTATTATGTGCGTTGACAATGACATTGTAACAGTTTTTCGATCAGGAGACCGATAGATTAAAATCTGTAGGTCACGTGATCTATCGCGAGTTTAACATTTTTCCCCATCACAAAAAGTGAACAGCGTCGCTAAAGACGTTTTCACTTCAAAATATTTTCCTGTCCTGCTTTTCCGCGAAATTTGTGTCTTAGGCTGGAAACAGTGGTCGATCGATATCGGGCGTAGCAATACAGGGTGATCAATCTAAATCGGTCAGTAGGGAGAAGTCAGAAACTGTAAGTGATAGGGAAATCTGTTCTTAGGAACCATGGCGTTGATTTTAGATTTATCATAAACTGCATTCAATTTTTTTTCGTATATCTCATACATAACCAGGAATCGAACCCGGTCAAACTTGGAGAGGAGAAAAAAAAGTTGAAGATGTCAAGCGATCTTATTTTTTACTAGCTTCTGCCCCTGACTTGGTCGGCCTTAAATTGATTTTTCGCGGATAAGGATATTTTTCCGGGAGAAAAAAAAACCCCTGTGTTGCCCCTGGACTCATACAATCTCCGTACCAAATTTCATCGAAATCGGTTCAGCGGTTTAGGCGTGAAGAGGTAACAGACAGACAGACAGACACACTTTCGCATTTATAATATTAGTATGGATAGTATGAAGTATGGATTAGTATGGATTGGCAACAAATATCATACGTAGTCGCAGGTCTCTTAGAATCCTTTGTTTCCTATTTTCTATCCTGTTCGAGCCTTCCGCTCCAGGATACCTCAAAAGCAAATTCGCTTGTCAAACTCCCCGTCCAGGCTGCGAACTACGTTCCTCCCGAATTCTCAAACTTTCAATTCCTTCACACCACACCGGTTTCATGTCAAATTCTTTCGCCGTTCAGGCAAGCCGTCTCTTGAATTCGCTCCCTCTATCTATCAGACAAGCCCCAAGCAAGGTAGTTTTCAAGCGGATGCTACGTAGGCATCTGCTGGAACAAGAACTCAAGTAGCGTCCATCTTCCATGCAGTAGCTGGTATATTTTGTATTTATTATTTATATGTAATATATATATATATTGTAAACCATATATAGTAAAGGTGTAAGCAATTATGTATGCATTATTTGCTTGTGTATCCTAACGCTCTCTCAGTACTGAATGTTTTTCACCACTGCACCATTTTCATGCTTCTCTGTTTGGCCCTATGGTTAACTGGTAGAGAATGCCTTTTGGCATTAAGTTCGCCATTTGTACTTACTTTTGTTTTGTGCAATAAAGTTTAAATAAATAAATAAATAAACGTGTTTTGATGACGTCATTGATTAATTGAACTCTATTAAAGTGAAATGAGGTAGTTGAGTTGCCCCGTCGCGATGCTAATTATGTATTTTCAAGACCTGGAAGCTTTGTGGTTAACTGATACATGTTCTTCTTTGCTGTTAAAGCTGAAAACGCTCCATACAAACGTGCTGTGTATGGAAAAATTACTTCTGCCATTTTGACCATGATAATTTGAGTTTAAGTTCATAGTTGTCATACAATTATTGTTATGTTGAATTATGAGGATTTTGAAATCGATTTCATATTTGCTTATGAAAATAATCGTTAAATTTTCGTACCTTAAAGAAATGTCAAACTTAAACAGCAATTTCTGACCCTTAGAGTTCTCTAAATATATGTAGTCCCGTATAGACATTAGTTTTGAAGAAAAAATAGGATCGATTAACATCTTAAAAAAACATTTTTTTCTACTTAATTTCGGCTGGGTTTGATTCTCGATTATGTATGAGATTTGCAAAAATAAATTAAACGCAGTTTTATTAAATCTGAAATCGACGCCATGGTTCCTAAGAGCAGATTTCCCTATCTCTTATAGTTTCTGACTTCTCCCTACTGACCGATTTATATTGATCACCCTGTATATCGCTGTGGAAAGCATAGGCGCATTCAGACTGATGCTTAAGAGCGTTTATACCCGCATAACTGGCGACGTCGCATATTTTTTCTTCTTGCTTCATTATTTTGTAGTATTTGAATGAAACTTTAAGATATTTTCAATACATACCCTACATTTTTAGCATTTATATTGCGTTTAATTCATGTACTCATCGCTTTTGCCTTTATTTTCTTACAAAACAACATATAAACATAAGTTCATTTAAGAGCTTTGGTTGTGGCAATATCATGAAATTTTGCATTATGCCAGCGTAACTACCAAAAACGTAACGAATGAATTGACAACATGTTCAAGTTACATTCGCATTTCTTAAAATAATCAAGAATAACCAAAAAAATTGCGACGTGCCAGTTAAGCAAGTATACACCCTCTTAACGTCAGCGCGTATGCCGCCTTACAAAACACGCCACGCCGACGAGTACTGTTTCCAGAGAGCGTTTAGTTGTGACAATAAACTTTGCTTACATGCGCATATTTCATGCAATTTGTAGAAACCCTTGGTTGAGAATGCGCACGAGAGGGCATTCTGGAGATCCTGCAAGGCTTTGTCCACTTTTCTTCTTCTTAGTCGGTCCCTCATGGCTCAGGATCGTGACCAACAGTAATTTCCCTCCACTTGGCGCGGTCAAGGGCCATATGGGCAACCCTCTGCATGGAACCACAAGCATTTTTCATGGTGTCAGACCACCTTGTCGGGATTCGACCTCTGGAACCTTCGCCTTCGACTTGGCCCAGTAAAATGCTCCTTTCGAGGTTGTGCTGGTTAGATCGCATAATATGCCCGAAGAATTTGAGGATTCTCTCCTGGCAAATAGTTAAGAGCCGCTTTGTGATATTAAGTTCTCATAATATGGAATCGTTCGTCCTCAATGCGGTCCATGGGATTCTGAGCATTTTTCTCCAGCACAAAATCTAAAAAGCATCAATCTTGCTCCTATCTAGGTATTTGTTGTTTTGTCCTATAGTGGACGTTATTATGCAATGATGTGGTCGATTAATGCATGTATTTTGTTTCAGATATACCTGTTTTACCCGGAAGAACTATACCAGTACATCGGGTCTAAGGGCATTATCTGTCTCCAGTTGCTGGCGTACTGTTCCTCCTTCAGTAACCCCATCACCTACTGCTTCATGAATCGCAAATTCCGTCAGGCTTTCATATGCCTTATCAAAAACTGTAAAATGTTTGGGTAAGTTCTAAGTAGCATAAGCTAATATTATGGACTAGTAGGTGCTCGCAACTTTGTTGGTGGAAGATAAAAAAGTCACAACCTTCTTTTTTACTTCAGCGTAGTCGAGTAAACAGTATCCTTTTACCATTTGGGATGCACAGCTACGCGTGTTACAAATATGGTTGAAAGCTGTTTTGACGTGATGAAGCAATACAATCTTTTTTCGATTCAATGAACTTCAAATAGTTTATAATATCTTCAATGTACAGACTTTTCATTTTTGTAACTATATAATCCATACTAATAATACAAATGTGACAACTTTTCTAGCTGCCTGTCTGTTACCTCTTCATGCTTAAACCGCAAACCTGATTAAGATAATATTTGGTACAGAAATAGTTTAAGTCCCAGGAAAGGACAAATGATAGTTTTCATCGTCAAAATCTTCCTTTATGGGGAAAAAAGGGGGTGGAATTTACATGAGGGATCAAATTACTAATTAAAATCCGTCAAGCGATAACTGCAGCAAGTATCTATCAAAAAGTATACATCTATACTATTTAAAGTTATAAAAATTAAATCTTTGTACATTGAAGATAGTTTGTATGTAAGCATGTAGACAGATTTCAACCATTTTAGTACAAGGATAGGATAGGATAGATATATGAGGATAATTATACTTTCCACTCGACTAACTAATAAAGAGGCTTATTATTTATTCGATCCTATGTGAACAACATTGTGGACATCTTCTAATTTGCCATTTACATTATAATAACATTGGTTATCTTTTTCATGCAACATAAAACGAGTACAACAATGCAAAATATAACACTATTAAAATACGTGAAATTTACTGGTCAGATCCAAAATAAAGAAAATGAATTATTTTTTTAATGATACTCAAACCAATGGATCCGGTTTCTTACGCCTAAGTAAATTTAGACATTCAATTCAATCGACATGTCATAGGGAAATAGCCAAAACAGAGATTTGAATAAATCTCGAAGGGATAAGACTAAATCCCGCAGGATGTTAAAATGGCAAATCAATTTTATCATTTGCCTAGAAAAAAATCAGCCATTTGATCAAATACCTGATCAGTTTAGTGAAATGACGATAAATCAGCTCAAAAAGATATCTCGTTTTATTATTTCATCACATTTGTTTAGTGATTTGATTAAATTCCTGAAACATGCCAGTGAGTTGACGAAACGAACTCGCAAAGTCAACTCGTTTTACCATTTGACTAGACACGTTAAAATGTCATAAAAAGTATCAGTGTGTTATGATAAAATCTTTATCATATCACTGAAAGTGAGTCATAAGAGACTATGTCATTTTACCAAACGGATTAGTGAAAAGACAAAACGGGTTGACTTTGCGCGATCGTTTTGTCAACTCACTGATGTGCTTCAGGGATTTTATCGAATTACTGGTGAAATGAAAAACTAGTTGCCTTTTTTGGCAGATCTCGTCATTTCACTACACGGATTCAGGGATTTGATCAAACGACTAATGTTTTCTTGGTAAATGATAAATAAATTCGCTCAATTTTATATTTCTGCGTTTGTTTATTAAAGTAATTATGAAAAACAAACGAATCGCGTTTTCCCTATTAAAAAACAAACAATTATGAAAAACTCTCCTGATATTAATTTCCTGTCTCATCAATGTGTAAATACCCTAGGTGGGTACATATTTCAATATCGAAAATTAATATCTATATACAAAACTTTACCATGAAATCCCCAAGATATTGTAAATGTTGAATATATGGCCGAGTTCAAAAAGATGTTAATTAATTTCTTGGTAGAAAAAGCGTACTATCAAATAAGTAATTTTTTGTTAGACTATAATTAATGGAACACAGCCTCCCTGCAGTTTATTAATTACTTGTGAAATTTGTATGCCTCACGCTTACTGGGTATAATGATACCAAAACAAAAATTGTTGGACCTTTATGTACCTATGTTGAACAAATAAACAATTTTAATTTGACTTTGAATCTTAACATTTCCAATGCCAACAGAATCCAGTTATAAGTGTCTATATTTGAAACAACGGTTTTATATCTTTCAGCCACGGAAGTCCACTGCTGAACATAGGTCTACCCTATAGCTCGCCACAGGGTGCGATCCTGCGCAGACCGCATCCACCGATTCCCCGCGACCCTTACGAGGTCATCCGTCCCCCTAGTCGGGGGCCGTCCTATGCTGCGCTTTCCTATGCGTGGTCGCCACTCCAGGACTTTACTGTCCCACGGCCGTCCGTTCTCCGGGCTACATGGCCCGCCCATTGCCACTTCAACCATGCAATCCTTTGAGCTATGTCGCTTACTTTGGTTCTTCTGCGGATATCCTCATTTCTGAAATCCCGAGCATAGACCATTGCATTTCACGTTGCGTAATTCTCAGCCAACTTATGAGTGCTATTGTGAACGACCATGTCTCAGTTCCGTAGGTCATCACTGGCAACACGCACTGTTCGAAGACCGTCGTCTTCGTCTTATATATATATGATATATATATATATATATATATATATATATATAGTACAGTCACCAGCAACAATATTTGCCATAACAAAGCGGGCGAAAATATCTTACACATCCTAAAGGTGCGTCTACTTTGTATCATTTGTCCGATCAGATCTTCGTGGCATGATCGCGTGTCACGATCACGCGTTTGGACGTTGCGCCGATCCGATCGCTCGAAATCCAAGTTGATACGCGTATCACACACTTAGATCGGACCAGCAAGGCATGATCGGCGACAGTGAGCGTCCAAGCAGCGCGATATGCAGTCATGCCACGGCACGGTGATCGGATACGAGCAAATGATACAAGTGTGGATGCACCTTAATGGCCCTAGAATCGTGTCAGATATTTATGCACGCTTTCTTGTGGCAGATATTAATACTGGTGACTGTACCAACAGACACGATTGATCTATAAACCTTGACGTTTTTAAGGCAATAGTGATCTTCTGAATAAACGTGTTTGTAGATACACCACCTCTTCACTTTTTGATCATGTGTTCAAGTTCAAACGCAACTACTCCCTTGTCTTATTAAAAAAATACAGTGTTCTCCAAAGCCGGTTTGAATTAAAAAAAACCTACGCTTTACATTAATAAACTCCATCCATACTACATTAATTTTTATCACAGTCATTTTAAAGTCGCCTTTATAAGACGTGTACCTCAAACTTCCTCAAAATTGTGCAATTCAGATTACCAATACGATAAGATAAACATAATTTATTTCACGATAACACTACCTTAATAAATTAACAACTCTTAATTTTCTTACATTAAAAACACAGAAACACAAGAATGTATGTTTCATTATTAAGAAACAGTAGGTATATAAATCAAAAGCTTGCACGTTTCGGCTCGTACTCTATGAGCTAATAAAGTCTACAAATTTTAAAATATAAACGTTTACACATTTTAAAAGCCCGTCAACCCGTTTCAGTCAAGCCGTGAACATGGAAAGCTGAAAAGCTTCCCAAACGTCGGGAACTCAAATGAGGCGAAATAATCCATTAAAATTGATTTATGTAAATGAGTAATAATCGCGAAATTAAAAGGAAATATTAAAATTTAAAAGTTCTCATAATTTAAAATATAAACTCTTACATATTTAAAAATTAAAAAGTTTACAAATTTAAAACGTTACTGATTTAAAATCTTGAGCATTCAAATTATATTCAAATTATATCAAACACTTAATGACTAACTTATAAAATATCCCATGAAGCTTGTTACTAGGGCTAAGCTTTAACTTCGTCAGCTGAGGAGAACACAATCATAACCCTCGTTTTTAAAGCGCAGTTGGATAACAAGTATCTTATACCAATCTGTGGATACCTAGATTGTGTACCAAACATAGTGGACATCTGTTTACCCGATTAAGCGTGATGAAGCCACAACGACACGTATAATCATACAAAAAATTATACATTTCGATTTAATGACATCCAAATATTCCGTTACAATACAATTTCTTTTATGAAAATATCTTCAATCTTCAACAAGGATAGGATAGGATAGATATATGAGGATAATTATACTTTCCACTCGACTAACTAATAAAGAGGCTTATTATTTATTCAATCCTATGTTAACAACATTGTGGACATCTTCTAATTTGCCATTTACATTATAATAACATTGGTTATCTTTTTCATGCAACATAAAACGAGTACAACAATGCAAAATATAACACTATTAAAATACGTGAAATTTACTAGTCAGATCCAAAATAAAGAAAATGAATTCTTTTTTTAATGATACTCAAACCAATGGATCCGGTTTCTTACGCCTAAGTAAATTTAGACATTCAATTCAATCGACATGTCATAGGGAAATAGCCAAAACAGAGATTTGAATAAATCTCGAAGGGATAAGACTAAATCCCGCAGGATGTTAAAATGGCAAATCAATTTTATCATTTGCCTAGAAAAAAATCAGCCATTTGATCAAATACCTGATCAGTTTAGTGAAATGACGATAAATCAGCTCAAAAAGATATCTCGTTTTATTATTTCATCACATTTGTTTAGTGATTTGATTAAATTCCTGAAACATGCCAGTGAGTTGACGAAACGAACTCGCAAAGTCAACTCGTTTTACCATTTGACTAGACACGTTAAAATGTCATAAAAAGTATCAGTGTGTTATGATAAAATCTTTATCATATCATTGAAAGTGAGTCATAAGAGACTATGTCATTTTACCAAACGGATCTAGTGAAAAGACAAAATGGGTTGACTTTGCGCGATCGTTTTGTCAACTCACTGATGTGCTTCAGGGATTTTATCGAATTACTACATAAATCTGGTGAAATGAAAAACTAGTTGCCTTTTTTGGCAGATCTCGTCATTTCACTACACGGATTCAGGGATTTGATCAAACGACTAATGTTTGCATTGCAATGCATTCAATTTTTACAACTTTATAATAGTCTCCTTATCCTTAGTATATTATAAACGTAAAAGTATGTATGTATGTTCCACTTAATCTCGAAAACTACTAGACGATTTTTTTTGAAAATGTTTCGGTTATGTACCTTATATAGGTATCAGAATAGGACATAGGCTATAGTCCCTTTTTCATCCCTAAAAGGGATGAAAAAGAGGATGAAAATTTGTATGGACATTAAATATTTTACTTACGCTACTATATGCTTCACGTTTAAATTAGTAAAATAGCTACTTTTTATTTATCCCGGAAAAATACTTTTTATCCGCGATAAACGAATCTAAGGTGGACCAAGTCGCGGGCGTCGCTAGTACATAAATAAATTGAGCTGGAAAGGGTCAAATTTTAAACGAAAATTGTCTTGTCCTTTTGCTTAGGTTCTTCTTGCTCTTTGGAATATGGGCCGTCAATAGATTTTCATTATAAGCGACATCGTCTGACAAGATTTAATATATCAGCGGATTACAGGGTAAGGTATTTTTTATGAACTTGTTCAAAGACGGTATTGGAAAATTCAAATAAATTTTGCGCGTTTGATTCAGATCTTTACTTGAATCAAATACGAGTGTACTTATTAAAATCGTCAGTTATCTATACTATTATTAAGTTGTATATATTAAATGTCTAACCCTTCACAATATTAAAAGAAAAGTTAGACGGATAATTTGAGCGTCACTGAATCGATTTTTATTTGTATGTGTCGTTGTAGCTTTATCACGCGAAAATGGCTATAAAGTCTCAAATGTGTTTGATATATGGTTATCTGCGCTCATATGGTTATAGGATGGCTACTTATTATCCGACTACGCTGAAAAAAAAGGAGTATATTTTTGTATCGTCCGCTGACGAACTTGTTTATTTATAGACAACAAGTGAGAGAAACCTAGAGAACTATTGATTTCATTAACATAAACTCACTGCAGCTGCACTTCTCTCGTAAGGAAGTAAATAAATTAAACGTATAAAGTGTTGCAGGGGATGCTTTCTTGAGAAATCAGAGTGCAAGCAGGCCACACCACAGCCTTCCAGCCAGGACGCTACTGCTTGCGTGATAAGGGGCAGCCAGACTGGACGTACAGGTATAGTTTAAATAATTAAAAGTGTATCATGCAAGCAGGCTACACTGTAGCCTTCCATTTAGGACGCTACTGCTTGCGTGATAAGGGGCAGTCAGACTGGACGTACAGGTATAGTTTAAATAATTAAAAGTGTATCATGCAAGCAGGCTACACTATAGCCTTCAAGTTAGGACGCTACTGCTTGCGTGATACGAGCAGCCAGACAGGACTAAAAGGTATAATGTGAATAATTAAAAGTGTATCATGCAAGCAGGCTACACTGTAGCCTTCAAGTTAGGACGCAACTGCTTGCGTGATACGAGCAGCCAGACTGGACGAAGAGGTATAATGTGAATAATTAAAAGTGTATCATGCAAGCAGGCCACACCGCAGCCTTCCAGCCAGGACGCTACTACTTGCGTGATAAGGGGCAGCCAGACCGGACGTACAGGTGTAGTCTAAATAAATTAAATCATAAAAACAGGCCACACCGCAACCTTCCAGCCAGGATGCTACTGCTTGCGTGATAAAGGGTAGCCAGACTGAACGTACAAATATATTTTGATAACTAAAATTATATTATACAATCTGGCCACTCCGTAGCCTTTAAGCCATAACGCTACTGCTTGCGTGATACGAGCAGCCAGACTGGACAAACAGGTGTAATGTAATTTAGATTACATTAATTAAGAATACATTATCGGTTTTTACCTTTGTAAAAGACGAGTCCATTACGGAGAAGTTATAAGTAACGCCCGTCTCGACTGTAAAAGCCGAGTCCATTACGAGGAAGCTATGAGTAACGCCCATCTCGCATAGTCTCGTCTGTAAAAACAGAGTCCATTACGAGGAAGTTATGAGTAACGCCCGTCTCGCATAACTGTTTTGCAAGTCATATTTGCGCCCACCGTCGTAGGACTTCTACGAGCCCAAGAATTTTCTTGAAGTCGCTGTCATCGGATTCGATGAAGAGGACATCATCATCATCATCATATCCTCTTAAGTGGGTGTAATTTTTGTTCATATTTTACACTTTTAGTTAATCATTACTTAAAAGTATACTCGAAATGATTCGAACAAGCCCAAACATGGCCAGGAGACATTATTTTACTAAAGAGATCTGGTACCTACCTTCCGGCTCCATCATCAAAGCAATTTGATGGTACCATTATTTATGGAGCCATTTGAATTTGCGACTATGAAGAAGCTTAGCTATTTTAATCAAGATCTCTTTGCAGCCCATAAATCACTTATCATTGAGGAATTCCATGGACTTTCTGTGGTCTACTTTATCAGTTTTCCCCCGACTTCACCAATTTACACTTTCTGAATGCAAATGGTTAATATTTCTTATAATACCAAAATCACGAAACACTTTTTCTGATCGCTAAAGCGGCATGATTGCCATACAACGTGGCAATGCTGCCAGCCTTCTGGGCACGTTGCCTATCGACGGCGATCTGGGACATTTCTTTTATTTATAAATATTTGTACGTCTAGTTTTTAATTTCTAATTTTAGTTTATTTTTAATTTTAGAATTAGATTTATTTTAAGGTAACTGATGATTAATGTAATGTGCATTAAAAATCTAACCTTGTCTAATGGTCTCTATACAACTTTGAAAGAATCACCATATATAATGCCTACAATATTTGAGAAGTTTCTTCAATTCCTTATGGAGCCCAGAATTAGATCTTGACTAAAATTAAATGGGACCAGTTTGGCTACACCATTATTTAAACAGAAAATAAACTTAATCTGTTTATAAATGACGAAGTTCTGACGTAATTAATAAACGTAAAAAAATACAGCGAAATTTTTAACCATCTCCTTTTTTGGAAGTCAATTGATAAAAGCTTGTGAAATGAAAATTCCGTGAACCTACTTATATTGAAGTTTTATATTTATCAACTCAAGTAAATTATTCACGTTTACCCGGAAAATGTGTCTGTCCTTAAGGGGTTCTCCATTGAGGAGTGTCTAAAAGTTAATGAAAGCTACTCCATTAATGTTTATCTAAGTAAAAAGTTGATCCATTAATCAAGAAGTCCCATTAAGCCGTAATTGACGTTTAATGTTCTATCCGTAATAACATAATCTGTTCCCATAGGAGCGTCACATTGAATAAGTAAAACTTGGCGGAAGTCAAAGAGTCTATTGAAATCTTTTAATGATCAAAGTTAAATCGGTATTCGAAATATTAACTTGGGCCTATAATAAAATTGAATCCCATAACATCGAGCGTCATAATACGGATGTTCCATGATCTCAAAAATTTATAAAAATGTAAATCCTGATAAAACAAGCAAAATAAGAAACAACGTTTAAAGATATTTAAAAAAAAGTGATACGGTCTATTTAAAGGTTTCTGATACAATGACATGACAAAATGTTTTTTTTGGATTTTTGTATGTTTATATTTGTGACGTTGTGGCTTCATCACGCTAAATCGGCTAAAAGGATTTTTACTATTGTTGGTACACGGTTAGCTGAGCATCCACAAATGGTTATAGGATACTTTTTACTTAACTACATTGAAGTAAAAAAAGCGGCCAAGTGCGAGTCGGACTCGCCCTTGAAGGGCTCCGCAGCCGTTTAAACAAAAAAATACACTACAAATGAAAAAAAGTATGATATAAAAAAAAACACTAACAAAAGAGCGTATCTCCCCGGCACTTACGTCCTTTTGCTGAGAAGCGCAGTTTTTTGGCAATAACTTAAAAACGGTATGTTCGATCATGTAAAAATAATTTTCGTTGAAGGTATTTATCAAGCTTTATAATTGTAAATTTTTTCACATTTTTTGAACGTACCGTTTAGAAAAAAAAGAGGGGGGGGGGGGACACAAGTTTTGCTACTTTCGGAGCGAATATTTCGGAAAATATTCACTGAATCAAAAAAAAATCCTAGAAACCTTAAAAGTATTTTTAGAAGAACTGACGAAATATATGCCCCACATAGATAACTGCTAAAAAAATTTTTTTTCAGTTTCGGTTACTTGTATGGAGTGCCCCCCCTAGAAATAAATATATTTTTTATTTAACTATCAAACTAAGTAGCGGTTTATACGAGACACCTATGCTCCAAATTTCAATTTTCATGTTTGAGTAAAATGCCTGTGACATACGGACGGACAGACAGACAGACGGACATGACGAATCTATAAGGGTTCCGTTTTTGCCATTTTGGCTACGGAACCCTAAAAAGAGAGTAACCTATATATTTTTTGTCCTTCGCTGACAAATTTGTGCGTACCTCATAGTATTAGGTAATTAATTTCTGGAATTTACAATTACAGCCAAGAGAATTTAATAATCTCGACCTGGCTAGGTATGATTTTCATGAACATATAATTTCATATTATCTTCTGATGAATTTTACAATCGGTATTTGAAATACAGTGTTGTCTAGAAAAGTAATAACAGAATTTAATTTGCATATTTACTGACAAGAGAGATTTTGTGGAATCCGAACAATTTTTTTTATGAAATCTAATTTTTAATAATTTCTCGATATCTTTTTTAGTGTTACGTAACACAAAAGGTACCAATAAACCCTATTTGTGAGCAAGCGATTATTCGTTTCGGAAATTAGCCCTTATACGAGCATTTAAACCATCGTCGTGGCCCGTTTTTGTCAAACTGCCTGCAGAATATTGTGGCTTATTGAAATATTTGGTAGAAGCCCCGGATTATCTTTTTTAGTCTTATTTATTGAAGAAGCTTGGTCTTTGACCGATTATACCACTCCATGCTTTCTCTGAATTATAACTAGAATTGACTAAACTGACAAAAAATATTGGCTTACTTTGATTCCGGGTAACGGATTCCAGCGCTGAAGGTAGCGCAATGAGGACCGCTTTGAACGCATTTTATACGTCTTCAATGTAGGCGCTATATGTCTATGGCTGGCTATATATATCTAAGACGTCAGTTTCTAAAACATATATTGAAATCCCACTAAAACCTTCAGACAATTAGACAAAAAATATCCAGAAAAAGATTTTAATCAAGTGGAAAGAAAGCAAACACATTCGTAATAATAAAATTACCATTAATCTAGATGTCAGAGGCCAAGATCCTCTTTGGGTTTTCAATCCAGCATAGTAAGTAAGAATAAATCTTGATAAGCAATGATCTACACTATTATAAAATTGTAAAAATTAAATGTCTGTACATTGAAGATATTTTCAAAAAAAATATTGTAACGGACTATTTGGAGGTCACTGAATGATTATTTTATTTGATTTTTTGTACGTTTGTATGTATCGTTGTGCGGCTTCATCACGCCAACTCGGTTAAGCGAATCTCAACTAGTCTGGTACACGGGTAGCTAGGTATCTCCAGATGGTAAAATGCTTTTTACCCGACAACGCTGGTGGAAAAAAGAGGGTTATGATTTTACAGATAACGTGTGAGAAAACCGACCAGCTTGGTATGGGGTTGTAATGAAAAAGTTTTTGGGAGTCGCACAGCAGTAGACACCTGCACGTTGAACCAATTATGATAATGAAGAAGATTTTACAGATAACGTATGAACAAACCGACAAGCTTGGTATGGGGTTGTAATGAAAAATAAAACTGATCGTTGAATTTGTTTCGGCTTTGTTCTCAATAGTGGTCTCCCCTTGGGACATGCCGGTGTAGACTCAGATTTATACTCTTGCGGCCTTCTTACAGAATAAAGATGATTTTTTCATTAATGAGGAGGGATGACGGACGTGGACGAGAAAATCTTTAAGAATGAATGTGGCATGTTATACGAGGGCTGTTCCGAAAGTCTTTGCTGCTCTCACTCTATTCATTCAACATATTTATTACTGATACAATTATGCGAATAATTTTAATCTATAAGTCTTGGTATGAAATTGTTGATAAAAGAGGCTTAGATTTTTTTAATGGTCTTTACCGCTGATTTTATGTTTACGTACATAGTTACGTACACAGTGAGCGAAATGTAAGAAAAAATTATTTGTCGTTTCGTAAAGAAACGTTACAATTTTAAGACTTAACACTTAGAGTTAGATTGTAGAAAGGATAGGTGCCGCCTGAAGCGCGCTGCGTGTGCGCACACCTCCTACCGTCTAGTTTGAATTTATTTTAAAATCTAGATAATTGTGAACTTTTTTAGAAACAGTTAATTATGGTGCTTGTTTCAGAGCTGGATGGACTGGAGGCTGAGGAATGCGTTTAGCAGCGGCTCCGTGGCCAATTCTTCAAGCGGCAACCACCCGGCGCTGCCGGCTCCTGCCGTCATCTCAAGGCCCATCACACAGGTATGTTTTGATCTTCTTTTTCTAGGAAAACTAACTTCTTAGGCAAGAGTCATTTCAGACTATTTTAGCTAAGACAAAATTAAATTTTCATGTTTTTTGACTTGTGTCCTACAGATTCCCAGTTTTTCCATTTAGTCTTGTATTTTCTTAGTCTTCATAGAATGCTGAGAAAATAAATAATGTATACAAAAGTAGCAAAAATCCACAGAGCATCATTGCAATTTTCAAGAAAAATCATATTTATTTCTCACGAAACGAGTGTATTGAAAACGCGCGCGATTCGTTTGAAATATCGGTTTTTAATTTGCGTAGGTGCGGTGAACAAAGGCAAAATGAAGCTTATTTTTTTTATTTGTTTGCATATAATAGGACATGTCTAAAAAGTAGCTGATAAGATTTTCTTTAAACTGTTTAACCGATTATCTTGAATCATATCCAGGAACAGTCTCGTTGAAGCTCCCTTTCAGAGAACAAAGTTAAATCTAATGTGTACCATCCGTTTAGGAGCTAAGATGTCACAGACAGAGATATATACTTATTAGTACAACGACCCTTTAATTTGGTCGGGGCTTAACGAATAAGATCTTGATTAATTAGTCTACGGCCTGCCTCACATTTTTAATGACAAAGTTTCGTTAGGGGCAAGATACATCACACATCAGTTTGTAAATTATCTCGCAAATTTACTGAAATCCCCAATATTGTGAACAAGGGACATTAAAAGTATTCACAATGTACCTGTGGATGATCAGTGATCACGAATCAAATTGACTAAAAGTGTATACAGTTAATGAACCTAACTAAAGGTGCGTCCACATTTGTATCATTTGCCCGTATCAGATCATCGTCGCGTAGCATGATCGCGTGTCACGATCACGCGTTTGGACGTTGCGCCGATCCGATCACTCGAAATCCATTTGCTACGCGTATCACACACTTGTATCGGATGAGTGCGGCATTATCGGCGCGCCAACAGTAAGCGTCCAAGCAGCGCGATACGCAGTCATGCTACGGCACGGTGATCGGATACGAGCAAATGATACAAGTGTGGACGCACCTTTACTGCGCTGCTCAGCGACCCACAATGAGTTTTGTCTTGCGACACAAGAACACGCTACTTTACCCGATCCTGAGCAAACTCTCGCCAATTAATGGCTCGGAGGTCACGCAAATCCACCTCAATCCAGCGGTAGGGCGACAGACTAGGCGTCGTCCAGTTGCTGTGCTACCGACCATTCCCCCATCCACCAACTGCAGGACGCTCCTCAACGCCGTGAGACCCAGCGCGAGCACGGGTTTATAAAAGTCCATTAGGTCAAGTAAAAGTTTATTTAATAACCCCAAAGAAATAAGAAATTAAAGCCGCTTTAAGTTTTTTTTAGTTTATTTAGGTGTGTCTCAGCTGGGAAAAAGGCATTCCCTTCTGTTACTTGTCAGTATGATTCTGCCGGTCTTTGCAGGCTGCGTCCAGATCGTTCTACCACCTCCTTTTTGGTCTATTGTTTTACTATACATTAGGTATACTATAGGTAGTAAGGAGATTAAGAATTTTGAGTGCGAACAGTCACGTTTTAGTCCTACAAATCACATCTCCGAGAGCCATTACCATAAAAGCTAGCTGTCATCGCAATAAAAATAATGGCTTACACAGATGGTGCGACAGATTGATTAATGGATATCAGAAATCTGAGAAGAAACCCGGCTTTTTGCTGAGCTTATCTGAATACGACGATTTCTTAGTGTATTCAGAAACGCGGTTATTATGAGTTAAACGTTACTGATTTGCGAAAGAGTGAATGGGGCAAAAAATTGGAGATATATAATCAATGCGATACAATTAGTGAAAATTAAATACTATACGTTAAAATTGGGATTCAAAGTCAGGCATAAGGGCTAGTGACTGAAGTCACAAGTGTATGGAGAATGGGTGTATTTGTGTGATGAGCATAAATATTATTTTCCTGACTCTTGAATGTTTTCTGTGTATATAAGTAAATATATTTATGAAATTTAATATCATCGTGTAGTCCTCATAATCATAACACAAGCCGTATTGAACGTTATCCCGTTATATTTATTTACTTAATTGCTTAAAAACCCAGAATAGGTCGGTAACACACTTGTGACTCCTCTGGTGTTGTAGGTGTCGGCACTTGTCGTACCGCCGGCGATAAACGATAAGTTATCGGCGATTTTCTCGCCCAAGAAACGAACAAAAGATAAATCGCTCCCGTGTAAATAAAAGAGAGAGATAGATTGCCGGCTGTGTGAAGAGCCAGTGATGAACTTTATATAAATATATATCTCTCTGATTATCTTTTGTTTGTTCCTTGGGCGAGAAAATCGCCGATAGCTCATCGCTTACTCGCTGGCGGTGGGACAATTGCCTATGGGCGACGGTGAATGCTTACCATCAGGCAATTAGCTCGTTCGCCTTCACTAGCATAAAAAAACAGTAGGTACCTATTTAAAGGTATAGGAAAAAAAACTGACTTCATTATCTATACGAATTCCAAGGAAATCGTTAACCGAGTAACAACGAGGGTGCCGTACCAACTTCCACTTAAGCTAACTTATCGGTTATATGAAGTTTGCACCTGGCATCTGCAGCATCGCATTTAAATGAAGTGCAATCAAGTTGTTTAAAAATTGTTTTTGAAAATTAAAAATGTAAGCCAGTTACAATTTTCGTGATATTTTCGTTATTTGATCTGATTTGAAAAAATAAAAAATTCGCTTGGCAGACTTTCGGAGATGAAGGGAAATGGTATGATTTTTTCATATTTTCCTTTTAAAAAGACTGCCTGAGAATCTGTAAATCGAGTCTTTTATTATGAGAGTCTACTTGACTACATAGCATAATTTTAGTATACTATTTCCAAAGGCGCATATTTTTCGTAGAAAATAGCAATTTATTTTTATTACTTTCATATTGTCTGCTAGTATAACGGTTCAACAGCCCTGTGAAAAGAGAGAAAGTTAGACAAACGGGTGGACAGCGGAGCCTTATTAATAGTATCACTTTAGTATTTCATCCAAAGTAAATACAAGCATAAAATAAAAGAAGCTCAAGAAACGCGCGTTCTAAGAGCAGAATTGACTCAATTAATTGGAGAGAATCATCAGTCATCACAGAGTAAAATAAATGAAGCGAAATGACAAATGGTCTCAATAGGAACATTCCGCCAGAATGTCGGAAACGAGACACGATTTTTTTGATATTCGTACCTAGGGAGCCGTTTTTTGGTATGACAATATTTCATAATGAGACTCATGCATTGCCAGTGTCTTTTAGAATCTTGCTCGTATACAGGTTGTAATCGTTAAGTGTGACCAGGCGATTATTCCGTAACTATCACAGATATAAAAAAAAATAACTGATACCGAAAGTACGTTACCTAATCATCCCAGTGATGACAATCCCAATAAATAAATAAATACTACTCGTACAGGACAATTTAACACAAATCGAAGTAGTCCCATGGTAAGGTCAATAAGACATGTGCTATGGGTACTAGACGACGATATATTTAAAAGATATATTTACTTATATACTTAGAAAACATCCAAGACTCAGGAACAAATGTTTATGCTCATCACACAAATATTTGCCCATAACGGGATTTGAACCCAGGACCTTCAGCTTCCCAATGACATCAGTGAGGGTTACCAGTCGTCAGGAATCTTGGCAATTCTTTTCGTGTACCTTTTTTATTTACAATTTTCAATAATACTACTAAATACAAAACAAATTGGACCGCTTCTTCTGTACTACTTGTTAACACTTGAAGAAATATGAAAATTATTTATTTGAAAGTTACGAATTTGGTCAGGTATTTCAAAGATTACAATGAGATGGAAATACATGGTACTCTTTCTAACGTATAGACGCGTCCCACGTGATTGCCGAGGACAACAAACCAGATAGTTAAGAATAACAAATATCAACCAACAAACCAGGTTGTTGGCTATGAAAAAAAAATACGAACTGTCCAACCAGATGGACAGAGTTTGTCAGTTAGAAATAGACGGGCGACCGTGTAGGAGTAGAAGGCCATCAGGTGCGGTGAACTCAGCTATTATGCTGCGTAGCTGAAAGTACTTAGCACTGGCCTCATTAATAATCACTCAATAAAACCACTGACGAAATGGTTTCAGCATACTCACTGACACGGAAAGCACGCTCTTGCGCTAAAGGCCAAGCCACACTGGATGCGTGTGACCGTGGCGTTCGCGTTGTAAAGTACGAATACCCATAAGAGATGACACACCGCTGCGCATGTGCACGCCACGCAAGCGGTTTGCCATCTACTATGACATTTCATACGATACAACGCACACGCCACGCACACGCGCACGTGCACGCGCTGCGCACGCATCCGGTGTGTTTCGGCGCTAACTGCCTGTTCTTTACGTCGCAACACAAATGAACTACGTCCTGTTATCTCTATAAATAATTTGAAAGTGCCCGCAACTTGGTTAATGGAGGCGAAAAAATCATAACCCTCTTTTATTCTTCAGCGTAGTCGGATAAAAAGTATCGTATAACCATCTGTAGATGCCCTGTACACCAAAAACAGTTAAAATGCGTTCAGCTATTTCAGCGTGATGCAACTGCAAGGACGCATGCTTACCTACAAATAGACAAAAATATAAAAAAATCTATACTATTATGAAATTGTAATAATAAAATCGGCATTGAAGATTTTACTATATTATAAAGTCGTAAAAATTAAATTTCTGTAGATTGAAGATATAATATGCTGCTCGTGGGAACGCGTGGCGGCGATGTGGTTCGCGACCCATCACGTCTCGGTCCCAGCGAGAGCGAAAAGTGGGCTATAGAGAGCCGCTTTGCTACGTTAAATGTAAGGGGAGGAATGAATTATAAAATAGATGAAGTATGTCAGATGATGGATGTGAGAAATATTGATATTCTGTTTGTGAAGGAGACAAAGCAAAAGGGTTATGACAGCACAAAATGAAGAGATTAATGAATGTTGATGAAGCGGCAGTTGTACTCGTATGCCAGGACCGTAGCAAGTGGAAGGAGGTAGTTTCTGTTTACCCCGCAATGGGAAAAAGGCGTGATTGTATGTATGTATGTATGAAGATATAAAAAAAAATAACGGACTATTTGGAGGTCACTGAATCGAACAATATTTTCATTGGATTACCTTCTAATGTTCCAATAAATGAGTGCTTGGAACTTTTGAAGGTCAAAAAATGTATATACTATTTTAGTTGTATTTAATGTAGATGTGGTTACATTTTCACAGTAGTTAAAATTTTTCTTTATGTCACTATGACAATGTTCAAATTCTGATTTTTCACCCGGCCAAATAGCCAACTGTAAAAAGCGATAGCGCCATAAAAAAGTTTTCTGACTGAGATAAAACAGTTTACAACTGTAATTTGCATAGATTTGCCATTTTATATTGATTTTTGTGTAACAATTTACATTTTGCTGTAAATATTTCGTTTCTATTTTAGCTTCACTTCTCCAAGACTTTTGGGCAGTTATTTAACGAAACGTTTATGATTTTACTATTTTTTAAAACAAGATAGCAATCGATGTCCCGTTAAATAGGGTCCATTTTAAAAATACTTTATATAGACTTTACTAACAAAAAAAAGAGTATATAGCAGTCGATTCTCGGTACGAAAGGTCGACGAACTAAGCTTACTCGTACTTGAGAATAGCCTCGTAAAATATTAGACTGAAAGTTTCTGGACTTCGATATTACCAGACTGGATTTATGGAATTCGATAACACCAGATATTGTAATTATCATCCATTTATTTTTTAAATATATATCAACAACGCACTTGTGCCTCCTCTGGTGTTGCAGGTGCCTATGGGCGACGGTGACCGCTTACCATCATCGCGATTCGTCTGCTCGTATGCTCCTTATAACATAAATACAAAATACCCGCCCTATTTACACATTTTTGCATTCCTTAGAACGATTGTGTGAAGCAGTGGATTCTTCTTCAGTCCTTACTGACCGTTATCTTCAATGTTTTCGTAGAACGCATTCACTGCCGCTTCCGGGCTTGTAAACGCTAAACCTCTAAAGGTGCGTCCACACTTGTATCATTTGCTCGTCTCCGATCACCGTGGCGTAGCATGACAGCGTATCGCGCTGCTTGGACGCTCACTGTCGGCGCGGCGATCACGCCCCACTTGTTCGATCTAAGTGTGTGATACGCGTAGCAACATGGATTTCGAGTGGTCGGATCGGCGCAACGTCCAAACGCGTGATTGTGACACGCAATCATGCCACGGGACGAAGATCTGATCGGGCAAATGATACAAATGTGGACGCATCTTAAGCTTCTCTTGTAATGTCGCAAATAAAACAAGTCGCAGGTTGCGAGGTCTGAGCAGCATAACGGATGTGTCATCAGTTCCACATTTGAGGCCTTCAAATACATTCGTTGTCTTAACGGAATGTGTGGACGCGTTATCGTGGTGAAGAACGGCCTTGCTGCTAGGACGCTTTTCGCGATTATTTTACAACACTCTGGGCAAGTAAGTGTTTACATACCAATCTGCAGACACTGTCCTTCGGTGTAATGTCCTGCTGTGCCATAAAAAGATACAATCAGCTTCTTATTGGTGCTTCGAGTTTTCTTAAGTTTTGTCGGCGTCGGCGGCTCTTCAAAAGGAAACACCCACTTTTTCTTTTCAGTTCTAAGCAGTACACCTATGTTTCTTCAACTGTTTCGACATTATAGACATCCGATGACTGTCCTCCATTGAACTCTTTTATCATGCTTCGGCACCACTGCAATCGCAGTCGTTTCTGGTCTTCCGTTAAATCACGGGGTATCCATCGTGTACAAAGCTTTCAAAACTTAGATGCACATGCAAAATATTTTTCACTTAGCTCATCTCAATATCTAAAGACAAGACAAGCTTGCTGATAAGTATTTTTTTGTCGGTGTCAATAAGTTGTCTTACGGTATTAATATTAGACATGATCACGACTACGTCTAATATCCTCAAGCCACAAATACATGTTCCTTAATAAAACGAAATTTAAGCGCAATGCAAAAAATGTTCGAAAATGTGCAGATCAAGCCCCCTTTCATATGATACCCTACTTGACCTAGTGACTAGACTTTTAATTTTTGTCCCCTCATATCGGTCGTTTTTTTAGAAAATAAAAATATTTTGCAATGCATGTGGGCTGACCATGTTTATAAATATTTCAAATTTCAATTAGATAGCATACGAGTAAGTAGTTTTTGAGATATGGCGCTCTCAAAAAAGCTTAGCTTATTTAGTTCACTAGTGAACTAAATAAGCTACTTACTTTTCATGAAAGCTTTTATTATTCATAAAACATAAATAACTATTACATTCCATTATCTCGCATCACATGAACCAACATGAAAACTTTTTTATTAATTCGAGATTTAGCTAAGTGAGATAATATTTTCTTCTGTTTCCGCGATTATTACTCATTGTGAGATAAGTTCTTATTTTTTACATATTTTTCCTATATTGAGAAAGTTACTCGGCATTTCCATCACATAAGTTTTTAGTTTTTTTTAATAAGACCTGATTTACAGATTTCGTAGCCGTAGATAAAGGAAACCTCGAAATAGAAACAACTTAACGAGGAATGTTTTTTTGGAAAGGTAGAAGAAACGTCATTCGCGGAAGAAAAAAAAGTCGGAACCCTCTTTTTTACTTCAGCGTGTCGGGTAAAAAGTATCTTATAACGATCTGTGGTGTTTATCACGCCAAAATGGCTACACAAATTTCAACTCTTTTTGGTATACAGATAGCTAAGTACCCTAAGATAATTATAATTTAAACTTGACTACGCTTAAGTAAAAAGGGGGTTATGACTTTTTCTCTTCCGCGAACGAAGTTGCGGGTATCCTTCTAGTATCCTATAAAATGCGCTCTGAATGAAAAATAATGACTGCAATTAAGAAACATGATATCGAGCTGTTCTCGACAGATATTTTACTATTGACATTTATTGTTTTATTGGTATAATCTTATCTACAGTAATTCGCATCGTTTCGGAATCTGATTCGTTTCATTATGGGAAAACTTACTTTGTTATGCAATAATATTTAATAAGTATAGATAGATTGTAACTGTGATAGACTTAAACATAACAACCGCAAGAAGTACTTCCAACATCGCGGCATCACACATTCGCATTTTAATTTATTGTTTACAATACCCCTACATTAACAAAATGCAAAAAAGGGAAAGCTTTATCAAAATAATACATAAGAAAGAGACAACTAGCGTGTTGTTGCTTGCGAATGAGTGTTTCTACCTTTGCACTGAACACCAATCACCGGACGTTTGACATAGATTAGAGAAATTAACTAAGCAGAAGATGCATACAATTTCTACCTATTAATCAACGGATGATCGTGTGTGTAATGTTAATAGTTAATACCGCTATCTGGTGGTCACTTTGCGTTGCGGGCATGTCAATGAATGACTAAAAACTGACTTTGATGTAACATAAGGTACTTTAAATGAAAATAATATACAGGGTGTCCCAAGAAGTAGTGATATACTGAAGCTGGGACGTAGAAAACCTAGAGGGCTATCTAAATCACCCCCATGTATGTTCCGCGATTTTTCGTATTTTCGGAGTTATGACTTTTTTTTAATTCTTCACCTATCGCCGAGTACGATGAGATTTTTATTTATGGTGACGTGAATTATTGCGGTAGATGCTTGATTTTTTTTGTGTGCTAAGCTGATAGATAGGCCAATTCAGTATGGTAACATTTACTATCGTTAGATCTTTGAATGGAATAAAAAAAATATTAAATGCCAAGAAAGATAAAATTACCCAATATGTTCACAACTTCAAGGGGCTTTAAAAAGATAAAATCACATAAAAAAATAACCGTTTGGCTTTTAAAAACTTGCTATATCTATCGGGTAGCTACCCTGAAAATTCATTTTATTATTCATAAAACTTCAATCAAAAAATTTAAATCTAAATGTGGCAAGTGTAAAATTAATTAACTTTCTAAATAAATTTCGTTCTAAATCACGCACTGGCCATCAATAGAAAAAGAACAAAAAACAAAAGACGGTTTACGCATGAGAAAATTTTTACGTTGTTTGGTCATCGTTGGTACTTTTCAATAATTTAAAAATTGTGTTTTAATACTGCTAATTGTTCGTTTCTCTAATCATTTTGGCTATTCATATGGACTTTGACTATTTATTTATCGTATGGCATTATATACACTGGAATTGGGAAAAAAAGTCGAATTAATTAAAAGAATGAAAAAACCAAACGCTTCAGAATTTTGCCTGTTTCAGGTAGGCAGCTGCTGCCAGGGAGAGGTCATTGAAATCGTCTAATTGGCCTGTGTATTTAGTTAAGGGGCACTCCGTGACTATGTGATCGATGGCCTGATTTGGGTGTCCACAGATACAGGCTGGGGTCTGGCTCCAGCCCCATTTGTGCCAGTGATACGCACAGTTTCCTACTCCCGTCCTCAGTCGATTTAAGGCGGTCCAGAGTCAGCGGGGCTCTGTGAATCCGGCAGGAGGTTTTTGAGGCGAGAATGTAAAGGGGCTCGAAGAATCCTTATGAGGTTCCCATTCCTGAAGCCATGCCTCCTCCAAGCTCCAGGGGTCCTGTTTTTTGGACATCAGCAGTGCTGGAGGATTCCTGGACTTTAACCTTTTAAGCCCGAAGTCTGCAAGGTCTTCGTGAATCGGCAGATTGTGGCTGCTGTAAGTTTTAAAGGTTTCTCGGTTAAGGCTCCTTTCTCTTCTAAGGGGTGCTGGAGCTATGTGGCTGAGAGCAGGAAGCCAGTGGGAGGGGGTGGGCATGAGACAGCCTGTTATGAGTCGGAGAGTGTGGTTTAGCTGTGTGTCAATGGATGAGACGTGAGCACTATTCATCCACACGGGAGCACAGTACTCGGCCGTTGAGTACACCAGTGCCAGAGCTGTAGTTCGAAGGCAAGAGGCAGTAGCTCCCCAGCTAGTTCCTGTGAGCTTCTGGACAATGTTGTTTCTGGCCTTTAGTTTGGCTGCTACCTTCTTTAGGTGATATTTATAAGTTAGACTTCTATCGAGTGTGACTCCCAGGTACTTTGGGCTTGTATTGTGCGTCAAGATTGAGCCCTTAAACGATACAGTCAGTGGCTTCTCTGCAAGCTTGTTATTGAGGTGGAAGCAGCACACTTCAGTCTTTGTGGGATTTGGGCACAAGCGCCATTGGGAAAAGAAGTCACCCAGTATTGACAGGTCTTTTTCTAAGATTGGTTCGGTAGCTTCCATGCACTGGTGTTGGGTGATAAGAGCCAGGTCGTCGGCGTATCCAAACTTCCGCGATGTAGTAGCAGGGAGGTCGTGAATATATAGGTTAAATAGTAGTGGGGCCAGGACCGAGCCCTGGGGGAGACCATTGTTTAGAACCCTGACGCTGCTGGATTCATCTCCGAGGAAAACTTGCACAGGCTATTAGTGAGGGTGCTCTCGATAAGTCTGTAGATCTTCATGCAAGGAATTGTTTTCAAGAGCTTATACAGCAATTCTGACGCCAGACTGTATCGTATGCAGCCGTCAGGTCGAGAAATGCTGCAGAAGATTTAAGCTTTTTGTTGAACCCTTTCTGTATATGTGTCGTTAGTGCAAGAACCTGGTCACAGCAACTATGAGAGGGCCTGAAGCCGGCCTGCTCAGGAGGGGTAATTGCGTTGATGGTGTCGTGGATGCGATTGTAAACAAGTCTTTCCAATAATTTATAAACCACACTTAAGAGGGCGATCGGTCTAAAGCTATCAGCTCTGTCGTTAGGTTTTCCCGTGAGGATGGCAATTACTTTAGACCGTTTGAGAGCAGTGGGCACTTGGCCAGAGTCAATTATAGCGCTGTAAAACGTCGCTAACCAAGCTCGTGTCCTCGATCCGCTGTGGATAAGGAACTCCGGGAAGATATCATCGTCTCCGCAGGCTTTGTCCATCGAGATATGGGTCATGGCATTTGCGATTTCGTCCTCGGTGATTGGCAGACTATAAGCGTCGGTGGGAGTTCTAAGGGACTTGAGTGTAGAGAGCTCCTTACGGATCTTCTTTGAATGGACCTTGAGGTTGGGTGCTTTTGATAGCCTGATCATTCTGTCAGCGATGGTGTTGGGACTTACTTTTGGCTTGGGGCTTTTTATAGCAGAGCCGTCAGTCAGCTTTCTCACTAGGTGCCATGCTTTCTTGCTGGAGTGGGTGAAGTTCATCTTTTCGACGGTTTTCTCCCACTTAGCTCTTCGGGCATCGTCTAGGGACTTGATGATTTCATGGCCTGTGGTACGGTTTCCAGTTAGTGGGAAGTCTCTCCATAAAGCCTCTGTGTTTTCGTTCCAGCACGGTACGTATCTCCGGCGGAATCCGCGCGGGATAAATTCTTTGGCAGTTGCTAGGACTAGCTTCCGGAAGCGGTCGTAGTTCTGTGGGATAGGTGGTATCCACCTGACGCCATTATCCAGCTTACTTCTAAAATCTTCCCATCTTGCCTTCTGGAAATTCCAGCGAGGAACCGGGTATGATGGCACAATAGGGATTTTCAGGCCTATGTCAAGTACGACTGGGCGGTGCTGGCTATGCGGAAACTCTCCAGGAACAGTTCTTTGGGTTGGCACCGGATTGTCTTCGTCGTCTTTTGTGGTGAAGACCAGGTCAGGGTTATAATCCCTACCCCATCTCGCAGACCTGAATGTCCCCCTACTCTTGCTGTCGAACACGAGGAAGTTGTTGGCTCCGTCGGCCCACTCCATCACTTTTTCACCGTTGTGGTCGGTCTTCGAATACCCTCAGCTTGTATGGTGGCTGTTAAAATCCCCCGCGTACAAAGCTGGGTGGGTAAGTTTAGGCAGGACAGGGTCTGGCCAGTTACTGTTCGGTGGCTTGTAGACGTTGCAGATCTGTAGTTCATCCACCTGGACAATTGTGGTAGCAGTATTTTCTACGTTTGTTCCATTACTAATCAAGGAGCAAGTACCTGCGATAGACTGACGGACATATACTGCAGTGCTATACTGTCCGTGGTACGTTGCTGCAATCAGAACGTAGTCCTGAATCACTCCTCGGCGATGTAGCTGGTTGGTGTCTTTTGTGTGGGTTTCCTGGATAAGGACGACGTCAATGTCATATTCTACCAGTAATTTCTGCATGCATTCTGCTTTAGAAAGGCTGATACCTTCTATGTTCAATGAGCAGACCCGTATGGAGGGTCCTATGTCTATTGTAGTGTGGCTCCGGGGATCATCTTTGTTAACAGTGCTTGTCGGCATCTCTTTTCCAGTTAAGTGGCAGCGGGAGAAAAAATAATTCTGAATCCAGTGAGTGCTGCGAGGTCCAGAAAGGACAGTGCAGCTGCCAATTTTGTTACTCTTTTAGCACCACCCGGGGATCACGTGTAGAGTTATCTAAGGTAGTTCCTACGGACGCAGAGTAACATCGACCCCCATGGACTTTGACTTGCATTACGATTTGGATTAGTGTTATTACCTGGAATCGATGACTTGGCATTATTTAACCGGAATTGAGTTTGCGTGTAAGTGATCATGTTTACTTTACGTGACTACGCAGAAATGCATTACTATTACGGTTATGCTAGGGGGAATGCGGCGGAAGCTTCAAGGCTGTACCGGGAACATGTGGAACGAAGAGGCGGGCCTCAACCTGAAACGTTTCCTGACTATCGCATGATCTTAACAGTACATAATGCGTATTTGGAAGGTTACATACCGGGTACCAGATCAGGCCGTATGGCAACTATGCCGGATCCTAATGTAGTAGATGCAGAGGTTGAAGAAGTAGAAAGAGACCCGTCACCCAGTGTGAGAGTTATGGAACGTCGTACCGGACTTTCTAAATCTCAGGTACACCGTACACTACAGAGCGTAGGATATCATCCGTTTCACATTAGAAAAGTGCAACAGTTGAAACCGGAAGATTACAATCGGCGAATTGAATTCTGTCAGGAAATGCTGAGGAGACAAGCTGAAAACGAAAACTTTTTGGCTTGTGGACGGATGAATCCCACTTTAGACGCAATGAGATTTTTAATATGCACAATTCTCACTCATGGGCAATTGAAAATCCAAATTTAAAAAGGAAATCGACATTCCAAGAACACTTTAGTGTTAACCTTTGGTCTGGCATACTTAACGGTCAGCTAATCGGGCCCTTTCAGCTGCCAGACCGCTTGGGCGGCAATCACTTTTTAAATTTTCTACGCGTCGATCTGCCCCTGCTGTTAGAAGATGTGGACTTGGAGACACGCAGAAGCATAGTACTGCAGTGTGATGGTGCACCATGCCATTTTGCCTTGGACGAAAGAAACTATTTCAATCAAAGATACCCTGAAAGATGGATTGGTCGTTGCAGCCGGGGTGACGCCTGCCTTATAGCCTGGCCTCCACGGTCAACCGACCTAAACTCCATTGATTTTTTTGTATGGGGATACTACAAAGACCTCGTCTACTCAAGAGAATACGAGTTAACCCGAAAATTGAGAGTAGCAGAAGAAACCATTAAAAATAATAGTAGTGCATTCAGACGTTTAAAAGACAACTTTTTTCGGCGATGTCGTACTTGCATTGAGCAACAGGGGGGCCATTTTGAAAATTTCTTGTAATTAAACACCTTGTAATTGGTTTTACTTTGTTTGTATTAATCATCATGTAAATTAAAATTTTGCACTTACCACATTTAGATTTCAATTTTTTGATTGAAGCCGTATGAATAATAAAATGAAATTTTCAGGGTAGCTACCTAATAGATAGAGCAAGTTTTTAAAAGCCAAACGGTATCTTTTTTATGGGATTTTATCTTTTTAAAGGCCCTTGAAGTTGTGAACATATTGGGTAATTTTATCATTCTTGGCATTTTTTTTTTTTATTCGATTCAAAGTTCTAACGATAGTTAATGTTACCATACTGAGTTGGCCTATCTATCAGCTTAGTACACAAAAATAATCAAGCATCTACCGCAATAATTCACGTCACCATAAATAAAAATCTCATCGTGCTCGGTGATAGGTGAAAAATTAAAAAAAAAGTCATAACTCCGAAAATACGAAAAATCGCGGAACATAGTAATGTGATTTAGATAGCCCTTTAGGTCTTCTACCTCCCAGCTTCAGTATATCACTACTTCTTGGGACACCCTGTATATAAGTAACATATTATTTTTAGTTTATGTCACAAAAGACAAGTGAGGTCGTAAGTGCGAGTCCGATTCGTGCACTGAGGGTTCCGTACAAACTTTCACGTACCATTTCATTATTATATTAGCCGGTTCCGGTTAAGTTTGCACCTGATATCTATATAGAAATGCTATATAGCATTGCATACAAATGAGGTGCAAACTTAAAAAAAACACTAACAAAAGAGCGTATCTCCCTGGCACTTACGTCCTTTTGCTAAGAAGCGCATTTTTTCTTAATAACTTAAAAACAGTATGTCGGATCATGTTGAAATAAATTTTCGTTGGAAGTATTTATTAAGCTTTATATGTGTAATTTTTTCCATATTTTTTGAACATATACCGTTAAGAAAAAAGAGGGGAGGGGGGACAATTTTTGCTACTTTCCGAGCGAATATTTCCGAAAATATTCACTAATGTAAAATTTTTTTTTTAGAAACATCAGTCTTTTAGAAGATTTGTCGAATGATGTGCCACACATTGATATTTGCTGTTTTTTTTTTTCAGTTTCGTTTACATGTATTGAGTGCCCCCCTAGAAATATATATATACATTATTTAACTATCAAACTAAGTAGCGGCTTACACAAGACACCTATGTTCCAAATTACATTAATATACATCTTATAGTTTTTAATTCAAAGTCAAAGTGATTTATTGCATTCATGGTACAAATAGATGTCATAGGAGATTTAGAGTTGCGGCCATGAACCCTGCAAGGTCACAGCAATATTTAAAACTAAGTAACCTAAAACTATGGAACAATATTTTAAGATTATTCGTTTGTATGAGTTCAGTTTCAATAATCGAATTTAAATGTCATAAAAAAATTCTTCATATACTGTCATACATATCTAATTAATGCATTCGGTTAAATAGTCATGTACTGAATAAAAACATTCCTGAATTGGATATTTTTTTAATGAATTTTTAAAACATAATACATAAGTTGCTTTCTTCCCTGATCACTTGTGGTGATTTGTTATAAATTTTCGCACTTAACACATTAACTAAAATGCCTGTGACATACGGACGGACGGACGCACATGACGAAACTATAAGGGTTCCGTATTTGCCATTTTGGCTACGGAACCCTAAAAATTCAATTTATTAAGTGTCGGCTTAGTCAAAACCATTCGTAGTGATTTTATTTATTAGCTGGAGTAAACTGACGCTTACAGACACACATCGGCAGTAATTACATTATAATTTGGCTGAAGTGCAGTATTTTTATGAATAAAAGTTACCGGTTACACGGATTCTCATGTATACTTTAAGGAAATTATGTCTAAACAACGAAATATTCACGTTGACATCTGTCAGTTTACTTCAGCTAATTAAAAATCCAAATTGTTAAAACAATAGAAATATTGCACAGTTGGCGTCAAAAATGTTACAAAGCATATATACAAAATACATAATCGAACGACTAATGATAGTGGAATAACTAAATAACTACTTGTAACAGTTATTTTAGGATGTTAGTACATATTTGGGTCGGGCCGCGGAGCGTTTCGACCGCCGCTACTTTTATGTACCCAATTACTTGTGAATAAAATGACAAACGCATCAGCTTATTAGGCATAAGGTAGGCAAGGCATCATTTTCTATTTCTATTTAAAAAAAAAATCACGTTACGTATGATCTACAAAATTCGTAACATAAAAGTGCAACGGTTGAAACGCTCCGCGGCCCGGCCTATTCATGATTTTGACTGTACAACATATTAAAATATTCAAATTCTTTTCATTTTAACTGTACCTAACAACTTTTAAATACCAGTAACTTATAATAATTCACTCTCACTTATTTATATTTTTTTTATTATGGATACACAAAGATCTACTTCTAAAATGCACATTTTATATTTAAACTTTAATTTTCTTATAAATAAACCCGAATAAATATATTGGGCCGTAAGTTCAAGTTAACAATGTTATACATATAACCTAGAATTCAATGTGATTTAGTATGACGCATCTGTTGTATTAATCTATGTTCGCAGTCTATTTTGTCTTTATCACTCTCATTGTAGAGGACATAACGTTGTCTTTTTCTCTGAGATAGCGTCATCAATCATCATGGCGTTTTAATTTTATCTAATTTAAGGATAAAATCGATAAAAATAACATTATTTCAGGTACTTATGATATGTTATTCCTGTTACCTTAGTGCGTTTGGATGTATAGTTATTGCACTTACACAGGTTCATTCTCGCAGCTAACGGAAACTCGTGTCAACGTACGCTTTTCTCGCTTGCCCGGGAGCGACTGAAGCGATAGGCGCTATTTAACCCCTATATAGAGGCTCACTTTAGGAACGCGTGTACCGTATCTATACTTATTAAATATCATTTTTGTCATGTATTATGTATACTCGTTTGCTAAAGTAAATTATTCGTAGGAAAATCTATCTTGGCTTTGTATATGTACAAGCAATTTAAAAGGATGTGGAATCTTATTCATTCCAGCATAGGAATAAACAAGTTCGAAGAACTCTTATTTTGACAACCCGTAAAACAAATTGTTAATGTGAAAGACGTATTCCAATAGCTCAGTTTCCTGATCGGCAGAGAAGACCGTAATGAACTTTGAAGTTTTGCTACACAGGAACCTGATTAAGGATGTATTTGCAGCGTCGTTCTTGGGATCCTAAATTTAGTTGTGATGTTTTAGACAGTTCTCTATTGCTCTACACGTATTGCTTGTTGCATGATTGAGGGAGCCCATGACGCTTGCGAAGTTTTCCGTTTGTAATTATTTAAATACCATCTACAAAAGAAAACAAAAAAAAATAGCTATTTAAACGAACTATATTTATATAAAACACACTGGGCAAAGCGGGCAGTGCCCACATTAACCAGCTCGCTTTGCCTTTTTTGACACTTAAAATGTGCAAGTAAAATCTAACCCCAAAGTATTGAGATATGTGGAGATTAATGCAACGGTTTTGCGGCCAGATACGTAATAAATAACTAATAGGCATTGATAATAGCATTGCAAATATCAAAAATGACAAAATACACGAAATATACCTTGAAATATTTTTCAAAAAACCGCTAAAAACATTTTTTCGACGGTGCGTGTAACGGCGTGCTCGTAGGTGAGCCTGACGAATGACGCGAGGTGCGCGGGCGGCGGGGAGCACTGTCAAGTATAACGACCGCGCTCTTATTTGAAATGGCAATATTAAGTCCGGTGCCCGCTTTAAGCAGGGTGCCCGCTTTAGGCCACCTTCCTCTACATTAATGTAATCAATAATTAAATTCACTAATTTTCGATGACATTTAAATACTTACTAATATAATAATAACCTTTTCTTGTTAGTTATCTTTTTACAGTATTTTTAAAATCTATCATATTTTCTGTATCTCTAATTAGCATGGCAGTTTATTATAAATTTTCGGGGCCATTCCAATTACACTTTTAGATAGAAGTCCAGTTTTTAAAGGTGCAGCAAACAATTTGTTTTGTATTCTTTGACTTGAGAAATATGTAAATTGGTCTGGATTTGATTTTACAAATAAAACAATCTCATAAATGTAAAAGGAAGGAAACGTAAGAATTTTTAAATTTTTAAAATGAGGTTTACACGATTCAGTAGACCGCAGCCCACATACCGCTCTTAGACACTTTCATTGCATATGTTTGAGAAAAGCATTATACATGCCTCTGACCGTGAAAAGTGCTTACCGGCTTCGTATCACTATCCGGTGATGGTATGTCTATACCTACTCATCCGGCAAGCCCTTCTTTCCCGGCGTCTGCAGTAATGTACTTTTACTAATGAGTTATTATTGGATGATTTATTATTGGAATAAAACTTATACTAAGTTGGTGATATCGACCCTAAGTAAAATATTCAAAAGTTTGATCATTTTAACTCGCACTAGTGCATTATGTGTTAAGTAATACTCGTAAATTTATTAATATTGTGATTGAATCTATTAAGAAAATCCCAAGCAAGCTACAAGGCCTCTTGATTGAAATTCATTTTTTTCAGTGTACGCATCCGATTTTTTTTATCCATACTAATGTTATAAATGGAAAGTGTGTCTGTCTGTTACCTCTTACCCTTATAATATACGGACAAAGTCGCGGGCAGAAGCTAGTGCGTTTATAGGATGTTGACTTTTTTGCGAAAAATAGTTTCTATGATCGAAATCCTAAAAAAACGAGTTCGATACATTACGTGTAGCTTGTTTCATGAGCCTTTAAATTTGGATGGGAAAATCCATTTTTAAAGTATGAAAATATTAATAGTTAATAATACCATTTAATGTATAGTAACTTTTGTTATAATTACGTTTTGATAAACGAAAGTTTGAATATAGCTGCAGAACAAAGTTTTTAATTTCCCCATACAAGGTAGGTGGGTTTTAATTTCCCCAACATTTGACGCTAGGCTTTTGTGTAGAGCGTTTTTTGGAAAAATCCAAAATGTGATTTTAACATTCTTGTACCTTGTAGTTTTTATGAGATTGAAGTAGTTTTTTCAACAATGTGTCTATTATTAAGGTGTCATTCTATAATATACACAGAAAAAAAGGCAATATCCCCATTCGATACTAACGTTACATTCACCGACTATAAATTGAAGATTTTCCTTAGGCACACGAGGTATTTTAGGCCATATTTAGACTACCACCCCCCCCCACGTGTATAATTTTTTGAAGTTTTTACACTACTTAAATTTTAAAGTAAATGATGTTGTATTTCGATCATTCGTGAGGTTTTCGTTAGCCCTCCCTCCCCTCCTTCGGAGCCCTTGACGTGATTTTTGGGTCCGGCCTAATGAACGCATCGCTATTCGAACGTCCTTGTATCCTACATCCTTGGCCGGACGACTGCGCTCGGCCCCGGACTTCATTTCCGTAGCCATGCCCTCGAGCCCTGTGGCTGGAGGACCCGTAAAGTTTACGGTCCGGGTGTTATTTGCTGTGTTTGAATTGAAACCGGGAAACTTTACCAGGGGTATACATTTGATATATTTCTTCTATTTGATATTCACTACGTGGACATATTATCTACGTCTCCTTGAATGTACTGTTTTCTGTACTCTGTTTTGTGAGGTGTGCAAGAATAGTAGATTGTGGCTAAAATAAGCTATTATGACACGAAGTGATTATTTGAACGAGCTCACAAAGTGAGCGAGAACAAATATATCTGAACGTCACAATAGCTTTTAGCCACGTGTTTCACTCTGCTTTTCACTTTGACTGCGAGAAAATAAAAAAGACTTAACATTAAAAATTGTATATTTCATGAAAAATTCGAAGAATAGTTTGAAAAATTCGACCAGAAAATTTGGCCAATCTGATCAGGTTGGTTTGTTTGTTTTTAATTATTTGTAAGTAGTATGTAGCTGGCTGCAAGTCTTTTTTCAGTATCATAGATTGTATGGGATCATATGGCTTTCTTTTAAACCCTAGGGGCTAAATGTACTACAAACTTGAGCGAATTCAAAACATGTGTATTAGGTTTATATTTGGGTTACGCAAGTATGATCATGTGTCAAGTTTCCGTTCACAACTCAAGTGGCTTCCTATCCGTCTTCGTCGTAACACTCACATTCTTTCTCTTTTCTATATAACACTCTTTCATCGTGCGACTCCCCGCTATCTCAAATAACGTTTTAGTTATCTTTTATCAGCAAGGTCCGCTCAAAACTGTCTTTTAGCTGTTCCATCATCAAAGTCAAAGTTTTATATAAATTCTTTTACATTCCGGGCTACTGTGTTGTGGAATTCTCTTCCACTCGATTTAAGGCAAGCGAAGTCATTGCCTATTTTTAAAACTAAGTTAAAGGATCATTATTTATCTCTCCCATAATTTATATTTTTAATTCTGCTTCTGTTTTTCTAATCACTTTGATGTCAACTGTATCATAGTTTTCTTTCTTACTTTGTATATATATATATTTATAGTAGTATGTATGTTTAGTATATGTATATGTTTGTTTGTTTTTATTTATTTTTGTATTATATGTAATCTTATCTCACTACCTACTCATTTCTAGGTATTTTATGTCATTTCCGTTACCCAAAGGTTGTCTGGAAGAGATCGCTCTATAGCGATAAGACCGTCTATTGTTTACCTATTGTATGTTAAGGCTCTATTGTATTGCTTCTATTGTTGGTGTGCAATAAAGAATTGTTGTTGTTGTACTATTTTAGTCTCGCTTCGCGAAGCTGATATGACGTACTTTTTGAGCAGGAGAAGTGAAAAGAGTTATTGTATTGCATTGAATGATAGTCAACATAGTTCAAAGAGTTGTTAGACTTAAGTGGCAGTAGGCGTAAGTGCTCGTAGAATCGATAGCCTCTGGGGTGTCTACCCTTCGTCCTTGCACTAATATGATGATGATATGATATTTGTACGGGTCACTCGACTGCTGATATTTTTACTTTGGTCTATATTAGTAAGAAAATTAAAAAAAGTGGTGCACTGACAGCTAACTTTTTAATCGATTATCTGTTTAACCTTTTAAGCGAGTCAGTTTTTAAGAATTACTATAACATTTATAAGTTAAAACTGACTATGCCATAATTAAATATAATTTTATGTTTTTTTTTTTGATAATATAACTAAGAAAAAATTAAATCAATGATAATACTCATGCCTGCAACACACCTATTCTTATCTGGCAACATATCATTTCGCCACCTTGTCATGAAAATATTTAAAAAAATCACCTTCCCCCTCCCGCATATACGATAGTCCAAAAACCCATTCAAAAACTTATAGGAGCGACAAGAACCCAAAATTGGAGGAGTTACGTCTCCCTTAAACTGACGATACGTGCCATCTCCATAACCACTTTACTAGATACATGTAAGTGATGTGATATCACAAACGTAATATTACTCGATCGCGTGATGCTATGGCATACCGACGTATGTCCGCGCGCCGAGTGAGAGTGAGACAAGACGTTTCTAATAAATAGAGCCGCGATTGGTCGCCGTGCCAGCGCTGCCCTGATATATGCGTGTTATGGAGCGCAGACATAAGTCGGTATGTACGTGGTACGGCCGGTAATCGGTATTGTAACATCACAGTGAGATATAACATTGCTCGAAACATTACCTATTGCCACCCACGCAATAGCATTGCGTTTGCCTAAGACGGATGCATGGAAACTCTAGCGGCCGGCCATAATGTTCGAGTGATATGATATCTCACCGTGATGTTACGATTTGAGTTATGTGATTTAATATGTCATTACTTTGCGAAGTACTGTTTGGCTCATGTCTACAGTTTACTTGCTTGTTAATCATGCTTCATTTATGTTTTCCTTTGACTCTGATTAGTTTTAACAAGCTGGTTCATTAGGATGTACTACGTGCTTACAACATGTTTCTTCGGCTTCAATTACAGATTGTCATTGCCTAATTAGCTCTCTTAGTCTGTCACGTATAAGATGGTACGTGACTGTTAGTTATCATCTACTTAATTATCTCATTTGGGTTTAATATTTGTCATATAAACGTCAGTACAAAAATGGAAAGAGACAGATATTCGTAAGTCTTCTATCTAAGGGTATGAGTACTAAGTACTCAGCCGGGAAAAGAAGGCTTTTTATGAACAGCAAAAACACTCAGATAGTATGAAGTTTCAAAAATAAATAAATAAATAAATATTACGGGATTTTTGACGCGATAACGTCGTATAAATCGATGAAAGCCAGCTGCACGCAGGAACGCAAAAAAGTGTCACGAACCGCTCATTGTTACCAGCGGCTGGTGACGAGCCGAGCGTTGGGCTTGATAAATGTGTAGCTACGGAATCCAATGAATGAATGAATGAATGAATTAAAGGATGAATGGATGAATGATTTATTTGCAGTAAACAAGCGTATACAAAAGATGTTTTACAAATTGTTGAGATCGTATCTTATTTTACCATTACTGGCGTACAAATATTAAGAACAGTCATTGTTAATCAACTTATACTACAATATTACAGTAAACAAAATATGAAATCATTAATAAACTAGCTTCTGCCCGCGACTTCGTCCACCTTAAATTCCTTTATCGCGGATAAAAGTATTTTTCCGGGATAAAATCTCAAAACGGACATTAAATTAAAATAATGAATGAATTATTAAAGTAAAACACCAAGAGGGATGGAGGGAGAAAGGGTGAGAGAGGGAGGGAGGGAGGAGCGGACGGAGTAAGAGAGAGGAGAGAGGGTGGGATGTAGGAAGGTAGAGAGCGTGGGAGAGAAGGAGGGAGGGAAACCATTTTTTTAACACAAATCGAACTAGTTTCATAGTAAGCTTAATAAGGCTTGTGTAATGAGTATTAGGCGACGATATATATATATTCATATATATATAGAAAACATCTAAAACTCAGAAACAAATGTTGATGCTCATCACAAAAATATTTGCCTTTCCCGGCATTTGAACCCAGGATCGCGGGTAATGTTACTCCCACTGAGCCAATACAGTCGTTAAATAAAAAACCGGCCAAGTGCGAGTAGGACTCGCGCATTGAGGGTTCCGTACTAAATATACGCTAAAAACGGCCGTATCAAAATCCAGTCTGTTAATCCAGTGTTAGCAGAGCCCTACTCCTAAACAAAATGTACGAAGCATGGGGTCATTTTATATTGGTTAGTTATATAGACAGACAGACAGACAGAGATAAAAATAATTTATTTCATACCAAAGCTGTATACAAAATTTTAAACAACATCAGAACAATTCTTCTAAAACTGTACTGAGGAACAAACTCAATTTTGCTGTTGACACTGTTGTCCCCATACATCAATATAGGGCGCGGTTAGTTTAATGAAATAATGATATAATGATATTTATTCTGTAAGTAGGCCACAAGGGCACTTTTACAAGTCTGACACTACGGCGTTTCTCAAGAGGAGACCACTGAAAAGAAGAAAGCCGAAACAAACTCAACAGTCAGTATTTTTTTCAAAATAACTCTCATATCTATTACAACATTTGTACTTAGTCTATCCTAAATATATGTTTTGAGTATATAAACTCAATGCGTAGTTCTTCAGGAAAACATACCAAAATTTATAAAATTAAAAAAATATAGAATATAAAAAAGCAAAATAGTGATTTTATTTAAAACAACTTACATACGTTTGATGTGCCACCTTATAAGAACCGTGTCCCGGTAAAAGTAAATTATTTGGTTTCTGTTTTGGGCCATGCATTTTTGTCTGTTAAATAGTCCTCTACCCTATAATAAGCCTTTGCCTCTTTTAAGTACTTTTTGAGAGCTGGAAACGATAATTTCAAAGCACCATCTGGTAGCTTATTATAAAAATGTATACATTGGCCTTGATGAACGAATGATTTGGCTACTTTACGAACGCGGAACTTTCTAATAGCGATTTTGTTTTTATTTCTAGTATTAAAATCGTGGATATCTGAATTCTTAGTAAAAGACTCTAGGTTCTTAATAACATAAATAATATTCTTATAAATATATTGGGACGCTACGGTTAATATGTTGATGTCTTAAAAAGCTCGGGAGTTCAGGTTATATATAGAACGAATCGCTCTTTTTTGTAACACAAATATAGTCTGTATGTCAGCTGATTTGCCCCAAACCAGAATACTGTATGACATGATTCTATAAAAATAAGTATGATATACTAAGCGAGCAGTATCAACATTGGTCAATTGCCTAATTTTTCTAATAGCGTAAGCTGCTGAACTAAATTTACCTGCAAGTACTGCTAAATAGGGACTCCATTGCAAGTTCTTGTCCAGTCTTATACCTAAGAATAATGCCCTATCCATCATTTCTAAACATTCACCATTGAGCGATAAAGTAGAATCCACTGCTCTAACATTCGGTAAAGCAAATCTAACACATTTCGTTTTCTTAGCATTCAATAGCAGATTATTAATATTAAACCAGTCAAGTACTTTAACTAGTACACTATTAATTTCAGCATAGTCTGTTGCTTTCCGGTCAACTTTGAAAATTAATGATACTGTAGATGGTAAGTCATTTATATAAACCAAAAATAGAAATGGCCCTAAGATAGAGCCCTGTGGCACTCCTAGCTTAACTGCAGCTCCACTGGATTGGGTTCCATTTACAACAGTTTGTGTTCGATTGCTGAGATATGAAAATATAACGCTTAAGGCATATATAGACAGGCCATAATGTTCTAATTTCAAAATGAGTGTTCCATGATCAACGGCCATTAAATAAGTATATTAACGTAATAAGCACACATATTAAGCAAATTTCTGTGTTACTGTAAATATAAAAGACTTCGTATAGGTTTTTCTGTAATCTATGGGCAATGTACTACTTTTTTTTTTGTAATTATATAATTGTAGGCCTATTAGTTTCGGATGTAAGGGGAGGGGGGGGGGGAAACAATTTTATTTTCTTTAAAAAGTTCAAAACTAGTATTTAAAAAATATAAAAAATATATACTCGAGTTCTTCGTAACAAGACCTTTCATTTGATATACCACATAATAAGGTTTGAAAACATTTTTTTAATTATTTTCTAATTTACCCCCCAAAAGTACCCCTAATGTTTAAAATTAATTAATATATCTTAAACGTCCGTCTTTAGGTTAAAGACTTACGTATGTGTATCAAATTTCAACTGAACTGGTCCAGTAGTTTCTGCGCAAATTGACTGTGACAGACGGACTGACGGACACACGAGTGAGATTATAAGGGTTCCGTTTTTTCCTTTTGAGGTACGGAACCCTAAAAACCCGCCCAAGTGCGAGTCGGACTCACACATCGAAGGTTCCGCACAAACATTAAAACAGTCTTCTTTTTCTCCTTGTGCGCCGGCGCCAGGATAGTCTGTCCTGGGTTGTCACTGGTGGGATATTTTGGGATTTCAAGTCTCTTTCCACGGTGGACCACCAAGAAGCTGGCGGTCTGCCCCTTGTTCTCTGCCTGGATTCTATCTTGAGTACCTTTTTCACGGAGTAGTCGTCCTCTCGACTCATTACATGTCCGTACCGGATCTATATCGGAATCCCTAACGTCATTTCTAGGGATTCCGAAGGAAACCCGTCCATACCATCTAAGTACAAAAAATAAAACATAAAAACAAAATATACGCTAAAAATGGCCTTAACTAAAAGCAAATAATAACTTAAAACATGTTTGTAGATAGGTATCTACAAAGATCTTTTAAGTTGTTATTTGCTTTCAAGGCACGAGAAACCAAATAATTGCACCCGTGCGAAACACACAACTTTTCACCTCACGAAAGCGAGAAAAATGTGGGATGTAAGAAAAACTATGTAATTATAATTATAACAAACCGGTTATTTTTTCTTTTAAAACTAGTGATATCCTACGTAACACTCTCATAAGAAAACAAACGAATACACATTATTAAAAAAATATAAATTCGAACTTTAAATAACTTTTCCACGCTAGCCGGTCAAACGAACTTTTCCTCGAAGATTTGGCGCTCTTAATGAAGTTTTTCCGAGCGAGTGAGGTGATTAGAATATTTTAATTTTTTTTTTTTTCTCAGGTAATAGAAACAGGAGAAGAAGGCAGCCAATTCCTGTACCGCATCACGTGGGCGCGCAACGGTACGGCAAAGGGCAACGTTCAATTACAGCCACGCTATGAATGAATCGGCCAATCAGAGCTGAGGAAGCAATGAAGCGACCAATCAGAGTCACGCTATGCAGAAATTGGCCAATCAGAGCCAGTCTGCAGGTCAATCAAACAATCACAGTCGAGTTGTGAGTAAGTGGATCAATCGGGAGTGAAAATATGAGAAAAGACACTCGGTGAAAAAAAGACTTGTAATGTAAAAAAACTTAAATTGTTAAATTATCTACTTTTATTAAGTTGTAAAAATTAAATGTCTGTACATTAAAGACATTTAAAATAAATTAATAGTTTAAAAAACTCAAGAAAAACACGCTTTACAAGACTTTTCTAACAAATCCAAACACAGCTATGATACGATGTTCCATCATAAAGCTCCAGTTCATATCTTCCGGCTCCATCATCAGATCAGTTCGACAGTACGGTCAAGGAATTGAATTTGTTTACCCTTTCGTGCCTTGGCATAGTGACATTGATATGGAATTTCTATCGGCTTTCATATTGATTTTGACTGTGACAAGGTACGAAATGGTATATAGATTAAATTCCTTGATTGTACCATATTATTGTATTATCATCAGAAGTACATACAGCTGCCAATTTTCATGACACTACGATCCTTGGAAGATGGTAAAATTAGTTACCTTAGATTCCATTACATAGTTAGTTACATACAGGTCGACCTAGTCAAATCGTGTTAAAAAATATTGAATTGGACTATTTGGAGGTCACTAAATTGTTTTTTTTTTTCATTTAGCCAAATCGGCTTAACGGATTAAAACAATTTTTGGTACACGAGTAGCTGGGTATCCACAGATATGTATACCTTATTAGGATACTTTTTACCCGACTATGTTAAAGAAAAAATGGGGGTAATGACTTTTTCTTCTCCGCGAAAAAAGTTTCGGGCACCTTCTAGTATTTGTATAAATGTATTTAGAATATAATTGGTAGCGCAGAGATTATTTATTTTATAAATGCCCAGTTTACAACAAAAAATCACAATAATTAATGTTGAATTTGATTTTTTTTTTCAAAACATAAATTAGATAGATTTGTGTAAATATATTTGATATGATATTTGAATTAATCATAACTATAACTCACTGACAAATAACTTTTTCCATAAATAGAAGACATTTTGCGCACAAATTCCATGGCCATAATGTAATTTAGCACCAACAAAAGATTTTTAAAATCCATAAAATGTCATATAATATAATAAGTTTGTATGGAAATTCAGACGTTCCTGAATGAAAATCCGACATAAAAAACAGCTAGAAATAATATATTGTGTGTCCATTAAAACTACAATTTAATATTAACTTGACTAGCAAATGTTTGTAATACGGATTACCTATAGGGTCCACGTTAAAGAACTATTTCCACCAAACGGCCCGCATCGGATCGAACGGAGAGAATTTTATGGCCTTTAAACGATACTGAATCATATGTGTTCTGTTTTAAGTCTACATTAACAAGTTGCGCACAACAGCTTTACCGCCGGCGTCTTCCGAGACACGTGATCGTAACTGAAAGTATGCTGCGACACGCGATCGGCTCCGTTCGCTAGCGATCGTCCCCGTTCGGTTGTCATCGTGTGCGATCGGAACCTTTCGGCTGTAGATGCCGTCATCGCGATGCAGCGTGACCGAGCGAGCCTACTTAATCAGTCAATCCACATTCTCCGTACGGTGCCGATATACACGTTTACATTGGCCTTCGTAATGTTGTATGAGCAGAGGCCGGAAGCCTCGCAGCCCTTTCATCTGTCATTAGAGAATTCTCACTTATCGACTTCGGATATATCGATGAAAAAAAAAATAGAACACAAAGAAGATTAAAATTAAAGGTAAATAACAGGCAATCAACCCCTTTTTTTCGAGGCCATTTACAATATTCAATGGAAGGTCATTGCAACAAAAATGGCAAATGATTGTCATAATGGCATAATTTCTACAGGGTGTTTGATGACAGTATGCAAAGCCAAAAGTAGATCATAGTTTAGACCATTTAAAACATTTTGAGCCATACATGTCTTAGAAAAATGTAATTAATTCTTTTTATTTAATTTTTAAGATTTTTCTGAGAACTCCTACTACTGTCGAAAAAAAGTGTAAGTATTTGTCTAAAACATGTCTTGCTTAAAATGTTCTAAATGGCCTAAACTATAACCTACTTACAGCTTTGCATCCTTTTACCAAACACCTTGCATAAAACTACTAATGAAAGGTCATCAGATTAATTGCCAATGTCTACATGAGAACATGGCACGATAATCTATTTTGAAGATAATGTATCCATACGTCCCTCCCTCCCTCCCTCTCTCTCCCTCTCCTTCTCTCTCTGGAGAAACGTAAAAAAAGAAGGGGTGAAACATAAAACACGAAGAGGGAGGGAGAGAGGGAGGTAGAAAGAGAGGGAGTAAGGGAGGGAGAAATGGAGGAAGAAAGAAAGGGAGTGAGTAGGGAGGGAGTAAGTAGGGTGGCACGGAGTCGGGAGGGAGGGAGTAGGGAGGGAGAGAGAGTGAGAGGGCGGGAGGGAGGGAGACATTGAAAGTCTATAAGTGAGAAGTCACTAATGATAGATGAAACCGCTTCGAAAATTCCGGACTCTGCTTATGTTAATAAGGTCTATGGGACAACAAAACTTAAGTGGTTGGCTGATGGCATCTGTTTGTAAAATTGTTGTTTAACTATAGGCTGACTGGTTAACTGAGTCGACGCTTGAGGTAAGAGCGGAGCGAAGGTGTAACGGCAAAGAGATTGAAAGCCAAGCTACCCGTCGAACCCTATTAGGGAGTGGTTCCAGTTCTCTAATTTCCGGGAAATCCCGGGAATGTTACAGCATCCAAAGAACCGGTGCCGGGAACTAGGTAGAGGCTCTCCTGGTTCTCTCCAAAAGACATTTGTTACAAGCTTTATTATGGGTTCACCTGTAACTAACATCTTAGTAACTATGTGAACAAATCTTGCAAGTATAATTTGAGCACTTCCTCTTTTTCAATTGAGCTAAAATTTGGTATAGTTATATAAGTTACAGATGTAGTGAATAATTGTTTTCCATCGTATTTTCTCGGAAACTTTCGTATTTGTCATGTTACTTCAGTCAACCTCAGTACTTTTTCTACCGTGATCTACTACTGAAATAGATTTTAGAGAGAACACGTTCCTATGTTTCCATGAAAATACGAAGGGAAACTATTAGACACTACATCTATATGTATTTAATATTTAATATTATGACAGCATTGAACTAATCTTATAGAGTATTTTGATCATAGGAGCTCTTTAATGGAATGACGTAATCCCACAAGGTTAAGGGTATTTAGAATCATCTCGGTGACTAATTGATAGATGTTTAATGAAATGTACAGTCAGAAATAAAGCAAACAATGTATGTTTTTTGACAGAAACTTATTAAAGAAAAAAATGTATTCTGGCAAATTTAACGCTGAAAGAATCAGCTTATACTAATGACCGGGAATCCCGGTACCGGTCCTGCCCAGGCCCGGGAAATAAAAATCTCGGAACCATCCCATAGCTTCGCACCGACTCTTATCGCAAACGACGACCAAGCTCAATAACTTTTACAATATTTTAGAATAATATATGGAATAACTATTTTTTTTATGTCTACATCTTCATAAGTGAACTATGATTAAAATTTATTGTAAATAAAGTGAGCTTTGACACTTTTACTATAAAGATTTGTGAAGCGCTATGCGCCTAGCCGATGATATGGGAACATGTGGGCGTAGCGAAAACTACGAGCAGAGCGAAAACCTACAAGCTCCTTGGTGTGAAATTTTACGATCGAATCGATTTCGTCCGTAAGTTACTTTAAGTGTTATGATTGTGAATTTTTCCGTACTTTGTATACGAATGTATTAAACAGGTATTGTTGATGTTTACTAATTGTACTATACTGACTTACATACCTATACATAAATTTGGTAGTGAGTAATGCTTGGTGCAAAACTAAATTAGGTCAAATGTGCTGCAAATTTTATATTTACTGAAGATAATTTGCTGTGAAAAGAACCTTTAATATGTCACAGGATTCAAGAGCGGAAAATACAGGAATGTTTTCATTTTCTTTGCGCTCTACGAGTAGTAAACATTTAAATAGAAATAATTACAATACGAGTAGTGACTTAAGTATAAAGAATTAGGCCCGAGTTGTAAAATTTATTGTGTTTTTACGGAGTAATTTCCCAAATATAAAATGGTATTTCATCAAACATTAACACGGTTTAAGAAAAAAAATTAAACATAATTTTTTTTATCATTTAAACTCCTGTACTAAAAACTCCCTCTTATAGCACAACCAGGTAGAAAAGTTAGAGAACCTTAAATTTAAATTTTTGTCTTACATATCAGTCGCCATATTCGTAAAAGGCTCATAAAAGTGTACATCTGGAGTATAAACCTATATAGAATCGAAACGTGGACAATTTCACAGCGTGGCAGGGAACGGTTGAAAGCATTCAAAATGTGGTGCTGGAGACGAATGCCTAGAATAAGCTGGACGGAAAAAATAACGAATGAGGAAGTGCTTAAAAGAGTAGAAGAGAAAAGGTCGTTGTTAATAGATAGATTGTTAATAAACAGAAGGGGATAGATGTTTGGAGACTTACGACGCGACGATTACATAAAAACCATTATAGAAGGAAACATTGAGGAATGAGGAAGAGTGAAAAACCAAGGAGGTGTTAAATAGACCAAATCAAGGAGAAAGTAGACAGCGTCTCGAATCAGGATATTAAAACAGAAGGTGATGATAGAAAAACATGAAAGCTGCTCCACCGACAAGAGCCTGGCTTTTTAGTATCTAATGATGATATCAGTGGCCAATATAAAATTACCCTACACTGCGTACATTTTGCTAAGGAGCCAGAGCTCAGCTAACTCTGGGTTTTTATAGATACCGCCGTATCTCTGAAAACAACTGATAACTTTAGAAAAATATATACAAAACATTGTTAGTATCTATAATGTTTGAGGGTTTCTCTCGATTTCCCTGGTATTCCATCATCTAATCCTGACTTGGTGATAAAGAGACTACTTCAGAGACACACTAAAAAGAATATGACTAACAGTCTTAACGTATTTACCTACAATAGATGATTTTTTAAGAATTATCCTCTAACTCGTAACTATTAAGGAGTTGTACCTTCCGTCATCAGCTCAGCATGATGAGATGATGACTACCATATGCAAATACTTAAATAGCTTAAGAAAATATGAGGATTGCCCTTGATTTCTCTAGGATCCTATCATCAGATCCCAACTTGGTGGCAATGGGAGTACCCTTTCAAATAAAAAAAGAATTTTTAAAATCAGTCTACAATTGGCGGAGTAATCGGTGAACATACATAAAAAAAAAAATACAAACTATCGAACATATAACCTCCTCCTTTTTTGGAAGTCGGTTAAAAAATGATTGTAACGGACTATATGGAGGTTAGATTTTTTGTATGTTTATATGGGTCATTGTGGCTTCATCACGCAAAGTCGGCTAAGCAGATTTCTACTATTTTTGATACGCGGGTAGCTCCAGGTATCTCCAGATGGTTATAGGATACTTTTTTACCGACTACGCTGAAGAAGAAAAGAGGATTATGGTTTTTTTCTCCTTTGCGGATGAAGTTTTCGGGCACCTTCTAGTATTTATTATATTAAATATCAATGTGATGGCTCAATGATCGGTCGTTATAAATCAATGCTGTAATCGGCTTGGTCCAAAAGCATCTACAAATATTTAAAAAATGTATGTATCTATGTCAACACTTTATTGAAAATAATAACCAGGTACAGGTGCAATCAATTTAAAAGATATAAGTATAAAGGCGAACTAATCCCTATTACGGATCTCTTCCAGTTAACCTTTAAGCAAGTGAGTGAAGATATAAAGAAGGTAGACAAACTAACACCATGTACAATAGTTATTTGTGCAAAAAGAGAGCAAAATTGTTTTTTTGTTTCGAGTGCTGATTTTGAGTCCTGAGCAAGCGAAGGATTCTATGATTGACTCACGAGAATCAATCATAGAATCCTTCAGACAAAGTTAGAATCCTGAGCGTAGTGAGCGACTCAACAGCACGAGATGCAAAAAAAATTGCTCTCGTGTAGCACACATAACTTTTCACCTCAGCAGTGAGAAAACATATTACTTAGGAGACATATAAATGAAGAGGAATAGATTGAAATAACGTTTATTATTTAAAATTAATTAAGATCATGCTAAACATTTTAAAAGTTACAATTTTTAAAGGTACAATTATTAAAAGTAACAGTTTCTTTATTACAAATATCTTTAAATTTTAGGGTATTACACGTTTCCGAACGTGTTTTCTTTGAGGTCGAATTCCAAAATCGAATTTCGGAGGGGTTTGTTTTTTCACTCGCTTTTTTATATGTATGTGAAAGAGACAGAGCACAGTAAAAATCGAATGTTTCAAATTTATGGCTGAACAATGTCAATTCGTGGCACTGAAGATTGAAAAATTAAAAAACTACTTTGACCCACGCTCGAATCAAAATCGCGTTTTGTTCACTGTTGTCTCGCAGCAAAAGCGACATGTTTTAGCTGCTGAGGTGAAAAATATATAGAACACTAAACTATCTACATATGAATAAAACACATACCTAAATGTATATTATACCTATACATATTATATAACTGAATAAAATATAACAATAATATTGAGTAAATACGAGTATACATCGTATTCAACCACTTGTATAATATATATTAATTAGAAATTCACAACTTATTCTTATTCAATCGTATTAAAGAAAGGCAAATATTTACTACTTACAGAGACATTTGGGCTTTCATATTTTTAGGAAATAATAATTTAACGTTTACATTTAATACCTGTATCCAAATTATAAAATACCGTTTTAATCACCCACACTAATAGAAATTGAAACACGTGGGCACCTTTTTCGCTTTTCGCGATGACAATAAGAAATAAAAAGGTACGTTTTTCAGTTTTCCTTAATGTGCGTACAGAAAAATAAACACTTTTCTGATCGAAAACCCGTAACATTTAAGGATTTATATTTAGTGTAATAGCATTTTATATCTGGACAAATAACTCAGTAAAACGACTATCAATATTCCGTCGGCGGCCGATTCTTCATACTTACCTGGCTTTACCTTCTGTAAACGAAATATTCGGGTATTAATACTAAAAAAACTATGATTTCTATTGTTGGAATGGTATTGGGTACATTGAATTGAAACAAGACTAGGTACATTTACTAATTTGTATGTTGTATATTTGGACTAATCTTATCTACTCTCTCTGTGGATGATCCCACCAGCGTTTCAACCGTCGTCAGTTTCAAGTCTTATATAAAAAAAATAAGCTACAACAAGCAACATACTATCATGCATCGATATACTGTAATCAATATAATGATTACTCTCTAGCTTTGCCTAGATAAACGTAGATATTTCCGACGGATGGGACAGTGGCCTAATCAGGCTCTCTTCATTTAAGTTTAGCATAGTTACTTATTTAAGCCTGTTGTATTACTAACCAAATATGGATTAATTTATTTGAAATAAAAGAATTTTATTTTTATTTGATTGATTTATTTTTATAAAATAGGATTGTCGATGTTATTTATTTGTCAAGCACTAGCCACCTGTTGTTCGTGCTAGAAAAATACTAGGTATAGTAATCATACATAGTTCTTGTCATAATTGATCGAATTTAACGACTAAGGACTGACAACGATTCAAACACCCGTGGAGACACCAATTGTGAAACAAAGTGTTCAAATGGCCATTTTGTAGGTGCCACCATTACTCACTATCCATAACTTCAACTTTGCTAAATAAAATAAACTTGGTGTATCATGATTACCTTTTATCCTGTAAAAATAAACCAAAATTGAAAATAAATGGTACCTTGTTGTTTTTCTTTATTACTAAGTTCTCATACTGTCAGCTGCAAAAAGATAATACCTTTTAGCGACCGGTTTAGCTCAGCGGGAGTAACGTTGCCTGCGAAGCTGGAGGTCCCGGGTTAAAATCCCGGTGAGGGTATGTGGTATACTTTCTACTTGTACTTAAGCTGTAAAAATTAAATATCGGTACATTGAAGATATTTCCCAAAAAATGATTGGAACGGACTATTTTGAGGTCACTAAATCGATTTTTTTGTATTCTTTTTGTTTGTCGTAGCATCATCGCGCCAAATCTGCTAAACGGATATTTTTGACACACAAGTAGCTTGGTATCCACAGATAGTTATAGGATACTATTTACACAACTATGCTGACGAGAAAAGGAGGACCTTCTAGTCAGTAAGTAAACATGTCTATTAAATTATACCGTCGCCTAGTACTCATAATACAAGTCTTTAAGTTAAATGAAATAAGGTTTACTCTTAAACAAAAAGAACATAAATGTTCGTCACTTCGTAAGTGAAAGAGCAGTGAAGTTCCTATCGATGCTTAGGATGACACGGTTCAATTGCAGCAGGGTGTGTTGAATGACTCAATCTAGGCGACACCTGAAAGTCCTGAGAAGATACCATGTCCCTATCCCCTCCTCATTACTACCCTTGTCAAAGCATTCTATCTCGATATTAGTGCTTAATGAAATCGGACAATCTTGCGTATTATTATTTATCATTGAAGCTGGCGTCTTGTGTCCCCCATCAGTCTCAGTAGACGCCGTGTTTTTATCACCCGGCACCTCAGCAGTGTGTTAGCCCAAAAGGGCCGCTGTCATGCATCCAAGCCCCCCGTCTCGTATTCACGGCGATGAACGGTGTTTGGGGCAGTAACGCGTATTTCATATTATTCTCATCTATACGTAGTCCTTCGAGTTGATCAATTGTGGCATATGAGCACTTAACTGTTTCAATTTCACTTGTAACTTGACGAGATATTTTAATAACTTCGTACAATTTAAATGGTCGAATGTTATAGGAGGCAATTTTTCCAGATTACGGGCGACAAATAAAGGCACCTGATCAGCTTCGGTGGTTCTCAACAACGATAAGATGTCCACCAGTTGCCGAGCCTCTTTACCGATGTTTTTACGCTCCGTGGTATATTACGCTGTTCCGTTGGCACAAATTCGAATAGAAGACATTTGGACGTCTTCATTTCATCAATTGAAAATGACAATATACACAGATGCACTAAGCTGCTATCATCCATCACTGATAGCTTATTTTAATGAGATGAGATTGCACAGATTGCATTTAAGCACGTGCACATTTTGATTATTTTCGTTCGCTTTTGATATATGTAAGGAAAGTCGGTGGTAACCTCTAGAAACTTATCGTGACCGGCAAAGAAGAGGGGATAAGGCCTCGTGGACGCAACCCAATATGTTTGTCTGACCAAATCCTAGTTTACTAAGTATAACCTCTTGCGCTGAGACTTAAAACTAAAAGGGAATTTATTTATTTGGAGCTAAGAGGCTTAGAGCTATTAACCACGTAAAATTTCAAGTACTCTGCTACATTCAGCTAAATTGGATTTTCAAGTGTAGGTAATTCATTTATTTACGAGCTAAGTGCTGAACACATTAGGGAAACTCGTTAACTCGTTTAAATACATTTGCGAGAATGCGAACGCAAGGCGAAAAATTACGTTCTATGCAGGTAAAGGCAAACGGGTTAGGTTATCTCAAGTGTCATGGCAGACATAATAGCCTATGAACCGGTGTCGAGAGATCATGAGACCTATATCTCCCTCCTACATTAGATAAAACTCTCGCAATCTTTCGATACCGGTCGATGGGCTTTTGTGTTAGTTCAGTTTTCTGTTATGGCCGTCGTGTGACAACCAACCTGTGAGACAACCCTACCCGGACTCCCCTACAATCTTCTACAGGAGCCCGTTTAGTGGTGATTGTGGTTACATACTACGTTAACACAAGCATCTTGTTTACAGTATCAGACAAAAAAACCGATCGTTCGAATTTTGATGTAAGGTTTGGCTACTATAAAGTTTCTGACATTGTCCAGTAAAAAATAGGATCCATTTTAAACACATGCAATAGTTAAATCGAAGTGTCCCCCCACTAGCTTCCTGCTTACGGTTTTTTAGTGGATGCGGTATTACAGCTTAAAGTTATAAAATAAAAATGATCATCTTCTCTCAAATCGCCCATGAGATTACGAAAAGTACACAATCTCGATCGTTGTTTCAGAGTCGGGTGAATAGCACGAAAATTATTTCAATAAAATCATTTTAACGGATTTGACATCCATGCTCCATACTTAATATTATAAATGCGAAAGTGTGTCTGTCTGTCTGTCTGTCTGCCTGTTACCGCTTCACGTTTAAACCGCTGAACCGATTTGGATGAAATTTGGTATGGAGATATTTTGAGTCCCTAGGAAGGACATAGGCTACCTTTTATCCCGGAAAAATACCCTTATCCCCGATAAACGAATTTAAGGCAGACGAAGTCGCGGGCAGAAGCTCTTATGTCCGCTTTTGAGTTTTACCGTCAATCGCATAAGATCCTCGGCACCTCGGCATCCTCGGCACGTAGACTTTCTCAGCACTAAGACATCCTCGGCACCTGTGAGTCAGTCCATGTGCGCACACAAAAACGCGATGCGCGTAGTGCTGCCGTGTGTACTTTTGAATCGGCGAGTCGCGACGTGTCACAGTCGCTGACGCCATTTTATTTACCTCATATCCTGCACCTCGCATACCGTCCCTCGCCGCCTCTCCTTCGTCTGCCTCGGTAGACGAGATGTTGTCATTTAGGAAATCCACTCCTCGGTGTCCCTATGCTGCTGCTGCTTCTACACCGAAGCTACTTTTCTCCAACTGCAGCAATCATGTGATAAAGAGAGGAGTTTGGCTTGCGATAAATATGGCTTCATTGTCGTGAAGAAGACGAAGCTAGCTCGTCGCAATCACTGTGGATCTGCATCCTGGACTACAACATCAACTGCTTTCCGGGTTCCCACGAGTATTTGCGGGTGAAGACTTACTACTCTTTGAGGGTCAAACGGTTGAAATCCCGCCATAACGTGAATTTTATTTGTAGGGGTGTGCCAAATTGAATTGCCCAGCTATGGAACTTCATGAAGGAGGAGATGTCTAACAGTGGACGTCATATGACTGAAATGATGATGATGATGATGATGACGATGACGTCAGAGTATTTTCGGCAAGTGTCAACATGTTGTGTTTTACACATCGGGCCTTCTAGAATTGAACACGAACTGTAATCCATTGAAATTAAACTTGGCCCTAGGCTAGGATTCGAGGATAGTTTCCATCGTAATTTTGTCCCGAGTTACCAAGGCTACCTCAAGTTTTGTAATAAGCTATCAGAACTGCCCCAATCTAGAAACTAGTCTTCAACTTTATTGCCTCAAGTTACCTTAGTTAGTTGAAAAGGAATATCTCAAAACCGCTTCGACCCTCCTCAAATAATCATTGTGTTGAAAACTTACATGCATTGCGAAAAGTTGTGGAACTTATTTGATGATCTGTATAAAGTCCGTTGGCCCTCAAAATCAAAGTCATTGGTATGCAATAAATTAGCTACTTTACACACACAAAAAGTAGTCCACAAGTTTAGTATAGAAGCCGAAAGACACGTAAAATAATCTTAACTTATTTATTAGTTACAGTTGAAGATCGATATATTTATCGATCGTTCGTTATTTTATAACATCGAATTGGTTGGAGGTGACTAGAAATGCTATTCTTCATCACATGTCAGAGCATATACTATAAAATCATTTACACACTAGTATAAAAATTTGCAGAAGGTACTCGACTGAGCTGTGACTTCCGCAATTTTCAATTGCATGGAATTAGGAAGGTGACTTTAAAGCGATTTAAATATCAAAAAAGGTGACTACATCTATTCTACGAGTATTATAAAGTAGTAAAACTTAAATATAAAAAAAAAGATTGTAACAGACTATTTAGAGATCACTAAATCGATAAATATGTGTGTGTGATGTGTATGTGTCGTTGTGGCTTCATCACGCCAAATCGGCTAAATGGATTTCAACTATTTTAGTACACTGGTAGCTGGGTATCCACAGATGATTGTATGATACTTTTTACCCAACTACGCTAAAAAATAGGGGTAATGACTTTTTTTATCCGCAAATGAAGTTGCGCTTCACTAAGTGGAGATTCGAGTGCTCAAGGATACGTATGCAACATCACAACTATTGGATGCCTTAAAACATGACTTCCAGACCAATATCAACGACTGTGTGCATAATCATGAATCATACAATTTGAACACATAAGAAAACAATAAGAGAGGTGCATATATGTTACAAAGTGTTGATTCTGGGCCGTTTGGATTAACCTTCAATGACTCGGCATATTTGCTGAACGAGCTGCCGTCGGCCAATAACGCCGAGCAGCCGAGTAACCTGCCCTCGTCGCAAGCGCCGATGCCAGCACACAGCAACAATAGCAAACCGGTCCCCACTTATGATACGCAGCAGAGCAGTGTAGTCGGTGTTGATTGCGAATCGAACTTATCGCATGTAAACACTAACGAGCTGCAGTTTAGGTCATTGTTAACTAATGAACGAGTAAAAGAATGTTTGTTCGCGCATGTCGTAGGGGATGGGGAGTGGAATAAGCAAAAAAAGGAAGATCAATGGACTACTGTTACGAAACGAAAATACAGGGATATGTTTGTAGGCAATACAGGCAATGCAGTGTTGGCTCCGGGGGCAAAGTTCAAAGCGGCCGAAACAAAAGTGCCGTTGTTTGTTTCAATGACATTACTGACTACATTTTTAGTAAAACGCAAGATAACGTTTCTTTGTATCAAATAAAGATGAAAAAAGATAAGGGTTATAGTGCATACAAAGTTTTTGTAAGGACTTATGGCCGAGTGGTATACAGTTTAGGTGATTCTATGTATTTAGTAAACCGTCGGTTGCAATTGGGAATGATGCGAGTGAACTAGGCCAAACAAAGAATAATAAAGAATAATGGATCAGCACGTAATAACCAGCAATAGCGATGGGCGACTCCGAATGACTCCAGTCGAATCATTCGACTTTTAAGTTCATTCGAATTATTCGAATATTCGTGATTCATTCGAATGAAGTCGAAACTCGGAGAACTTAGAGAGAGCTTAACGGCGGCGGCCGCGGCCGGCCGAAGATTGTCGGTCTCACCCGAAACGACTCGAGTCGAAGTCGAAGTCACACGACACGCCGCCAGTTAGACAACTTAAAAATTGAATGATTCCACTGACATCATTCAAAGTCGCCCATCGCTACGCTACTTAGCGGTAATCGCCACATCGAACAGCAGTCGAAGTCGAAAGTCGAACATTCATTCGACTTAGGTGATTAGTACACTACTATTTTGTTGTTCGAATGGTAAAATAAATAGCAACTAGTTATTCGACTTCTAAAATCATTCCAATTCGCCCGTCGCTAACCAGCAATATTAATAATAATGTATGTAAAATGATTACTTTTAATTGTAAATCGCTTAAGCGTTCAATAAATGGCGTTAGTTATTTATGTAAATTGGCGGATATAGTTGCGTTGCAGGAGACCTAGCCAGACCTTGCCGTTTGATTTGCCACTTCTAGGTACCGTGGACAGTGACTTTGGCTGGACAGGCAAGTCGGCGGTGGATGTTTCGGCAGGAATGCTCAGAGGCAGACCTTACGGCGGTATAGGTATTTTGTGGCGCAAACAATCCTTTCAGTCTGTGTCTATAACCGATTGTGATAACGATAGGATTGCGGCGATTAGAGATGAGTCGCAGGGAAATCTTTTATAGTATGCAATGTATATATGCCAACTGATTCGTCTGAAAATATACCTGCTTTTACTAACTGTATGGGTACATTATCTTCGATAGTGGCGGATAACATAGATGTACAAGCGGTGTTTTTGATGGGTGATTATAACTCTCACCCAAATGAACCGTTTTATCGCGAACTTATAAGTTTTTGTACTGAGCAGCAGTGGTTGTGTGCGGATGTTGAGAAAATTGGTCTTAACTCAGACACGTTTACGTATGTGAGTGATGTTCACGGGTGTGTAAGATGGCATGATCACTGTTTAGTCACAAAAAGTGCCTGGGATATGATCCGTAGCGTAGCAGTTATGTACGATGTCTTCTGGTCGAATCACTATCCCATGGTCATTGAATGTAACGTAGATCTGCTGAAACCGGTACGTAAACAGTGGGGTAATGCGACAGTTGACGGGGTTCTGTGGGGTGAACGACAAAGTGAACAAATAAATGCATATAAATGCATTACGGGACTGTTGCGACAGAACATGCACTAATCGTGATCACCATTGAACTCTGGACAGGTTGTACAACGACATTATATCCACCCTTACCAATGCCTCGAAAATTACATTTAGGATCAAAAGGCGAGAAAAGGGTGGTTATATTGCCGGCTGGAACAAGTTCGTTGCCGGACCTCATAGGGAGGCTAGGTTAAACTTTCTTCTGTGGAAAAATGCCGGAAAACCACGACAAGGTAGGATCTTTGACTTAATGAACGATAGTAGAAGAGTGTTTAAAAGTAAACTGAAGTGGTGCCAGGACCGTCAAGATCAGCTAAAAACTTTTAAACAAAAAAATAAAACCGACTCCAAAAAACTAAAAGGTAAAAAATAACGCCATAATTCAGTTTCTTCAAATTACTTACAAGTAACCGTTTGTATACTCAATCTATACAGTATATACAATTAATCTTATTTTGGCGTCGGTGCCATATAAAGATAAAGAATGTGTAAAATATTGAAAATTGACAATTTTAGTAAGTTGTGACACGATGGCACCGACTCCAAAATAACATTAATTGTATATACTCTATAGATTGAGTATATAAACGGTTACTTGTAAGTAATTTGAAGACACTGAATTATGGCGTTATTTTTTACCTTTTAGTTTTTTGGAGTCGGTTTTATTTTTTTGTTTAAAAGTTTATTTATTTTACACTTTTTAGTTAATCGTTACTTAAAAGTGTATCTCGTGATGATTCGAACAAGCCCAAACACGGCTAGGTTACATTATTTTATTACATAGATCTGGTGCCTACCTTCCGGCTCCATCATCAAATCAATTCGATGGTACCATTCTCATCAGGAACATTTAAATTTGTGACTATGAAGTTGCTTAGCTAAATTAATCAAGATATTTTGTCGCCACCCGTAAATCATTTATCATTGAGGAGTTCCGATGGCATTCTGTGGTCTTCTGCATCAGTTCCACTTCACCAATTTACACTTTCTGAATGCAAATGCTTATTATGTTTCTTATAATACCAAAATCGCTATATGTATGCCTACAATATTTGAGGAGTTTCTTCAATTCCTCATGGATTCCATCATCAGATCTTGACCAAAATTAAATGGGACCAACTAGAAAGTACCTTGTCTAAAACCTAAAAAAAATTTTGAAATCGGTCAAATAGTCTTTGAGTAATCGGTGTAAACATTCCGTCGAATTGAGAACCTCCTCCTTTTTTTGGAAGTCGGTTAAAAATGGACAATCTTGCTATGGCCCACAATAACAAAGATTTTAACGAGTTCTGGAAAAAGGTGAAATGTATGAATGTAAAACCTAGTCTACCGGTGAGTGTGGATGGGCGTTGTGAGCACAAAGAGATTGCCGAGGTGTTCAGAGAGCACTTCACTGTAAAATCATTGCTACCCGATGCATCGCCGGAGTTGACAGCAGTGCCTAATTCTGGGGTCATCGGAAACCTACGTGACATGCATTTTACTGCCAGAGGGATAGCTAGTGTCATTAACAAAATGCATAGAGGTAAGTCGCCTGGTCACGATTGCCTAAGTATTGAGCACTACAAGTATGCTGGCGTTCACTTGCCCAGGGTGCTCTCCATGTTCCTAAACCTGTGCGTGGGTCACTCGTACCTACCTGCTGCCTTTATGAAGACTATAGTTGTCCCAGTAGTAAAGAACAGGACGGGGGACCTATCGTATAGGGAGAATTATCGTCCAATCTCACTTGCCACTACAGCCGCTAAAATACTCGACAGTATGCTTGATTCCATACTAGAAAAGCGATTCAATATTCTTGAAACTCAGTTCGGATTTCGAGCAGGGTTGTCGACTGAAAGTGCCATTCTGAGTCTCAAGCATACTGTCAGGTATTACACAGCATGACAGACACCGATTTATGCCTGCTTCTTAGATCTTTCCAAAGCCTTCGACAGAGTTAATTATGGTATCCTGTGGCATAAACTGGAGGAGACAGGCGTACCGATTGATTGTATCAATATTTTGAAATATTGGTATCGCAATCAATCGAATCAGGTGAGATGGGCGGAGACCTTGTCCAATGAATACAGGTTGGAATGTGGAGTGCGACAGGGTGGTTTAACATTTCCCAGGCTTTTTAACCAATATGTAAATGATCTAATAGGCGAACTCAGCAGCATGCATGCGGGATGTCACATTGAAGACACCTGTCTTAATAATATAAGTTATGCCGACGATATGGTGCTGCTGAGTCCGTCTATTGGAGCACTCAGGCAACTGGTGTAGAAATGTGAAGATTATGCCAAAGACCATGGTTTAGTGTACAATGCTGCCAAGAGTGAGGTGATGGTATTTAAAGCAGGTAAGATTAAACTTTATTACATACCTCCCGTCACTCTTGGGGCTACTGCACTCAAATTTGTGCGTAGCTTTAAATATCTTGGTCACATAATTACGGATGACCTCTGTGATGACCAAAATATTGAAAGAGAACGTAGGGCGTTATCAGTGAGGAGTAATATGCTGGCTCGCAGGTTCGCGAGATGTTCCATTGAAGTCAAAATAGCGCTATTTAAGGCCTATAGCCAATCCTTCTACTCGAGCGGCCTGTGGGTTAAGTACACGAAACGAGCTTATAGCGCCCTGAGAGTGCAGTACAATAACGCCTTCAGGATGCTGTTGGGTCTGTAGTGCCTCGGGCATGTTCGCTGAGGCCCGCACGGACGGCTTCTTAGCAATAATGCGGAAAAAAATCAGGAAGAGTCATAACAGCATCCTGAGACTTATAGCTGGCAGGTTTGACTGCCCAATCTTAATGCACTGGATTGGGCAAGTCAAACCTATATATAAATATGTTAAGTAGGGTATAAATCCTACCTACGTCTGTAATAAAATAATACTAACATTATATGTAAGAACTATGTTACTAACAATTTTTTATGAGCCTGTAGGCCTGAAATAAATGATTTATTATTATTATAAGCGCTATATTTAAATGTCTTAATTATTGGTTTATTTAAGCCACTTAACATAAAATAAATATAGTTACATACATAATATTTTCATATCTATACTATTATGAAGCTGTAAGAATTAAATGTCTAAACATTGAAGATATTTAAAAAAAAATGATTGTAACGGACTATATGGAGGTCACTAAAACAGAAAATATTTTTTTTTTATTTCTTGTATGTATGTGTCGTTGTGGCTTCTTCACGCAAAATCGGCTTAACTGATTTCAACAATTTTAGGTACACGGGTAGCTGGGTATCTCCAGATGGTTATAGGATACTTTTTACCCGACTACGCTGAAGAAAAAATGAAAAGTTATGACTTTTCTCCTCCGCGAACGAAGTTGCGGGCGCTTTCTAGTACATAAATATAAATCTTAAAGTACGTTAGATTTGACTTAGCCAGATTTTATTAGGATTAAAAAAAATACATATATGTTGAATAACTTTATAAAATGACTGATGGAATGAAAACTGGCCAAGTTAAATCTAACCTACTTTAAGATCTCACATTTTTAAATAACAGCAATTGTTATAGTTATCCAATAAAGCAAAGAAATAGAGTTTAGTACTTGTTCATAATGTTATTTTGTTCCTACAAATATATATTTGAATTTTGCATAGAACTTGGCACTCACTTAGATCTCCATTCTCTTTGCGGCGAAGCCCACAGCCAAGCATAATTTTTGTATTGAACTTGGTTCTCATTTTTTACATTAAATTTATGTTTTTTTTGGGTACTTTATACTCGACTACGCCGACATAAAAAATAAGGGTTATGACTTTTTCTCCTCCGCGAACGAAGTTGCAGGCATCTTCTAGTTTCAATATAAAAGTCATCATATAATTATCGTCATCAAAATTATCGATATGACCTCCTTAGAATAATTAACCTCAAAATTGATTCAATGGGAAACTCATTAACCACAAAGGGCGCTTCAAATTCGTGCACAAAATTAGATGTCGATTTTTTGGACAACCCTTCAGTTGGAATATTAGATCTGTGAAATTTAAAATTCGTGCACAAAATTAGATGTCGATTTTTTGGACAACCCTTCAGTTAGAACATTAGATCTGTGAAATTTAATAACTAATTTGGGTCCATTTCAGTTGAATAATCTATCGTTTTGCTTTGAGTCACACGGGCTGGAAATAATTAACGAAATAGCCAATAATTGGGTAAATCATTTTTAAGACCCACATAAATCCACCACACCACAACCACAGAACTCAAGTAGCGTCCATCTTCCATGCAGTAGCTGGTATTGCTGCTGCTGGTTTGGCCCTGTGGTTGACTGGTAGAGAATGCCTTTTGGCATTAAGTTCGCCATTTGTACTTACTTTTGTTTTGTGCAATAAAGTTTAAATAGACAAATAAATCCCGTCTACAACTTTTACACTTCGTTGTAAAATAACGCTTTTAAATAATGGTTTCTCTTTGTTTAAATTTATGGTGTACGTTAAAGCGTTGAATGTTCCGCCTGTAAAACTAATAAACAGGGAAATATCATATAATTACATAATTTATCTATATATTATTTATTTCGTTGCCTGGCTTTGCTTAGTTTGGGATTAGGTAGATTTGAGTAAGATTGTTCCTGTGTTATTATTATTTATTTTCGGTAACGCCAGAGACGTCGAAAATGTGGGTCTAAAAGTTGATTCTCCAAATTACTGTCTAATAATTATCTATTATGGAACCGATTCACGGCTTTAATGAGGGTTTTCTAAAATGGAAATATCACCAGTTGGCACTTACATGACGTAAAGTCTAACTGACAAGAAGTGTCAACATCCACCACTCACAGCACAAGATTTTGACACTTCTTGTCAAGTAGACCTTACGTCACGGTGACGTCAACTGGTGTTTTTATTACCATTTTAGAAAACCCGCATTGGACAATTTCAATTGAAACTTAGTAGTAAACGGAGTAGTTTGATAAAGTAGTATAGAACGTAATATTTTAACGTAATATTTAGTACGTAATATTTCTCGTATTTACAAATACAGCAGCGTCTCAAGAGTCCCCGGCAAGCTCGGCCGAATTTCACCTTCCCATAAAAACGAGTTTCATTCTCATTTTAAAACTACGTGTTGGATTGTAACGAATAAAAAATACAATGACATGAGGTATATCTAGCCTTGTAATTAGTTTATATGGCTCCAGTTTATAAAACAAACGAAATATAGGCTGAACAAGTTTTGTATGAGAAACTTAAATTCGCCTTATTTTTTTACTATGTTATCAGAAGCTATATAAACTAATTACAGGCCTCATATACCTTCACTTATTCTTAGTATAACGTTTCAGAGCAAACTAGATAGTCATTTTAATATGAGAGCGTAACTACGTTTGTATGGAGAACCGAGTTTACCGGGGACTCTTATAAGACGAAGGTTTTTAAAGAGTGTGTTGCCACTTATTTGTTTAAAACAATACATATTTTGCTTTTCAGGGTTCCGTAGCCAAAATGGCACAAAAGGAACACTTATGTCCGTCCGTCCGTCCGCATTTCACAGGCATTTTATTCAAAAACTACTTAATGTCTATTTATGAAATCTAGAGGACAGGTGTCTTGTATAAGCGGCTTCTTAGTTTGATAGTTAAATAATAAAATAAAAATCTAGGAGTGCCCCTCCAAGTTACATGTAACCGAAACTGAAAAAAAGAATCAGCAAATATCAATGTGTTGGCACAAATATCGATAGATCTTATAAAAATATTACTTAGAGGTTTCTACATTTTTTTTTGATTTAGTGGACATTTTCGGATATAATCGCTTCTAATCCTTTAGGAACGATTGTGCCCCCCCACCCTCCTCCCTTTATTTTCTAAACCTTATGTCTAAAAAATACGAAAACATTTTCAAAATTGAAGCTTAATGAATACGTTCAACGAAAACTGTTTTCAACACGATCGGATATACCGCTTTTGAGTTATTACCGAAAACTGGCACTCAACAAAAGGACGTAAGTGCCGTGGCGATACGATCTTTTGCTAAAGCACTTTTTCATATAGCATTGTTTTGCCTGTAGTGTGCATTTTGTTTTCATATAAACGGCTACGGGACCCTAAACTGAGTATGGTCTGACATGCTCTTGGCCGGTTTTTTAATATAAATATTCGCGAACTAATTAACTGTTGTAATTTCAACCCCAGATTTTACTGTAATGTACAATACATGACAAAATTACTTCACACATTATCATTAAACTAACCATTACTTTAAAAACTAGTATCTCCTAGATTTGTATTTTCCTTAATTATTATTTTAAACGAATTTTGCAACAAAGAAACATCTCACGATCTCTCACAGTATAAGGAATGCTGACAGTATATGTATTGTACTGCATTTGCCACTAATGCGCTAGACTAATTAATAATATTTAACAATTAAATAATACTAATGCCATAAAAAAAAAAAAACTTATTTGATCATACCCATAAACCGAACCGAATTGAACTGTGCAATGTAAACTGTGTGCTTATTATATATAAGTTACACACTACACTAAAATGCGCAGTTATACGTTTCACAATGGTATTAATAATATAGCTGATTGAAAGATATATAAATAGTAAAATTCTTTACCGCTATATTTGACAAAATATCAAAATACCGTTAAAACGATTTCAAAAAGTGAAATTCAAATTTAAATTGGCTAAGAAATACGGTACATAGGCAGTTTAATCTACTAATAAGGCAGCGATTTGACATTAGAGAGGTCCGACATGTACTTTTACGTCATAGTCTACTACGGATATAAAAAATCCATATTAAATTCTGTTTTGCTAGAAGAAAATAGACTGAAATTTTAGATCTTACTTATTTTTATAGACATTCGAAATAAAAAAAAAATCTACTCTATGTTACAAAACTGAGCTTTTTATAAATCAAAAACAAAAAATCATGTATATTTTCTAATTATGCATTTTCATTGGCTCTATAAGCAAGCTTTAGTTTCGAGGAAATAATAAAGAAAATACTTTTGGAAGTATTTTTAAATTCAGTTGCAACAAACTAATGTACGAAGTGACACTCAATAAAAGATTTTAAATTAAAAGGCTTTTGTCTGTTCACTTTACACGACTTCAAAAAATGAGGTGAGGTGTCACGCGTGTAATAACTTACTAAAATCGACAATACGAAAATTTGGCAATATTATCTCTGGGTGGCACCGACTCCAAGTTGAAAACAGGTTAATTGAAACTGAATTCATGCTATTAGTACGTTTAGGCCGGATTTCACCAAACTTTTATTCCGGTAATAACGCTTATTCTTGGATAGTAAAGTCAAAACCCCATGTTAATTTGACATAGCTATTTGAGATGAAGCGTAATTCTCTGAATAAGAGATTGGTGAAATCGGCCCTTAGTGCATTAGACATTTGCTCTAGGTTTCCAACTAGTAGGACAAATCAAACTGTTTTCCACCAATATGCTCTATCATTAGAATAACTATTATAGCAAATTGGAGAAAAACAGTACAATTAGCTCTATCGCTAAAATTCATAAGGCATAGTGGATTGATTCGTGCGATGCTGCGGTTTTTAATTTTGACTGAAGAATCTTGATTTACTACGCATCTCCGTGCGGTGGGAAGGCGCACGCTATAGTCACAATTCTTTTTGTAGAGCGAATCCACTTAGCTTTGTTACCGATGTACCGATCTTTGTTCAACATCATCCTAAGCATCGATACGAACTTCACTGTTCTTTTACTTACAAAGTGACCAACATCTGCGTTGTTTTTGTTTAGGATTAATCCTTATTTCGTGTGACTTAAAGACTTATTTAGTATAAAATTAATTTGTACTTACAACACCTTACATTTCGAAGTGGCAGTTATGGCCACAGCTAACAATGCAAATAATGAGTATTGTTCATCGGGTACAGTAAAGTGGACAGGGGAAAGAGGATTCGCTCTAGAAAAATAATTTTGACAATACACCATCGCGCATGCCACAGACAGAGATGCCGAGCAGATGTTTGCGTAGAAAGGAACATTAAATGAACTTAGGACGTTTCGGACAACACGGCAGTTCCGGAAGGAAACACGGACCAAACCGTACGGTGTGGTGCGTGGTAGCCATATGTGAATTTCGACGATCCGTACATCGCAAAGGTATTCGGCAGCAGTGTGATAATCAACGTCTAGTTATGATACTGCTTATGATACTCTACAGCGGCTATTTAATAAGATAAATTCAGTATATTAGTATTGGTCCAAGTTAGTTGCTTCAACGATGTTGTTGAAAGTAGTCGCGTTAATATACATGGCCAACGCGTGGTCAAACGTTGGTGCAAGCCATTGCAATTTAAATGACTTAATTTCTGGAGATGATCTTGTTTTTAACGATTTGTCCCACAAATTCGACAGAGACACTATTTACTGGCAAAAGGTACGCCCGTTCGAGTTTACGAAGAAAGAAGCTGGAAATACAGAATACGGATGGTAAGAATTTATCTACAAACTTGAGGTTGTTTTTGGATTCTTTATAAAATATTCTTTTATGCCAATGGTAAAATAAAAAATAAATAAATAAAAAAGAACCGACTTCAAAATAAACTAAAAAGCCAAAAATAATCTTCTATGTACGGTACGGATCACATTTGAATCACCTTTTGAAGTCTCCAATAGTAATTTAAGATAGAAAATAACTTTTACGAATGTTTTTTTTTTCTCTTGATTTATTAAGTATTATAACATTCCAGTAGTTAAAAATATAGGCTCAACACCAAGCTACAACATATGTATCTTTGTTTTTTTGTTTGCAGCAAGAGGAATAATTATATATTACCAGTGTTTACCGAAATTTTCCGGGTAGCTCCTTAACACATGATTGCAGTAGTACAACTTAAAATGATCAAACATTTGAACATTTTACTTAGTTGACCTTAACCGGCCCCCCTATTGCGTAACGCGTTTGACGCTCGCAATTAGAATCAAGTGTCATGATTTTGTAAGGGCTATGAGAGTTGATTCCGATACCAAGTGTAAAAATTTCGTTAGGCAATAACCCCTCAGGTCGCATTGTAACAAACGAACAAAATGTTGTGTAAACAAACAAAAAAATGTTGTATTCCACCAAAACTGATGTTTGTTTCAATCACAAGTTAATTCGAACTTGATTGAACTTATAGTGAACTTGTTTAGAGCAATCCACTTAATGTGTCTATCGCATGCAAACATCTTATTTGCAACAATCAATTTTAAATTTGACTACAATATACAATCAAATTAAAATTGTTACGGCAACCATTGCACTAAATATGCTCTGATGGAAACAAGTTTCTTGTGTGATTCAATCCGTTCTTTTAAGTACATTTTCGAAAAAATAAGTGAAACGGACAGTTTGAAAGCATGTGTTTTGATACAAAAGTTATATAGCTCATCCAAAGATGCTTATGACATAATTTTTATCGGACTACGCTTAAGAAAAATGTATGTTATGATTTTTTCTTCCTCCGCGAACAAAATTGAAAATCAATATTTTATTGGATACCTAGTTTTAAAGGTGGAAAAAACCTCACTACAATCATTATAAGTGGGTATCTGATTACATTACTGTGTTTTAAATTGTGTGATGACCAGAAAGTGTAGAAAGTGGGTGAATGAGCTCACGGGGTAAGCAAGCTCTTAAGCCTTCATAGAGGTTAATTTAATTCACAACATTTCATATTTTTCCATTTCCCTAAATCGAAAAGCATTTGGAAAAAAACGCATCTAGAAAACAAAAAACAATTTTGATATGTTTTTGCAATATTTGTGTCAAAAAATACCAAAATAGCTAAAACGGAAAGTGACGTCATACAGCTGATCCAATATTGCCGCAATAAAAAAGTTTTCTTCCGGCATTTTTCGAGGCTTGTGGTAAGCCTCGATAATTGCCATTGACAGTTCATTTCACTCGAATCGTTTTGTATTTTTCGTATATGTTTATCCTGCCTTTGATTTTGACCTTTTCAATGACTCGGCATTCCCACGGGACCGACAAACACCGCTCTGCTCTCTCCGATGACGACCTGGCATCCCCTTGTACATTTTTTTAACAACGACTCCACTTCTCAACTTTGATTTGACTCATATACTACTCGTTTGCTTTAATTTTCTACGACTCGGCTATTAAAACCGGACATGCGAAACGATTTGTTTGATAAGTTGACAACACTAATTGCCTCAAGTGGAGACTATAATCATGATGGACTTTATTTTCTATTTCTTCTATTCCTTAAAGCTCGGATAAGTATAATTTGTCCGGCTTTAGAGGTGCCAAACAGCCGAAACCTCACTGACTTCGCGGACGTCTGATGTTGCAAATGCTATGGGGCTATGTAGAAATAAAGCGTCAAAATGATATAATCATCATTTCAGCCGTAGGACGTCCACTGCTGGACACAGGCCTCCTCAATAGATTTCCACATGGGCCGTATAGAGGCGGCCCGCATCCAGCGAGCCCCCACAACCCTTATCAGGTCGTCGGAACACCTTGCGGGTGGCCTTCCCACGCTGCACTTGCCGGTACGTGGTCTCCACTCTAGAACCTTTCTGCCCCAGCGGCCGTCGGTTCTTCGAACTATGTGCCCTGCCCATTGCCACTTCAGTTTGCTTACCCTGTATCCTATGTCGGTGGCTTTGGTTCGTCTACGGATCTCCTCATTCCTGATTCGATCTCGTAGAGAAATACCGAGCATAGCCCTTTCCATAGCTCGGTGAGTAACTATGAGCTTCCTTAAGAGTCCCATGGTCAGAGACCACGTCTCGGCTTCGTAGGTCATCACCGGTAATACGCACTGGTTGAAGACTTTCGTCTTCAAGCACTGTGGTATGCTGGACGAGAAGACACTTCGAAGTTTCCCAAACGCTGCCCATCCGAGTTGGATCCGTCGATTGATCTCTTTCTCGAAGTTGGACCTGCCTAACTGGATTGTTTGTCCTAGATAGACGTATTCGTCAACAACTTCGAGGACCGAGTTACCAACCAATACTGGGGTGGGCGCTACATGGACATTCGGCATGATCTTCGTCTTGTCTATGTTCATCTTAAGGCCCAGCTGTTGGGATACTCTGTTGAGATCTTCGAGCATGGTACCGAGAACCATCGTCTCTGCCATGACCACGATATCGTCGCCGAACCGAAGGTGCGTAATGTACTCGCTGTGATGCCGAATCCTTGCCATTCCAAGAGCTTGAAGGCGTCTTACATTGCGTGCTTCGGAGATATGACATCTCCTGGTCTCACACCTCTCTGCAACGGAATTGCCTCCGTAATCTGGTCTTGTACTCGGACCGACATACTGGCGTTGTTATACACACTCCTCAGCACCTCGACATACCGACAGTCAATCCGGCATCGCTTGGGCGACTGCAGTAATGCCCATGTCTCGACGGAATCAAAAGCCTTCTCATAGTCCACAAACGCTAAGCAAAGTGGCAGATTATACTTCTCGGTTTTCTGTATAACCTGCCGCAGCGTGTGTATGCTATGGTACTGAAGCCTTTTCGAAACCCGGCCTGTTCGGGAAGCTGGAATTCATCAAACCTGTTTGAAAGACGATTCGTGATGACCCTGGAAAACAACTTGTAGACATGGCTCAGAAGCGAGACGGTCTATAATTCTTGAGAAGCGTTTTATCACCGTTCTTGAAAAATAGCACCACCACACTCCCGTTCCATGCCTCCGGCGTGATGCCTTCGAGCAATACGGTATTGAAGAGCTTCTGAAGGACCTTAAGTACCGGTGTTCCACCCGCTTTCAGAAGCTCTGAAGTGATTCCGTCATCACCCGGCGCCTTGTTGTTCTTGAGCTGTTTAAGGGCCATTCTAATCTCGTACAGGCTGATATCCGGGATATCTTCTGTATATTGTCGGGTAAGCTTGGCTCTCGGGTCTTTGGCCAAGTCATGAGCAGGTTTGGCAGCCGAGGTATATAACTGCCCATAGAACCTCTCAATCTCTCTCAACACCTCTAGCTTCGTCGACACTACACTGCCATCTTCTGTCTTCAGCTTGGTCAGCTGGCTTTGCCCAATAGACAGGTCCCTTGCAAATACTTTAGAGCCCTTGTTCCGCTCTATCGTCTCTTTAATATCGTTTGTATTAAAGAGACAAATATCGTGCCGCATGGACCGATGGATCCGTCTATTGAGCTGCCTGTATACTTCAGCGTCTTCAGAAGTCTGCAGCGTCATCGAGCGTCGTTCAGCCATGAGGTTAAGAGTATGATCGGATAGTTTTTGGGGTCTATCTTTGCGGCGGGGTTTGAAGAATTTTTTCTCCACCTCGTGGACAGTTTCTACTAACCTGTTATTTATATCGTCCACGGAAACGCAAGTATCCAGGCAAGCGAAGCGATTTGTTAACTCCAGCTGAAAGTCTTCGGGGTTTTGTATGTGGGCTGTAGTTGGTCGGAGCGTAGACTTCATTAGGCGAGACCTTTCTAGGCGGACGTTCATATTCAATGTGCCTCGCACCATTCGGTGATCGCTACCGGTTTTCACCCTATTGATCACTGTGACATCATTGAATATTTGCCTCTGTGTGGATAAAATGAAGTCTATCTCATTTCTCGTGGAACCGTCGGGACTCATCCAAGTCCATTTACTGTTAGGCGGCTTTTTGAAGAAGGAATTCATCATGAAGAGTCCCTCCTTCTCAAGAAATTCGGCCAGCCTCTGGCCCCTTCGGTTCCGTTGCCCACATCCAAATTGCCCCACTTTCAGCTCGTTATCGACTCTTTTTGCGTTAAAGTCTCCCATAACAACAGTGAAGTGTGATTTGGAAGCATGTATGGCTCTACTGACGTCCTCATACATGGCCTCCACCTCCTCATCCGGGTGAGACGAGGTCGGTGCGTAGACCTGTATGACCTTCAACGAATATCTTTTGCACAACCCTGCTTGACACACTCGAAATTGTCTGATGTCTGATCTGCTGGTCACCCTCCCGGTAGTACAGCAGGTTGCCGGATTTCAGTGATATCGTATCCTCTCCCTCTCTTCGGACTTCAGATAGCCCTATGATGTCCCAGCGCATCCTAATGACCTCCATTTCTAGCTCTGTGACCTTCTCGTCCGTCCACAACGTCCGCGTGTTGTAGGTTACCAGCGATAATCTACGTCGGTTGTCCGTTCTATCAATAGCCGAGGTCGTTTGACGGAGGAGCCCCACCCGGGGATTCTTAGCACCCCTGGCTCCAGTGCTTGGCCGACGTCCGTCCCCGCCAGCTTTGCAACTGGAGCCGCCGGGCACTTGGAGCCGTGGTAAAGTTGTCATCTTCATTGAGGGTTTGGACCGTAACCCGCCGCGCTGGTCCGGTGCGGGTTGGCAGGTCGCCAGGGCCTCGTCTGTTGGTCAGCAGCGTGCACCACGAGCAGGTGAGAGTGACTTGGGCTCACGAGAGATCTAGGTAGCCCCTTACACGCCAAATGATATATGGTTTGTTAAATGTCGCACAACGCCGGAGCACAAGGTGCGCATCAAAATGTACCCAGAATCTGCTATAATAGATAAAAGAGAGCGACATATGAGTCAATACGAGCTTTCTTAAAACAATATTTTATGCGTGATATTTTCTACAAAATCATTGAATTAATCGCACCACGTTTGAAAGCGATATATTGTTCATGTTTTGACGTTTACCGTGACTTCGTGACAACTGCAGTCACTGTTAAACTGTTTGAGACTTGTTTGAGGGCACTCAAATGTCATAGTTTATACATTATACATTTTGTTGTTATTTCCTAAGCTGTGACGTCATTTACTTGACGTTTGTTACATACGCCCTTTTTTATCAAACTGATAATAGTCATGGATTTTTGCATTAAATGTAAGATTTTCGCAAATATAAAAAATACGTGTATCTTTAAATTTTGCGTTCTTTTGAGCCGGACTATAAAGAGTATCACTCAAAAATATGAAATATTGTCAATTTACCCCGTCTTTTGATCGGTAGATAGAGGTCGACTGAGCCCGCGGGCTGGGTTGGCCGATTAGTGGGGTCGAATCGGTCAACTGAGCTCGCGGGCTAAATGATCTTTTGACCCGGTTGACCCCGAGGGCTAAAAAACTTTAACTTGGCCTGGTTAACAGGTTTGAGTATGAAAAAGTCACAGCGATATTTTGTCACTGTGTTTTTTTTAACTGGAACTACAGTAATTTAGTTAAGGTTGTCTGGAAGAGATCGCTCTTTAGATAAGGCCGCGTATTGTCTACTGTAGTGTATTTTAAGACGCTATTGTACTGTTTCTGATGTTGGTGTGCAATAAAGAATTGTTGCATTGTATTGTATTTTATTTTTATTTGGTTTGGTTTAATGGTCCAGACAAGCGTTTAATGACAAAGTCTGCAGTAACAGCCCAAAAAGACCGGGGCCTGTGCCAGGGCTAGTTACGTATTGTATGACAGATTTCTCAGAGAGCGATCGGTGTTTTAGAGAGACAAATGTGTGGCCAAATTAGATATATATTAAATTACTTTAACTAAGCTTAGCTAATCAATATGGCATAACTTTCATTAGCATCCACACTGTTCCCTCACATATAGAGGTTATGCTATATTGTAAATATAAATATATGTATATAAATGTATAATAAATATATATTGTATACGTATATGAGTAAATATATGCGCGCATTATCATAAAAGTTATTTATCTATTTTGTAGTATGAATGGAGTTTAATCAATACTTAGTTTAATCAATACAGATTTGAGTAAAAAGTATTAAACTCTGAAAACGAAAATTCTGCAAGAATTTGTTTACTGGTTTTGTTTAAACTATTTATAATCGCCTTATTTGTTACAGACTCATTTGGACTATCTATTCGTAGTGATTTCAATGTTTCTAACAATTCACTGGGCAATTTATTGAAAAGCCTAGGCCCAATATACAGGGTGTCCCAAGAAGTAGTGATATACTGAAACTGTGAGGTAGAAGACCTAGAGGGCTATCTAAATCACCCCTATGTATGTTCCGCGATTTTTCGTATTTTCGGAGTTATGCCTTTTTTTTTTAATTTTTCACCTATCGCCGAGTACGATAAGATTTTTATTTATGGTGACGTGAATTATTGCGGTAGATGCTTGATTTTTTTTTGTGTGCTAAGCTGATAGATAGCCCAATTCAGTTTAGTAACATTTACTATCGTTAGATCTTTGAATGGAATATAAAAAAAAATGAAATGCCAAGAATGATAAAATTAAGCAATATGTTCACAAATTCAAGGACCTTTAAAAAGATAAAATCACATACAAAAAAAAAAACCGTTTGGCTTTTAAAAACTTGCTCTATCTATCAGGTAGCTACCCTGAAAATTTCATTTTATTATTCATAAGGCTTCAATAAAAAAATTTAAATCTAAATGTGGTAAGTGCAAAATTTTAATTTACATGATGATTAATACAAACAAAGTAAAACCAATTACAAGGTGTTTAAATACAAGAAATTTTCAAAATGGCCCCCCTGTTGCTCAATGCAAGTGCTACATCGCCGAAAAAAGTTGTCTTTTAAACGTCTGAATGCACTTCTATTATTTTTAATGGTTTCTTCTGCTACTCTCAATTTCCGGGTTAAATCGTCCAAATTGCGGCATTATCTTGAGTAGATGAGGTCTTTGTAGTATCCCCATACAAAAAATCAATGGGGTTTAGGTCGGGGGACCGTGGAGGCCAGGCTATAAAGCAGGCGTCACCCCGGCCACAACGACCAATCCATCTTTCAGGGTATCTTTGATTGAAATAGTTTCTTACGTCCAAGGCAAAATGGCATGGTGCACCATCACACTGCAGTACTATGCTTCTGCGTGTCTCCAAGCCCACATCTTCTAACAGCAGTGGCAGATCGACGCGTAGAAAATTTAAAAAGTGATTGCCGCCCAAGCGGTCTGGCAGCTGAAAGGGCCCGATTAGCTGACCGTTAAGTATGCCAGACCAAAGGTTAACACTAAAGTGTTCATGGAATGTCGATTCCCTTTTTAAATTTGGATTTTCAATTGCCCATGAGTGAGAATTGTGCATATTAAAAATCCCATTGGGTCAAAAGTGGGATTCATCTGTCCACAAGATTTGGTTAAAAAAGTTTTCGTTTTCAGCTTGTCTCCTCAGCATTTCCTGACAGAATTCAATTCACCGTTTATAATCTTCCGGTTTCAACTGTTGCACTTTTCTAATGTGAAACGGATGATATCCTACGCTCTGTAGTGTACGGTGTACCTGAGATTTAGAAATCTGTAATATAATAAAATGAAATTTTCAGGGTAGCTACCTGATAGATAGAGCAAGTTTTTAAAAACCAAACGGTATTTTTTTTATGGGATTTTATCTTTTTAAAGGCCCTTGAAGTTGTGAACATATTGGGTAATTTAATCATTCTTGGCATTTTTTTTTAATATTCTATTCAAAGATCTAACGATAGTAAATGTTACCAAACTGAATTGGCCTATCTATCAGCTTAGCATACAAAAAAAATCAAGCATCTACCGCAATAATTCACGTCACCATAAATAAAAATCTCATCGTACTCGGCGATAGGTGAAAAATTAAAAAAAAAAGTCATAACTCCGAAAATACGAAAAATCGCGGAACATACGGGGGTGATTTAGATAGACCTCTAGGTCCTCTACCTCCCAGCTTCAGTATATCACTACTTCTTGGGACACCCTGTATGAGAAATGCTTCCGAGCGGTTTTACTGTTCCTAACTAGCGTCTTATACTTACTTCGTATATTTCTGAGGATTTCTAGGTTTACATTTAATACTAAGTCGTTTACGTGTCTACCAAAATATATTATTACTTGCCATATATATAGTTGCCGTAGCGTCAACACCTCACTCAATTTTTAAATTCCTTCCGTTGAAAATCTTCTTGGCTTTCTTTTAATTATTTTTAAAAACAATTTTTGTGCTATCTCTAATTTAGATATAAGTTGTGCGCTGCAGCCCCCCCATGCTATAATTCCGTATAATAAAATAGTCTGGGTTAACGTATAGTACACGGTCTCAAGAGTTTTCTGATCGACTATATTTCTCAGTTCCAAAAACACGTAAGCGGTTTGTCTTATCCGGTATTGTCCGGTCCCATCTCAAGTTTTCGTCAATTTCAATACCAAGGTATTTAAACGAATGTACTCGATGTATTTTTGTACAGTTACAAGTGCTAACAGTGTTTTCTGAACATTTGTGTATTTTTAAGCAAACGTTTTGCTTAGGTTGTCCTGCTTTAGTGAATGAGAAGCATAAGTAATTAGTCTTAGTAACATTTAAGGATAGCAAATTCCTATCATACCAATTTCGCGCTTATCTTAAACCTTCCGATGCACGAGTAAACGATGCATCCCAAGATTACCCAACAAAGCTTATCACTGTATCATCAGCAAAACATATACACTGACATGTTTGTGACTGCAGTACGGAACAAAAGTCATTTAGATATATATTTAATAGAATTATTGTCATTTGAAATAAAACGATTTTGCTCCATCTGTCAAAATGAGCTCACAAATACATTTTTTTAGTTTTAAAATAGCATTTGGAAAGCTGCAGACACAGTCTGCATTTATTCTTTCTTTATTTGCATTTAAGTTCTTGTAGTCTTAGGTAGTTTTGTTTATTTCTAACCGACTTCCAAAGGATGTGGTTATCAATTCGGTTGTATTTTTTTTTATGATTTTCCTCATAATTCCGTCATTTTTGCCTGAAACACAGGATAATCCTAGTTCAGGCGCGTAACATTGTTATCTAATTATAAGTATGTTTAGCCCATAGTCATTACAGCTATACTATGTTTTTAATAAATTTTATTATTATTATTTGAAAGAAAGAAATAAAGAAAACATATTTATTCAACGCCAGCAACAAGAAATACAAATATAAATAACAAAATTGACGACGCTGAAAGGGGTCGCCACTCAGCTTTATGCCACGGCAAGCCGTGACGCTGATTTTCGGTGGTGCCCTGTAACTTAAAACTAAATTATTTTCTTTCTGTTTGAAAGAAGGTGCCTTCAGATTAGTCCTATTTAGTTTTAGTGAAGATCTAATGATGGGATCCAGACAAATTGAAGGAACTCTTCAAATATTGTAGACAGTAATATGGCGATTTCGGTATTTTAAGACACATAGGAAGGATTTGCATTCAGAAAGTGTATATTGGTGAAGTGGAACTGATGAAAAAGACCACAGCGCCTATTATCATTATAAGTGATTTATAGTTGGCGACGAGATACATCTCGACTAAAATAGCTAGGCTTCTTCATAGTCGCAAATTGATATGGTCCTGATGAGAATGGTACCATCGAATTGATTTGATGATGGAGCCGGGAGGTAGGCACCAGATTTCCGTAATAAAATAATATATCCTAGCCGTGTTTGGGCTTGATCGAATCGTCACGAGATACACTTTTAAGTAACGAAACAAAAAATGAAGTATCTACATAATTCAGTTTTATGAATTATGCAGTTATTTTTTACTTTTTTGTTTTATTTTGTGGAGTCGGTTTTATTATCAAAATAAATGGCTCAAATTGACATTAAATTAAAAAGACACTATATGGCTTTTATCATTTTTCTTAAACTGGAGCTATTACTAGTGTACACTTGCCATCAAATATATCTCAATATATCGGGGTAGTCAAAAATATTTCAACATGCACTCTAACGCCTTAACAATAGAGTCGTATTGAGATATATGTGAGCACCTTGTTTTCTCCTATATACCTGATAGCGATTGTATCAGTAAACAAAGCTATTGTGTTTACTGAGGACTAAAACCATTATTTACTTTAAAGTGGATATTACTGTGAATGCAGTACTCTGAGTGGGGGTTATATTAAAACAAGAGTTCCCATTCAAATAAACGCCACTGGAGGAGTTAATAGCTTCTTGTACAAAGGAACAATTGGCAAACACTACAATTAAAGATAAATGCTGCCAGGTACAAATAGTTATAGCTTTTCATCATGACAAAGGATTCCACTTTATTATTGCAAATTGGTCACATTAGGGGATCTGTTTAAGGTTCCGTACCAAACAGGTACAAAAGGAACCCTTATGCTGCGACTCTGTCTATCTGTCTGTCTGTCCGACTATTAAAGCGCCATATCTCAAAAACTACTTATGCTATTTAAAATATGGAAGATTTATAAACATGTATTGCGTAGGAAATATTTAAAAATATATTATCATAATATACTCTCATATGAAAGGGCTTACATACATTAACATTTTTTTTTTTTTTTTTATTGCGATTAGTTTTTGTTTTATTAATAAAAATGTGAAAAAAACACCATTCCCCCCTTTATCTCCGAAGTTTACCAATCGAAAATTTTGAAATTATACCCATGTCTCTAACTAGCAATTTTTTTTTAATTCGCAAAAAATCTATTTGGGCAACCCAGTTGCGTTAAGTTTGCGCCTGATTTGTATGCAATGCTACAGTAACAGGTGCAAACTTAACTCAACCGGTACCGGGTAATAAAGTTAGGGTAAGTAAAAATTTGTACGGAACCCTTGGTGGGCGAGTCCGACTCGCACTAAGCTGGTTTTTTTAAATTCATACTACGGGGCTAAAGGGCCAACCACACATTACGTCACAGTGATAGAGGGGGGTGATAACAGACGCGACAGAAAGTGACAAACGAGAAAGGGGGAGGCGTAAAAGTAGAAAAAATGTGCGTGACCCCTACTCCTTGGCCGCTAATGACGAGACATATCACTATGGTTGGGAAACATGACATTTAATATGCAGGCAGAAACCACAAAGACAATTTCATGTGACAGTTTCATGGGGGTGCCAAATCCCTGAGACAAGAATCCGAAATGTTGAACTAAGCCTCTTTTCCTACAATAGCAAAAAATGCTACAGATAGGCAGTATTAACAGGTTTTTGTCAAACACTGAAGGGAGGGGGCGCCACCATTATGGTTTTGTCCCGATTCGAAAAAATCGTAGATCCGGGGCTGGTTGCGAGTACACCAGACCATGGTGGACTTGAATTGGTTTAAGAGCAAAAATGTAACATACAGAGATATACAGGATGATCAATCCAAATCAGTCAGTAGGGAGAACTCAGAAACTATGAGAAATAGCGAAATCTGTTTTCAGGAACCATGGCGTTGATTTTAAATTTAATAATATTGGCATTCAATTATTTTTTTTACTAAAGAGAGTATTAATATTTGCATCCAGGAACATTTTGAACATTATCTTATTTTTGAGTTTTTCTTTCAATTGTTTAAACAAGATTCCATTAAAAATGTGTTCCTTGTGACTTATGATTCGCACCATCAACAATAACAATGAAAAAACTTGCAGAATTTATAACATAGTTTACAGAGATTTTGACCATGTTCGATTCCCGGTTACGTATGAGTTAAAAAAAATTGAATGCTGTTATTATTAAATACTAAAATTGACGCCATGGTTCCTAAGAACAGATTTCGCTTTCTCTCATAGTTTCTGAGTTCTCCCTACTGACCCATTTGTATTGATCATCCTGTATAGACAAAGTTACGCATTTATATTTATAATATTAATATGGATTGTGTCAGGTACGCGGCCAACGAATTCCAGGCTGGTGAGCACGGCGGAACCCACATCGATGCACCATACCACTTCAATAAGGATGGAAAATTTGTCGGAGATATAATTTTGGAGGATCTTATCCTGCCCTGTATGTATTAACCGCAAAAATACGGTATATGATGACCAGTCATCGTAATATTCCTCCTTTTTATCGGGGCTTAAAAATGGCCCACACTTAAATATGTATAAGTATTATTTTATACTATTCCCAGTCGTTTATTTTAGGTAAAGCTCGACCAGGAAAATGAAATACCTGCTTTGGGGGCGTTAAATTTGCAATAATTATAGCAACACTAGTATGATGTACCTACCAGTTATTTAAAACAAGGTCGGAGATGTTATTTAGAGGAAAATACTCTAATCCAGACTTTCTATCCGACAAATGCTTCGTCATATTGGAAACCACTTTTCTTAAGTGACTTTTAATAGTTTTCGGCATTTTAACGCACAAATAACTCACAATATCCCAGAAATAGACCACGCACAATCAACGCCTCACTTTGACAGCAATTGACATCTGTCGATAAAAAGCATTAAAAGCCTTAAAAGCATTAAAATTAGAAATACACATTAATGGGATGTCCTACAGTCAATAATATTAAGTTAAATCTTCATTCATGTCACAATTAGTCAATTGCAATCTGCAATCATTTAAAAATTCATTAAGGCTATAATATCCTTTTTCTACTGACAATTTCATCAATTCACGCTTAAATTTTGTAATTGAACTATCTCGTATCGCTTTAGGTATCTTATTATCTGGGGGCACGGCCATCTGGCTATAATGACTTCTGTAAAGTTACTATTGCCAGTTGAAGAAACTACTTCAATAGTTTTCCGTAATATGGCGAAGTTTTTAGTTTCCTGGTCGGGCTTCATCTTAATTTAATTTTATAAATTAAAAAGTTCAGTTAATTTACAGGGAAATTAATCCAAGAAAAATCTTAACTGTACGATCACACAAAGATCTAAACAGTATGATTAGGTAAATAGATAATACATAGTTCCTTTGCTTTTTCCGCAAAATGACGGTTCAGCCTCCACCCAAAAAGTCAAAGGCTTCTTGCCAGACCGTGAATATCTCCTGCATACCCTGATGATGCCACATAGGGAGGCGAAACATGTATCAAGAATATACTGTCTGGCGGTGGTTTGATGTAGTTGCAAAATATGCGCATGTGAGCACAAATTGTTGTCACATCTAACCAAGACACAAGTTCGCGGAACAGCAAAGAAACTATTAATCCATTAATGTAATATGAATCTATCAATTAGTATTAATGTTGATAACAGTGCCATGTCTTCGTCGGAAAATCAATAAATAAACATTTATGTATAACCAAAAAATATTGCGATCCTTTAAGCCATTTTGATGTGATGATGCCGCAAAGACACATACGTCACATCCAGCAAACTCCGTCACTTAGTTTATCACTCCATCTTGTAGGAGTCCCTCGCTGTGTCTTCCGGTGCATGATTACCACTCAAGAACTTGTCGGCCTCCGCGGCCATCGGTTCTGCGAGCAATGCCAATTAAGTTCCTTTTCCTTATTACAGTAATAATCATCGACATCAGCACGCTTGTCAACGGTGACCCCAATTTTATTCTCTACAAGCACCACTTAGACCACTTGCCAATAGATAACGGGAAGCCGTGTATCATCATATTCAAGTTCGGATGGAGCAAATTCTTTGGAGATAAGAAGAAATACTTGGGTACGAACGAGACTGAAGGCGCATTGAACTTTCCTGGTAAGATATAGACGAAACATTTGATTAATAAACGTCAAATCTATTGCAGGACTTGACTTAATTGGAAATCTGTTAATTGCAGCCTTAAATTAATTTTGTGATATGTTTTCACTGGACTGGATGGACACTATAGTGCCTTACCGTAGCGGAATCAAATGTCACTTCCAGATACCACCGTCTTCTAGCATTATTTATGGCTAGCTTCTAGCATTAGTTATACTTTAGAATTACTTATAGTACATTTAAGCAGCTTTCATTTGATACACGTACGCACATGTATGTGTACATTGTTTATTCGTAATTTACAATTTTCCAAGCGCGGTTGTGCCCATTTTCATTAAGTCATAATCATAAGTGACATAGTCTCTTCGCAGTTTAAGAGACCTGAGACCATCATACCAAAATTTGGTGTTAGTATCCGGATGCGAAATATCATAGTCCAGCCGAGCTCATAGGGCAGAGCACTAAATACTATATGCTCTAATTATCATAGTAGTTCTAATAAAACGGCCATTTCATTTATGATGACACGTTTGGCTCAGTGGGTTGCACAACGGCCTACGAAATTGGCGGTCCCGGGTTCGAATCCAGGCCAGGGCAAGTGTTTGTGTGATGAGCACGAATGTTTGTTCCTGAGTCTTGGATGTTTTGTATGTATTTAAATATTATAATAATATTATAAGTTTGTGTATAATATCCTCGCCTATTATCCATACAAGTTTTGCTTAGTTTGGGACTAGGACGATTTGTGTAAGATTATGATGATATATGGCCGTATCTTTTTTTTTGCGTTCATGTAAAAGTTTGAGTTTTTTACAGCTTCAAGGGACCGTAAACCTTAATATGTGGTGTTCATTTCAACTCGATACCTCCACGCGTTCTTAAGATAAAGGATCTTGACAGACAGACGGATGGACAGACGGATAACAAAGTGATTCTACAAGGATTCCGTTAACCCTAAAAAAACTTAGCCGTTATCTTAATTTGCGGCTTGCCACTGAATGGTATTGTATTCTGTGCTTAAACTCAGTGGAAACTGTAAAAATTATATATAGTACCATTTTTTTGATAATTCTAAGAATGCTAGGGAGTCGATTTTTGCTATGATAATATTTTATTACTTGACTTCTATATTGACAGTGTTTTCTAGGGACTTATACATTTGATAAGGTAGTGTTTGGTTTTATTATAACCGTATGTTTGGTTTTATTATATTGTATTTTGTCCTACTAACTAAAACATATTAGGCATTAAAAAAGTGTACTCCCTCCCCTTGTTGTCTCTGATTATAAGCGTTTTGGGCTCGTTTTACTCACAGTCGATGGTTCATATAGAATTTGGGAGGCTGCGTCATACCGCTTCGCTAAACCATGCGTCTGAATGTCTTCAGGTCTCAGTGAAGAGATCGCAGAGTGGCTGACTATGGCTCACAAGAACGTAGTAGGTGTGGGTGTGGACATGGCATCTTTGGATGCTGGCTGCAGCAAAATCCGACCTGTTCACAAGAAGCTCCTGGGCGCCGGGGTGTACGGTATAGAGAATGTCAAACTTGACGTGCCTGTCCCTGGTAAGTAAATGAAATATTAAAGTCGGGTTTTGAAGCTAGCACTGCACATTAGCTCGAGTCGAGTTGAGGTCAACATCATCTAGTCAGTCTTGTACTGTCAGGTGCAACAAAATGTTACTCGCCGAATAATGTCCCGCGATCTCTCCCAATTTGCAAACATTCGGGTGCACTCATGCAGAGGTCCGCCCACAGCCGATTTGCTCTTGTCAGTCAATATCGCATGGGTGATCGCCCACGTCGTCTGGTTCCTTCTACTCTACCCTGGATGATAAGTCACTCTATGGAGTCTGTCTCAAGGCGGCACAATGCCTTGAGACATGGCCGAAAAACTTGAGTATCCGTGTCAGCATTCAGCAGACAGACGCTGTTTGATGCGGAGTTCTTTAAGGATGGAGATATTAGTTCTGAATTCTGTCCACGATATTCCCAGCATTGTTCTCCAACACCACATTTCCAAAGCATAAATTTCTCTCACAATCGATTAAAATACACTGACATTATTCAGGAAAGCGTGCAGTCTTAATTAACTAACAAATGTAGCTCAGGGACTTAAAGAGAGTCTTGGCCTCCGAAACGAAAGCACGCTATCTACCCCGATCGTGCGCAACTTCTTGCCAGCTACTGACTTGAAGATGTTGCAGGTCCGCCTGCACACTGTCCTCCCAGCGGCACCTGGGACGCCCAACCGGGCGGCAACCAGTCGGTCGTCCCATGTACGCTCTCTTGGCAGCACGATCCTCTCCCATTCGGAGTAGGTGACCGAACCAGCGAAGTCTGTGTTGTTTATTACGCCGATGATGTTGGGTTCGGCCACCAGCTCCTGGATCTCTGTTTTGACGGATTCTCAACGTGCCGTCGTCTCTCTCGACAGGTCCCACAGGATCTTACGCAGGACCTTCGTTTCCGCTACAAAGAGTTGACATTCCTCTTTTTGAGTTAATGTCCAGGCCTCACAGCCATACATAAAGGATGAGTCTTATCCATACATAACGATGGGTCGTGCAGTCTTACTCGTTTTTAAAAATGGCAATGTATCTTGCATTCGCCTTCACTCACACCGATATGTCTTATTATCAACAAGCAGCAGTCAATTTCTGAAAATAATGTGAGTGTGAAAGTGAAAGATGGATGCTTAATCATTCAATAATTGCGCAATATACACGACCATCACAGTCCCGCCGGAGCCCTTTGTTTCCCATAATCATTAAACTAATATATAAATTGTGGCATTCGATATAAAGAATGTGTAAAAAATTTAAAATTGACGATTTTAGTAAGTTGTGACAAGATGGCACCGACTCCAATATAACATTAATTGGATATAGGTGCTGTATAGATTGAGTACACAAGTGTTACTTGTAAGTAAATTTTAGAAACTGAATTATGTTGTATTTTTTTTACTTTTTGGTTTTTTTAAGGAGTCGGTCTTCTTTTTTGTTACAAAATTTAATTTTACACGTTTTAGTTAAGCTTTACTTAAAAGTTTATCTCGTGACGATTCGATCCCAAAAACGTCTAGAATACCTTATTTTATTACAGAGATCAAATCAATTGATGGGACCATTCTCATCAGGACCATTTCAATTTGCGACTATGAAGAAGCCTAGCTATTTTAATCGAGATGTATCTCGTCGCCAACCGTGGGTTATTACTTTTTCTCCTCCGCGAACGAAGTTGCGGGCGCCTTCCAGTCAAGACCATAAATTTCATGAATTTCATTATTGTTGTGGTTTATAACAGAAAACGGGTGCACTGGTATCGCCATGCCGATGAAGATCGCAAAAGGCACCGGAGCACCGCTACGCCTGGCTGCTCTTTGCCCAAAAACACACGCTTAGGCGTCGGCCACGACTTCGAGCGGCGGCGGCATCGGCAGCGGCAGCAGTTTCCTAATTCATTGCGTGTGATCCCAACTAACCACATTTCGTTGCGCGTCTCGACCGCGCAATGAACAGTGCGCCTACCATGAGTTCGGCACGAGCGAGTATCGAGCGCTCGATGACGGTCTATCTCTTTCGCACTATTAGCGCGTGCGAGAGAGGTGCACTGACTCTCGATACGAGATACTCGCTAGCGCCGATCGTAAACTCAGCTCACGGTAGGCAGACTGATAAAACAATTCGCGCAATGTGTCGTGGTCGTTAAGAAGTAATAATTTTATTATGCAAAAACATGACGGGTCTATCGCTGGTATATTTTTTTGTCATAATAATCATTTGTAATAATATATTTTTATCTAAACACGTATTTTTTTCAGGATTGTTATAAGTAAAACAAACCTTACCTAATGCATTTAACAGGATGATGCCTTAAAAAGTCCTGAAAATTTTACAGTTTCAGAAAAAAAAACATTATTTCAAATGATGATTATAACAAAAAAGTGTATGCCAAGTAAGGGTTACCGGTTATTTATTGACCTTTTTTGTTTCAACACAACTTCATGCGTCATATTCGCGAAAGTTATAGCCCATTGTTTAGACCCGACATAAATATGTTCAATTGACATTTTCCTTTATTTTTTTTTTGTATTTTATTTTATCATTATAATCTTTGCATCGACAATCATAATTTAAAAACAATATGTAAATTAATGTAAATAATTTATATTGTAATTTTGATTATGAAATACCGTAAACTCGGGTCAAATTAGCCCTGGGGGGTAATATTGCCCTTCGACAAAAACCCATGTTATTATTTATGAACAATTAAAACCCTTTGCCCCCCCGTGGTAACATTACCCAAGCTTACGGTAAATAAATCTAAATCCAAAATGTGTACAGCAACAATATAAAGTTTTATTACATTTTGTAGTGACTTAATTACCTAGTATAATCATATAGTTAGATAAGACCAAAAAATTACTTTTAGTTTTTGCGTTTTTTTGCATATAAATATAGTTTATTTAGAGTCCGTAGTATAAAATTGTTTGGAGTGGGATTCTAATTCTAATTCTGATGGTAGTGGCTATTCCAGGCTAATATAGCCTCCGTATCACTGCGACCATAACTGATCTATTGTGATCGCCACCTCCTATAGTTCCCGGTCAAGTTCTGTTGATGCAAAGAAATTCAGAACTTTTTTGATTTCGAGAGTCTTTATCTCTTCGGGGCACAGTAAATGTTTTCCCAGTATAGAGCTGCGGTTGCGTATTAGGCAGGGGCAGTCCGTGAGAAAGTGCAAAGGTGTTTCCTCCGCTATTCGGCAGAGCCTACACAGCCTCGTGTCACTTTTCCCAATTGTCTCCAGGTGCTTATTCAGACAACAGTGGCCTGTAAGCACCCTCACTAAGATGCGAAGATTGTTCTTGGACAATGCTAAAACCTCCGTAGATGTCTTTCTGCTGAAGGCTTTTATCAGTGCCTTGGAATGGTTCAATCCCGGAGTTTTTAGAGTGGAATAATTTAACTTTAAAAAACCATTGATTTGTTTATGAAATATAATTAAATGCATTATTATCGGATGTGGTTTTTTAATTACGTTCCGCTACAAACCTAGATAATATTATCCTGGCCGACCGTACCTTGAATATATTTTCACTTTTTTCAGCCAGTCACATACGATGTGTATGTGAGTGTATCCTTACGCCTCCTCATCAGTGATCGTAAATTTGGTGCAGCGTTCTGGGTATCGCGCTATAGATGTGGAAAATACCAATTTATATCTATACCTACTAGACGATGCCAGCAACTTCGTACGCGGAGGGGAAAAAGTCATAACCTTCTTTTCTTCTTCAGCGTATTCGGGTAAAATGTATCCTGTAACCATCAGGAGATATCCGGCTATCCGAGTGCCATATTATTAGTTATTTTTGGTTGGGTTACCCCTAAACATTTCGGTGGGCTAATTGGCGTGTTGGGAACTCCAACATTAATTTAGTTTTTAAGTTGGTATAATGTTTATTTTATATAGTTTAATGGCTTTCCGATACGTATGTATATTATCTGTGGATATACCCTTCTTGTGCTAACCATCACGGTTGCTATACACGTTTCCCAAATTAATTACCTATTTTACTGTACTGCCCTTCCCAAAACTCCAAGAACATGCTCATCAACCTCAGCAGTCTACGTTACATATGAATAACTTACATATGAATTAAAATTTACATACACATATTTTATATATATGTTTAACATGTTTTCATCACTGGCAAGTATACGCGAATTTAAAAAATAATAAAACCATAGATATTGACAGCTCGCAATTAAATTTTCTTCGTGGCGCTAAATTTTATTTATTTTGAAGTTGTTGGTTGTTGTCTTGTTATAAGCTGTTAAAAGTGAGAAGAATGTAGGAAGACGAGCCTAATTGTACTTACTCCCAAAGAAATTTGTGTCGTGGCGCAAGAAGTATCAAAACAATTTGCTGCTAGAAAAATCTCGGCGCAGATATAAATATTTACATTTAGTGTTTTATTAAAAAGTGCTTAGGGGTCATTCATTAACTACGTAATTACTGGGGGGGAAGGGTCAGATAAATCTGTCGTAATTAATTAATGCCCCTAAGTTGTAGAAAAACTATTGTATATAGACTTTTGTTTTAAACTGAGCTAATCGGCTTAATGGCCACCAAAAACCAAAGACTATATACAACGTTGTATAATTTGGTCAAAAAACGCTCGTGGCGTCTTCCTTTGCGATACTTGCGATGGTCCTTACGTAATTAAAGAATGGCCCTTTAGTCGTAGAAAAACTGTTGTTTGCAACAACAACAACAACAACAACAACAATTCTTTATTGCACACCAACAACAGAAACAGTACAATAGAGCCTTAACATAAAATAGGTAAACAATAGGCGGTCTTATCGCTAAAGAGCGATCTCTTCCAGACAACGTTTGGGTAGCGGAAATGACATAAAATAGCTAGAAATGAGTAGGTGGTTCAACGTTGTATACTTCGGTCTAAAACGCTCGTGGCGTCTTTCTTTGCGATACTCACTATTATCCTTACGTAATTACTGAACGGCCCCTTAGTTGTAGTAAAACTATTGTATGCAATGTTGTATAATTGTGTCAAAAAACACTCGTGGCGTCTTTACTTGCCCACGCCACTCAGCTTTTTTGACGCCTATTATACAACAGTTGCATAAAATACTATTTTACTCGACGACGCTGAAGAAAAAAGTGGGGTTATGACTTTTTCTCCTCCGCGAAATACTTATAGTTTCTACTAGTCTATACAATTATAAAGTTGTAAAAATGAAATGTCTGTACATTGAAGATATTAAAAAAAATGATTGTTATGGACTATTTGGAGGTCACTAAAACGAAAAATATTTTTTTTGGATTTTTTGTAAGTTTGTATGTGTCGTTGTGGCTTCATCACGCAAAATCGACGAAACGGATTTCGACTATTTTTGGTACACGGGTAGCTGGGTATCTCCAGGGCCCTATTTCAAAATCGTGACAAATTTCGGATAACACCGACAATATCACTTACATTGCGTGTAAGGAGATGTATCGAGCTTGCGGGAATGGCCGCCGTGAACATGAAATTGTCGTTGTCACCTGACAATTGTCACGATTGTGAAATAGGGGCCAGATGGTTATAGGATACTTTTTACCCGACGACGCTGAAGAAAAAAACGAGGGGTTATCACTTTTTCTCCTCCGCGAATGAAGTTACGAGCATCTTCTATTAAAGTTATAAAAATGAAATGTTTGTACTCATTTTGTATGTGTTGTTGCTGCTTCATCACGCTAAATCGGCTAAACGGATTTCAACCATTTTTGGTACACTGGTAGCTAGGTATCTCCAGATGGTTATAGGATACGTATTACCCGACTATATTAAAGAAAAAAGAGGAGCTATGACTTTTTCTCCTCCGCTAACGAAGTTACGAGCACCTTCTAGTCCATACTAATATTATAAATGTGAGAGTGTGTCTGTCTGTCTCTCTGTTACCTATTCACGCTTAAACCGCTTAACCGATTGGAATAAAATTTGTTATGGAGATAGTTTGAGTCCAGGGGAAGGACATAGGCTACTTTTTATCCCGGAAAATACCTTTATCCGCGATTAATGTATATAAAGCCGACGAAGTCGTACGTTACGCTGGTACGCAAAAACTACATAACAGATTTGCGTAAAATTCTGCAGTAATATAGCTTAGATATCAGAATGGGCTACAACTTTCGAGGGTATTCATTCATAAAAAGGTTTATTTTAACAATAAACGGTAAAATATGACCTTTTGTTCATTGTGACATTTTCATGCTAAATAATGAATAAACAATTTGTAACCTAGCAACAGTCATACTACCCTCACGATTATTCAAAGAACACATCTTCCGTATATGACGTATCATGCAAATAAGAGTATATCTTAATATACCCGGATAATAGCCCGTTGACATTTTGGACTTGCGATCATCTCTGAATGATAAACATGTTTGTTACAAAGGTATATTTTATAAATAAAATAAATACATAAAACGAGTTATTTTTAACAATAAATGGAGAATCATCACTTTTTGTTAAACCTGAAATTTTTAATGCGAAGTATTATAAAGAAATAATTGCTTTAAAACCAATATGACACGTTAGTACCTGTTTGCGTAACTGGATGGCGTTAGTTGTAAACACTTTTTCGTTCTTTATCCTTATGTTTAAAAGGACAAGTCCTGACTGACATATCCACGCAGAGCCGAAACTACTAAACTTAGAGACATGAAATTTTCACAGTAGCCACTATTTATAACGTAGGCAAAGAATTTTTAGAAATTCATCTCCTAACGGGGTTAAATTGGGATTGAAAGTTGGTATGGAAAACCTGTAATTAATTGAGTAACTGTTATAATATTTCACGTATCTTCATTTAAAACTAAGAAATCTAATTTCAGCATTCTTGGAAATTCATCCCTGAAAGGAGTGAAATAAGGGACTAACAGTCTGGGACGAAGGTACAATGGCGCATAAAGGGTGTTGTGAAGCGCTGAATACAACTTTGAAAGATATTAGAGGGAACGAAGTTATGATGGGTGGAGTCACTATGTTGTTAGCTGGAGACTTTTGTCAGACTCTGCCGTATTGCCGAGGGGAACTCGAGCTGATGAAGTTAAAAATTGCATTTAGGCTTCAAATATTTGGCCTATAATTAAAAAACTAAACCTTAAGATAAATATGCGAGTGCACCCTTAAGAGCGATATTTGCGCTGGAGAATTCTCCGATTCTTAAAATAGGAAATGGAGAATATCCCGAAACTGAGGGAAAGATTACAATTCCATCGGATCTTACCTTAGCTGTGCGGACCGTTGATGACCTAATCTCTCAAATTTACCCAGATCTTCAAAATCTACACAACAAGTAGAGTGGTTGTGTGAACGAGCGATTCTGACAAGTAAGAACGACCAGGCTTCCGTTATTAATAACATTTTATTGAAGTAGTTCGAAGGTTCAGAATACGAATACAAGTCTGTAGACTCGATCTCTAGTGAACACGGATGATGCCATAATTTATCGCGTAGAGTTTTTAAATGCACTTAACCTTAAAAGTTAGTGCTCGAGTAATGTAGCTGCGAAATCTCAATCAGCCGAAGTTGTGCAATGGAACCAGGTTGCGTGAGAAAGCCTTACATAAAAATGTTATAGAAGCCATCGTAATTACTGGCTGTGCTCAAGCTGAATCTGTGTACATACCTCGGATACCATTTATACCCTTGGAATACCCATTTGAACTTAAAAGGCTGCAGCTCCCTCTTAAGGTCTGTTTCGCGATGACGATCAACAATTCTCAGAGTCAGTCACTGAAAGCAGCAGGAATAGATCTTAGGGGGGACTGCTTCTCGCACGGCCAGTTTTACGTGGCTTGCTCGAGAGAAAGCTCTCCACGCAGCTTAGTTGGGTCTTTTGTTGTGGTTAAAAAAATACTGCAAAACCAACCTTATGTTCAATATTATCAATAGTTCAATCTCAATTGTCCAATTACATCTGTTTTTTAATTTACAGGTATATAACAAAGTAAGGTGACTTATAACTATTGACAGACAACGCATAGCCTAGACTGCCGACGTAGGAATACGAGAATCGAAACACATATTTCGTTAGAGATATATGTAGAGGCACACTAAGGAAGAATTTTTAAAAACCACAAACACAAATTTGATGTTTGTACGCTGGCATTATAAAATAAACTTTTCCGAGCTAGTAAGGCGAAAAAGAAATGTATTATACATAATACCGCAGCCTCCCGCTTTGACAGAAAAAATAAATGGTTACGTCAGGTGTGCTTCACCGAACCCGAGAGACGGATTTCGAGAAAGGTTTCGTGTGTTTTTTCCTCATTCAAAGGCCTACTACGAATCGCTGTGATTCCTGACTCAGGTATAAAAACCGGCCAAGAGCATGTCGGACCATGCTTAGTGTAGGGTTCCATAAAAAAATAATGCACTACAGATGAAAATATAATGCAATACGATGTGTAAAAGGGCACTAGTAAAAGAGCGTATCTTCACGGCACTTACGCCCTTTTGCTTAGAAGCGCAGACTTGCGGCAATAACTCAAAAACGGTATACTCGATGATGTTGAAAATAGTTTTCGTTGAAGTACCTATTTATTAGGATTTATCTTGGTTTTTTTTTCATATTTTTGGACTTACGGTTTAGAACATAAAGGGGGAGGGGGGCACAATATATGTGACTTTCCGAAAATATTCACTATGTAATAATCATTTTTTCAAAACCATCACCATTTATTTTTTAAATCTGTCAAAATATGTGCCACACATTTATTTTCACTTTCTGTTGTAAGTATTGAGTGCCCCTCAATAAATATATATTTTTTATTATTTAACTATCAAACTACGAAGCGGCTTATATAAGACACCTACACTTCAAACGGTACCACGACTTGATGCGGAGGAGGCGGCGCGAACGCCCACCACCGATGCTGACGTGCCGCTTGTTGCTGTGGACTGCGTCAATCAAACTGACTTACGTAAACGTAAGGCAGCCAAACAACTCAAGTCTCGCTCGGCTTCCGGTCTCGATGCTATCCCAACATATTTGGCTAAGGATAGCTGCCCTGGAGGGTCCGCTATTGTTAATTTATAACCTCGCAATTCAAACTGGAGTTTATCTGTCCTGCTGGAAGAAATCTGGGGTTACGCCCGTGCCCAAGGGTAGAGTGGGGTCAGACGTCAGCACATACAGGCCTATAGCTGTTCTTTCAGTCTTCGGCAAGTTGTTTGAGTCTATGTTAAACTGCCGAATTATTAGTCACATCTCTTCTCAGATCGCTGAAGAACAGCACGAATTTCGTCGCGGTCGCTCCACTTCTACGAATCATATAATTCTTCTTGATTACGTTACGGTCGAAATGGACGCACGCCGACACGTGGACGCGACGTATTTTGACTTCAAAAAAGCGTTCGATCTTGTGGACAATGACGTACTTTAAAAAAAGTTTGCATTGGCAGGTTTTACACCCAGGCTACTTAATTTTTTTGCCAACTACCTAAGCAATCGTAGCCAAATAGTACGGGTCTCAGGATATGAATCACCGCCATATTATACGCGTTCTGGGGTGAGTCAAGGGAGTATGATTGGACCTACCCAGTTTATCATTATGATAAACGACTTGCCGAGGGCTATTAAAACTGCAAAGTGCTTGATGTTTGCCGACGATCTCAAGCTGTACCTGGGAATAGGGGAGTTGAGGACTATGAGGCTCTCCAGCGCGACATTGATGCAGAGGCCGAGTGGAGTGTAAAAAATGGGTTACCGTTTAACGCAACTAAGTGAAAATGTATCACTTTCACTAGAGCCCGCACGCCTATCTGTACCAGATACACTCTGCATGGTGCTGCTATGGAGCGCGTCACGGAGATCCACGACCTCGGACTGACACTTGACACAAAACTCAATTTTAGACAGCACGTGGTGGCCACATGTGAGAGCGCGAGCAGGACACTCGGTTTTATTATGAGATTGCATACCAGTTCTCTGGTGTAAAATGTGTAGCCATGCTCTACAATGCTTTCGTGCGTAGCAAACTTGAGTCCGGTGCTATAGTCTGGGATTCGCACGAGATCAAATATAGCCTAATGGTCGAGGGAATACAACGCAAGTTTGCTAGGTTCCTGTATAAACGCTGTTACGGCTATTACCCGTTCTTATATCCGTCACTCTTCGTGTCCGGAATGGTAGGCGACACCTTAGCGCTCAGAAGGAAGATGTTGGTTATGGTGCACTACTATCAGTTACTGAACAATAGGGTCAATAATTCGTCGGTGATAGAGAGCATGGATTTGTACGTCCCGACGGGCGTGGATACAGCCGGGGCGCGGCGCCGGCCGCCCCTGCTCGCGCGGAGCGGAGCGCGCACGCGCACGACGCGCGTTAACAACGCGCCCACGCGCCGGGCGACCATTCTTTTAAATAAATTATACCAGCATGTTGCGGAGGCGAATGTATTCGCTGACAACATAGGTGCTTTCCTGGGAAGGGTGCTGCAGTTTTTTGACAATTGCACGATATGACATAAAAACATTTTGATTGAATTTAATGACTATTATATGTGTCCGCGATTGAAATTATACTTTAAAATGTATTATTATTGTAAATAATTTATTTTTAATTTTGACATAATCCAATTTTGATGTCTAATGTATATTCTATTAATTTTTTTATTGTAATTTCATTGTAGTGACTATTTAATAAATTGTATTGTTTTTTGTATAATTTAATGTCAATGTGTTTTGGCTGTGCGCTGTAAGCATACTAATATTGTTGATATAAATAAATAAATAAAATTTAATTAATAAACATCATGTAGTTTTGAGTAAAATGCCTGTGACATACGGACGGACGGACAGACGGACATTACGAAACTAAGGGTTCCGTTTTTGCCATTTTGGCTACGGAACCCTAAAAATGGATTGGGGAGTGGGCATAGATTAGATTTAACGCATAAAATATTTTTTACGTAAGGATTTCCAAGAATGATCGTAACAGATTTATGTCTGTCTGTCGTACAAATACGAATGATGAATGATCCTAAAAAACGGTAATCACGCTCCAAAGATAAACGGGCAGTACGCTCATTTTTACCATGAACTTGCAGTAAAACTTAAGTAGTAGTAAGCGGGGCACATTGAACCGATGGCTGCTTTGGCAGAAAGGTCCTCGAGTGGCAAGTTGGCGACTGCATACAGGACAACGCAGTGTACCTCCAACAAGATGAACCGATGGTCTGATGAAGTTTGGATGGCGCATGACCGGTTGTTATGGAGATCCTTTGACCAGTAGTGGACATTCTTGGGCTGGTGGTGATGATGATGACGCTCATTTCTGCCACAACCATGCAAATTATGAAATGAGCTTCCCCCTGACGTGTATCCGGAGCGCTATGGGATTCTTCAAGATGCTAGTTAACAGGGCACTCATGCAAAGGTTGGCGACGTATGGGCAATTCCACCGGTGTTGCTCTCATCCATGAGCAACGGTGACCACTTACCATCAAATGGCTCGTCTTCCCGCGTTTGCCTCTTATTCCATTACCACATTCACAACCGCGAGCCCGCCAGGTGGGCGCTCTGATCGTAGCAAGATTTCTCTACCTACGGTTTTTTCGATGTTATTTCCGATTGATGTTAGTAGGCTACGAGAATGTCGCTTGTGAAAGTGTTAAAAAACTCACAGATGCATCTTTTTATGTCGTATCGTATCGTATGTCGTATCGTATTGTATATATAAATTAAAAACTCATAACCCAAAAAAACCTGAATACATCTTATCGCCTTTAACCAGTTTTACCATTAGTTTAAACCGTAAGTCCAAATATCATTAAAAATATCAAAGCTAAACTTCAATAAATATTTACAACGGAAATTATTTTCAGCGTGATAGAATACACAGTTTTTGAGTTCTAGCCGAAAAACTTCACTTCTCAACAAAAGGACGTAAGTGCCGTGGAGATACGCTTTTTCGCTAGTGCACTTTGTCATATCGTATTTTTTTATCTGTAGTGCATATTTTTGTATGAACGGTTGCAGAACCCTACACTGAGCATGGTCCGACATGCTCTTGGTTGGTTTTTTAACGTTTGAATTGGTTAAAAAACCTTTCCTTTTTCTGTTACAACCGGTTAAATCAACATAAATAAATAAATATTACAGGACAATTTTTACACAAATCGAACAAGTTCCACGGTAAGCTCATTTAGGCTTGTATTATGAGTACTAGACGATGATATATTTAATAGATAATATATTCATTTATACACATAGAAAACATACAAGACTCAGGAACAAATAATATTCCATGGGTAAAACTGATGTTTTACTCTCATAAAAATCACTTTCCATTGCCTATTTGAAATGATCCGAATGTGTGAATGCACTTTGCTAGCATATTTCAGCCGTCCGAAAATAGCTTTCGTACGAGCTTCTAGTTATACTTGCATTGTAACACAAACTAATCAGAGTTGGCTGATAATTGAAGTAATTTGTATTGCTCCTGTTTCTGTGCCTCTGTCTTCCTCCTCTGCGTTCAATAACAAGCTAATACGAGCATGATCATATTGGGCTCAATGTAACATGACTGAAGTATCGCTACCAGAAATCTTAGAAACGTACTTGGATTTTGACGTCATAAAAACACGAAAAAAAATTTATATAAAAAAAGAACCGACTTCAAAATAAACTAAAAAGCCAAAAATAATCTTTTATGTACGGTGCGGATCACATTCGAATCCCCTTTTGAAGTCGGTGCCAAACCATTCATTTATTACTATTAACATAGATGGCGGCGCAAAAACCGCGACGGCGAGCTTTAACTTATTGCCTACCAATTTTTTTAGTTATAGTAATTCGTATATTTGTTGAATAAAGAAATTTACTTCAGGTTTGGCACCGACTTCAAAATGTTATTCAGATGTGCGCATGCGAGTCAGTACGCTTCTTCGTGGCATGAATAAGCCGCTCTCAAAACGCGTTACTTAAACACGCCGTGACGGAGCGTTTAAGAAACGCAGTGTGCATGAACCCTAAAAGCCCATATCTCATTATAAAATAAAATATGTCAAAAATCTTAGAAAATAATGCACAACGAAATTTTATGTAGGTCTACCTAGTCTACCATGCTCAGTGTATGGTTCCGCAGCCGTTCATCCGAGAAAAAAAGTGCATTACAGATGAAAAAACACGATATGAAAAAGTGCACTAGCAAATAAGCGTATCTGCACGGCACTAACGTCCGTTTGCTGAGAAGCGCAGTTTTTTGGAAATAACTCCTAAACTGTAGGATGTCCGATCATGTTAAAAATATTTTTCATCGAAAATATTTTATCGAGCCAATTTTGTTATTTAACTATCAAACTAGGTAGCGGCTTACACAAGACACCTATAGGTACTCCAAATTTTATCAATATACATGTAGTAGTGTCGGAGTAAAATCCCTTTGACATACGGACAGACGGACATTACGAAGCCGTTTTTGCCATTTGGCTACGGAACCCTAAAAAGGCGTTGGCTGAAAGTTGACGGACCCTACACGTGTGACATATGAGTAGGTATACCTTATTGTGACGGATGAGGGTCATTTATGAACAAGACTTCATGAACGATACCCTCATCCGTCAACGAATATAAGAAAAGAGGTATGACGTCTGTTTGGAATTTATTGGGTTAACTATGAAAAGCGTTATAACGCGTCTGTACGAGTAGCAGTAAATTTCAGTTTGAAAGAACGTGAAATTATCAGTAGACTGTTAACCAAGGGATGAAAATGACGCATTTCACCCAAGATATTTCTGGCGCTCGAACGAAGTGAGAGCGTTGATTTAAACTGACACGATTTTCACTCATTATCACAACAAACCAAAAATAATCTCCAGTTTCTTCGGGACCATGCTAACGCGACGTCCAAAACGTTGAAGAATTATTCCTCCTCAATCGGTCCCTCAATGCTGAGGATCGTGACTCTGCCGACGTACATAGTTTAGCGAGTATTCCCCTCCATGCATTCAACATTCACTCTCATGTAACTGACATTTCGAAAGTGCTTGTAACTAGGCCTACTTGAATAAAAAATATCTTGACTTGACTTGACTTGACTTGACATGAAGCTCGATCGGTTGTCTGTTGAAAGGCTGCATTAACCGGCATGTCAAGGCACTCCGACACCTCGTTTACCCATCGTTTAGGGCTGTGGCCTCTGGGTCTCTTCCCTTCAACTGTGCCTGTCAGTGACAGATGAGAGGCGCTGTTTGTGTTCGAGGTCAAGTTCTTTCAGTATGGACGCGTTAGTTCGAAAAGCAGTCCAAGGTATCCTTAGCATCCGACGCCAGCAACACATCTCAAATGCGTCAATTTTTTGAAGAATTATTAACGAAAGGTAATTAAATAAAACCATATTTATACGAGATTAAGCCTCGTTTGTTGTGTTGTGATAAGAAGTGAGAGCGCCAATAGTTCGAGGGTGAAATGAGTAACTTCACAGGAGTTAAACACTACTTTTCATTTCGACTGTGAGGAAAGAAAAATAGTACACGCACATTTTATATAAAATAGATTTACCTACTGCAAAATAATTTTAACATCATCCTGTAGATAATAATAAACACGTCGGTTAATAAGCTGAGTTTCGATATATGAAAAGTTTCATGTAAATAATATGACGTTACTGAATTATCTTCATTTCAATGGCTAATTTTAACATTGAAATACTTTCCACCTTAGGGATGGAAAAGCAATTTTCCCACGCCTAATCTACCCATGAAAATTAAACTTTCGGGTACATCGGCCTGTGTACTTTGAATGTGGAATTAAATCCTCACCTGATCCTTAGTTGAATAACTTGTATTGGTGGCCAAAGGCTTCTCCTAAGGATTTTCATCTCTACCGAGTCTTACGCAACCCGATGAAATTCGTCAATCCAGTGTAGAGATACTGTCTATATTTTTATAAAGTTTGTAAAAATGTAATCTTGAAGATATTTTCAAAAATATAAATGAAACATCTGAAGGTAATATTTTCTTCTGTTTCCGCGATTATTACTCATTGAAATAAAACAATTACGGATTATATCGCGTATAGCTAACGTGTGTTCGTGTGTTAATGTGGACTGTCCACCCGTGACCGTGGAAAGCTGAAAAGCTTCCGAAACGTCGGGAACTAAAATGAGATAATATACGCGATATAATCCGTTAAATTGTTTTATTTCAACATCTAAAGGTTATTTAATCGATTTTTTTTAATTTGTATGTTTGTATTTGTCGTTGTGGCTCCATCGCACCAAAACGGCTAAACGGATTTCAATTATTTTTGGTAGCTATAAAAGATCGTTATAAAATACTTTTTACTCGACTACGCCGAAGCAAAGAGGGTTATGGCTTTTTCCTCCTTCGCGAACTTTACGAGTCTAGGGGTCAGATCATATGACCTGGGCGCACAGCACTATTCACACATTTGTGAATACGATATATAAAGACAGTGGTAGGGGAGACCGGGTAACATTGTTCCACGGGTCGGTTAAGATTGGGTAAGATTGTAACAGCAGCCGTAAAAAACTATAAAGCGATACACCGCTTTAGTAGCTATATGGGTGAAAATTAAAAAAAGTGTACATATAAGTGTCCAAACCTTCAGCTCAGTTTCGTTACATTTTAGTAGGAATATTTTTTTTCTATGAACGTAAAGAGACTGTGAAAGTGTCCAAAATTTTTTATGTAAATATATTCCTCTCAGTTTCGTTACGTTCATAGAAATAAAAGAATCATTCATACTAAAATGTTACGAAACTGAGATAGAGATTTTGGCAACTTTCTTGTATGACGTTCGATATATATGGAATGTAACGATTCTAAGTAAGATAAGCCCAAAACGTAAATATTTCGACCGTATACGTAAATTTTCACCCATATATGTTTTGTCCTAGATGTAGCTCTCACGATCTTTCGACATCAGTCGATGATCTTCTTCAATCGCTTAGCGTTCTGTTCTGGCCGTCATGTGACAACCAACCCATGAGACAACCTTACTCGGTCTACCCTAGGCAAACCGGATATGTTTTTTTACTTTTAGGCTCAGAGTGGAGGAGAAAAAGTCATAACCCCTCTTTTTTTCATTAGCATAGTCGGGTAAAAAGTATCCTATAACCATCTAGAGATACGCAGCTACCCGAGTACAAAAAAATGTTGAAATCCGTTTAGCCGATTTAGCGTGATGAAGCCACAACAACACATACAAACATTTCAGTTTTACAACTTTATAATAGTACATATGTAATTAAGAAATTTCGTCACTTGGGCAATCCTATTTCCGACTAATGCTCGTATATTACGAATGGGAAAGTTTGTGACATATCTGACATATCGGGTCCGAAATCAGATGATCCGACAGAGAACAAAAGTTTTCGATATAGCCCAAAGGATTAGCAGACTGAAGCGCAGACCAGACAAGCGATGGGGCAAACGTATATGACCGTCCTGCCGCGGTTTCCCGTAGAGGTTACAGTATGGGGTTCTTCAAGAGGGGAATTAATTGGTTTTTAAAGGGTCGGTAACAAACTAAGGTTACTCATTCACATCATGCAGACCATAGGCCTGTTTTCCACCTTAGTAGTATAAACAAAATCGTGTTCTGGCGTGGAGATCCCGCCTTGGCAAACGTAGTGTAGGGCGCTCTTCGTCTAGGTGGAGCGATGACACAAGAAAAGTGGCTGGGAGCGAAAAACTCAGGACCGACCTGACTGGTATGCCATGGGTGGAGGCCAATGTACAGCATGACTGATGATGATCATGATGTTGAAAGTTTGTCAAAAAGTTGATACTAACTGATTAATACGATAAAAATGCCCAAAAATGCTGGTACTCCATCTATATCCAAACTTATTAACTTCATAAATGTGAAAGTAACTCTCTGTCTTTTACTCCAAATGTGAAATGAGCTCTCTGCCGCGGTTTTCCCTGGAGGTTACCGTATGGGGTTCTTCAAGAGGCTGGCGACACACAGCGGTGGTGGCTGCTTAGTAGCAGGCAGGCCGTATGCTTGCTTGCCACTTTAGTAATATAAAAAAAAAAACTTTTTGCACTTTAACCTCTGAACCGATGTAAAGATAATTTTCAAATAATTTTCATAGAATTCATCCCAGTAGATTATAAGGTGGATGGAGCTTTGTATGGGGAATCAAACAATTATACAAATACTCTGTCTACTCTGTTCTTGGTAACGCATGCGAAACCGCAGCTAATGCTGGTACTAAATAATACAAATTTTCTTGAAAAGTCTTATCTCAAGAATTAACTACTATGTTTCCAAAGTTGTTATAATTTGGCTGAACAGTTGAACACCGGCTTTCACTGGCGCATTACTTATAAAACTTAGCTCTTCAGTTAGCAGCCAGCATCCAGGGTGTTGCTATATTCAAGTCCGATGTTTTACTTTGATATACTCTTAGAGAGATTAAGCGACAAGAGGACCAGTGAAATTAAAGTATGGAAGGAAAATAACATGTTGCACTGACTCTAAATTAATGGGTTGAGGGCAAGAAAATGACGAATGATGATACGCGTAGGGAATAAATTTCAGTTTCGCATTTACATTCTCGTACTTATTCGTCCTTAGCGACCTATGCTCGGAGTTTCCTTGCGCGATCAAATCAGGAATGAGGAGATCCGCAGACCAAGGTCATCGACATAGCTTAAAGCGTTGTGTAGACTTAAGTGGCAGTGGGCGGGTACATTGATCGTAGAACCGATATGGCCGCTGGGACAGAAAGGTTCTTGGTCTTGTTTCTCGTTTACCGACGTTGCGTGCACAGGTGCGTGTTGTGCCATAAGAGCTACCTTCAAACCAAATTTAAATTTTCTAGGATAACTGGAAACCTATACATTTTTAAATGACTACAATTGTTTGGAACCACTTTAGACTTCGAAGTCTTCAGTTTCGAGCTTCAAAGAACTTGTACTGACTTGAGTATTTAATATTAATTACCGCTTGATACTTTCATTTCACATTACTGACAAAATGGGTCTACTGATTGACACACTGTAGCCCATCTAGTCATCGGGAATAAAAGATAGGATGTGCTAGTGTATAAAATATAATACAAGTTGACTATATACAAAGAAAAAACATAAACTAAAAGGGATTCAGTCAGTACGCGGTGGAAGGTTGACGCTTTCACAGGGGAGGGCTGTGATAGGCATACAGTCTCATCTACACGTATGTAGATAGATGTGTAAAACAAGATAAAGTGCCTATCTATCCGATAAGGGATTTCCTCTCTTAACACGTAAAGCACGTAGACTAATAATATATATAGTTAAGTATTGTAAGATTATAGATAGAAATACAATAGAGATATAGAGAGATGAGGTTAGACGGGAGTCGGTATTATAGAGTGTTGTGATATTTACATAAACTATGTAAAGTAGTACCGAGTTTCCGTTCCACCTACCACCCCCACGCTGCGCATACTACATGGCGACCGTGATGTAAGTGACGAAGTGAAGATGAAGATTCTGGGATAAGACGACACGGGCAGCTCGTCCTGTTGCCTTCGGCGAGAAAATGGAGAAAAAGCAAGAATCGGAATCGGTAGAAGAGTCGGCGACGTGCATCCTCGGAAGCAGGGTGTCATGTCATGGAACAACAACACCGCGTCGTTGGCTTCGGCTGGGCGATGGAGCATCTGAAGCAGAGATGCCGCACAACAAGGAGTAGCTGTAGCATGCGATGCCGCGTATGGAGTATCTGAAGCAGGGAGCAGGAGATGCCGAATTTCATGGAGCGTCGGAAGCAGGCGATCCCGCATCTCACGGAGGTGAATCTATTTAAATATGTATAAGGTTTTTTTTTTTACAATTGATTGGTACTTTGTCTGTTGTTTTGTGTGCTAAATTATGTAGTGCTATGGCTAGTTAGTTTAATGAATCAACCCGTAGTTGATATTTTCGAACAAGTAGTGGTTTATTACGTAAAGAGTATTTAACAGTAGTTCCATGTAAAAATAGCATTAGTAAATATAATTTTGCGCACTCAAGCTATAATCGCAATGCGAGTCAGCAAGGTCAGGGACAGGTATACGTCGACAGTAAGCAAAAATTGAATAATTGCACTAAATCGAACGGACAGCGTAATGTTGATGGCACCGAGTCAGCAGTTGCAGTGCGTGACTCAGACAGAATTATTTTTCGTGTCCTACGAAGATGCTATACTTAGATACTTTGTTTTATAATAAGTAGTAACCAGTTAATCACGTAGGTGTAGCTTGTTTAGATAAAAAAAAAGACCGTTATTGTCTTAAAGGATTTTGTTGTGAATAAGCGAGTTTAATGTTAATTATGAATTATTGTGAGGAAGGTAATAGATAGATTATTGTTAAAATTAGGTTTAGGGGCATTACGTTCGATAGTTATTCATGGCAAATGTGAGGTAGTTAAATATGTTTTGACGGACTAATTAGGATAGGTTACTTTGATTTTCTTTTGATTCACAAGAATGGAAGTCAGTAGATAGTTAAATTTTGAGTTATTGAGATTTAGAATGGCGAAGAGAGTCGTGCTATTAGAAGCAATTATGCGAAATACGAGGGTTTTGTTTTTCACATGTAAGGTAGTAATAAGTTATGGGTTAAAATCTGATAGAGTAGAAAATCAAAATACAGAACGATGTTCTCTCCTGTATGCTAAGTATTACAGAATCCTAGTTTCATGGGAAAAGAGTTGAGCAAAACGAGGGAAAATTAATAGATTGTCTGAAACAGTATTTTAACAGTAGACAAACGCGAGGTAAAATGGATATAATGTGTGTCAAAATATCGTATTAGATATGTACGTACCAAAATATTACTACTAAAAGTAGGAAATAATGTATACTCAGAAAAATTTAATAAGGACATATTTTAAAAAAAAAAAGTCAATGTGCAATGGAACAGTTTTTTTATAAAGAAGATGTTGAATTTGGAAAATTTAAGTTTTAGCTTTGAGGAATGAGAAAGAGGTTACCGTTGGAATATACAGTTTGTAATGAAGTAGGAGATAATTCGATTTGGATGGTGCTTTAAGCGTGTTGATTGGGAAAGCAGAAGTAAAAGTAAGTTTTTCGACGAGCAGTTAGTTTGATCACCTAAGTGTTGTTGAAATTCTTATATACTGAAGTTTTTCTAAAATCTTGAGATGTACGGAATTTTGGATGACGAATGAATGGGTTAAAAAGAGAAGTTTCATGGAAATGACGACATACCTTTCATATTGGTCAGCGGTGACTCAAAGGGCGCCGTTGAACAGATAGGTATGGTTTAGCGAGGTACACCAGGGTACAAGACAGGCAGGGATATCCTTGAGGTCTGAACATGATTAATCGTGACGATCCTTGGACACAGGGTGAGTGTTAATAGAAGGACGTGTTAAAAGAACTGCCTGAATGAAAGTATAATGTTTGTGCGCGTACGTAATTAATAATATCTTGTACTCTGAACTGTTATTAAATATTATAAAAAGGTTGGCCGACCAATTATGAAAAGTGTTGTGTACCTAGCCAGTAAAGTGATGCCAAAGTTGCACACTAAACTCTACGATTTGCATAAATCAAGATTCTTTATGACGAAGGCACGCATAGACGTAGCGTTACGAGACTTGATTGTTTAAGCAAAATTTATAATAAAGTAGAGTAGGACGATTGAAAAAAAAATGAGCTCAATAATCAAATAAACAGTATGGACTAATAATCAAACAAGGATACGACGATACTTGCAAGTAAAAGACGAATAACTAGGACAAAATATAAAGAGTAACAAGGAGGATAGAGAAAAAAAAGTAGGTATTTACATAGTACCTAGTAGAATCAAATTAAATTGTGACAAACTTATAAAATAACTGCCAGATATTTTTTTAATAATGTAAATATTTTACGGGATATGTAATTAGAAAAATTAACAGTAAGTTTCTAGGTTAGAATGTTTTTAATTATAAAGGACTCACCTTCTGCACCACTGTACCAATTAAGCTAAGTAGGTACTTATAATAACAAGTTTAATTTAGAGAATTGTTTAATATTAAGTAGAATATTATCAATATTTAGTATCGAATTTTTCCTGATTAAATTAAAGGACCTAGATTTTTTTATAAACAATATATAGATTTTCTTGCTATAATTATAATTTTGCTAGTTAGGTTTTGTCATGTGATATTAAGATGTTTATGGGTTTTGTTTAACATGTGAATTAAAGATTATCTAGATCATAAGAAAATAAAATGTATTGCGAGGAGTGTTCTTTTCAGGGGAGGGAACCCCGTACCTTTTCAGGGGAGGTGTGATAGGCATACAGTCTCATCTACACGTATGTAGATAGATGTGTAAAACAAGATAAAGTGCCTATCTATCCGATAAGGGATTTCCTCTCTTAACACGTAAAGCACGTAGACTAATAATATATATAGTTAAGTATTGTAAGATTATAGATAGAAATACAATAGAGATATAGAGAGATGAGGTTAGACGGGAGTCGGTATTATAGAGTGTTGTGATATTTACATAAACTATGTAAAGTAGTACCGAGTTTCCGTTCCACCTACCACCCCCACGCTACGCATACTACAGGGCGTTTCAAATGAAAAACGGAGTGATGGTAACAACTTGTAGTTCATGTAAGTAGCTTGCATACAAATGGATGTTGAGAAATAAATACAAATATAAGGCTCAATTACTTTATTCCTAAAATAAATATTATATAATATTAGAATAGGGTTATAGGGACTGGACTCTGGAGGGTAACCGCTTGTGACGGTTTAATGTGGCTAGCACAGTTCGGGACAAAGGTCGAAGGCTCTTTTTACCCAGGTCCAGTCTCTATACCTATGCTAAAGTTTTCAACACAGTTTCTAAATAAGGTTAAACATTAAATATGTTGGACACCAATGATCTAGGCATTTAAATCTTAAATTTTAATACGTAAATTTTGTTCTAGGCCGAAGAAGTGCCTGACATAAAAATAAGGAAATTTGACCGACCGTAGGAAAATGCTGGGGAGAAGCCTGCGTGTAATGTATTCAGCAGCGAGTAGATTGGCTGTCAGACGGCTTCTCAACCAAGGGAGATGAAGAATTACCCGGCGCTCACATCCAGATTTAAATATTTTTTTTCTTAAACTTTCCAAATATATCTTTTCTTAAACCCTGGCTGAAAGAAGAAATAACACTTCATTAGACATCCAGAAGAAGCTGATTGCTACAAATATTATCACAAAGAAAGATATCTTACCACGAGCCTCCAAGGCAACGCTTGAAGCCACATCGTGCGTGTCAACCCAACCCGCGTAATTTACTGAAAGACCAGAAGGAGGTTAAAACCTGAAGAATATAGCGCAACTGAATCCAAATACACTGCTCAAACTGTTCAATAAATCTCACCAGAAATCTGTAATTCGGTTCTTATAAGACCCTCCGAAAGGGTCATGAATAAAAATAGAGGAGCGCCTGGACGGCGCCCTCATGGCTGGTCTCAAATCCGGAAAGAGTGAAGACTTCCACTTCCAATCGTTCACTTAGCACAAAAGGGTTATCACAAATTGACTACATAATTTCCAGAGAATTAAACACCACTTCGTGTGGTGGAAGACCTTAAGAAAACCCACGAAATTACTCTAACCGTCGTGATGGTAAGCAAATGACAATATACACTTTTGAATTCAGCAACACTCACTGTTTTTTTTAATTTTCCTAGATAATACCAAATATGAAAACCTCGAAATCATAAACAAATATCATAAAGTTAACTAGAAAATCACAAATTCCATGAAAATCTATTATTACGTGGTAACCCTAATTTAATAACTTCCATAGATTAGGAAATGAATCGACCGCAGATAATCCAAACGTTGAGACAGTACTATCAACTCAACAACAAAACGCAAAAACGGAATAAAACTTGAAATGTCACTACGTGACAGTGGCAATAACCGGAAATCACTGGCCTTAATAAGCAGGAAGATAGGACGGTTGTCGAGATTCAGTTTTCCTTCCATTTTTCTAATCCAGCTTTCCAAGAAGGCATTTCATGCAACGGCCGGCCGAGGTGCGACTGAAGTCTAGAGATAGGTTTTCGGGGAAAACTGCAGCGGAAAAGACAGGGCTGTAAAGATGCTCCACTTAATGGTTACGTCAAATCAACCCAAGCCTTATTTCTTCATGATCAATACCAGTAAAAACAAAATAAGACTTGGATTGAATTGAACAGAACACTACAGGAGGCAGCCGTTGTAGATATTTAATCTAACACAGTATTGCAAAATACAGTTTATACAGTTTCACAGTTTTGTAACAGCATATTAATTAGTAATATATTTTAAATCTCAGATTTTTTATCATTTGTGCAGCACAAGTTCAAGTCAAACGAGTCGGGACCTGTCTCCCGTAAACAAAACACAATCGTGGAACTCAAATTTTTCCGATGAAGTTTATTACTGGCCAGTATTGTGCCAAGAAGGTTTGCCGCGTTACAAGACAGACTAACAGACAGACAAACAGATGGATAATAAAGTGATCCTATAAGAGTTCCTTCTTTGAGGTGCGGAACCATAAAAGATAAGCTGAGCAAACTAGGTAAAACATTTTCACAGGTTTACTTCAAATCAATTTAAACTTACGAATTCTCGTTACAAAAGTTTTGTGTACGTAAGTCTTTAGGACGGCTATTCAATCATGCTTATATCTATTTTGCTGGTACTTTGAATGTGAGGTTTGCTGAAATTATATTAAGGACCAATTTAGAAAGTGATGAAAGGGAAGTAAACTCTTTTTCTTTGCAAGTGTATGCCAAATAAGTTTGTCGTTCTTAGTTACTTATTGTGTTTCGAATATTGAGCAGAAAACTAATTAATCTCTAGGGTAAAAACAGAACACTTTTTCGTTTCCGAATTGTCTCCGTTGGCAATTTCACAAACCCAGAAAACCCGCAATTTAATATAATTCGCTCTGTCGAGCTTTATTTTTATTTAGAAATTTTGAAACTGTTTTAATTCGATGAGGCTTGAATAATGGTATTTTTTTTAAGTTTTTTCAAATATGAATGATGACTCAAATAAAAATAAAATTTTGATGAAAAATGGTTGTTTCTAAATAGAAATCCTAAAAAATAATTGTGAGTTCAATGCCTTACGTAAGCTAAAGTTTTATGAGTCTTTAAAGTTAGATGGAAAAGTCCAGTTTAGAAGTACGAAAATATTAATAAGTAATAATTTTTCTAGAATATTTTAACAACATTATAATAGTATAGACTAGCGGCCGCCCGCGACTTCGTCCGCGTAGATTTTAGGTAAAAACAGAGATATGAATGAGGAAAACTTTTTTCTGTCAGTTGTCCGATGCTGTTAATGTTTGAAAAAAAAAAATACTATGAGAAGAAGAAGATATTCAGCAAGCAACGGATTTAAGAAAATGGGGATATTGAACATTATTCTATAAGAAGGCAACACTGGCATTTTTGATTTCAACGCATGCTGACTATGAAAAGAAGAGACCGGCGAAGTTCCCGACACTAGCCAAAATTAAATGTCCAAGAAGGTACCTCGGCGTTTCAAAAGGATTATATTTTAATGCATAGCAAAAAATGGTTGTCTGTAAAGTTGGTTTACGAACGATAATTATACGTGTTGACGTCACAAGAAAATCGGCGCCATAATTTTACTACGACACCTATTTTTTGCCTCTCCCTTCCTCTCTCTCTTTCCCTATCTTTATTTATCTTTCTATCCCCCCCTTCCACCATCTCTCCCTCTATTTCTCCTCGCTCTCTCTCTCTTTTCTTCTCTTCCTCTCTCTCTCTCGTTGTTTCCCTCTGTTTCTCTCTCTACCTCCCTCTCCCTCTCCCTGCCTCCCTCCCTCCCTTCCTCTCTCTCCCTCTTCCCTCTCTTTCTCTTTCTATTTTTCTCTGCCTCCATCCCTACCTCCCTCTCTCCATCTTGTGGTGTATTTTCCTACACCAGACACTAACACAGACAGTACAACACATTAAAATATATATTAGTAGCTTCTGCCTGCGACTTCGTCCGCCTTTAATTCGTTTATCGCGGAAAAGGGTATTTTTCCGGGATAAAAAGTAGCCTATGTCCTTCCCCGGGACTCAAACTATCTCCATACCAAATTTCATCCAAATTGGTTCAGCAGTTAAAGCGTGAAGTGGTAACAGATAGATAGACAGACAGACACACTTTCACATTTATAATATTAAGTATGGATAGGTTAATACCGAAATGGATACAAGACTTCGCATGAATAAGTTCAAAAGTAGAAGAGGGAAGTACAAATTACTTATTAGAGAAAAACAAGTATCATGTCAGAGACTTCGTATCGCAAAGTACAAGCTATCTGTACATAATAAAAAAAAAATGTTTGCATGCTAGAACTATCAATAGCAGAATAAACCCCTCACAGTCTTTAACCGCGTTACAGGATGAATTTGCAAAATTGCTGAAATTAGTTTTCTTAGTTAAATGAAGAGTATATACGTGAAATATTATAACAGTTACTCAAATAATTACAGATTTTTCATACAATCTTTCAACCCTAATTTAACCCCGTTACGAGATGAATTTCCAATAAATCCTTTCTCATTCCTTGCCTACGATATAAATAATGTCTACTGAGAAAATTTCAAGTCTCAAAGTTCAGTAGTTTCGGCTGCGCGTTGATATGTCAGTCAGGAGTTTTCCTTTTATATGTATAGATAATGATGATAATGAGCCCAGAAATTTGCGAGTAAGTATTCATCATCATCATCATCATTTCAGCTATAGGACCTCCACTGCTGGACACAGGCCTCCTCGATAGATTTCCGTATGGGCCGGATAGAGGCGACCCGTATTCAGCGAGTCCCCGCAACCCTAACCAGGTCGTCCAACCACCTTTATTCCTCCAGCCTTCCCATACTGCGCTTGCCGGTACGTGGTCTCCACTCGAGAACCTTTCTATCTCAACGGGCATCGGTTCTTCGAGCTATGTGCCCTACCCATTGCCACTTTAGTTTACTTACCCTGTTTGCTGTGTCGGTGACTTTGATTCGTCTACGAATCTTATCATTTCTGATTCGATCTCGTAGAAACATCCCAATAAAAACCTTTTCCATAGCTCACTAAGTGATTATTACACTATACTTTAGTTATGTTAGTCTTGACAATAACTCAATTATAGTAGAAGTATAATGAAGCGGTTGTTACCTTTGTTGGAGATCTGAGAGCCTTCATTGTGACGGATAAGTCCGAAGAGAAATACCAAGCCTCAATTGTTGTGTATATTTCTTTTATTCATAATAATTTACCCATTCAAGCATTCTTCTCAACCCCATAACGTTAACAAATAAGTAGTCAAGAATTTCATTTTTGTAACAAGCTTTTTACAGACTGTACTTTTCTTAGAACATTCGTCAACTCATCAAAACGACTCTTAATAACCCAAACATGGTAGGATTGCGTTATTTTATTACAAAGTTCATATGGCAACCTTTCTAATGAAAATATGTATAGACTCGTACCTATTCAAGTAAAACTTTCTCTTAATTTTGATTTCCCTAGATATTACCCGTTACAAAATCCACAAACTGTACACAAACAGGTAGGAGAGAGTGGGGTTAAAAGTGCCGGGAGTAAGTTGTTCCGATGATAATAGGAAAGCAATTTAAAAACGGAGCTATTCGTATGATGTTTGTCGCGAAACGTTAGGACACTATGCCGTTGCAGGAGCCGTTTTAGATGCTTCCGTTATGGACATTATGGTAGAATAGTAGTTATGGAAAAAAACTAAATGGACGGAACAACAAAAAACTCATCCATTTCCAGATAACCTAGTAAGTTGAATTTTAGCATTTGGCTGCAATATTGTGTGAAAAAACATACATAAAAATAACTAATAAATATTGCTCTGAAAATTAAAAGACTTGACCCAAAAGTTCATAGAAAGATATTTTTACTAAAATATCTTAATATTGTTATCGACTACCTACCTAGAAAAAATATTATGTATCCCACCGAAACTTTGTCTTTTGTATTTGAAACATAAATGTGTTTCTCATATATATCGAACAGACTCATATTGTAATATACTTAATAGAAAACTGCCAAGTTAGAATTCAAAGTTTAACTGTTAAAAATCTAGTACCAGAATCGGCGCGTTTTGAAATATCAATACTTACTTTTGGTGAAACATGAGATCTTGACTTATTTTTCACGTTGATGTTTTGGTGGGATTATTTTTGCCGGCACCCTTATCGCATCCATGCCTTATCCGAAATCTTTCTGCAATAAAAAAGGTATCAGAATAGCGTAAGTATCCAATACATCTTTGAGGGAATTCTGCGCTGAATTTATCACTTTGTTCTGTCAATATATATTATTGATGAAAGCCTTCCTACGTCTATCGTCCCTTAGCCTACCCTTATCCTTTTCCTTGATTAAATTTATCTTCTACGCATCAATAAGGATTGCTAAAATGATACCATGATTGTCAACACACCTAATCATTGAAAATAGAGATGTTAAAACAAGCTTATTTAGATGGTGGAAAGTTTTCGGAGAGTCAGCCCCTAAAAAATTAAAATGGGAATGAAAATCAGTAGAAAACGCACGGAGTGTGAGAAAAGAGAGATAAAGAGAGACAGAGACGCCCTCTGCCAGATCAAGTGGGTGTAGGATGTTATGTCAAGTTCATAAACGTAAATTGTTTTAATAGTCCCCGGCAAGCTCGGCCGAATGTTACCTACCCATACAAACGGAGTTTCGTTCTCATTTTAAAACTACGTGTTGGATTGTAACACAACGTTGCATATACAATAACATTAAGCATATCTAGGCCTGTAATTACCTTATATGGCTCCAGTTTATAAAACACACCAAATACAGCAAAAACAAGTTTTGTATAAAAAAATCAATTTCACTGTATTTTTTTTATATGGTATCTGAAGCAACATAAACTAATTACAGGCCTGCACATAACTTAATTTATTCTAAGTATAATGTTTCAGAGCAAACTAGCAAGTCGTTTTAAAATGAGAGCGTAACTACGTTTGTATGAAGAACCGGGCTTACCGCGGAGTCTTAAGCAATTAAAACACAAAATGATGCCCCTCCGGTCCGATTTGTGTTGTTACGCTAACGGTACACGCGAAGTGGTAGTGAGTATACGACGTCTGTATACAAAAAAATGACAAATGTAAATGTCTTCCATAAATGTTGATATTATATTATATTTTTCCTTTAATTGTTTAGTTTTTTACATTCCAAAGCATGGCGTTGTTTTATTGTGTTAACATCTTGTTGTTGTTTTTTTGGATAATGATATAATTATATAACAGTAAAACTTAACCTAAAAATGTAATTAAACTAAAACAAAATGTAAGAAAATCGTTATGTACGGTCAGGAAATTTAAAGGTTTGTCACTTTTCGACTGTATGTAATGGTATTAAGGTTCAAAAGTGACATACCTTTAAATTCCCTGACTGTACATATTTAGTTTTAATAACAGTGTATTATAGTAAAATATATATATATATTAAAGAAGGACAAATGTTTTGCCGTAGACATCAGGTGATTGTGACGTCACTTCCCAAAACGGGAAGTGGCGCCATTTTTTATGTTAACAAAGAGGTAGCTTGTCAGTCTACGGGCATTCTTGATTGTGCTATCGTGCTGTGAACATCTATTGTTAAAAGTTAAAGGTTGAGCTGTGGTGTTATTAGTTTTTAATAAGTTTAAATCACTGTATACATTTATAATTGTTAATATTAAATAAACTTCATGTTAATATACTCGTGGTTATGATTTTCGATCGCCTGATTTACTTATATCAGAAGTGGGCATAAGTATATTGAAATTCCGACATGACGGGCGATAGTGAGGAACGCGAATCAAGGCGAAAGACTCGTTATCACGAACCACCACGTCATCGTCGAAATGAACGGTCATCTGAAGATAGAATGACAAACGAAAATGGAAAACGGAAGTCTCGGTCAAGGGATCGACGATCTCGTCGCGAGCATTCAATACGCAGTACATCCAGGCAAAGTTTGCACCACCGCAAACGGCGGCGTAGTAGCAGCAGGAAATCTACTGATACTGCGAGGAGCAATCGCGGTGAGAGGAGGAAGTCGCGCTTCAAACAGCGGAAGCCGCGTTCTAAGAGGTCGCGGCACCACCGCGAGCGTTCATCGGGGCACAGGTCGTCACGTGCCTCCGGTTCGATTAATCAGACAGACCCACCGGGATTAAGAGAAACCGAACAGTCGAGTAATTTTTGTTTTACAATACACTTTAAATTGATTTAAATTATACGATTTTTGTATATACAATTATACATCATAACAAAGTATTAATACGCGATTGACTACCGTTTTGTTTTTGGTTGTAATTGATACCATCTTATTTATTTATTTTATAATTATGTGCTTATAAGTGACATTAAAATTTTAGTAAACATATTGATTTAAAGTCGAGCATACATACAACGATTCGATAACATAAAATAATTAGAAGCCTCAAAAGAATAAGTTCAGTTAATTGTCATTGTTTGCTGTTGTTGTTTATCAGGGTGATTTCACTGGAATCGTTTTAGTAATTATTTACCGACAATTAGTTGCAAACACATAGGTCCAGCTGGTTAATCCACAAATATCAATTTTATTGTATAGTCATGCCTAGGACGTAAGATCTGTTATAATACAAACAAAATACGAAGCATGACGTCAAAGCACTTTTTTTTGTTACATATGACATATATGCCAATAAATACAATTTTAATATGTTGTAGCGTTATATGGCTCATTCTCATTTCATTAACAACATTTAGTTTTTCAAATAAATTACCAAATTATTTAAAAAAAAATTAAAGCGGGTTCAACTACATTATATGTTTTAAAAATCGACAGTCGACTAGTTTAAATAACCTACATAAATATAGGTACCCTCACTTATATATTTTTTTGTTTGTTGTGTGATTTATAGTAGTAATGGTTTTGAGACTCCTTTAAATGCCAATTTCAGCAACATTCAACTGGAGCACAAAGATCGGAAGTACGGGAGGATGAGATTCAAGTGGAGATCGCAGCAGCAGTTGGGGCGGCGTCGGCCCCGCAACGTGGTCATGTGGGGGTGGAGCAGCCGAGGTTCAAGTTCAAGGTTTAATCCATCGTTATAGTTCCAAAAAACACTATCAATTTAGATTAATTTTCTTAACTCATAAATTTACAGTGCCGTAAAACTATAATTTAAATCAAACATGAAATGAAGAGAAAGTATGCAACTCGTTTATATTTCATAATAACTGTATTAAACAAAAATATAAATATTAGATTGAGCGTACAAAAGTGGGACAAAGAAAACATTACAATGTACACAATTTATTCTACTGTCAGAGCGTTTATTTCAGAAAATATTTCCTTAATTAATTTTTTTGGTGTTTTAGAAGACCTGTTGAGTCGACATATGTGCAACACATTAATATGTGCTGATTTTTTTTTTCACTTTCGGTTACATGTATGGGGTGCCCCCCCTAAAAATATTTTTTTTTGTTATTTAACTATCAAATTCAGTAGCGGCTTATACAAGACACCTATGCTCCAAATTTCATTAATATACATTTTATGGTTTTTGAGTAAAATGCTTGTGACATACGGACGGACGGACGGACATGACAAAACTAAAAGGGTTCCGTTGTTGCCATTTTGGCTACGGAACCCTAAAATGCATGGCCCAAGACAAAAATCGAATTATTAACTTTTACCGGGACTCGGTTTTTATAAGATGGCATATCAAACGTACGTAAGTTAATTATCTATTTTATCATATTTTGCTTTTTTCCTAAATTATATTTATGCTTTTGTAAGTTTTGATATGTTTTCTTGGAGAAATACGAATTGAGTTTAATACTTCAAAATATACATTCAGGATAGGCTAAGTACAAAATTTTGTAATAGATAAGAGTTATTTAGAAAAAAATACTGACTGTTGAGTTTGTTTCGACATTCTTCTCAAGAGTGGTCTCCTATTGGGAAATAAAAGTGCCCTTGCAGCCTACTGACAAAATAAAGATCATTATTTCATTTTCTATTAAAGACACCGGATCGTTTTGTGCCATTGAAAATAAAATATTTTCTGAATTTCACAAACACAAACAAACAATACGTCAATGAAATATTTACATACGAAACGTAGAAACATTGTTTTTAGAAGTTACCAATCTACCCTCGACCCGGATTTCACTCCACGCTTATCATTCGAAACCGCTTATCATAACAGAGATTATGTACGCCGTGAAATGTAACATTCAAATTATTATCATGCAGCGCATATGAAGTTCAAGGCTTTATTTTTATCCCGCTTGAATTTTATAGGGAATTTCCTATTCGATGTTATGCCTGTAAAATTAATTTGAAGAAGGCTAAAGAAATACTTATTCTACATACTTACCTAATAATTATGAGCCACAGAGCATGGAGTAACAACTACCAGAATAATAAAAAAATACATACCTATTGGGGTATAACAGTACATTGCTGCAGACGCCGGGAAAGAAGGGCTTGCCGGGTGAGTAGGAATAGTGATTCGAAGCCGGCAAGCACTTTTCACGGCCAAAGGCATGTATAGTGCTTTTCTCAAATAAATACGCAATGAAATAAAAAAGACACCACTCATAAAACTACACGACAGGAGTTATTTTTTTAATTTTCCCTCCAATCCCTCAATAATGATTTATTAAGGGAGTCGTCCATATTTCGCGTGTATAGTGTTCGAGTAGTCCCTATTAGGGCCGTTATACACAACCTGATAATAACAATCTTACTTTCTTTGATAAATAAAGTAAATGCAGAGGATTTTAAATATTGTCTATGGTCTCTGGTGACAATATTTGAAATTTATTATTAATGTCAGAACGCGGATGTTTTTGGTGCGATAACCATGCAGCCACTAGAAAAATATATAAAAACAAATCTTATTCAGCTGTTTAGCCTGTTCATGAATACAGACGCCATGTTTACATTAATATAAAATAAAAACTTCCCGGCCTAGACCTTCAAATTTCTGGGAGGAATATCGAGATGCTTTAGGTATCTTCTGTGATTTATCTAAGGCCTTCGATTGCTTTCATCATGAGACACTGATCAGAAAGCTACACCACTACGGAGTTTAAAATTAATTAGAGTCTTATTTAAATGGTAGAATACAAAGGATTGACGTGAATGGAAAGCGATCACCGGGGTCATTAGTCTCTATGGGTGTGCCGCAGGGATCAATATTGGGACCTTCCCTGTTCTTGATCTATATAAACGACTTGCCACACCTCGTAAAGACCCACCATGAGATAGTTTTGTTTGCAGATGATACGTCTCTAATTTTCAAAGTCGTACGAAATCAACGATCCTACAATGACGTAAACAATGCTATCTGTGAAGTAGTAAATTGGTTTAGTGTAAATAATTTATTGTTGAGTGAGAAAAAGACTAAATGTGTTAAGTTTGTCACGAGTAACGTAAAACACGAGTAAGCAAGCGTTATGGTTAAAGGTTTGGAACTGGAACTAGTTAATAGTACAGTCTTTCTCGGTATATATTATTAGACATAATAACGGCTCGATTAGTGTATTTCAGTTATTTCCACAGTATTATGTCGTATGGCATCTTACTATAGGGCAGTGCTTCCGACATTAATACTATATTTGTTCTGCAGAAGCGGGCTGTTCTTGCGATATATAAAATGAACTATAGAGAGTCGCTTAGAGATAAGTTTAAGGAGATTAATATAATGACAGTGCATTGTCAAAACATTTATGAGAATATTATGTATGTACATAAAAATATTACCCACTTTAAGAAGAACTGTGATATACATAATATTAATACTAGAAATAAGCATAAGCTCGCAGTGCCTGCTACTAGGCTCCATAAAATAAGGAGATCATTCAAGGGTAACCGTGTGAGATTTTATAATAAACTTCCTAGCAGCATAACTGAGTTGTCTATTGGTAAATTCAAAAATATTGTGAAACGAAAATTATTTTCTAAAGCTTATTATAGCACACAAGACTACATGAATGATGAAGCCGCGTGGGATTAATGTATATTATAGCGTCATGTAGGTATATGAATAATTATTTTAACGAATACCTAAGGTATTATTATTATTTTAACAATTAAACATAAGAAATGACAATAGTCAGACATGGCACATTTAATGGCCCAATTTGTAGTCACTGCATATCTGAACGCAGCATGTAACATAGGCACATAGGTTTCTTGCATTTGCAACACGAGTACTTCGTACGTCTTTTTAGGCGGCTTGGACAGATCGCACAGGTTTTGCGAACCCCTGGTTCCGTATTTATAGCGATTTCGGTTGGACGCTCGGGCATATCAGCGGGTCCAATGCCACGCTCTATAGTAAGTCGTAACTCACGGGGCAGTCTGTCATTATAAACCCGTAATTTCATTACGGGTAGGACTAATTTTCGTCCAAGTGAGAGAAGGAACTGACCGCGGGTTGTCCTATTTTGATTTGAGCATTTATTATGCAAAATGTATTAACGGCGGTCATATCTAGCAATCTATAAAATAACACCATAGGCCAACGTCGTGTCCTTCGAGAGCATGAATAGATACAGCATTTTTTGTCCACTTTATCAACACCTCCTTTGGTCTTATTGTAGTCAATAATCATGACTGGTTTGCCGGTTTCTACATCAATGTTGTTGTGGTGCATAGACGATACCAATATCACAGCTTTTCTAGGCTTAGTTACATAAGACGCAATGGTATGATCAGCAGTAAACCCAAACAATGACGAGCCAACAGTCCTATCTTTATGAGCCTGAAACTCTGGAGGGGTTTCCCTTTTGTTTTTCTTTATAGTAAATATGTTAGGCCGCGATCCTTCAAAGCATTTAATAGCTCTATCGAGGTAAACCAATCGTCTGCAGTAATATTGCGGTTACTATTTTCAATGCCTTTACATAGTCGTATTGCAGATTGTGAAGGAATCCCAAGCTTTTTCTCAGCATCATTTAGGCCTTTATTGTCAGATCCCTTACCATGGTAAATATATACATTATACACATAAAAAGTATCGCAATCGACAAGCAAAAGTACTTTCAGTCCGTATTTGGTTGGCTTGTTTGGCATATTCATTCTGAACTTGCATCGGCCCCTAAACCCCACAAGCATCTCATCGATACAAACATGAGTACCCAGAGTAAAGTTTTGTTTGCAGTTTTTGATGAATTCATCGAATAACTCTGAAATGGCAGCGAGTGAATCAGTTTTTAACCTTTTGTTTCTTGTAGAAGAATCATCGAAACGCAAACAATTCAATAAAACCAAGAATCTGTTTTTAGACATGACACAACGGAAAATTTCGCGCCCAGTGCCATCTGTCGCAAATATAAACTCTGCGTTCTCGTAGTTTGATCGAAATACAGATGAATAGAACAGTAATCCAATGAAAGCTTTTAGTTCTATGTTGCTCGTAGGTACAAGTTCAGACCTATCTGAATCTTTGAATTTAGCTCTATATTCTATCAGCTTCCCATTAGTATGTTCAACTATCCTGTCAAGCATATCATCAGTAAAAAACAGTTTCCATGCGTCTCCAAAAGAAGTCAATTCAGGAGGACGTACCTGTCTGTCTGTACTGACAATATTATGTAAACGTACTCTTGTTGTTCGAGATGGTTCCGCCGATGACCACTTATGACGATTTTTCCCATAAAAGTACCGCAACCGCTCTACCGTTGAACTTTCCTGACTCTGAACGACTCTGCTCTGTGTTCTCTCAGCTTCAGAATCACTTTCGGCCTCTTCAATATCGGAGTGTGAGCTGCAAAGTAAAAACCGTATAATATGATTTTTGAAAATAGTTTATTACACAAAAAACCTAATAAAAAACAATACATACCTGCTAGTTTGTTGAAGAACCCTCTCTGTTTGACCATTCACAGTTCCCAACGTATCACGATCATGACTTTGACTCTGCTCGACTCTGCTCTGTGTTCTCTCAGCATCAGAATCACTTTCAGCCACTTCAATATCGGAGTGTGAGCTGCAAAATAAAAACCGTATAATATGTTTTTTGAAACTAGTTTATTATACAAAAACCTTTAAAAAATTAATACATACCTGCTAGCTTGTTGAAAAACCCGCTCTGTTTGAGCATTCACAGTTTCCAACGCGTCATGATCTTCCTCGTTATTCGTATCGCAATCACTTTGTATTAAAAAATCTGGATCGCCTTCATCATCATCAAAGATACTGCAGTCATCATCACTCTCGGCGACTAAGTGTTCATATATGTCTTGATCTTTTAACGGCCTTACTCGTTTTGGATACCTGGGTGGTGCTGGAGCCGCTTTTCGTTTCCTAGAAACGCATTGCTTTCTTTTAGGCATTCTGCAAATAAAAATATACCTTTAAAACCGACGTGACGTCTATAGGACACTATGAGTTTGTACACTAAAACACCGAGGTGACGATTAACAGACGTGCATATTTTTTGTATATTAACACCGTACTTACGTCTCACAGACGGCGATTGCTCCGCTACGGTCACGTGCGCACCGGCTGGGCTCGCGGCCTTGACTGCCGGCGAGCAGACGCGGAACGGGGAAGGTAAATAATAATTTCAAAATAAAAGCAATGACGTCTGTGAGACGTATAGGTCGTCAAGGTAAATCGGAGTTTTATGCAGGTATTATAATTCGCTAAAAATAAAATATCAAAATGTAAAAAAATCGAGTTCGGAAGAAAAATACTACAAATGTATGCGACTGATAAAATAACATACTGGTAAAATCAGCGAAAACAATTACCGCGAACATTAAAAAACGCTTTATGAGAAATCGCTACATGAAGAAAGACGAATAATTAAATTTCCGATCATGAAAGGACGCGATATGAAAATTCGCTACTATGAAAAAATGATTTTGTGAAAATTATCGAACAAACCGCTCCGAGCGCCAACGCGCGTCGGTGTGTACCGCGCCGCCGATGCGATATATATAACTTATATATATTTAAATAAAGTTATAGTGGAAATAGAATTTTTATTATATGAACAACCAAAGTTTTTTATTTCATTGCATGTTTGAGAAAATCACTATGTGAGCCTTGGCACGAAAAGACTTGTTCTTTTTTTGAAATTCATTATAGTTCCGTGCGGAGTTATATAATATAGGTATTATAGTTCAGTAACATATATCATATAAACCATAGAGTATAGAGTGATGGTTCGATCTAAAAAGTCTGCCTATTTAGTATGATTTGCGAAATTCTTATTCACGAGTACAAATAGATGTATTTGTCGCAAAATGGCTCTGGATATCAGGCATATCAGGTGTCTACAGGCGGGCATCGCGATATCGGTCTCTCGGGAATGAAACAAGTCCAATCCTTATTTACACTATTTAATCACTTATTACTGTCACTAAGTCAATACACAATGTCAATATCATTAATCATCACTTATTTACTATCCAGTATAACCTATCTCAATAATAATCGAAAGGACGTCACGGGATGTGCGTCTACGCGGGACCAGGCCCTCTACTATATCGACTGTACGTGGTTCCCATGACCTCACCCCCGCGTCACCGTGGCACTTGACACAATGCTGTAGCTATTCATCTCCGTCATATTCATTATCATCTAATATTTACACAGCATAACAGTTTTCACCAGAGCTGGAAAATTCATTGTTACAGATAATTCAGATTTACACATTAACTATTACATTTACACATAACTTCCGAATGGCTTATTACAAAATATAATATGGTATATTTCAGAGAGTTTCAACCACCGTCATTAGAATCACCGCATTAGTGGTGCCATCTATTGCAGATTCAAATGGCATTTTGAGATATGGACCCGAGAATTGATAAGACAGGAGGTATAGTATACGCTGAATCTGTAATAGAAGGCACCATTAATGCGGTGACATTATTGTGTGCGGTTGAAACGCTCTGAAATTGACCCATTACGAAATGAGAGGAACGAGTTTTCTCAACAAAGTTACGGGCCTTTTATGCTATTGTAAAATCAAACAATGGCTGAAATCATTAGCTTTGGGACAACATAACGGATTTCTTGAAATGACCGTAAATGTCTGGAAATCGTTTCGCTTATGATCATGGACACGAACACTATTTGCGATATTAGATGCCATGGCTTATGTTCAAACAAAGAAGACACTTCGACACAGTAACTTGGCTATAATAGTGCTAGCAGTACACACCGAAATACAGTGAAAAGCTGCAAATAGTATAAAACCATGAAAATTGGAACGATTCATTTTGAGGCCATGTGAATCAATTTGACCCGTAGCACCGAGAAAAAAAACAAAAAACCGGCCAAGAGCATGTCTGCACGGCGATTAAGTCCTTTAGCTGAGAAGCGCAGTTTTTTGGCAATAACTCAAAAACGGTATCATTGTGCATGTTGAAATAAAAATGTAGTTGAAAGTATCTTTGTAATTTTTTTCATATTATTTTAACGTACCGTTTAGAAAATAAGATGGGGGGACACAATTTATGCAACTTTTGGAGCGTTTATTTCCGAAAATATTCACTACATTAATTTTTTTTTAGAAACCGCAAAGTCTTTTTAAAAGAGCTGTCGAAATATGTGCCACACGAACGTGTCTAGTGAAGTCATAAAACGAGTTGACATTGCGAGTTCGTTTTGTCAGCTCACTGGCGTTTATCAGGAATTTAATCAAATCAATAAACAAATCTGGTGAAATGAAATAAAAAGTTGCCTCTTTTGGCTGATTTCTTCATTTCACTAAACTGTTTGTTTGTACATAAAAACAATAAAACAAAGAAAGTAAAGCATTACATTTGTACCTAGGCGAACTTATTCTATTAAGGGATCTCTTCCAGTTAACCTTAGAACAAATGAAAGAGAAGAATAAACATTAACGCTGAAAGACAAACAATCAAGTTATTATGCACAATGACATTAAAACTATTAAAAGCTAAAGTAGCATATACATACACATAAACCCTAAGTAATAAATAGGGTACACTGCCTTTTCGGCGAAAAATGTTTCGCCAAATTTCACTTCCCAACCAACTTTTCGCAGAAGTTTAATTTAGCAAACCAACTGTTGGCATAACTTTACTAAGCTCTTTTCTTATTTGGCAACTTTTTTAAATCGCCAAATTTTACTACAACAAACTTTTATATGGCAAATTATTATGAAACAAATGATTTACTTAGGCAAATAACAAATCGTCAAATGCTTTTGGGCAAAAAGAAACTTTGCAGAATTATTTCATGCTAACTACTGCTTGTGTTTACCATTACACTACCAACCTTTAGATAACCTATTTAGATAGTTCAAAACGAAACGAAAAAAAAACAGTACCAATAATGTTTATTCAAAGAAACAAGTTTTTCGTTATCACATTGTCGCAAATAGATATACAGGTTCTATATTTTCAAGTTAGTTGCAATACACATCGACTTGACTTACGATTCCTAACATTAGCTATTTCACCTTAAGTCAGGTCCGACATGGCTTAGATTACGTACGACGACGAGCGAAGCGAGGAGGAGTGTTAGGTTGAACTTCGACCCTAACGAGCGAGCGAAGCGAGCGAGCCGCGCGGGTCTATATCGAGTGAAAAAAATCCTGACATTACCTATTTCACCTTAAGGCAGGTCCGACATGGCTTAGGTTAGGTACGACGACGAGCGAAGTGAGGACGAGTGTTAGCTTGAACTGTGACCCTAAGGAGCGAGCGAAGCGAGCGAGCCGCCCAGGTCTATATCAAGTAAAAAAAAAACCTAACATTACCTTCATTCACTCATAGTGTACTTTTAAACAACAAATTATTGATTGCACGCATTAACTATCAACGATAGCACGAGAATGACAGCCATATTGAGCAACGGAGTACCTGAACAAAAGTAATATCCTCATAATTTAGCTATACGGTGCATCAGCCTGCCCACATAATGAAATACAATCATACTGTAATTTGTTCCCTGCATCCTAACGAACTAGGTTAGATTTTATAATGCCATTCAATGTGCTGCTAAAAGTATGATATGCCAATCAATACATTTGACGAATACATAAATGACATCTTAAACAAATCTCAAGTAGTAATTTGCCTAATAATAATTTATCAAATCATTAATTGGGTAATGATATCAGTGCGAAACGTTGAGTTGGGAAATGAAACTTCGTCCAAATAAAAATATAGGATAGAAAGTTTGGGAGTTAAAAATTTGCTAAATAATTTTCGCTGAAACATTAGTAAACCAATAAATAGGCATATACCTATATCATCTAAATAAATAAATATACGTGTGTAAATATATATTTATATTTATTCACTTCAAAAATATACACAAACGGATAAATATGTAACAATACGCATTCAATCTTATACGCATTAAAAGAATTAAATGACAAGGTCAGGTGTCTAAAAGCCATAACTTTTTAAAGTTTTCTTTAAATGATGCAACGGTTTGTGACTGCTTAACGGATACCGGCAACGGGTTCCGTAATTTAACTGAGTGGACTGTGAAAGATCTCCTATATGTACGCGACTTATTGGGCGGAAAGGCGAGAGAAGATTGGCACTTGAGCGCAGCCGGTGACCACTGCCAGGCGTTGATATAGGTAAATCTTTCGGAGAGGTAGTAGGGGGACTTGGGATTGAATAATACATTGTGCAGCAATGACAGCACATGCACATCCCAATTTATGTAACCGAATCAGGGATTTGATCAAATTACTGTTTTTTCTAGGCTAATGATAAAATTGTTTCGCCATTTTAACATCCTGCGTGATTTGTATTTAACCCTTAGAGATTTGTTCAAATCTCTGTTTTACCTATTACCCTTCGACAAATATACATCTTGTAGTTTTTGAGTAAAATGCCTATGACATAAGGACGGACGGACGGACATGACGGGTTAAAGCCACCTTTGGCTTATCATTTAACTTTAAAACGAAAGCCTTTGCTGTTTTGTAACCTGGGTTGTATTTTAAACTGCATGAGTAAGGCAAAAGTTCTTGATGTTCATCGTTTACTTCTGTCAGAGTTGAAAATTACTTCAAGAAAGCTATTTATAAAATGAAACGTTTCATTAATTGGTTGATGCAAATATACGAGTAAAATGTTTCATTCTATACAGGGTGTTCGCGAGGAATCTGAACGGTTTTAAACACGCATTCCAGAGGTCATTAGGAGTACAAAATATTATATGACGACCGGTTTAGCACAGCGAGAGTAAAGCTGCCTGCGAAGCTGAAGTTCCGGGGTTCGAATCCCAGTAAAGGTAATTATTTCTGTGATGAGCATACATTTTCTTGAGTCTTAAATTCACAAAACGGAAAGTCGAAAATGCCCTGTGGTGCATCGTTTCGTAGCACTGCAATTAAATATGGAATTGATAGGATCATACTACGACCAGCAATGATGATAAAGTAGTTTCAGTAAAACATAACAAACAATCAAAATACGTAAATAAAAAGAGGATTGCAAATAAAAAACAAAAATATATAAAAAGAAAGTTAAACAAAGCAGCAAAGACCCAAAAAGGTAAAAAGCAAACCATCGATATGAGTGAGAGCGACTCTGAAAATAAAAATATATAATTCATTTATAGTTTTGGCTTTATAAAGTATATAAATATGTTATTAATGTGCATAATCATAATATGTGATTCCTGATGCGCCATTATTATTTAAAGGTTGATTAGTTTTCTGTTAGAAGTAACATTATTATTTCAAGCTAGATTAAAAGCCAAAAAATGGCTCAATAATGTTAAATGTTGATTACATTTGTAAGAGACTCCTCATTTTTAATACGGTTGTATTGAATTACATATTATAAATTAAACAATGGTCTTTTTTTTCTTTTTTCTTTATAGACAAATGTATGGTCGAGTCTTCCTCACGCCCTGGTCAACTCATCCGTAGGGATGGGAGACGTGAACTACTTTTAAATTTTTAAAAAATAATTTTATAATAAAAAGATTAACTTAATTAACAATCTAATAATATCAAATGATACCTAACTATATTTGATACACGTGGACCAAATTACGAGATGCTACGATTCATATATATTTATTTTAGCACCTTTCATTAGGGTTCCGTAGCCATAATGGCAAAAACGGAACCCTTATAATTTCGTCATGTTCGTCCGTCCGTCCGTATGTCACAGGCATTTTACTCAAAAACTATAAGATTGATGAAATTTGGAACATAGGTGTCCTGTGAAAGCCGCTACTTAGTTTAATAGTTAAATAAAAAAATATATATTTCTAGGTGGGGCACTCCACACATGTAACATAAACTGAAAAAAAAAAAATCTGCGAATATCAATGTGTGGCACATAATTCAACAGCTCTTTTAAAAACCCTTTGAGGTTTCTAAAACATTTTTTGATTTAGTGAATACTTCCAACGAAAATTTTTTTCTACACGATCAGACGTACTGTTTTTAAGTTATTGCCAAAAAACTGCGCTTCTCACCAAAAGGACCTAAGTGCCAGCGAGATACGCCCTTTTGTAAGTTTTTTTTTCATACCGTATTTTTTTCATCTGTAGTTCATTTTTTCGTATAAGCGGCTGCAAAACCCTGCATTGAGCATGGTCCGACATGCTCTTGGCCGGTTTTTAAACTGGGGTTCATCTCTCCCGGACTTCCCCTATGACTGAAGTGAGTGGTAGCTGTCAATTTGATGTAGGTATGTAATAGCGACGCGAAACTTGGCAACATACGTGGCAAAATCAAGATAAATAGAGCTTAATTTAGCTCTATTTATTTTGATTTTAATTTTTAAAGTGCATTAATTCAAATTCAAAATTATTTATTAATTAGACATCAATGGTCCATTGCTGTTAGTAATAATAAGTATTTTATAAATTAAAATTAGTACGTATAATAATAATAATAAATAATCACAGTCATTGAGTATTCCGGACGGAGATATTATACAGGCAGTGAAGGAGCGTTTTTTTTGCCGCTTGACAAAAGTACTGAACAGTCTTTTGTCGGGTGGTAAGGCGCGCGCCTTCAACGCTTGGGTGATGCCCCTGCTCACTTACTCCTTTGGCATACAAAGGTGGACCCAGACTGAGCTGGACGCCCTGGATAGGAGGGTCCGTATGCTGATCACTTCAAACCGCATGCTACACCCACGCTCGTCAGTTATGAGACTGTATATCCCACGCAAGTGTGGGAGCCGTGGCTTTTTAAACGCTATGGACCTCCATAACCGCGAGTCTCAGGGAGTATTTCTTAAACAATGAGTGTGGGATACATCGCGATGTTGTGGCAGTAGACAAAGGCCTCACCCCTCTATCCCTGGCTAACGGGAACTGGCGTAGACCGCAAGGACGTATGGAGGAGTAAAGAGCTACACGGGCGTTTCTAGAAGGCCCTTACAGGGCCTGATGTAGATCTGCTCGCGTCGATGAACTGGCTACGTTCTGGCGATCTTTTCGGGGAAACCGAAGGTTTTGCCTGTGCAATTGCGGACAAAGTTATCACGACGAACAACTACCGGAGGTATATCCTGACGGACATCTGTCGGGCATGCCGCCGTCCCGGAGAGTTACTCAGGCATATAATCTCCGGTTGTTCTCATCTTGCTAACGGCGAGTACTTGCACAGACATAACCAAGTAGCCAGGATTATTCACAAGCAACTTGCTGTTAAATACGGTCTTGTGGGGTCTGAGGTGCCGTACTATAAGTACGCACCGATGCCAGTTCTTGAAAATGGTCGTGCCACGCTTTATTGGGATCGATCTATCATCACGGACAGGACTAATGTAGCCAATAAGCCTGATATCGTGCTGGTAGATCGATCTAAGCGCCGGGCAATACTCATCGACATCACCATTGCACATGACAAGAACCTCGTGAAGGCTGAGAAGGACAAACTCAGCAAGTACCTTGACTTGGCTCACGAGGTGACCGCCATGTGGAATGTTGATTCGACGATTATTGTCCCGATAGTCGTTTCAGCAAATGGTCTTATAGCGAAGGGTCTCGACCAACATCTTAAGAGACTCTCACTAGATGGCTGGATCAAGGGTCAGATACAGAAGGCAGTAATCCTGGACACGGCGCGCATCGTCAGGAGGTTCCTCTCTGTGCAGCCCTAACCACCGGTAGCTTATGCCCTGCCCCGCTGCCGGCGGCAGCCTAGGTTAGGTTTTTTATAATGTGTTTATATTTTGTATTTGCTTTTTGTATTTTACTTTTTATATGCATATTGTAAAACACCTAACTTATGACGACAAATAAATAAAGTGAATAATAATAATAAATTGTAATTGCAATAAAATTACTTATAAGCGGTCATGATGTATTCGAAGCGCCGCATAATAGGGGAGTTGAATCTGCCTACTACAGTCGCCAGGATGGGGTTGGAGCTGCCCGTACTCTGCAGAGCAACGAGGCAATTCTTTTGCGTGTTATAGCATAAAAGTCATCAGTGTGAGTTTCTGCAAACATCCCCGATGCGCTGCAGAATCGGGGAGAGAGATTATAGATATAAAATTAATCTCAAAAAAAAATAATGCACTTTAATAATCACAATAAATAATTTACATGGAAATTGACAATACCTTCAAATCTAAGCCAAATTTTACTGGGTGTTGCCGTCTCCCCTTAGGACGCTGGCGACAACTGTCCTACTGTAGGCGGGATCATTCTTATCCAAATTTAGAACCTAAAAAGAAGTTAATACTTATTAAAACTTACGGTAAATAAGTTTCCTTCACTCGTCCTGACGGCGTGCTGGACGTCTTTCGGGGCTTATATATTAAATATGGGCCAATATATAACAAATAAATCTTCTCTTACGTTGGGACTTCAAGGTCGCCACGCGCCGTTCCAACAGGATAACACCTTTGACACAATTTACACACCGGGCCGCAGTTCGGCAACCAAATCTCGGGAACATCAACAAATACGGATTAATCCACTACGCGGGGCGATTTCGTCTATTCAAAACGCGTTAATCTAAGCAAGATGTGATTTTATACAAAACTGGTGGGCCACACCTCAAGTCCATCCTCAAGACAATGTAATTTAATGTGCGTGTTCCCGCGCCATGCTAACCTCAATCTCACGTCTCTAATCAAGTGACAGCTACTGTCATACGCGAAAAAGGCGGCATAGACTGACAGGTGCGTTCGGTTTCAACATTGGGCTTCACATACCATTTATTGGGTTCCGTAGCCAAAATGGCAATACCGGCCAAGAGCATGTCGGACCATGATCACGGCTGCCCTATATCAAAACCTAGTAACGGACAAAAATTTTGGATTTTTATTTTTAGCTTATTTGTACCAACCTAGTAAGTCCTCACCTGGTGACAGAGATACCAAAAAAATTTGGTTTGGAGCCCTTACTAGGTTTTGATATAGGGCAGCCGATCAGTGTAGGGTTCCACAGCCGTTCATAAAAAAAAACACTACAGATGTTTCTAACATGATCGGATATACCGTTAAATAATTAAATAATAATTTTCATATCGCATTTTTTCCATCTGTAGTGTATTTATTCGTATGAACGGCTGCGGAACCCTACTTTGAGCATGGTCCGACATGCTCTTGACCGGTTTTTTACTCCAAATTACCTAAGGATGGTTAAAACCTTTTTGATTTAATGTTCAAGTTCGCTCCATATAAATCACAAAACGGTATCAAGAGCAGCAAAATTTTAATCACATCGCACTAACGTTAAATGTGTCGAAAGCCTTTTAAAGCTTTTTGTTCCGTGCTAGAAAACCTTTTCACATGTCTTGGCGTAGCTTAATGAAGGCACTCGGCTTACTTCACAGAGCGCGTTGGTATCATTAAAATAAATACTTCTTGTAAGAAGACATAAAACGCTCGCTTTTCGAGCAGCGTAACCATGAACAACTTGTAATGTCCCCTCCTACGTCCTAATTAATTCTGCGTTGCTGAATCAACTGCAATAAAGCTAATGAAGGTCCTAATACCCGCCACTCACACTCCACTACCTCGAATACACCTAACATAATGCACATAAAAGAACACGGTCTAAATGTAATCTTATTACTATAACAAACTATCCTGTACTGCTTTTTACTTTACTAATGTGCATTTGAATCTGAATCACGCTATTATAATAATATTGGTAATGTGGTCGGATAACCCGTTGCGAAACATCGGTTTAGTAGGACTGTACGATGGGTAGTAACCTGAAGTTCTTTTAAGGTGAAACCATTAAAATGGTCGCTCAGTATATTTTTAATTAAAATAAACCTATGTATACCTTGTGTGCCGAATTGCCCTGAGACTGGTGTCACCAGAATAAGGCTAAACCCTTACCTGGTATGCGGGGCGCTGCTTGGTTCGAATATTTTATCCCTAGCTGCTCGTGGGAACGCAAATGGCGGCGATGTGGTTCGCAACCCATCACGTCACGGTCCCAGCGAGAGCGAAGAGTGGGCTACGGAGAGCCGCTTTGCTACGTTAAATTTAAGGGGAGGAATGAATGATAAAATAAATGAAGTATGTCTGATGATAGATGCGAGAAATATTGATATTCTGTGTGTGAATGAGACAAAGCGAAAGGGTTCTGACAGTACAAAATGTAGAGATTAATGAATGTTGATGAAGCGGCAGTTGTAAGCAAGGACCGTAGCAAGTGGAAGGAGGTAGTCTCTGCCTACCCCCGGGAATGGGAAAAAGGGGTGATTGTATGTATGTATGTATATATATTTTAATAAATACTACTCTTATATTCTGGCTTATCTTTATTCTATTTTCCTGTCCTGAAACATACTCTAATTGCATACTTTGTTTGTTAAGTTATGATATACCTGAGAGTTACAAACTTTGGGACAACTAAGGAAAATAATGTATTTTCCTCTTCTGTACGAGTAATTTGTGGCTAAGTAGATGTTGATTGAATTCTGTATTTGGCAACGTCGCCATCAAAAGAGCTTAATGCACTTCAGTAATCAGATTAAATAGTTTACATGACAATTGATAAGATTTATAGGGTTAAGTACCTTAATAGGTAAAAACGGAACCCTAATCGAAACACTTTGTCGTCCGTCTGTCTTTTTTTATACGATGATAGACGGGCATTTGACCGCAATTTCACTTGTTTTTAAGTGACTATGCGGCCGAGGATGTATCATGACGGCCGGTTTGGCTCAGCGGGAGTAACAATGCCTGCGAAGCTGAGGTCCTGGGTTCAAGTCCCGGTAAGGGAAAATATTTGTGTGATAAGCATAAATATTTGTTCCTGAGTCTTGGATGTTTTCTAAGTATATAAGTAATATATCTATTAAATATATCGTCGTCTAGTACCCGTAACATAAGCCTTATTGAGCTTACCATGGGGCTAATTCGATTTGTGTAAAATTGTCCCTTAATATTTTTTTTTTTATGTCCATCAAGAACCAGCCTATTTACTCTTATCTTGAACACGCCCAAATTATAATGGTCAAGGAACACATTCGCAGGCAACAAGTTCCACTCCCTTACGACACTTTGTCCGTCTGTCAAGACCCTTTTGCTCAGGAACGCGAGGAGGCATCAAGTTGAAATTAACACTAAATACTAATGTCTGCGGTTCATTGAAGCTTTAAAAAAATTAAGCTTGTAAGTCAACGCAGTCTATAGATACAGACATTAAAAAGGTGGTTCCATACAAATTGCCGTCCATGGAAAACTTATAGGGGTACTTAAAGTTTTCTTAGAAACTAGAAATTTGGTATCAAGGTAGCATTCATAGCACATCCTGTGAAATAAATCTAAAGATTTTAATTTTTCATGTCTGTCTGTGTTAGTAACCAATATAAAATGATCCCACTGCGCCTGCGTTTGGCATAGGATAAGGGTTTATGCTAACGCTGGGATTTCGTAGATAAGGCCGTCTCTAGCATATATTTTGTACGGAACCCTCGGTGCGCGAGTTCGACTCGCACTCGGCCTGTCTTTTATGTTGACGCGACGAAATAATTTTGCTACTTTTAAGTATTAACGACTAGCTTCTGCCCGCGACTTCGTCCGCTTTAAATTCGTTTATCGCGGATAAGGGTTCTTTTCGGGTATAAAAAGTAGCCTATGTCCTTCCCCGGGACTCAAACTATCTCCATACCAAATTTCATCCAAATCGGTTCATGGACAGACAGACAGACAGACACGCTTTCGCATTTATAATATTAGTATGGATGTATGGCCTAGAAAATGGCTTTCGATTACGTCTCAGATTTCACCGTGTACAAAGCTAGTGGTAATCCCTGCCTCTGCTTGATAACCGGGGATTTGACTTGGATAAACAAGTCTCGGGTTTTAGCATCAGAGATTTCCAAAGAGATTCTAGCTGGATTTCCCTAGGTATTTGTGTTACATTCCGGACTTTATGCTACAAAACTCTCTCACTGTGTTTAAAGACGTTTATTTGGCAATATTACGTGCATTGCTATATCTTTACTATTATTAAGTTGAAAAAACCGGCCAAGAGTATGTCGGACCATGATTAGCAGTGACCGGAATTAGGTGAGCTAAAATACCTTAAGTTCGCGAGTGGATATAATAGAGAGTGGTTACGACCGGATAAATATAATATTTTATTTGGATTCCGGGTATTCGATATTTATCCGGGCACTGCGAGTACGAGCCGTAATGATGAAAACTGGTTACATTTCAGCCATAAAGTTGAAATATATTGTAAATTAATAATCTGTGTTTGCCTATTCATTGTCAATGCTTGTCAGAGTGACGTATTAGTCCACTCGCGAACTTTAGGTATTTTAGCTCACCTTATTCCGGTCACTGATGATTGATTAGTGTAGGGTTCCGCAGACGTTCATACGAAACAATGCAGTACAGATGGAAAAAAATGCGATATGAAAAAGTGCACTAGCGAAAGAGCGTATCTCCACTGCACTTACGTCCTTTACTTGAGATCGGCAATAACTCAAAAACCGTATATCCGATTATGTTAAAAATACATTTTTTTGAACGCATATTGAGCTCTATCTTTGTGTTTTTTTTTATTTTTTGGACATACCATTAAGAAAATAGAGGAGGGGGGACACAATTTATGCTACTTTCGAAGGGATTATTTCCGAAAATATCCACAAAATAAAAAAAAATACTGACACCTCAAAATGATTTTAAAAATCTATCGAAATACGTTCCACATCATTGAAATTTGCCGAAAAAAAACAGTTTCGGTTTCATGTATGGAGTGCCACCCTACCTAGATAGTGGTCTGTATAATCATAATCATATATTTCAAATTCAAGAAAGACTAACGTTTTCTTCTTTTAGGGCTTCGTAGCCGAAATTTTATTTATGAGACTATTATGTATGTACATAAAAATATTACCGACTTTAAGAAGAACTGTGATATACATAATATTAATACTAGAAATAAGCATAAGCTCGCAGTGCCTGCTACTAGGCTCCATAAAATAAGGAGATCATTCATGGGTAACTGTGTGAGATTTTATAATAAACTTCCTAGCAGCATAACTGAGTTGTCTATTGGTAAATTCAAAAAATATTGTGAAACGAAAAATATTTTCTAAAGCTATTATAGCACACAAGACTACATGAATGATGAAGCCGCGTGGGATTAATGTAAATTATAGCGTCATGTAGGTATATGAATAATTATTTTAAGGAATACCTAAGGTATTATAATTATTTTAATCTTAATTGTTTTATATACTCTGACATTTAGAATTTTATTCTAGACACATTCTAGATTATTTATTTTTTATTGACAATCCTTTTGGGATTTATCTTATTGATTATTTTAATTTTAAAAATGATGATTTTATCAATAATATTACACTTAAGTTAAATGATCTGATTAGGTTTTTCTGGGTTTCCCTAATCCTTGCAGCAAATGTTGGATCATATTGTATTTCTCCCAGCAAACATTCACTCTCATGTAACTGACATTTCGAAAGTGCTTGTAACTAGGCCTACTTGAATAAAGAATATTTTGATTTGATTTGATTTGAAATGGCAAAAACGATCCCTTATACTTTGGAGTATATATAGATGTCTTGTATAAGGCGAAGGCATTTCAGGCTGAACTAAAAAAAAAATCAACATTGTGGCACATATTTCGACATTTCTTTTAAAACCACTGATATATCTAAGAAAAAAATAGGAAATAATCGACCCAAAAGTTGCATAAATGGTGTCCTTCCAACCCCCTATCTTCTAAACGGTATGTCCAAAAATAAGAAAGATGAAACTTAATAAATACTTTCGTCAAAAATTATTTTGAACATGATCGGATGTACGGTTTTTGAGTTATTACCAAAAAACTGCGCTTGTCCGCAAATGGCCGTAAGTGCCTGCAAGATACGCTCTTTTGCTAGTGCACTTTTTCATGTGTAGTGAATTTTCTTTGTAGTCGGCTAAGGAACCAAACACTGACCATAGTCCGACATGTTCTTGGGCCGTTTTTGAGATCAAATTTCGATAATTTCTGTAAACCTTAACTTTGGCTGTATTGTAATTGTAACCGGTTAAAATAAATTTCAATATTGTACTCTCTTAAACTAAATCTCATCATATGACAGGCATAGCCTAGCGTTGAACCACAGGACATTGTTATTGTAAAGTGTCATTTAGGTTTTCTTTAAAATAAACATTTTTTCTTTTACTTTCCATCCTGTATATTCTCAATACCAAGGTTTTCTCAACCCTTTAAGGGATCATTGAACTTGACATATTTCTACTAAAGGACGACGAAACAAGCCTAGGACCAATTAATATTTGATGGTTTGTTTAGTTCCATCCTGAATATAGGACGGCATATCATAATACTGGAATCTAATTAATAAAGGTATTTAACCTCTGGCGACCCTCGGATAGGTTATCTCTATACCATTATAAAGGTGTACAAATAATATGTTTTTACCTTAAATATATTTTCAAAAACCAGCCAAGAGCATGTTGGACTTTGCTCGGTGTAGGCTTCCGCAGCCGATCATACATAAAAAGCGGCCAAGTGCGAGTCGGACTCGCCCATGAAGGGTTCCGGAGCCGTTTATACAAAAAATGCAGTACAGGTGAAAAAAAATACGACATGAAAAAAATATTAACGGAAGAAGAAAGAAGAACTGTCGAAATATATGCCACACATAGATATTTGCCGAATTTTTTTCGGTTACATGTATGGAGTGCCCCCCCCCTAGAAAAATATATATATATTTTATTTAACTATCAAAATAAGTAGCGGTTTACAGAAGACACACAAGCTATGCTACAAATTTCATCAATATGCATCTTATAGTTTTTGAGTAAAATGCCTGTGACATACGGACGGACAGACAGACAGACAGACAGATAGACAGACATGACGAATCTATAAGGGTTCCGTTTTTGCCATTTTGGCTACGGAACCCTAAAAATGCGCTACAGATAAATATACGATATGAAAACGAGCACTAGCAAAAGGGCGTATCTGTTGAAAACAACTTTCTTTGAAGAAACTTTCTATAAAAGAAAGACGAAGGACATACGGTTTACAAAAAAGAGGGGGGGGGGGGGGCACAATTTATGCAACTTTTGCAGCGATTATTTCCGAAAATATTTACTATATAAGAATATTTTTGTAGAAACATCAAAATGTTTTTAAAAGATTTCTGTTCACTTCCCGTTACATGGTTGGAGAGCCCGCCCTAGAAATATAGTTTTTTATTATTTAACTATCAAACTAAGTAGCAGCGTATACAAGACACTCTAAATTTCATCAATATACATCATGTAGTTTTTGAGTGAAATGCATGTGGCATTCGGACGGACAAACGGACGGACGGATGGACATGACGAAACTATAAGGGTTCTGTTTTTTGCTATTTGGCTACGGATCCCTAAAATCGTTAAAGGGTAGTATGAGGTCACTGAAAATAATTGATCGTTTGACAAGGTGCTAAAACAAGCCATTATGACACGAAGTGATTATTTGGACGAGCTCACGAAGTAAGCGAGGACAAATATGTCTGAGTGTCATAATGGCTTTTAGCCACGTGTTAAACACGCTGTTTTTCACTTCGACTGCGAGAAAATAAAAAATACTTAACATTAATATTGTATATTTCATGAAAAACTGAAAGTACAGTTTCAGCAATTCTATCAGAAGGTTTGTCCAATCTGATCAGGTTGGTTTGTTTGTTTTTAAGAGTATGTAGCTGGCCGCAAGTTTTTTTTTCAGTGTCATAGAAATTTGTATGGGATTATATGGCTTGTTTTAAACCCTAGGGGCTAAATGTACTATTTTAGTCTCACTTCGCGAAGCTAATATGACGTGCTTTTTGAGCAGGAGAAGTGAAAAATATTTTTTTGGATGCTTTAACAGAATTCAACTACTGGTACACGGGTAGCTGCGCATCCACAGATAGCTATAGGATACGTTTTACTCAACTACGCTGAAGAAGGTTTGTGACTTTGACGAGGGTTATGACTTTTTCCCTACCGCAAACAAAGTTGTGGGCACCTTCTAGTTTCTAATATGATACAAGAACCTAGGTTACTTTTTAGGGTTACGTAGCCAAAATGGCAAAAACGGAACCCATTGAATTTCTTTATTTTTTTAAATCGAATTTCTGTATTTCGTCACGTATTAGCTAACAGTAGCAACACCAAAACTCTTACACGGTAGACAGTAGATACTAACAGAACACATAATACAATAATAATCAAGATAATAATTGAAATGAAAAGCAATAATAGTCGCTACATAATGTCAAATACAAAATGAATTAATAGCATTTGAAATTGTATGATAAATCATAATAATTAATCTAATTGGTCTAATGCTTAGCTTTTACACCGTTCGAAAATTAAGGTTTTGCAGTCCTATGTCCTGCTTGTTCCTTGATGAGATGTATTATAGGATCCCAAGGTGGTGGTAATGACAACCCATCTTCTCTATTGAAATTAGGATGCTTTTTAATCTCAATAGCCTCGCATAGCATTAGCGTAGTTTGCACAAATTGTAACTATGACAGAGTCAACCCGTGACCATGGAGAGCTTAAAAGCTTCCGAAACGTTGGGAACTCAAATGAGATAATATATATGCGATATAATTCGTTAAATTGTTTTATTTAAATGAGTAATAATCGCGGAAACAGAAGAAAATATTATAATTCATCTATTTGGTTGAATACACGTCAAAATGTTATTTGATTCATAGGAAATGATTCCCTATCTTCCTATTTGCGTCAAATGTCAATAACAGGCGTTCATTTCTTGCGATTTAAGGCTGAAGTTTCCATATACTATAGGGATATTATACTATCAATATTACTAGACGAACATCAAAGAGACCTTACACGTGTTTCCATAACCTCCGACATATTACTCGTTTGCTTTCTAGAGTTCCGTACCAAAAAGAGAAAAAAACCGGCTACGTGCTAATCGGACTCGCGCACTGAGGGTTCCGTAGAAAATATACGCTAGAAACGGCCGAATCTATAAAAATCCAGTGTCAGCGGAGCCCCACTCCTAAGCAAAATGTACAGTGTTCGATCATTTTATATAGGTTAATGACATAGACAGACAGGCATAAAATTATACTATTTTTAGTACTTGGTGTTATAGCGGCACCAGAATTACATCGTTTGTGAAAATTTCAACTAGCTATCACGGTTCATGAGATACAGTCTAGTGACCACCAAAACGACAAAAAAATCACGTTTTTTATATGGAATATTTATTCTGTTTTTACTGGTTGTTATGGCGGCAACTGAAATACATCGTCTGCGATAGTTAAATATACGCAATATATTCCGTTTAAATTGTTAATTTAAAAAAGTGATTAATCGCGGAAACAGAAGAAAATATTACTAGCCTCGATGCATAAGTTTGTTTGTCAGTGCAGTTTTTTAGGTTCTCCCAGAAATAATGTTTTGGATAAAAATTCACAATACCGTTTAATGCAAGTATTCTAATAATCCTATTTGGCATGAAAATATTCCACACTAACAAAATTACAATTTAAGGATACCACTTTTACGAGCAGAAGATTTCTTCATCTAACTATTTAGATTACAAACTCAACAAGCGTAAAAGGGCCATTACTAGGGAAAATGTCGCTTTCCCTAGTAATGGCCCTTTTACGCTTGCGCAACTATATGCTTACAGTTGTGCTTCAAGATCATAATTTAAGTAGGGCAATAAATCTTAAGAGTCCTTTTTAGGGGTTTGTAGCCAAAATGGCAAAAATAGAACCCTTATAGTTTCGTCATGTCCGTCCGTCCTTCCGTATATCACAGGCATTTTACTCAAATACTAATAGATGTATATTGATGAACTTTGTGTGTTGTATAAACCGCTACTTAGTTTGATAGTTAAATAATAATAAAATATATTTCTAGGGGGGCACGCTATTTATGTAAATGAAACTAACAAAAAAAAACCAGCAAATATCAATTTGTGGCACATATTTCGACAGTTCTATTAAAAAGATTTTGAGGTTTTTAAAAAAAATTAATTAGTGAATATTTTCGGAAATAATCGCTCAGAAAGTTGCATACGTTTTGCCCCCCCCCCCCCCCACCCTATATTTTCTAAACGGTATGTCCAAAAATATGACACAAATTAGAAAGATAAAGCTTAATAAATACTTTCAACGCAAATAGGTTTCAACGTCATCGGAAATATTGTTTTTGAGTTATGGCCAAAAAACTACGATTCTCAGCTAAAGGGCGTAAGCGCCGTGGAGATACGCTCTTTTGCTAGTGCACTTTTTCATGCGGAACCCTACATTGAGCATGGTCCGACATGCTCTTGGACGGTTTTTTTACTATGCTTATTTTTTTATTGATGAAGGTAACACTTCCTTCCTTATCTTCGAAGTTTACTCCGAAGCGAAAGTTTTGAAATTTCTTCGAATTATATATAACTTAAATTAAATATTGCAGAATAATAAGAAGCATGGCATGTTTTTTTTATTTCCGAAAAACAGTTTTAGCAGGTAACGGGTGCAAACCTTGATCGGCGAATCACTTTACGTTAAGTGAAACTTTGTAAGGAACTCTCGGTGCGCGAGTCAGTCTCGCACTTAGCTGGTTTTTTATGTCGTATTCGCTATTATCTTTGACAAAATTGACAATGTTGTATCGTCATTACTTTGTAAAACGCTATGAAAACTTGCTTTAGGGCTTTTTCATAGATACGCGTCGCTTGCAGCATAATCCGCCAATTAGGATGTTGACTGTACTTAAATGAAAAGGAAATTTTGATGCAAAATGGTAGTTTATTTGATAGAAATTTAAAAAAAATGAGTTTGATACCTTACGTGTAGCTTGTTTTATGAGCCTTTAAAGTTAGGTCGGAAAGTCAAATTTTAAAGTATGAAAACATGAATAACTAATAATACCATTGAATAACCCATGAAATGTATCTGTGTTATCAAACCGTATCGATAAACGCAAGTTTTAACATAGCTGCAGAACGAAATTCTTAATTTCCCCATACAAGGAATCAAGGTGCGCATTTACCTAGGCTTTTGTATAGAGCGTTTTTGAAAGTCCAAAAATGTGATTTTAACATTGTTGTATCACGGTGTGTTTTTATGAGATTAAGGTTTTTTTTCACGAATGTATCAATTATTGAGAAGTCGTTCTATAACATACCACGGCAAAAAAATGACAACTTCCCAATAATAGCGTTCAAAGGAAATTACTTTACTTCGTTCATGTAACATGATCCAGTGTTTTTTTCCGGACGTTAATAAGTGTTCAGCTATGGCGGGTTTTTGTGTTTTTGACAACTGGTATTATGCTTCAAACACTCACGAACGCTCCACTTAGTTTGGCTGATAAACGAACTTCCGCAGCTACTTTCTACATTTCTAGTTACTACTAGAACCCCATATATTATATTACCCCAACCTACTGGTTGGGGTAATATAATCCATCGCAACGCTCATAGTGGCCAAAAGTAAAACTAATGTTGGCCCTGCTATCTGACATATTTCAAATCGCATATATAAATAATAGTTTTGCCACTGATCTAGATAAGGGATCCACGAAAAGTGTTTTTGTAAATAGTTCCAGGAGCGGGCATCGCGAATGCCTCACGTTCAAAGCATTTGGTGTTCAATTCATCACCGTAAATAAATCACCAAATTGTCTTCCAAAATTTGCTGTCTAATGCATTAGGAACGTTATCAGTGCACACGAAAAGATAATTATACCAGGAGGTTTCAATATTAATTTTAGGGATGAATCAAAAAATGAAATATCAGAATATCTTTTATCACTCGGTCTCAGTCCTCGTATTCAAGAGTATACCACCAGACAAAATTCAACAATATACGATATATTTAGCAATTTCCCTGTACAATTTTTCAGTTATCATAAACAAATTTGGGTGAGATTAAAAAAAAAAACTATTCTTACTAAGTCCGATATAATCGGGTCTCTGAAATCACGGGGACCTACGCCGCGCCGCTTCGATCTATTTGTTGAGGGATGAATAAAGCCTATTATTATACAATTAGAAGAATTGTTCTGATGTTGTTTAAAATTTTGCAAACAGCTTTCGTGTAAATATTTTTTTTATCTCTGTCTGTCTATGTAATTAACTAATATAAAATGACCCCATACTTCGTTAATTTTGATTAGGAGTAGCTACTAACACTGGATTTTCAGACTGGATTTTGATACGGCCGGTTTTAGCGTATATTTAGTACGGAATCCTCGATGCGCGAGTACGACTTGCACTTGGCCGGTTTTTTTAAATATATCTTCCATACACCTACAGATATTGTGTTCATACAACTTTTTATTAGTAATTTAAAAATTCACATCTGACCTTATCCTAATAGTTAATAATTTTCCTGCGTCTATTTCAATTTATTTCGGAATCTTCATCAGGTACCATCCCCTGTAAGAATAATTATTATAAGCGATCATTATTTATTAACGACTCCTTGTCACGCGATATTGTACTAATTGTTACTACAATCTTTATTTATAAGAAAACAATGAGCCCCGCTTCGAAATAAGTAACTTAGGCTATTATCGAAGCCCGCAACTTGGTCAGCGGAGGAGAATAAAATCATAAGGTTCTCTATCGTTTGTCCGAATTTTATATGAAATAATCTGTTATGCCCGAATTTCACTTGCCATAACAATTCATATGCCATAATAATCATTTGACATATTTACATTTGCCATATTTTTATGTTCCATAACGATTCATATGCCATAATAATCATTTGACATATTTTCTATAGCCATAATTTTATGTTCCATAACGATTCATATGCCATATTATAATAATCATTTTCCACATTTTCATTTGCCATGACCGAATATTCCATAACGATTCATATGCCATAATTTTACATTCCATAACGTAATATGCCATGATAATTATTTGCCATATTGTTAGTTGCTATAAATTTAATTTTATAAACGATTTTGTAAATATTATTTAACAGATTTCGTTTGCCAGTGAATTCAAACAACGACGAATGACGATATACATGATCACAATACAAACCTCACCTACAATTTTCGTTTTTTGATCCATTTTGACTCTCTGCTCGCTTCGTGTGCTCTGCTATACATGGTCACAGTACAAACCTAACCTTACCTACAGTTTTCGGTTTTTGACCCATTTTGACGCTGCGCTCGCTTCACTCCGCTATGCATGCTCAAAATATTCTTCAAGAAATTTAAATATGCACCTACTACAACTGCTCGGAGCGGAGTTTCTCTTCGTGATAGTATCAGAAATGAGGATATCCGCAGAAGAACCAAAGTAACCGACATAGCTCACAGGATTGCATCGTTGAAGTGGCAATGGGCGGGCCATGAACCACAGAGAACGGATGGCCGTTGGTGCAGTAAAGTCCTGGAGTGGCGACCGTGTATAGGAAAAAGCGTGGGCAAATTACAGAGCGTTGTGATTCTCTCCTAAATTACAAAATTAGGTCTATTGAAAATAAAGTTTCCGATGCCATATATTACGATGGATAATAACTAAAGGCTCGCCGCCGCGGTTCTTAATAGTAATGAATATATGGTTTGGCACCGACTTCAAAAGGTGATTCATTGACTCCGTAACGTACATAAAAGATTATTTATGGCTTTTTAGTTTATTTTGAAGTCGGTTCTTTTTTTATTTATAATTTTTTATACAAGTCTGACTCTACGGCGTTTCCCAAGAGGAGACCATTGAGGAGAAGAAAGCCGAAACAAACTCAACAGTCAGTAATTTTTTCGAAATAACTCTTATATCTATTACAATTTTTTATTACTTAGCCTATCCTAAATATATTTTCAAGAAAACATATCAAATCTTATAAAATTAAAAAAAAATTGAATATAATAAAGCTAAATTATGACTTTTTCTTTAAAACAACTTACATACGTTTGATATGCCACATTATAAGAACCGTGTAAGAGTAAATTATTTGGGTTCTGTTTTGGGCCATACATGTTATGAGATATTAATAATAATTGTTAATTAATTACCTGCGGTAAATTTAGTAGTTGATATGATTATCCAAATAAATTATTAATGTCATTTCTAAATTTGGAACAAACTGAATGATCTTTCTACTTCGGCAGTTGTCTATCTATTGGACGGACGTCCACTGCTGAATATAGGCCTCTCCTATAGCTCGCCACAGGATGCGATCCTACGCAGACAGCATCCGCTGACTCCCCGCGACCCTTACGAGGTCATCTGTTAACTTAGTCGGGGGCCGGTCCACGCTGCGATTTCCTATACATGGTCGTCACTCCAGGACTTTACTGCACCAACGGCCATCCGTTCTCTGGGCTTCATGGCCCGCCCATTGCCACTTCAACGATGCAATCCTGTGGAGCTATGTCGGTTACTTTGGTTCTTCTGCGGATATCCTCATTTCTGATTCTATCACGTGGAAAGATCTACAAAGGTAACCGGGGACTTAACATCTATCTGAGCAAATCATGTCCCCCAGATAGATTCTCCATCAATATATCCCCCTACGTCTCGCTCGCCCGGGGGTCCAATTCCCAACGGCCTCACTGGTGCAATTATCTGCATGACTAGCCTATTTAATATATATAACCACTCTGTTTGCGATGGATTCAGCAAAACAAATAGATGTAAATTAACACGTTTAATGCAGTTACTAGTAATACAATTGTTCAGACAAGTAGCGTGCGTCTTGTGTCGTGCTCTCAGTTCGACTGACGCGGGGGTGAAGAAACACACGGCGGGGCGCGGTGGAGGCGGCGGCGGCGCAGGCCTGTCGCCGTGACTCATCGTGCTTGCTTGTGCGCGTACATACTGCCCCCGTTGAAAGACGTTTTCAATGTATTATTTCTTGGTTGCCGGGTTACCCCCTTTTTCACCTCTCCTCCCATCTCTTCTCAGACATCTGGAGACGTTGGAAGCAGACATATTTTGTTGAATGCTCGCCTCATAATTCCTTTAAAAGTGATTATGTCCGCTACTCTGTTTACACCATCTGGACCAGTGTACAATCGAGTAATGCGCCCAAGGCGCCATCGTAGTGGGGGTAAATGATCTTCCTTCAGGACAACCATGTCACCCACTGCTAGGTCACGCTGCCGAGTTCGCCATTTCGTTCGTTGCTGGAGCTCGGCGATGAACTCCCTGCTCCAACGCTCCCAAAAGCGTTGTCTTAGCTGCTCAATGGTTTCGTATCTGTTTGGCCTTTTAGTATTGACAGGCAGAGATGGTACCGACATTAGAGGTCGCCCAATCAGAAAGTGTCCCGGAGTCAGTGGATATAGATCAGTGGGGTCTGACGAAAGAGGAGATAGTGGACGGGAATTAAGGATTGCTTCTATTTGTGTAAAAAGCGTCGCTAATTCCTCAAACGTTAGAGAAGCATTGCTTGCTACACGTTTTAAATGGTTTTTTGCAGACTTAATGCCGGCCTCCCATATACCTCCAAAATGAGGTGCATATGCGGGACTGAACACAAACTTAATTTTTTCAGCGCCTGCGTAACTGGATACGGACTGACGGCTGGCTTTAATAACCCTACCTAACTCATTCTTTGCACCCACGAAATTAGTACCATTATCGCAGTAAATTATTTGAGGTCTACCCCGTCGAGACACAAATCTGCGTAGGCAAAGAAGAAATGCATCGGTAGACATTGCACTCACCGTCTCTAAGTGCAGAGCTTTTGTTTGAAGGCATACAAACAATGCAAGAAAACATTTGGTTATATTACTACCCCGACCCTTTCTGCTAGCTATTAAAAAGGGTCCAGCAAAATCTATTCCGCAAGTATCAAAAGCGAAGCTCGAAGATACTCGTACAGCCGGTAAAGTACCCATTATTGGTTTTATTACTTGTCCACGCATACGCGTACAAATAATTCATTGTTTCGTTACGCTGCGAGCTAAGTTTCTACCCCCGATAGGCCAAAACTCTTCGCGTACAGCAGCTAGCAATAACTGTGGACCTGCATGAAGTAAACGAATGTGTTCATGTCTCATGAGTATCTTTGAAAAATGATTTTTACCATCCAATAAAATAGGGTGTTTCTTGTCAAAATCGAAATTCGAATTCTGCAACCTACCACCTACTCGAAGGATTCCCAACGTATCTATAAATCGATCCAAAGGCAGTAGGTTAGACTTATGGTGCAAAACTTTATTCTTTGAAATACTATAAATGTCATTAGCGAATGATTCCATCTGAGACTGTTTTACGAGCAACATTAAAGAATTTTCCAGTTCTTCAGTTTCAATAGCACCAGTATTTACAACGTTTTTACGACATTTATTAATAAATCTTAACACATAAGCTACAATCCTTTTTAATTTATCGTAACGAGAATATTTTTCAAATTTTACAAGTGAACAGTTACTTATTTCGGTATCAACTTCCGTACATGCAAATACTTTCAACACGGGTAAATTATTTATCGGTAAGGACCCTTGACTAGGCCACTCAGATTCTTCCTTCAGTAAGAAGGAAGGACCTCGCCACCACAGGGTAGAATCCTGAAGTTGCTGCGGGTCAACCCCCCTGGACGCTAGATCAGCAGGATTCTGATCAGTAGGTACGTGCATCCATGTGAATCCCTTAGTAAGGTCGTTTATTTCATTCACTCTGTTTGAAACAAAGGTTTTTATATTCCGGGATTGAGCTTTCAACCAACCTAGCACTATTGTAGAATCAGTCCACATTGTTTTACTACGCATATTGCAGGGGAGAGATTCTATAACCTTGGCACATAACCGTGCCCCTAGTAACGCACCACATAGCTCCATACGCGGAATCGTCAAACCTCTTAATGGCGCAACACGTGCTTTGGCGCATAACAGCTGTACACTAACTTGCCCTTCTCTATCTTCGGCTCGTAAGTATATTGTGGCCCCATACGCGTGCTGAGATGCGTCCACAAAGCAATGAACGTCAATTTCACAATCGGTATATTTTAACACATGCCTAGGTATTACTATTGACGACAATTGATATAAACTTTTAATAAAAACTGTCCATTGACGAGCCTCGTTACTAGGAAGAGGTTGATCCCAATCCATTTTATTACTCCACAATTGTTGAAGGAATATTTTTGATTTTATAATACAGGCTGATAATAAACCTAATGGATCAAAAATCTTGCACGTCATGGACGTAACTGCCCTTTTAGTGATTACATCATCAACCGGTATATCGGTAGAAAAGAAAAGCGTATCTGATTTGGGTGACCAGTTAAGTCCCAGAACGCTAGATTGCTTATTCCAGTCGCGAACTTCGGATACATCAGTTTCATTTTCAAATAGTTCCGGGCAATTTGTGCGAAATTTGCGCAAAGGAAAGCAAGCAGACTCTAAAGTTTTAGTGACACCTTCATATATTTTCCTAAGCTCATCAACATTGTTTGAACCTGTATTCAGATCATCCATGTAGAAATCCCGCTTAATTACTTTAGCAATAGTTTCATTCTTGCATTCCTGAGCCAATTGCAAGAGACATCTAGTGGCCAAATGAGGAGCCGAAGCCGTTCCGTACGTTAAAGTGCCTAATTTTAAAGTTTTGAGAGGCTGTTCCTCATTTTCACGCCATAATATGAGCTGCAAATGACGCTGAGAATGATCTATTTCTATTTGACGGTACATTTTCTCAATGTCCCCAGTAAGTACAAATTTATGTATGCGAAAACGTAACAAAATCGAAAATAAATCGCTCTGAACTACAGGCCCTACCAACTGGATGTCGTTTAACGACTTTCCAGATGATGACTTGGCAGACGCATCGAAAACTACCCTGACCTTGGAAGTTTCCTTCTCCTCACGTACTACCGCATGATGAGGTAAATAAAAACCGAATGAAGGCCGATCAACTTCTGATAAATGTCCCAAATCCTGATATTCTTTAATAAATTCAGAGTATTTTTGCTTAAGATCTATATTTTTATTTAATTTTTTCTCAAGATTCAAAAATCTTCCTCGTGCATTATAAAATGATTCACCTAGAGAATCTTCTGGTAATTCTTTAAATGGCATTTTAACAGAAAATCTACCATTACATAACCTTGTAGTATTATCTACAAAATGAGTTTCGCATAATTGTTCTTCCACAGACAATAAATTATCTTTTGTTGCAGGCAACTCTTCTACTTCCCAGAATTTCTTCAAACTTTCATGAATATCTAATTGAGTAAAATTACACAATACATTATCCCTACAAGAACCTTTTCCTATTGGGCCAGACACGAGCCACCCCAGCTTCGAGTCTTGCAACGTAGGCATATCTTGACCTAATTTGATCTGCTGTGTACCTATGATATCCCAAAAAACATCTGCGCCTATGAGTATATCAATTTCAGACGGCTGATAAAATGAAGGGTCAGCAAGCTCAATGTTTAATGGTAACTTTAATTTATCGAATTCAATTTCGTTACTAGGCACGGTACCGGTAATTCTAGGTACAACTAAGCATGTCAACTCAGCAGTAAAAGAACATACTCTAGAATTTATTTGAACACAGCAGCGCTCAGATATATCAAAACCGATATTATTAATACCCGATACATTTACAGGTTGCACTCGATTTACAGACAAACCCAATTTATTTTTTAAATTATTTGTTATGAAACAAGACTGGCTTCCGGTATCTAACAAAACTCGTGCCCTTTGACAGTTATTGTTCTGTGGATTAATTATATCTACAAGCGCGGTACACAATAGTACTTGTTTCGCGCTAGACACTGCCAATGAAACGGGTGCAGCCGTTAATGCCTCTTCAACTTGTTTATGGAGTAAACTATTATGTTTCCCCTTGCATGATCGACAACAACCCTTTAAACGGCACCTGTGTGCATTGTGTCCCTCACGAAGACAATTTGAACATAATTTTAATTTATTTACTTCAGCCTGCCTGTCCTCCGTGCTCATTTCTAAAAAGACGGGACACAAATAAACACGATGGTCTTTTTTACAAATACTACACATAAACCGTTTTGTAACTTCACTACTAGTAGCGACTAATGACTTAGAAGATTGTTGTGGCTTATAGTTAGACTTGTAGTCATGGATGTGCTTATCCGAGCGGGTACCTTGAGTGGTTTCTAAAACATCCGCCCGATTACGAAGAAACGTATTAAATTCAAGTAATGTAGGTAAATCAGAGAGGTTACCTTTGTATTCTTCCCATTTTCTGTTTGTAGTGATATCCAACTTAGACGATATCATAAATATAACCAAAATGTCCCATTGCTCAGTAGGTAATCCTAAAGTACCGAGTGCTCTTAAATTTTTAGAAACTTGATCTATAAGGTAACGCAAAGCTTTATAAGACTCTCGCGTAATAGGTTCGATGTTGAACAATGCCTTCAGATGATTATTTATCAGAATATTTTTATTATTATACCTTTCGCACAATAACTCCCACGCAACTTTGTAATTCGCCGAGGTAAATTCTATAGATTTTATAACCACAGTAGCACTGCCTTCTAAAGCAGACCTCAAATAATGGAATTTATTTATCGCGGGTATAGAATCATTCAAATTAATGAGCGAGTCGAACGTATCTCTGAATTCCAGCCATTTCAAGTAGTTTCCGTCGAAATTCGGAAGTTTAATCGTAGGCAGTTTAACTGTATTTAATGCATGAGAACAAGTGCCCGATGCATTGGAAGGTACGGAACACTCGACTCGTTCGTTGCTCTGAGGAATCTTTTCGATTATATCCTGCGCAGACGATATCAAGGCATAAAATTGACTTTCCAAAAAATCTCTTTCCTTAAGTTGCTCATCGTAGTCTGTACTTAAAATATCTATTTGATCTTGCAAATCGTCAAAACTAGTAAACAATTCTTGAAATTTATTTAACCTCAACGAAACTTCTTTTACTTGAGCACCACTTAATTCTGAAGGTTTAATTTGAGTTAAAACCGTTAAATACTCTTTAAATTTTGTTAAACGACCTTTAATCGTACTGCGTTTCTTTAATAGTTCCTTTAATCTCATCGATTCACTTTCCGGCATTGTAATATCGAACAAAGAATGAGTTAGATAATGTTAAAATGTGCACTCAAACCAGTTATCGCAGCAGCCCGCCACAGTTGTTCCAATCCCGCCACCGCTGATCACGCCAAAAACCACCGTACGCGTGATGACAGGAACTTGCCCCGAAGTTTCTGGAATGTTCGGCAAGAACCCGTTAATTGGCACGAACGAAGAAATTGTATGTCTCCTTTCAACAAAAAAAAAACAGATAGAAAATAAACTGCTATGGGTCTTTTCTTGGATCTAATAATTGCCTTTAAAAATTTAAAATCTAATTTTAAAAACGCAACGTTTAAATAATCTCTAATTAATTAAACTTAGCAATAGCAGACGCAGATAAATAGGCTTATTGTTCGTGCACAGTAATAAAATACATGCAGTTGTATGCATAAAAAAGTTACAAAATAAGTTTAAAACCGTTTTATTTAAGATTCAAAATCAACAATTTATTGATAAACAGCGATTTTATTGTGCAATATGTATTAAATGCTTTGTTGTTATCAAAGCGCAAACGAAATAAAATGTTTAAATAAGTAATTTACGAGTCGAAAGATGCAAAATAGTATGAGAGCGCAAGCGTCGGCGTGATGTTTAAATGCTTGTTTAAAACATAAGTAGCTCACAGGTACGAAGTATGTAGTAATGAAGTACGCATAAAGCAAGATACTTCAATAGTATGCCCGAGAAAAAACTACGCTTTTTAAACAAAGAAAAAAAAAAAAGGAAAATTGGAATTTAGAGTAAGGAAAAATAGGAACGGATCACTTCCCTCAGGTTGACCTCCGGAATCGAAGACGAAATAGTCCGCCAGGCCCTGTTGCGAAGCAGCTGATGCGCGTTGATGTTCCGTTACTTTGACCGTTGGCACTAAGTTTCTTTGTTGTTAGGCCTTAAACTTTTCAGACTGCTGTAGACGTGTAGTCCTGTCACGGTCGCCACTTTGTTTGCGATGGATTCAGCAAAACAAATAGATGTAAATTAACACGTTTAATGCAGTTACTAGTAATACAATTGTTCAGACAAGTAGCGTGCGTCTTGTGTCGTGCTCTCAGTTCGACTGACGCGGGGGTGAAGAAACACACGGCGGGGCGCGGTGGAGGCGGCGGCGGCGCAGGCCTGTCGCCGTGACTCATCGTGCTTGCTTGTGCGCGTACAACTCACTTGCTTTCGGTAACTAGAGCTACAAACTTTGATAACCTACAAATTGCTTCCGGTAGCCAGAGCTACCAGATGACCTTTATACAATTTTTGATTTTTTATCTGTGAAGGGCAGTTTCGGAGCGGTTTAAACTATGACCAAAACATACCCAAATAAGATGGCAACGCAGAAAAAAATTGGCAACCAACATGATAGAACAAACATATTTTTAAATAGCTGTCGTTCTCAACGTTGTGAAAAAGTAAAGTTGCGTAAAAGTGCACAGTGTTTTAAAAATGCCGTCAGTATTCAAATTTATATTTTACTATTAAAGATAGACTTCAAACGATTCAGCGTTTATCCAACTATCAAATTATAGCTATATTTTGGTTCCAATGAATGATTATGAATTACAATCTCACTTCAAAGTAGTTAAGACAGAAATTTTTTCGGTGACTTGCGATTGAAATGGTCAACATTTTTAAGAATAAAGAATATTTCTCGTAATTATCTAGTTAGTAACAGTTTAAGTAATAAGTTTCATAAATAAACATTAAACCATTAACATCTATGACTTATTTACACAGGATTAGCGGATAAAACAAGTAACGGTCCATGTAAATACGGGTACGGGTGGTGGTAGCTGTAGCTACCAAAAGCAATTTAGCCAATTACTCGCTTTGACGTTGTAAGGCATGGGAGCGCACCTGAAGCGCTGCGATCGCGTTTGGTACATTTTGTGATTTGTTACTAATAACAGGTAAAGACTCGAACATAAAGTAAATGAAAAGTAGCTAAAAACATTTGCAAATATTACGTTGTTTGTATTAAACTATTTATGGACCGTAACACTTAAAATAACGTATGCTCAATTTCTAAAACACTGCATAGACCTGGCGGCGCCCGTTGTGTTCGACCCTAACGGGGCGCCATGTTCGGCAGTTGCCCCGGTAACATAGGACGTTATTAGTTTTTTGTGTAACGGCTTTGTTTATTTACCTTAAAATCAGTGTGATTCTATGTATTAATGGTTTTCTTTGTGTGATTGTGGTTTCCTAGGTACAGACTGTGATATATAATGTGTTTGTGTCGTGTGTTATTGTGGTTTAAGGGTTTTTAGTTCGGCTGAAAACCAACACTTCGTTGGTACGTACATAATTTTTGTTATTTAGACTCCTAGAACCGTAATTAACGTTATTATTGCAAAATATATCCATTTAAATTTATGATTACTAGTTGCTTGTTCTAATTAGAGCTATATTTTGGTTCTTGAGTTTTTAAATTAGCCACAAATAAATCACGAATCAAAGAAAAAAAATCGCCCCGTCTTGCGTCAGATACCTAAAAATGAAATGATGTTTACTATACAATTTTATTTGAACAGTTATACAATATTTGGCATCAAATAAAAAACAACTAATCTTCTTTTTTTTGCATGTAAACAAAAAGGATGTTATCGCTTTAGTTTTTTTTCTAAAAATATATTTCTGCTTGATTCCGTCATCTGTATCAGTGTGTCAGGTTTACGCATTTTTTATAATTATTTTCAATAGTGTAATCCATAAAATAAGTAACATCATCAAATTCTTTGTTTCATTGGCTTATTTGTGTAAAAAAAACGTAGCAAATAATTTGGTAGAAACCAAGTTATGATTTTTTCAATAAAACACGGCATCTCGCGGAAATTTGCACAAAAAGACAGAGCAATATAGGCCACCATTTCTAAAATCCAAAAGGAAGTGAGTGGATAAGGGTTTAAAACTTCTCTTTTTAATACTTTCCAGACTGTTCACTTGCATAAATTCATCCGGTTTGCTATTCTTCTAATGCTCGGATCATGTGTGATTAATCTTAATATCTCTTATTCGTCCTGGGGTGCCACAAGTCGAACACGTTCATCGGCAGGACTTCTTATGCCGTTCTCAGCGAGTCGTGCATGGATTCTTATGAATGTGCGAGCATTCGGAATGGGTCTGTTAGGAAACCTCCTTGCGTACTCTTGAACAGCAGCATTCGCGTTCCCGTTGCAAAACCTATAAACGAAATGTATGTCAGCAGTGTGCTGACTAGAATACTCGCGGTCCTCCATTGTAACAAAGCGGAAAACAAACAGCAAGTCCAACAATTAACAAAAGTATCAACAATAACACAATCGAACAGAAGTAAGCTGAAGATAGCAGAAGGTTGTTATCACAACAATCAAATCAACCGTGTTCGGCCTAGGGCGGGATGGCGAGGAGCTCCGGGTAGTCCCCGAAAGCTGGTTGTTATCGCAACGCAGAGCGAGGGATGACTGATTGACCTGGCAGCACCCCTTGATTTATCTACCTGCTCGTACAAGAAAAACTGGGAGTGGGAATGATAGTTCTTGGGATTGTGTCAAAAAGGTAATTAACAGGGTCATATTTGAACACGTGTTATTTTTGAAGTATCAAAGATAGAGCTACGATTTTGGTGTGCATTTCTTACAAACATTCCGTACTACAAACACAGAATAAAAAAAAGTAGATAAACAACCTAGTTTTTTCAAAAACAAATAAATTTTGAAAAAAATATGCGTTTTTGTCCTTATTATTTACATTTAATATTTTTTTTGCTCTGTTATTGAATCGTTTGCGTATAATTGTTATATTTAATCGATTGCTGATATGTTTAGGTATCTAATAGGATATTTTTTGTATTCGTAGGACGTATAATTGACAGATAATAGCAAAAATACCATATGACCCGTGCTCAGGTGTTTGAAAAATTAAAAATACCGCCATTTTATGTCCGTTGACTTAAAAAACAAACACGTGGTGATTTATCGATGAAATTGATTATACTACACAACCTTAAAAGCTCCGACATCGTTGACCAGACACACTGTACATATAAAAGCCAATACCAAAATAGCTAAGAAGATACCACAAGGAGCTCGCATTGCCATAGCAGTCTCTCACAAAAATTCTCCCATGGTTAGGGTGCTGCAAATGCTGAGCTCGCTCCAGACATCAGTACCCGAGGGTGATGTGTTCGCGGGTATATGGACGGATGTGTGTCGTGAGTGCTTGAGATATTGTGAGATGATGGATAGTAAATAATAATGAATTATGATTACATTTTTAATGTGTTGTTAAATGAAGTTAGTGATCATACTGACATAAATATGTGTAAATTTTTGTAATAAGACATTCGGAAATAATGTGTAAATGTAATGGTTAATATATAAATTTGAATTATTCCTAATTAGTTTGTAATGTGTATTAATAATAGCATATAATATAATATAAGAATGAATTTTCCAGCGCTTTGGTGAAAACTGTTATGCTGTGTAAATTTTATATGACAATAAATAAATAAATAGCTCGTAGTCTAACGGAGTGCATTGCCAAGGTAGTATCAGATAATAATTTTACCGCTTAGGAAACGCTTCTTACGTTTGTGTACAAATTATGCCATATTCCACGTAAAAAAGTGTAGCCGCACCCCAGAGGGTTTATTTAAAGTATTTATTTAGCTGTATATTTGTAAATTTTTTCAAATTTTTTAAACATACCGTTCAGAAAATAAAGGGGGGACGGGGGACATAATGTTTGCTACTTTCGGAGCGAATATTTCCGAAAATATTCACTTTCCAAAACTTTTTGTAGAAACATCAAAGTATTTTCAGTTGCTGATTTTTTTTTTCAGTTTCGTTTACATGTATGGAGTGCCCCCCCCCCCCCCCCCCCCTAGAAATGTTCCTTTTGCCATTTTCGCTACGGAACCCTAAAAATATGTATAACAAAATTGTAAACATTTAGCAAGACATTAATTATAAGTGACATGTTGTCGTCGGTGTCACAGCGATGACGGTTGCCGTGTAATGCGGAGCGTAGGCAACTGCGGCGGCTTCTCGGGCGGCCTTCACTTGTGTCACAACGTATCTTTGTACATAGTTTTTCGTCTTAAACTTCGTCAGACTTGGGTAAAAATGTAAAACAAATTCTTATACCGCTTTTTCAGGGCTTTTATACAAATGCGCTACTGAAGGTGCGTTCACAGTTGCATCATTTGGCCTATTTTTTCTTTCGAATGGTCTTTTATTTCTCTTCTGGTCGTAGCACGAGCATTTAAGAGTTGCTGAAGCGGGGGGAGCGAGGCGCGGGGGGAGTGAGGCGCGGGAGGAGCGAGGCGCGGGAGGAGCGAGGCGCGGGAGGAGCGAGGCGCGGGCATTCGGCCGATCAGATCTTCGTCCCGTGGCATGATCGCGTGTCATGCTCACGCGTTTGAACGTTGCGCCGATCCGATCGCTCGAAATCCATGTTGCTACGCGTATCACACACTTAGATCGGACAAACGCGGCGATATCGCCGCGCCAACAGTGAGCGTCCAAGCAGCACGATACGCAGTCATGCCACGCCACGGTGATCGGATACGAGCAAATGATAAAAGCGTGGACGCACCTTGAGGTGCTAAGTTTTCAATATATTTACAATTTAGTTCAACAGAGCTGTTGATGACGCTAAATTGACATTTCGTCTATTAGATAATAGATGTCTGTACAATTTGACAATTGTAATTATAGTACGGTAGTTTCGTAGGTAAAAAAATATATTATTTTATTTAGCCCGTCAGTTTGATAACCGACCGCTGCGCTGGCAAAAAATGTACATTCTGGCCAGAAGAAGACGTAAGTATATTAAAGGGCGGAGAAAAATTATAGGTCTCTCTATTACCTGGAATCTTAAGATATAACATAATATTTACTATACCATCCTAGTTCTGAAATTAAGTGCTATTTAATTGTGTGTCGTTAACGACTCAATGGTATTATGATATTTACGTGTATTATTAAAGTAACAAATGTCTTTACAAACGTCTCAAAATAAAATAAACACAAAATCTATATATTTGTAAACTAGAAAGAGCCCGCAACTTCGTTTGTAGAGGAAAAAAAAACATATGCCTTTTTCGCTTCAGCATTGTCGGTTAAAAGTAAAGTGGATGCCCAGCTACCCGTGTTACAAAGATAGTTCAAATTTGTTTAGCCGATTTGCCGTGATGAAGCCACAACGACACATAGAAAAAATAAAAAAAATAATATATTTTTTGTTTTAGTGACCTGCAAATAGTCCGTTACAATATATTTTTTAAATATCTTCAATCTACAGACATTTCATTTTTACAACTTTATAATAGTATAGACTAGAAGCTTTACTCCATTTTAAACACAAAGGCCCGATTGCACTTGAGACGGCCTTTAGACGTTAACAATAGGATTAGTGATAACAAATGATACCTGCCCAGACCTCACGCTTTAGTTCTATGCAGATTGCACCGACGCGTGCCAGTTTTAAGTGCTCAGGTAGTAAAGTAATTAGCTAGCAAAAGCCAAATATTATGAGCCCTATTGTTAAGTTTTAAGTCTAACAGGCCTTCGTATTTGAAATGGACTATACCCGCAGCCCGTTTGCGGAGGAGAAAACGTAACCCTGCTTTGCCCGTGTACCTAAAATAGTTGCAATCCGCTTAGCCCTTTTGGCGTAATGAAGCCACAACGACACATACAAATATACAAAAAATCCAAAAAAAAAAATGTTGCTGCAGTGACTCCCAAATAAGCGAGTAAAAGCTTACACGTAAAGTGCGGACCGCGGAAAACGCCTCGCGCCAATTCAACCCTTGTTCCGAAGCGTACATGTAAATACTAGCGATGGGCGACTTTGAATGATTCTAGTGGAATCATTCGACTTTTAAATACAATCGAATTATTCGAATAGTCGAGAGATTCATTCGAATGAAGGCGAAACTCAGAAAACTTAAGGAGAGTGAGAGCTTAACGGGCGGCGGCCGAAGATTGTCGATCTCGACCGACACGACTTGAGTCGAAGTCGAAATCTCACGCCGAGCCATCGCCAGCGCCACCAGTCAGACAAATTAAAAATTGAATAAATCTACTAGTATCATTCTCGCCCATCGCTACTTAGCGGTAATCGCCACATCGTACAGGAGTCGAAGTCGAAAGTCAAACATTCATTCGACTGTAGTGATTGGTATACAGAGTACACCATTTTGTTATTCGAATGGTAAAATAAATAGTAACTAGTTATTCGATTCCTAAAATCATTTAAAGTCGCCCATCGCTACTGAATACACGCGACGCGCGGTGATTTACAGTTTAACGCGTGACGTCAACGCGTACGCATCTAACTCAAGTTTTGTGCGCGCAACTCGTATAAACGCAAAAAGGAATGGCATTTTGAAGCGTGGAAGCTACTTTTCACTGTTATTTTTCGTTTGTTTCGTGAACATCCATGTTTGTGGAAAATAAAAAGTACACTCTACAGCAGCTGAAAGTTGCGAAACATGGCTTATTATGAACTTTTTATATATTGCAAAAAAAAGATTGGCATCAGCGAATCGCCAATTTATTGTATATATTTGAATTTGTGTTCAAAAAGATTCGCAGTACGAACTTTATATGTAAAGGCCATCATTGCCTGTAGTAATATTTTTTTTTTTCTATGTACAGAGATTTCATTTTTACAACTTAATAATTATGAATTTATTTACTTATTTGTATACATGACTTCAGATTCGTAACGCAGGCTTCGTCAGGTGGGTTACAACAACAAATCAGCAACTGGTTTCGTCACATACAAACCAATGATGTAATCCGCAACAGGCTTCGTAGTTATCGTTATAAAGGCCCGCCCCGAATCGTAACCGGGCAGCGTTGCCACGCCGAATGGCTAATGAAATTTGTTGCACCAGGTACGATCCGGAGCGTGGATCACAGCCCCTGTCCCGAAGCCGACTACCCAATCCCTTGACAAAGTCCTTGGCCTCCGAATCCCAAGGTCCAGCAGTCTCTACTCTAATAGGTACGAACTATATATCTTATCGGTATAAACTATATATCTTTTAATAACTTAAAAAACTGGAATAGTTCGAGTTGGACTCGCGCACCGAGGGTTCCGTACAAAATATACGCTACGAACTGCCATATCTATATATAATAGGGTCCCGTTTTACCTTTTGGGTACGAAACCCTAAAATGGACTTTTCGACACAACTTAAAAAGGCGCATAAAATAAGCTGCGTACAGGTATCGAACGCAATTTCTTTTTTTAGGATTTATATCACAGAAACTACCATCTTGCATCAAAATTGCATTTACATTTGAATACAGTCAACGTCATTATTCTAATTATCAGTAGTGTACTAGTCGCCTTCATAGATCTGGGGCGTATTTACATATGCTAGCACTGGGGATTGCACCTCTTCTGGGTTAAACAAGTTTTAAGGGAACCCGCTGCTAATAACGCTTAAGACACTCTTCCTCTTTTACTTCTCAGCTTAGCGCAACCTTCGACGTCTTCATGGATCGATAGCGTATTATATTCATTTTAATGGATCTATGGCGTATGTCTGCGACCATTTGCGCCTGATGCAGTGCCATTAGTGCCCAGATAAACCGCACCAACCTGCAGTCCTGGAAGATGTCTTCATTGCAAGAGAACACTTTATTATTAAATCAACCTTCTTCTCTTCTTTCTCAGCTTGGTGCAACGTTGGACGCAGTGGGATTCGTCTTCATTAATACTTAGGTAGCGTATAACACTTATATTTATGGATCTGTGGTGTATCTAGTCGTACAGTCCTCTTCTTGAATCTGTGGCATATGCACATTAATCTGTGGTCAGTGGCGTAGCTAGATACAAGGTGGCAGTATGGGAGTGTCTACGTCAACTGGCACAAGGCGCGAGCTATGTAGGCGACGCCTAGAAGTGTCTGGCCAGATCGCTGAAACCACCCACCTTCCTATTTTATTTCTCAGCTTGGCACAACGTAGAACATAGCTCACGGGTCTGTAAGGTACCAACATCTGCTGCTAGATATAAAATGACAACATGGAAGTCTTCTTGCACTGGGCGCCAGCCATGTAGGCGACTTTCTGTGCTTACTGCAGTGTAGCGCCAGGATCCAGTCTAGAAGAAGCCCTCGTTACGAGGAACTCGTTTTTGCTGTTATTAAAAGTCACCGGTCCTGAAGACAAATTAAATCTCCCTTCCTCCTTTGTCTCTTCCTTCTCTCTCTTATTTCTGTGGCGTATCTACATTTGCTGGCACTGGGCACGAGCCATGTAGGCGACCTTTTGAGCCCGCTGTACCACTTCTGGGCAGCGCTTGCGCCGCACTAGCCTGCAGTCCTGGAAGAAACCTTCGTTGCGAGGAAACCCGTTGCTTCCGTCGCTGAAGGTCACCAGACCTACAGACAGAAAAAATAATAGGTTAATTGAGAATATTTCAAATTAAGAAAAAAAGAGTTACATCGATATCCATAACGATAATTCGTAATATCAAGGAAGCCAATTTTGTTTTTTATATAGCTACTAATTTTAAAAATATTTGGGCAAATGTGGAAGAATTAAGAGGGTAGCTTAATGACGTCATTAGCGAAATTGTGACAGTCAAAACGTACACGCGAACAGAAGTTTTTGTACTGTAAATAATTTTTCGTAAGTAAGTGCTTCTGTATGATTTTCTACACTATGTTTACGTTCTATTTGTCGTTGTCAATGTATTAGAATGTAAAACCGTTGATTTTTATTTTTAATAGTTTGTTAAAAAATCTACCATAGATTAACGGATTATAGTTCCTTTGCTTTTCCGAGAAATAGTGTCCAGCAACTGTCTTCTCGGGTGGACACCGAACCGTCAACATCTCCTGCACCTCCTGATCATTGCTCGTAGAGAGGTGAAACATGTGTCCCACCGAAAATAGTACATATGCTCAAGGCCATTTACAAGAACTACTCTTGGAAAGTGACACATGATGGTCTCATCTCTGAAGACATCGTTGTCAATGCTGGTGTTCGTCAAGTTTGCCTCCTATGGCCTGCTCTATTCCTGATTGCGCTTGATGGAATTATGCGCTGTGTGTGTGACAAAGGGCGCCGTGAAAAAGAGTGGGGAATCTCCAAACATTGGGCTGAAAATCAACGCTCGGAAGACCCAGGAGCTAAGATCTGGTGTGAGGAACTCTACATCGTTGCTGGTGGGCACAGAGGTAGTGGAACGCGTCCACAAATTTACCTACCTCGGTAGCGTCGTGTCAGATGCAGGAGGAACTGAAGAATACATCACTTCACGTGTCGCCAAGGCCCGAGCAACCTTCGCTCAGCTGCGACCCATATGGCAGTCACGAAAACTGACTCGGAGGTTTTTCTTGACAATTTATTGCTTAACTAAGTGGAATTCGTTTCTTTACAAAAATTTTACTTTTAAAATTATTTACATATATCTACTTAAGTGAGTAGCGCCATAATAAGTTGTTTTTACTCTTTGTGTTATTATGAAATGGGGCTATTCCCACGTGAAATTGTGTTGAGATATTTTATAATAATGTAAAGTAAATAGTAATATTATAGAACTTTGAACAAATTGTTTAATTGTTTTATTTACTTCCAGATCACCGAGTATATGGAAGACAGTGTACAAATGAACATGGCAAAATGGTATTCATTCGTTTTTACACTGCTTCGCCGCTCATAGCGGCCATATGCTGGGTGATCCTAGTTTCTGGATCCCAGTTTTATGAGTCGGAAGTTTGGTGCATAGCTCCAGGCTTCTGTCTCCTGGAACTGGTTCTAGTAACCCTGCATCCCGCCTAAATCCTTACTACACAACTTTGTATAGACAACAAATCATTTTTTTACATTCACAAGAAATGTTTCTTGTCTATACAATGCACCCACAAATTTATGTACCCATAAATAATGTAACACGTAAACGCAATTGTACATATATTACAGACTAGCTTCTGCCCGCGACTTCGTCCGCCTTAAATTCGTTTATCGCGGATAAGGGTATTTTCCCGGGATAAAAAGTAGCCTCATACCCGGGACTCAAACTATCTCCATACCAAATTTCATCAAAATCGCTTCAACGGTTTAAGTGTGAAGAGGTAACACACACAGACAGACAGACACACTTTCGCATTTATAATATGAGTATGGATTTGGCAAAAAGGTGTTAATTTTAGCGCCACCTGTTAGTATAGCAAGGTACTCGATACTCGTGGGCTCGTAACACATGTTCGAGAGAAGTTTGCACCTTCTTCCTAAGTAGCGCGATAAGATTCAGGTGCAAACTTAACTCAATCCAATGTAGTGGCTACCCCCTCTTTTAAAAGTTGAATTTTTATGGCCTGTAACCTGCCCGGGGATTTTTTCGACCGATTAGTAAAGTTTGCATCAACATCTGTTCAGCCATTTATACGTGATGTGCGTACAAACAAACAGACAAACAGATAAACAGACAAACAGACAAAAATTCAAAAAACTGTTGGAACGTGAACTGTTATCAATTTTAAGTATATCCGGCCAATTTTTTTCGAATATCTTCCATGTACAGACTTTCGACCCTCTTCAGCTTTATTATATTTATAGATTACTATAAATGCAGTTGCCGTAAAACATTTTATCCTTTTATCAACTATTTAATGAAGTTTGCATAAATAAAAACAATATTACATAAACCAAATGACTCGTATTTTTAACAATACATTTTCTTAGACTAACTAAAGTTGTATTGCCTTTACTAAAATTTCTGGTGGCTATAATATATCAATTATTAAGTTATACAAAATACATTGTTTATTTGTACAATCACGTGTTATAATTACTAAAGATTCTAGTATTACAAGCAATTTGATTGTTACAACTACGACATAACTATTTCACTGTGCTGAATGAATATTGCCCTTACAAGATTTCTTGTAGAGGTTACGTAACTTCCATTACGTTCTACAAAAAGTATTGTTTATTTAAACACTCCATGTGTTATAAATACTAAAAATTCTAGTCATACACACAATTTGGCTGTGTGGCAATTACAATATGGTAACTTCGTCATGCTTAATGAACATATTACGTTTACAAAAAAATCTTGTTAAGTTTACAAAATATTTATTAATTTCAGCATTTTTTTTTTTTCATTTTTACAATTCACGTGTTATAATTACTAAATATTCTAGTAATACACGCTATTTGAATATGTGGCAATTACAAGATAACTAGTTCACTAAGCTCGACGAATTTATTAAAACTTTAACCAGATCAATTTAGTTATTTGTACTATGTGAACAATTGTCCCAGAATTTACTAGATTTTCTCGTTCACATTACGGTATTTAGGTATCGAAGACGAGATTTTTTTCTCCGTGCGTTCGTCCGTCTGTCCGTATGTCACAGGCATTTTACTCCAAAACTACAAGATGTGATTGAAATAAAACAATTTAACGGATTATATCGCGTATATTATCTCATTTTAGTTCCCGACGTTTCTTTTCTCCTCAGTACGCCTCATTTGTGAAATGCTGCTTGGTAAATTATTAGAATAAAATAATTAAGCCCTTCTGGCACATGTGTAACTGTCTTTACAGCTTAGGCCCATCTGGCATGTATGTACACCTTTATTTGTGTTTTTTCAAAAAATGGGTAGTTTGCACAAATTGTAACTTTGACAGAGGAAAATACATCTTTTCTCAGTCCTCCCGTGACCATGGAAAGCTGGAAAGCTTCCGAAACGTCCGGAACTAAAATGAGATAATATACGCGATATAATCCGTTAAATTGTTTTATTTCAATGAGTAATAATCGCGGAAACAGAAGAAAATATTATACAAGATGTGATATTAATGATATTAGGAGTACATGTGTTTTGTGTAAGTTGCTAGCTGCTTAGATAGTTAAATAACAAAAAAAACCTACGGGGGTGGCCTCCATACAATGTAAACCGTGTAAATTGAAAAAAGTTTTTTATTTGGCAAATATCAATGTATGGTACATTTTTTGAGATTTTTATAAAAACTTTTTAAGCAGCGATGATATTTTTCCGAAATAAGCGAAATAGGCTATTTGGATGGGCTTGAATCCAAAAATATATTTTCCTAAAATTTTGGAAGTTGTGAAGTATTCATTTGTCAAGGTAGCAACATTATGTCAAAACGACTTCGAATACAATTTCAATCATTTTTGTTACAGAGATAGCTGGCAATGTAACGGACGATAACAAGAGTATTTTCTACCCGACTAAAGCAAAGAAAAACCCGGACAAGAGCATGTCGGATGCAATGCCGCGGATCATGCCGTTCATACAAAAAATGCACTGCAGATGAAAATAATACGATATGAAAAGTGCACTCTTCGTCCTTTTTCAGCAATAACTCATTAACGATATATCCAATAATGTTCAAAACAATTTTCGTTGAAAGTATTTATTAAGATTACCTTTGTATTTTTTTTTTCATATTATTTGGACATACTATTTAGAAATTAGAGGGGGGGACACAATTTATGCTATTTTGAGAGGCATTGTTTCCGAGAATATTCTCTAAATCATTTTTTTTAATACCTCAAAATGCTTTTAAAACATATGTGCCACACAATAATATTTGCTGTTTTTTTTCAGCTTTGGTTACATGTATGGAGTGCCTACCTATTGTATTTATTATTTGACTATTAAACTAAGTAACGGCTCACACAGGGCACCTATGCTCCAAATTTCATCAATGTTCATCGTGAAGTTTTTGAGTAAAGTGCCTGTGACATACGGACGGACAAACGGACGGACATGACGAAACTATAAGGGTTCCGTTTTTGCCATTTTGGCTACGAAACTCGAAAAAAAAAGATTATGCCTTTTTTCTTTCCCTGGGCAAAGTTTCTGGCACCTTTTCATTATTTGAATTAAAAAAGAAATGAGGCCTGTAAACAAAAATAACTTTTTTTCTATTGCAAAGATGTTTAAACTTCAAACTTAGTGCAATTTTATGCTAATTTGTTCTTTTATCCAATTTTTACCTTCGACGAATCCTGAAAACCGTGTCAGAAATAAATACTTTTAGTTTGATGATAAATTGCTTCCAAACAAGTAATGTACTTGAAACTTCTTAAAGAGAAGTTTCCGTTTAGCATCAATCTTAATAATTACACAAAATAAAACTTTATTAGGTGAACAGGCACTTAAGGGCCTCAAAAGAAGTTTATGAATGAAAAGGTTTAATTTCCTGAGCTAGTTTTGTTGTTTGGAAAAATATGTATTCGTTACTCGAAGTTTTTGTGGAGATCTGGGTTGATTTAAAAACAAAACTGTACGTGTTTACTGAAATTTTCTGGAACTGGCCGCTTACAATAAAAAAATTAAGGAACTAATTATGAGAGTCAAAAGTGGAATTTAACACTCTGGGTATATTACTTATGCCTAAATATATTTAGGTACAAGGCTGTCATTTGTTTTTTCATTGTAACATTCTTTAGAAAATTGTATGTTGCTATTATATCTACGGTTATATCTTATTTTATCAATAAATCTTTCATCGAATACTTCATTCCGTGCACACAATAATGACACGGAAAGCAGTTTTGTCTGAAACCATTTCTCTATTATTTCGAGAATTACTGATGAAAAGTAGCTTGTTTCACATCTCAATTCATATTATAATTATACTCTTTTTGAAAAAATCACGTTGCTCTGTTGTGCCGCTATCTAAAAAAGGACGAACAAAAAATGCGTACATTAAAAAAAGGGTTGTTTGACAACAGATTAATTAGATTATAACATGTTATAATGTTATGACACAAATAAGATGTAGGATGAAAGGGCGGGCGCCCTGCAAAGTTGAATGAAAATTGTATGAGAATCACTGAAGGCAGCTGGATGCAACTAGTGTATGATCAATTGATCAGTTATCGTGGAAATATGTGAAGGCCTTTGTCTAGCAGAGGGCGTCGGATGAGATGTCTTGATAATAATGTTTACTACAAAAGACAAGTACGTAATAAGTAATTAAGTAGTAAAAGTAGTGGCTTTGATAATCAACCTGCTAGTCAACCTTACCCGGTCTCCCCTACACAAAGGTATTGCGTGAACAAGAAAGATTATTGAAATAAAACAATTTAACGGATTATATCGCGTATATTATCTCATTTTAGTTCCCGGCGTTTCGGAAGCTTTCCAGCTTTCCATGGTCACGGGAGGACTGAGAAAAGATGTATTTTCCTCTGTCAAAGTTACAATTTGTGCAAACTACCCATTTTTTTGAAAAAACACAAATAAAGGTGTACATACATGCCAGATGGGCCTAAGCTGTAAAGACAGTTACACATGTGCTAGAAGAGCTTAATTATTTTATTCTAATAATTTACCAAGCAGCATTTCACAAATAAGGCGTACTGAGGAACTAAAATGAGATAATATACGCAATATAATCCGTTAAATTGTTTTATTTCAATGAGTAATAATCGCGGAAACAGAAGAAAATATTAAGAAAGATTATGCTAAATGCTATATAAGTGTTGTTATTGTCAGAAATAAACCGTTGGAGAAAATAAGCTAAAATTAAATACCCAAAAGAGCTAACTACAAGTAATATTCTCACAAGCATATGTGGGATATACAAGTTTACTTTGGTACAAGCATAAGCATTATTCATTTACACTGAACAAGATTTCAGGCGCTTTGAAACCAGAAATTAATTTTGCTGCCGAAACTCAAAATAAAGCGATTAGTATAGTGTACAAGCAATCGAGGTTACAGTTTAACGATGTCACCAATTTATCTGTAGCGCACGTGCAAAATGGGGCTCGACTAAATTAACGTTAACTGGCAGTCAATGTTGGCTGACAAATACAGTTTCTGTCTAGGCCTTGTCAGTTACCGGTGACTGACACAGAAGCAACAGATTTTAATGACTGCTCTGAGGGTTTTGGGCATATTAGTACCTAATGTTTTTAGTGTATGTAAACGACTGAGGCGGCCCCAGGCAAAACGGGCTCAGCATGGACTATTATTTATACACAGGCTTCTGCCCGCGACTTCGTCCGCCTTAAATTCTTTTATCGCGGATAAGGGTATTTTTCCGGGACAAAAAGTAGCCTCAAACTCGGGACTCAAACTATCTCCATACCAAGTTTAAGCGTGAAGAGGTAACAGAGAGACAAACAGACATACACCCTTTCGCAGTTATAATATGAGTATGAATTTGGCAAAAAGGTATTCATTTTAGCGCCACCTGTTAGTTTAGCGAGGTACTCGATACTCGTGGGCTCGTAACAAATGTTTGAGAGAAGTTTGCACCTCCTTCCTAAGTAGCGCCATAAGATTCAAATCAAATCAAATCAATCAAATCAAAATATCCTTTATTCAAGTAGGCTTAGATACAAGCACTTTCGAATTGTCAGTTACAATGAGAGAAGTCTTTGCTGGGAAACATACAATATGATCCAACATTTGTTGCAAGGATTAGGGAAACCCAGAAAAACCTAATCAGATCATTTAACTTAAGTATAATTCAGGTGGTAAACTTAAGTATAAGTCAGGATTCAGGTGCAAACTTAACTCAATCAAATGTAGTGGCTACCCCCTTTTAAGGGTTGAATTTTTATAGCCTATAACCTGGCCGGGGATTTTTTCGACCAACTAGTAAAGTTTGCATCAAAATCTGTTTAGCCGTTTTCACGTGATGCGCGCACAAATAAACAGACAAACAGATAAACAGACAGACAAAAAATCTAAAAACTGTCGGAACGTGTTCTGTTATCGATTTTAAGTATCTTCGGCCAATTTTTTTTCGAATATCTTCCATGTACAGACTTTCGACCCTCTTCAGCTTTATTTTATGTATAGAAGATAAATAACATTTTTTACTATTATCAGGGACAATTTTCCACAAATCAACCTAGTACCCAAACTAAACAAAGCTTGTACTACGAGTACTAGGCGACGAGATACATAATATATAGATAAATATAATATTTATATAGGTAGAAAACATTCAAGATCCAGCAACACATTCATGCTCATCACACAACTTGCCCTGGCCGGGATTCGAGCCCGGGACCGTCAGCTTCGTAGGCCGGTGTGCAACCAATTGAGAAAAACATCTCGTCACCTTGAGAGCCAATTTATATAAGTAAAACAAAAAAACACACTTTCTTATGAATAATAAAATATATTCACATTGACAATTTAAATAAACCTTTATTCATTAAAATAATCCAAATATCATAGGGTGCGTTGGGGTAAGACAAAAGAAGGGGGAAGTTCGAAAGGTAAACTTTATTTTAACGCCTTTGGGAGCATTTTTAGTAAAGTTTTAGCCCATTTTTCCATCTTAACTCAATGCACCTTATATCATAAAGACATAGTTAAAATTCTACTATTACAGACAAAAAATCGTTTTCACTTCTCCTGCTCAAAAAGTACGTCATATTAGCTTCGCGAAGCGAGCCTAAAATAGTACATTTAGCCCCTAGGGTTTAAAAGAAAGCCATATAGTCCCATACAAATTTCTATGACACTGAAAAAAAAACATGCGGCCAGCTATATACTCCTTACGAATAATTAAAAACAAACAAACCAACCTGATCAGATTGGCCAATCTTTTTGATAGAATTGCTCAAACTGTACTTTTAGTTTTTCGTGAAATATACAATTTTAATGTTAAGTTTATTTTTATTTTTTCGAGAGTCGAAGTGAAAAGCAGAGTGTTTAACACGTGGCTAAAAGACATTATGACACTCAGATTTATTTGTCCTCGCTCACTTCGTGAGCTCGTCCAAATAATCACTTCGTGTCACGATGGCTTATTTTAGCCCTTTGTCAAACAATCTATTATTTCTTACCGTGAGTCTGCTCGATACGACACGGTGTCGTGTATATGTACGATGTGGCACCGGGACCCTCTTCACCATTGGGCGCTCTGGGCTCGTGCCCAGGGCCCCAATCCTCGGGGGCGCCGAAAGATCTCAAACGTTTTGTTACAGTCCAACGAGGTCCCTAAAGGTGCGTCCACATTTGTATCATTTGCCCGTATCAGATCATCGTCGCGTGGCATGATCGCGTGTCACGATCACGCGTTTGGACGTTGCGCCGATCGGATCGCTCGAAATCCATTTTGCTACGCGTATCACATAGTTATATCGAACGAGTACGGCATTATCGGCGCGCCGACACTAAGAGACCAAGCAGCGCGATACGCAGTCATACCACGGCACGGTGATCGAATACGAGCAAATGATACAAGTGTGGACGCACCTTAATCTTATTATCTTATTATTGAGTGCAAGTAAGTAAAAGTCATACAAGAAAAATATGAAAAGTGTCTAGTGGAAACAATAAATAATAGTTCCAAATCCATCCACAATGGCGCTAGAGTATCATGATAGTATGAAGTGGACAACCAATTATTAAACATTTTTATAGAAATGCTACTCAATCCTTCGTTCTTCTTCTAATTTAAATATTAAATAGTGTTCAAAATGTTGTTTCTGGTGTAGTGTGCAGCGTAACGCACACACACTCATCTCTCTTTTCCTATATATCCATGTATTCTAGTGTAAGTTATTAGTAATAAATCACACTTAGAACCAAACACTTGTTTGCATCAACGCCCATCCTTACATGGCGACCCTGCCAGTGCTCCTTATATGGGGGCACTGGCGGGCATCGAATTGCCCACCAGTGTTGTGAACCAAGGACATCTCAATAAATATATATTTTATATAAAATAGAATTTTTGAAGAACTTAAGTGAAAAAAAAAATGGATTGTGGTGAAAAAAAAACTTAAAACGTGTTTCTGTATTTCTAAAATTAAAGGACGCCTGAGTGCATTAAGAACTGTTTTTGCTATCTAGCAAATTATAAATATTGACTATTTACCGTCTAGCTGACACGTAACTTTTAAAGTTTGTGGCACAAATCCAATCGTCATTGTACCAACCCAATTGGTACCCAGGAGGCTACGGAGATCTACGAGTAAGCAGGTGTTAGTGCTGCTGCTGGAAGTATGGCGAGTGTCGGGACATCCGATGTCCGAGACAAAGTTGAGCGTAGTGAGTGTTAGTGAAACCGAAAACTAGCAAAAAACGGTGTTAATGAAGTGCAGTGTTCCAAAGTGCCTACTTACTCTAAATAATAATTAAAGTGTCTACCTTTAAGTCATAACTAGTTAATTACTTTATATTTCTCTACATAAAGTTTAAATACTCGTAATCTTTAATTCAAATAATTATAGGTAAGAAATTAAGTATGAGCGAAATGTTTTCACATATGATTTAGATGAACGTGGGTGGCCAGCATGCTTCCGAAAAAGGAATGGCACGCAGGCATCTGTAATTACGTGTCATGTTGCGCGACAAATTGTCAGCTCCGTGCACTAGTTTTATCGTGTTTAATAATTAACGTAGTAAAATCAATATTAGTGTTTTTTTTTTATTGCCTTATTTTGGATACATATAGTTAAACATAATTTACAAGTTGTTATGGCTAAGTAAATCGTTAGTAATGTATACGGGAATTGACATTATTTTTCAAGGATTTTGCGTTTTTATAGGATACTCGGAATTTACAAATAATTTTAAATCTAGAGCTTGTGAATGTTATCGGCATGGCCCGTGCTACACCGCTGGTGTCGTAGTGCCGATCACTGAATTTAATGAGAATAATAAAAGTTTTAGATAAATTGAAATAAATGAATATTGATAGTGGAAATAAAGAAACGTTGACATTAGGATGGTATTAACTTGGAGTAGGAAATAGTTTGTTTGGGATGGCGATATAAACATGTTTGGGAAAGCTGACGTAAATAAGTTTTTTTGACTAGCAGTTAGCCTGATCACCTAATTGTTGTTGAAACTCTTATTTACTGAAGTTTTCATGGTGTACGAGAATTTGAAAGATATAATGAATGGGTTTAATAAGACAAGGTTACTTTTATAAATATGACGACGACGTATTCGTGATCATCAGTGACCCGAGAGGCGCTGTTGCACGAAGATATATTTAGCAAGGTACACCAGGGTACAAGACAGGCAGGGATATCCTTGTGATCTGATCATAATTCGATCGAGCATCAATCGTGAAGGTCCTTGGACACATGGTAAGTTTTAGTGAAGGACGTGTTAAAAGAACTGCCTGAATGTATGATGAATAAAAATTAAATTTTTGTGCGCGCGCTTAATAAATAAATTTCTTGTACCCTGAACTGTTAATAAATGTACAAGGTCGGCCGACCACAAAATAAAGTGTTGTGTACCCTTGTAATGCGAGTAAAGTGATGCCACAGTCGCACACTTAGTTAATAAAATATTGTAAAGGAGAAATAATGAATTAAATAAAAAAATATACAAATGAGAAAGAAAGAAATAAATAATTATGCGTTTTTGACAAATAATAAATATAATAATATGACGTCATGGACACGACTTTCCGAATGTAGTTCGAGGACACGGACATATACTAAATGTAATGTAATGTAAATGTAATTTAAAACACCAGTGATAAATGAAAGTAGACTCTAGGTACCTAGGCCTAGAGAGAAGCCCTGATTATGACATGGCAGTGAGTACTTATTTCGCCATTTTCATGTGCTAAGTAATTAAATGAAACTATCGTTTATAGGTTGATAAAATTTACTTAAAAGTGTAATTTAAAGGTAGGTCGTGTAATCATATAATTATGTTTGTCTATTTCTAAATAATGTACTACTTGTTTTATTCGGATATTGATTTAATTATGACCTTTGTAGCTTAAGGACATGGTTTTTATATAATAAGGACGTAGATATTATATACTTAGGAATGTAGTTAGTATGGTAAACTGTAATAAGATTTCTTTAGTTGTGTAAGAGACACTTTATTATTATTGAAAAAAAAAATGGAACGTAGCGTATTTCTGTATTCAAATATCTGTATTTTAAACTTGTGTATACACTATACCTACTTAAATGTACGCATATAATTCTTGCGTTGTCGTATGTTAATGTATCGGGCTTATTTTAAATTACCAGTTTTTTACCTGTTTATTTTATTAAGTTTAAAATTTCTTATAAAAATATAATGTTTTGAAATTGGACCTCCTATGTTTTTTTTTAAGGGAAAGTTTGTTACCTACTCTTAAAGTTTTTGTCGTTAAAGAAATTATGAAATTTATGTTTAGATTGGTAAAGTTATGATTAGATACATTTTTTCATTTGTTATTTTAATATTTTTCTTTTTATTTGTTATGTTGAAATTTTTCTTTTTTATTTGTTATTTTAATATCGTGTATTTTTGTTTACCTTTTGTATACCTGAAAAAAAAAATGTACCTATAGACTTAAGATTTTTTTTTTGCAATAAGAGGGAAGGTGTAGTGTGCAGCGTAACGCACACACACTCATCTCTCTTTTCCTATATATCCTTGTATTCTAGTGTAAGTTATTAGTAATAAATCACACTTAGAACCAAACACTTGTTTGCATCAACGCCCATCCTTACACTGGCATCGTTGTGATTTTTTCGTATGTTTCTATGTGTCATTATGGCTTCATCACGCCAAAACAGCTAAACGGATTTTAACTATTTTTAGTACTTGGTCATCCAAAGATGGTCATAGAATACTTATATCCGACTAAACTGAAAAAAAAGAAAGATTATGACTTTTCCTCGTCCACGAACGAAGTTACGGGCTCCTTACTCTTCTTTTTCCGCACAGACTCTATCGGTACAAGAGTTTTCCAACGGCAAAGATAGGTTTGTACTTCAATACAGTTTAAGTTTTTGTTAGTGCAATTGCTGATTTCTATCTCATATTCAGTATATCAGCTTCTTGTGCACGCAGCTCTCGCTGTGCGAGTACAACTAGCCCTTGGCCAGGTTTTTTTTATTTCTACAAAAAGCTTGGAATTGCCACGTCACTCGCCAATGCTTCTGTTAAGTTTTCCTGTGTCATTCTCGAATAATTTGTCAAAAAATTAGTCTTTTATTTTATTTAGTAAACGTTCAAAATAACTAGCAGTGGGATTAATACTCGGTTTAGTCCGTTGCAATAGTTGGACGAATCCAGTTACCATAGAACGTAATGAAAACATTTCAGCTTTAAACTTGCGCTTAATGTCTAGGATTTTGAATTTTAATTAGATGAAAAAGAAGAAGATTACGAGTTAAAAGTACCTACCGGACCTTTCCCCGTCTAACGGTTTTGCACAATATTGCCCAAATGTTAAGACCTTCTGACGCTACGTCTTCAGGTAGAGTCAATGGCGAACATGAATACATCAAACAATTCAAAAATAAGTACACAGTAGATAACTCTACTAACTAACGATGACAGTTAAGTTTGTTGGAACATATTTTTTTACCTTTGAATCCTTATGGATTAGAAATACATTAATGAGATTATGTTGTTTTTACTTTTCTTTGCCCTTGACTTGATAGCCATTTGAGAATAAAGAAATATTCGGTTGGTAAAATTAAAATAGGTAAAGAAGGCCCCTGGCGGGCCTTCCCCGTGCGCGTTACTTGGGGTGGCACAGACGGCGAACTAATACGTGTAGACGGTAATAATACGTGACAACCAAAACGAACAATAGCCAATCAGGGGGGGAGTCTAATACTCAGGGCTTGAATTCAAAGAACGCATGGCCAGGTGGAGACTGCTGAGAAACCATAGCGTACCTAAGCATTTTCAATCAAGCAATATGCTCCGTCCAATACCACTGTAACCGTCAACACTTGAAGAAGGTAGATACTCACCTAATCCCCACACCTAACCTACTCGGAACTCCCAATTGAACTTAACGCTTGCGCGCCGGAAAACCCTATCCCATGAAACCAGCCCTGCATGAATTGCCCCTCTTACAAAGCAAGGCCAATCTGGAGGATGCTAAACAGACTCAAGTATCTAGTAGGCAGCAGCCCGGAATGTAACTGGTTCTAGGAGACTCAACCCATTGTGTTTGCGTCATCGTTTTTGATGCTGCCTACTTACACCGTGTTTGAAATCTGAGCGCTTCTCGCCATTAAACGTCACAGTTTGGCGAGTAATAATTACTTTGTAAAATGTTATTTTTATAAGTTAAATAAATAAAAAAAAAAAAAAAAAACTATGGCATACCTGCTGCGGTACCTTCATGCTGACACGCTTCTTCTTCTTCTCTTCAAGAGACAAGACAGCCAAGGCTGTCAACACTACTGTCTATGGGGAATTTGAGGAACCCCGTGCAGTGCACTATATTACTATCAACATCTGAAGTAAGTAGTCTTACCTAATCCCCACACGCGACCTCCTCGGAACTCCCCTTCAAACTTCATACCGTCCGCGCGCCAGAAAACCCCGTGCCCATGGAACCAGCCCTGCATGAATTCTCCTTCGTACCTGAGAACATCAAACGAGGTTCTTTAAGTCAAAAATATCCTACTACCCTTCGAGCAGATGGTTCAAAGTTCTAAGCTACCAACGGCTTGGGATATCCTAATACTTCTGAATGCGTCTGAATCTTTATTAAGTGAATGTACCTATATTATATGTCGGTCGATGGTCGCTGTCGGCTGCGTTCAGGATAGTGACATCTAAAATGTTCGTGCATGAAGCTCTCCGTGGCGCCACATATGGTCTCACCGAAAGATCACCGCCGGCTCCCGAGCCAGCATTATGCTGAGGTGGGACCATTTCGGGGCATAGATTTAGTTTTTGTGTTCTGTATGCTATGCTACTGAATAAATTTATTTCCTTTTTTTTCTGTCTATTGATGCCGGGTTAGCCCAACGGTAGTGACGCTGTTTGCAAAGCCGATAATCTCGAGTTCAAATAGAGGTAAAAACAACTATTTTTTACGATCAAGAAATATTTGTTACTGAGGCTTTGATGTTTTTCCTCGGGAGGTGTACATAATAAAATAATAGACGTCGTCTAGTACTCTTAACCTAAGCCTTGTTGAGCTTATCAAGGGTGTAGTTGTAGTTGATTTATGTAAAATTGTCCCACAGCAGTTGTTTATTTACTTCTCAAGCATCATACAGGACAAGATAATCATAACGGTGAGATTTTTTTTTTGTTGAAATAATATATATCATTTTGACACAAGAGAATAATGCTCTGGATAACTAAATATGTAACAAACAACGAGCATGGAAAAACATTGTAACAGTTAAAAATAAAGTGATATACAAGACATAATCAACTCGTTTATAAAACCTTATAGATTAAGCTTCCTGTTTATTCCCATTATAAAACTACAATGTTTGTTGTTCCCAAAAAAAACAAAAAAAATCCCAAGGAATAAGTTAAATATCCTTTTCTCAAACATGCAATGAAATGTCGTCATTACGTTCGTTATAACAGGCATCAAATTATCACGTTTCGGGCGGAACAACTCGAAAGAACTGTAAAGGAATTTCATACAAAATTGAAGGCCTAGGCCGGGAAGTATTTTTTATTTTATTTTAATGTTAACATGGCGCCTGTGTTCATGAACAGACTAAACAGCATTTTTTTTTCTAGTGGCTGAATGGTTATCGGATCAAAAATATCCGCGTTAATGCACACACGAACTGACATTAAGAATACAAATCTGTATGGTTCATATGTTGATGAATAAATCTAAAATATTGTCTATACGTTCGTCACCAGAGACCATACACAATATTTAAAATCCTCTGCATTCGAAGCCACTCAGAAGTTGCAAGAAAACAGAACTGTTAATCCCGCGACATAAAACCTCATTATTTAAAGGTTGTTTTAAATTTGCCTCCACCAAAATTTGGAATGACCTACCTCCACCTCTGCGAGACCCAATGCCTTTAGCAAAATATAAGACGTTAATTAAAAAGTACCTACTTTAACTACAAAGGCAAAGCTAATTAAAAAAAAAACATATTTAGATATTTAGTTTACATTAGCGTTAAAATTACGAGTATTGCCCGACATGTTTCGGTCCGTTACGAGGACAATACAATACAAATACTCTTTATTGCACACCTCAGATACACAGAAATACAGAACATGACAGTAACATTCGAATTAGCAGAGGTAAACAACAGGCGGTCTTATCGCTAAATAGCGATCTCTTCCAGACAACCTTTGGGTAGCGGAGTGTTTAAAAGACAACAATTTTAGTTGAGTAGGTGGCGAGAAACAGTTGAGAAGCAAAACAAAAAACTCATATAGACAAATGTATACTCAATAAACATACACACATAAGATTGCGTAAATAAACATACATAAATACTTATACATAATAAATATAACATATGCAAAGTAAATAAATAAATAACCATAACAGTGTCAGCCGCAAAGTTGAGAAAGTGATTTCAATAGCAGTGTGTTAGGGGAGAGACAGGTAATGTTTTTTAAGGTGTGACTTAAATGTTGCAAGGGTCTGGGCACGCTTCAAGTCATGGGGTAGAGAATTCCACAGTAGAATTGCCTGGAATGTGAAAGAACTATTCAAAAATTTGGAGGATGAAGAGGGGACAGCAAGAAGCAAATTTTGAGCGGACCTAACAGATCGCAAATAACTGAAACGCTCTTTAAGGTAGCGGGGAGTTGCGGGATTAAAAAGTACGCTATACAGAAGAGACAGGATATGAGAGTTACGACGAGAGCGGATTGGAAGCCAACTAAGCTGAGACCTGATGATGGAAACATGGTCATGAGTGACAAGTGGACACTGCCGTTACCCGCTTCACACTTATTGATGCATATTACGATGGGTGCATGGATATTGATATTTATGTTATTGTTGTTATATATTTATATATTTAAATATAAGTTGCTGTTTACTCTCTTACTCTCATCCTTAACTACTACTAACAAGAACAAACTAATGCGACTCAGTATGCACAGTGCAAACGAAAAGTAAAATGTAATTTGTACCTACTGCTACGACCTCTCCTGTAAAGGGGCCAAACTGAAAATCAGCGCTGGACGTAAGGCCAGCATCAGCTGAGGTTGGTACCCATGGCCAACGTGTTTAAATTGTTTTTTTTTCTTTCATAGTTTATACACTTAGGATAGTTAGAAGTAATATAAGCATTTTGGAAAAAAACTATATTATTCTAATGTATATATTTGTTAAATGTGTCATGTTGTGTCAATAAAGCTAATTTGAATTTGAATTTGATTTATTTTATTTAGTATAGAAATTAAGATTCTTATTATGTGGTTGTGTATAACGGCCCTAATAGGGTCTACTCGAACACTACACACGCGAAATACAGACGAGTTCCGTAAAAAAAAAAACATTATGGAGGGATTGGAGCGAAAATTGAAAAAACTTTTGTCGTGTTGTTTTTTTTAGAGGTGTATTTTTTTATCTCATTGCATATGTTTGAGAAAAGCACAATACATGCCTCTAGCCGTGAAAAGTGCTTGCCGGCTTCGTATCACTATCCGGCTTCCCTACGGTCGGCTGTCTATATCTACTCACCCGGCAAGCCTTTCTTTCCCGGCGTCTGCAGTAATGTACTATTACCCGAGGGCAAAGCCGCATGATGAAAACAAAGTTCTTGATAACTTTAGAAATCCTAGGGTGCGGAATTTCTGACCCGCTCCAATTAACACAAATATAACATTAATTACGAGTCATTAGGTGTAGGTAATGAGGTTTTCTCAAACACGCAATGAAATATTGATGTTATGTTCCTTATAATAGGCTGCGAAGTATAACGTTTAAGTGCGGCTACGACAATAGGTCGTTAATGGAATTCAATACAAATCATGCAGGCCTAGACCGGCAAAGTCCTCTTTTCTAATTTCCATTCCACATAAATTTGTGGCACAGGCATCCTGACATTCTGCCACAATGCGTATTAAAAAATAAAACGTTTGTCCCGGCCTCTGTAGTAATGTAGGTACTATTATTACAATGGTTTCACAGAAGCTTGTACCGTTTCGAACGTGATTCATATTGGGCTTTGTTTTTAGTGTTCCGTACCAAAAAGGTACAAAAGGAACCCTTAAGGTGCGACTCTGTCTGTTTATCTGTCTGTCTGTCCGACTATTAAAGCGCCATATCTCAAAAACTACTTATGCTAACTATTTGAAATTTGGAACATTTATAACCATATATTGCAGAGGAAATATTTGAAAATATATTTTCATTTTCTAAAAAACCGACGAATATGACAGGGGTAAAAATTAAAAGTAGCTACTGGATCAAATGGAGTATCATAATGAAAGGGCTTCATCTGCACATTTTTGAAAAAAATATATATTTTTTAATGTGATTAGTTTTTTTTTATTATAGAAAATGTGAAAAAGAAACACGAAGTTTTCCGATCGAAAATTTTGAAATTTTTAGTTTGTATTAAAAAACATAAATATTACACGAAAAAGATAGCCATGTCTCTAACTAGCTAATTTTCGTTTTAATTTGCAAAAAAAATTTTTGAACAGCCCGGTTGCGTTAAGTTTGCACCTGATTTGTATGCAATGCTATAGATATCAGGTGCAAACTTAATTCAACCGGTACCGGGTAATAGTTAGGGTAAGTAAAAATTTGTACGGAACCCTCGGTGCGCGAGTCCGACTCGCACTTGGCCGGTTTTTTGCTTGTGTTTCATACGTTAAGCAGCTAATAAAACAGTAAGTAACAGTAAGGTACATATGAAATTGGCGTTTGGCGAACTGGCAACTTTGGTTCAAAATATGTGGCGTTCGGCTAGGAATTCCAAATTCAAATTTATTTCAAATTTAAGACCATGTATGTCTGTGTTCGAATTTCGAAATTTACTTGTTATCGTGTAATTTTTTTTCTTTCACGTCGTTCTGTTCACAATATGATGAATGAACTTAAAATATCACTATATTTACGAATATGAGTTTCACCTCGACACCAGTGCTGCAGAAACGGCTCGTAGGATTAACAATGCGTATAAGCTATTGCAAATGAAAATACCGTATGTTATTGGTTCAACGTTTCTGTTCTGGAAATTTTGACCTACAGAACAAGCCCCGTGAACGGCCAGAGACACAAGTCTACAACGAAGAATTAAAAGCAATTGTGGAAGCAGATCTATTGCAAACCACGTTAGAGTTAGCGGCAGGCTTCGGTGTGAGCGATAAAACCATTTTGATTCACTTGAAACAAATTGGAAAAGTGAAAAAACTTGAAAAATGGGTACCGCATGAATTGAGTGACACAAACAAAGAAACACGCATCGAGTGTTGCGTTTCACTTCTCAACCGGCACAATAATGAAGGCATTTTGAATTGTATCGTTACTTGTGATAAAAAATGGATCCTGTATGACAACTGGAAACGTTCTTCATAATGGCTCAACTCAAGTGAACCAGCCAAATTCTGCCCGAAACGAAACTTGGCTCAGAAAAAGGTACTGGTACGTGTCTGGTGGACTAGTGCCAGTGTCATTCATTACAGTTTCTTAAGATCTGGGGAAAAAATCACGGCTGATGTGTTTTGTCAATAATTGCAAACGATGATGGAAAAGCTAGCCATTAAACAACCCAGACTAGTCAATCGATCTAGCCCACTGCTGCTTCAGGACAACGCACGACCATATACGGTACGTTTGACGACCGCAACACTAAGGGAGCTGCGACTTGAATGTCTTCGATACCCACCATACTCCTCGGACCTTGCTCCAACTGATTACCATTTTTTTCGGAATTTGGACAACTTCATGCAAGGAAAAAAAAACAATTTTCACGAGGCTGTCCAAACGGCCTTCAAAGATTTTATTGATTCTCATTTTTTTTAGTAAAGGAATCAATGAACTACCTTGGAGATGGCAAAAGTGATAGATAGCCATGGTACATACTTAGACTAAATGAAAAAATTGTGTCATAAAAAAATCGTTTTCATTTCTGCCATATGAAACGCCAATTTCATATGTAAGGACCTAATATTTCATTGACACGGTTTTAGGATTCAATTTTTTTTACAGAGGAACTGCATTATTAAAATTGATTTGATTTTTGGCGTCGCAATAATGTAGCCAAGTAATAGTATAATTTGTCAGGTGAATATTATGAAATAATATCAGCATTAATCAAGTTAACGTTAATAGTTATGTACGACATAAGTGCGGTAAGTGGTTATTAGTTGATGGGAATTAGGTACCTATTCGCACGTGTATCGTACAACGTTTTACAATGCATATGCTCAGAAAGTGACTCTTTGCATTGGGAAACATAGGCACGTAAAGTGCTACTTACCGCACACGTACGGTACAATAATTTTAACAAATAGCGTTTTCTCAAACATGCAATGAAATATTGACGTTGTGTTCTTTATAATAGGCCCCATGTTTATTAGACAAGCTCTGAAGATTTGTATTTTGAGCACGCATTTCCCTGCTACGAGTATTAACACCTTAAACGTAACATATTGTTTCAAAACTTGCAGTAAATGTCTTTTCTTCTGAAAGTTAGGTATACGAAGTTTAAAGTTACATGGACTATTATAGTAACATTATTCAGGACAGCTAAACTTTGATATTTGATGGAAACTTGATAGGTGGTTAACAGCTGCGACTATTCAGAATAGAGCTTCATAGAATACAGGGCGTTTCCCACGGCGTTGCTCATGTGGAGAAAATATTTTGCTTGGCTTTCAAGAACCGTAATTTTTTTTATACTTTCGTCTACGGCTGCATTACGTTATGTTAGCTATATCGATCTCCGTGCGAAAAAATCCGTTTCTTTTCATTTTGCATTGGGTATAGCAGGACAAATAAACCTGTTTTTAAGTATGTAAGTATAATACCAACTGGAAAATGTGTAGTGCATTGTCGCGAGTGGTGACGAAAGTAAGATACAATGTAATTTTAAAATATGAGAAGGACTGTAACACTTTCATAATACTGTAATACTGACAGAGATATAGTCAAGTGAAGGAGGTTATAGACTGTGATTCTGACCAGATCGTCAGTTGGTGTCGTTGTTAGGCCTTTCCATGCGTTGTCCGCTACGCGATCGCCTTTTAAGGACATCTACTCCAAAGGCCATCGGTTCTAGGAGCAATGTGCCCCGCCTTTTGTAACTTAAGTCCAAAAACCAAGTATTCAATCACAAGATTACAAGTTACTTGACTAGTGTCAAGAGAGAGATTGGTTATAATTTTCCCTAATGGTTGAGGGAAGGCTATAACATCCAATCCATGACCACTGGCACCGCTCCAAGTACCGTTGCACAAGGCAGAGCAAGGCAAAGTGGAAGGCCAAAATTTTTAATTACTTGACACCGTAGAGGTAGGTCACTTCAATATTTTTTCCATTCGCCTCAGTTTTGTGGATATTTTTTTTTCGAGGTATCTAGATTTTTGTACTATTTCGAAATGTACCTGTATGGTGTATGGTGTATGTATGGTGTTTCGACAAAATAAATAAATAAATATTAAATAAACATTACACTCCAATCGATCACCTAACTCGAAACAAAAGCCACCGCTCAGAGGAGTGCAAGAGTGTTGCTACGCAGGACCAAGTACACTATTCCAAATTTTTGAGTTACTTGGCACAGTCCGGAATCCAACCTGGGACAAAGTCCACGGCTCAAACCGTGGTGTGTGTGAAAGTGACACAAGGCCTAACATATAGTCCCAAATTTTCAACTCATTTGGCACCATCAGGGAATGCCATGACGCCCCAATCCATAACAGAGGCTACCAAATGTCAAGTTAAAAACCATGCTTCCGCCCCTTAGTTCCACTCCCCCACACAGCGGGTTCCGGGAAAACCAGGACACCGAACCCGGAAAAAAAACTCAAAGTGCAATATCAAAGCACGATTTCAAAGAGTGAAATTAAAATTGGCCAAGATATACGAGGCATTTTAGACAGCGATTTGACAGAGAGGTCCGTCATATACTGTTAAGTCATAGTGCAATCCGGTCATATAAACTCCATATTCAATATGTTTTGTTAGAAAGAGATAGAATGACACGTCTGATGGCTTATATAAAGCTTATATCCTGGTCATTTTTATAGTTATTCGAAAAATTATTTGTGTCTACTGTTTGATACATAAAGGAGCTTTTAATAAAGCAAAAATAAATTTCATGCATATAACTGGTGTTGATTAAATGGCATACTTATATATTCTAAAATTTCAACTTATTTGAGCCCGTTAGGAAACATCCTGATACAAATTTATATAATTTTATGTAGTTTTAAAGCGGTCGTATGCAATTGTTTATCAAGATAATTTATGGTACAATTGGAAAATTACTTGGCACCATCTGGAAATGCCATGACTCCTAATCCAGAACAGAGGCCACCACTCAAAGCGCCGTCATATCTCGAGCCATCGGGTAACACCAAATGCCCCATGCCATGCTTCTGTCCTTTGGAGTTCCACTCGCCAACGTAGCGGGTTCCGTCTTCATATTTGTAGGCGCCGGTCTTCACCACGCCAGGGTCTAAGACTGAAATTAGATACTGTTTAAATTCGATGAATAGTGACAGAAATGACAGATAAATACAGTCATCAGTATCAATCATCTGCCATAACAAAGCGGGCGAAAATATGTAACATGTTTAACTGCCCTAAAAAAAGAATCGTGTGTGATATGTACGCGCGCTGGGGTCCCTTTAGTTCCTATAAATTTATTGTGTCGATTTTCGATTGTCAGAAAATGGTTTTCATATTATTTATGCTCATAACATAATCATCAATGGTCATCAAAATTGTTAAGTATACTCCTTGTTGATTCTAACATTAATGTTCAATAATATCAATAATTATACGTAATAAAAGACATAAAGTATATCTCCATACCATCTGAAGTCATATCAATCACTTTTCAGAAAAAAAATGTGTCCTATATTTAAACATCCTATTATTTGTATGCATATTGCCTTTTTGTCTAAAGTATATTAGTCATATCTTTAATCATACTATTATTTGTATGTATATTGGCTTTTTTGCCCAAAGTTTATTAATCATATAATAGTCTTACTATTATTTGTATACATATTGGCTATTTTGCCTAAAGTTTATTATACATAAATTTAATCATACTATTGTTTGTATTCATATTGGTTTTTGTTATATTAATAGTAAGTTAAGTTACAAATGGGACCCTAAACAGAAACAAACATCTGATATAAAGACACAAATCTTACATGGACAGAAACACAAAAGGGATTATTATAGATATTCGGGATAAAAAAACGCTTCCAAACAAATGTACAGCGGAGCATCAAAATGGGTCAAAAACCGAAAACTGTAGGTTAGGTTAGGTTTGTATTGTTATCACGTATAGCCGAGCGAGCGGAATGCTTGCGTGTATTTACACAATTGACAAAATGGAACATGGGTCAAAAACCGAAAACTGTAGGTTAGGTTAGGTTCTTATTTGTGACTATGTATAGCGGAGCGAACGAAGCGAGCGGAGCATCAAAATGCTTGCTTGCATTTACACAATTGACAAAATGAAACATGGGTTAAAAACCGAAAACTGTAGGTTAGGTTGGGTTCTTATTTGTGACCATGTATAGCGGAGCGAGCGAAGCGAGCGGAGCGTCAAAATGCTTGCTTGCATTTACACAATTGACAAAATGAAACATGGGTTAAAAACCGAAAACTATAGGTTAGGTTTTTTTATTATTGTCTTTTTTAAAGAGCTTTGTCACTCAAGTGACGATGTCGCTCTGTTGAAGCTACATACATTTTAAAACTACTACAGCTAGCTAAGGTTAGGTTAGGTTTGTATTGTGACCATGTATACCGGAGCGAACGAAGCGAGCGGAGCGTCAAAATGCTTGTTTGCATTTACACAATTGACAAAATGGAACATGGGTAAAAACCAAAAACTGTAGGTTAGGTTAGGTTTGTATTGTGACCATGTATAGCGGAGCGAGCGAGGCGAGCGGAGCGTCAAAATGCTTGTTTGCATTTACACAATTGACAAAATGGAACATGGGTCAAAAACCAAAAACTGTAGGTTAGGTTAGGTTTGTATTGTGACCATGTATAGCGAAGCGAGCGGAGCGTCAAGATCCGTGCTTGCATGTTACACAATGGACAAAATGAAACATGGGTTTTATTTATAAATAATTGATCATTGATGAGATTGTTATACATTTATAATTGAATTCGTTTTGTCACAATTAGCGTGACAGACGCGTCATCTATGCTATTCTGTGACATTATGCAGAAAATCTCAAAATTGACGAACTTTTTTCAGTTTCGGACTTATGATTCCAAATTTTAGGTACTACTTTGCATGACAAAGTTAAAGAGCATTTATTTTTCTTAAAGTTTGTCGAAAAACCAGATTTTTAGGGGCAATATTAGCGGAGATACAGCCGATCAAAGTTATACTATTTTTTTTTAACGTTTCTATAATTGATCATGTTGAAATCATGAAAATGTCAACGTCATGAAACTATTTCAATGGGACATTCGCTGACTGCAGGAGACGCTTCAAATTCGTACACAAAATTTGCTGTCAAATAACCTATCCAGTGTTATACGTAATAGATTTTTTTTTTATGACATAGGAGGCAAACGATCAGACGGATCGCCTGATGGTAAGCTTTCACCGTCGCCCATAGACACTTGCATCACCAGAGGAGTCACAAGTGCGTTGCCGGCCTTTCAGGTGGGAGTACGCTCTTTTCTTGAAAGTTTGAAGGTCGCATCATTATATATCTTTTTTTATGTTATAGGGGGCAAACGACGCCTGATGGTAAGCTATCACCGTCGCCCATAAACACTTGCAACATCAGAGGAGCCACAAGTGTTTTGTCGGACCTTGAAAACGAGTGCTTTTAAAGACATTCCGCATAATCACACCTGTTACAAAGCGCCGTGTATAATATTTTAGCAATCTCACTCATGAGTTAAACTATAATATAGCTTCTGAAATGTATCTCATTTCAAAGGCATTATTCATTGCCACCAATTTTTCTATTCAGACGCTGTGAATATTCCTTTGAGAACATTTCGTACAGTCAAGGAATTTAATTTATATACCATTTTGTACCTTGTCACAGTCAAAATCAATATGAGAGCCGATAGAGATTCCATATCAATGTCACTATGACAAGGTACGAAAGGGTACACAAATTAAATTCCTTGACCGTACATTGTTGGGGATTTTTTCCAGGAACGGAGTTTCAATAATTCCAGGGACGAGCTTACTAAAGAGAAAAAAACGTAGTTGTTTAATGTTCGAGCTCCAAGAATAAAAATCATCACAAATCGTTAGCAAAAATAGAAAGTTTAAAAAACTTGTACTCTGTTAATCAATCACACGGATTACACATCCCATAGGTTGTGTAATGAGTGTGGTTAATTACGATTGGACTACTCTTCTTCTAACAAACTTTTTAGAAAAGAGTACATGATTTTACCCAATGATATAACATAAAAAGAGGTAGAAAGGTAATACGGGTTCCGAAAATGGCACACTAAAATTACGCCAATTGGCAAACATTAACTCAGTCTCGCGCACAGTACTTTGTTATTATATTGGATTATGCGTCAAATAAACTAAAATGCCATCATGCATCTTTGAGATAAATGTTACCCAAATAATAGTGAAAAATAAATTATAATTTAAAGTAATTTAGGAGCTTTAACTAAAAAACGTAGTATTATTAGTTTGTTGCTGAAGTGAAGATGAAAGACTTAATTTTTCAATAATGTCATTCATATGTCACCAGCCTGGATAAAGCGATCATAGTCCTATCAAAAACCTTTTATTGGATATTATATTTTAAATCAAAACAGCTAATGTAACTCAGTCTTGATTTTTGGAATACGAATAAAGTTTATGCTAAATTTACTCATTAAAATTTGTGAAGTATTTTTTTTTTGTGAAATGAAATGACAGTTAGCCTTTGATGGCTGCAACTGTTTTCCTGACTTGCAGAGGGCGGGTAAGATACCGGCCTTATTATTTATGCCTAAGTGTTAGTCTAGGATTGGGGTACTTATTAGTATGACACTAGTTCACTCTACATACATTCATTTAATTGAAAATAGAAGGTGCCCTGCTAATTCGTTTGCGGAAGAGGAAAAGTCACAACACTCTTTTATGCTTCAGCGTAGTCGATTAAAAAATATCCTTTGAACAGCTATCATTTGTTTATATTAATCACAAAAAAAGGAAACTCACCATCCACCATTTTGCGGCCGCGATCAGTTGAAAACTGGGCGATGAAAGGTTTCCAAGACACTAATGGGTTTTACAGATAATCTTGTTTAGTTCTGTTGGAGGGTTGTGAATTGTGAGTTCTTAGAATTAAGGGATGTCAAAGACTATTTCTTGTTTAATGTAAAAGAGCTTAGATAATATAAGGCAGCTATGAAAGTTAGATATTTAGTATTCAATTAAAGCGAAAAAGGTACTAGTGAAAGGGATTGAAAACTTGTTTTAGGCACCTGAAAACAACGAAAAAAATTTTGATGAACTAGTATATAAGCACCCCCTGAAATGGTCAACCTGCTCGTTCTTTCTAGACGGGCATGAGACATCCTCGGCCACATCGTCACTTAACAACAGCGATTGCGGTCAAATGCCCGTCTATCGTCAATAAAAAAAAGCCTCAAAGGCACTAAGTCACCGGTGACTACCATCACGTAACAAACCCAAGGACTAAAATAGGTGAGAAAATATGTATGTTTACACGATTTAGTTAGTAAACAAGGTGCCCGTGAGGAATCTGAAAGATTTTAACTACGTAGGAGCAAAAAGCTTGGTTTTGAAGATATTCTACATTTTCTAGTAAACTGTTTATTGTGATTACTATTAATTAGGAATGAACACTTGGGCATTTTTTTGATAAGTTAATTTATAAAGGTTTCTTCGGAACACATGAAACTGTATTAGAATTAGGGCTTACAATCTTGGCGTGTTTAGTATGACGGATCCCGGAATCCCGTTATCTATCATACTAAAAATCCCGGGATTAGTAGCCCTAATTAGAAAATGAGAGAAAACCTGTCGAGCGGGATTCGAACTCATGTCTCCAACGGCTTTTCTGACCAACACGGGCGACCTACCGATAGGGTACATGCATGAATTTATTTTTATCGTTTTTCTTAACAAAATATCAAAATACCGTAAAAGCGATATGAAAATGTGAAATTAAAATTCAAATCGACCACAAAATAAGCATGATCACAGGTCGAACAAAAAGTGCGGATGACGTTAAAAATAACGTACCTAATCAACCACAAACATCATCCTTGTTTGTATTCAAAATTCCGTGTGACATGTAGTAACGAAGTAGTCTTAATTAAAAAAAAAATTGAATGCGTTTAGAACTAAATCTTTTATGGTGATGTTGTTTGTACAGTCGAGAACTTTAGAATCAATTACATGTGGTCTGCTTGCATTATGCTCTGTAAGAGCACCAATGAGAGCATTAGCAACATTTTGTTGCATACGGTCTTTGTCTCATCTACAGTCCTGTAACATAAATATAGGATTGCCCGATATCTTTTCGTATTTGATTAAAATAAGAGCAGTATACGTGTTTGTCACGTACCTCCACAAACGGAAAATTGACACAATATTCAAGTAAAGATGACATTTTACAGCGTTTTTTATACATTAGTAAATATAAATTGTCGCTAAATATAATCGAGAAGATGCAATAGCTAAACAATAGTCAATTTATTCTTCATCTGATTGACAATGTGTCAGTCAAAAACGTACCTACTTACTCATTTCAAGTGGCGATATCGTTTAATAAAGAGGTTGATAAATGATAAGTGATAATTGTTTATGAAAATCAAAAATACTATCTATTTTAAATCACCTATAAGTGGTTTCACGTCATCCGCACTTTTTGTCCGACCCCTGAGCATGATTATACGCACTTCAAATTACTTATTTGACAGCCATTTGAAAGAGAGGTCAAACATGAACGTCATAGTGCACTCCGACTATATAAACTCCATATTAAATTTTGTTATGCTAGAAAGAGTTATAATGATATATTTGATGGCTTTTATCTTGGTTATTTCTATTGTTATTCAAAAAAATATTTTTTCTACTGTTTTTAGAAGAACTGTCGAAATATGTGCCACACATTGATATTCGATGATTTTTTTTTTCAGTTTCGGTCACATGTATGGAGTTTAAGTTTGAGTTAAATATATACTTTTTTATTTAACTATACATACTTTTAATAAAGCAAAAATAACAATTCATAAATATTTCCTATTGGGGGATCGATAGTCTGAGCTCAGGCGTAGAATTTTCAACCACTTGCTTCTTTATCATGTTACTCGTACACTTTAGGGAGGCTTACGGCGCCATCCACCGTAAAATTCTGTGAATTTTTTACTCCGGCACCATCATCACAAATAACAACATTTGACAACTTTTTTCTACAATGCTAATACTCTTTCTATATTAGAAACAAGTACTTAAATTTTAAAATCACATTTTTGAACTTTCTCAAGAAACGCTCTATAAAGCATTAATATTGTTCGGGGAAATTAAGAACTTCGTTCTGCAGCTTTGTTAAAACTTGCGTTTATCGATCGGTTTCATAACAAAAGTTACTATATATTTCATGGATTATTCAATCGTATTATTAGTTATTCAAATTTTCATTTTTTTAAATGGACTTTCCCACCTAACTTTAAAGGCACATGGCAAGCTACACGTCAGGTATGGAACTACATTTTTTTTTTATTGCAGAAACTACGATTTTTCATCAATTTTTATTGAGGGGGATAGGTTCTCCAAAGGCAGGCATGAAACTCTTTAATCCGTTGATTTTTTTTACGAATTTTTTTAGGGAGGTTTGTTTCACCATCTACCATAAAGTCCTGTGAGTTCTTAATCCGGCACCATAGCTTCAAATTATATTGAAAATCGATGCGTACAATTTTACAACCTTTCGCCTTGAAATTGATATTCATGGTAAGTATGTTATGAAAAATGAAATGTGATTCTGACTTTTATATTACGTTTCAATACGAAATAAAACGTTAGGTACAAAGGATGAAATGCATTATTAATAGGTAAGATTTGTTTCCATTTCACTACGTCACTCTGAAATAAACGTTTAAATTTTAAGGCAGCTACACACTACGTTTTAGGAATGCGCGTCGACGGCGCTTTTTTTATTCCATAAAGCTGATTCCATATTGACTCGCATGCGTGTAACGTTTGTATCGATTGTAAATACGCATCGACGGCATCCACGGCGCGTTTAAAAAACCCGGTCTGCATAGGCTCTTAAGAACGCCTGCATATAAGTTTATTAGCCGTAGTACCATTGACATAATGGAACCACGGCAAGCATTTTTTGCCATGGTACCATTGATGGTACAATCTGATAGTACCACGGTTAAGGAAGGGTTTACTCTTGCATAGATCCAGAATCAATAATCATCAAGAATGGTTGGATTGAGGCATCGAATCTGTGACTTGTTTTTTTTTAATGAAATGGTGCGGTTGGGTAGGATACTGAAATTTCCCCTATAAATAGTGTTAATAATTGCTCTCAAAATAAATGTAGGTGAGCTCCTTAAAGCTTGTAAGGCGTCTTTTTCTTCTTCGTCGGTTTCACTATTGGCAGAGTGGTCGTTGTCATCACTTCGGGTGTTGGTGGCAGCCTCACAACACGCCGCCATTCCTCTTTGATGGTCGCCTTCATCATGCATTCTTGTAGTGATGATGAGCCATTTACTGCAGCTTTTATTTGATCAGTCCATCTCATAGGCGATCTTTCTCGTGGCCTGGTACCCTCAACCTTTCCCTGGACCACAAGTCGCTCAATAGCCACTTCCGCCCGGCAGCAAACGTGGCCAATGAAGGTGAGGATACGGGACTGTACCAAAGATGACAAACGCTGCTTGATGCTGAGTTCTCTAAGTATAGACTCGTTGGTACGGAATTCAGTCTAAGATAATTGTAAAGTGTATCATTGCAGCTAATAATACCTAGTTTCAATGGGTTCACCCATTTCCCTCAGATTTTGCCCTCAGTGGAGACTGCGTACCGGCAAGCGCAGCATGGGTAGACCACCCGCAAGGCGGTCGGACGATCTGGTTATGTTTGCAGGAACTCGCTGGATGCGGGTCACCTCTATCCGGCTCATGTGGAAATCTATTGAGGAGGTCTGTGTCCAGCAGTGGACGTCCTATGCCTGAAATACTTGATACTCCTAAGAATGAGTAAAAAGAGTTCTAAACTATATGGCAAGTAGGGACACGACCGGCGTTCCTCGGTGCTCGAGAACTTGACTCGGCAGCACGCTGCGATGACCCCGCAATACATATTGCTTGGGTACTCCGCAATTACTTATCGGCCTAGGTTTTTTGTGTTTTTTTTTTTAAATATCTTTTTTGACTCACATGGTTGCGTTAAGTTTTTACCTACCTAATTTTAATCGACGTCAAAGCTACCAGGTGCAAACTTAACTAGCCGATTAGGTGATAAAGTGAAAGTTACGCTTTGTCGTGAGGATTAACACATTCATCTGTGCTTAACCCTCACGACATTGCTTAAGCTAGTTATTTTAAGTTTGCGCTACGGAACCGTCGATGCGCGAGTGAGCCTTGCACTTGGCCAGTCTTTTTATTCCGGCACGTCATTTTATATTCTTTCTCGGCAGCCATTAGCCAATGAAAACGTAGCCTAATCGTTTCGTGACTAGGAGCATTAACCTCGCCTTTGCAAGTATAATCCTCTGAGAATATTGTTGGTACCATCTGTATATACGGTACATGTCCCGCTATACTTTTATATACTCTAATATTTTATAAACAATGGAAAAACACGAATCACCATTTTATTTTGCCGTTAAATTAAAAATGTTTCTAATATATTTCCAGTCTACTTTTTTTTACTTTAGACGTTGGGTTCTTATTAATTCAGTTTCTTCGAAATGTAAAATTAACAATGGCTCCGATGCTTCTCAGAATCTTTTCAAAATCCATTTAATCTTGCAAAGTTACTTAAAGTTTATAGAAATCACATTTCATCAACGTATCATGCATACTAATTCAGAGCAAGAATAATTTCATTCAAAAGTACAAGGTGCTTGCAACTTCGTTTGCGTAAGAGAAAAAGTCATATCATAATCCCTCTGTTTTTCTTCAGCGCAGTCATAAAAAGTATCCTATAACCACCTGTCAATACCTAGCTACCCCTGTCATGACCATGTACCAAAAACAGTTGGAATCCGTTTAGCCGACTTGGTGTGATGAAGCCACATAGAAGTCACATAGAAACATACTTACACAAAATTCGAATTTAGATAGACTGTACAATATTTTTTTGAAAATACCTTCAATTTCATTTTAAGGGTGATAATTTGAGGGAGAGTTTTAACCGTCTCATTAGTCTGCCCCCAATATTGACGCATTCCATATGACTTGTGGCGCCATTTTCGATTGTTTTGTAGAAGTCATGGCTTTTTCAAATATTATCAAAATTAGGTTGATTGCTTTTATAAATTGGTTAATATTGCAGACTAAAATGGCAGTTGAAATGCTCAAATAATCACCCTTAACAACTTTATAATAGTATAAAAGTGAATTTCAAAGAGCCGAACTAATTACTTGATTAAATACGCAACTATTTAAAACTGCAAAAAAATGCCGAATTTATCACAGCCTGTAAAACGTTTTGTAAGAAACTATTAAAACGAAATAAGGACTAATGGATTCTGACATAAAATGCTATAAATATGCATATTTAGGATTCCGTAGCCAAAATGTCAAAAACGGAACCCTTATAGTTTCGTCATGTCCATTCGTCCGTTCGTCTGTCCATCTGTCCGTCCATATGTCACAGGCATTTTACTCAAAAACTACAAGATGTACATTGATGAAATTTGGAGTATAGGTGTCTTGTGTAAGCCGCTACTTAGTTAAGTGATAAATTAAAAAAAAAATCTAGGGGGGCACTCCATACATGTAACCGAAACTGAAAAAAAAATCAGCAAATATTATCATTGTGTGTGCATAAATCGACAGATTAAAAAAAAAGAGGGACGGAAATAATTGCTCCAAAGTAGGATAAGTTGTGTCCTATTCTAAACCTTATGTCCAGAAAATATTAAAAAATGTACAAAGATGAAGGTTTTATGAATATTTTCAACAAAAAATGTTTGCAACATGATCGGATGTACCGTTTTTGAGTTATTGCCGATAAACGGCGCTTCTCAACAAAAGGACGTAAGTGGCGAGGAGATACGCTCTTTTGCTTGAGCACTTTTTCATATAGCATTTTTTACCTGTAGTATGCATATTTTCGTATGAACCGCTGCGGAACCCTACACTGAGCATGGTCCGACATGCTCTTGGGCGAATAAAATTTACTAGTGCATATTTCTGATCATATTTTATATTAATTAGTACACATTTTTAATTTTTGGTATCAGTTCACGTAGTCAACAAAATGGATTCAAAGGTTTCGATTCCATAAATATAAACTTGAATTAATGCCTCTTATAACGTATAAAAACTTAGTCCCCAAAACAATGGAGGCCATAAATAATTTATGTCACGTAAGTGACGAAAATCCGCGGCTTTCAGCAACAAGGCCACAGCCTCAAAATCTACAAATTCCATAAATTGCTTTTGTTGTTTGTGACATGCAGGCCCTTAAAATTAAGGGGAAAATCTATAAAATGATTATAAGAGACCTTTCTTAATGTATGGATCAGAATGTTGGGCAAAGAAAGTGACGGACGTAAGAACAGTGCACGCAGCCGAGATGAGAATGTTGAAATGGATATGTGGAGTGACGAGAAAAAATCGGATTAAAAATGAGAATATTAGGGGAAGTTTGAGAGAAAAAGCACCCGTGGCGGACAAAATGAGGAAGTAGGTTAGTTAGGAAAGTAGGTTAGCGTGGTATGGGAATGTATTCTGTATTTTTCTTTAATTAGGTTTTATTACAGCTTCGCATGGCAAACGCGCTTTGTATATAGGTATCTTGTATACCTATCTATTTTTGCCGGGATTGAGGCTGCATTGCTATCTGGTCTGGTGCAAATTCCACCGTAAAACATGAGTTTTATCTGCTATGTTATTTAGATTACGGGTTAGCAGTTTGAGTTCAGCATCATTAATTTATTTAAACTTAATTGCACAAAACAAAAGTAAGTACAAATGTCGGACTTAATGCCAACTGCCATTATATACCAGTCGACCATAGGGCCAACGGAGATGCATGATATTTGTGCATTAGGAAACATCAATCAGTACGGAGAGTGTTATGACATACAAGCAAATTATGCATACAAAATTACTTATATCTACATACTACATAATAAATGATATGATATATAATATAAATTGACGACCGGTTTAGCTCAGCGGGCGTAACGTTGCCTGCTGCTGAAAGCTGAAGGTCCTGGGTTCAAACCCCGGTAAGGGCGAATATAAACTCATACCTCTCTTTTTTTCTCGGCATAGTCAGGTAGAAAGTATCCTATACGCATCTGGAGATACCCAGCTACCCGTCCGTGTACCAAAAATAGTTGAAATCCATTTAGCCGACTTGGCGTGATGAAACCGCAGTAACACATAAAAACATAATAAAAAATATTTTGTCGATTCAGTGTCCTCCAAATAGACAATAGTTTTTTTTTAATATATTCAATGTACAAACATATCATTTTTGCAACTTTATAATAGTATATAGATATTATTTTAAAGATTTATATGTACCTATAATAGTCTCAACTATTGACAACGCTAATGTCACGTGGCCGTGTTTACCATTATATTGCAGTGAGGCAAGATAATATTGCTTTCTTGTCTATCAAGAAAAATAATGTTTTCTTTGTTCAGGATCCCTAGAGCGTGTGTAGTTTCATATTACTCGTATAGTGAATATTGTCTCTTAGCTGTCAAGTACCTGTGTTCAGCATTCATAATATTATTTTTGTAATAAACTGAAGGCATAACAATGAAGACACCTTGAACTTAGAAATATACAAATTAACACAAACAAGTTGATCATACTTAATGGGTGGTCGTCAAAGCAAAATATCCTTATAGGCATTTTTTTGGCACAACCGCAATGTCTGTTAAACCACATGGAAGAAGAGCCATGTCCGCAAATAAAGAGCCATTAAAGCAAATCTTCATAATTTAAAAACCGGCCAAGATCATGTCAGATCATGCTCAGTGTAGGGTTCCACAGCCGTCCATACTAAAACAAAGCGGCCAAGTGCGAGTCGGACTCGCCCATGAAGGGTTCCGCAGCCGTTTATACAAAAAAATGCACTACAGATGAAAAAACATACGATATAAAAAAACACTAATAAAAGAGCGTATCTCCCCGGCACTTACGTCCTTTTCTCCTCTGCCACACATAGATATTTGCAGATTTTTTTTTAGTTTCGGTTACATGTATGGAGTGCCCCCCCTAGAAATATATATATATTTTATTTAACTATCAAACTAAGTAGCGGTTTACACAAGACACCAATAGGTGTCTCCAAATTTCATCAATATACATCTTATAGTTTTTGAGTAAAATGCCTGTGACATACGGACGGACAGACAGACAAACAGACAGACAGACATGACGAATCTACAAGGGTTCCGTTTTTGCCAATTTGGCTACGGAACCCTAAAAATGCACACTACATATGGAAAACATGTGATATTAAAAAGTTAACTAGCAAAAGAGCGTATCTCCACGGCACTTAGGTCCTGATAAGCTCAGTTTTTCACCGTTGCACCGAGAAAGCAGTTTTTTGGCAATAACTTGAAAACGGTATATCCGATCATGTTGAAAATGATTTTCGTTAAAAGTATTTATTAAGCTTAATCTTTCTAATACTTTTTAGACATGTGCCCCCAAACATTTTATGTTATTTTATTATTTAATCATCAAAGTAAGTCGCTGCTTACATAAGATACCTAAACTCCAAATTTCATCGATGTACAATTGTACATTGTATTGTATTGTATTGTAAACACTTTATTGTACATAAAAACAATCAAACAAAGAAATTAAAGTAACATATTTGTACAAAGGCGAACTTATCCCTTTAAGGGATCTCTTCCAGTTGACCTTAGAGAAAATGAAAGAGAAGAGTAAACATCAACGCAGATAGACAAACCAACAAGTTATTATGCACAATGACATTAAAACTTAAAAGCTAAAGTAGCATACACATACACATAAACCCTAAATAATAAATAGTAATATAATAGCATATATATCATCTAGATAAATAAATATACGTGTGTAAATATATATTTATATACATAATAAATATACACAAACGGATAAATATTAAAAGACGAGGTCAGGGGTCTGAAAGCCATAACTTTTTTAAGTTATCTTTAAATGATGCCACGGATTGTGACTGCTTAACGGACACCGGCAACGCGTTCCATAATTTAACCGAGTGGACTGTGAAAGATCTCCTATATGTGCGCGACTTATTGGGCGGAAAGGCGAGAGAAAGATTGGCACTTGAGCGCAGCCGGTGGCCACTGCCAGCCGCCATATACGTAAATCTTTCAGAGGGATAGGAGGGGGACGCGGGATTGAATAATACATTGTACAGCAATGACAGCACATGCACGTCCCTACGACGACGAATCGGAAGCCACTCTAGCTGAGAACGGTACTGAGAGACATGATCAAGCTTTCTCAGGCCAAAAATGTATCTTATGCAAATATTTTGCAGATACATCATGTAGTTTTTGAGGAAAATGCCTTTGACATACGGACGGACGGACGGTGACATACGGACGATCTGTTGGTTCTCCGCAGAACGCTGTTTTGACTGCGCGGTCCTCTACTATCAAGATACCCAAGCCAGCAAAGTCTGTGTGCTTTCGTCACTCCCATTATGTTAGGTTTTACTACCAGCTCTTCAATTTCGGAGTTTTACTCATCCTCCAAGTTCCATCTGATCTTTGTTTCAGTCCCAGTATTTTGCAAAGATTACCTGTTATACCTGTTACATGCTCAAAATTAATAAACTGCCGTTCCCCCACCACGCTCGCGATGCGTGGCTCGGCCGATTAGCCAAACCGTAATTGGTAGTTAAAGAGCGGTGGCTTGGACGACACATCCTTATTCACCGGCGCTAACCGACATTGTCAGAGTGTACGTCATAGCTGAGATCAAGTATGCACAGATCGGGCTGTTCCATCACTATATCAGCTAACAATTCCATTTAAAAGCAAAAAAAGGTTAATTAACGCAATAAAACAAAACGTGGCTTAAATAAACACACATCCACAATAATAATTAGTTAATTAGACGGCGGTTTAATTTATCCAGTAGTTAAATTAGTCGGCCTTTGACATAAAACCATTAATTATCAGTTTATGAAATTTCCCTCTAATTCTGTTTTACTGAAAACATTTGTACCGATTTTGCTATGAAATTATTAGTCTCTTAGTGGTAAAGACAGGATAACATCCCGATTATACACTTGAGGTTACAGTAGGGAATTTTGATCAAATATGGAAATAGATTCGAACTTGTTCTCCTTTACTAATAATTAAATAATATTGTATTACAATAAATTGATATAATATATTGTAGTTTTAAAAATTAAATTACTACAGTAATTGATAGATATTTGCAAAAAAAAATACGTAATACGGTCTATGTAAAGAACACTGAATCGAAAAAAATAACTATTATTTGTATGTTTGTATGCGTCCTTGTGGGTTCATCACGCCAAAACGGCTAAAGGGAGTTCAACTATTTTTGGCTCAGGTGGATATTCACACACAGTTATGGGATCCTTTTTAACCAGATACGCTGAAGCAAAAAAGAGAGTTATAGCTTTTACTTACTCCGTGAACGTAGTTGCGTAGCTCGGTCATTCTCACGATATGATGTTCTCAGGCTAATTACCGTATCCATTTTTTTCGTTCGTTTATCTAAGTCTTACTAAGCTATATTATTAATATATCTAAATGGCAATATACTGGCGTAAGTACCTTTCGAGTTATTTTTTTTTTTTTTTAAATTGAAACGGTAATTATTAATTTGGGTAAATATTAAATAAGATAAAATAAAAACAACAATTAAAAGAAAGTTGAAATATTTGAGGTATGTTTTCGATCAGACCTTATTACAATGAAACATAATATAAGGATTCTTTTTTATAATTTTCATACTACGGGAATTAGAAAATCTACGGTAATTAGCACCACGGTACTTAGAACAAGGGCAATTTTAATTATATTTTAAAATACAAGATGTCATTGAAGATGTCATTACAAAAAACAGCAACACATTAAGCTAACAAACATACTTAATAAACACAGGAACGAGAATTAAACATTTTGAAAACCAAAGGAACGGTACTTAGATACTTACGTGAATTGCGAACAGAAACAGTCATACTATTACGTCCGCTCTGTTCAAGTGTCACGGCACCACTAGTCGCTCGCGTTTGATGTTACGGTGATGCCGCGATCTAGCGTAGTTTAGGAATAAGCACTCCGGAAAGGAATGGCAACGTGAATTATACCGTTCGACAGGACATTCAGAAATTTTAGTGTATAAATTAAAAGTGAGGTCGTAGTATAGAAATTACTTCATTTTACTAAACGTTATATATTTGGCCACTGAAAATCGTGATTGTCACAAATGTAATTCATTCCTAGATAAAATGAGACGCAATATTCCCCGCTAATATAGGATCCGGACAGCATACGGTAATTGGAGAACAAGCGTTGTAAAAAATAAATAAGCTAGATACCAAACCGTTAGAACTAAAAGATCCAAAATACCTTTAGACAAAAGTATTAACTATGTTTTAAAAAAATAGCATCCTTCTAATGCTACGTATAAACACACTAGAGGCCCGCACATGCAAAAAAAAAATAGTTTTGCGAATAACCGAGTTGCGAAGTAGATTACAGAATATAGAAAAAGAAAGAAAAGGGATATGATAATACCTGATAAGACATGTTTCTTTGTTTGAAGTGATGTCAAAGATAAATAAAAGAAAAATTTGAGGAAAAGCGGGGCAGAAGAAGGCTAGATTTCAGCAAATCAAGAATAAGGTTACGGCCATATTCACAGGAAATGAAAGATATGGCGCATAGCTTTGGATCTGATTAGGTTTCTCTGGGTTTTCCCTAATCCTTGCAACAAATGTTGGATCATATTGTATGTCTCCCAGCAAACACTTCTCTCAATATAAGTTTCCTTTCTTTCTAACAGACAATTCGAAAGTGCTTGTACCTAAGCCTACTTGAATAAAACATATTTTGATTTGATTTGATGATTGGCACTCGAATGCGGTGGTACGCGGTCTCCACTTAAGAACCTTTCTGCCCCATTGGCAATCGGTTCTTAGAGCTTTGTACCCTGCCCATTACCGGAGGATCAATTTTATGTGAGTCAATATAGATCGGGAACCGAGACGTGGTCTCTAACTATGGGCCTCTTAAGGAAGCTCAGAGTCACTCAGCGAGCTATGGAAAGGGCTATTCTCGGGATCTCTTTACGAGATCGAATCAGAAATGAGGAGATTCGTAGACGAACCAAGGTCACCGACATATCAAACAGGGTAAGAAAACTGAAGTGGTAACACTACATTTGTTGAGTTCTACTACATGTGTAGCCAGAATCATCACTCCTCCGAATTTTTTACTTGATCGAGTTCATAATAGACGATTTTTATAACATCGTAATTCATAATGCCGTCACTAATATTGTGTTTGCACTCATATTACTGATTTTCATATTTCTTTCATTCAAAACCTTATTTAAGTTCCAATAAACTTGTCAATCATAACATTTAAACAGCGATACTACTATTTAACATTTGAAAAAACCTTTACAAGAATGAAAATTATTAGTCCGATTTTTTTTTTATCCTATCGTGATTAGTATTACCTACAGTATTACATAACAGTAATACAAAACGAATATATGTTGGATAATGATTAATGATACAAGGATATATTTATAGCATTACAAGCGGCCGCCCGCGACTTCGTCCGCCTTAGATTCGTTTATTGCGGATAAAAGGTAATACTTTCCTATTTTAAATGTGAAGCGTATTACCAAGATTTCAAGTTCCTAGCGTAAAAAAATATTTACCGTCTATACAAATTTTCGTCCCCTTTTTCGTCCCTATAAATGATGAATTCTGTCTATGTCCTATTCTGATATACAGGGTGTGGCCTGTAATAGGAGCAATAAATTAAAATATAGACCCTTTAACTAACCAGTAATTAATTCCATATAAGATACAGAACTGGAAAGTAGTATTTGAGATTAAGTGGAACGTACATTTGGTGAACATACTTTCACGTTTATAATATAGTAATAAAGCATTAATGTAAATATAATTTTAGGATTGGGGTTGCGATGCTCGCTAGCTTCTTAACTCGGCCGGCGACTACGAAACTGGGTCATATCTAGTTCAACAGGTCTCCATAGACATCAGCGAGGAAAAGCGGGGTCCTTATTCATAATTCATTTAGTGCGTATAAGTCATGTTGTACATTAGGTCTTATTTAGTTATATATATGTCCACGACGTGAACCCTGCTAGGGCATGGCAATTTACTTACAGCTAGATTCTTAATAATAATAATATCTATATATTTAGTGGCTCAAAGACTCGTCATTTAAAAAATCCTCTGTTGAATAGTAGCAATTAGTGGTTAACAGTTGTATCAGCTTTTTTTAAATACTGTATATTTAATTTCCTCTATAATTTACTCTGGTATTTTATTTGATATTGCAATACATTGGTAATAAGGACCGTTTTTGTACATCGCTAGGTTATAAATTGGTAATTCTAGTTGGTTCTTATTATTCCGTCTTTGCGATTCGACTACCTTTTTTTTAAATAAGTGTGCATTTTTCCTGACAAAAAGTGCTGCTTCCAAAATGTAGATACAGAGCAATGTAAGGAAATTATGCTGAACAAAATGCGGACACACTTCTTCTGCATTACAAAGGGTTGATGGGCGTCGGTACTGGACCCCCATAGAATTACGCTATAATGAAGCCATGAGTTCACAAATGCATAGTATGCTGACAAAGCTGTTTCGAAGTTCGTGTTTAATTTGAGAACACTTAGGGCGTATTAAAACAAGATAATTTGGATTTAACGTTTCTGCACATGCGATATCCAGTTTATGTTTGAGTCAATTTTTATTCCTAATAGTTTTACTCCTTCCTCCTTTAAGTAAAGTTAGGATAACTTTTAGAGGATTTGTAGATTTTAGGATTGATTTATTTAGCTTATAATACGTTTGTTTCATTTTAGTTTTTTACATGTTTATTTTCATGTTACGTATTAAATATTAAAAACATAACTTTAGAGTGACAGAACGACCCAAGAATGGCAAGATTATACGAATAAATAGCTAATAATAAATAAAATAAAATAAAATGTATTTTTCGACCATTTAAACTCGAAACTCGAGTTAGGGTCACAGTTCAAACTAACACTCCTCGTCGCTTCACTCGTCGGCGTACCTAACCTAACCCAAGTCGGATGGGATTCTTCAAGAAGCAAGTTAACAGGGCTCTCAAAGGTTGGCAAAATATGGGCTATTTCTCCGGTGTTGCACATATCCATGGGCGATGATGACTACTTTCCATCAGGTGGCTCGTCTGCCCTTTTGCCACTCGTTACATAAAAAAAGGAAAAACCTGCACCTGCCATAAGGTGAAATGATATAAGTAAATATAAAAAAATTAAAAAATATATGGTAGTGGAGTTTAAGAGTACAAACCAGTCTGCAAAATGTATGACAGTGTAAAATAGGATCAAAAACAGTTATAATGAATAAAAGTATCATAGTAAAAAGTAGTACCTATTAGTGATATTTATGATAACTAATATTATGATTTTAAATGGTTCGGTGACTATTATGGTGGAAAATTGTTCCGCCTATTATCAATCGTATTTGATGTTCAGGCTCTATTGTACGGTTTCTATTGTTGGTGTGCAATAAAGAATTGTAGTATTGTATTGTAATGTTTATATTGGAACTCCGAAATGTTTCTCCGAAAAAGGGGTGTGCCAAAGTTCACATCAATTTTCAACCCCGATAATAATCGGGATGCTCCATAGGTCATTACTGGTTAAGGACTGAGGTATCCTGGACGATAAGATACATCGCAAACGGGGCAGCGTTTTCCGAGTTGAACCTATGTTTACAAGACAAGTATGTCGGAAGAAGGCTTTGGGTCCCTTGAGATTAAGGCATGATGGCTTATAACAACCTGGTGCACAAGGATGAAAAAAAAACAAACGACAACTGTACACCGTAACAGTTATTATAATTAATCACGTCATTCACACTCTAATTAACATTAACACAAACAGAGAGGCAACGATGCGTTAGAGTTAAGCGTGTGCACCGGTCGTCGGTCGAGCGATATCTGTCGCTCGTCGCGAAGCCGTCCCTGACGTTTAGTGAACATGTGGCCCGCCCCACCTCGGTGACCGGAGGGGAACAGTTGGTACGTGTTGTGCCTCTTGATCTAAACTGTCAAATCAACTCCTTTTTATTATTTTCGCTGACAAATATTTGACTTTACCCGACAACATTAAAGCAAATAGTGTTTTATCTCTCGAAGTTGTACGCACCTTCTGGTTTCATTTAAACTCTTTGCCAAATGATGAATAGTTGCTTCAGTACCAAACGTGCACCTTTTGAATTACAACGATGGCAATCTAGCGCTTCCCGTCAACGGACTGATCACGAATTGCATGTACGTACATACCTATATCAAGTTCAAGGGTAATTTCATGATGTTCCTACGTAATCATTGCTTTTGACTACGATTTCAAAGACAGGTCAAAATAAAGACTGAATGGTCATAACTGATAACCATATCTTACCAGCACAGAACGACTTGTTGAATGGATAAGACCTTTTGACTTTTTTATGAGTTTTAATTTGATGTCAAGACATCAAATTTAATTTTTGGTATCGAATACCAAACAAGGGAATGCAAAAATAAGACGTATATTTCAAGTATAAAAAGCAGTTAGAAAATCAAGAACGCAAGCCAAGTTATATACGATTACGTATTTTGTACGAGAGCAATAAATTTTATAACGGCAACAATAAGTTTGTGTCAACTTACAAGGTGACGAACGATTTAGGTGTCCGAATTGTGAGTCATTGTCACCACGCGTCCGGCTGACTACAGGAACCGGACACTATTTGATCTAAATTCATCTCGGTGCCGCTGTTTGAACCATAAATTGATTTAAACGAAAAATTAAATAGTTGTTTTGACTGTCAAACGTTTATTGCATGGCAACAGCAGTAGCTACGCTAAGCTTATGATTATTATTTCGCCCTTCCCTTTATACTATTTGTTTGGAGTCGATTCAACATGTTTTTTGTCTCCTTCTCCATCGGTTTTCTCATTACTGAGGGTCGTGGTTATGTCCTCGGAAAAGCTTTTCGTGATGATGCGATGCCATCTCAATCTATCTCCTGCTGAGTATAGACCATCGTGTACTGTGGTATCGAGTTGGGTGAAAATAATGGTATATCTCCTAGTCGGCCTTGGGATGTCTTGCCTTCGATTTTCCCAGTGACCATCAGTTTTTCAAAGTTATTGCTGTCTTACCTCGCGATGTCAGCAAAGTATCCCACTACTTTGCGTTGATATATAGTGAACAGTCTAGTTTGGATCTTTTTCTTGAGTAGAATTGACATGTCAGACAGTCCACGGTATACAAAGCATTCTCCTTCAGCACCAGTCCACATGCCACATTTCGAATGCATCGATTCGCCTTTTTTAATGTCCATGTCTCTGTACCGTATATGGAGAATACGAGGGTACGAAGTTGCTGTTGTCGTTGGTAGAAATATTTCCGTCCCTCCATATTTTGAGCAACCGCGACCTGGCGCCCTTCGCCATTCGAATTCTTCTGTGAATCTCTGCTAACTAGGACTATTTCCTTGAGAAAAAAGTTGGGGGTAAATTCTTTGATTCGATAAGACTACGACTAGTAGCAATGAATAAACTGTACGAGTACGTATCTAGATCAAGGTTAAACAAATCGGACTGTCATGCTTTACCTGATTCAACTAAAACGGTGTACCAACTTTTACTAGTTATATCCACGCTGAAGCTAATACTTTTGTCATGTCCATGTCCGTCCGTCCGTCTTTGCTTGTATGTTAGGCATTTTACTTTTTTATTTATTTACTAGCGGCCAGCCGCCCGCGACTTCTTCCGCGTAGATTTTAGGTAAAAACAGAGGTTTAAATGAGGAAAACTTTTTTCTGTAGGTTGTCCGATGACGTCGATATTTTAAAACAATACTCCGAAGATATTCAGCGACCAACGGATTAAGCGTGACAAAATGGGGATATTATTCCATAAGAATGTAAAACTGGCACTTTCAATTTTACGCCTGCTAGACTATTAGACTAGAAGAGACAGTCGAAGTTCCCGACCCTGGCCAAAATAAAATGTTCTAGAAGGTACCTCGGCGTTTCCAAAGGATAGTATTATAAGGAAAAGCAAAAAATGATGGTCTGTAAAGTCGGCTTACGAAAAATATTTTTACGTATTACCATCATAAGAAAACCGGCGTCATAATTTTACTAAGACACCTATTTTTTGTCTCTCTCTCCCTCCTTCCCTCCCTCTCTCTCGCTCTCTCTCTCTCTCTCCCTCCCTCCTTCTGCCTCTCTCTCACTCTCTATCCTGCTTGGATCCTTCGATCCAACTCGAATGGGCAGCGTTTGGCAAACTGCGAAGTGTCTTCTTGTCCAGGATACCTCAGCGCTTGAAGACGAAAGTCTTCAACTAGTGCGTATTACCAGTGATGACCTACGGAGCCGAGACGTACTCTCTAGGCCTCTTAAAGAAGCTCAGAGTCATTTAGCTTACCATGGAAAGGGCTGCTCTGGATGTCTCTACGAGATCGAATCAGAACGGTAGACGAACCAAGGTCACCAATATAGCAAAAATGGTAAGGAAACTGAAGTGGCAATGGGCAGGGCACAGAGTTAGAAGAACCGATGGCCGTTGGGGCAGAAAGGTTTTCGAGTGGAGACCGCGTACCGGCAAGCGCAGCGTGGGACCCGCAAAGTGGTCGGACGAACTGGTTAGGGTTGCGGGGACTCGCTGAATGCAGGTCGCCTCTATCCAGCCCATTTGTAAATTTATTGAGGAGGCCTGTGTCCAGCAGTGGACATTGCTGGACACAGGCGTTTCCTATTGCTGAAATGATGATAATCATGATGATTAAAAACAGTATTTTTTGTAACTTTGAATTTTAGAACTTCAATGCCATTGAGATTCTTTTGTTTATTTTCCTTATTTCATGATCATGATGCGTTGGTATTTTTGTAATCATCTTACTACAGTAAACTGTTAAATTTCACATGCGTCATCTTCCCTGTTGGCGGTATCTCAAAATAAAAAACTAGATAAAAGAAGCTCAGGCTACAATAAAAATCAGTTGTCCATTTTTTTTCGACATAGCGCCAATTGCCTTATTTTAGGACAAGAGAAAACGCAACGTATGTTATTAGTGAAAAATTGCAAACCATAGTATTATGTAGCAAAAAATCATATGTATCGTGTTGTCTCTTTTAGTTTACAGTGGGTACGGGAGAAGGTTGAGACAGAAACATAAATACGATGGCAAAACATTATTCACTACATCTGTACCTGCAGGAAGCAGAATTGACTTACAAAGGGAATTTTACCACAGCATTTTTCAATTCAATAAACATTGAATTGAAAAGTGAATGTTCAGCGGAATATTTTAAATAAAGTGCAGCGGAAACGGAAGGTGGCTGCGAGCTCCATTTTTCGCAAATGGATGGAAAAAAAACATTTTGTTATCGTGTACGAGAAATAAAGAATTTTGGCGTTGTACGAAGCGGACAGCACTGATACTTACATAGAAATTATATTAAGAATATAACGTGAAATTAAATTAGCTTTGACAATTAACACTGCAAAAAGCTTGCTTAACGCTGTGATAAAAAAAAAAAAACGTGTGTACACTTCTCCGTGGCGCTTCATTATGGTAGGACCATTTCGAGGCATACTCTCAGAAAAAAACTTAAAACTCAAATTAGAAAAAATTACATTATAACATTTGTCTAAGACATGTCTGGCTTAAAATGTTCTAAATGGCCTAAACTATCACCTACTTTCAGCTTTGCATCCTGTTACCAAACACCCTGTATAATAAAGCTGAAGAGGGTCAAATTGCCCAGGGATACTTAAAATCGATAACAGAACTCGTTCCAACAGGTTTTTAGAATTGTTGTCTGTTTGTCTGTTCACGTGAAAACGGCTGAACAGATTTTGATGCAAACTTTACTAATCTGTCGAGAAAATTCCCGGCTAGGTTAGAGACAAAAATTTAACCCCTTAAACGGGGGATAGCCACTACACTTGATTGAGTTAAATTTGCACCAAAATCGTATGGCGCTACTTAGGATGGAGGTGCAAACTTTTCTCAAATATGTCCTACGAACCGAGTATCGAGTACTCTTCTAAACTAACAGGTGGCGCTAAAATTAATATCTTTTTGCCAAATTAACTCTTAAGTTTACAAGAGGGGGTACGCATATTAAAAAAAATTAAATAATTAATTTAAGAATTCAACAAAATACGAGATAAGTGGTTCGGTGGTATCAACAAGGAGGAGGCTCACATGTGCAAGAACAAGAATTCGCCCAGGTACTGCTTCAGGTTGGAGAAGGACTTCTGGAGGAAACCAACGGCCTGATTCGATTACCAGAGACGTTATGCAAGATCGTTCCGTCCATTGAACATACAGGACAGGACATTCGGAGCGTATACGGAGACCTGAGCCAGGTGACGCGACGTGAGAACTCTTCGGTTTGTGAGAGAGCCGTTAATGCGCCGATATTGACGGAAATCGAAGGTGAACAGGCAGTATATAATTCCATTAACACTGTCCTGGATGAAGGCTTCGTTACAACATACTTGATGGAGTTCCTAAACTCATTGAGCGCTTCAGGACTCCCGGCACACACATTAACCCTGAAAGTTGGAGTTGCGATCATGCTTCTTCGGAATTTGTCACCTCCAAAGTTATGCAACGGAACCAGGCTAAAAGTAGTGCAGCTGCAGCGAAACCTCATCGAGGCGCAAATCCTGATGGGGTGCGGCGCCGGAGAAGCCGTGTTCATCCCCCGCAACCCCCTCATTCCGAGCATCTTCCCGCTCCGCTTCAAGCGGCTACAGTTCCCAGTGAGCGTCTGCTTCGCCATGACCATCAAAAAGTCGCAGGGGCAGACGCTGCACGCCGCCGTCAGGGACCTGCGCACGGGCTATTTCTCGCACGGATAGCTCTACGTGGCGTGCTCGCGCGTCACCAGCTGCACGGAGCTGTTCGTGCCGATGCCCGCTGGGAAGACTCACAATGTGGTGTACAAAAAAATATTGTAAAATGTCAATATTGTGTAAATATACTTTACATAGCTACTTTTTGAGTATGTAACCGTAGATATAATTATATGTACATATTTAGTTGTGCATACATAAACATAACTGTAAATAAAATGTAAATACTTGGCCTCAATATCTACGAGTATATTCACCTTTCCTTTAATCTTACTTCTAAATAATATTATTGCTAAATTCGAAAGGTCTTTAGGAAGTATGGATTTCTATGTGTATATTTCTTACCTTTTTTATGTTTAGACTGATTTGACTGGAGGACCGATTTGGGTGATATTTGCCATGGACTTGATTTATATAGTACTACAGTCAAGGACGTAAAAAAAGAAAAGTGGTACTGTATCGTCCGATATACACCTCTAAATATATACTCTATGTCTTTTAAATCACCTTAAAAATTTAAATAAGTGCGAAAAACTTTTGATTTTCGACTGTAGTTTTATTTAATGGTATTTGTATAACATTTTATCTTGACTTACTTCAAGTTTCGGTTCCAGGGGAGAGGGGTGAATTAGCTGCTTACTGACACAGATCGAATTCCACGCGGGCGGAGCCGCGGCCACAGCTAGTACATAATAAGTAAGTTTTCAGTATGTCAAAGAACTATAAAATAAAATTACTAAAATGTACACGAGCCAGTCATTATTAGCAACGCAACACTGAGGCTTCTCCAGGGCACTGCCCGTAAGTTATGACGCGTTACAATACAATACATTACAAATACTCTTTATTGCACACCTCAGATACACAGAAATACAGAACATGACACTAACATTCGAATAAGCAGAGGTAAACAACAGACGGTCTCGCTAAATAGTGATCTCTCCAAGACAGCCTTTGGATAGCGGGATGTTCAAAAGAACAATTTTAATTGAGCAGCTTCATAGCTGCTCTGCAAAAAAAACTCAAATAGACATGCTGCAAAAAAAACTCATGTAAACACAATAAGCACGTATTTATGACCATGGATATTCGTCTTCTAGTTACCTAAATATTCTTTAGCTCTTTAATATCCTATTTTCAGCAGAACGTTCTTTATATTATACATTTTCGGAATTCCTCTATTTCCGGAAGTCTTCCATTCTTTATATACCTTTTATCACTTCTTGGAGTTACAAAATGATATCTAAAATACCGGCCAAGTGCGAGTCCGACTCGCCCACCGAGGGTTCCGTACAAATTTTCACTTACCCTAACATTGGTGTATTACCCGGTTCCGGTTGAGTTAAGTTCGGACCTGATATCAATAGCATTGCATACAAACGAGGTGCACACTAAACGCGACCAGGTTGTTCAAAAAGGTTTTTTCAAAAAAGAAATTGCTTGTCAAAGACATGGTTATAACTTTCGTGCAATATTTATGTTTATTTATTAGTTGTGAAAATTTCATAATTTTCCTTCGGTAAACTTCGGAAGGAAATAAGGGGATGGGTTTTCTTTCATCTTTTCCTTAATAAAACAAAATCTAATAACAATAAAAAAATTCAAAAAATTGTTCAAAAATATACAGATTAAGCTTTTTATGTGATACTCTATTTGACCTAGTAGCTATAATTTTAATTGTTGCCCCCCTCATATATTGTATGATCCAGCTGCACCCGATTACCTACGTTCTAATTTTCAGTTTGTCACGGCCCGCCCGGGCTGCGAGCTTCGTTCTTCCCGTACACTCAAACTCTCCATTCCTTCTCATCGCTCTGGAACCATGTCGAACTCCTTTACCGTAAAGGCAATTAGTCTCTGGAATGCCCTTCCCCTCAGTATACGACAAGCTCAGAGTAAATTCTCCTTCAAGTGTAAGTTGCGCAAGCATCTCTTGGGAAATCTTCATAGTAGCTTAGAAGCAGGTACCTGTATGTATATATATATATATCTATGTATATATGTATCATGTTTATATATATTAAGTAATATGTATAGTTTGTATACTATGTAACTTGGGTGTCTCGCCCTTGTAATATTTTTTTTGTACAAGTCTGATACCGATGTCCCGCACCAATAATTTCTCTGTTTAGCCTAATGGTTGACTGGTAGAGAATGCCTTTATGGCATTAAGTCCGCCATTTGTACTTTCTTGTATTGTGCAATAAAGTTTAAATAAATAAATAAGTATACGTCGTTTTTTTGCAAATAAAAATATTTTTTAAAATGTTTCCTTTGCGATACATATGGGCTGACCATGTTTATAAATATTCCAAAATTCAAATAGATGGCAAAAGTAGTTTTTGAGATATGGCTCTTTAATAGTCAGACATACAGACAGACAGACAGACAGTCGGACAGATAAAGTCGCACCATAAGGGTTCCTTTTTTACCATTTTTGGTACGGATCCCTAAAAATAATATTACATAAAATAAACCGAGAAAGTATATAATATGAACACTTCTGGGAAACTTAATATTCCCAATTCTTAGGAGCCCAAACTCGGCAGGATTGCGTTATTTTATTACAGACTTCCCGTGAACATCTTCCGGCTCTGTCATTAGATCAACTCGATGGTGTCGTAATATCGCATTGTCATCGAACTGACATGCCAAAAAGCTACATTGTACAACAAATACAATACAATAATTCTTTATTGCGCACCGATAAGAGGGACAGCACAATAGAGCCTTAACACCAACTACGATAAACAGCAGTTTTATAGCTTAGAACGATCTCTTCCAGACCATCTTTGGCTAGCGAAAATTACGCAAAACATTTAAGAATGAAAAGGTGGACAGATAAAACATAAATGATACAAAAATAAATATATAGATAAATATTCATACACACTTACAAACACGTACAAACATACAAAAGAAAAAAGAAACAATAATACAGTAAAAAAGCAGCAGCAAACAATACAAATTATACGAGTGATACTAATGACCGTTTAACTTATGTAGCTTTAAAAACATTCCGTCGAATTGAGAACCTCCTCCTTTTTTTGGAAGTCGGTTAAAAATAGGCAAAGATTTCGCTTGCCTTAAGAGTCCCCGGCATGCTCGTCCGAATTTGGCCTTTCCATACAAACGGAGTTTCGTTCTCATTTTAAAAGTACAAGTTTGATTGTAACGATGCTTTGCATATATCTAGACTTGTAATTAGTTTATATGGCTCCAGTTTATAAGACATAACAATTTTTTTTTACTATGGTATCTGAAGCTACATAATTTAATTACAGGCATGCATATATCTTCACTTATTCTAAGTTCAAAAATTACATAGCAAACTAGCGAGTCGTTTTAAAATGAGAGCGTAACTGCGTTTGTATGGAGAACTGAGCTTACCGGGGACTCTTAAATCGAGCAGAACCAAATCGGAAATGTGGACTACATATATTTTTTCCTTTGCGATTGATATTGGTTCTACTTGGACCTATGCTTGTGTAAATAAAATCAAGTACCTACTCAACTTTAATCTACTCAACTCTCACTGAACACGTGTTATATAAACTTCCTTCTAAGTAACTAATGTCAATTCAAGGTCCAACCAATTTGAGCTGTAACCGATCTAGGTCTTTTACGTAAGTGATGTCAGTTGGTCCGTTTACTTCGTCCTCGCTAATATGTCGATCGAAAACGGACTTGATAATAATGAAGATTACCTAGGTATCATATATCATCCCGGTAAAATATTTGTGTAATGAACATAAATATTTGTTCCTGAGACTCGGACGTTTTCTATGTATATAAGAAAAATAAATTTATCGTTGTCTAGTATTAATAACACAAGCCTTATTGAGCTTACCATGGGACAAAATCGGTTAGTGTAAAGATTGTCCTGAAATATTTATTTCTTTATCATCAGCCATTAACCGTCCAATGCTGGACATATAATTTCCCTAAAGAGCGCCACCACAACCGATTCTACGGCGCCTGTAATCAGTGGACTCCAGCAACCTTCATAAGGTCACCAGTCCACCTAATAGGTGCTTACTATGCTCCATCTTCCAGTGCGTGGTTGCCACTCATGAACTCTTTGGCTCTATGGGGCTGTCGGTTCTACGAGCAATGTGCCCAGCCTATTTCCACATTACGCTTTGCCATCCTTTGTGTGGTCAAATACCCTGGGTCTTCTACGGATTTCTTCATCTCTTTAATAAGGCACTGGCCCCACCAAGATCGAGGAAGCCATTAGATATCGGCGATTTTGTCACCCAAGAAATGAACAAAAGATACAAGTCCCGTGTTAAAAAAGAGACACATATACTAATAGTGAATCGCTCGCTGTTCACACTGCCGGCAAAAACTCTCTCATATATGTATCTCTTTTATTGACACGGAGTCTACATCTGTTGTGCGTTTCTTGAGCGAGTTGGGCGAGAAAAAAGTCGACAGTCGCTTGGCGGTGGGACTAGCGCTTTACGCAAAGAAACTACGAGCATTGCCCGTGTTGGTTAGTCGTATTTAGATGTTACTAGGTCTTTTTAGGTTGTACTTGACTCGGTGAATTTGTAAGTAGATAATAGAACGAACAGTGACGCTTATACTTATAGAGGTATACCTAGTTAGGTACTGATTATTTTATTTAACGTCAATCGTGATTACGCTTTCATATAGAATCCGAACACATGAAAATCAAGGAAAAGTAGCCCGTAGTAGTAGATGTGAAAGAGCCCTTGAGGCCTACTTGTAGAATAAAGATTTTAAATTTAAATTTATGTAAAAAAACTAGAAAGACCACGGTTCGCGGAGGAGGTTAAGTCATAACCTTTCTTTTTTTCGATAGTATAGTTGGGTAGTATAAGTACGATATACCCATCTGTGGATACCCAGCTACCCTTGTAATAGTTGTAATACCCCAAAAATAGTTGTAATCTGTTTAGCTGATTTGGCGGTATGAAGCCACAACGACACATACAATTTCATTTTAACAACTTCATAATAGTACTAGCGGCCGCTCGCGACTTCGTCCGCCTTAGATTCGTTTATCGCGGATAAAAGGTATTTTTCCGAGATAAAAAGTAGCTTATGTCCTTCCTCATATTAGCAAGATTTCAAGTTCCTAGCGTAAAAAAAAATAACTGTCCATACAAATCTGCATACCCTTTTTCGTCCCTAAAAGGGATGAAATTTGACTTACATTATAGCCTATGGCCTATTCTGATATTAAAGGTACATAATTGGAAAGTTTCATAAAAATTCGTCTAGTTATTTTTGAGATTAAGTGGAACGTACATACGTCACGTTCATACGTTACGTTCACGTTTATAATATAGTAAGGATAAGGATAGATATCAGTGTCGCACTAGCAAGATCTTAGTGGCTTTGATGATGATGTTGTTCTTCCATATTTTCTTTAACAAACAAAACATATTTAATCATATAGAATAAAACTATAATTTCACGAAATGTTTATTATTTTTGCGGGTGGAACCGAGAGGGCAGCGACTGGCACCACTCGTGCCGATCGATGAGACGTCAAGGTCAGCTCGTATCTGATCAAATAATACTTCCATAAAACTTATTCACGTCCAGTATGTGAATAATACATACACTTATTATACGTTTTTAAATGTTGGCGCGCATATTGCTCTTTTTAACCAACTCCCAAAAAAGAAGGAGGTTTTTTAATTCGTCGGATTTTTTTAAAATGTATGTTTACCGATACTCGTATTACTCGATGAGTATTTGACCGGTTTCATACTAGTTTTTTCTTTTATAGGAGGTATCTCCAAGCAGATTTGGGCATTATTCGAATACATTTTTATTCGAAGAATCATTTGAATAAAAAACTATTCGTAGTAATTTTATTCGCGAATAATTTATTCACTAATAACTTATTCACGTGCAATTTCGATTACCGAATGATTTATTCGTTACTTTATTTGAATTAAACTACGAAAAAATTACGAATAATATTTTGGAAAACCGTATGATTTTATATTTTTAAGCAACTCGAGCGTGTTAAGGGTCGATGGATGGTAATTGTATTGCAGTAAGAGAAAACGACGGCAATTCCTCGTTACCATCATTTGATGATCGAGAGTGTTTCTTCAGCGGGGTGAAGCTTGATTCTTTGTGAGGGAGGGTCTTATGACGTCATTTTCATTTGTGTGGGATTTCCACATACTTTACAGGTACCACATGATCACCTTAAAGCTAATTGTTTAAAACAATAGACTTGAGTGAGAGACTCATTTATGCTTGGAGAGACTCGTGTTTTTGTCAGTGCTTATAAAATAACAGCGAAAAAACAAAGACAAATAAATACATAAATTGAATTAGAATTCATTTTCAGAACAACTTGATTCTCTTTGTCTATTTGATTTAAGGAGATTTGGTATATTTGATTACACGCTTTAGCTAGAGACGCTTAAGGAGGTAATGGTGTATTAAACTTATTGAAGATAGCTTTCATTTCTTCATCGCGGTCTACATACTGCAATCAGTTTCAGCAAAGAACCTGAGTCATCATGACTTCAGCTCTTGTTCTAAAAGTAATCCTTTGTTGTACTTCTAGTACACGTATGCTAGTCTAGCTCTCCAAGTCCGATCCGAAATAAAAAAATGGTTTTCGGGTTTCCAGGTTCGTCTCCACCATTCCAATTATTTTATTCAGTAATTTCTCTTGTTTTAACAGTGTAACATTTTTTTAAGACTGTTTTAGCTTCTCTTGACTATGCGGCGTGATGCCAATAATTCGTGTTATTATAAAATAACAAATAAATCACGAATTATAATTTAGAAGAAATAAATTTACTACTTATAAGCAACTCGTGCGTGTTAGGGGTCCAAGGATGGTGATTTTATCGCAGGTAACTAATAAGAAAGAGATTGGAGATGGGATATATAAAAGAGCGAGAAAATCAAATAACTTAAGTTTCTTATCAGCAGTTAACTCTTATTGTTTATTATTTCTTACCATTTAGTCTTTTGTATACTTCCGTCTAAGCCAGTTGCTATATATATATATATATATATATATATATATATATATATATATATATATATAATATACCACGTCACTTTCCGCTGTTTACAACTTTTACGAAAACGAGTGGAGTTAATGCAGATGACGATAATTTTCAAGACTTAAGTTTACCAGCAGATCAAACAAAATCAACCTTGACTATACAAGATGGTGTTTATTTTTTCAAAATTGATTCCGAAACCGAAAAAGTGTTATCATGATCTGTGTAAAGTGTTCACCTAAAATTGTTAAAATAAGAGGACTTCCAAATTCAACATCGAATTACATTAGTCACCTGAAAAGAAAACACGGCGAAATAAAAAACAGGTAAATAGTTAGTAATCATTTGAATATTTTATTCGCGAATAATTTATTCGTGGAACGTTTTATTCGCCAATGTTTTATTTGTCGAATAAATTTTTCGCGAATAATTTAAAGACGAATGATCATTCGAAGATTTTATTCGTTATTCCCGAATGATTTTGTTATTCTTATTCGTTATTTGTCATTCGAAAAAATTTTGCCCATCTCTGTCTCCAAGTTGGTCCCATATAATTTTGGTGAAAATCTGATGATGGGCTCTATGAAGAATCGAAGGAACTCCTCAAAAACCTATTGTAGGCAAACATATGGTGGTTTTTAACCGACTCCCAAGAAAAGAAGAGGTTCTTATAATATTTTCTTCTGTTTCCGCGATTATTACTCATTGAAATAAAACAATTTAACGGATTATATCGCGTATATTATCTCATTTTAGTTCCCGACGTTTCGGAAGCTTTCCAGCTTTCCATGTTCACGGGAGGACTGAGAAAAGATGTATTTTCCTCTGTCAAAGTTACAATTTGTGCAAACTACCCATTTTTTGAAAAAAACACAAAAAAGGTGTACATACATGCCAGATGGGCAATGGAAAGGGAAAATTTTCTTTTTCTTTGGATTTTTTTTTCCCAGGATGCTACGCGAGGCTATTGAGATTAAAAAGCATCCTAATTTTAATAGAGAAGATGGATTGTTACTACCACCAGCTTGGGATCCTGTAATACATCTCATCAAGGAACAAGCGAGACACAGGACTGCTAAACCTTAATTTCCGACCGGTGTAAAATATGTTATCTGTTTAAAAGTAGTCTTTAATAGTAGAGACTATTAAAGTCTCTATTTTTTTAAATATTATAATTAGTAATGAGGTAGCCTGGGAGTTTTTCTTTGCAGCGTTTCTTTTCTCCTCAGTACGCCTCATTTGTGAAATGCTGCTTGGTAAATTATTAAAATAAAATAATTAAGCCCTTCTGGCACATGTGTAACTGTCTTTACAGCTTAGGCCCATCTGGCATGTATGTACACCTTTATTTGTGTTTTTTCAAAAAAATGGGTAGTTTGCACAAATTGTAACTTTGACAGAGGAAAATACATCTTTTCTCAGTCCTCCCGTGACCATGGAAAGCTGGAAAGCTTCCGAAACGTCGGGAACTAAAATGAGATAATATAAGCGATATAATCCGTTAAATTGTTTTATTTCAAAGAGGTTCTTATGTTGATATGGAATCTTTTTTGCTGTTACAAGTAATTAACAGTGGTCTTCTCTCGGAAAATGCCATAGAGAAAGACTTGTAGAAGTGCCCTTGTGACCCACTTACAGAATGAATTTGAATATGAGTATGAGTAAAGTTATACTGGGGCAGCCGCTCTCGCGTAAATTAAATGTTGATCGACCCTAAAGAGTATACCTACGCATCGCGTTTGTCTTAATCTGGTAAAAGAAAAAAAAAACACAAACAGTCGAACATAGAACTTTCCTTTTTGGAAGTCGGTTAAAAAGGTAATTAACAGTGGTCTTCTCTCGGAAAATGCCATAGAGAAAGACTTGTAGAAGTGCCCTTGTGACCCACTTACAGAATGAATTTGAATATGAGTATGAGTAAAGTTATACTGGGGCAGCCGCTCTCGCGTAAATTAAATGTTGATCGACCCTAAAGAGTATACCTACGCATCGCGTTTGTCTTAATCTGGTAAAAGAAAAAAAAACCTCAAACAGTCGAACATAGAACTTTCCTTTTTGGAAGTCGGTTAAAAAGGTTATTAGGACGGAAGGGGTTCCGGTTAGTACTTAGTTCTTTCTAAATTCAATAACAAGGCAAATAAGGTCCCTTATTAACATTCCAGTAAACGTTTTATTAAAGGACCTAGGATGCAATGAATACTAGAAAAATCCTACTAGAGAAAATGCGATTTATATATTGATATGGCCGCTTTCTCACTCAATTAAATGCATTGATTCTTTTGCTTATCGATGGATTTAATTAATATCTACTGTTTACTTGGTTGCGAATCAGTTTCCGGGAAGGTATCCCTCTTTTCCTTTTTTCTTTAATATTTGTGTTAGGAAGATGTTATTAAAAGCGTTGCAGATTCGGAATGGACCACAATCACAAAGAGATAGGTTGACCTCTTTGGTGGAGGCCTTTGTCGAAGGACAACCTGTTGTGTAGAAACCGATCGTCAGATACATTATAGATACTTATTGTAAACTTGTAAAACAGAAAAAAGGCTTATTTTATTTACTATCGCCGCTTTGTACTCCGTAAATAATGCCAAAAACGGCTCAGTTACATACAGCCAGCACGAAATTGCCTGTAACATCGTAGTAGGTAGGTATACTCGTCAACGTTCGGCTCGTATTTCTTCTGGCTTTACCGAACAATAGAATCATATCGAATCATTTCACACGCTTCGTAAGTAATACAACACACCATGTAGGATCACATCTCCTGTGAATCATAGTAGACCCTATTGTGAGAGGAAAATAACTAGTTTTGATTGTGTTAGCAAAATGTGTTAAGTACTCAATAAGAAACATTAGTTGCTGTCATAAACAGAACGGCCGGTAGCAAGAAAATTGATGATCGCCGAGCGATCAAATTGGAATGGTAAAGTGGTAATATCCAATGATTACAGCTTGTTACTTTAAACGACTATTTCTCTACTTATACGCCATTTGAGACATTAGAATAATCAAAAGGTAACTATGGATACATGTTAAAATAAAAGCAAAATATTTTCTTCTGTTTACGCGATTATTACTCATTGAAATAAAACAATTTAACGGATTATATCGCGTATATTATCTCATTTTAGTTCCCGACGTTTCGGAAACTAAAATGAGACCAGCTTTCCATGGTCCTCCCGTGACCATGGAAAGCTGGAAAGCTTCCGAAACGTCGGGAACTAAAATGAGATAATATACGCGATATAATCCGTTAAATTGTTTTATTTCAATAAAAGCAAAAGTTGAAATTTGTGGTAAGCATCGAACGGGATTCTAAACCGGCGAATCCAAGAGCTAGGAGATGATGCGTGGCATTTTTCAACTTTTCGCTGTACCTATTTGCACAATACAACGGTAAGTAGGTACAAATGGTGGACTTAATCAATCACTCAATCATAGGGCTAAACAGAGATGCATGAACGATACTATGAACATCTACCCGCCGACCTAAAAAGTAAATGCTCAGAGGAAACGTTTGAGGGCAGACTAAACAATTTTTTATTGGAAAAGTCTCTTTAATCAGTAAAAGAATACATAGATATTATTAGATAGACATTTAACTATATCTTAAATCATCCAAAAGACCGTCATTATTTGTATTTTTCTTTTATATGTTAGTTATAAGAATTGCGTATTATTACAGTTTTTATTCTCATTGTTTGACATTATTATTTATAGACATTATTATTTTATTGTACTCTGACATAGATTGGTACCTACATGCTGGTATTATTATTGTTTATTTTATTTGATTTGTGAATGTACGAGTATACTATTGTGTACTATATACTATTGATGTTGTTGATAAGTTTCTCTTTACATATATAATTTGACGATCGCTTTATGATAATTAATATAAACTGACATGCTTTTGTATAAAATGTACATGATCATTGTAATGACGAGATCAATAAACTAAACTAAACTAAACTAAACATGAAAATAATGCAGTGGGAAAAATCATTTAGTACTAATAGCGCTAGAACACACGAGCAAATAATGCATACATAATTATTTATAACTCGGTACAATAATACCTACATATGTTTATAAATATAAATAATAAATACTAAATATATCCCAGACGGACGCTATCAAGTTCTTCTTTCAGCTGATGCCTACGTAGCATCCGCTTGAAAACTATCTTGCTTGGGGCTTGTCTGTTAGAAAGCAAACTCCAGAGACGGCTAACCTGAACGACGAAAGAATTTGAAATGAAACCGATATGGTGCAAAGGAGTTGAAAGTTTGAGAATTCGGGAGGAACGTAGTTCACAGCCCGGATGGGGAGTTTGAATAACGACTTTGCTTTAATATTTACATTAAAGTTTTCGACAGCAGAAATTTCTGCTTTGATAATTTTTTTATAACTGTGGCTACCTAATCTAAGGATGCATGATTTTCAATAATTGCTCTTTTTACAGAGCACACTCGGTAATAAGGTTACAATAAGTGGCAATAATTTTATTAAGGGGCTCCAAGCGTAAATGTACGGTTTTTCATGGTTTTTGTTTTGTATCTAGTCCCTGGATTGGGCAAACTAATGTTCGAAATAATGGTTTATATGATTCTTCAGTTTCTATTTAACACTTTCTTGCATTCGAAAATTAGAATATATTTGTATGTAATTAATTAAAAAAAAATACAAAGAGGTCTATAAGAATAAAGATTGCGTATCTAGTCTCTGAATAAACCTTTTATAGACTCAAAACTTACGCCTTATTGTTCATTATGATAAGACCTAACTTACGCCTAACCTACGCGAGCATTTTCTTTAAAAAGCATGTATTTTTTGTAAAAAGTGGCTAAAACTGGTTTTTTGACGTAAAAATGACAATGTTTGATGGCATTTATCTTAGTTTCGGTGACTTTTGAAGATAAACTGAAACAGTATATTGGTAAAAACGGTCGCTGTCAATGATGAAACATAAACAACATGGAAAAGCAAAGAGCTACTGATCGAAGGTCATTCAGAGCTGTAAGCCCCTTAACGACCGCTTGCCTCAACAGTTTTTTATATCTTTGTATTTATTAACTACTTGGATTTTCCCACGGTTTCGCTCGCGCGGCGCACTATTTTATTTATCTCTTGAGAACCGTTCATCTCATTGTTTTTTTTTCATATTTGTATGTTAAGTTGTGGTTTCATCACGACAAAACGGATTTCAATCCCTTTTGGTACAAGGGTAGCTTGGGCATCCACAGATGGTTACAGAATACTTTTTACCCGACTAGGCTGAAGTAAAAAAGAGGGTTATGACTTTTTTCCCCTCCGCGAACGAAGTTGCGGGTAGAGTTGTGCCCGCTCGGTTTTTAAAGAGAGCGCTCCGATCTCGGCCAATCAGTTAAAGGAGTAGTTCAGTCTTTTAGTTCCTTTAGTTCAAGAGAAAATTTTCAGATCTGTGAACTAGCCTATCCATTTCAATCTATAAACGACTTGAAACTTAATGATGCTTTGAAAGAGTCTCGTTTGTTTCGTTCACAACGATTGTAGGTTAGAAATTAAAAACAATTATTTCGTACTTTAACACTGTTTCGATCATCCGTAGTAGCAAACCGATTGCTACTACAGCACTAATGGACCGAAGACCGATTAACATTGATTACTAGGAACTAGTTCCTTTCGTTCAGGATTTCGTTCCTTTTAGTTCTTACTTCCTGACCGACTTAAGCCTAGTTGTTGGCACCTTCTAGTAACTGCATGAATTGGTTCAAATTGACAGCTTATCTGGAATTCTTGCTTGACTGAAGTCAAGGTCAAGCGGGTCATGCTGTGGTCTCAAGCCGACCATGCCGAGTGCCGCAGTAGATGTCATATTACTAACTGGTCGACGTTCGTCATGGCAGGCGTCGCCAACTGTTTACAGTTTTTAAGCGATCAATAGTTTGAAGGAAGTGCTGTACATTTTTTATTCCTAACTTTAAGTGTCAATGATTTAATAAACAAAAATATTAAATTATTGTTTTGTATACGTTTACAGTCTTAACTGATAGTTGAAACAATTTTACACGGTCATTGTAAAATAAGTGATGTCTGGTGTATATTAGTTATCAAATAGTTCACTTTAACAGTTTATCTAGTAATGCTTGTCAAGGTCACGCTCGTCAAATTGTAATTGTGGTCTCAAGCCGACAACGCTGAGTGCTCCTATACATGTCTTCGCGTATAATTGCTAAGCGATCGTATATAGCAGATCTTTTTAATATCAAGTGCTGATTAAATGAAAAATGTTGCAGAAATTACTATAACATGGTATTTTTTTTAAACTTTAACGATGTAAAAAAAGTAAAATACTTATAAACATCTATGGTTTAAATTGACAGCTTATTTAGAATTCTTGCTCGACTGAAGTCAAAATCAAGCGGGTCATGCTGTGGTCTCAAGCCGACCATACCGAGTGCCGCAGTAGATGTCATATATTTATATTTTAAGCGATTAATACCTAGTTTGAAGAAGATTCTTCGAATTTTGTTTGTACTTGTAATTTTTGTTAAAAAAAAATTAAGGCTTGTATAAAATATAAAAGTGTTTACACATAACTTCTAGAAATATTATCGCACGATAATATATTGATAAGAAAATATAGCAAAGAGATATTGCTTTACGATTATTATTATTATTAAAGTGCAAAACCTATTTTGTTATCCTCACTGCATGTTCAATCAAAAATACAATTCAAATCATTTTATATTTTCGGTGCCTTTCAATTCCTCTGAAACTTATTTAGTACTAGAAAAATATCGCCGTGCGATCCTCAATCCTGAATTGCCTTAGGCAATATAATTATTGAAAACGAAAACAATTGCCAGGTGAAATAATTTTTCTATTTTACTGACGCGCACGAGAAAAATACGTGAATGAAATATTTTTTTTAAATACTTTAATTAGTTTTTATCCAAGATCAAATCAAGTGTTTTTTTGTCTAATCGAATTGAACTTATAGCTTAGCTTTTCCTGTTGTCTAACCAAGACACAATCTCGCACAAAAGCAAGATAACTATATGTAATCCATTAATCTATTAAATGTAAACATTATCTGGTAATAAGAAAAACATTGACTCAAATATTCGACAGCCATGTGATTGAAAAAATATAAGTCAGAATCAAGAAGTAATAGAAGTATTATTAAAAAAGCTACTTTTAATCTGGTGACAACAATGCTAACGCTTTCGTACAGTTGAAATAATTATCAAATCAAATCAAATCATTTATTTACAGACAACATGGGTCCAGCATTTTTTTTAATACAATAATTATGTTAAATTTAATTAAAATAAACATTATAAAACATTTTAATTCATCCAAATACATTAATAAGATAATCATAATTAATTAAAAATCATCAACAAAATGTCATATTATTAATTATGACTATTATATTTTTATTTCAATGATTTAAAAAGGTTGGTTACGCCTGTCGTGTCGAGGCGGGCGGTGGGTGTACCAACACGCAAGGTTTGCAACGGGGTTCAGTTAAAACCACCGTGCCGCCCCAGGCGCGCCGAATACTTCAAATTAAAATAAAATTAAAAACATTTCCTCACACCCCTACTGTTGTGGGAGCTATTGAATAAAAAATGTGAAAAAAACAGTGTCTTAGTTGATATTTTACGCGTCCTTTATCGACTTTCAAATGTTTTTCATTATTACACTAGTTGGGCATTGTTACGAACAAATCTTGAAAGTTGGTCAAAACCGCTAAACGGCCGTAATGATTTGACTGTCAACTCCGTAGATTTACCCAAAGTGTTTGACTTATAATCAAAGTGCAAGTGAAGTTCAGCATACACTTATATTTATGAGTGAAGTGAACGCAAGGATTGGTCGACTTTTAATAATGCTCTTGTGCTGGTGAGAACTATTTTATTTGGATTATTCTTATGTCTCACATTTTATTTTAAGACGTTGCACTTCTATTTATTTCACTTTGTTGTTAGAAGATCAAAAAGTCTTTCTTGTTATATATAAACTTTCGTTAAAATCGACTGCGACGGTTTTCGTGAAAAAGCAATCACAATCTCGATGTTATGAAAAGTGGTTTTGATATTGTATACAAGAAAAACAAACATTAAACAATCATGAATAGTCTGACAAAAGAAACTTCAAAACGATTAAAGTTTGAAACTATACGTAAGTTGGTCAATTTTAAAGCGTTTCAACCGCACTTATTAGTGTCACCGCATTAGGTGCCTTCTATTACAGATTCGAATGAGATACTATAACTTCCGTGTATAGGTACTGTACTTCTACACAATATCTCAAAATGCCATTCGAAGCTGTAATAGAAGGCACCATTAATGCGGTGACACTAATGTGTGCGGTTGAAACGCTCTGAAATTGACCCAAGTATGTACATAGTTTGTACATTAAGGGTCAATTTCACCGACGTAGTAGTAAACTCATTTTACGTTTCACTAATAAGTAAATAACCTAAAGATAAAATGTCTAAACTAGAGAATAATCTTACACCGCCAATTTCGGCTGAGTAAACTGTTAGATGTAGATTAGTATTGTCATTGTCACTGTCATGTGAATTTAATACTTACTTCACAATTGATGTATTACTCGAATAAATTTAAAAAATACGCAGCGCCATTGCTCAAACATGGGACAAATTGTCTATGTAAGATAGATGATATCTATATATGATAGATTGATATATGATAGATTAGGTGCATTACGATTTCATTCAATTCATTCGTTCAACGTTACTTAGTAACTATGCAAGAGGTTGTTATCCGTAGACTAGCGTGGTGAAATGGAAATGAAGTTAACCATCGAGTAAATCGTTAGATTTAGTTTATACTGGGTTAGTTACTCTCCACTCTCGTGTAAATTGATTGTTGGTGAAATCGGCCCAAAGTATGTACAAACTACGTTTCCGTACTACGTAAACAAACGTATACCGTGCATAATTCACAGTTAGTTTCTTTCCAGTACAATGCTGGCGATTTTTTATTTTGACTGCATTCAAGTACTGATGTGCAAATTGCGGAAACCTTCCAAAATGCTTAAAAAAGGTCTTATATACGTGTAAGTTAACACTAGACTTATGGCGTTTTATATACTAAAAAATGATAAAAAAGGTCTTATAAACATGTAAGTTAACACTAGACCTTTTTTAAGCATTTTGGAAAGTTTCCGTAATTTGGACATCAGTACATTCAAGTACGAATAAAATTAGTCAAAAATCTTAGACCATTTAACTAATGGAGATGACAACCCGTGTCATTACCGAACAAAATATTCATGCATTTTAGCGGGGGGTGAGGTAAACACGTAGGTACATACATCACACTACGTTATTATTCATATTTCTACAAACGCACACTATTCAAAGAACTGATCTCGCTACTACTAGCTCGTGCACTAGAAAGGTATCTCTCCTTGTCTACATACCCAGAGGTACTAGGCTTGGGCAGATCTTTTATTTGCAGCAGAAAGAGAGTTACGGGGAGAATTAATCTCTGAGGCACCCCAGCATTACTTGGCCACAGATCGAATGATCATCCATCAATGACAACTCTAATCAGTAAATCACCTATCCAAGTTCAAAAACCCGTGCAAATTTCGTAGGAGGAAAGCTTGCTAAGAAGGCTGGCGTGTCAAACGCTATCGAAATTCTTGGAGCTATCAAGAGACGGTAAGAGCCTCAACATGTTATCGAACGCTTCGCCCCGAAGGCGAGTGGCATATAACAGAAGGTCCCCGGTAGACCTGGCGAAACATTGTACTGTCGGTCACTGAAGAGATCCTTACCTTTAAGGTATGTCAGAAGTTTTAAGTTCAATACCCGCTCCATAATCTTGCAGAGTAGGTACGGTGGTGATTGCTATAGGTCGATAATTCGATGAGCTGGCACGAATACCCTTGTCGGGCACAGACTACCCGTTACCAAGTTTCCATGACTCAGGAACTAAAGCTGTAGTGAGGAAAAACCGAAACAGGCGTGTCAAAACAGGAGATCAGTCAGGAGCGCAATTACTTAAGATGACCACTGAAGTACCGTCATGGCCCTAGCGGCTATGGTATTAAAGCCAGTGCCTTATTCACGTCTAGAACTTTTAAAACCGGAGGTCTGGGGTAATTTAGCCTCCGGCATTGATGTCCCGCTATGAGGTGTAGTAGAATGAGCAGTATTGTCGGCAACTAGACGTGAATTCTACGCAAATAAAGTGGCAATCAAGTTTGCTATCATCTGCAGTGTGAGCCAGTGAAATATCCGGTTTTCGCAGTGGGGTAATGATGGGCGACAAACGTTTGAATCCACTGATTTGGACAAAGTAAGAAGTTTCGGCGTGATAAAGCCATAACGACACATACAAACATACAATTAACAAAAAATATATTTAAATATGACCCTTAAATAATCCGTTTTTAAAAATATATTTTATGTTCAGACATTTAATTTTTAGAACTAACTCTCAGCTGCTGAAATGAATTAGAAAAGGCTAAGTGTCAGAATGTCTACGTGAAACCTAAATATAATTACCAGGAAAAGGTTACCCTTTTGTGGGGGCTAATGAGTTTTCCGAAACTCGTGAGACGTTAGATATAATTAACAAATTAACTCTAGTATACGATACTTACTGTACGAGTAGATGCTTAAAATAGTATTTAACTGACAAGTAAGATTAGCTGCTTTGTATTAGTAACTTGAAGCTGCAACTTTGTACGCGGGGTAATAAAAAAATATTACCTTTTTTCCTTAGCGTAGTCGAGTGTTAAGTGTCCTATAATCATTTGTAAATAAATAAGTATCCGTGTACAAAAATTTGTTTAAATCAATTCAGCAGTTTTGACGTGATGAAGCCGAAAAGACACATGCACATAGCACAAAGTTTAGTATCATCCGTACCACTTTTTTAATATCTTCAATATACAAACATTCAATAATAGTATTATAGTTGAATTATCGAGAAGATGGAATTGCATTTGTAGTGGTTGTACCGTTTGCAACAAAAGGAGAATAATTTTCTCTTAACTTAATAAAATGACATAGCCAAGAAGTGGAATAAGTAGTAGTCCTCTGTTTTTTTCTTTTATTCCCTATCATGTTCTTCATCTGAGCTGTCATTTGATCCATTTCTCCTTCCTTACATCGATATTTATTTTCTTCACTTTCGACGTGGTGACAAATATTTTCCCAGTCCTCAGCAGTGATGGTATTCATTCGTTCAGTTGCTAAACTCATAATGCCTTGCATGTTTAATGAAACGTTTCTTTTTGCTACATATCCTTTTACCATGGACCAAATATTTTCGATCGGATTGAATGTCGGGTGATACGGTGGCAATCGTAATACGGAGTGGCCATGTTCTTTTAAAATTGCATCTATGTGGTACTCGCGAAACCGCTCTTTATTTTGTTTAATTAATTCATACAAACTGGTTTTGTACATCAACCGGTTATACGAAATCTTGTGTTCTGTCAACCAATCCATCATTTCTTGTTTATTAGAATTTGACGTTGGAGCACGGTTCAAAAGTTTGTTGTGATAGGACGCATTATCCACGATAAGTACGCTATTCGGTTTGAGGTTCGGTATTAATTTTTCTTTTAACCATTTTTCGTAGTTGACAAAGTTCATCTGGTCATGGTAATCTCCCGTTTTTTGGTTTGCCTTAAACATTAACAAAGCGTTGGGAATAAAACCATCTTTTCCTCCTGCGTGCACTGTTATTAACCGCTGGCCTGTACTGATTTGTTTTTTTACACCAAATTCTGTTCCATCGGTCCAAGCTTCTCCGGACACATGTGAAGTGTGGATGTAGGTTTCATCAGTATAAACTAGTGGTCTATCTTGAGATCGATATTCCGCAATTTTGATACGGTAATTTATTCTTAGCAGTCGTATGTTGTGTTTTTCCATTAATATTTTTCGGTTGTCCTCGGTCTTTTTCCATTTAAATCCTAATTTTTGTATTTGTTTTCGTAAGGTGGAAATGCCAAATTTGTAATCTATATCGGATTTTAACACAGAGTGGAGTCCCTTTAAGGTTGGAAATTGCTTATGGGACAGATGAAAATTGTATATAGTTCTCCGGATGACTTCCTGATCAAAATCGTCTACTGCTGATGACGGACAAGGACGCAACTTTTTATTCTTCGGGGAGGTGAATTTCTTTGTTGTTGCGAATTTCTCGCTGTTGCTCTCAGTCACAATGTTATAAACAGTAGAGAGACAAACACCTGTAGCTTTTTCAACTAACTGGGCAGCGGTGTAAGGCAAGTTTAAATTTTTCGTCAGTTCATTTTCAAAATATTTATAACAGTTGAAAATGATTTGCTTACTTTGACTCTCAATAGGACCAAAATTACTTACAGCCATATTTTTTTAAAATATAGAAATTATTCGTAGTCGTACGGGCGGACACAATAATTAATTGAGAATACAATCAAATCAGATGTAAAAATATACGCACAACGTAAATAATATTGACAATTTCACACTGACATTATTTTTGTTTTTAGTTCTTCGATATATATATATATATATATATATATAACAACCTCTTTGTATGCTGATAGTACAAGAAAATAGAAAATTCAAATATAGAATGCCTGTAAACAAACAATACTACTACATATGCAATTCCACGCTCTCGATGATTCAACTTTACATGTCAATACGACTGTGACAAATTATATAGTTTGTAGAAATATATTATTTTTTATGATGTCAAAAAATCGAATACATTGTTTATTTTGTAGTAGGTGAATTCCACCAGAACGTCTACTTCCTTTCGGACCGTTCTGTCCGTTTCCCAAAACATCCACCACATTGTCGGGTACCTGACAGCTATTACAGCTACCTTGAAACATAAAAAATTCAATAATTCACTACCAATACAAAAGCCATGCTATAAAATATTGACATACCAAAAATTTTCCTCTTTACTTTCTTAGAAGTTTGAAAAGAATGGCGTCATGTACCCGAAATTCTGGTGGAATGCACGAGTAAATTTATTTTCTTTCTTTTGAAAGGTTGAACTGACATTCTGCTCAAAATTGTGGGAAGCCGTTAGACGAGAGCAGTCAATGCTTGGTCGGTCTTTATATTGATCTCTGGGAGCAGGCTTTGTTAAGTAATGGACATCTTAAGACCGATGCTATGATGATGAAGCTTATATTACGAGTACAGTATACAGTATTCATTAATAGAAAACTCTCTTGAGAGGAAAATCGTGATGACACCTCCTGAGGATTAAGATTAAATAGGATGCTTCTCGCTTCGTAAAAAATCAATCGATATACGTATTATTTTATCATAGTTATTTTCATAGTATCATGTCATACGGTATTCTGGTTTGGAGCAAAGCAGCTGACATACAGACTACATTTGTTTTACAAAAAAGAGCGATTCGTTCTATATATAACCTGAACTCCTGTGACTCCTTAAGATAACTTTTTAAAGACATCAACATATTAACCGTAGCGTCCCAATATATTTATGAGAATATTATTTATGTTATTAAGAAACTAAAGTTTTTTACTAAGAATTCAGATATCCGCAATTTTAATACTAGAAATAAAAACAAAATCGCTATTAGAAAGTTCCGCGTTCGTAAAGTAGCCAAATCATTCGTAGGCCAATGTATACATTTTTATAATAGCTACCAGATGATGCTTTAAAATTATCGTTTCCAGCTCTCAAAAACTACTTAAAAGAGTCCCTAATGGCAAAGGCTTCGTATAGGGTAGAGGACTATTTAATAGACAAAAATGCATGGCCCAAAACAGAAACCAAATAATTTACTTTTACCGGGCCACGGTTCTTATAAGGTGGCATATCAAACGTATGTAAGTTGTTTTAAATAAAAAATGACTATTTTGCTTTATTATATTCTATATATTTTTTACTTTTATAAGTTTTGATATGTTTACTTGAAGAACTACGCATTGAGTTTATATACTCAAAACAAATATTTAGGATAGGCTAAGTACAAATATTGTAATAGACATAAGAGTTATTTTGAAAAAAATACTGACTATTGAGTTTGTTTCAGCTTTCTTCTCTTCAGTTGTTTCCTCTTGGGAAACGCCGTAGAGTCAGACTTGTAAAAGTGCCCTTGTGGCCTACTTACAGAATAAAGATCATTATTTCATTATTATTAATGCCATATAATCTCTGGTATTTTTTTAAAATGTTATATTATAACGACACGTTTGGGTCATTGGGTTGCACAATGGCCTACGAAACTGGTGGTCCCGGTTTCGAATCCCAGCCAGGGCAAGTGTTTGTGTGATGAGCACGAATGTTTGTTCCTGGGTCTTGGATATTTTCTATGTATTTAAGTATTATAATTTATCTAAGTATACATTAAGTATATCGTCGCCTAGTGCCCATAGTACAAGCTTCGCTTACATATTACACTTTTCCTATACCTAATTCTAAAATTTTGAATTCTTATTAGGTTTGTTTGGTCCTTACCATCTACATCCCTCAGAGAGAAAATATGCGTCCCGCGAAGCAGCAGTCGAAAGCGTCTTCTACGGAGTGGATTTTCCGAGTCTCTGAGTGGGTTCACTGTCAATCGTACAGCATATATTTGTTTAGAGACACGTCACATCGTAAAAATACGGTTTTTTGTCTTTGTCTGTACATCTTCGTGAAAACCGTGCGTCACCGCCTGCGTTCGAGCAAACTGCGCGTGAGCAAGAAAGTTATGAAATTTAGCATTTAATGCGGCGTTTAAAAAACAACCGTTGGTTACGTTTAGGTAGTTATTCTTTATTATATGACATTAATACCTAAGCTGTGTTTTTTTGTATTATTTTCTTGTCTTAAAGGTATGTCTATATTCAAATGTTCATACTAATATGCACGCATTTTCTTGTTCATACGAGTAGTATTTTTTAGCGTGCCTGTTAATTATTATTTTCTTTCACTAGATGTTGGCGTAGACTATGGGTTAGTGATTACACTAATCTACCGCTGACGACACGTCATAACGTAGAAAGACGGCTATTTTGACCGGGCCTGTGCCAATGTCGAAGCTTCCCGGAAACAATTGAGATAACTGGACAATTGACGCGCCATCTGGCTGCGGCCGTGGGCAATAGATTCGCGACGGGCATTTTTGACGTACGCGCAGACTAGGATAATCTATTCTAATATAACTGGATATTTTCTTGCAGTCAATAAATAATATAACTGCCAATTGGCGGGCCTTGTAGCCCGGAGAAGGGATGGCCGCCGGGGCAGTAAAGTTTTGAAGTGCAGGAATTATAATAATCTAAAATTTGTCGAATAATCGACAACCGTTGGAGTAGACGTGTTCTCGAGTGGAGACCGCATCTTGACAAAAAAAGCGTAGGACGTCCTCATGCAAGGTGGAACGATGATTTTAGCAGGGTGGCTGGCGGCGTCTGGGGGAGAGTGGCTGAAGATCGTGCTCAGTGGCGCACCTTTGGGAGGACCTATGTCCAGCAGTGGATTGAAATAGGTTGATGATGAAAAATCTAAAATAGTATAAAGATAGATCACACGGGCGAAGTCTAGTAATATATCATCATAAATTGAGTCAAATTCTTGTCAGTGTAACTAATTAAGCGTGAAGCTACTTCCATCTTGCTCTATCCAGGGCCATTTCCTTAATCTCCCTAAACTACACGACGTGACATCATTTTGTTATTAACATATATACAATAGTAGATAATAGCGCTGTTTGGGCAGATATTATAATGACATCTTATAGAAATCTACTGACGATTTTGTCTACATTTTAAACTAATTTCATTTACTCTAGAGTACTCTAGAGCTATGGTAAGTATAAATAACGATAAGGATGTAGCCCCGCCATGTAGACACATGTACGTACATACAAATACACTTTACGTAAAGTGTCAAACGATATCGCCACGCGATACCCGTCCCAGGGGACACCCTCGACTCGACTCTTATCGCGCTAGCGAGCTTGATTTAAACACTAACTTCTTTAACATAAGGTTCTTGTTGCACTGTGCTTTCTTGAAGCTCCAGTAGCCGAGTGGTTTTAGCGTGCGACTTTCAAACAGTAGTTCGTGGGTTTGAATCCGGCCTGTACCACTGAGTTTTGGAATCTATGTACGGAATGTCATTTGATACTTGCCCTATAGGCCTAACGCATAAAAAGGATATGCATGTTTTGTTTATGGTTTTTCTTAACAAAATACCGTAAAAATGATTTTAAAAGTTGAATTAAAATAAAAATCGGCCAAGAAATAGGTACTTATAATATAGACATTTTAAACTACTAATAAGACAGCGATTTGACAGAGAGGTCCTAGATGTACTGTTACGTCATAGTCTACGCCGGCCATATAAACTCCATATTAAATACGGTACGGGAGGGGTGACAAATGATGAATATGCGTAAATGAAGACAGTTAGGACACGTCATGTCACGTCAATTGCCCCCCTCCCGTACCGCTCTCCCATACCTCAGGCACAGACTCAGTTAAGCGTTAGAATAGGGTATTTGACAGTAGAAAAAAATGAAAAATTAGTATAAGGTAAAACAAGCAAAATAAAAACTAAGTTAAAATTTTGAATTCGATGCCTTACGTGTAACTTGTTTTATGAGTCTTTAAAGTTGGATGGGGAAGTCCATTTTCAAAGTATGGAAATATTAATAACTAATAATACCTTTCAATAACCCATAAAATGTTTTGTAATTTTTGTATAAACCGTTTTGATAATCGCAAGTTTTAAAATAGCTGCAGAACAAAGTTCTTATTTTCCTTATACAAGATACAAGCGTGTGTCGTCACATGGTTGTAGGCGTTAGTATGAAGCATTTTTTGGGAAAGTCCAAAAACGTTCTTTTAACGTCCTTGTATCTCGGGGAGTTTTGATGATATTGGAGTAGTGTTTACACCATTATTTTTATTATAACCTCGTTTTGTAACATACCATAAAAATTACAAGTAGCTTTTTGGTAAAAGAAAATGTCCTGGGGAGACATGCATACATCTGCGAAAAAAATTAAAAGGTTTATGTGAAGTCTCCAATCCTCGCTTGGCAGGCGTGGGGACTACAGCCTATTCCTTCTCATATGCCTATACCGAGGAGTGGGATGTATTGATGATGGTGCTTTAAATTTGTCCAGTAATCCCTGTGAAAGTAAACCTACTTATATTTGGTAGGCTGTTCAAATCCAGATGTTCATATACGAGTAATAGCTCTGCAGCTACCTTAAATAAAATGCTTTGTTTAAATAAAAATAAAATAAATAAATATTACAGGACAATTATACACAAATCGAACTAGTCCCACGGTAAGCTCAATAAGGCTTGTGTCATGAGTACTATACGACGATATATTTTATACATAAAATTACTTACATATACGAGTATACATAGAAAACATTCAAGACTCAGGAACAAATAGTTATGCTCTTCACACAAATATTTGCCCATTCCGGGATTTGAACCCAGGACCTTCATATTTTTAGGCAACGTTACTCCTACTAAGCTAAACCGGTAGTCGCGTTTGGATCCTTGATTTGGCCAAGTGATCGTTAGTGATATCGTAGGAACCTATGTCATGCCGTCAGGAACCCCAAATTATTTCCACATAATAGGGTATTAATATTTATCTTACCTATGCCCTATCTGTATAATTAACCTACCTTGAATCCAAGAAACCTATCCAATATTATACGTATCAGTATAAAGTTGAATAAAGGGAATTTTCTTCTTAAAAATCTGAATGAACTGTTTAAAAATAAAATGTCTGCACATTGAAGATATTTTCAAAAATAATTGTAACGAAATATTCGGAGGTCACTAAATCGTTATTTGTATGTCTGTAGGTGTCGTTGAGGCTTCATCGCCCAAAAACGACTTGACAAGTTTCAACTATTTTTGCTACACTGTTAGTTGGGTATCAACAGATGGTTATAGGGTACTTTTTACCCGACTACGCCGAAGACAAAAAGAGGGGTTAAGACTTTTTCTCCTCCGCGTACGAAGTCAAATCAAATCCAAATATGCTTTATTCAAGCAGTCAGTTAGATAAGTTAGGTAGGTTGCAGGTAAATTCTAGTATATAAAATATAAATCACGGAAGCCTTGTCGTAACAGATCTATAGCCATCTGCGAGGCAATATGTTTTCCTTACGCACAGTTTTACCACGTGACCCCTACGAACCCAATTGAAAGGCGTTTCACGTTGCTATAGCAACTTTTCATTGCAAGTGTGTGGACCCTTGAAGACTTTAGAGAATACTATATATACTATGCACGGTTCAAAAGATACAGTCTTGTGAATTTGTATTCCAATGTTCGAAATTCTACGAATTATTTGCCTGAAGGTAAAGTACTCGAACCCGTGCCGTCTTCAATGGCTCTCAGTATCAACAGATAGAAACTCGCTTTGTCGAGGATTTTTATTAGATTTTCGCATTTTGAGAAATGTTTATATCTGGCAAACTGGCATGGATATAATTTTCTATTACTTTTAAACCGTTAATAAAAAAATAGCAATTCTTTAAGTATACTATTATAAAGTTGTAAAAATTAAGTGTATGTAAGCACATTGAAGATATTAATAATAGGATGTGATATGGACTTTTTCAAGGTCAATTAATTTAAACATATTTTTTGTTTTTTTTGTATGTTTGTGTATGTCGTTGTGGCTTTATTACTTCTTGATGGCTAAAAAGAGTTCAACTATTTTTGGTACAAGCTGGGCGTCCTAAGATGGTGACAGAATACTTTTACTCAACTATTCTGAAAAAAAGAGGGCTATGTTTAATATCTTCTCCGTTAATGAAGTTGCAGCCACCACTTAGTTTATATAAATATTTATCTATGCTTATATGTAATCAGTTTCTCGGAAAGAGCTGCATTTGGATGAAATTTAGTTTGTATCCGTAGTTTTACTCGACAAGTTTATCTATGTTTCATTACACAACCTGCAAAACTCAGTCGCCAAGGTTCTATAATTCTAATGTCAATGATAAACTGGGTACTAATTTTATAATATCTGATAGAGACGGTTATTCGATGATTTGTCTTGCAGCATATTTAATATTTCATTATTAATGGTAGCTGTAAGAGAGATGTTTTATTCCGAATTAATATAAATTAAGGTTACCTACTTGTTAGCTTGTTTGTTAAAGTTGAGAAAGACCAATAGAAAAGAAGCAACATATTTGAATTTTCGATTGTGATAGTCGATAAAAACCATCAGTGACAAAATGTTAAACTAATGGGGACTATGCTTGATTTTTATTTTTACTTTTTTAAAAGCTCATTCATGTAACAAACAGTAGACAAAAATATTTTTTCGAATAACTATAAAAATAACCAAGATATAAGCCATCAAACATTTCATTCTCTCTTTCTTGCAAAACAGAATTTAATATAGAGTTTATATGGCTGGAGTGCACCATGACGTAACAGAGCATATCGGACCTCTCTGTTTAATTAGTAGTTTAAAATGCCTATATCTTGCGTATTTCTTGGCCGATTTTAATTTTAATTTCACATTTTGAAATAGTTTTGACGGTATTTTGATATTTAGTTACGAGAAGTGATAAAAAAAATCATGAGGCGTGCAATGTGCATTGTATATTAGAAGCTTGTTATCCAGTGAGAGCACTGAATTTCTTCCCATCAACCAGTACAGTTGGCGAAACTTATGGTTCACTTGATCTCTTTTAGCCTTAATATGATTTTTCCAGGTCAAGCGTCTGTCTAGATGGAATCCGAGGTATTTCACGCAGTCCATTTGGGGTAAGATGCTATTTGCTATATGTACTGGGGGACAATTCCCTTTTCTTAAGGTAAAGGTAATGTGACTTGACTTCTGTGCGCTAGCTCTAATACGCCACTTTTGAAGCCAGGCTGAGGTGGAGTCCAGTAATTGTTGAAGGTTTGCACTTGCCATTATAGGATCGCTATGTACTGCTAAGTACGCGATATCGTCCGCATAGGTGGCAACAGTGATGTCCTCTTTAGTTGGTAGATCCGCTGTATAGATATTGCATAGCACAGGGCCAAGGACCGATCCCTGGGGTACTCCTGCTTTAATAGGATATAGGGACGAGTGCGCTTCTCCTTGCTTGACTTGGAATAATCTGTCGGAGAGGTAGGACTCCAGGATGTGGTAGACAGAGTGTGGAAGATTTTCCTTTATTTTGCAGAGTAAACCTTTGTGCCAGACTGGGTCAAATGCTTGTTGTACGTCCAAGAATGCAGCAGAGCAGTAATTTTTCTGTTCAAAGCATTGTCTGACAGAATGGTACACACGGTGCACTTGTTTAACAGTAGAGTGAGCTTTACGAAATCCGAATTGATGATTGGGAATAAGCTCTTTATTCGACATTGTTTCGATTAATCTTTTGAGAAATATCTCCGATGCGTATAAGAGAGTGCTGAGAACGCAAATCTGGTACAAGAGGACTTTGGTAGTAATAGTGAGTTTATCGTTACGCCAAACCCGGGCCTGAAGCCTGCCAAACGTAGTAGAAGCTCTGCCTATGCGTTGTTCTTTGCTGTTAGAGAGCGTAGATGTCGTTGTGGAACCAAGGTAACAGAAGTGATCAACGGCTTGCAGAGTAAAGCCATTAAGCACGATATTGGGCTTTGTGTGCGTTCCCTGTACCATAATCACTGTTTTCCTGCTATTGACGCTCATAGAAAATAGCTGACAGGCATAGCCAAATCCACTAATCAACTCCTGGAGCTCTTCTTCCGAGTGGGCAACAAGTGCAGCATCATCTGCATATAGTAGTTCTCTGGAGATAATGTCAGTGCGCTTAGTGGATGACCTTAAAAGGTTGACATTAAAAAGTCGCCCATCCTTCCTGGTATGCAAATGTACTCCCACGTCGCGGTCTTTGAAGGCTACCAAGAGCAGGTCAAAAAAAAGATTCCAAAAAGCGTCGGTGCAAGCACACAGCCTTGCCTAACTCCACGATTTATATCAAAGGCCTCGGAAGTTTCACCATCAAATATTACAGAGGCGTGCATGCCGTCGTGGAAGGCCTTCACTAAAGAGAGCAGAGTTGGCGGACACCCGATACGGCACAGGACCTCGTAGAGGCCATCGCGGCTCACCGTGTCGAAAGCCTTATTCAGGTCAACAAAGGCCATGTAAAGCGGTACACGGTGTTCACGGCACTTCTCTTGAAGTTGACGGAGAGTGAATATCGTAGTCTTGTAAGCAGATTGCTTTTGCCTGTCCGCCGGATCACTTAACAAGTCCATAAGAGTGGTTCGCTTGTGCTCTAAAAGAGGCTGCAATTCATGTTCATATTCAGAGAACCAGTCCGCTTCGGTTTTCCGCGCTTTACCGTATATCAGAGTAGCCGTTCTTGTTAGCGCTTCTTTTATAACGGACCATATATCTTCAGCACATTTCTCGGCATTCAGTACTTCGGGAGAGAGTTCACTCTCTAACTTAGCCGCAAATTGCTCATAAAGTTCCACATCGCGTATAGCCATGGTGTTAAGAGTTTGTCTGCGAGAGCTTTTCTTTGCTGAATGGATTTTTTTAGGTATAAGTCGGGTCTTAGCCATTACCAAGGAGTGGTCAGTATCGCAGTCTGCACTGTGGTAAGTACGAGTGTTAAGAATATCGCGAATGTCACGTTTCCTAGTTATTATAAAGTCAATTTGGTGTCAGTGACCCGAACGCGGATGTCTCCATGACACTTTATGCATTGCCTTGTGACAGAAATAGGTATTAGTGACACAGAGGTAAGTCGCACATAATTCCATGAGACGCTGTCCATTCTCATTCATGTTCCCAACGCCATGTAGTCCCATGCACTCTGGCCAGTTTTGAGCAGCGCTACCAATTCTCGCATTAAAATCACCCAATAGTAGAATTTTGTCTGAACCTCGGACTTTCTCAAGGCAATTTTGTAACTGTTCATAGAAGCTGTCCTTTACTTCTGAAGTGGCTTTTAATGGAGGCGCGTATGCCGAAATCAATGTTATAGAACCGGATACCGTTGTTACACGCAGCGACATTAAGCGTTCCGAAAAAGTAGTGGGAGGTTCGATGCAGGGCAGAAGCCTGTTATGAATTGCGAAACCAACGCCGTATTCACGCCTTTCACCGTCACCTTTCCCCTTCCAAAAGAAGAAGTAATTGGTTTCGCGTAGACTGCCTTCGTCGGATAGACGTGGTTCCTGCAGCGCGGCTATATCTATGCGGAGACGTAGTAGTTCTCTATCTATTATAGCAGTCATTCGAATTTCCGGAATGCCGTCAGATGGGGATTCATTACCAGGTAACATGGTCCTCACATTCCACGTCGCAAATCTTGTAAGGTTGTCATTTTTGGTTTTGTGCATATTATATTTTCTTGTATTCTTTGTGTTGTTAGGTGCATTTTGCTCTCATCATTGTTACAGACACTGTGACATGCCTGCTGCTTCACACACCTTTAGAAGCGCAAGATGAGGGACGGACCGGTACCTTACTGGCCAGGGGCTGCCTGGCTTGAGGCGGGCGATAACTGGTCAATTAGCCGCAATGGACTATTCCCACCGACGAGACTCCCCCTGGCGCCCGCGCAGACGCCCATTAGCGCAGACTTATAACCGTTGACTGCGACTCCCCGTGTTGTGACTACACCTTTTCAGGTGCAGGTCGAGTGGCCTCTCCACAGACAGACGTTGCATCGTCTGGGACGCAACATTTGAAGACACGAACTTGCCCAGAATTCGTGACCCCCTCTCGACCGCGTCGGCTTAGTCCCCAGGAATGAAGCGAGTCACTACATGAGGAACCAATTAAGTTGCAAAAGTTGCCGACTTGTTCAGGTAGGACCTTACTGTCGCCTACGGTACTCCAAATCCGCTGCCTCATCCGCGAACATGCGCCGTACCGAAGTCCATCTTCTCCGCCGATGTTCCCGTTAAGGTCTTCACCCGTAACCCTGGGCATGGGCTCCACGTTATACCCCGTGGAACTGGGTCCCTGCCGAAATCAACCACCATCACACTCCGGCCTACTGAAGTATGGGGTGCCCACCCCCGCGACTTGGACGCGCCGGACAGGAATTACTCCGATGGAGGTTAGAGAAGGAGACTCTTTCGTCCTCGGGGCCGGGTTAATGGTTCGTGTGATTCCGAAACCAAGGGCCAAAACAAGAATAGTGACAGCGATACTGAAAATACACCTTGTTTGTATTGTAAAGGCCTAAGGTTGGGCTGCTTGTACAGCATGCGGAAAATTGGCTAACTGTGTGTTCACTTGTGAACATTGTGAATAGTAAATAGTCGTTTGCTGCGTGCCCCATCTGACACCCTATTAGTACCCCATGGTGTTCTGCCTTTTCACAGAACTATTTTTGGCCGAATTTCATTTACCAACTATCGCTTCGCCGACTTTTCACTTTGACAACTAACGATTACCAAATTTTTGTACGACAACTTTTCACTTGGCAGAATTATTGTAAAGCAGATTATTATTATGCCTCTAAACTTTTGGCAGACTAATCATTAGTCAAATCTTTCACTTGGTCGAACAACTTTTGGACGATTAACGTTTCGTTGATGGAACAGTTCCCTTTTCATACATTAGGCAAGTTACAAATAAGAAAAAGATACATACCAATGCTTACATATTTTTTGGTTGGCCGACACTCTGGCAAGGAAGAGTAACTGCGACAAAATGGAATATGGGTCAAAACCCAAAAACTGTACGTTAGGTTATGTTTGTTTTATGACCATGGATAGCGGAGCGAGCGAAGCGAGCTGAGCGTCAGATTGCTTGCTTGCATGAATTGCTCTTTTCATACGTGAATCCATTCAAAAATAACTTCACTCCGCCTCTTGTAGTAGTAAAAACTGAGCACTCTTCATTAATCTTACCCATTTTAATTATTACACCGATAAAACATACCACAAGACAATTGGCAAGTATAAACACTTATCGCTAATGAGTGAATGTATTCATACTTACCTACATTATTGTCATAAAAATAAGTGAGCGGTAGCGCTTACCCACGATGTATTAATAAAACGGAGTTGCTAAACGAAACGCTACTCAATAAAACATTTGGTAAACAATAAACAAATAAGTGTATATTATGCCAACTAAGACATTCTGCTACATGAAAGGTGGCATTTTAAAAATGTACGTAATAAAACACAGACCAAAAGTTAAGTTGGTAACGGTGAGGTTGGCAAATAATAAGTTGGCAATTGATAAGTTGCGAAATGAAGGGTCGGCGAAATAAAATTCCGCGAAACGGGAGTTGGGAAGTGATAATCGGCGTAACAATTTTTTGCGAAAAATAAGAGAACCGTACCCCATCTTACCCACGGGGTACCCCTCTTACCCTAGGGGTGGGGCATGATGGGGATGAGCGTGTATTTCTACTTTTTGATTTTTTTAAATTTTGAATAAAATTGACGGTAATGAGTTTTGTTAATTTTAACAAAACTCATTACGGACAATTTTATTAACCATCAAACCTTAAGGACCCCGTTTTACCCCACTCTCCCTTACCTCCTTCCACTTGCTACAGTCCTGGCATACAACTGCCGCTTCATCCACATTCATTAATCTTCATTTTGTGCAGTCACAACCCTTTGGCTTTGTCTTATTCACATACAAAATATCAATATTTCTCGCATTCATCATCTGACATACATCATTCATCTATTTTATCATTCAATCCTCCCCTTACATTTAACGTAGCAAAGCGGCTCTCCGTAGCCCACTCTTCGCTCTTGCTGGGACTGAGGCGTGATGGGTTGCGAACCACATCGCCGCAAATTGTAAACATTACCTCTAAATTATCCATGCTATATCCATCCTACCTATAATAGTTTATTTTTAATTGTTAGATTGAATTGAATTATTTGGCATAGACTAAATCGCTCAGATATTAGCGCCAATCTTAATATTATTTTAAAATGATTCATCAAAAACCGGCCAAGACTATGTCGGACCATGCTCAGTGTAGGGTTCCGCAGCCGTTCATACAAAAAATGCGCTACAAATGAAAAAATACGAGCTAGCAAAAGAGCGCATCTCCACGGCACTTACGACTTTTTGCTGGGAAGCGCAGTTTTTGGAAATAACTCAAAAACGGTATATCTGATCATATAAAATGATATTTTTGAAAAAAAAATGCATACAAAGATGTGTCCGTGACTCTACTTAGTTTATCTATTAATGACTATTGTACGAACGTACCTACTTAGGTATAGGTAAAAAACTTAAGTAAAGCCCCTCTTGTATGTAGTAGTGTACAAAATTGATATGGAACTTATGTCATTTTTCTAATATGGAACGTCAAATTACCCATACGGATACGTTACTACTACATATAACAGGTGACTTACTTAAGTTTTTCACCAATACTACGTGTACGAAGGATCCCAATTTTCCTCTAACAGTTTTCTTTTTCTTATTTGCTTTTTCGCAGAAAATACTTAAATATTTAAAACTTTCATTTCAGCACCACGTGCAGCTCAAATAAGACACTTTTTGAACATGATAAGTGAAAAATATTATTATGCTGAATTGAATTGTAATCGTTTCGATTTCGATTCGATATCACTTTAAAGCGGATAGCCGATGATAGCTGGCCGAAGCTAATAAATAAGTAATTCCTAATCGATTGTATTCGATCGATACTGCCCTACTGACCGTCCGCAATATTGCAACCGTTTTCAATAGGCCTCATTTCAGTAAACATTATGCTTGAGTTACGTCGTTCTAGAATGACAACATTTTTTATGCAACTTAGGTCATTAACCTATGATAAAAAACCTCTTCAGTCTCAAAAGACTATTTAAGAAGGTACTACAAGTTACTTTTCATTTCACACGATTCGATTATTACAACAAATACATTCGAGACCATGCACGAAACGCCAGCCTTACACAATTTAATCATATTGTTCTAATAGTATTTTAAATTTGTTGGTGAAGAATATTTATATTTTTAGATGTTTGTTACTTAGTAATGCGGGAACCGTTCATAATCATCATTATCAACCAAAAGCCGTCCATTGCTGGACATAGGCCTCCCTGTAGAGCGCCACTATCACCGATATTGCAACGCCCGTATTAAGTGGACTCCAGCGACTTATCAGGTTATCGGTCTACCTGGTGGGACACCTGGGAGGCTTACCCAAGCTGCAAATTCCGGTGCATAGTCACCACTCAAGAACTTGTTGGCCCCAATGGGCATCGGTCCTACAAGCAATGAGCCCCTCCTATAGCCCCTTGAGTTTTGCTAACCTTTGGGCTATGACAGTTTCCCTGATTCTTATACGGATCTCTTAATTTCTGATTCGATCCCACGAAGAAACTCCGAGCTTAGCCCACTCCATTGTTCTCTGAGTAACTTTGAGCCTTCTTGTAAGGCTGAATTTCGCCTTGAAACACTGCGGGATATGGGACGAAAAGTTATTTGCAGCCTCGCAATCGCTGCACTGCCGAGCTGGATACGACAATTTACTTCTTTCTCGAAGTTGAACCTACATAGATGGACAGTTTGTGATACATTTTTACCGAATATGGTTGAACATGGGAAATAGACATGATTTCCGTTTTGTTCATGTTCATTCTTAGACTAATCCGCTCGGAGGCTTTACTGACGACTTAGGTCATCGATATTGGTACTTAAGTCCTTAGCGATCTCAGCCATGATAACTATATCATCGGCAAATTTAAGGTCAATTTACTCGCTGTTGGTGTTGATGCCTCCCTACCCGGTCCAGAGTCTAGAAAACGTATTCCAGTGCAGCGGTAAACAGTTTTGGAGGGGGAACATCTTCTTGCTAGACTCTCTGCCAATGGAGGTTTCGAGTTCTGATGCTGGACCGACTCTCGACATAGTGACGTACTCGAACAAATACCTTAACTGGAAATAGGGCGACTGCAAACTCTTCGGATGATATGTTAGTCAACCCATCCGGGGTGACCAGCCTTTAGTTTCCTATTGTCTCCTATGTCCAATTTTAGGATGAAATGAGACTTCAACCTTTCACCGGTACTTGTGACGTGCGCACTACGTCTCAACCCAACTCCAAGTGGCCGCGGATGACCCGTTTGTGAGTTGGCGCTCCCCTCACTGAATGCGAATATAACTGGTAAGGGGACATAGCCAGAGCTGCCCAGTTCAAAGTCAGGATCTAAAAAAGAAAACTTCATGATTAACGAAGAAAATGGTGGGCTAATACGTAACATTGTTATCGTATAAAAAATATAACATGGGCATAACTGTAAAAATATTCAGAACGATTCCGATAGGGTTCCCGCCATCGCGTGTTGTTACGTGACGCAAAATTTTGATGTGAAATTACACAAAGCAGTTAAGCTTTATCGAGGCCTTGAACCATATTTCGAATCTATAAAGAAACTTATCAAAAACCGAACGGAATACTTTGCATATTTAGATTACAAATACTAGTACTGTTCGATATTTTTCGGTCTATTTTGAGGAGCTTAGTAATGAGGGTTCCCCAAAAAGGCAGTAATACGCCGTTTTAACTGACTTCCAAAAAAGGAGGCGGTTCTATGTTCTCACTGTTTGTAAAAAAATTATGTATGTTCACCTATAACTCACCACTTAATGGACCGATTTTAGATTTTTTTTTTATTTGAATGAATATACTCCTTAGGTTGCCACCAAGTTGGGATTCGATGATGGGATCCCAGGAAAATCGAGGGCAATCTTCAAATTTTATAGGCACTTATAATGTTTTGTATATATTTTATTAAGCTATTTAAGTATTCGTATATGGTAGTCATCATCTCATCATACTGAGATGATGACGGAAAGTACAACTCCTTAATGGTTAACCATTAAAGATTATCCTCTAACTCTTATGAGTTAGAGGATAATTCTTAAAAAATACATGTGTAATACCTTCGTTTCAAAAGTATAGCCAGTCCGTTTCAAAGAGAGAAAATCAAATTAATAATATTATTACAATATTGATGACATATTATACTGATGTGTGAAACGGCCAAGCCATACTTTTGAAACCAAGGTGTAGGGTTAGTAAAATCAGGGCTTAAGGGCTTCAAGCCAGTTGAAGCCATACTCTTTAAGATAAGGTCTGGTCAGAATCTGAAAACTTTTTTACAGCGAAAGCGTTATGAGCTTGTGACTCTTGGCTGACAATTTTATACGAAATGTTTTTGGTGGAATCGCATTTCTTTTTGTAAGGTGCCCTAGATTTTTTAATTTTTTGTGCGTTTCTTGACTGTCAGCGACTCCTGTTTTCATCGTCTACTGTCTATCCTTGCTTTAGCAGTTTAATATTAGATTAGATCACTGTGCAGGTACCAACCTGGTAAGTAATATATGTGAATTGTTTTACCTTGGGAAAAAAAAATCGCCGAAAGATCAGTAAACCGATAGAAATCTATGCGATGCAATATTTTGCAATAAAATACGACAAAAAGATAAATGTCAGAATAAAAAATGACCAAGTATGAATTTTTTAAGCAATATTTTGTCAGACTTCAAAGGTACGAAACGTTGTAACGCCATCTGATTATAACGTGAAATGATATTTTGGGATAGATAAATAAATAAATATTATGGACCATCTTACACAATTCGACCTAATCCCAAACCTTGTACTATGTCTACTAGGCGACAATATACATAATATATTGATAAATGATAGTACTTAAATACATATATAACATACACGACCCAGGAAGAAACATTCGTGCTCATCACACAAACACTTGCCCTGGCCGGGATTCGAACCCGGAACCACCAGCTTCGTATGCCGCTGTACAACCCACTGAGCCAAATGCGTCGTAAAATAGTTTGCGATGTGATACTTTAGGAAATAATTTTCGCCGAAATATCTGTATACCAGTAATGAGACATGCTTGCGTTCGGCCGCTGGCTTTCTCGCTCTGGATGAGACTTATTAGGTAGTTGGAATGATCCGAAACATTTTCGAGCAGTATGTGGCTTTTTACTTGTGAGTAAAACCGCTATTGTTTAAGTGTTACGGTAAGTTTCTTGTTAAATTGGAATACTTATGCCTCGCAAAAAACTCGTACTTAGGTAGGCACCTAATACATGGTAAAGAAAAACCGGTCTTTGCATAGAAATAAAAAAACCGGCCAGGAGCATGTCGAACCATGCTCAGTGTAGGGTTCCGCAGCCGTTTATACAAGAAAATGCACTACAAATGAAAAATACGATATTTAAAAGTGCACTAGCAAAAGCGTATCTCCACGGCAGTTTTTTAAGCTTTATCTTCGTAATTTCTTTCGCATTTTTCGACACACCGTTTACAAAGAAGGAAGGGGGAACAATTATGCTACTTTCAGAACGATTATCCCCGAAAATATCCACTAAATCAAAAAATAAACTTGTAAACAAAAAAATAAAACCGGTGCCATATAAAGAATGTGTAAAATATTGAAAATTGACGATTTCAGTAAGTTGTGACACGATGGCACCGACTCCAAAATAACATTAATTGTATATACTGTATAGATTGAGTATACAAACGGTTACTTGTAAGTAATTTGAAGAAACTGAATTATGGAGTTATTTTTCACTTTTTAGTTTTTTTGGAGTCGGTTTTATTTTTTTGTTTAAAAGTTTATTTATTTTACACTTTTTAGTTAATCGTTACTTAAAAGTGTATCTCGTGACGATTCGAACAAGCCCAAACACGGCTAGGATACATTATTTTATTACATAGATCTGGTGCCTACCTTCCGGCTCCATCATCAAATCAATTCGATGGTACCATTCTCATCAGGAACATTTAAATTTGTGACTATGAAGTTGCTTAGCTAAATTAATCAAGATATTTTGTCGCCACCCGTAAATCATTTATCATTGAGGAGTTCCGATGGCATTCTGTGGTCTTCTGCATCAGTTCCACTTCACCAATTTACACTTTCTGAATGCAAATGCTTGTTATGTATCTTATAATACCAAAATCGCTCTATGTATGCCTACAATGTTTGAGGAGTTCCTTCAATTCCTCATGGATTCCATCATCAAATCTTCACCAAAATTAAATGAAACCAACTAGAAAGTACCTACTATGAAAAAAAAAAAAAAAATTGAAATCGGTCAAATAGTCTTTGAGTAATCGGTGAACATCCATAAAAAAAAAAATATTCCGTCGAATTGAGAACCTCCTCCTTTTTTTGGAAGTCGGTTAAAAAAAGGACATAAATTAGAAACCTTAAAGCAGCGGGGCTTTAAAGAGCGTTTCAGTTATTCGTGTTCTGTTAGGGCCGCTCAAAATTTGCTTCTCGCTGTCCCTTCATCACCCTCCAAGCTTTACAATAGTTCTATCACATGCTAAGCAACTCTTCTTTGGAACTCTCTACCCATCATAGTTTAAAGCGAGCCCAGTCCCTTGCGACATGTAATACGTTAAATTACCTGACTGTCCCTTAACACACTGCTATTGAAATCACTCTCTTAACTTTTCGGCTGACACTGTTTTTAGGTTTCTCTGTATGTTTTTGTTTTTTTGTAGTTCACAGTGCCTTGGTTTTTACTGTAATGCTGTGTAACTTTTTAAATAATAAATAAATATATGGTTATTTGTTTACTTACTTTGCATATACTATGTTTATTATGTATAAGTATTTATGCATGTGTATCCACACAATCTTTACATGCGTCTATATGCGTTGTTTTTTCGTCCTAGATGTTTCTCGTCTCCTACTCAACTAAAATTGTTGTCTTTTAAACACTTCGCCGCCCAAAGGTTATCTGAAAGAGATCGCGATAAAACCACCTGTTATTTGGTTCTGCTTATTCGAATGTTTTGTCATGTTCGTTATTTCTGTATATCTGAAGGTGCGTCCACACTTGTATCATTTGCTCGTATCCGATCACCGTGCCGTGGCATGACTGCGTATCGCGCTGCTTGGGCGCTCACTGTCGGCGCGCCGATCATGCCTTGCTGGTCCGATCTAAGTGTGTGATACGCGTATCAACATGGATTTCGAGCGATCGTATCGGCGCAGCGTCCAAACGCGTGATCGTGACACGCGATCATGCCACGGAACGAAGATCTGATCGGGCAAATGATACAAATGTGGACGCACCTTGAGGTGTTCAATAAAGAGTATTTATATTTTATAATGTATATTATCGCCTGGTACCTATAGAACAAGCCTTGCTTAGTTTGGAACTAAGTAGGTCGATTTCTGTAATTTGTCCTCTGATATTTATTTATTATTTTTCCCCATTACCCAGAATTGTCAGATGTTGCAGGCAGCGTCACTACCCATGAGCTAAATCAGTCGTCACGCACACCAATGAATCGAAAAAAGTATTCTTAAACGTATTTTTATTACGGCTGGATACCTGGAGACCTAATTTCTTTTTTCGTTACAGATAACCTGCAGCATTGGAATGTCCTCCAACGTGCGACTCCTTGCCCTCGACGCTCAAAATGAGACCAGTCTCTTGGCCTACCACATTATTTTTTTTGATATGGTAAGATATATTTCATAAAAAAACTCAGCATACTTTTTTCCGACCGAGCGTTGCTTACATAATTTCAAATACACAATTTCCATACTGTTGCACTGTACGGAAATTACAAATATGTATTTTATTTACAGTGGCCATTAATATACTCGTACACTGTACAAATTTCAACTGTGTACTGTTTTCATTCATAAACTATCCAGCTATTGACCCTAGTAGCACCTGATGGTAAGTGCCTATTAGGAAATCATTTTCAAATATAAACTGTAGGCATACTATTATACTAGTTGTGGGACGCAGCAGCTCTTAGTTATAGTTAGCAGGGACTTAATTTTATATGTTTGAATACATTAATTTCTAAGTGAAAATTTTTTAGTGGTTATAATTTAAAAAACTGATACATATATATATTAATGCATATACATATTTTAATACAAAAAGTCCTGCATTTCCAGGATTTCTTACTTGTAAGTAGCATACACTTAATTTGTATAGTGGATTAAACTGGTATACATGCTTTAATAAAATATAACACATTTATTTTCTTCCTTAATGGAAAAGTAAAGTACTTAAAATATATAATAAGATTTATAATATAATGTATAATAAGATTTATTTCTTAAGTCATAAAAAACGGGCAGATGTGGAGGAGCGGGACTTCCCGATACAGGTATTATTTACTTAAAAGGAAGGCCCTACCTTATGTATATTTTGTGATGTTGTACTTTTGGAAATAAATATTTTTAATTTTATCATTGTCATACATACGACGGGCGCGACTTCCATTCCTTAGCGGTTCAAATAAGAAATGATAAACCAAATTGCTTCGTACGTATGAATGGTAAATTAACATCGTAGAGATGAAGTCGATCCCCGCGCCTAGATGTACGATGGTGGAACGAAGATGGCGAGAGTAAATCGTATAATTCCTGCGCACACTTTTCAAAACATATCGTATAAAAAACCGACAAGCTGGCAACTTTGCACCGATGTTCTAAGCTCTGGAAGTTGGTCCCAGCCGATAAAGCATTACCAATGAGTCTAAGGGCTCGACATTCTACCGAATCCAAAGCGGCTATCTGGTACTTGGCACCGTCCCAACGATGGCAGCAGTACTCCATGCACGAACGAACCTGAGCTTGATAGAGTGTGCGAAGTTCCGGTTTGAAATACCGCTTGACCTTAAAAAGAACACCAAGTTTTTTGGCAGCAGTTTTCGCCTTGTCTTCAATAGTGGAGCCAAAGTTCAGGTTGTGTTTGTGCTTGGAAAGTGACGTCGGAGATGTAGCTCTCTGGTTCAGCAACAGTCTATTGAGTCTTATCTTGAAGAGATCAAAACGGCGCATTAGAAATGATGAAGGAAATTGCTTCGTGCGAATTTGTGGTTAATTGACAATATAAGGATGAAGTCGAATCTCATGCCGGGATGGTTGATGATGGATCGGGAATGGCGGGATCAAATCGTGCAATGTTACGTATTAAGGTCAAAGAGTAATAGCTCTGTGATTGACAGAGCTTAGTAACAGGGTTTAATCGGTACCCTTTGACCACAGATCCTTAAAAAGATAATAGTTGTCAAGCCATTAGGCAGGCCAATGTATCTAGATAATAGCCTGATACCTGCCCGTATCAGCCAAACTGTTTAACAAATTAGATGCAAACTGCCGAGCGATAGCGCATACATATATTTAGGGTAAATTTTTCACTGTCTAACCTATCCGTGGCATCAATCTTCGGTTATTTAACCATTCACCTTGAACTACGTAATGATTGCCTATCGATCACTTAAAACTATTGGGTCGCCACTATTCAATGTCGAAGGAAAGTATTTATCAACGTAATGTAGATTCAAATCTATTGAAAGGTTCGTATTAATTGCTCTGAATACAAACAGAAATGTCTTTCATCATCATCTGCCATCGGATAATCGGTTAGATATTTACCTAAACTTTGGCGGCGGCGTCTATATTGAACGGTATGGAGACGGACTCAATTTAATTTCCCTAAAATAACTTCTAAATGTCATATAAAAAACAATGTTTGTTTTAAATATTTTCTTCTGTTTCCGCGATTATTACTTATTGAAATAAAACAATTTAATGGATTATATCGCGTATATTATCTCATTAAACTTAAATTAACTTACATTAACTAAAATAAGATAATATACGCGATATAATCAGTTAAATTGTTTTATTTAAATGTTTGTTTTATTATTCTCTTATGTAACATATATCTTAAAATTAAATTAATTCACACCGCGGTTAGAACAAATAATTACATACATTATTACATTACACATATGCATTACAACGTACGTGCTTGCTAAAATAGTCATAAATAGCCATAAATTAAATGTTTGTGTATTTTTACCTCCTCGTGTCGTTTTATGCAATCCCGGAAACCCGGAACTTATAAAAATAATTTAATTAAGAAGTCGATTCCATATTTGCCCAACTTTTGCCGGGTTTTTGGCTTTTTTTGGCTTTTAACTTTAGGTAAATATCTATCCGATTATCTGATGCCTTATCATCATCAACATTTCAGCCATAGGCATAGGACGTCCACTGCTGGACACAGGCTTCCTTAATTGACCTCCATCATGGGGTGGATAGAGGCGGCAGAGGGCGGATAGATGCTATTTCGTAGCAAATTTATTTATAAAAAAACCGGCGAAGAGCATGTCGGTCCATGCTCAGTGTAGGGTTTCGAAGCTGTTCATGCAAAAAAATGCACTACAGATGTAAAACATACTATATGAAAAAGTGCACTAGCAAAAGAGCGTATCTCCACGGCACTAACATCCTTTTCTTAAGTAGCGCAGTTATTCGGCAATAAGTTACTAAGTATCAAACCAAATTTCATCAATTTACAGCTTGTAGTTTTTGAGTAAAACGCCTGAGACGTACGGACGGACGGACGGACAGACGGACGGACATGAGTGAACTATAAGGGTTCCATTTTTACCATTTTGGCTACGGAATCCTAAAAACCCCGACACGTCTAGAAAAACCTAATAATCCTCAATTTGCATAATTCTAATTGCCTTAACTAAGAACTGCTACTACTAACCCAAAACTGTATCAAAATCGATTAGTTTGTTTAATGCTACAGAAAAACACACAAATACACAGACACACATACATCCTTATTTTTGTCGGGGTTCGCTACTCATAATGAATAGATCAGATTTAGATACAGATTTCATTTTATTTCATTTATTGAATCATAAAACATTTTATATATAGATATTTCGAATGCATTTAATGCTGTTGACCACGATCTGTTACTAGCCACACTCAATCAATTAAATATGTCATCATCAGCGGCTGAATGGTTTAACTCCTATCTTCAAGGTTGCCGTCAGAGGGTACACGCAGATCGGTCCTTTTCTGATTGGTGTGATCTTACTTCTGGGGTACCACATGGTAGCATCCTATCTCCTCTCCTATTCTCTCTTTTTATTAACATGATTGCGTCTCACTTAGTATGCTCTTACCATTTGTATGCTGACGACTTGCAACTGTACACCCAAGCGAGCTCGGGTGACTTGGATCGTGCGATCACCGATATCAACAGCGACCATAATCGCATTTCTGTTTGGTCTCGCAATTTCGGGATCGCCGTAAACCCGTCCAAATGTCAGGCCATTGTGCTCGGGAGTCCCCGCATAGTTTCCACAATGGACATGAGGCACATAGCTCTCATACAGTTCGAGAACATTCATATTCCGCTGGCGTCACAGGTGAAAAATCTGGGACTGATTTTTGACTCCAGCCTAACTTGGGAGCCACAGGTATCTGATGTATGTCGCAGAGTAACTAACACGCTTCGATCGCTTTACCGGCTCGAACATTTTCTTCCTGTTAGCACCAAGACTTTCCTCATTCAAGCTCTTGTCCTACCCGTTGTTGATTACGCTGATGTATGTTATTCAAATATCACCCAGGCTTTATTGAGCTGGCTGGATCGTCTTCTCAATAATTGCATCAGATTCGTCTTTGGACTCCGTAAATTTGACCACATATCCGCTTTTCGCCGTCAACTTAATTGGCTTCCCATTCGTGAACGTAGGTCATTACGAGACCTATGTACACTTTATTCCATCTTATTCGACCCAGCTGCGCCCCAGTATCTCAGATCTAAATTCCACTTTGTTGCTCGACCTGGTTGCGATCTCCGCACTTCTCATAGTTTCATGCTCATTGTCCCTCCACACCGCACCGGGTTTATGACTAACTCCTTTACTGTTCAGGCAATTCGACTCTGGAACGAACTCCCACTCGCTATCAGACAAGCACAAAGCAAACTCAGCTTCAAGCACATGTTGCGCAAGCACTTCTTTAGTAAGCTCCAAGATTAGCTCTCTCTCTCGGTATGATGTTTTTAACTAGATACAGAAAGCAATATGTATGTAGATATATTCTATTGTGTATTTGTGTAAGTTTATGTGCGTATATATTATAAGTATATCTGTGTATTATATTTCTCTTCAACTGTCTCAGTTTACGAGTACAGGCCCTGCACCCATATAATTTAGTATAAATAAATAAATAACTGTTTCTGTTTAACCCAAAGGTTGACTGGTAGAGAATGCCTTTTGGCATTAAGTTCGCCATTTGTACATTTTTCAATTGTGCACTAAAGTTTAAATAAATAAATAAAACATATGTAACATGACAGTATACACCATGGCGTTACATTCATTCAAACTTAAGACTAAATAACTATTCTACATAATGTTAACTAGTATCTTATTAATAACCATCCATACGTCGCTTTAGCACTCTCTTCCATTCGGTCAAAAGACTTGAAATCCCTGTTGCGAACAAATCACACTGCGGTGCTGCGGCGAGAATGTCAAGAATTATATTCTTCATCATCAACAACCTGTTGCGGTCCACTGCTTGACTTGGACATGGGTGATAGGTGGCCAAGAGTGCGACACTGAGTAGGATTCTCAGCCACAGGTAATCTCTCCCAGCTGCCGTTAGGCACCCTGCTTATATCATTGCTTCACCTTCCCTGAGGATGTCCTACGCATCTTTTGACGAGACGCGGTCTGCACTGGAGAAGACGTCTACTCCAACGGTTGTGGATTCTTCGGCAAATAGGACCAGCCCATAGCCATTTCAGTTTGCAAATACTTTGGGCTATGGCAATCACTTTCTTTCTGTGACGGATCACCTCATTTCTGATACGCTCTCTCAAAGAGACACCAAGCATAGCCCTCTCCATAGCTCGCTGAGCAACTTTGAGCTTGTGGACTGGTGGTAACGTAAGTATCCAGGTCATGACACCATAGGTGATGACTGGTAAGACACAACGTCACACACACAACGTCTTTGAAGACTGTAGACTTCAGATTTTGTAGTATGGGTGACAGTTAAGACACTCTTCTTGCACGCCTATGAAAAACACTTGGTAAGAACTTTATCTCATCATCATTTCAGCCAGAGGCTGTCCACTGCTGGATACAGGCCTCCTCAATAGATTTCCACATAGGCTGAAAAGTGGCGACCCGCTTCCAGCGAGTCCTGGCAACCCTAACCTGGTTGCCCGACCACCTTGCGGGTGGCCTTCACATGCTGCACTTGCCGATACGCGGTCTCCACTCGAGAACCTTTCTGCCCCAATGGCTATCGGTTCTATGAACTATGTGCCCTGCCCATTGGCACTTCAGTTTGCTTACCCTGTTTGCTCCGTCAGTAACCTTGGTTCGTCCACGAAACTCCTCATTTCTGATTCGATCTTGTAGAGAAATCTCGAGCATAGCCCTTTCCAAAGCTAGCTGAGTGACTCGAGCTACCTTAAGAGGCCCATTGTCAGAGACCTCGTTTCGGTTCCGTAGTTCGTCACCGGTTACGCACTGGTTGAAGACTTTCGTTTTCAAGCACTGAGGTATCCCAGACGAAGAGAACTTTATCAACGAATAAATAAATCAAAACAGATGAGAATACTCAGATTTACAAATGGAAGCCAAAATTTAAATGTACCACTTAGAAGATGAACCTCTTGCTCGCATCAGATATCGTCTTAGCGTATCTTTAATTAGCAAATTTAAATTAAACTTTAAAATCACGCGAAACCATTTGACGCGTCAACAACTTTAATTTAAGCGACTTTAAATAGCGTTATTATTTTGTGTTTCTGCAAATATGTATCGTATAACAACTTCGTTGGAGTCAATCACCGAAGTTTATGTACTGACCTGACTGTACCTTGTTGGATGGTAAGTACATTTAATCTTCTTCTTAGTCATGGTACTCTTGGTCATGGAGTATATATAGAACTAAGGAGGACTATTTCTATACTAGAAGACGCCCGCAACGTCGTTCGCGGAGGAGAAAAAGTCATAACCCCTCTTTTTTCTTCATCATAGTCGGGTAAAAAGTACCCTATAACCTTCTAGAGATACTCAGCTGCCCGTGTACCAAAAATTGTTGAAATCTGTTCAGCCGAATTAGCGTAATGAGGCCACAACGACACATACAAACATAAAAAAAAAAAAAATATATTTTTCGTCTCAGTTACCTTCAAATAGTCCATATAAATCTTTTTTTTTAATATCTTCAATGTACAGACATTTCATTTTTACAATTTTATAATAGTATATATATCCAAAGTGTCCGTTAAAAGGCCAGAAATTAGTAGAGCCACTGTAGCAAGTATGTAAAATAAATTACCACAATAATGCAAAAAAAAATCCACAACGATGCAAGAAATCTTTTTGAACACGACTGAATAATTACACCAGAAGGAGAATTAAGGATTGAGTAACATTTCGATATTAATGTTTTGTAATTGGTTTTGACTGCAAAGTATCTGGCTACTTCAGCGCTATTTATTTATTTAAACTTTATTGCACAATTGAAAAATGTACAAATGGCGGACTTAATGCCAAAAGGCATTCTCGACCAGTCAACCATTGGGTTAAACAGAAACAGTTATATGGGGGCAGGGCCTGTAAACTGAGACAATTGAAGAGAAATATAATACACAGATATACTTATAATATATACGCACATAAACTTACACAAATACACAATAGAATATATCTACATACATATTGCTTTATGTACCTTGTTAAAAACATAATACCGAGGGAGAGAGCTATTCTTGAAGCTTACTAAAGAAGTGCTTGCGCAACATGTGCTTGAAGCTGAGTTTGCTTTGAGCTTGTCTGATAGCGAGTGGGAGTTCGTTCTAGAGTCGAATTGCTTGAACAGTAAAGGAGTTCGTCATAAAACCGGTGCGGTGTGGAGGGACAATGAGCATGAGACTGCGAGAAGTGCGGAGATCACAACCAGGTCGAGCAGTTACAAAGTGGAATTTAGATCTGAGATACTGGGGCGCAGCTGGGTCGAATAAGATGGAATAAAGTGTACATAGGACTCGTAATGACCTACGTTCACGAATGGGAAGCCAATTAAGTTGACGGCGAAAAGCGGATATGTGGTCAAATTTAGGGAGTCCAAAGATAAATCTGATGCAATTATTGAGAAGATGATCCAGCCGGCTCAATGAAGCCTGGGTGATATTTGAATAACATACATCAGCGTAATCAACAACGGGTAGGACAAGAACTTGAATGAGGATAGTTTTGGTGCTAACACGAAGAAAATGTTTGAGCCGGTAAAGCTATTTTGGACGGATTTGGAACTAATATTTAATGCCTTCTGCTGGACATTTTTCCAACCGTTTTTCTATATTAGTTTGGCCTCCTTATCTCTATGCTCTATGCGTTAGGCTAGGCAGAGTATTCGTAGTCATAGGAGTCACTGCACGGCCTTTTATTTAACTTGCCTTATTTGTTATATGGTAATATTTAAATGGGTTGACATCTCAGTTCATTGCGCGTACTGCCATCTAAAAATAACTGTGCAAGGTTCATAGTGTAGTGACATCTAACAGATCGCGTTGGAACTACGAAGACGGACGTTCTGCTGAATTGATTGTATATGTTTATCACGTCTCGTTTTTCTGTAATAAATATCTACATTAATATTAGCGGTTTAAACAAATTCTTTGTTTTTCTTCCTTTCCTTAAAATTGCGTGGTCTACGCATTACGTGGTTGTCAAGAGAGTTTCTCAAACGATCTGTGGTGGACTGCTTTGACAAGCAAATAAAGAGGACCGGTCGGTCACTCCCTATGCCTTGAAGTGAGCAGTGTGAAGTCTGGGAGCTCACTTTGGCCTGTGGCCACCATGTTTTTAATTTAGAGTCATGTGGAGTTAAATCTCGGCCCATCCCGAAATACATAGACACTGTGACACAATGAACATTTTGGTGAGTACACACGGGTTGTGCGCAGCGGAAATATGATCTTATTTGGTTGATTTTGTGAGCGCATCGTAAAACATGGCACTTTTTGTTACAAGAATAATCCTTGAAAATCACAGGAATAATACTTGGGTCAAATCTTGTAAGTAAAATGTGACCCACTTCCTAGTTCCTGAATGAGCTAAAACTTAGCATACCTATTTATCTAAGTTCGGCGAGAATGCAATATTATGAAACAATCGAGCTCATCTGCTGCTCAAGCACAAAGGTTGTCGTGGGAACTCTGTAACAAAATAAGGCAATCATACTGTGTCAGGGCTCTTTAGAAACTTCTCAATGTGTTTGACGGGTGTTCAAAGAAAAGTACAGTCGGCTGTTAAATCTAGTCTCAAGAATGTCATTTTTGAAATTAACTTAATTTATTGTCTCCCGCCATCTCTCGGTAACCGTATCATTTCACACGCACTGAATTAGGGGTGACTCCATGAGGGTTTCTTACTTGATCAGTTCATCGCAAAGGGGAGTGACCTAGTATTTCTTTAGACAAACTTGCTGTTAGTCTTAAAAAAACTAAACCGATTTTCTGAAATCGTAGCTATGAACACTCTCGATGAAGTCACCTTTCAAACGCAAAAAACTACATCAGAATCGATTTATTCGTTCAATACCTACGAAACACATATCCATGGGCGACGATGACTTTCCATCAGGTGGCTCCTCTGCCCGTTTGCCACTCATTACAGTAAAACAAGCACAGATACACACATACAAAAATAGAAACGTTAAATTCATAGAACCGCTTTTTCCAACGGGGTTAAAAATCGATTAAACACGTCGTTGAGCCTAAAGTCTATATAATACGAGTATAAATAATGCCATTAAAATAGAACTTGTAAAAAAATCCAAGTCTCGCAACTCAGTTTTTCTACAGTAAAAAGTTGTGAGATCCAATATACCAAGTCGGTTAATTTATTCAGTCCCTACTAGAGGGTCCTTCTGTCTTAAGTTATTACGTAATTAGCTAACCTAAGAACATCTAATAGTGACCACATCAATATTAAAAATCTTTAATTATTTAAATAAATGGATTGTCTTGGCCATCCCATAAAAACACAATGTATCTCACAAGTAATACACATTATATTAAATTAGATTACTTAGTGCGATTACCAAGTTAATTTATTTATTTAAAACATATATAATAATAATAATAATATAGCCTGTTCACGTGTCCCACTGTTGGGCAACGGCCTCCCCTCTTTTCCGCCATGCATCCCTATCCAGCGCATACTACCGCCACCCCTTGCAAAATGTGTCCAAATCGACCTGCCATCTCCTTTTCTATCTGCCTCGATTCCGATAGCCATCCTGGGGGATCCATTCGGTACTTACCTTGTCCCACCGATCCGGGTTCATATGGCAGACGTGCCCAGCCCAGTCCCATTTGAGTCTGGCGGTTTTTACACCCACGTCTGTGATACCAGTTCTGGAGCGCAGGTCGGTGTTTCTGATGCGATTAGTTCTTCGAATACCTAGTATGCTGCGCTCGGTCGCTCGCTGGCAGACCTTGAGTCTGGACTTTTCGGTTTAAGTCTGTGACCAGGTCTGGGCGCCGTAGGTAAGGATAGGCAGGAGGCTCATGTCAACAAGTTTGCGTTTTAATGTTATTGGAAGGTCGCCCTTCATTAACGCCTTCATGGACTAGAAGCTCTTCAAGGTGTTGTCGATGCGTCGAACCATCTCTTAAATTGTCGATTTAAAATATAAAAGATTTTTAATATTTAACGAGCAGATGTAGGCGGTCACTGATCACCCATAGACACTTGCAACACCAGAGTCACAAAAGTATAAATAAAATGTCCATACACTGATGATATAAAACAAAAAATTGACGGATTTCAACACACACAAAGAAAAAAATTCTTGAACCAAGTAATATTATTTGACTCAAGAGTTTTTCGCATTTCGGTATAATGAAAGTCGAAAATTACTTCGCCCGAGATTTAAAATTTCTCGCATTATAACTCTTGAGTCAAAAACTTTTTTTTTGTATCAAGATTATATTGTTTCTTGTTTTAAAATCTTACATGTATCACCCGAACATATAAAACATTTTGATTGAAGTATATATAGTTCTTAGTTTAAAATGAAAAAGCTCTTGGAGCCAAGAATGGAAAGTTCATGTTCCAAATAGAAGTGATCATTATCTCAAGAGTGTATAATTCATGTTGTAAAAGAGAACATACATGATTTAAATATCCGAGGCTCTTTTTTTAATGCAGACTGTTTTGAGCCAAGAGCGAAAATATCTTGTTTTAAATAGCAGGGACAATTAACTCAAGAGTGTGTAGTGCTTGTTGTAAAACGGAACATATTTAATTCAAATATGTTAACTTCTTTTTTTAAAAGCTGGCTGGTTTGAGCCAAGAGCGAAAATATCTTGTTTCAAATAATTTAAATCTGCAGATTTATCGTGCGATATCGCATTTGTCACTCTCTCAATTGAGTATCTGTTGGAACCCATTACTTTACAACTTTGTTGTAGGTAAATAGCGGATCCTTAATCGTTTATTTATAGTGTAATAAACGCGACTACCGCAATTAAGTACGACGCTACACCAGCTGTTGCTGCGATTTCGTCCAAGTCGATATTCTAACAATATTAATATATATTAGGTAGAAGGTGCTCGCTTCGTTCACGGAGGAGCAAAAAGTCATAACTTAACTCATAACTCCATAGATATGTATACATACGGTATATATATATATATATATATATATATATATATTTTATATACAAATATATATATATATATATACATTTTCTTCTCCTTTACCTAAGCTAAGTCAACGGCATTGCTGAGTGGAGACCATTTCAGGTGCACATCTGTCGTTTACTTAGTGTTGTCTGATTTGTCATCGTGAATTTGTTATGATGTGTGATACTGAATAAAGCCTTATTATTTTCTATTATATTCTCTTCTGCTTCAGCATAGTTGCGTAAAAGATATTCTATAGGTATCTATCTATTGCTGACGAAGCTACCAGTGTGCCGTTATGAGTTATGACATGATAAAGCCGCAAAGACATACATTCCTATAAATGAACAAAAATAAATATAATGCTAAAGTTTGTGTATGTTTTTATTATTATTTAACAATGCCCAAATTGGACAAGACATACGAGTATGATATAAGGCTCAAGTCAGTCAAAGGTCAATGGAGCAAGCTATGCAGAATGGCTCTCGAGTGGCAACCGCGTACAGGACGGCGCAGCGTGGGAAGGCCGCTAACAAGATAGACCGATAATCTGGTGAAAAACGCGAGAAACTGTTGGATGAGAGTGGCGCACGATAGGTCGTTATGGAGATCATTGCCTTTGTCCAACAGTGGCCGTCCTTGGGCTGATGTGATGATAAAAATAGGTAAAAACCTAACCCCTAGAGTAAAAAGTATCCTAAAACCATCTGTAGATACCCAACTACCCGTGTACCAAAAATTTTTGAAATCGGTTTAGCCGATTTTTCGTAATGAAGCCGCAACGACACATACAAACATATAAAAATATTTGTTTGTTTTAGTGGTCTCCAAATAGTCCGTTACAGTATTTTTTTTGAAAATATCTTCAATGTACAGACATTTCATTTGTACAACATTATACTGTAGTTATAATGTAATTGTGAATGCATTATTTGCTTGTCCTAATGCTGATTGATTTTTCCCACAGCACAAATTTCATGCATCTTTGTTTAGCCGTACAGTTGACACGTGTGCGTCTAACGATTTTTGAATGTAGAACCTACTTCCAACATTCATTATGCTTGAATTTACGTTAAATTATCTTTTGACATAGCGCTCCACGGGTTAAGTCCGCCACGTGTTCCTTGCTTTTGTTTTATGCAATAAAGCTTAAATAGCTAAATAAATAATATGTCAAAATTTTATACGTACCTACTTGCACGCGCCTTTCATTTCTACTATAGAGATAATTATGAGTCGCCATCTTGAATTTTATACTTATCAAAATGGATAATGAGAGTATTAGGTAGTTATTCGTTCTCGATCAGAATTAGAATGAAATAACTGTCAGCTTATATGCTTACGTCAAAATTTATATGAGATGACAGCTATCCTATTCGCATTCTGATCACGGACGAGTAATATTTACGTATTATAAATGAGAAAATTAATCAAAAGCTACTTTGATTCACAGAAAAATATGACGTACCTTTAGTTTCTTTTTTCAGAATATAGATTTCTTGAGCTTATCTTGTTCACGATTAAGAAAAAATATGTCTCAAATTTCCATCTCAGTTTCGTAACATATTTGTATGAATGATATTTTTATTAACGTAACGCACCTGACAATAAAAATCTTTATAAAGTATTGGGCTTTAAATTTTTCCTGCGAATGAAGGTGGACTTAGTATATTAACCTAATTTAATTTTAAATTATTTTTTTGAAGCCGACCGTAAATAGTATCCTCGCCTCATATACTATATATATAGTCTACTACTCGGTCCATCCAGTATCTCGTCTTTAACCAGTATGGCTTATCTACTGGTCTCTGCCGTAATGTACCTAGTAACATGTAATTTATTTTTATATGTTATGTAACGTCAAAAGTTTGTGTGTAAAAAGCGTGTCCGTAGGTTTATTGTATCTAGAAAAAAGTAGTCTGTTTTTGTATATTTGTGTTGTTTTATTACATCACAAATTTATAAGTGCGATGTGTATTTTATGAGGTGAAAAGTTGTATATGACACACAAGACTAAAGTTATTTGCGTCGCGTGTCGTTGAATCAATCGCTACGGTCAGGATTCTAACCTACAACACTCGCTACGCTCGTGATTCAATACTGGAATCCTTCACTTGGTCGGTATTCAACAATCAGCACTTGCAGCAAAAAACTACTTGGTTCTCTTGTTGCACAAATAACTGCTGTAGGTAGCAGGTAAAACCTACAATATCAAATTAAACACAACAAAATAGTCTTCCATCAAATATTCCTCAACTTAAAATAATATTATGTCGACATAAATTTAACGAGGTGTATTAATTAAGGATAAGGTAAGTTAATATTTGCTTAGGATAATCCATGGGTACAATAATTATGTAAATTCACAAAATATTGCGTGGATGTTCTAGAGACGAAACAAATACAAGGAGTTTATAATGTCAGTATCTAGTTTTTAATAATACTACATCTTCGTTAGGGGAGGAGTAATAAAAATCATAAATCTCTTTTTTTTTAGCGTAGCTGGGTCAAAAGTATCCTATAAGCATCTGTAGATGACCATATCAGTGTACCAACAATGGTTAAAGCTGTTTTGACGTGATTAAGCAGCAAAAAAAATGCCTTCATTCGATTACCATAACATTATAGCTTATATCAACTACGTTTCCTTATTTTTGTCGCCTTTATAAAGTAGGCATCCTTATTTTCGTTCCACAGCCGTCTATATCTGGCTTTTTGCATCCAATCAGGTCCAGCCTATTTAGATAAAACAAGCAAAAAAACATACAAACATTCACAAAATAAAATTAGTGCAAAAGCAAACCCAGCCAAAGTTACAGATGGGTTTGCTTTTATATTGCACTGTCTCCTATACTATACTCAAACCAAATAGACGACTGGGATCGTAAAACAATTAGCATCGTATTGTCTCTTTCGCACCCGTACGCCCTTATGCAGCATGCCTGTTATCAGCCGGGCCGCATAGGGCAGGTAGAAAGCACACGGTACAAGGCATGTCGATAAGATAACATGCAAAAATGAAAACAAAGTAATGCATACAATATTTTATATTATAAAATAAATACTTTTAAAACTACAATTAGGTACTTTAGAACTAAAACATAGTAAGACTAAATTTCCGTACTCGATCCACAGTAGTTACGCTTATTCCACACATCAAGGCCGCCAGCTTTCTTGGTTGTTGAAAGTCAATAGTCTTCATAATATCAGGATTTTCCTACAGTTCATTAAAAAACACGTAGACATTATAAATGAGCTGTCGAGATTGTGAATCAATATCACCTTTTAACTTGGTAATAGATGCACTGCAAAAATCATCCATTATGGTGTATACTTCCAGACGGTATCCGTGTGACGAATGAGGTATGAACTCTATTTGTAATCCTTTTATAGTAATTGTCATCTTTAATATAGTATAATAAAATCGGCGTATTCTAATGACTGTGTCATTGTGTGATTAAATGTACAATCTTAGTGCGATAATCTAATGACCTGCGGTATTGTGTGTAGAAAGTATTAATCACTTGGTGATTAAGAAATCATGTAGGTACTCCATTTGTAATCCTTTTCTACTAATTATCATCTTTAATAGTTATACTATAATAAAATCGGCGTACCCTAATGACTGTCATTGTGTTATTATATGTAAAATAATTAGTGTGATAGTCTAATGACCTACGGTATCAGCACGATACTGAAAATAACATAAACGAATAAAACCATAAAAATAAGTTACAGTATTAAGCTATGCAAAAAATATAATCAATCTTATCGACATTTAAATAACTCCAGTATCGACATGCCGCCATCCCTACGGCCGCCGGCGTTTATTGCCTCAGTCGTCTGTTTGGTTTGAGGATAGTATAGCAGCAACTTCGTCTGCGTACTTGCAAATTCAAAAATCCTTCATGCCCTCCGGCCGCAAATGCAGTGTAAGTATACAAATTAAGAATTTACAATCAAGATTAAAAACAACAACATCGCAGCAATGTCCGGTTTAGTGTGAGAATCACCTTAAGGCGCGATTGATAAAAAATTGCGGTATTTCCTCATGTATGTAAGAACAGCGCCATCTCTTTCGCTGTCCTAATGTTCCTTAAGAAGCAATGAGGCAGAGACCGTGATAAGCATGTCTTGGAGTATGGCTAATGCGCTTAACATTAAATAGGAAACAAGAAGACACAGAGCGCGCTTACAACTAGATTGTGTTTGAAAATTTCAGACCACGTATACGTAAAGTTGCGACAGCTCAGTTGGTCATTGCACTTTTGCGTTAAAGAAGAGTTGAGTAGGTAGATTGCATAGATTTTTTCCTTTACAATCAAACTCTGTGATATAAATAATATTCATGTACTTTCAATTTCAATGAATTCTTTTATTAAAACTCGAAACGATTCCGACCATTCCAAGTTTTTGAAAGCTTCGACAACAGAATTCAAATAAATTACAAGGCTTTAATAAAATTCATGAAAAAGTACACAGTATGTGCGTGAAGTTATGATTATTAAACGTAACATTCATACTCGTATTTACTATTTTCTTTCATGTTATCCAATCGTTCTGACACTTCATTACGGTATATATTTATTTGTCAGTCAATACTTGCATGCTTTGAATAGAGACTAGGGAAAATAAAAACTAGTTTTTACTATGATAAACAATTCTATCAGAAACGTATTTATGTAAACCGGTTCTTCTTTACAATTAATGAAATGAAAACAAACTTTCATTTCCTAATACTGATCTATCTATCTATCAGCCATGGTCATCCACTGTTGAACATGTGGTGAGCTAAAAGGGAGTCTTAAGCCTCCCCTTTAGCCCACCACAGGGTGCAATCCCGCGCAGACCACATCCACCGACTACCCGCAACCCTTACGAGGTCATTCGTCCACCTAGTCGGGGGCCGTCCTACGCTGCGACCACGCATAGGATAGCCTATGCGTGGTCGCCACTCCAGAACTTTACTGCCCCAACGGCCATCCGTTCTCCGGGCTAAATGGCCCACCCATTGCCACTCCAGCAATGCAATCCTGTGAGCTATGTCGGTTACTTTGGTTCTTTTGCAGATATTCTCATTTCTGATTCTATCACGAAGAGAAACCTCAAGCATAGTATAATACACACACGGTGTTTATTTTTCGTGTCACTGCTCGGAAACATGACTATAATTATACATAAACGCCCACAAATTGAAGAAAAAAAAAAAAATTGAAACAGACTATTTGGAGTCACGGAATAGAAAATCCTCTGGTGATGCAAGCGTCTATGGGCGACGGTGATCGCTTACCATCAGGCGACCCGTCTGCTCGTTTGCCTCCTATGTCCTAAAAAAGAAAACGAAAACCAATACTTTTGGATGTTTTGTATGTCTCTACAATGTGTCGTTGCGGCTTTATCACGATCAAGAAAAAGAGGCTTATCATCATCATCATCCTCATCAGGCTTATCGTCAGACAGGTTCCGCTTTCCTGCATTTGTGCTTCCATTTCGCTCTATTTCAGACATCGTCCTCATTTAGCCTGCAGATGTTCAAGTCCTTTATTACATTGAGCCATCAAAGCTTAGGCCTTCCCCTCCGCTTACATCCTGGTAAGGTAAAACCAAGTGCTTTGTTGTCCACGTATTCGGATGCGGTTACCTTCATTTCACACAAACTTTTTTGCCATAATCACCATTTGGCATAATTCATCATTTTGCATAATGCATTTTTTATTTTACTTTTTTTAGACTTTTTAAGGCATCATCCTGTTAAATGCATTAGGTTAGATTAGGTTCGTTTTATAACAATCCTGAAAAGTTTACTTGTTCAGAAAGAAATGCAAACAAATGATGAATTAGGCCAAATGATGAATATGACATATTTTTTTATGCCAGATGAGGGTAAGCCGTTTGGGTGACCTTCTCTTGACATGCGCAAAACACCTTAGTCGACTTTCTTGAAGCTTATTGACGATGTCCCTAATTCCAAGGCTTCCATCGTACTCATTCCTGATCCGGTCAACCCTGAAGACTACAGACCACCACCTCAACACGCAAATTGGACAGCTTAGAAATGTCGCTGGGTTACCGCTGATTCACAGCCATAAGTGAGGACTGGAAAAAAGAGGCTTATGACTATCTTAATTAAAAACTTAATATTCATGTAGGGTTACTAATGTGTTGCACAAAATTTATTTGCATATTTTCGTTTCGCATAGCAACCATTGGCACAATCATCATTTCGCACAATTGCTTTTTGCCTAAATTTCTTGGCATACTATCACTTCGCACATGTTTCTTTGGCAGAATAGTACATTGGCATAATGTTGATTAGAACAATACTCCTATGGTCGAATAATTGTGTCGCCGAAATTTATATGGCATAATATTCCGTTTGCATCCTTGAGTGTAATTATGTTATAGTAATGATCTAAAAAGCATTAATTGCTCATATATTTTTAGTAGGAGCTCATGCTTAGTTGTGGGTGTGGGTACCACAATAATATTTTTATTGATGTGTCACAATATTTCTATTCAATATTTCCTAGATTTAGTTTACGTTTAACTGTCATTGTGCAGTGTGTCTATTATGCAGTCTTGTCGTTAATAATACGCTAGTAAAATGGAGATTCAAAAGGAAAGTGTTTTAAGAGTGTTTAAATCAACAAGAGGTGCATTCTAGTTGGAAATGGACGGATTTGTGTATGAGAAAAGTAATGTGAAAGAAAAGAAATTCTACTGGGTATGTGAGTTGCGCCGAAATAAACAATATTGCTGTAACACAAGAGTAATGACCCTGTTTGACGCCGACAACAATACACATTCACTTCTCAGTAAGAAAGCGATCGAGCATAATCATGAACCAGATGTTTTGAAATCAAAAATTGCGCAAATTGTTAATGAAATAAAGGAAGACTCAACGTCTAACTCAACCAAAAAACCAAGCCAAATTATAAATGACTGCATAGCTACAATATCAGAGAAAAATACTGCGCATTTACCAACACACCGAAACTTGAAACAAATTATCTATAGAAATAAAAAAAAAAACTGTAACGTTGTCAAGGAACCCGAAACTGTTGATTTTGAACTTCATTTGAGTATTTTACAAGTGGACGGAAGGGAAACTGATTTTATTGTTAATGACAAAGTGGTCAATGGGAAACGAATAATTATTAACACCACAAAACAATTGTTGCAACATTTGGGACGGTCAAAATTTTATCTTTTAGATGGAACATTCAAAATCAGTCCACATATTTTTTACCAACTGTACACGATCCATGGTTCCACATATCAAAATAAAACATTTCCCATGGTTATTGGTTAATTGACCGATAAAGATAAGGCCATTTATGATATGTTTTTTGAAATGCTATTGGAATTTTGCGAATCGGCGGACATTACTTTATCTCCGCGTTACTGCCTAATGGATTCTAAAAAAGCACCACAAATGAGCATAAAGAAGTATTTCGAAAATACAATAATAAAAGGGTGTAATTTTCACTTAGGTCAAATCATTTATAGGCGTATCCAGACCCAGGGCTACCAAAAACTGTACGGGAACAATGTCAAGTTTGCTGTGGAGATGAAATGCTTATTTGCCCTATCATACTTGTCGCCAGATGATATACCTATATATTTCGATGAATGGCGTCGCACTATTTCGCCTGAGGCTGAAGTTATTGCCGAATGGTTCTACAATAATTACATTTGGGGAACCAGTTCATAACCGCCTAAGTACGAACCGCTTCATTGGAGTACGAAAGAATTGACGGAACAAGATATACCAAGGACACAAAATAGTGCCGAAGCCTGGCACCGTAGAATTAATAGCATAACAGGAGCTAACCATATTGGATTTTACAAACTATCTGATCAGTTAATTAAAGAATTAAATTTTTCCTTGATGGAAATAGAGAAATTGAGCATTGGTGCTCCTCCATTTGCGAAAAATAAGAAGGTATTAGATGAAACGCTTCGCATTAATGTCATCCTAAATAATCAAGCTGACATACAATGGATTTTTGAAGGCGATAAGGTGCTAATTTAAGATTAGCATAGTTGTTTAAGGAATAATCCTTTTTCTTTACTATTTTGCATGTCTTATACTTATATAAAATAAAAATGACAAGTTCTGTGTTTTTTTAACTGTCCTACTCCATCAGTTTTCTGGTAGCGTTTCGGTTTTGTGGGGGACGCAGTTTCAACCTAACTTAACCTAGTTTTCTGGCAGCGATTCGTTTCTGTGAGGCACGCAGGTTCAACCTAACCTAACCTAGTTTTCTGGCAGCGATTCGTTTCTGTAAGGCACGCAGTCAAGTTCGTAAGCCAAGTCGGACCTGCGCGGCTCGCTCGCTTCGCTCGCTCTTTAGGGTCGCAGTTCAACCTAACACTCCTCCTCGCTTCGCTCGTCGTCGTACCTAACCTAAGCCAAGTCGGATCTGCCTTAAGGTGAAATTGGTAATGTTAGGAATCGTAAGCCAAGTCGGACCTGCGCGGCTCGCTCGCTTCGCTCGCTCCTTAGGGTCGCAGTTCAACCTAACACTCCTCCTCGCTTCGCTCGTCGTCGTACCTAACCTAAGCCAAGTCGGACCTGCCTTACTTACCTGCCTTACCTTCGTTTCTGTGAGGGACGCAGTTTCAACCTAACCTAACCTAGTTTTCTGGCAGCGATTCGGTTCTGTGGGTATGCTATGGTACAATTATGTCGAAATAAATTCGGCGGAACTTATATTGTGCTACATAAAATTCTGTGAAATAAAAGTTGGTGATATTAGTATTCTGCTATTCAAAATTGTGCCAAATGAATACTATGCGACATAACAATTGTGGTAAGTATATAATTATGGGACAGTATCATTCGGCTAAAAATTATTGTGCGAAAACGGTTATGCGAAATGTATTTTGGACAACAGAGATTATGCAAGATAAGGGGTACCCATTCATGTGACCTTAGGATTAATACAATTAGTAATGTGCGTACACCACCAGGCGCATAACGGAAGTTCTAAAACCTGTTACCATTGTCACCTCATATTGATTACCTGTGATGACGAAATAAAGACTTTTCTATTCCTATTTTGAAATAAAACAATTTAACGGATTATATCGCGTATATTATCTCATTTTAGTTCCCGACGTTTCGGAAGCTTTCCAGCTTTCCATGGTCATGACCATGTCCCCCCGTCCCGTCATGTCCTCCCGTGACCATGGAAAGCTGGAAAGCTTCCGAAACGTCGTTTATTTCAATGAGTAATAATCGCGGAAACAGAAGAAAATATTATATTCCTATTTTGTTCCACAATCGAACATTCTAGTTCCAAATGAATATAGATTTCACGAAAATGCTCGGGCAGAAGAAATTTAAGCAACCCGAGCACGCGCAAAACTTCACGAAAACAAACTCAAGTGTCAAATCATGCGACAGCTGAGATAGTCGTGAAATGAATAAGTTAGAAGATATCACCAACTTTGCTAAATATTTGTAAACGTCAGGTAATTTGCAGAAAGGTCAATTTTATTTTTCCCTCACATTTCCCTTATTTATAATCTAAGGTAAATTTTGTCAAGAATGTACAATGTGACATCTAAGACGTGGCCCAAAATGTTACTTTTTGAGGCTACTGTGAAGATCAACTTTTAGTAAATTATAAAACTTTACTTGAATATTACATACTAAAATTATATTTTATTATTTTTTAAAAGTTTCACTTTTGTCGGTGCAATTCTGTCCAGCCCGTTCTACTTAATGCCAGTTCTTTGACTCGTCGATACGACACGACGTCTACTTTTTTTTTACGTGGTCCAAATAACTAATCATCGGCCTTCCTCTTCCTCTCCTTCCCTCAATTCTCCCTTCCATTATCTTTTGTATTAGATCGTCGTGTCGTATCAAAAGAAGTGTTTGTCTCTTCTTCTCTACCCTTTCCAATACTTCCTCATTGGTGGCTTTTTCTGTCCAACTTATTCCCTCCATCCTTCGCCAGCACCACATCTCGAACGCCTGAGACAAGCCTTTCCTTGTCCCTTTGTGTCATGGTCTACGTCTCACAGGCATAAAGTGCAATGCTTCAAATATAAGTTTTCATTAAACCTTTCCTGATCGATTGTGCCATTTTGGACTTAAATATATGTTTTTTACTGTGAAAAGCGTTTTTAGCTATTTTTTTAATATCTGTAGTGCATCTCGAGTCTTTTGTTATTTTACTGCCTAACTATTGAAATTTATGGACTTGCTGCAGTATTGTGTTCTTTATTTTAATTTCATGAATTTCTCTGCGTTTAGATGTTATTAATAGCTTAGTTTTATTTAAATTTATCTTTAAGTCGAAGTCTATCATTGACACTAAAATTATATCGTACCTAATTTTGAGTAGAGTCGGAAAGAAACATTTTGTATTACCGTATGTCTGTCATGTCTTAGATTTCACCTCATATGAAACGTTAAATAAAAAAAATGTTAATCACTATTGTAATGTTGTAAAAAAGGAATACCTGTAATTGAAAATATAAAAAAGTGAAACGGGCCAGTTGAAGGTTGAAACCTAATTGTTTTTATTTCTGTATACATACAAATACTCGCAATATACAATTTACATGTGTCATTACAGTCTCGTCGCCTTCAGACGGCTATATGTATTTCAGCCATTTTTAGGGTTCCGTACGTCAAAAGGAAAAACGGGACCCTTATATGATCACTTTGTTGTCGTTTCAAATAGCTAAACATTCTTTGATGCCATAAAAATCAAGCTCCTAAGTCAACGCAATCCAAAGATACAGTCAAAAACATTAAAAAAAGTGCTTCCATACGAATTGCCGTACATGGAAAACCTATAGGGTACTTGCAGTTTTCCTAGAAATTTGAAATTTGGTATTATGGTAGCTCTTATAGCACAGCCCATGAAATAAGTCTGGAAATCTTATTTTTTTATGTCTATCAAAATATTCTTTATTCAAGTAGGCCTAGTTACAAGCACTTTCTACTCTATATCAGTAGCCAATATAAAATAACCCACACCGTGTACATTTTGTTTAGGAGTAGGGGCTCGGCTAACACTAGATTTTAGATACGACCGTTTTTAGCGTAAATTTTGTACAGAACCCTCAGTGCGCGAGTCCGAATAGCACTTGGCCAGTTTTTTAGTACGCGGGTAGCTGGTCATTTAAAGATATTTTTTAAACACTTTTTACCTAGTTAAGTCAAAGCTAAAACAAGTGTAATGATTTTTTTTTACGCGAACGAAGTTGCGGGCACCGACCGTCTAGATTTTTTTTTTTTACGCGAACGAAGTTGCGAGCATCGCGGGTCTAGATAAATCTACAGAAACAAAAAGAATTGCGGTGTTCCGAATGATATAAAATTTTCCTTGAATTTATAACTTTTGTTGTTTTAGGAATGTTGAATTTTTAAACAAAACTTTTAGATTGTTTACGATAGCGTGGGTGAAGGTACACTGAAAACGGATATTTTAGAAAGTTTGTAATGTTGTGTTTTGTAAGTTGTTGTTGTCGTTGTAAAAATATCTCGGGAATTGGGTATCCTTCCACTTAATCGACATACTTGTCTAAGAATGGTTGATTTAATAGAATTTACGTTTCATCGACGAACTTAGCTCTAGCTTCTATCAGGTAAAAAAAAGTATTGTACCATTTTTGAACATACTTCTTAGTTATTTACGAGAAACGAATATGACTATCCTTTTTACTTTTTTTTAGCCTTTGTACTATTTGTGTTTTGTAAATGCTAATTTTTTTGTATTAGTTTATGTGCAATAAGGTTGTTAGGTGCGGGCTATAGCGGGCAGGAGAGCTTCGTTACCGGGAATTACCAGGAACCAGGTTACCAGGATACCAGGATACCAGAGGGATGATGTAAATAATAACTCTTATTTAAAATACTGTGTAGAGTGTGAGTAGTCTGAGATGGAATTGATTGAATGGGACTTGGCCGCCATTATATTCCGTCGTTCCATCGCACACTTAGTGGGGGTGTGGTCAAGTGTATAATTTATTGAGTAAAAACAGTTTAGAATGAAACAAAACAATAACAAACAATAATCTTACAGTACTAACTTATCCTAAACACGATACAAATTTTATAATTAATTAACATAAAACTAAGTGTATAAAATTACGGTATATAAAAATTATAATGCTGTATTACCCTCCACGTGCGACAGCACCATCTCCTTCTGTGGAGCATATGAGGATAAGGCGGGAGGCTGGGCGGCGAACGGTTCCGGCGCGTGTCTGTACATCGGCTACTCTAATATGGCCATCAGGACCGGGATAGAGTTGTGCAATAATGCCTCTAGGCCAAGTACCACGCGGCATAGTATTGTCAGCAACTATCACCACATCTCCTATCTGTAGGTTCTTTGCCTTGGAATGCGCACTGGATCTAGGCAATAAGTTTGGGCGATATTCTTTTAGCCATCTAGTCCAAAAGTGATCTGCCAGCGCTTGTGCTGTTTTCCAGGATTTCAGGTCGAGCGACTTGTCCGAGAAGGAGCCAAGGGGCGAGAGGGCACTGGACCTGCCGATCAGAAAGTGATTTGGCGTCAATGCTTCTGCTTCTAAGTCGGGATTCACGGGTGTCAACGGGCGAGAATTGACGATATGTTCGGCTTCCAGCAGTAGGGTGTGTAAGACCTCTTCATAGTATGACATATTTTGACTTCTTCTTATAAGCAGGATAGTCGCCAGCTTAATATGCTCGTTGTTCATTTCTTTATCATGATTTCTACATAGCGATTTGGCTTTGAATACCTCGGCAGCAACCATGACCCGAGCAGAGGCGCGAATTAAACGTTCGTATTTCGAAAACCTATTTACTTCGGGTAAGTAATCGAATTTATTATTTACGGTTTGAACGGAGCTGATGCGGTTAACCCGTTCCTCGCCTGAGGGGCCGACGGGTTCGGTGGACTTTTCTATGGGCCGTTTTTCCCTATTTTGTCTAATGAACTCGGGCCCTAAAAACCAACGGTGGTTGGGGCCGAACTTGTTTGGCACTCCTTTCGTGGCGTCGTCCGCGTAGGCATTTTTAATAGTTTTTTCCGCGGCTATAGGAAATTCTTTTGTGTGGTCATTTGCGTTTTTGTTTTTGACGTACAACGCCGTAATCGGTGACGAAGCTGACCCGAATATCAGTCTTTTCATTCGATATTCTTGGGGTGGAGACTCGCGGTCCTCCCCCCTCCAAACAAAACGCAAACTATCGCGGTCTTCATCAATTATTTCGACCTGCAAAAACATTTCCTTTACGTCTGCAATCACCGCTGTTTTGCCCTCGCGAAAACGCACCAAAACGCCGAATAACGATTCTAGTAGATCCGGGCCCGTAAGGAGGGCGCTATTCAAGGATTTATTATACGCGGTTGCGGCCGCATCGAATACTAGGCGCCATTTGGCTTTTTGGGGGTGAATTGTGGGAAAATGGGGTAGGTACCAAGTTCGGGGACCATGGGCGGGCGCGGAGCTAACTATTTTTTCCGCATAACCTTTTTCCAACAAATTGTTTATTTGTTTCGCATATTCGATTTTTAAATTTGGATCTCGGTCTAGCTTCCGTTCCAAACTGTATAACCGTCGCAGCGCGTGAGCACGGTTATCCGGTAGCTCTTCGTTATCCGTTCGCCACAATAGCCCCGCGCGGTACCTATTTTCCCCGGGTATTTTTTCGCACGTGGCGTCTAATAGGTTCAATGCACGTTTATCTGGGTCGTCTCGTGGTAATTTGCTTTGTACGCCTAACGATTCTATGTCGAAATGCTTTTTCATCAAAGTCAGGGCCTCATCTTCGTCGGTTTTGGGTCTTACGTGGTTTACCAGAGCTAGGACTGGTCTATGAGTTAAATATTGACCATGTAAAACCCAGCCGAGCTTCGTGAGGCTTGCTGCTGGATGATTTTTATTACCGCTCAACGTTTGCAACGAAACTATTAGGTGCCAATTATCCTGTCCAATAAGGATAGTTGGTGTCGCGCGTTCATAGCACAATTCGTCTAAAATATCCGTTAAATGACCGCATTGACCTACAATTTCGCGCGGCACTTCCTGCGGCGCGATGCTTAGTTTGTTTATTGTATACGCGTTGATAGTTTCCATGTTCCGACTACATAGACCGCGAACATTTAATTTCAATCTACATGATTCCGTATCATTGATCACGTGACCGCCTATACCCTCTATAGCGAGCGTTTCTCCTGCCGTGCGCGGCGCGACCCTATCGGCTGTTTCACGCTCGATGAGAGTCATCGTGCTCCCATCGTCTAGAAGCGCGTGAGTCTGTATGGTGCCTGAAGGTCCTGACACTTCTATCGGGATAACCTTGAGAAAAGTATTGGCGCAATTTATAGCGTTAACGTGGCCCGAGTTACTACGTGTTGCCGCGGCGACGGTTACGGAATTTAATCCATGTAGCAATTTATGATGCCCGGCCTCGCATTGGTTTACCCCGCACGGTACATATTTACATTTAGTTGTCCGTCTACGCGCAGAGTTCAGACAGCGGAAACATATTTTCGCGTTTTTCGCCATTTCCCAACGTTCCTCGATCGATGCCGACAGAAATTTGGTACACGAGCCGACTTTATGTTCGTTAGAGCTATCACAAATTGCGCATTTTGATCGACTCGATTCCCTATACTGCGGCGGCGGCGGCGGCGGCGGCGGCGGCGGTTGTCGAGGCTTAAAATTATTTGGCTTTTTATTTTCCCGATACTTTATTTGCGCTGCCGTGCGTGGCCGATTATCGTATCTATTTGGTCGATCATCGAAATCGCTATCTGAATCGCTGTCACGCTCGTTTCTGTATGGTGGGGGGCGTGGCCTAGTGCCAGCCTGGCGCGCGGGACCTGGGTCGTTGTAAACCGCGTTCACCATATTTCGTGGTTTAAAAGATTTTGAGCGTGTCGTCCGTTTCGCGGCGTAACTTATTTCATTCAGAAAACTCGACATCGCAATTAAATCCGGCAAATCCATATTTGCTTGTTTATATTTTGACCACTCGTAACGTACGAGGATATTTAATTTATCTATGATTTTATTTACGAGCTCGGGCGCGTGTAAATATTTATCCTGTCGTAACGATTTGATTGTGGCCACCGCGTTCGCGACGTGTGCGGCAAAACTGACTATATTTGAATTATCCTCTGCCAATCGAGGCATCCGTTTCACGTTATGAATTTCGGTCAAAACAATTTCTTCTGGATCCCCGAAATGTCTCTCAAGAGCCTCCATTATTTCGTAGGGGTCCTGAACCGTATACATGATCGATTTGACCGCGGTGCGCGCCTCGCCTTTTAACGCACGCCGAATGCGACTGACGTTGTTCACCGAGCTGAACATGGGCGCGGTGTCTTCGAATTCGGCGCGGAAAGCTATCCATTCGGTAATATTTCCGTCGAAATGGGGCAATTCCGGCGCGGGCCGTTGAATTATTGGAGCGTACGTATGGGGGTTCTCTAACGCGTGCACTGGCATAGAACGATTCCGCAGTTGTTCCGGTCGCAGGGGACTTTTAACCTCTTCGGCGCCAGACTTTCGTATCGACTGTTGTCTTACCCAGCTACGGACTCGGTCGTTTTCATCAACGTCGGAGGTCGTACCACCGCTGTTAGATCGCACCCTACACTGGGCGATCTGCAGCTTACACTCAGCGGTATCGGCCTCCTTACGAGCGAGTTCGAGCTTGGCTTTACAAACTTCCAGTTCGGCCATTAATTTCGAAAGTTTGGCGTCGCGTTCCCTATTGTGACGCGGTTCTATCTCGCGGAGAGATGCGCGATCTCTGCTACGTTCGCGCGCGTTTTCTAACACTGTACCCGATGTACTTTTGTTTGCAATTAACGTGTTATCGAGATTTATGGGGTTTTCGGCACTATTCACTCGCGTTTCCCTATTCACTCGCGTTTCCCTATTACTGTGCGCGCGCGGTTCCCTATCCTGCGGGCGCGGTTCCCTACTGAGCGGACGCGGTTCCCTACTCTGATCACGGTTGCTACTGGTGCCGTCGCTTCCTTCATTGGACGGCATTGGTGTGGGTCGGTGTTGATACCCTCCCGTTGCGGCAGATGTGGTATCGCGCGGCTTGCGTGACCGCAGCGATCTTCCTTGTTCCGACATCTTCTTGCTGGCGCACGTGGGGTTCCCTAACCTTACCTACCTAACACCTATTTGTAGACGCCACTGAGTGCGACGTCTACGGGCCTGATCCCTACAGACTTAACTCGATGGCGTGGATCCCTCGGTGCACTGAATCTCCCGCCAAAGCCTAAGTGCTATGGCCAGGGCGTTTGAAAGCAGTGTGATGATGTCGACCATGCGACATATGCAACGAAAGTTGCCAGACACCCCACGGAGCGAGCTCAACGTGTTCGGCCTTGACTTCAAACGGAGCGAGCTCAACGTAATCCGTCCTTCCGCGAAAGCGGGCGAGTGCGTGAGGCGGTTAAACCCTGGCACTTTGGTCCCTAACCTGAGCCGAGTGACCTTCAAGCTCAGCACGTACTTGTTTCTTTTTTCTTTCTTCTGCCCGAAGTCCACTTGATTTGTCGTTGATCTTCTTTCTTGATCCGACGCCGAAGGACCACTGTTAGGTGCGGGCTATAGCGGGCAGGAGAGCTTCGTTACCGGGAATTACCAGGAACCAGGTTACCAGGATACCAGGATACCAGAGGGATGATGTAAATAATAACTCTTATTTAAAATACTGTGTAGAGTGTGAGTAGTCTGAGATGGAATTGATTGAATGGGACTTGGCCGCCATTATATTCCGTCGTTCCATCGCACACTTAGTGGGGGTGTGGTCAAGTGTATAATTTATTGAGTAAAAACAGTTTAGAATGAGACAAAACAATAACAAACAATAATCTTACAGTACTAACTTATCCTAAACACGATACAAATTTTATAATTAATTAACATAAAACTAAGTGTATAAAATTACGGTATATAAAAATTATAATGCTGTATGCGAAAGTTATGTACAATTATAAGCTATATGAGATAAATTATTTACTATCATAAGCTATATGCGACAAAGGTGATTCCATTCATATGCATACATATCTTCTAAGTTTCACAATTATCGGAAAAGTCGCTTATATCAGACGAGTATGCGGACTTCAAAAATGCGTCACTTGTAAATAATACCTAGTTTCTGTAGTTAACTACTCTTCAAATTGCTAGGTATCACGCAACAAGGATAGACGTCTAGCTACCGTTTACTTCAATAATAAATAGTGTACGCTAACAACCGCTCGAATAGCTGTATGGGATGTATTAGGAGAGATGTGAATCAAACAAAATGTTGAGATTGAACTGAATTATAATCAATAGTAAATGCGATTATTAAGAGTACATAAGGTTGAGTATACATAACAATAGATTCGAGCTTACCACTACATAGTTATGCAATACAAGATGTTATTGATTACTGTTATTCCTTTCGGAACCCTTTTCTTTATCTTTCTCTCCCTTGAAATTGGTAACACCCAAAGTAAGATGAACACTTTTTAGGGTTCCGTAACCAAAATGGCAAAAACGGAACCTTAATAGTTTCGTCATGTCCTTCCGTCCGTCCGTCCGTCCATCCGTCCGTATGTCACATGCATTTTACTCAAAAACTATAAGATGTATGTATATTGATGAAATTTGGAACATAGGTGTTTTGTGTGAGCCGCTACTTAGTTTGATAGTTAAAAAAAATATTTATATATTTCTAGGGGGAAGGGCACTCCCTACATGTAACCGAAACTAAAAAAAAATCAGCAAATATTAATGTGTGGCACATATATATTTCGACAGTACCTCTAAAAACACTTTGAGGTTTCTAAAAAAAAATTTGATTTAGGTAGTGAATATTTTCGAAAATAATCGCTCCGAAAGTAACAAAAAATTGTATATTTTTTGTCTGTCTGCCTATATCAGTAACCAATATAAAATGATTGAGCACCACGTGCATTTTGCTTAGGAGTAGGGTTCTGCTAACACTGATTTTTTATAGATTCGTTCATTTGTAGCATATATTTTGTACGGAACCCTCGGTGCGCGAGTCCAACTCGCACTTGGCCGGTTTTTTTACGTACTTGCTACCAGCACGCCACCAATTTAACGCCTGTTGAAGGACACTTTAGATATATACTAGAGATTGATCTCCTGAGTTTTATGTACTCCGGTAGTGCTAACTATTTCGTGTTACAGCTTATTAAGGAAAATAATCAGTAATCTAGTGACCGCCATCTGCGTCATTACATAAAGGCAAAGAAAGGGTACTTACTTCACAACTGTCTTCTTGAACTACACTGCCCTAAGAACCAAAACAGCATATGTGCCTAACAACGTGTACGACACATATAGTTATTTTACCTAGCAGGGCAGTACATATTACGTCAAGGTTTTTTTAGCTCCAAGTGATATTCGTCATTGTAATTCTAGTTGCATATAAAAGATAACAACATTGCATGGGTGTTTGCTAGGTTTGTTATCTAGAGGCCAAGGTCTTTGCGTCATTGAGGGCCAGCAACGTATGTAATAATGTTTGTGGGTATAATTGTACACCATCGATTGTCTGTACTTCTGTACCATTTGCATAGTGAAATAAAAATTGTCCCATAATGTTTATTATTATTTTTGTCTATCGCACCCACTGAAGGGACAATGGTGTCCCGGACCTTTACGAGGTGTGGGCGGAGCCGAAGCCAACGCGTAGAGACCCTTTCGATAATTTAATAAAATGTAAGGTGTACACCGCGCGGTTGCTGTTCCTGTCCATATCATGGGACTCGCACAGAGACAGCACCCGCCAGATGCGAGAACTATTACAGTGTACCTATCTAAATATACTGGGTTATGGGATTGAAATTATGGACTACATACTGGGCTATTACTTGCGGCAACCGGACGTCTACCAGGACAAAGTGTCTCATGGCTAGATACAGGTAGACGATGACTCCCGCTAGATGGGTCCCCGTAAATAGCGACACATATACTGGCCTTAGGGCAACATGAGTGCCGAGGGCTAAGGGTGGAGAGGTTTGGACTTTCTACAGAGGCCAATATGTTCATCCTGAAGAATAAGCTTTCTTCCAACAGTGGATGTCTAAAGGCTGATATGATGATGATGATTGTTATACTATTTTATAGTTGTAAAAAATAAATGTCTGCGCATTGAAGATATTTTCAAAAATTATTGCATATTTGGATATTACTCGATCGAAAGAAAAATTGTATATTAGTATGTGTCGGTGTGGCTTCATCACGCCAAATCGACTAAACGGATTTCAACTATTCTTCAGCGTAGTCGAGTAAAAAATATTCTATAACCATCTGGGGATGCCGCGATTGCCTAGCTACCCGTGTACCAAAGGAAGTTGAATTCTGTTTAGCCGTTTTGGCGTGATGAAACCACAACGAAACATACAAACATACAATCCATACTAATATTATAAATGCGAAAGTGTGTCTGTCTGTCTGTCTGTCTGTTACTTCTTCATGCTTAAACCGCTGAACCGATTAGGATGAAATTTGGTATGGAGATAGTTTGAGTCCCGGGGAAGGACATAGGCTACTTTTTATCCCGGAAAAATATCCTTATCCGCGATAAACGAATTTAAGGCGGACGAAGTCGCGGGCAGAAGCTAGTAAAATATAAAACAATATATTTCGACTCAGTGACTGTTTCACTTATTTTTAACCCCCGATAAAAAAGAGGGGTGTTATAAGTTTAACGTGTCTGTGACTCTATGTATATGTCTGTGGCATCGTAGCGCCCATAAGGATGAACCGATTTGAGTGCGGTTTTTATGTGTCACAGATAATTTTATCCCGAGTGTTCTTAGCTTTGTTTGATGAAAATCGGAGCACTCGTCTCCACGATATTCTGCTTTTCGTGGAACAATTGACCGGATTTCGTGGGCCAATTATTGAAGCTAGGAACTCCAAGTTTTGTTGTTATGTTTATTTGTGTTCTATTTTTTTTAACTTTCTATAGTTATTACGAAAATTATGATCAATGTACAGCCATTTAATTTTTACAATTTTAGAGAAGTTGCACCATGGAACAGTTCTATGACGTCACAATTGTATACAGCAGGTGGAAAGTACCCTTTCTTTGCCTAAGTCCAATGACGCAGATGGCGGTCGCTAGATTACTGCAGTGAGCCCACGGCCATGCTGCAGTATCGCTTATCGGCTTGATTCATGACTGCGGCCGAGGCCGCGACCTTCCTGTCTGGGCAGTTTAATTGCTTGCCCTTAAAGGTTAGTGTGAGTGGAGGCTTTTGGTGATACGATCCGTAAAGTTTAAAAATAGTGGATTAATGGATTGTTTCTTTGCTATCTTCTCGAGTGGACGCCGGCAGCGCACGACGTCAATATCGTTGACATCTCCTCAGATATTGGAATAGTGCCTATTTACTTAAACTTCGCAGGAGAACGTAATTCAGAGTGGTTAGCGACCATTTTCATTCATTCATATTTACAACTTTATAATAGTATTGGCCACCGAATGGGTCCCACAAAATAGAGTCCGGCGTCGCGGTAGGCCTCGACGAAGATGGCGGGGCGAGCTTGACTCTTTCCAAAACAACTGGTGGGAGATTACCCAAGACCGGGAAACGTGGAAGAATGAGAGGAAGGCCTTTGCCCAGCAGTGGGAGACTCTAGGCTCTTAAATAATAATAATACGGGCAGGAACAGCACCCGCGCGGTGTACACCTTACATTTAATTAAATTGTCGAAAGGGCCTCTACGCGTTGGCTTCGGTTCCGCGCACGCCTCCCAAAGGTACGGGACACCATTGTCCCGTGAGTAGCGGGTGCAACATACAGATAATAATAATAATAATTGTATTGATTAATAAGATCATCATATATTGCCATTTTTTTATTTTAAACGAAAATTTATGAATAAAATAATGTTAAAATTTATAGACAAATAGAATATTGTGGTTTGAAGCTAATTCAAAAGATCGCGTGTCTTATATTAACGGCGTGTATCAAATTGCTCCGTCGCTACTTGGAAATCTTCCGAGACAGGCAGACTGTTGCCAAAATTCAAAATTTACTGCACGTTTTAGACGGGTAAAGGATGAGGTCAATGACTGGGGCTAAAATCCACGTGTCAGATGACATTCGTTTACGATATCACCCGTATTTGTCTAGCAGTCTTGTTGCGTCAGGAAAATTACAAGGAAAGCCGAAGCGTATTCAGGTACTCATATTTGTTATAAATGTTAAAATACTCAACACTACTATCTGTGTGACATTGTTAAAACTGTCTTTAATATTTTCTTCTGTTTCCGCGATTATTACTCATTGAAATAAAACAATTTAACGGATTATATCGCGTATATTATCTCATTTTAGTTCCCGACGTTTCGGAAGCTTTCCAGCTTTTCATGGTCACGGGAGGACTGACAAAAGATGTATTTCCCTCTGTCAAAGTTACAATTTGTGCAAACTACCCATTTTTTGAAAAAACACAAATAAAGGTGTACATACATGCCAGATGGGCCTAAGCTGTAAAGACAGTTACACATGTGCCAGAAGGGCTTAATTATTTTATTCTAATAATATACCAAGCAGCATTTCACAAATGAGGCGTACTGAGGAGAAAAGAAACGCTGCAAAGAAAAACTCCCAGGCTACCTCATTACTAATTATAATATTTAAAAACAGAGACTATTAAACTACTTTAAACAGGTAAGATATTTTACACCGTTCGGAAATTAAGGTTTTGCAGTCCTGTGTCTCGCTTGTTCCTTGATGAGATGTATTACAGGATCCCAAGCTGGTGGTAGTGACAATCCATCTTCTCTATTGAAATTAGGATGCTTTTTAATCTCAATAGCCTCGCGTAGCATCCTGGGAAAATATCTTTTTTCTTTGGCAAGGATAGAAGGTTTATCAAACTTAATTGAGTGGTTTGGTTTGTCAATGACATGTTCACAAACTGCAGACCTATTACACCGACGGTGCTTGACATCTGCTGTGTGCTCCTTCACCCGGGTTGATACACTGCGTTTCGTTTGACCAATGTATGAAAGACCACACTCGCAGTCCAGCTTATAAATGCCTGCACTCTGCAAAGGGGTGCTACTCTTCACGGGTCTAAGGTATTGAGACACCTTCTTCAACGGCTTGAAATATGTTTTTATAGAAGCACGCTTCAAGATGTTGTGTTTTGATGAAAGGGGTCACAGACAAGATCGGAAACATCTTGAAGCGTGCTTCTATAAAAACATATTTCAAGCCGTTGAAGAAGGTGTCTCAATACCTTAGACCCGTGAAGAGTAGCACCCCTTTGCAGAGTGCAGGCATTTATAAGCTGGACTGCGAGTGTGGTCTTTCATACATTGGTCAAACGAAACGCAGTGTATCAACCCGGGTGAAGGAGCACACAGCAGATGTCAAGCACCGTCGGTGTAATAGGTCTGCAGTTTGTGAACATGTCATTGACAAACCAAACCACTCAATTAAGTTTGATAAACCTTCTATCCTTGCCAAAGAAAAAAGATATTTTCCCAGGATGCTACGCGAGGCTATTGAGATTAAAAAGCATCCTAATTTCAATAGAGAAGATGGATTGTCACTACCACCAGCTGGGGATCCTGTAATACATCTCATCAAGGAACAAGCGAGACACAGGACTGCAAAACCTTAATTTCCGAACGGTGTAAAATATCTTACCAGTTTAAAGTAGTTTAATAGTCTCTGTTTTTAAATATTATAATTAGTAATAAGGTAGCCTGGGAGTTTTTCTTTGCAGCGTTTCTTTTCTCCTCAGTACGCCTCATTTGTGAAATGCTGCTTGGTAAATTATTAGAATAAAATAATTAAGCCCTTCTGGCACATGTGTAACTGTCTTTACAGCTTAGGCCCATCTGGCATGTATGTACACCTTTATTTGTGTTTTTTCAAAAAATGGGTAGTTTGCACAAATTGTACCTTTGACAGAGGGAAATACATCTTTTCTCAGTCCTCCCGTGACCATGGAAAGCTGGAAAGCTTCCGAAACGTCGGGAACTAAAATGAGATAATATACGCGATATAATCCGTTAAATTGTTTTATTTCAATGAGTAATAATCGCGGAAACAGAAGAAAATATTATGTACACCAGTACGGACTGGATGTTGCTAACCAAATCAGGCGGTATGAAGACCTCAGGACGGGACTCGCACGAGCTCGAAGTTCATTGAATTTCCTTAAAGAATGCCGTGATGAAGATCTCATTCCTACATGCGTGAAAATAGCACCGAAGAAGGACATTTTCGGTAGTGAACGCATTCTCCGCCAAGCTAGTGTAAAGTTACTGTGCAAACTTATCCACAATACCCGTTATTCAGCTCACAAATTTGAACAACAGATTAAAGAAAAGAGTGACGAATTGCAGTTGATATTGACAGATGATGACTTCAAAAGTATTGTTGAACAAGGCAACAGACGTTACGCATCAAAATTTAAAAGCTGTACACGTAAGAAAAATGCTAAGTTTGACAAGTTGAAATCAAAACGCACTAGGAATGAAACGCTCCGTGGAGGTAATCAAACGTCAACGTCAAATGCCGTTGCACCTGTAGTGAATATTAGCTCGAAGGAACTCTCGCAATCCCAAACCTCGCTTCTTAAAAAAGGGCTTAATTATGTTGTTACTCCACGGAATATCCCTTTTGAACAGATTATAGTCGGTGTGGAAGATTGTTTGGTCCAAAATCATATGCGTAAGGAGGATTTGGAGGCCGTACGCCAGGATGTGTCTTCAATTTTAAGACGAGCGAAGTCTCCTAAAGTTAACTTACCCAGAACTGAATTCAACGCTATGAAGAGCTTGCGTGAGGACCCAGATATCACCATTCTTCGAGCTGACAAGGGAAATGCGACGGTTGTTATGGATACTAGTGATTACAACCAGAAAGTGGAAGTACTTTTGTCAGACGCTACAACATACAAGCTTGTTAAGCGAGATCCAACGGCGAAAGTAGTAAAAACGACAGCCGAGCTGATAAGTAAGCACTCTGAAAATCTTAATCTGGATGTGAAAAGTTTAGTGCCTTCTTGCCCGGTGCCACCAAAGTTGTACGGGTTACCAAAGATACATAAACCTGGTGCTCCGTTACGCCCTATAGTGAGTCAAATCGATGCTCCTACCTATCGATTAGCTCGGCACTTAGCAGGTGTACTTTCTTTGGTGCGAGGGAAGACGGAAGCATACACAAGGGACTCATACCATTTTGTCAGTGAGATTAAGGATTTGAGACTAACTGATGATGAAGTTATGGTCAGTTTTGATGTCCAGTTTCTCTTCACATGCCTACCAGTTCAAGAATGTATCGAAATTGTGAAAAGAAGATTGGGTGAACAACAGATGGCAATAGAATATGCTGAGTTATTACAACACTGCCTTTCATCTGGCTATATGCTATGGAATGGTGAATTCTACGGGCAAGTTGATGGTGTGGCAATGGGGTCTCCGGTGTCTCCTGTCGTCGCCGATATTTTCATGGAAGACTTCGAGGAGAGAGCGCTTTCATTGGCACCTGTCAAGCCGAGGATCTTTAAAAGATACGTAGATGATACCTTTACTATTTTACCTAGATCTAGTGTTTCAGCTTTCTTAGACCATCTGAACTCCATGCATAGTAAAATTAAATTCACTATGGAGTTGGAAAATCAAAATTTACTTGCATTCTTAGATGTGCTAGTAATTAGAGGTCCTAAAAATGACATAGGTCATACTGTATATAGGACACCTACGCATACAGATAGGTATTTGAATGGCAAATCTCACCACCATCCCTGTCAACTTGCTACAGTGGGTAAATCTTTGTTTCAGAGAGCCAGGGGTATCTGCGACAATCAACATCTGACTGCTGAGTTACAGAATGTCAAACGTGCGCTTCGAGCCAACGAGCTCCAGATACCACGTTCCAAGCAGAATCCCAGTATGAAGAAACCAACAGTCGAGCGTAAACCTGCCGTATTACCATATGTGAAAGGGGTCACAGACAAGATCGGAAACATCTTGAAGCGTGCTTCTATAAAAACATATTTCAAGCCGTTGAAGAAGGTGTCTCAATACCTTAGACCCGTGAAGAGTAGCACCCCTTTGCAGAGTGCAGGCATTTATAAGCTGGACTGCGAGTGTGGTCTTTCATACATTGGTCAAACGAAACGCAGTGTATCAACCCGGGTGAAGGAGCACACAGCAGATGTCAAGCACCGTCGGTGTAATAGGTCTGCAGTTTGTGAACATGTCATTGACAAACCAAACCACTCAATTAAGTTTGATAAACCTTCTATCCTTGCCAAAGAAAAAAGATATTTTCCCAGGATGCTACGCGAGGCTATTGAGATTAAAAAGCATCCTAATTTCAATAGAGAAGATGGATTGTCACTACCACCAGCTGGGGATCCTGTAATACATCTCATCAAGGAACAAGCGAGACACAGGACTGCAAAACCTTAATTTCCGAACGGTGTAAAATATCTTACCTGTTTAAAGTAGTTTAATAGTCTCTGTTTTTAAATATTATAATTAGTAATGAGGTAGCCTGGGAGTTTTTCTTTGCAGCGTTTCTTTTCTCCTCAGTACGCCTCATTTGTGAAATGCTGCTTGGTAAATTATTCGAATAAAATAATTAAGCCCTTCTGGCACATGTGTAACTGTCTTTACAGCTTAGGCCCATCTGGCATGTATGTACACCTTTATTTGTGTTTTTTCAAAAAATGGGTAGTTTGCACAAATTGTAACTTTGACAGAGGGAAATACATCTTTTCTCAGTCCTCCCGTGACCATGGAAAGCTGGAAAGCTTCCGAAACGTCGGGAACTAAAATGAGATAATATACGCGATATAATCCGTTAAATTGTTTTATTTCAAAACTGTCTTTGCTGAATTAAATCAGTCGCTTTAAACCGTTCGATATAAAACGTTGTTTTGGCCCAGATCCATAAAATTGCTAGTTTACAAGTTAATAGTCAGAATTATCAACATAGTATTGTGTGATGGATGATGGACTTGTGTGTGCTTTACGATTAAACTGAAAAGTAAAGTGAAACTGCAAAAATAGTAATTTGGAGGTTGACCGTTATTCAAATTCACAATGTCATCAGGCGCAAGCTATTTAGTTAACGTACCTAAACTAAAAGGTCGCGAAAACTATAGTGAGTGGTGCTTTGCAGTCGAGAATTTCTTGGTACTGGGCGGCATGGTCAAGTGTATAAAACCAGATCCAGCAAAACCGGCGACATTAGAGGAAGATGAAAAGACAAAAGCCAAATTGATTTTGACAACTGACCCGTCTATCTACGTTCACATCAAGAGCGTCAACAATTCAGAGGAGTTATGGACAAAATTAAAAGCGTTATTCGATGACTCAGGCTTTACGAGAAAGATTATCCTATTAAGGAATCTTATATCGGTTCGACTTGAAAACTGTACATCGACGTCGTCATATGTAACTCAAATTGTAGAAGCAGGTCAGAAATTGTCAGGAACGGGTTTCGAAATAAGTGACCAGTGGATTGGTTCTATCATACTGGCAGGATTAAGTGAAAAATATATGCCCATGATAATGGCCATAGAGCATGCGGGAATGGCTATTACAACGGACGCCATTAAAGCGAAGCTGATCGATATGGAACCGGAAAACACTAGTGATGTAGCTAATGCCTTAGCATGTTTCCGCAACCAAAATAAAAAAAATAACAAGTCTTTGGTTCGCAAAGATAGCGCGGGCGCACAGATGTTACCTGTCAATGTCAAGGAGAAACGAAACGTCAAATGTTACGGATGTAAACAGTATGGTCATTATCGTAATCAGTGTTATAAAATTGATTCGAAGATGTATGAACGTGAGAAGAAAACCACTAATGCGTTTAGTGCCGTGTTTTTCAACGGGGACTTTCATAAAAGTGACTGGTATGTAGTCTCTGGTGCCAGTTCACATTTGACGTCAAATAAACATTGGGTGATCAATGCGTGTTATTCTGGTTTTACTAATGAAATTATGGTAGCTAATCAGAATAAAACGCCGGTGTTATGTAGCGGTAATGTTAAAATCACGACTTCAACTGAACAGTGTGACTTTGCTCTCACCTTTTTGATTTGCGTGGTGGAAAGTGGTTGAAAAAGTATTATGCGTTCCTAGTCTGACAACAAATCTCTTGTCGGTTAGTCAACTAATCAGACAGGGCAATAAGGTTTAGTTTACAAGTGATGGATGTGAAATCTTTAATAAAAAGAACGCTCTAGTAGCTACTGGTCATTCATAAACGGTGTATACAAGCTACATCAACATGTTTAGTGGCTTCAGTTGTTGAATTGGCAGAATTGTGGCACCGACGTTTGGGACACATTAATAGTCATAGCATGAATAAAATGCAGAATGCTGTAGAAGGCGTCATATTGGAAGAGAGGGCAGATATAAGCAAGTCGAATTGTATTGTGTGCTGCGAGGGAAAACAGAGTCGGTTGCCTTTTTTTTAGCTTTAAATTTCGCTTTTGTCTAGGGAAGTCAATTTTCTCGATAATAAAGGAGTGGTAAGTACCGTTAAAACAAGAGGACAGTCAATTGTCATATTTTGGATCATGCTCCAATTTCTAAGAGATATTCAGGTAAAAAATAGATGGCGGTCTTAAACTAAACATTGAACTAATTTATAATTGAACAAAGAAACACATTGTAGTAACAACTAGTTTCCAAATAGCTAATATTAAATAAATCGTAACATTTAAATACTATGTATCTGACGCTCGTACAGTTGAATAATTGTAAATAATAATTCTTATACATAGATGACGTTGTACATACACATGTATCCGGAAACGGTTTTTTGTATGAAAATTGACAGTTATCTCGTTTTAATGGTCCTCGGTTTTAAGGGAATTAAAGAAATTGTACACTTTAGGCGATAAGATTTAACTAGGATTGGCATAAAACAACAAGCATTCTAGCACAATAAACTTACTACATCGAATGTGTTAAAATAATGGCGGACTAAGACGAAACATTTTTTTTTATGTTGCTAGCGGCAAATATAGGCGGCTAAGAAAAGCGATTACCGTCGCTCATAGACACCTGTAACACCAGAGGAGTCACAAGTGCGCTGCTGGCCTTTTACGTGGGAGTACGCTCTTTTTGAGTGTGTTTTATGCGCAGGAGTCGGACTCAGTCTAATTGTAGACGTAGGAGTCGCTCGAGTTGAAAAATTTGCTGTGGGAAGGTGAAAGGAGAGTGAAAAGGAGAAGGGGTCTGCACGCGGGTGTGTTTGCGTCGCGTTGGCTGACGGTCGCCTTCGGGCCTGCGGCCCTCAGTCGAGTTAAAGACCGGGTGAGCTCGCCCTGCGGGCCCTGCGGGCCCTCGAGCTCGCATCGGTGGGAGCCGGTCATGACGCTCCGCACCTTTGGTGCTTCGCGGATGCTCGGCCTTTGGCCTCGCATCGGCTGACGCTCGCCTTCGGGCCTGCGGCCCTCAGTCGAGTAGTAATCCGGTTGGGCTCGCCCTACGGGCCCTGCGGGCCCTCGAGCTCGCGTCGTTGGGAGTCGGTCGTGACGCTACGCACCTTTCAAAGTCAAAGCACAATTACACGCTGCGATGTCGTGTCATGGCATTACGTCGCGTCGTAATTTTGTTTTGGCCCTGAGCCCGTAAACAGTGCTCGATCGATGGTACGCGTGTACAAGTCGGTCGGACGTGTTTTATGGGCTGACGGTCAGCAACAGTTTGAACGCGCCAATGCTTTCTCGAGCAATAGCTACGACCGACCGACCGTACAAGCTTACCATCCGTCGAGCACTGTTTCCAGCCTAAAGGTCGCATGCGTCGGTCCGGAAATACTGCCGGCGACAATTTATTCCACAGTTCAGTCGTGCAAGGCAGGAAATTTCTAGCAAAACGTACAGTTGCGGACCGCCAACCATCTAAGTGCAAAATTAGCAGGCGTTTACGACCTTATAAGTTTAATATAGTTTTATTACAATATGACTCAGCTCCTTGCGTGGTATTTCGTTTTTCTACTACTGATCACAAATGGGCTTATAAGATCAGAGTCTTCTTCTTCCTTCCCTTAATCCCAGCTCTATCTGGGGACGGGTCTCCTATTACAGCGGCCCAAAGATGCCTTGTCCTGAATTGTCATGGGTGTGAGATTCTGTGATTTCATCTCCCTCCAATATTGGCTCACCGTGTGGCGGGAGGTCTTTCTCTTTTCCGGGGTTTCGAGGGGATATTCAAGACGGTTTTTACGGAGTAGCTATCATTTCTTTTCATTATGTTCCCGTACCATCTCAGTCTGTTTTCCTTTCGTTTTTCGTTATTGGGCCAGAAGATCACTGCCATTAATGATAATACGTTAGCAACAGTGCGAAGTAAAATAATATCTCCCCTGATAATGGAAAAGTACCAGAATTACTTACAGGCAAGTGCCTCCCACTTAAACATTAAATGCCAATGCTCAGCGATCATGCTACAGATCCATAAGCTGTACATAAACTTATACAAATCTGTCGATTACGAATGAATACTGGATATTGTTTACAAGGGTTTGCCGCAATATCGTTCGCAAATTTGGGGAATGTTATGAAAGTAAAGGGTAGCTAAAGTATTTTGATGGGGGGTATTGCTTGCGGCTTGGCTAAGTTATGCTAAGTGCACAGTTAGCATCAAATTAAAGTATGTAGCATCCAAAGGACCAAATAATGAGTTCGTACTCAACTAAAGTAGGTACTATCCCGTTTTGATTACGAAAAACGACCAGGTTTTTCATTGTTTAATAGAAATTCTATACGGCTTTTATCGTAAAAAGAGGGCTCTAAAAACGAATGTCCAAGTCAAATTGTTGTCTATGAGTCAGGGAGTGCAGTGGAGTCCAACTGCACTTCTTGACTGACGGGCTCAAAGCAGAACTGTCAGCATATAGCTGTGCCGTGTCGAAAACGAATGCATTGCGGTTAGTATATCTGTAAACACAGCACATCTCTATTATAATATAACTAGATATGATTTTGTTGTTTGTGGCAGAACACATCTCTAATCTTTAGGCGTAAAGAAAAGAAGAAGTACTTTCGATGAAATTGGTCTACCGCTTTTCGACTCAATTTAATATTATATTTCAAAAGTGGTAGACCAATTTCTTGGTCGACCGTACATGACGTTATATTTGGCGCTTTGGATGCAACTGACTATTTAATTCTAACTATACAAACCGGCTGACCTATATTTCTATACTAGCTTCTGCCCGCATCTTCATCTGCCTTAAATTCGTTTATCGCGGATAAGGGTATTTTTCCGGGATAAAAAGTAGCTTATGTCCTTCCCCGGGATTCAAGATTTCTCCATACCAAATTTCATCCAAATCGGTTCAGCGGTTAGAGCGTGAAGAGGTAACAGACAGACAGACAGACACACTTTCGCATTTATAATATTAGAATGGATTTTGATGCATTTGCTATGCGTGCATTTGTTCCTTATAACTAGCCTATTACTTTCTAGTAACTTTGCCAATTAAAACTACAACCGAAAAATGCCGAGTGACACGCTCCGAGTTCTCGGTCGAGTTTTGCACTGCCGCTACTCTCGTGATGCTGACGCCAAGTAGCTCTATGTTTGACGAGGTGAGAATTGCCGTTGATACTATAGTGAGTCACAGATTTGATGACGTTTCCGTGATACACAAACTCCAAGTACTCGTACTTAAGCGGCAGTCAATAACTAACAGATCTTGGTGAAACAGGGCATAGAACTTGTTTAACAGTATAAAGCTTATTGAAATAAAACGATATACGAAGCTTCTCATTCTTTGTTAATTTAAACTTTATTGCAATTCAATAGAGTACAGAACCACTAGGATATTATCAGTTCTGACGTCAACGAAAATTGTTACACTGGCATGTTACGCGGATATTTAAATTTAGTGCTATTTTTGCTCGATGGCGTGTTTTAGCCTATTTATGTAGAAAATGAGGAAACCGAAAGTTTTGTTCAGGTATAATTCCATACTATCTGCATACATTATCACGCCTTTTTACACCCTCCGAAATATTAAGAAAATGATAATGATTGTTGTTCATGCAAGTGTAAACTAAGGCTGCTTATTCATTGAATCGAAGCGGAGCTGTGCGAAATGAACCAATCAACACTGAACAAAATATGAGCCTATCATGTGGTTTCATTGGAAATTTCTTTGATAGATTTGATCAAAATATGAACAAACTCATTACCTACTAAACACTTGATTGCAGCAGTACGACTTAAAGTGATCAAACATTTGCACATTTTTGAAATAAAACAATTTAACGGATTATATCGCGTATATTATCTCATTTTAGTTCCCGACGTTTCGGAAGCTTTCTCTGTTTTTTAAATATTATATTTAGTAATGAGGTAGCCTGGGAGTTTTTCTTTGCAGCGTTTCTTTTCTCCTCAGCCTCAGTACGCCTCATTTGTGAAATGCTGCTTGGTAAATTATTAGAATAAAATAATTAAGCCCTTCTGGCACATGTGTAACTGACTTTACAGCTTAGGCCCATCTGGCATGTATGTACACCTTTATTTGTGTTTTTTCAAAAAATGGGTAGTTTGCACAAATTGTAACTTTGACAGAGGAAAATACATCTTTTCTCAGTCCTCCCGTGACCATGGAAAGCTGGAAAGCTTCCGAAACGTCGGGAACTAAAATGAGATAATATACGCGATATAATTCGTTAAATTGTTTTATTTCAATGAGTAATAATCGCGGAAACAGAAGAAAATATTATTTGCACATTTTACTTGGTTAAGGTTAACCAGCCCCCCTATTGCCTAACGCGTTTGGCTGTCGGAATCAGAATCAAGTGTCATGATTTTTTATGGCCTATGACAGTTGATTCGGATACCAACTGTAAAAATTTTATTTGGCAATAACCCCCCTAACTATAACTGGTATTTGTTTCAACCACAAGGTAATTTGAACTTGATTGAACTTAAGTATAAGGAACTTGTTTAGCGCAATCCATTTATTGTGCCTATCGCATCCAAACATCTTATCTGTAACAATCAATTTTAAACTTGACAGCAATATACAACTTTTGTGATATCTTTGATAATGATACAGTAATCAAATTAAAATTGTTACTGCAACCATTGCACTTGATATGCTCTGGTGGAAACTAGTTTCTTGTTTCATTCAATCGGTTTCTTTTTTTCAGCGTCGGTGCGTCACTGGTGAAACCCACATAAACAAAGTTGAATATACGGAATGTGATTGGTTAATTTTGCACAGCTCTGCTTTAATGGATAGGCAGATTAAACGCACAGTCTTACCAATTTCTACAGTCTTCCGACGAACGTACGCGCACAGAGCGACGGCGGGGAACTGGTGGGGAAGCGGGTGGCGTGGGCCGTCACCCCCAAACGTGTGGAGTTGGCGCACCTTAGTCTGAGGGCGGCTGCAAGCCAGTTTTGCGAAAATGATTAAAAAAGTGAACATCGTTAGATTTTTTAATAGTGCACAGGTGCATATCCTTTGTCATCACAAATGTCGGACTACTGTATATTTATTAAATTGTGCTAAAGGAATTTATTTTTCGATGGCTGCTGGGGCAGAAAGGTTCTCAACTGGTGACCGTGTACAGGACGGTGCAGCGTGCAAAGCCCTCCAAAAAGGTGGACCTTTGAACTGGTCAGTGGTCAAACTCGCGGGAAAAGGATCTAGCAATAGACGTCCTTGATGCGATGATCATGATAATAGGTACTTTAGGAATGGGATTTGAGACTTCATCATTCTCATGAAAGCAGTGTACTGCTGGACAAAATTCCTTCCCCATCTCTACAGCGACCGATCGTGCGCGCTGCCCTCCGACGGTTTCCTGCAATCTTGACCGGATCCTCAGTCCTACTTAATAAGGCCTTTCTATGCTGCGTCTTACATTAACTTTTTAACATCCCACAAGAATCTGACAACTCTCTGAGGTATGCCAACGATCTTGGTTCCACGCGGATGTGCTGATTTATTCAATCACATAAAGAAACTTTGAACATAACTTTAGGCCCATTATGAATTTGTGAGTGACCACTCATGGACCAAGCTAAGCAGGAAGGACTGTCTCTATTTTGACATTAATATTTGGATACGATAGGATCACATTACAATGGCGACAAGCCCAGAAGCACTTCGCACAGCGCATAACACATCCGTGAATACGGCAACTGATCCAAAACATTTCAGCTCGAGGATTAAGCTCAACACCACCCTCATTATAAAGTTAATTTTAAAACAAAGCCTGACTAGACGTAATTCGCCCCAGGGAAGCATTACACAACGTGAATTTCAATTCATTCGTGATAAGCGTTCCAACAGATCATCACGGCCACGGCCTATACAAAGTAAGCATTCTGGCCGAAAGGTCGTGTCGGCTTTTCCGCGGTCGGCTACCTGAAAGCTCGAACTTGCGTCAATTAATTAATATGATCTAGTTGTTTCGTTACTTTTATTGTTATAAATAATAATGTTGCCTACAAGGCAAGGCTTGTATCAAGTTAAAAAACCGATATTTATTCAGGTTATACCGGTTAATAATTTAGGTAACGGTCGAACAAATTGAACTGGGAACGTTATTTCGATGCGCTTTCTAACCGGTTAGTCCGTGTACGGATACAGAATCATGACCGCTGTCGTGCAGGTAGTAGCGCTGCCTGCGGCTACGCAGTCAGCCAAACGAGTGCGCCTGTCTAAACTAGCGTTCATTCATCCGTTTCTGCTCGCACGGAGGAACCGCTCTGCAACCTGTAAATGGATTCCGTCCCCTGTTTTGCGCTACGAGATATCAACCGGTTAGATCTACGTTCTTGAGAGCGTAACCTTCACTATGGGTTAGGCTCTCATAGTGTGGGTCTAAGTCTAACCGATACGAAAAATAGACCGGTAGAAAAGCCCTGTTTACAAGATGTTTATATATGGACCATGCTGAAATAAACGAATAATTCGACCATAGACTATTAATTAATTCGCTTATTGCAAAGCGGGAATCTCGAGTGACGTAAACTTAGAGTATTTAATAACCACAACCGCAATATGCCAAGCCGTATTACCGAACTAATTTACCATTTCCTGCTAGCTGGAGGTGCGGTAAACATATACAGATCACTACAGATATATTCTTATTTTTTCAAAAGCATGCAATGAAAACTCAATTACAAACAAAAAAAAACATACACACACAATGATATATGACAAAAATAGGGCATCTTATCGCATTTCTTAATAAAATATGTAAATACATCATGTACGTCGGACCATGCGCAGTATAGGGTTTCGCAACCGTTCATACCAAAACATGCACTACAGATGGAAAAAAAAACGATATAAAAAAGTGAGCTAGCAAAAGAGCGTATCCACGGCGTATAACTTTTTTGCGGAAAAGCGCTGTTTTTTGGCAATAACTAAAAAAACGGTATATCTGATCATGTTGATAACAATTTTCGTGAAATTATGGATTGATACACGAGTAGCTGGGCATCCACAGATGGTTATAAAAATAGTTAACCCGACTACAGTGAAGCAAACGAGAAGGTTAATTATTTCCTCCTACGGAAACGAAGTCGCGTATTTTGCAGGTTATTCAGGGCTCTAATCGTTAAAATTGTTTGTTTATGTGCGCCTACAAAACACATACATTATAATGAAAATCGATCCAACGAGTGGGCATTACGAATCTGAAAATAGTGACATGGCGTGTGGGTTTAACAATCGATGAGGCTGCCTTGGCCTGGAAAAAGTACGTTTCCCACGTTTGAAAACGTGGGGAATGAATATTATTAGAAATCATTGTATATTTGGAAATAGTCGATATCTAAAATTGTTTCGAAGCTAATTATGAAAGTAGAAATCATTGACTGATTATGTACCGTTATTTTAATTATATCTATTTATAATTTTCCACACTTAATATTTTTTTTAGGTTCTTAGCCTAAGATAACTGTGTAACTATTTGTACTAATCATGCATTTAACTAGTAATTGCGAATAGCGAATTAATTCAGAGATCATACAAGTCAATGTTCTCGGCAATTAGGTAAGGCACTTGTCCCACCGCCGGCAATAATCGATGAGCTATCAGCGATTTTGTCGCCCAAGAAACGAACAAAAGATAACCGCTCCCGTGTGAATAAAAGAGAGAGATAGATCGCTGGCAGTCTGAACAGCCAGCGATGAACTATAAATGTGAGGGAGTTTAGTAAAACGTCCCACTTTGTCGATTCTAGTTTCGGAGTTATGGGCAGTTTAGTGAAATATGGCAAAACCTACCGAAAATCGACTTTCAATGAAAATTGATAGAACATACTGTAATAAACCTATCATTTTGATGTCGACCCATAAATGTCCAATTTAAACACCTTTTTAAGGCCTCGAATACCGAAAAAAGTCATCGATATCATATTTGTGCCTGTTATAGGAAAAAATTTCTACTTTGCCGATATGGAGTTGTGAGTAGTTTGTAATATAACAAAGCATAAGCTATCTTTCGATGAAAAAAATATGTCTCTAAGTGATATAGTTATTGAAATAAAACAATTTAACGGATTATATCGCGTATATTATCTCATTTTAGTTCCCGACATAGACAAGATCGGATCGGAAACATCTTGAAGCGTGCTTCTATAAAAACATATTTCAAGCCGTTGAAGAAGGTGTCTCAATACCTTAGACCCGTGAAGAGTAGCACCCCTTTGCAGAGTGCAGGCATTTATAAGCTAGACTGCGAGTGTGGTCTTTCATACATTGGTCAAACGAAACGCAGTGTATCAACCCGGGTGAAGGAGCACATAGCAGATGTCAAGCACCGTCGGTGTAATAGGTCTGCAGTCTGTGAACATGTCATTGACAAACCAAACCACTCAATTAAGTTTGATAAACCTTCTATCCTTGCCAAAGAAAAAAGATATTTTCCCAGGATGCTACGCGAGGCTATTGAGATTAAAAAGCATCCTAATTTCAATAGAGAAGATGGATTGTCACTACCACCTGCTTGGGATCCTGTAATACATCTCATCAAGGAACAAGCGAGACACAGGACTGCAAAACCTTAATTTCCGAACGGTGTAAAATATCTTATCTGTTTAAAGTAGTTTATTAGTCTCTGTTTTTAAATATTATAATTAGTAATGAGGTAGCCTGGGAGTTTTTCTTTGCAGCGTTTCTTTTCTCCTCAGTACGCCTCATTTGTGAAATGCTGCTTGGTAAATTATTAGAATAAAATAATTAAGCCCTTCTGGCACATGTGTAACTGTCTTTACAGCTTAGGCCCATCTGGCATGTATGTACACCTTTATTTGTGTTTTTTCAAAAAATGGGTAGTTTGCACAAAATTGTAACTTTGACAGAGGAAAATACATCTTTTCTCAGTCCTCCCGTGACCATGGAAAGCTGGAAAGCTTCCGAAACGTCGGGAACTAAAATGAGATAATATACGCGATATAATCCGTTAAATTGTTTTATTTCAATGAGTAATAATCGCGGAAACAGAAGAAAATATTATGATATAGTTATTTTTTTTTTAATTCTTCAAACTTGCAAAGGTGAAAAAGCGACAATTGAGAAAATGTTGGTTAAAGTTTCGGACCGCAAAAAACATACTTGTACTTTGAAGTTATGGAGTGGTTAGTATCAAATGAATTGGCATACTTTAATGATTCCAAATTAGTCAAAATCATGTATGTAACCTTAGTAGATCGTATGTTACGGAGGCTTGAATATAAAAAGAGAACGAAAATATGTCAATCCCGAATATGGATTTATTTTCTCTCGCTCGCTCGTCCAAATAATCACTTCGTGTCATAATGGCTTAGTTTAGCCCCTTGTTACTCAATCTACTATTTTTTATTCGTATTTTTTTATGCTGTACTTTTCAATTCATTTTTTATTAACTTTTTGACATAATAACTAACTAAAGGGATCCATACAATTATTTTTGTCTTTTTTAGCATGAAAATATTTTTATAAATACAACTTTAATGATAAATCTGCATGTTATGTAATAAATATAGAAAATAAATCCATATTCGGGATTGACATATTTTCGTTCTCTTTTTATGTTCAAGCCTCCATAACATACAAACTACTAAGGTTAAATACATGATTTTGACTAATTTGAAATCCTCAAAGTATGCAAATTCTTTTGATACTAACCACTCCATAACTTCAAAGTACATTTGTGTTTTTTGCCGTCCCACACTTTAACCAACGTTTTCTCAATTGTCGCTTTTTCACTATTGCAAATTTGAAGATTTAAAAAAAAATAACTATAGCACCTAAAGACATACATCATTCAACAAAAGATAGCGTATGATCTGTTGTATTAGAAACTACTCATAACTCCATATCGACAAAGTGGGACCTTTTCCCAAAAACTGTCACAAATATACAAGTGCCATAAGGTTCGCACGGCACGGCACGCATTAACTTCATTCGCGTAAGAGAAAAAAGTCATGCCTCTGTTTTCTTTAGTATAGTCGGGTAAAAAGTGACCTTTATAACCATCCGTGTATACTAACCTTAACCTAACCCCGCCTCTGGCATTGCCATGTAACAAAAATAGTTGAAATTGGTTCAGCCTATTTGGCGAGATGAAGCCGCGAAACACATACATACAAACATACAAAAATAACACTAAGATATTAAAAAAGCACTAAATTTTCACTTAATGTAAACACTACATATAGGTAACGGAAGCTTTTTTTTCAGCTAAATTCAACATTATAGTTCAATATTTCGAAATCCATTTAAAAACGCATTATTTTAATAACTTATATTTTCGGAAATAATCTCTCCGAAAGTAGCTAAATGATGTCCCCCTCCCTTTATCTTTTAAACCGTATATCCAAATAAAATGAAAAACTGACCATTGTCAGTTTTTCATTTTATTTGGATATACGCTTAATAACTAACTGTAGTGTGTGTGGACATGCAAAGAAAAACTCCCAGGCTACCTCATTACTAATTATAATATTTTAAAAACAGAGACGACGACGACGACGACGACGACGACGACGACGACGACGACGACGACGACGACGACGACGACGACGACGACGACGACGACGACGACGACGACGACGACGACGACGACGACGATGACGATGATGATGATGATCATGATAATGATATGAAGGTGTTTAGTGATGTATTCTAATTGTTTCAGGTTGTGCAATGACGTCGTGTCAAAACGAAATCACACGCTCAAACCACGGGTAGTTTTGCCAGAGAACTACGTTAAAGGTATTTTTTTATTTAGTCGACAGCTAATAATTAACTTAATAATGTTAATTATTAGCTGTCTACATATGGGCTATTTTTATTTACTACCGACAAAGACTCCATACTAAAAATATCTGAAGAAGATGTAAATGACACCTCTATAACTCAAAGTTAGCGAATATTAATAAAAATATAAAGGCAAAACAAAGGCACCGTTGCTTTATCATCTAATCTCTCTATCTAGTTCTATATCTATCTAATTTGTAATCTACTATTTTGCTGAAAATTGCTCTCACACGATATCTAGTCTACCCTTTGGTTCAATCTTACCAGGGTGTATGTACCTACATCATGATGTCTACGATTATCATATTTACGTCTTTTTCAAATTTCACTTGAGAATGTCATAAGACCTTATGCTACTATTTTAATCATCAATACAAACAGAATAGTAGGAGATATGTGTCTGGGCCGTCAAACGTGGGTCCCTCAACAACTGTGCCCTTCTATGCCCTTAATGTCATCTAAGGCATTTTTTCGACAGAAGTGCGACCGCCTGCTCGGAAAGGACAGCCGGTCATAGTGGAGTTCAGCATATATGTGGTCGACGTGAACTCCATCAATGTTGAGGACATGGATTTCAGGTAACCCGTATTTTCTTAAAAGCTAGAACGTAAGCGACCGAGCTCTTTTTTTGGTTTTTTTCAGGTTGCGGATGAATTCAGTCGATCTATTTCTTTATCTTGAGGAACCACCGATCCAGTGCAGTGGGACTATGAGTGTTAAAATTAAAGGGTGGAAGATAAATGTAGGGCTGTCCGTAAGAGCAAAGATAAATTAGCCCGCAGGTTTGCTAACTGCTCAAGAGAAGTAAAACTTTGTCTTTTTAGAGCTACCTTCTATTTAAGGAGCCTGCGGGCAGATTATACGTATAAACTGTACAGCGTTCTGCGCTTGCAGTATAATGACGCGTTCAGGGTGCTGATCGGGCTGCCAAGATTCTGCAGCGGATCGGGGATGTTTGCAGAAGCGCGGATAGACTGCTTCTACCTAAATCACGATACGCAAGCAAGCCACATCACTGATGCGCAGAGTGCTGTATGATACATGCAACCAGAAACAAGTAATAACAGTAATAATAATGGTCGTTCCACGCTCTATTGGGATCGATCTATCATCACGAACAGGACTATTGTAGCCAATAAGTCTAATATCGTGCTGGAATATCGCTCTAACCGCCGGACAATGCTCATCGACATCACAATCCTACATGACGAGAATCTCGTGAAGGCCAAGAAGAACAAACTCACCAAGTACCTTGACTTAGCTCATGAGTTGACCGCCATGTGGGATGTTGATTCGACGATCATTGCCCCGATAGTCGGTTTGCTAAACGGTCTTATAGCGAAGAGTGTCAACCAACAGCTTAAAAGACTCTCGCTAGATGGCTGGATCAAGGGTCAGATACAGAAGGCAATAATCCTGGACACGGCCCGCATTGTCAAAAGGTTCCTCTTCTGTGCAGCCCTAACCACCGGTAGCTTGAGCCCTGCCCTGCTGCCGGCGGCACCCTAGGTTAGGTTTTTTATTATGTTTATATTTTAAATGTTTACTTTTTATATTCATATTGTAAAATGCTTAACTTAACACTATAATGAAATAATGTACTAAAACTTGCACTAGTTTGATCTATACTATTATAAAATTCTAGATTTGTAATGAAAATCTATAAAAAAATAGCGCGATGTAGGATCGTCTTGTTTTGTATGGCCGCGCGGCACCTTGCCGGTCTGGCGCCATCTGTTAGCCAGAATTTCTTTGTCCTCTCATCACGCTAAAACGGCTGGACGGATTTTAACAAATTTTGGTACGGGAATAGCTGGACATCCAAAAATGTTTTATTTTTTATCTTTTTCCCAACTACGGTAAAAAAAGATTTACGCGGACGAGGTCGCGGGCACCTTCTAGTTAGTAATACAATTGTACTAACACCATAATCCAAGTTGTCGTAAATAAAGATTTTTTATTACAAATAACAAAAAAGCTTTCTGATAAGTATGTCAGTGCAAGAGTGACGGACGCTTAACCATTTATTTATTGCCAAATAAACGCTCGGTTCACATTTATAAACTCAAAAAACAAAATGTTGACCACCTGAAAATTCTCAAATCATTAGAGCCGTTTCTAAGTCTATACTTTGGTGTAGCTATTGACAGTCGTCTTGTTTTAATGTTCCTTGCCTCCGCTAACAGAGATGTCCTTCTAGTGTAACATAAAACATTATAGTAAAACTATCTATAGGGTAGAGAACTATTTAACAGACAAAAATGAATGGCCCAAAACAGAAACCAAATAATTTACTTTTACCGGGACACGGTTCTTATAAGGTGGCCTATCAAACGTATGTAAGTTGTTTTAAATAAAAATCACTATTTTGCTTTTTTATATTCTAGATTATTTTTTACTTTTATAAGTTTTGATATGTTTCCTTGAAGAACTACGCATTGAGTTTATACTCAAAACATATATTTAGGTTAGGCTAAGCACGAATATTGTAATAGATATGAGTTATTTTGAAAAAATCACTGACTGTTGAGTTTGTTTCGGCTTTCTTCTCTTCAGTGGTCTCCTCTTGGGAAACGCCGTAGAGTCAGACTTGTAAAAGTGCCCTTGTGGCCTACTTACAGAATAAAGATCATTATTTCATTATTTCATTTCATTATCCTTTATCTGTCCTAAAACAAAAATGCTCGTCTCTTTAGATAAATATATCAGAACAATATAATGACATCCTTAAATTTCCCCCTTGGCCTTTTTGCTAGGTTTTCAAAATTCTAATCACGCGCCGACAAGCATCTATCTAATGCATTCAAAGCCTTAAAAAGGTTGAGTGAAAGTGAATTTATTATAGAAAAATGTAAAGTATGCATTATCCATTCAACAGTTTCGGTAAGTTTCAGACCCTTAGAATGAAATACAAAAGAAAACTAAGTGCACGAATGATGAACTTGAGGTTGGGGTTTTTGTAAGGGCAGTGAAGTTAAAAGCGATTTCAATTTTCTTTGGCTTATCTGCGTAGAAAAGAGCTAGGAGCTTCGAATAGATTTAGATTATACCAACTTAAATACAAATTGCTGAATTTAACCAAGATTAGCGTTAATGAAATTCTACTCAGTAAGAATACAACATTTATTGTTCCATCTATGAGCGTAAATTCCAATCGCTAAGATATCTAAAGAGATATCTTATCTATATTATACCTTCTATTACAAAGTTGTAACAATGAAATGTCTGTATATTGAAGATATTTCTAAAAAAATATAATTATGACTCAGTCTACGGTGAGTGCCTCCACAGGCTGGCCGGAGCGAGTTCATCGTCAATGGATTCCCGTCCTAAAAGAAACTGCGTATGCCATTCGTGATGAAGACGTACACACAGCATCTAACCTTTTATTATGTAGGTCGGGCTGACCCCTTTCTTTGTCAGGAACTTGACCGGTATTCACCGACCGATATTCGCCAACTTTCAGACTTCCTATCGTTCCAAACGCCGTCAAATGAAAACGAGAACCAAGAGAAACCTCAAAAAAACACGAAAAAGCAGAATAAGTGACAATCACAGTGACAATTTTTTTTAAACAGCTTATTTTCTCTAGCCAGAAACTTATGGACTTTCTTACCCTGGTATAGATAAAATTAACTTCGTGACACGTCACTTATCACGTGTTAACCTAGCAAATTACACAGTCACATTCTAAGAAGACAATTACTCACAGGATGATAGCAAAGGGTACTATTACTCGAATTAGGATATTGCATAGCCATTAAGATCGAATCACCTTCCAATTACGTACGTGGAGCTGGCACGGGTGTTAATGAACGTTACCGAATGTCGTCGATTATCAGCAATATCATTACAGCCAATCCAATAAATTGACGTCTGTATTCACAGGCCATGTCGGTAGGGTTGAGGAACGTCAATTAAATGAGGCATTTTTGTCATTTTTTTCGTTCCCCCTTCGCCATCAACAAAACGTCTCACATAAATAATGGACTCCAGGTGCTATAAAAAATAACAAACAGTATTAAAAGCGGTGCGTCGTTAACAACATTAACAAGTCGTCATTTAAAGGAGATAATGGCTCAATAAAGCAAATTATGTAAGTACATATTGCCTAAATAAGTTCATAAGTAAGAATCTTCTCCTATTCCAGAGTGGACATGTTCATCAGACAAACATGGAGCGAAAGCCGGCTACAGCTTCCTGAGGATATCTTCGAAGAAGGAGACGACCACGTGACCTTGCCCCCAGAGTTTTTCGACAACCTCTGGCACCCTGACCCCTACTTCCTTAATTCTAAAGTTACAGGTAAAAACTAAGCATTACTACAAGATAACGTAACTTCACACTGCACTTACACGCCGACGCCTCCGCCGGCGGGGACGCCCACCGCGGATTCATTTGCTATACCACAGTTCCGATAGAATCAAGCATAGGTCGACAAACCTATCTACATACAGACTGATATAAATAAAAATTGTGTTTAGACTTGGCACACTATAGCTGTTCGTAGCGCCCGCGCGCGACAGCACCCACACGCTAGGTGCCGAGGATGTTGTGGCATTCTCACATGAATGTCAGTATGTCCACATGGGTATACTGCCATTCATGTTATAGTTAGCCCGGCAAGTTTGTTCGTGCCCCTCCGCTGGGGTGATGAGGGGGTGAGACAGCGCGCAGGGTATGAGGTGTGAGCGCGGCGGAGCAAGATATCCCTGCCGCGCGCACACTTCTTACCCACCCGCGCCGTTTTTCCCCCCGTTGCCCGCAGACGATTGGAGGGTCACGAACAAACTTGCCGCAATGACTAAGCGTTGCAATAGTCTATTCTTTTAGGTATTAAAAAGGTGGTACGAATAAGCCAATGAATTGTCATATCGCCAATCAAAGTATTTTTTTGCATCTGTGGTACGACCCCGGGGTACGAAGTGGGAGGGTCAACTTTATACCGTCAGATATGAATCTTATCTTTGACAATCTTTTTTTTTACTAAGTTTTACTCAATTTTGGCTAGCTTGCATGAAATGGATCAAGGATATTTCAGGTTTTAAAAGAGCTTCGTGAATAATACTAATCACGAAATGATTAAAAATAAAGCTATATTTGCAAGATTTGACTACAATAGAACCTAAATACCTACCAGCCGGAATATGAAACTATATTTAATTTAATTATTCAATTAATAATATACATTGCTTTTGAAGTAGGCTACAACTTATGAAAACATATCCACATAAAATAACATAAGAACAAATAACAACTAATTATATACAATAATGTCAATTTACAAGTATTACATCCTTTGTTATGAGTCCGTAAAATATCCTCAACTAAATAAAAACACTTACTTAGCAAAAATTATATAAGCCTGTATTTAAACAGATTCGCGCACAACAGTAGCTAACTCAGCAGGCAACTTATTGTACAAAGAAATTTACTGGTAACCTGCCGAGTGCTTAACTACTTTGAGCCTCGCGTTAGTGGCCTGCAGTGGCAGTGGCAAGTCCTTTCCCTTGTCTTCACTTTTGTTCTTTCTTCTGGTGTTTCAATATTTGGGTATCATGATTTATGAGTTTACTAGCTTCTGCCCGCGACTTCGTCCGCCTGAAATTAGGGTATTTTTCCGGGATAAAAAGTAGTCTATGTCCTTCCGCGGGACTCAAACTATCTCCATACCAAATTTCATCCAAATCGGTTCAGCGGTTGAAGCGTGAAGAGGTAACAGACAGACAAACACACTTTCGCATTTTAATATTAGTATGGATAACAGAGTCAAGAGTTTATCAAGATCTATTAATTTATTTAATCTTTATTGCACAACAAATAAAGGAACAATTGGCGGACTTATTGCTTTAAGGCATTATCTACCAGTCAACCTTCGGGCCAAACAGTAACGTTCAGTTTGTGCAGGATCGTGGAAGTTGGTGAAAGAATAGACACAAATCAATATTTAATATAATACATATACATTTTTATTAATATACGTACACAAATACTTGTTATAATAAACGTACATAACTAATAAAATAAATACCTGTGCAAAAATCACGGAAAAGATTCACAAAAAAATAACTACCCATATAGTAAATCATCTTTAGAGTTCAAAAACCAATAGGTAATGTCCAGCTTTTCTATAATAAAATGCTCTCATTCTCATCACTGCAATGATGTTCGTGGTAACCTGACGTGTAGGCCGCGCTGCGGTGATAACTACATCGTATACGATGTAGTTATGTCATCATTACAGTACAGATACGGGCCGCTGCCGCGAACGGCAGCATAATATCTTGGTAAACATGGTTTCCTCAAGATTGCACATGAAACACATGAAAACAGTTTTATATTTATGTAGATGTAGTCAAACTAGTATGAAACTGTACATAATTAGGCCTTAAAACACTCGTGTGATGTGATTTTATTATGAAACTGGAGTTGCATACACTAATATAAATCCATATACTACATCCTCTTTCATGTTTTTCATATCCAAGAATTGACCCAGGACCTAGGTAGTATAGGGAGATAGCCCGGCGCGACGGCGGCTCCGATCTGTACAGTAAACTCGTTCGTGATCTCCTAACTTCTTAATATGGCAAGTTGTTATGACAATGTTTAATTTAGTATTGAGAAGCCGTCCGTTACACATCTTTGAACACTTTAAAAAGGATTTACTGTATGGGTGTAGATAAAACGAGATTTTTTACTTTTTTTTTTAATATCTATTTTACACTTTAGTCGTAGTAGCTTTATGTAAAAAAAAAAACAGGCAAGTGCGAGTCGGACTCGCACACCGACGGTTCCGTACAAATTTTCACTTATCTTAACTTTATTACCTGGTTCCGGTTGAGTTAACTTTGCACCTGATATCTACTGCATTGCATACAAATGAGGTGCAAACTTAACACAACCGGGTAGATCAAATAGGTTTTTTTTAATATATAAAAATGTAGTTAGAGACAAAGTTATAAATTTCATGTAATATTTATGTTTATTTATACAATTTGCGATAATTTCAAAATTTTCGTTTGGTAAGCTTCGGAGATAAAAGGTGGGGAAAAGTGTTTTTTTTCACATTTTCCTTAATAAAACAAAATCTAATCACTATAAATTTTTTTTTCAAAAATGTGCAGGTCAAGCTTTTTTATATATGATACCCTATTTGACCCAGTAGCTAGACTTTTAATTTTTGCCCCGCCCCCTCATATTAGTAGTTTTATTAGAAAATAAAAATATATTATCAAACATGTGGGCTGACTATGTTTATAAATACTGCACATTTCAAGTAGATAGCGTAATTAGTTTTTGAGATATGGCGCTCTAATAGTCGGACAGACAGACAGACAGAGTCGCACCATAAGGGTTCCTTTTGTACCTTTTTGGTAAGGAACCTTAATAAGCATACTTTATATATTACTAAATATGTTGAGAGCTTCAAGTATAGGAATTTCATAACAATTTTCTATGTGTTATTAAAATATTACACGCAAGTGACTGTAGCGTCATTTAAACATTATTTTAGTAGCATGTGATGAGAAAATTCTTTATGAAATCTTATAAATATTCCTGGTCCTGCAGAGCGAGACAGGTTTGCAATATGAAATAAAGACAGGCAAGTGATGAGGTAACGGAGATGATATATTTTTATGTCCAAGATAACAATGAAGCTGTTTTTATTAAGAAACTAGAAATAAAGTGCACTAGAAGTCAAAACTGATAGCTAAAGTTAGAGAAAGGGAAAGTAAGCGACTGAGCATTCAAAATTTAAAACTAAAATAAAACCAATATAATTAATGTGAATCATATAATATAAACAATGTGGCTGTACTTTAATAATTAATAAACAATATTTTCTTCTGTTTCCGCGATTATTACTCATTGAACATGTCATTGACAAACAAACCACTCAATTAAGTTCGATAAACCTTCTATCCTTGCCAAAGAAAAAATATATTTTCCAGAATGCTACGCGAGGCTATTCAGATTAAAAAGCATCCTTATTTCAATAGAGAAGATGGATTGTCACTACCAACAGCTTGGGATCCTGTAATACATCTCATCAAGGAACAAGCGAGACACAAGACTGCAAAACCTTAATTTCTGAACGGTGTAAAATATCTTATCTGTTTAAAAAGTAGTTTAATAGTCTCTGTGTTTTTAAAATATTATAATTAGTAATGAGGTAGCCTGGGAGTTTTTCTTTGCAGCGTTTCTTTTCTCCTCAGTACGCCTTATTTGTGAAATGCTGCTTGGTAAATTTATTAGAATAAAATAATTAAGCCCTTCTGGCACATGTGTAACTGTCTTTACAGCTTAGGCCCATCTGGCATGTATGTATACCTTTATTTGTTTTTCAAAAATGGGTAGTTTGCTCAAATTGTAACTTTGACAGAGGAAAATACATCTTTTCTCAGTTCACCCGTGACCATGGAATGCTGGAAAGCTTCCGAAACGTCGGGAACTAAAATGAGATAATATACGCGATATAAGAAAAAATGTATCAGGACACTGTGTGGAGTGGGACTTATGGAGTCGTGTAAACCTCTATTCAAAAAGTTGCGCATATCACCGCTCCCATGCTCATATATCAAGGAAGCGTGTATATTTGTTAGGGAACATCTGAAAACGTTTAAAACTAACGCCGATGTGTTTAATTTGCGCTCTAGAGGTGCACGAAATCTATACCTTCCTATAGCCCGCCTCTCACTAGTGAAAAGAAATGCTTTCCACTCGGCGATTAACATTTATAATAAACTACCAGTACATTTAAAACAGTGTGACATACGGGAATTTAAGTGGAAAATCAATAATTTTTGAATGAATAATAGTTATAACTCAATTCAAGAGTACTTGTCAAATTATATGAATTAGATTATTATTATTTCATTCTGACGCAGATTTTATACTTGACATTGTAATTTGACATTATTTTTATTTTCTTTAACATTATCTTTAATATTAAATTATTATCTCATAGTAGACATGTAAGCTTTTATATTTACACGTTGCGTCAGCAGCGGCCAAATATGAGATACTATTAGGAAAGTTTCATAAAAATTCGTCCAGTAGTTTTTGAGATTAAGTGGAACGTACATACATACTTTCAAGTTTATAATATAGTAAGGATAAGGATAGATTATAAAATATGTAACCAGATTCCCTAACAATTTCCTGTAATCCCCATTTCCCAACAAAACTTGTAAATTACGAACAACAAAAAACTGTCCGCAAGTTTCGACCGGTGGTACTTAACGTTGATCAATACGGCAAAGTTCCGAGTTGATTCAAACAACCTCAGTTTGAAGATTTATCAGAGTTCTTTGCTATCTATTGAAAAAGAAACCGGCCGATTGTGAATCGAACTCGCAAACCGAAGGTTTTGTACAAAATCTAAGCTAATAACGGCCTTGTCTATGAAAATCCAGAGTTAGCAGGGCCCTATTCCTAAGCAATATTTTTTAAATATCCCAACCGAAGCCGAAGATTGCGAAATGTCAGCACTGGATGTCAAATGATACATGGACTCTTGTAGATAAGCGACGCCTAGAAAAGGCATTTGGTGCAAGCGTTTCGAGGCTTAATTCTATAGGAGTTGAAATACAAAGCGCATGCCGAAGAGATCAAAACACAGCACTTAACACAATATGCGCAGAATTGGAACAGCATGCCCAGAAATTTGAGACCAGAGATTTGCATATGAAAACAAGAACAATAATAAGACATTTTAAACCGAAGAACTGGGCAATAGAGGATTCTACCGGGAATACTGTTACAGAAATAAAAGCTATTGTTAAGGTATGCGAGGATTACTGGAAGTCCTTGTTCATGGATAGCCAAAGATTGCCTTGCCACACGCCTGTTTGTACAATACCAATGGATTTGGAGCCACGTTTATTAAGAGCAAAATTAGAAGCTGCAATGAAACATCTAAAATGTGACAAGGCTACTGGTACAGATGACATCCCCATCGAAGTTTTCAAAGCAATGGGAGATGTTGGTTTGGACATCTTACACGCAAGTCTGCCAGCAAATATGGATAACAGCGCGAATCGCCTAAGGACTGGTCGCATTCTTTGTTCGTCCCACTTCACAAGAAGAGTTCAACCACAAAGTGTAACAATTTTCGCTTCATATCTCTGATATCCCATGCTAGCATATACTTAACACCGGACTGCTTTTATAAGTAGGGAAATTGCTCAAGAACAAGCTGGCTTTGTCAAAGGAAAGGGAACGCGCGAACAGATCCTCAACCTAAGACAGATCATAGAAAAAGCCCGAGAGTTCAATAAACCGCTTTTAATCTGCTTTGTGGATTTCCGAAAGGCCTTTGACACCGTTAAGTGGTGGAAGCTCCATAGCTTCCATATATTCAGTGTAGTAATTCCCATGAATTACTACTGATAATGGGTGTACCACAACACCTAGTCTACATTATCAGAAAACTCTATGAAGACGGTACATGTGCAGTTCGTGTAGATGGGATCGATTCGGGGACTTTCAAAACTGAAGCTTGTGTTCGACAGGGTTGTATTCTCTCTCCTCTTTTATTTAATATATACACTGAATATATCATGCGGATAGTTTTGGAAAATTGGAGGCCAATTAATTAATTTATTTATTTATTTATTTATTAAAAACAAGTTACATAACATTACAGTGTGTACACCAATGCGTCATGAACTGAACAAAGTTTATTTAGACGGCAAAACGGCGTGGCCCCGTTGTGTCGACATCTCGGGTGTTGGATTCGGTAGGTTGCTCCGTAACCGACGAAACACGACACCTTTCGGCCAGAAATCAGCACACGCGATGATCTCCTAGAGCGGTCGCGGCACGCGCACTACAAACGAGCTGAAGTGCACGTAGTGGCGCGAAAGCAACTGGAACACCCGCAGCGAGTAGCCGGTTTTCTGGCAAATATACTGCGTCACTTCTTTAGCGGTGGCAGTGTGATGCAGGCGCGACACGTACAGCGCCTTGCTCGGTGTGGAGACCCGCAGACCACAACCAACCGGTTCTGCAGTACCACACTGACTCTTGCGTGTCTTACGCTTTCTTGACACCGTTGTGAAACCCTCCTTGTCCAGGGGTGCGAGGGGTTTCCTCTTTTGGAGGATCCCCGCGAGGAGGGGGCAGGGAGGCCGTGGATCGGCATGCGCAGTGACATTGCTATGCGCAGTGTCAGCTACACGCGAATTGACCGAGCTGGCATTTGACGCCCGGTCATTATTCTTGAAATTTTACGCCATTTGTCAAATTTCTCTATAATTTCTGCCATGCCTGCTTTATGAGCCACAATTTCTTTCAGCAGGCAGCTCACGTCGACATGGTCTGGCATATTGGACGGCAATCTGGGAACCTCCGTCGCCACGAACTCAGGCATGTCGCGTTCGTTCTCCCTTAGGACTTCAATGATGTCATCGAGGGTCTTCCTTCCGGCTTTATCTTCTCTGCGATGAGGTACAAATGTGCCGGCAATCCCGAGAGACTGGAACAGCACCTTCTTCGCAGCGCAGATTTCGTCGACAGTAAAACGTGACGAACAGATCTGAACAGCAGTCACCGCATCCATCTGACCTTCCAGCAGCAGCTTCTGCTGCAGAAAGGCGAGGATCCCGTTGACAATAGGCTCACTTTTATACGCTTTCTTGACACCGTTGTGAAACCCTCCTTGTCCACATTGGTGCGAAGGGTTTCCTCTTTTGGAGGATCCCGAACTTCACGCACTTTTGAGGGCGCGGCTTTCCGGCGGGCTGGAACAGGCTCACCAGCAGAAACGACGTCAGCAAAACGACGACGTGGTTTCAATGAAGTGTATATCTAATCTGAGGTATGCAGATGATACCACCCTTCTTGCGACGTCAAAGACAGAAAGTGAACAGCTTCTTTTACTTCTGGAAACAACCAGTTTCGATTTTGGGCTCACTGTAAATCGAGACAAAACTAAGATGATGGTAGTGGATCGTAAGAATAAGAATCGACCTGATCTACACAGTATAGTAAAAGTTGTCCAGAGCTACATTTACCTGGGATCCACTATCACAAATACTGGAAATTGTGATGAAGAAATTAAAAGAAGATGTGCTGTAACACGATCAGCCGTAGCTCACGAAAATATGGAAAGATCGCCGTATAACAAAAAACACGAAAATTCGACTCATGTGGTGCTTGATATTTCCAATTTTCTTGTACGGAGCTGAAACATGGACAATCCATCAAAAAGACCGCAAAAGGATTGATGCACTTGAAATGTGGTGCTGGAGACGGTTGCTGAGGATAAAATGGACTGCTCGCCGTACTAATACTATACTTGAATCTTATCTGACAGGCCGAAAACAAATTACTCAAATAGATCACGTATGTCTTAAAACTAGGAGACAAATCACCCATTCCTCTGATTCCAGAGTGATAAAGTTCGGAGTCCCACAGGGAAGCGTCTTAGGACCGCTTCTTTTTTTAATTTATATAAATGACTTACCACAGGCTATCGAAGAATCTATGGTTCTCTTTGCCGATGACAGTACCGTTATATTTACCGGAGAAGATTTAGATAGCTATGAGGACAAAATTAATAGATCACTAGAATTACTAATTGAATGGTTGAATTGTAACAACCTACGAATTAATTTAGGGAAAACCAACATAATGAATTTCAAACAAAGAGTTGACAAAGTTACCAACTTGAATATAGCATATAAGGATCACATAATTTATGAAACGGACATTACGAAATTTTTAGGATTAAGTTTAGACAATAAATTGAGTTGGAAAAATCAAATCGACATTGTATGCAAAAAATTGAATACATGCTCGTATGCTCTGTATCATTTAAGAAAAATAGTTTACCAATCAACAGTTTTAACGTCTTATCATGCATACGTTACGTCCACATTACGATACGGTGTAATATTCTGGGGCAATGCGACAGACAGAGATTTAGTATTTAAAGGCCAAAAGAAATGTATACGATCGGTCTGTGGTCTTAACCCCACAGAATCATGCAGACCATATTTTGTGAAATTAAATGTACTAACATTTCCGTCTCTTTACATCTTTGAGACCGCTGTTTATGTAAAAACTAATTGTAATCAATTTGTAAAGTTTAACAGTCTTCGTATGCACGACAAAATTAACCATGGACCGCATAAAACTGCCCTGCTTGCAAAAAGTATTTTTGGAATGGCACCTAAAAATTTTAATAAATTACCGAAAGATCTACGAAATTTCAATGATCCTCAATTATTTTAAAAAACATTGTTTATATTTTTAGTTAAGAAAGCATACTATTCAACTCAAGAATACCTAACGGATAATTACATAGAATAAAAAGTGTTTATTTTAATTTGTATATTATGCATGCTGCCTGCAAACATCTCCAACCATTTTGAACGCCCTTTGGCTAAACATAGTGCTACTATTTAATTTAATTTATAAGTCACCTAACCTACCTATGTTTCACAAAATAAAGCATTCTTATTCTTATTCTTATTCTTATTCTAATCTCTCCATCTTAAAAGAGCTTAATATCAGACAAAGACTTTCGTCAATTGTGCAAGTGCGAATTTTGAAAATGTTTGGACATGTCATCCGCAACGAAAATTCGATGGAGCGTTTAGTAGTACAGGGAAGAGTGGAGGGTCAACGTTCTCGCGGCCGATCTCCTACAAGGTGGACAGATCTCATAAAGTCCACGACGAAATGTTCGCTAACGGAGTGTGTTCGGAGTGCCACAAACCGAGAGAAGTGGAGAAGTATTGCAAAAGCTGCAATCCATATAGTAGACGACAACCTATAACCACGACCACTCTGGCAAGAGTGTACGACTGAGAAGAAGAATTCCTAAACAAAATGTACGCGGTGCCGGTGTGGAGTTATTTTATTTTGGGAATAAGGTAGTTTCCTGGTTAAAAAAAACATTATCCTAATTAGTCCGTCAGTTAGATAATAAAAAAATTTTGAACACGTATTTTTTCTTTTGTCAATCAAACAAAAAAGGACAAAGATAAAGCGCCTCAAAGCTTGAGAGTGGGGGTGCATGACGTGCTGTGCGAAAAACGGTCGCACGGCGTGATTTCGCGGGGAACTTTATCTTCATTTATCATTATTTTTTGTTTAATTGACAAAAGAAAAAATACGTGTCCATTATTTTCGTATATTCTAACTGACGGCCTAATTATATTTTTGGAGGACACAAGCCTGTTGAAATAGACAGACATTTATTTTATGGGTTGTGCTATAAGAGCTACTTTCATACCAGTTTTCATGTTTCTAGGACAATTGGAATATATATATATATATGTAGAAGGGGCATGGGCGGAGGTCTATCACTTTCTAAATTGTCGCTCATTGCAGTCAATCAAAATAAAACTTGATTTAAACTCTTCTGGTTTAATAAGAACCAATCCAAACACAGTCAGCTCAAAATAATACCACCATGCATTCCTGAGAAATATAGTCTTGTCAGACAGACAGACAGACAAACAACAAAGTGATCCTATAAGGGGTCCGTTTATCTCTTTGAGGTACGGAATCCTAAAAAAGAAAAAAACTGAAGAACCTAAACCCCTATTGAAGGAAACTTTTCTTAAACACTTTAATCAGCAAGTTTTCTTACCTCCTCCTCCTAATTCGCGTCTTTTTCTTTTACTTATTTTGTCTGACAGATTTTTTACGCGTACAACGGTGCTCCCTCAAGTGGAGCATTGATTGGCCTGTGTTGTCACATTACAGAGTTGCGCATTATACTAGTGATACAGGCGAATGCTCGTCAAGTCAGGCAGTACCAGAATAATGAATGGCAGTACTGTTATGTAATGCTCAAAATCGAATCTGAAACGTTACATTACGGGCGAATGTTCATCAAGTCAGGGATGCAGTACTGTAATGTAATACTCAAAATCTAATCTGAAACGTTACATTACGGGCGAATGTTCATCAAGTCAGGGAGGCAGTACTGTAATGTAATGCTCAAAATCGAACCTAAAACGTTAAATTACAGGCGAATGTTTGTCAAGTCAGGGAGGCAGTACTGTAATGTAATGCACAAAATCGAACCTAAAACGTTAAATTACAGGCGAATGTTTGTCAAGTCAGGGAGGCAGTACTGTAATGTAATGCTCAAAATCGAACCTAAAACGTTAAATTACAGGCGAATGTTTGTCAAGTCAGGGAGGCAGTACTGTAATGTAATGCTCAAAATCGAATCTGAAATATTACATAACACGCGAATGTTTGTCAATTCAGGGAGGCAGTACTGTAATGTAATGCTCAAAATCTAATCTGAAACGTTACATTACGGGCGAATGTTCGTCACGTCAGGGGGGCAACCCTGTAATTGTAATACTCAAAATCGAATCTGAAACGTTACATTACATACAGGCGAATACTCCAAGTGAGGGATCTGCTTAAGGCTTGTAATCTGAAGTCACAATCAAGTTTATTAAAGAAAAATTGTTTTTATAGCATGAAATCCATAAAAAAATTACATTCAGAATTAAATTAAAACTTCAATTGCAGAAACTGTTGGTTTAAATACTTATTTCCCAGGAAATTTAAATGAGTCTTTATCGCATCGGGTGGCATAAAATTGCTGACGGTGCTATTGTTTTCTATTATAACTACTATTCCCCGAATAACATTTGGCATGAGCTTTGTTGCACATATTTTTTTATTTTCCGAATTAGTTGTTCTTACTATTATAATTATGTCATAAATATTATTTGTCCTACCTTGTTTAATGTGCAGAATTGTGATGAATATTCAGTGTACTAATATTATTTCCGATATACGTTAAAATAAAGAAATGTTATATTAACGAACCCAACTCTAGGCTAAAGGATGTTAGTTATGGTTTTTTTTTTTACTGGTGGGAGATGCGAGCATACCGCTATGGAAGGGACGCAGGGTAATTAACGAACCTAAACTAACCAGAGTCAAAATGGCTTTAAGGTATTCTTTTAATGTGGGGGCATGTGGGCCAGTGGACAAAGCTCCGTTTCGCGGGGCTTCTATTTCCGTTCTGGGGGACGCTAGCTAAACTAGGGGTGGTGTGAAACTTAATTTTTAATGAGTGTAAAGCCGGTGGGTGGCGGATTGTCCATTTACCTTGATTAAAAGTCCAGCAATACGTTTCACAAGACCGGTCTATTGTACGAAAGTACATACACAAAAATAGAAGGCGAAAGTTTATAATTTTGCCAGATAGAAGTCCAAAAGCACAGAGAAGAAAGTTAAGCAAGCACAAGCACAAAAACAAATCTTTAGCATAAGCGCGCGGTGAAAAAACAGTACAGTTTTTGCGTACGATCGACGTGCATTTAGCGTCGGGACGTTATCAGCACTGGCGCGGGCGCACGGCATTTCGCCGCTCGCCTCGCAACAGGCGGCCGCCGTGACGTAGTCGCGCGTCACACCGAGATAAGAAGCGCATACTCTCTTAAGTTTTAAATTAAGGTGCGTCCACATTTGTATCATTTGCCCGTATCAGATCATCGTCGCGTAGCATGATCGCGTGTCACGATCACGCGTTTGGACGTTGCGCCGATCCGATCACTCGAAACCCATTTGCTACGCGTATCACACACTTGTATCGGAAGAGTGCGGCATTATCGGCGCGCCGACAGTAAGCGTCCAAGCAGCGCGATACGCAGTCATGCTACGGCACGGTGATCGGACGCAAGCAACAGATACAAGTGTGGACGCACCTTTAAGTAAGTTACATTTAATTGCTAAAACTTATTTGTTAAATTAAGTTAGTGTTATTTATATACTACAAGTGCTACGCCTCCCCTTTTTTGTGACTACCATATCTATACCTACCATAGTTGAGGTGCTATAGATGGTATAGATTATAGTAATTTCAATCATACTTTTTTGTTTTACAAATATCATGATAATAATCACAATTTTTGCAATTTATTAGTGGATCACTCCACTAGCGTTATTATTATAAACAAAGATCAGAAACAAATGAAAAAATTTTTCGACGATACTGGACTTGAACCAGTGCCTTGAGCCAGACCGGGGCAGCACGCTCTACCATCTGAGCTAATCGTCCACACCAGCAGTCGACGAATTTTGTCATCTGTTCTTGCTTATGGATCTCTGTATGGTGCATCCGACTCTTTAGCCGTTAGCGCCGCCTAGTGCAGAACTATGAAGTTACTTTCACCCCGAGCAGATACCTTTACAGGTACCATTGCTCGGCGAGAGGTGGCGCTATTATCATGACTGTACTTTTTTGTTTTACAAATATCATGATAATAATCACAATTTTTGCAATTTATTAGTGGATCACTCCACTAGCGTTATTATTATAAACAAAGATCAGAAACAAATGAAAAAATTTTTCGACGATACTGGACTTGAACCAGTGCCTTGAGCCAGACCGGGGCAGCACGCTCTACCATCTGAGCTAATCGTCCACACCAGCAGTCGACGAATTTTGTCATCTGTTCTTGCTTATGGATCTCTGTATGGTGCATCCGACTCTTTAGCAAAATTTTTTCATTTGTTTCTGATCTTTGTTTATAATAATAACGCTAGTGGAGTGATCCACTAATAAATTGCAAAAATTGTGATTATTATCATGATATTTGTAAAACAAAAAAGTACAGTCATGATAATAGCGCCACCTCTCGCCGAGCAATGGTACCTGTAAAGGTATCTGCTCGGGGTGAAAGTAACTTCATAGTTCTGCACTAGGCGGCGCTAACGGCTAAAGAGTCGGATGCACCATACAGAGATCCATAAGCAAGAACAGATGACAAAATTCGTCGACTGCTGGTGTGGACGATTAGCTCAGACGGTAGAGCGTGCTGCCCCGGTCTGGCTCAAGGCACTGGTTCAAATCCAGTATCGTCGAAAAAATTTTTCATTTGTTTCTGATCTTTGTTTATAATAATTTCAATCATAGCCAAAATAATCCTTAGGCCAATTTTTAATATTAGAAATATTACGTTTTAAGTAGCTCGATGACCGAGTTATCATTATGAACAAATGTGCTTTAGGACTTTTCAATGTGTATTCGAAAAAATTGAAAGGGTAGTATGCCACTCAACATTATGCCAAACATTCTCGGCCTAAAAAGTTTAGGACACTTAACATCAAGACTATGCGATACGACAGGCAACTTAAATGTTTATCTGTTTAAGGCATTATATTAACTTCTTTGGTCTTTATATCTAAGGCATTATATTAACTTCTTTCACACATTAATGGTTATCCACGTTTCCCAACATCATTCATTTATACCTAGTAAACTACGAACAACAAAGCACAGGCTCTTAATGATGATTAAAACGGAAAAGTTTTGAAGCGGAAAGTTGTTTGGACGTTAAATTGAATTCCTCATTATCTGTTGATGTTGATATACACTCAAGAAGATACACTCAAAGGAAAATATTTCGGATCGGTAAAATACCGTTTATATTTCCGTAAATAGTGCAGGGATGAGTTTTATTTAATTCCGTCACGGTCTTTACGTCATCTGTACTATTATAAACTTGTAAAATGAATAGTATGTACATTGAAGATATAAAAAAAATGTAAAGGACTATTTGGAGGTCACTGAAGCGAAACATTTTTTTTGTGCGCTTCATCACGCAAAATCTGCTTAACAGAGTCAACTATTTTTGGTACACGGGTGAATGGGTATCTCTATATAGTTAAAGGATACTTTTCACCCGACTTCGCTGAAGAAAAAAAAGGGGTTATGACTTTTTCTCCTCCGCGAACGAAGTTGCGGCCGCTTTCTAGTTTAACATACCTATAAACTGCTAAAACATAAAATCAGGCTTAAATCAGACTCCTATAAACTCATGAGGAAAAAAAAAATTATTTAAATAAAACAATTTAACGGATTATATCGGGTGAGTAATGTTTCGCACAGCAACGATTTGCAAATTTTCATTTGACATAATACGAATTGCATAATTTTGAGCTGCATAAATGATTATATAGTCTTAAAACAAAATGAATATAAACGAATCGCATAATTTTGATATTAATAATAGTTTAGTTGCATAGTAATGTATTTGCATAATAGGCAATCAGTATGATGGTCACTTTGTATAGTATTTATTGCTCATAATGTTTTTTTTCCATAAAAACCAAAACCATAATGCGTAAACGCCTACTACATTCTTTTGACCTAACCTAACCTATACTTATCGGTTTTTGATTTTTAAACAGAAAAATGTGTTTTTTGCACGTTCGCACTTTCAGAGAAAAGTGTTTTTTTAGTTATACATTCTATATGTATAATACGTTATTTATTTACCAATATTGTGTCAAATCTTGCAAATAAATATTGACCGACATGGAAATATTACCCAACTTTTTAACTGGTCAACGAATCACCTTAAAAATTATGTAAGAGAAAACTGTTCATTGAAATTATATTTATATTGCTGTAATAAAAGAAATGACATAAGTATCCAAAACCGGAAAAAAATGAAACGCAATTCATTCTTATTAATTAAGTTTTTAAATGTTTGAATTAACATTCATAGAAAAATAGCAGCTGCTATGAAAATTAATTTATGTGGTATTATTTAGGTACTTATATCACAAAATTATTATCTTCACTGTAATACTTTTTTGGATAATTGAAATCTCACAGAGCACAGCACAATCATATGCCTGCACTTTCACTTATTCCTAAATGATACCACGTTTTAGGTCCTTGCCATTTGGTATCTACAACCGGGTTCGTACCAAAATAAATAATAATAAGTAATTAAATATTGCGGGACAATTTTTATGGTAAGCTCGATAAGGTTTATGTTATAAAGACTTGACGAGGATATATTTAATAGATATGTTTAGTTATAAACATAAGTAAGATCTAAGACTCAGGAAGAAATAATTATGCTCATCACACAAATACTTTTTGCCCTTACCAGTATTCGAACCCAAAACCTAATTGGATACCAAATTTATTGTACAACTTAATACAACCTAATATTTTCTTCTGTTTCCGCGATTATTACTCATTGAAATAAAACAATTTAACGGATTATATCGCGTATATTATCTCATCTTAGTTCCCGACGTTTCGGAAGCTTTCCAGCTTTTCATTGTCACGGGAGGACTAAGAAAAGATGTATTTTCCTCTGTCAAAGTTACAATTTGTGCAAACTACCCATTTTTTGAAAAAACACAAATAAAGGTGTACATCATACATGCCATGGGTGTAAAATATCTTATCTGTTTAAAAGTAGTTTAATAGTCTCTGTTTTTTTTTTTTTTTTTAATATTTTAATTAGTAATGAGGTAGCCTGGGAGTTTTTCTTTGCAGCGTTTCTTTTCTCCTCAGTACGCCTCATTTGTGAAATGCTGCTTGGTAAATTATTAGAATACAATAATTAAGCCCTTCTGGCACATGTGTAACTGTCTTTACAGCTTAGGCCCATCTGGCATGTATATACACCTTTATTTGTGTTTTTTCAAAAAATGGGTAGTTTGCACAAATTGTAACTTTGACAGAGGAAAATACATCTTTTCTCAGTCCTCCCGTGACCATGGAAAGCTGGAAAGCTTCCGAAACGTCGGGAACTAAAATGAGATAATACGCCATATAATCCGTTAAATTGTTTTATTTCAATTAATACAACCTGACAAAAAAGCGTGTAGGTACTGTTTCTGTGTTTGAAAGTATAAGTATAAATGGCTAATATCACATCATTAACACATTATATAACACGACCGCGAGCCCGCTTAGCGGGCACTCTGCTCGTAGCAAGCTTTCGCTACATACGGTTTTTCCCGTGTTATTGACAAAGAGCGTCGCGCTACGAAAATGTCGATTGCGAAAGTGTTAAGCGTGACAGTCATGAGTCACTTATGAGATTTTGGATTTATGAATTTGTAATAAATATTTTTGCTTTTATGTTCGGTCTAGGTGTTATTATCCTCATCTGGCACAAACTTTTTTGTCATCATAATCATTTGCCATAATGTATTTTTTCTCAATACGTGAACTTTTCAGGATTGTTACAAGAAAAAAACCTAACCTAATGCATTTAACAGAATGATGCCTTAAAAAGTCCTGAAAATTCTAATATTTCAGATAAAATGCATTATGCCAAATTATGAATTATGGCAAATATGATTATGACAAAAAAAAATTAAGCCAGGTGAGGGTAACCGGCTTCAAATAGGCTCTAAATACATTCGATTATTAATGTCTGTCGGGTTATTAATTCCCATCATGTATAATAAATATGGTAAAGAATTTCAGAAAAGAGGCCGAAGTTTGAACCGGATTTTAAAAGTCAATTATTTTTAAGCTCAAGTGCATTTTAGTCATACCTACCATAAGAACATCTTAAATGAGGCTTTGTGTATGAATAAAGATAAATTGATCTGGACTGTGTTATAGCAGCTGTTTGTTAACCGTGTCCATCGAGCTACTGTAATTTTACAGAGCTGGTGCCCGTTTCACAAAAGCTTGTAACTCGTATTACAAGAGGAAAACTCTTTCCAAAAATATGTACCTATTAAGAGTCTCTATCAAGCTCGGCAGAATTTCACCTTCCCATACAAGCGAAGTTTTGTTCTCATTTTGAAAATACGGGTTGGATTGTAACAAAAATTTGCATATTACAATGACATGAGATATATCTAGGCCTGAAATTAGTTTATATGGCTCCAGTTTATAAAACAAACGAAATACAGCAAAAACATGTTTTGTATGAAAAACTTAAATTAACTGTATTTTTTTTACTATGGTATCAGAAGCTACATAAACTAATTACAGGCCTGCATATACCTTAACTTATTCTAAGTACAAAGTTTTAGAGCAAACTAGCAAGCCGTTTTAAAATGAGAGCGTAACTACGTTTGTATGAAGAACCGAGCTTACCGGGGACTCTTAATCTTCTCTTGCAATACAAGTTACAAGCTTTTGTGAAACGGGCCCCAAGTCTGTAATTTTTTTATGTATGAAATTCGCATCCAACTAGATTGGATGTTCACCCTTACTTGGCTATTATTTAATACTGGTGGAAATCCAAACTAAAGGATCAAAAATTATTAAATTAATTAAATGGGGGTTTGTGAAATTTTAGGAGGAGCTATACACTACCGTCATCAGTCGGCTGGTAATTTTTCCCCCTTAAGTTAGATTGGAAACACTGATTTTATAAAAAAAACCTTACAGACTACTTGTTCTCTTGTAATAGATTTGACGTTACGCCTAATCGATCAAGGACACTTGATGAGTAAAAACTGCAGATTTTTATCCCGACAAACAGACTTTATTTATTGGTTTATAATTTTATGTAATTTTTAATTGAGTAAACTTATAAAACTTAATAAGTTAATAACTCAATGTAGAAATGACGATTAATTATAGGAAAAGTTATTGAAGAAGATTTAAATGTGAACAAATTTTACATTTGTTTTTTAATACTATAGTATAATAATACCTGTGAGAGTTTTAGATTACAGGGAGACTTAAAATATTTACAAAGTAAAGGTTTTTATTAAAATTTTAAAATAAACATTGTTTTTCGGGTTTAAGAATATCTATTATTTCTAAAAAGAAGAGTTTATATAAGTTTATATAAATCGTTTCTGATGATTTCACTCGATATTGTACGTAAAATAGGGAAAGATTTGTTAATATCCTGTAGAGTTACGTACAGATTATACGATTTTTTTTTCTTTTTTAATATTGACCTGGGGCAATGTAAGACGAGTTTAGAAAGAAAAGTCCATATACAGTAACATTGATTCAACGTGACACAATGGGCTGATCTAACATAATAATATGTGTGCGGTAATTTTCCTATAGTAAAAATTTATCTGGTAATCGTAGTTATTATTAGTACCATGGCTTTGTGATGCGATAAATATGAATCTGTGGATTATGCACTTTTTAGTACTAACATATAAAAAAGTTAAAACTATGGCGTTACGTCAAACAACACATTAATTTTAAAGTAATTAAATATCGGGCGTTGTTTATTTTAATTTATGATATATTTACACCAATAGTTATCGTATACTTATGTCGTTATATTTGAAGCTTTTTGATATATTTTGACTGCAATAAATGAAATAAGTTCTGGTCAATTAAAATACCTATATTGTGACAAGCTTTTATTTCCGACTGTATACTTTTCTTTGAATATCCGTAACTATTCATCAAGACGAGCTAAAGGGCTCAAACTCTGTAGCATTGCGTTATGTTATTACAGAGTGACTATGATCATCATCCGACTCCATCGTTAGATCAGCTCAATGCTGTCATAATATTGTATTGTCTCCTAACTTACTTATTGTATGCCAAATATTAACTCAATCGGAAACTGGGAATTAGATAAAAGTTTACTTACAACGCTTGACTATAACACACACTTATACATTGCAAGTTAAAAACTGGCAAGAATACTTTTGTATGTAAAAATGACCTATCTCAATCTTAAGCCTTCGCGCGCTCTTCAGAAAAATACTGTCAGTTACTGGATAATTTTAGTTAAAATATTCATTACTATTCAAATTTGAGGCCGCTACATACAAATAAAGAACTGATTTATGTAAATAATTACTGAATTGTAATTTTTTTTTGTTCGAACATTAGGATCTGTCCAATAATATTAACATTAGATTTTTTTCCAAACTATTACTAAACAACGTCTCTTATTTTATTTTTGACCAAGCAGTCTGTATGGATTTACACGATTTTCCACCTGTATGACCATTGCGCTTCCACAATTCCCACCTGTTACAATTTTTTCCTCAAAAGTTACCACTGGTAACAAATGGGCAAAAAAATCCCAACTGTTACCATTGGTAACAAATCGGTGGTAACAAGTGGGAATAACCCCCACAATCTTCAATTTATTCCTGACTGAGATTCCATCGTTACTTAGTTTTTACTGTTATTGGGAGTTTTCAGAAATAGTTGCACATATAAATAAGGTTGTTTTTGTATAGAATCGTGAGCACTATTGATTTTTCTAGCATAAAAAAACCTATTTGCTAAACATTTAAACGATTTTTCATTACGTTTCTTCCACACGATTCTGACTCGCGCTCTGAGGGTTCTATGGAACCCTCAGTTTCATAGAAACCTTTTAATATCCCAATTAAACTGGCAGTTAAGTTAATTTTGCACCTTAAAACTGTTTTTTGAAGACAAAACATAACCTATACATGAGACTGGTTTCTGCCCGTGACTTCGTCCGTCTTCAATTCGCTTATCATGAATAAGGGTATTTTTCCGGGATAAAAAGTAGCTTATGTCCTTCCCCGGGACTCAAAACTATCTCTCTCTATTAGTATGGATGAGTAAATAAATCGAAATAAAGCCCCTGTAAAAAATATTTAGAATGAGTGAAGCCCTTTCATGACACCCTGTTTGATCGAGCAGCTAGTCGTATTTTTTTTAATTAATAATCAAAAAATATTGGATTGGCCACATTAAAAACTATTCGTATTTTGTTCTTAATATCAAAACGATAGGTTTAATACTTATAGTTATTTTTTTACTTTTTTCTCGTATTAATGAAATAATGATCTTTATTCTGTAAGTAGGCCGCAAGGACACTTTTACAAGTCTGACTCTACGACGTTTCCCAAGAGGAGACCACTGAGGAGAAGAAAGCCGAAACAAACTCAACAGTCAGTGATTTTTTCGAAGCAAGTCTTATATCTATTACAATATTTGTACTTAGCCTATCCTAAATATATGTTTTGAGTATTAACTCAATGCGTAGTTCTTCAAGAAAACATATCAAAACTTATAAAAGTAAAATAATATATATATAGAATATACAAAAGCAAAATAATGTTTTTTTATTTAAAACAACTTACATACGTTTGATATGCCACCTTATAAGAACTGTGTCCCGCCCGGTAAAAGTAAATTATTTGGTTTCTGTTTTGGGCAATGCATTTTTGTCTGTTAAATAGTCCTGTACCCTATAATATGCCTATTAGAATCAATATAACTCACAAAATAGTAGAATCAATACAATATCACCTAATACGGTATTGAACAACTTTTCTTTCTGAAATTCCTAATTATCAAAATATGGCCCTTGAATAAACTTTTAAAGAAAAACTTTATAAATACTGGTTTCATTTAAAAAGCAATATAAACTTTATAAATAAAATATTCATAAACTAACTTGTTTCACAAAAGACACGCAGTTCACTGATGGACACTCAGTCAGATAATTAGTTTTCACGGTTTTTCCTTCAATAATTAGTTTAAAAGTATATCAAGAGAGCGCACCTTTGGGTAATGATTTTTTTGGGTATAATAGTTTTTCAAAGAGGCACAATGTGTAGTGTATTTAAAAATAAAAATATGATCGTTTGTAGAAATGCCTGCCTTTAAGAGGTAACTATTTTAACATCATGGTACTTTTATTTCGACGATACAAAATGACACGCAACGAAAACGATTTTATTCATTTTCTAAAACCGTTCTTAACTATTCAGGATAATTCCAAAATTACTCACGCAACCTAATTAAAAACTTGAAAAATATATTCAAAAATCCTGAAATGTTAACTGTTTTGGATAGAAAAAACGCTTTACAAACGACAAATCTTAGTAACATTACATTTTTACTTTTAATTATTACGAAAAAGGTAGTAAAGTGTAAGTGTAACAGATATCCAAGTTTGTTTCAGTCGCACGATCTTGTAGTGTTTAGTAAAATTTAGTAAAATTGGTAGATAAGTATAAGTACATAATTTTAGTCACGGGGATTGCTATGTATCCAAGCTATATTATATTTCAATACAACTTTTTACGTAAAAATAAATTTAAAAGTCTTTCCAAGTATAGTATACTCACAAAGGATCTATATCGAAATCCCTAACGTCGTTTGTCCTAACGTATCATTTGTGCTAATGTATCGTTTGTCCTAAAGCAATTTTTAATCAAACTGTAAACTTTTCAAGATTATTATGAAGAAACCTAAATTAACCTAACCCAATCTATACGATGATTTTTTTAAAAATCCTGAAGAATTTACGGTTTCTGTTAAAAATGCGTTAGATACATTAGGACAACCGATACATTAGGACAAACGACATTAGGGATTCCGAAGGAGACCACATGATCGTACTAAATACTGTCATAGGTTGTCGGTATGTCAGTGTCAATCCAGCATTTTAGGCTATTGTATTTAACGCTAATAAAATTATCTCACTCGATCGCCGTGAAGTAGTGGTAGGGTGAATCAACTTTTAGACCCACACTTTCAACGTCTCTGGCGTTACCGAAATGTCTGAAATTACCAAGAAATCGGGCTTCTAATATGCTATTTCCTTGTTTATTAGGTTTAACAGATGGAACATTTGACGTTTTGACGTGCACCATAAATTTAAACGAAGAGAACCATTATATAAAGGCGTTATTTTAGAACGAAGTGTAAAAGTTTTAGACAGATTTGTGTGGGTCTAAAGATTGATTCATCTGGTCGACGTTTCAGATCACAGGTCAAAATATAGTGGTCCGTCAAGCAGGCATAACTGACTTAAAAAAACGTAGCCAAGGGCGAAACAAGAAAACGAATTGTTTATTATACTTATCTACTCGGGATCATATTATAGTATCGAGGAATGAAAAACTCACTGTCACTGCAACTCAGTTAAACGGTCGGCCTATTAAGAGTCCCCAGTAGGTAAGCTCGGCCGAATTTACCTCCCTATAGAAACGGAGTTTCGTTCTTATTCTAAAACTACTTACATGTTGGATTGTAACGAAACATTGCATATACAATGACATGGGGTATATCTAGGCCGGAAACTAGTTTATATGCTTGCGATTTATAAAACAAACAAAATACAGCAAAAACAAGTTTAATATGAAAAACTTAAATTCGCTGTATTTTTTTTACTTTGGTATCTGAAGCAACATAAACTTATTACAGGCCTGCATATACCTAAACTTATTCTAAGTTCAAAGTTTCAGAACAAACTAGCTAGTCGTTTGAAAATGAGAGCGTAACTACGTTAGTATGGAGAACCGAGCTTACTGGGGAATCTTAAAATAAATAAATAGTAAAATGAAACAATGTAAACCGATTACACCGCGTAGTTACCTTATTCTCCAGACGTTTCTAAAGCGTTACAGCTCCACAGTGTTCACGGGTGGACTGAGAGAAAATATTTAAGTATTTTACAAAGTAGTTAGTCGTAGTTTGCACACAATGTAACTTTAACAAGGAAAAAATATTCTTAACAAGGTCCTCCTATGAAAACGGCAGCTCCAAAGCTTCAGAAACGTCGGACTCTCGAATGAGATAAAATATGCAATATAATCTGTTTAGTTTTTAAATTTCAATATGAGTTAATTGTGGAAACCAAACCGAATATGTCAACTAGAGATCTACTGTGAGACCAAGACACATTACATCAGCGGTTACTCAACTTGTAAAACCATAGTACTGTTCGACATGTTTCTATGCATTACGAGTACCTTAGGTCATGAGCATGTTGACACCGCCGCTGCCTGCCTCACACTGCACAAGGTTCTGACAGCCCGGCTCGCGGCGCATGCGCGGGTGGCGGAATCACCAAACTACCCTCGTTTTTATTATCATTTATATTGTCAATTATAGTGTTGGCCTACGAAGACGAGACGTGGTCTCTGACTATGGGCCTCTTAAGGAAGCTCAGAGTTACTCAGCGAGCTATGGAAAGGGCTACGCTCGGTATTTCTCTGCGAGATTGAATCAGAAATAAGGAGATCCGTAGACGAACCAAGGCCACCGACATAGCATACAGGGTAAACAAACTGAAGTGGCAATGGGCAGGGCATATAGTTCGAAGAACCGACGGCCGTTGGGGCAGAAAGGTTCTAGAGTGGAGACCACGTACCGGCAAGCGCAGGGTGGGAAGGCCATCCGCAAGGTGGTCTGACGACCTGATTAGGGTTGCGGGGGCTCGCTGGATGCGGGTCCGGCCCATGTGGAAATCTATTGAGGAGGCCTGTGTCCAGCAGTGTCCTACAGCTGAAATGATGAATAGTGTTGCGCACGACACTGGCTACATAATACTCTAAAGCTGCGTTCACATTCCCTGAAGCAAGACGTAACACTGTTTTCCAACTAGGGGGATCGACCATCCACCATCACAGATGGTATGATGGCGGGATATGAAAATCGAAATTCTTATTAGTCTGTCAGTTACATAATAGAAAAATCTTGGACACGTAATTTTTGCTTTTTCAAAATAATAAAAAGCTACTCAGATAAATTGCACTAAAGTTTAGGAGTAGCGTCACTCCCAGGTACAACTTGTATAGGTACCTAGGAGTGACGTGACGCGATATTTGGACTTAATTTGAATCGCCTTTATTTCTTGATTGCGTAACAAAAGAAAAAATACGCCTTCAATATTTTTTATTAATCCACATTACGGATTATTTATTAGCATTTAGTCATCATCCTATTGAAATTTAAATGACGACTTATCAAGGGGAAAATAACTTCTCCCTCAAATGTCGAGCAGTACTCGGCGTTTACGACGTGTGTAACCCGCTTATGTATGTACATGTCAGAGAGAATATTACTGATTTAATGCTTACTGTTGTAAATTTTCAGAAATAGCCGAGTTAACGCACAAGTTCTCCTCAGTGACGCTGTATCGGAACCAAACGGTGCGGTACGCAGCAAGGATGCACGCGATCATCGCTTGTCAGATGGAGTTTCAACTTTACCCGATGGACATACAGTCCTGCCCAATTTACATTGAGAGCTGTAAGTGTCCGATTTAAGAGAAACACCATAAACTCGGGTTACTGAGACCCAATGGAGGGTAACTTTGCCCCACATGAAAATCTTTTTTTTTTATTAAATAGATATACATATCACTTACAGAGTTATCCAATACGTGATACATAAAATACAATAACAAAGAACTAGAAACAAAAAGACTTGGCATAATTGAAAGACACACATTAATTTAATAAATATAACACATACTTAATTTCTCTTAATCTTATTTTTGTAGTTTTTACTAGACCCTTTTGGTCTAATAAAAACTACAAAAACGTTAAAGGCTAGCTAAAACCAACCTCATGTCCAGTGCAATAATATGTCCTGGTCCGAGTTAATCTCAATGGCCAAAGTAACCCGACTTTACGGTAATTGAAAATCTGAATTTAGTCTTGTACGATCATTATTTATTATTCATAAAGTTACACAGCATTACAGCAAAAACCAAGGCACCGAACCACATAAAACATATTGAAAAACTTAAAACTATTTCGATTTAGGCGACGTAACTCCATGGCTCTGTTGCTTCGTCTGATCTGGGGAGGACCGTATCATAAACGCTTGTAACTTGTATTAAGGTGGGTCTACACTAGGCGAACCGAGCACGAGCCGAATACAAATCGAATCTCGCCTCGAACTAGCGCGCTGCGAGCATTTCGTTCGTGCTCGGCTGCGGAAGCCTGTTGTCGGTTTTTTGACGAACACAAAGGGATTTGCTTCGCGCTCGCAGTGCGTTCGAGGACAGTGGTCGTTGTAGGTTTGATGTACGTCCTCACTTGACGCCGCGAACGACGAAGCCGAGAACGGCTCCGCTTGTGCTTCGCTCGTGCTCGGTTCGTCTAGCGTAGACCCACCTTTAGAAGCTGAAATCTGTTTCTAACAATATGATTTAAGAAGAGACTTCCGCTTATAGTAAAAGTTACAAGCTTTTGAGAAATAGGTCCCTGGTGTAGGATTATTTCAAGACAGTGGTGTTGCACAGGGCTTTTGGCCAAGGCAAGCAGTATCTATGTGCCTATATGAAGTCATGGTCGTTCAGTGTAGGCAGTTTCTCTGAGTATATATAGAGCCATGGTCGCTCAGGGTCGGCAATACCTTTGTGCCTATATGGACCGCACGCTATTGTCTAATGTATTGTATAATCATTTGGGGCCCAACAATAAGCTACCCGTGTACCAAAAATAGTTGAAAGCCGTTTCGCCAATTTGGCGTGATAAAGCTGACACGTGCAAACATTCTGTGTATTTTTTTTACTTACCTAACATCATTTTTGTATAACCCGGTTTGATTAAGTTTGCCCCTCATTTGTATATGACCCATTAGATACCAGATGCAAACTTTGTTCAACTAGCCAGTTCAGTCGGAATAAATGAAAGTTTCTACGGAACCATCTTTGCGCGAGTCAGACTCGCACTTGACCGGTTTCTTTGCTTATTACTTGTTGTGAGTATGCATCAATGTATTTCGTGTAATTTGTACTTCCGATCTGTTCCGATAAAAGTCGACGAGCGCAGAGTGGTAAACTCGTATTTTAACTCGGTTTATTCTACGATTTGACTGTCAGTCATTGTTAAAGCAATATGCTATATTTATAATTCTCTCTCCATATCTACATATCTCCTCATTACCGAGGACGTGGTCACTGGAACCTCCCAAACGGACAATTTGTCTGTATCGATTCTGGTTTGAAGTAGCCCTAACCACCAGATAAAATTTTGATGAGGCCCTTTTCACTTGGTCAGAACATCGCGTTGGCGACCTGCCGCTTGCTCTCTTTCCTTCGGTGTTGCCAACGATGACCAATGTTTCAAGGTTGTCACCGCTTCTTCGCTCGCATGTGGCCGAAATAGGACACTATGTATAAGTGGCGCGGCGTCAAATATGATGTCGGTAAAGCCGGAGTATATTTTCTCGTATGTTTTCTTTAAAAGCAGTGAATAACGTACTCGAATGCCTAAAGTAGGCAAGTCCATGAGAATCCGGTTCTATTAACGCCACGCCACTGGTATGTAATATATTTACTATTAATTAGCTATTAATTCGCTTTCAGAACGCAAAGGCTTCGTTGGACGCGTGAAAGTCCAAAGTCGTTTATTTCACAAAAATAAATAGCAGTCTTAGCAAGTTTTATTGTAACACTTGGAAAAGACCGAGGCTTTCAGTTTAAGAAATATCGTCGATAACGAATTGTGACGGATAATTTCTCAAAAATATACCTGTAATTTATGGTCCATGAGTGAAATAACGACGGCACCCCAAAGCTGAAAAGATTTCTAAGATTAAATTATTATCTTATAAAGTATTTTCTAGCTACTATTTTCTTACTTAATTATTTGGAACATCAACTGTATTAGAAATAAAATTACAAAGCTTAGAAGCTTAGATTTAATATGTAAATGCCGAACCTTAAAGTTTTTTTAGACGAACTGTCGAAATATGTACCACACGTTGATTTTAGATGAAAAACATTATTTTCAGCTTCGGTTACAGTTACATGTATGAAGTGCTACCACTAAAAATATTGATTTTGGTTTTTTAACTACCAAACTAAGCAGCGGCTTACACAAGACACCTATACTCCAAATTTCATTAATATACATCTTGCAGTTTTTGAGTAAAATGCCTGTGACATACGGACGGATGCACGGACATGACGAAACTATAAGGGTTCCGTTTTTGCTATTTTGGCTACGGAACCCTAAAAACGATAGCTCTATTACATTTCTGCTATTATCTATTCTGTTTAGAGGTTTTAAGGACCTTAAAACCTCAATTTATTGTCGATTGTCGGCAATTTTTTGTTACTTTTCACAGTTGCTGGATTTCTTCTAGTCTAGACTAGAAAAGGCAATTTTTTGGCGACAATAAATGCATAAAAAAAATCGCGCATTGTGAGGCTATACATTGTTTCAAAAACTTGTGCACGTTCTGTCCAGCTCTCTATTTTAATGTAATAATAAAACTTTTTGTTTAAGATTAAACCTTATTTCGTTTCATTTGAAGACTAATTCAGTGTAGTCATTAGCTTATACAAAGCCTTACATTTCAAAGGGGCAGTCGTGGCCACAGTTGTTAATAATGCAGGTAATGAGTATTGTTCATCGCGTACAAAGCCTTTGCTCCAGAAAAATATTTTTTACTACACGGTAGAAAAAGCTTGCAGTCGCTCGGTGGGAGCTCCGTCGTACCAAGTTTGCGCTATTTACGGTTATCCCCATGTTATTGGCTACGAGCGTAACGCTTCTAAAATGTCGGTTGCGAAAGTGTTAAATATCGCAAAAAGGGAAACGACCCACCCTCATACCGTAAAATTTGGAAAGTTTTCCAAGGGATGTAGGACTCTTAAGGAAGCCCAACTACCTGTAGTCTGCTATCTCAAATCATCATCTATACTATTTGAAGTCATTGAAATAAAACAATTTAAACTACTTTTTACAGATAAGATATTTTACATCGGTCGGAAATTAAGGATTTGCAGTCCTGTGTCTTGCTTGTTCCTTGATGAGATATATTACAGGATCCCAAGCTGGTGGTAGCGACAATCCATCTTCTGTATTGAAATTAGGATACTTTTTAATCTCAATAGCCTCGCGTAGCATTCTGGGTAAAAAAATTTTTTGGCCTTGCCAGTTTAATAGTCACTGGTTTTTAAAATATTATAATTAGCAATGAGGTACATAGCCTGGGAGTTTTTCTGTGCAGCGTTTCTTTTCTCCTCAGTACGCCTCATTTATGAAATGCTGCTTGGTAAATTATTAAAATAAAATAATTAAGCCCCTCTGGCACATGCGTTACTGTCTTTACAGTTTAGGCCCAACTGGCATGTATGTACACCTTTATTTATTTATTTCTCAAAAATGGGTAGTTTGCACAAATGGTAATTTTGACAGAGAAAAATATATCTTTTCTCAGTCCACCCGTGACCATGGAAAGCTGAAAAGCTTCCGAAACGTCGGGAACTCAAATGAGATAATATACGCGATAATATACTCAAATGAGATAATATAATTAATTGTATACCTAATAACTGTCTACCTGTGTTTAATGAACTGATGACGTGAGAGACTTCATCCTTTGCTCGATTGAAGTTATTCATTTGTTATTTGATTTAGAGACTGTATACATCTCTAAGAGTTTTGTTTTATTTATAGAGGTATATCCTTAAACATTTCTGAGGATTTTAATTAACTAATTTTATCTTTTTGCATGTTATGACGCCATACACATCTCTAAGACATTTAGATTTAATAATAATTATGTTTAATCTATTATTCACTTTGACCCCTAAGAGACCTTAAACATCTCAGTAGAATTCAGTCAAATTATTATATTTAATTTAATCGCATGTCATGACGCCTACAGACCTTATACATCTCTGAAAAAAAAAATTAGTTTATATTTTATATTAACATTGATCTGGAGAATTTGTACATCTCCTCTGCGTGTATCAATTATAAATTAGTTATAACACAATTGTAAAAGTTTTAAGTATAATTAAGACAATATTGTAATAGTTAATTGATTGGTACACGCACATTTTTTTTTTTTTTTTATATACTCTGACATTTAGAATTTTATTCTAGACACATTCTAGATTTTTTTTCTTTTTTATTCACAATCCTTTTGGGATTTATCTTATTAATTATTTTAATTTTTAAAATGATGATTTTATCAATAATAAGTAAGTATTATACTTAAGTTAATTAATCTGATTAGGTTTTTCTGGGTTTCCCTAATCCTTGCAACTAATGTTGGATCATATTGTATGTTTCCCAGCAAAGACTTCTCTCATTGTAACTGACACTTCGAAAGTGCTTGTATCTAAGCCTACTTGAATAAAGGATATTTTGATTTGATTTGTTTTGATTTGATAGAATCCGTTACATTGTTTTATTTTAATGAGTAATAATCGCAGAAACAGAAGAAAATATTATTATACAGTCTTTAAAATGAAATGTCTCTACATCTATTTATACATATAATAAAGCTGAAGAGGGTCGAAAGTCTGTACATGGAAGATATTCGAAAAAACATTGGCCGGGGATACTTAAAATCGATGACAGAACACGTTCCAACAGTTTTTAGAATTTTTGTCTGCTTGTCTGTTTATCTGTTTATTTGTACGCACATCACGTACACGCAAAACGGCCGAACAGATTTTGATGCAAACTTTACTAATCGGTCGAGAAAAGTTCCGGCCAGGTTATAGGCTATAAAAAATTTACCCTTAAAAGGGGGGGGGGGGGTAGCCACTACATTTGATTAAGTTTGCCCCTGAATTTTATCGCACTACTTAGGAAGGAGGTGCAAACTTCTCTCAAACATGTGTTACGAGCCCACGAGTATCGAGTACCTTGCTAAACTAACAGGTGGCGCTAAAATTAATACCTTTTTGCCAAATCCATACTAATATTATAAATGCGAACGTGTCTGTCTGTTACCTCTTCACGCTTAAACTGTTGAACCGATTTTAATGAAATTTGGTATGGAGATAGTTTGAGTCCCAGGTTTGAGGCTACTTTTTATCCCGGAAAAATACGCTTATCCGTGATAAACGAAATCAAGGCGGACGAAGTCGCGGGCAGAAGCTAGTATACAATATTTTCAAAAAAATAAGAGATACCTAATATTTGAAAGTTACTGAATCGTTTTATTCTTTCTCCATGTTTGAATGTGTCGTTGTATAGCTTAATCACGCCAAACTGCTAAACAGATTTCAACTATTTTTGCGCATCGACAAATGATTATAGGAAAATTTTGACTCGAATACGCTGGAGAAAAAAAGGGTTATGTTTTTTTTCTCCTCTGCAGACGAAGTTGCAGCCACCTTCTAGTTTACCATATAATTAGTATAATTGGTTTACATTTCTTTGTCAGTTTCATACAGCAACCAGAAAGTGAGGTTTCGGTGGAGTGAGGCTGGCGTCACCATCAACCCTGAGCTGAAGCTGCTGCAGTACCACATTGGAGAACCGCTGAGGCTCGAGGAAACTAATGGCTACATGATAGACAAGGATGGTAAGTGTCGGTCAACTCACGTACCGGGCCAGAAATTGGTCTACCACGTTTCAACTCTAAAGGTGCGTCCAGATTTGTATCACGATCACGCGTTTGGACGTTGCGTCGATCCGATCGCTCGATATCCATGTTGCTACGCGTTTCACACACTTAGATCGGACAACCGGTGCGTGATCGCCGTGCCAACAGTGAGCTTCCAAGCAGCTCGATACGCAGAGCAAATGATACAAGTGTGGACGCACCTTAATATACAGGATGATTCGTGAGTCTTGAGGGGCTACTCCGAAACTCAAAAATCGAAGTTCGTAACGTGCTGTCCCTCTCGCTCTCATGTTATGCTGTATTTGAGTGAGCGGGATGGCGCCATACAAACTTCGTTTTTCGGATTTCAGAGTAGGACTTCTGAGCGGGAGAGATGGGTGTAGTGGGGAGTGTCACACTGAGCAACTTTTACTATAGGGCCACAGCAACAGCTAATTAAGAGGTAATTGATAGCTAATTATCCGAACACCAGATTTTTATCCCTCCCCATAGCCCCTGTCTCTCCTGCTCGTGACTAACGTATCACCCATTGTATTAAGATTCAAAAGTGGTAGACTAATTTCTTAGCCAGCTGTATAATTTATTTATTAAACTGAAATCGATCAATTATTAATTTTAAATTTATTAATATAATTTAAACAAGTTTTTTATTTGCAATAAATTAATTTATTTTAAATAAATTACTTATATTACAAACACGGGCCATTAAAACAAGTGGAATGTCAATCGCCATACAAAATGCCGTTCCCAATATTTATAGCACCATCTATGTATAAGAATTGTTATTGACAATAATTAAACTTTAAAAAGCGTAAAAAATATTTAAATGTTACGATTTATTTAAAGGTTCTAAGGTTCTTGAGTGGAGACCGCGTACTGGCAAGCGCAGCGTAGGAAGATTATCTGCAAAGTGGTCGGCCAACCTGGTTAGGGTTGCGGGGACTCGCTAGATGCGGGTCGCGTCTATCCAGCCCATGTGGAAATGATGATGATGATGACGATTTATTTAATTACTAGTATTTATTATAGCTGTTACTGTGTAATGTTTCATTATTCAACTTTATCATCGTTAAAAGTAAATAGTTTCGTTTTAAAGCGCCATCTAGGTTTACCCTGAATAACCCCTTGCGGTCAGGGAACGATACAAAGTATGTCAATGGACAATCCTCTTGTTTTAATGGTCTCTGTTTATATGTATTCATTTTCTATTAAGATTTTGTATTTATTTCAAATCGATGTTTTTATTTTAATTCACATTAGTTTTATTTTCAATTAATTTATTTATTTGAATTAAATTATTACATAAATTGTTTCTTGTTAGAAACATTGCAGTTTTTCGTTGTTCAACGCTTCACGTCAGCTTCGCAAATTGTCGTAATTATTTACAAGCTTAAATAATAGTTTGCGGACCTCACTCGGTATTGTCATTGTTAATATTACTTATTTATATGCTCCTTTTGCACGTAAATACACCGCGGACCATTTGAATGAATGATAAAAATTGACAACAGACTTTTAGCGTCTTTTAAATCATAGACAATTAGTGATGCCACAAGGAAATATCTGTCAACATTATTTGGCTAGCCAGACTCTATACACACAAGATAATGATGCAATGGAATGTAGAGGGAATGGATGATTAAATCTAAATGGCTAGAATGTTTGTTACTAATAGGAATAACCCGTCTAATCCCTAGAAAAAGGTTACAGATTTTAGTAGGTATGCGATTGTAACATTGAATATTATGAAGAATAAAAGTATTTTTTCCGCCACCGCAAGGGTTTGATACGGGTCGACAAGGCGCTTTCCTTTACCCCTAAGGACATATTAAAAGAAATCTATACTAAAAGTCCAATGACCTCTATATATTACCACTAGACTGGCTGTTGTCAACATATTTGTTATACGTACAGTAGAACCAGCTGAATACGATCACGTTTAATACGATTTCCCGCGTAATACGCCATTTTACGCCAGTCCCTAAGCTTTAGGCTATTTTCACACATTTTTTAATGGTTAATACCAGCACTCGCGTCCCGCTTAATACGCCATCTAAATTACTTACCTTGCATTGCAGTTTGTAGCAAAACCTCCAATCTTGTCAAATGCTTAGGCATTGTCAGTTGTGATACATTTAAGACGTTATGTATCGTCTATAGGTAATACCAAAGACGCGACCCATAAATGAAATTATATTGAAAATCTCGTTAAAGCAAATGTATCCAAACCTCTACTTCAAATTAAAATAAATAATTTCTTTGAGTAAAACAGAAATTATGGTTATTTATAACGAACACCAACATAATTTATTTATCTCACAAAATACTGCAATTATGTAGGTAAATGAAATAATATTAGAATAAAATATTATGAAACATATAAGAAAATATTAAAAAATAATACTAGTTTTTTTTCACGTTTAATACGATTTCCCGTTTAAGACGCTTTTTGCTCCCCTCAGAATCGCCTTAGGTGGGTTCTACTGTATTTGGTTATCCCACCAAAAACATAAATGTAAAAAAGGAGGAGTCCTGGGTTCAAATCCCGGTAAGGGCAAATATTTGCGATGAACATAAATATTTGTTCTCGAGTCTTGGATGTTTTCTATCTATATAACTATATATATCCATTAAATATATCGTCGTCTAGTAACCATAACACAAGCCTTATTGAGCTTACCGTGGGACTGGTTCGATTTGTATGAAAAAATGACCTGTAATATTTATTTTTATTTTTTATTATTCTGAAATTCATCACACATGGTGCAGATAATATAAAATGCGACGTCTGACTCTTAGTATCGCTTGCCTCAATCGTAAATTACACTAGCATATATATATATATATATAGAAGCTGACTTCAGTAATTTTCATTTGCATGGAAAACTTGCCTCGCCTGTTTACATACTAGAAGTCGCTTGTAGAAGGCGGGTTTCTAAGAGTATTATTGCCAGTCTAAATCTTGTTATAGTCTTAGAATTCAATGAACGTACACACGTAAACACAGACGGCACAAATCTGTCTGCGGCACGTTAATTGAGTTTCATGACAATCAATTAACGATAGATATTCACAAATTAATATACAGATATAATATTTATATAATTTAAACAGAAACACAATAATTTGTGTTTCATAGAAATACTTATTACAGCGCCCATCTCTTCGTTGGTTTTGATATTGCTGTAAGAGAAGGACAGTCGGAATGTGAACAGGTGTAATACGTGTTCCCATAGATGGCGTTAATATAAGGTTATAATACCTTTCAAAAAATAAAGTAGGCCTATATATTATTAATTATAGTAGGACAGTATTAACTAAGGCACTGTGAAATTCAAATTAACTTAAGGCATATACATAACATAATAATTAATAAAACTTACAAAGAAACAGAAGACGGACGAACATCCATTTCCTCACAAAACCTTAGACATTCATCGCGCAACACACCCCATCTACTTGCAAACACATCACATTATGGGGCCGATGCGAGGTGAACATTCAGTAACTGCCAAGCACAAAGCAAAGGCGATTATCTTCGAAACACTGTTCGTGAGGCCGGAACCGCCTCACGAACAGTGTTTCGAAGAGATCTTTTGAATCGACTTTCGGCCTCGTGAGCGGCATCTATTGATAACGCTCACGGGGCCGAAAGTCGATTTTGGTCAGGAAGGAACGAATAAACGTACCAGTTGGGACACTTAAGGCCCATTTACATTATACAAGTTTCTTGTACAAGAAACGACAATTATTGCATACAATCCTTGCCTTTCAACAATTGTATTCAATAATTTAATCATAGTGTTTACACATGATCATACTTGCATACAATTATTGAATGCAATCATTGCCTGGAAATAATTGCTACCTTACCTTGTTTATATTCATGACATTATTGCACGGAAATAATTGCATGCAAGTCTTGACAAGCACAAACCTTTGAATTGTACAATAAATGACGTATTGCTGCAATTATTGCATGTATTTGCCACCAAATTTTCATTCAATATTGAACGTTGGTTGTGTTTGTGATTTTTTATAATTTTCTATAGTGAGTTGTGATTATGAGCAAAAAAAAGGAATACTTACTATTAATTACTCATTATAAAACTTTATGTATAAATCGGTAAAATGTTCACATTTGATTTTATACAAGGTGTAACAAAAATTCTGGAGATCCTTTCTTCAGTCAAAAGCTGTTTTTTTGACGTTCCCAATTAAAATACTGATTGATAATAAATATATTAACTTCTGTATGATTTTTGGATTAATCAGAATAAGCAATAGAGAGTTTAATTTCGGAAATTCTTAAGCGTCTACATAAAGAGAAAAGATTATGATTACAGACAGTTTTCAAATTTATAATTATACTTATATCGCGTTGGTTTTTTTTTTATCTTACCTGTATAAGATCTTGTAATGCCGAAAACATCGCATGTAGTACTTCGACTAAAAAAGTACTTATCGTACACTTAGGTACTCTAAATAATTGAGACAGGGTGCTATATGAATCTCCGGTAGCCAAATATTTTAATGTAATTTATATATTTAAAGTCGTAGCTCAGGACATAAAGTGTTCGAAGCACCAAGTATGTTTCTACGTTCAATGCCAATTAAGCCAGCATCTCTTCTTCTGACGTTTTCGTATTTATTCCTGTTGCAATACAGCCGTTAATACCGCAGCAACAATGAACACACCTTCAGGGACGGAATCCATCTTTAAAATGATAAATTGAACCGCAATTCTGGCATGCAATCAACTATTGGTCTCCGTTTACACCTGTGCCAGTATTGTATTTAAGTTGCGTTCAATATTCAAGAATATCACGTTAGGTTTAGACTGAGCAATGTTTTATTGCCTCAATTTTATTGTATGGCCTTAACTCTTTACTGCCAAACTCACCACGTAAAATACCAATAGGGTACATGCATGTAATTTTTTATCGCTTTTCTGAACTAAATATCAAAATACCGTAAAAACGATTTCAAAATGTGAAATTAAAACTTGAATCGGCCAACAAATACGCAAGATATAGGCATTTTAAACTACTAATTAGACAAAGAGGTCGGGCGTGCACTGTTACGTCATAGTGCACTCCGGCCATATAAACTCCATATTAAATTCTGTTTGCTAGAAAGAGATAGAATGAAATGTTTGATGGCTTATATTTAGGTTATTTTTATAATTATTCGAAAAAATATTTTTGTCTACTGTTTGTTACATTAATGAGAAAATAAAATTCATGTACATTCCCTATTGTTATAGTGATAAGAGTAAGGTTACGCCTGACCTGGAGTTAAACCCCAAGACACTCTGCAAAAATTTGATCGGGTATAAAAATGGGTAATGTGCGTACATTTTCTTGTACAAGAAACGTAAAAATACCTTTTGCACCCTCTCCAGTAACAAAACGTAAGTTGCTTTGTAGGCATTCTCAACAGCAGACGCTGACTCAAGCTTGCTTCTGACCAGAGCCGTATATAGGAATTTTATGGTTCTAGGATCATTAACATCTCTAGCATTCCTTAAAAAAAATCCCAATCTTTTTATCAATCCCGGATGGATAAATTCGAGGCGATTGGCACAGTGCTCGTTGGGGGAGGGGTTGACACGCTCGACGCGTAATCGAGAGGTACCAGGTTCGAGTCCTAGTGTGACCACGTGCGAGAATAATCGTATTTTTTTGCGCTTTGACTTGTATCTATGTCACAATAGATAGTAATGTAGTGTTAGGTTTTCCACATTAAAACACAGAAACACAAGAATTTGTGTTTCATAGAAAAAAAACATCTATACAAAAAGATTGTATAGGACTATTTGAAGGTCACTGAACCGAAAAATATATTCTTTTGTATACGTATGTATAGTTGTGGTCATCACGACTAAACTGCTGGGCATTTACAGATAAAATACTTTTTATCTGACTACGGTGAAGACAAAAGAGAGTAATGATTTATCTCCTCCGCTGACGAAGTTGCCAAGAAGGTGCCCCATTCTAGTATTTTATAAGAATCAAAGTTAACTTTAATAATATTCTATATTTCCATAATAGAATCATCTGATGATACATTGTATGTTTTGTAAGAATCATAAATCCAAAGTGTAACTCTTGTAATAATTTTGATTCAAGCCCTGTATTTCTTTGCACAATATTTTATTTCATTTCATTTCTATTGTTAATGTTACGTTCGAACACGCTACGTCAATGAAGTCGAAAACTTTTGCGACTTTGCTCGCAGATTTCAATAACCTTTTGCTACTTTTAAAGTCATATGTTGCGTGGGATGATCAATAGTACTTGTACATTACTGGAGTGGCTGGGAAAATAGGTAATTATTATTTGTTACTGGTCGACAGTTTAGATTCGGTTACGCTTAACGTGTCAGACCTCCAATTGGAGCACTGCTCGTTTAGTGTAATTCATAATTCATTTATTGCATATTAGTCATGTTGTACATTAAGTCTTATTTAGTTACATATATGTCCAAGACATGAACCCTGCTAGGGCATGGCAATTTACTTACAGCTAGGTTCTTAATAATAATAATATTTATATATTTAGTGGCTCAAAGACTCGTCATTTAAAAATTCCTCTGTTGAATAGTAGCAATTAGTGGTAAACAGTTGTATCAGCTTTGTTTTTAAATACTGTATATGTTTAATTTCCTCTCTAATTGACGATATTGCAATACATTGGTAATAAGGACCGTTTTTGTACATCGCTAGGTTATACATTGTTAATTCTAATTGGTTCTTATTATTCAGTCTTTGCGATTCGACTACAATTTTTTTAAATAAGTGTGCATTTTTCCTGAAAAAAAGTGCTGCATATGAATCGAATGAATCGTAGATACAGGGCAATGTAAGGAGTTTATACTGAACAAAATGTGGACGACAGCTATTAGGCACCCGAGTGTTGGTAAGGATGCGGACACACTTCTTCTGCATGTAATAATGGTTCAGAGGAGCATTTAATGACAAACTGTGCAGTAACTGTCAAAAAAGACCAAGACTTGTCCTAGTGCCTCCACCATGTTACCACTGACGTAAAAAAAACTGAGCGACCTGCTCGTTGACAGAAAACTGAAACAACGCCTCAGACGCCTTACAAGAAACTATATGTATGACACAATGTCACCCCAATCCCATTCTTTGACACCTTAGTTCCAAAAATATTGAGTGTGTTGTGACCTGATTTTCTGTGAGTAAGTGATAAACTCAGGCTTTATTAAAGGTTTTTTTTACAATCTTAGAAAGCATTATGTGAGGTACCGATGGAAACTGTGAAGAAACTATAGTTTCTAATGATAATTCATTTATTACCTAGATTACCTTTCAATAATTGACACCCTGTTCCTTTATAAATATTGCTTTGAATTATGGTTGTTGGTGCCTACTAATGGCACACTAGCAACTCACACCGTGGCATTTGAGCTTTCCATTCACGTGATTTGCCTTCTTTTGCACTCCAAAGATAAAAAAAACTATGTTTTCAGGCAACTACTCCAGACTGGTGGTCTACTTCAGATTCGAGCGGCAGATCGGCCACCATCTCATCCAGACCTTCGCTCCTTCCTCCTTGGTGGTCATGCTGTCTTGGTTCAGCTTCTGGCTTGACCTTGACGCGATCCCTGGCCGAGTGACCTTATTGGTCACCTGCATGTTGACCTTGGTGACTATGTTCACAGGGCTGCGGGCTGATATACCTCCAGTAGCTTATGTTAAGGTAATTTAGTTTTGATATATTTTTCTAGCCGATTGAGTTAGTTAAGAGTTGGGCAGCAGGGGCTGTCGTGCACTGTACCATCTCTAAATATAATCGTAAACCTCCCTGGCGTAGCGTTGACGGTTGGGGGTGGAAATTGGTCAAGTACTACCTCCTCGTGGTTCACCCCGGGCAACGGACTAGCAATTCCTGCGAAGCCCGGCTAAATGCTCTTGACCCTACACAGGCTCACCGGACTGTTAATAAAGATCTAGAAACCTCCCGGTGCTATCACTGCGAAATCGATATGAATCCGAACTGCCCCCTCCGGGGCTCCTGTGCAACCAGCCCGAACCAGGGCTCCTTGACAAGAAATATAGGACCTTCAGTCCGTATTATGCAATTTAATATAGAAGAATGTTCTAAAAGTAAATGCGAGTACCTGGCCAGACTGGTTTAAGAACATGATAGAGATATTATTTGCATTCAAGAACACCACATTAATAAGGAAAGTGACTTGACCCTCAGAGGCTACATCGAGGGTTACAAAATGATTGGCTACACGCTGTCTACTACCTATGGTTCGGCAACCTACCAAAAAACATCCCTAAACGATGCCAGCGTTCCAGCTGTATCTAGCAAGGACAGCCTAGAACTTATCATCGCACGTATCGGCAACATAAACCTCACAGCTGTCTATAAACCTCCAGCTCTCAACCTCAACAGCCAGTCTCTACCCTGCTTTATACATAGGCGACTTTAACTGCCACCATACAGCCTGGGGCTATAAGAAAAATGATAGCAATGGAGAGGAACTACATGCATGGGCGGAGAGAAATAACCAACATCTCCTACATGACCCTAAGGGAAGAAGCTTATTTAGATCAGCCAGATGGAATAGTGACACAAATCCTGACTTATGTTTCGCATCACAGGACGAGCAGGGTAACAGACTGTCGGTACAGAATCCGCCCATAAACTTCTCGCGTCCCTCGACGCTGCCAGAAAGGCCAAATCGGAAGCCAGCGTTGAAAACATGGATTTTACTCATTCAAGCAAGAAGAGCTGGGCACTCTTGCGATAACTAGGAGGAGCCCCACTCACGAACAAAGAACACCGCCAATCCAGCCAAACGACATAGCTAAGCACATGCAAGCGATAAGACGCTCGCTAAAAACCTTCGTCAGGCAAGAGCTTATAACCAAGCGACGCTCGGAGAAATTGGAGCGTACTCCCAACCTTTCTCCTTGCTCGAACTTATGACAGCGCTAAAAGGCATACAACCAAATAAAGCCGCAGGGCTGGATGACGTGTACCCCGAATTCCTTTTACACCTAGGTGGAGTGGGACTTAATTGGCTACTTGACTTCTTTAATGATATCCTCCGAACTTGCTCAATTCCAGAAACTTTTAAGAGGTCAAAGGTTATTGCTCTACTCAAACCTGGCAAATCACCCGATCTGGCGTCAAGTTACAGCCCGATATCCTTATTGTCAGTTACATACAAGCTGCTCGAGCGCCTTCTGTAAAATAGGATAAAAGAGGAAATGAACGAAGTTATCCCACCTGAGCAGGCAGGTTTCAGAGAGGGCAGAAGCTGCGCCGACCAGGTCCTACCCCTAACTTTATTTATTGAATCCGGTTTTCAGCAGGGCCTTAAGACATTCGTGGCCTTCGTGGACCTTTGCGCTGCATACGACACCGTATGGATCGACGGACTCCTACACAATTTCGGTGATGTCATCTCATGCCAGAAACTTTTACTACACACCATAGAGATCCATATTTGTGTTAGTTAGCGAAATCATATTTACTATGTTAGTTGAGTTTTAATGCAAGAAACTTCCCGAAGGCGTTTGTCACGTTTCGTATAAGGGAACGTAAACTCGACGGAGACGTTTTGTTAAGTAGAAGACTTACACTCAGTGGCAGTGTGTCGTCACCGAAAAACTTTTCCGAGGATATGACCAGGAATTCCAGTAATTAAGAAACGGATACAAGGAGTTGGGACGCTTGAAAAGTATCAGTAGTTAGTGGTATCCGATCGAAACAAAATGTGTAGCCCAAACCGAATTTCGGCTTCGGATTCAGTTTTGGCCGAAACCGAAACCGACACCGAAACTTTTAGAGACACGTTAAATAATTAGTTAAATATCCGTTTACTGGTGGTTACAGATATGTGGATACATACAACTGACTACGTTTTCGTTTTAAACGAAATAAAAAGATTGCTGCCCACAACTTCGTTCGAGGAGGAAATAAAGTCATAATCCCTCTTTTTTCGACATCGTAATAGTCGGGTAAAAAATATCCTATAACCATATGTGGATACTCGTGGAGGTACCAAGAAAAGTAGAAATGTGTTAAGCCGATTTGGCGTGATGAAGCCATATCACATGCAAAGATCCAAAAAAAATAATCGATTCAGTGACTTCCAAATAGTTTGTTACAATCACTTTTTTGAAAATACCTATAAAGTACAAACATTTCCCTTTTTCAACTTTAAAATAGTATAGACTACTAGAAGAAGCCCGCAACTTCTTTCGCGGAGACGTAAAAATCATTTTTTCTTTAGCGTGATCGGGTAAAAGGTGTCTTATTACCATCTGGAAATACCCAACTACGAGTGTATCAAAAAAAGTTGAAATCTGTTAAGCCGATTTTGCGTGATGAAGCCGCAACTACACATACAAACATACAAAAAATGCAAAAACTATATTTTTTATATATAAATACTAGCTTCTGCCCGCGACTTCGTCCGCCTTAAATTCGTTTATCGCGGATAAGGGTATTTTTCCGGGATAAAAAGTAGCCTATGTCGTTTCCCGGGACTTAGACTATCACCATACCAATTTTAATCCAAATCGGTAACAGACAGACAGACAGCAGACAGACAGACTTACAGAGAGACAGACACACTATCGCATTTATAATATTAGTATGGATTTATCGTTTCAGTGACGTCCAAATCGTCTGTTACAATCATTATTTCGAAAATATCTTCAATGTTCAGACATTTCATTTTTACAACTTTATAATATTTTCTTCTGTTTCCGCGATTATTACTCATTGAAATAAAACAATTTAACGGATTATATCGCGTATATTATCTCATTTTAGTTCCCGACGTTTCGGAAGCTTTCCAGCTTTCCATGGTCACGGGAGGACCATGGAAAGCTGTCCTCCCGTGACCATGGAAAGCTGGAAAGCTTCCGAAACGTCGGGAACTAAAATGAGATAATATACGCGATATAATCCGTTAAATTGTTTTATTTCAACTTTATAATAGTATAGATGATGATGATCATAGTTTTTGAGACGTTACCTTGTAATATTTTTTTCAGGACACGTCAATGTGTGATATTAATACAATTTTTTGTAATCCTAATATAGGCACATTCAAGACACCAATTACCATTGTTATTTTTTTTTCTCGTTGTGCTCTTTATTGTTGTGATCTGGTCTCACGTTTCGGGTGCGACGAGACGAGAGTTACTAATGAAATGTCTTACAAAATTGAAGGCACAAAGCGACCTTCTTTTGTTACAATTTGTTCTGAGCGCCGCCGCGCCGAAACGAATAACATAATGTTTTAAGAAAATATTATATACTAGCTTCTGCCCGCGACTTCGTCCGCCATATATTCGTTTATCGCAGATAGGGGTATTTTTCCGGGATAAAAAGTAGCCTATGTCCTTCCCCGGGACTCAAACTATCTACATACCAAATTTCATCCAAATCGGTTCAGCGGTTTAAGCGTGAAGAGGTAACAGACAGACAGACAGACACACTTTCGCATATATAATATTAGTATGGATAATGGGTGATTCGATTTCATTGTTGATTGTTCAATTCTTTTTTTTTTTTATTTCACTAAGGATTTGAGAATAGCACTATACACTACCTCGGCCTGAAAAGGTATTGCCAGCCTCGTATCCCCCCATCCGGCATCGCTACGCTCGGCCGTCTAAACCTACTTGGCTGGCAATTCCTATTTTCCTGGCCGCTTGAGTAATGTACTATTACGTTATTCTGTTTTGAAAACGTATATTGTCAGTTTTAAAGTATTTTACAACAATCATTCTTAAAAATATTAATTGTTTTGTGTTTTAAAGAAGAATATGATCTTTGTTTCACTTTTATTTGCGGTATCTAGACGGAGGGCTTCGTATTTGTAATGAAAGAAAATAAATATAAATCAATAACACAGGGGGACAATCTTACACGCATCGACCTAGTCCTAAGCTAGGCATGGGTACGAGGCTACGATATAGATAAATTATAATACTTAAATACATAGAAAATATCCAAGACTCAGGAACAAACATTCGTGCTCATCACACAAGCACTTGCCCTGGCCGGGATTTGAACCCGGGACCGCCAGTTTCGTAGACCATTGTGCTATCCACTGAGCCAAACGTATTGTCCATCAATAAGTAAGTTTCTACAGTGCTCGCTAGTGAAAGGGAAACACACCTGACGCGTAATCAGGAAGTACCGGGTTCGAGTCCCGGTGTGACCACGTGCGAGAGCAATCGTATTTTTCTTTGCGCTTTGATTAGTATCTATGTCACAATAATTAAGTTTCTAGTTTATCCCCAGCTGTATACGCGCGCCGCGATTGTGACGATATGGACGGCATCTTATTTCTACTAACGTTGTATGAAGAGCAAAATTCGACATGCCACCTTGCCGACCGTGTAATGCCATATCCGGGGAAAGTATTACCTTGAAAAACTAAAATATCAAATGATGACTGAAACTGTTGTATGTTTAAACAATAGTAATTGACATATGACACTTTTGAAATTTTAAACGAGGGTATTCTTAGAGTGGTGCTATAAGGTACTAAACCTTTCAAAAATTAATGTTCCATAAGGTCGTGAGTAACGTATCGTTACCGAAGGTAGAGGATTATTTCGATGAAACACAAGCGGTCTGATGGTCTAATGGTTCAGGACGCTGTTCCGATATAACAGAGACCCTGGTTTGATTCCGGCTTAGACTGCAGTGGATCGCAATTATTTTTTCAAATCTAATTAGATCTTTGTACCAAGAGCGGTTATGAGTAAAGCGGACGAGAAGCGAGGTCCGTGCCGACCTCCCATGACTTGGAGTCGGACTATAAAGAAGGACCTGGAAGTGATAGATGTCGACACCGAGACAACACAAAACCGTATCATGTGGCGTAAGCGTACAAGGAGGGCTGACCCCAAATGAAATGGGATATACATCAAGGAAGAAGAAGAAGTATTTGGGTCAATCAACTTTTCTGTACCTCGTTACGTCTCCTGAATTACTTTTTAAAACTGCGATGTTAACCGATATAAAGGTAGCAAGAATATTTTTTCTTGTCAATATATTTTTCTGGGCTAGTCTTGTCAGCATGTTAATAGTCTGCATTATTAGCATTTTTCTAAGTTACTCTGGTACTATTGTCTCCTGGGTCACGTGACAGAATAACGTCAAGAAAAAACCTGATCAACCCATTTAGATGTTTCCAAGTGGTAAGCCACTCACTGAGTTTTAACTAAAGATTAGTTAATTACTATGCATATTTTTTTTGCAATGCACAATATATTATATTAATCTTCCCAACTACATCAAGCGATAATAGAGGTTTTAAGTGATTGATAAGTTTGTTTGAAATCAAAGTTGGTATATGTACATCATTAAAATCAGACTTTAAAATAAATTAAAAACTCAAAAAAAAGATTCTGAATACAATAAAAACTAAGCTAAAAATTATTATGAGTGTTTAATGTGCCCCAAACTGCTATCAGTGGATAGCGTGCCCAGAACGCTGACAGCATTGATACGCTGTACAGCAATGTATTGCCAGAGTATGATCCAACCCTCTGGTCACGCGCTCTGGTCCTCGTTTGAGGTTGTTACCTTATTTACTTACTTACTACGCTGGCTCAGTGATCGAAAGAGGATATAAACGATAAATAATAGAACGCCATTCTTCTCTGTTTTGCGCCATCTCCCACCAATTAGGTATTTCAAGGGCGCACACATCCTTTTGCACCTCATAAAACTAAAGGAATTTTAGCCAGCCAACCGAACGTTTTCCACCCGATCGGCCCTAATACACCTTCTTGACGGCACAATCGTCTCCCATCCTGTCTAGGTAACCCAGCCAACGGAGTCGTGTAGCTTTGATCTTCCCGATTAGATTGGGAGATTTTATCCTAATATTTATAATTCATTGTTTCCAGGCACTGGACTTATGGATGGCCGGCTGCATGATGTTCGTCTTCGCAGCACTGGGGGAGTTTGTGGTGGTCAAGGTTCTGGATAAGCAATACCAGATGAACAAAAACAAGGCCCAAGAGTCGCTGCCCAGGATCATACCAGTGGTGAGGAAATCTAATGATCTCTGTTTATGAATATGCTTCCCTTTTACTGAACTATTTCCCCGAAAAGTATGGGTGTAGGCACCAGGTCACGCACACACCTTCATGTCACGTACTAATAATAAGATTTGTGGTGCTGAAGTTGAACCAGATGACCAAGAACCACGAGCAATGGTCCATCATCATCATCATCATATAAGTCTTTAGACGTGCACCGCTGGACTAAGGCTTGGTGGAGATCAAGGATCTCTTCAATAACCGGTCGTACGCTGCTGTTATCCACTGGCTAACCGTGATTTTGATCAGATCGTTGGTCCGTCTTGTTGGCGGCTTTCCCACGCCTTTGTGTTAGGTGAGACAATCCAATGGATTTGTTTGTGAACATGTGTCCCTCGTGAATAGGTAATTTATAAGCAAAAGGGCATCGTAAACTTTTGATTTTGTAGTCAAACACTTATTCGTACAAATAAAACGACAGGGACTATTCTAATTGGACATAAAATAATGTATGCTATACATACGTTTTAAACAGAGCATTAAGCTTAGCTTACTTTGTAGGAGGATTTACAAACAAAATTACCTACTGAAAATAAAGGTACGTTTTGGGCGATAAAAAGAAACTAGTATTTATATGTCTACAGGAAATGCGAAGCTAGCAGCTAGGACTTTAAATTAAAAATTTAGTTTTAAGATAATCCGATGAAGCAGGATCTTATAAAATAAGTATAGCTTTTAAAGTAATTTTATATATTTTTTGGAATAATGAGCTTGATCAAGGGCATTTGTGTTTTGGAGAAGTGAATGTGATCCTACACACAAAAGCTTTGTTACGTTGTTTTGTGTTATAGCGATGTCATAATACTCATAATATTCTTTTTTGCTTTAGCGTAGTTGAGTAATAGAACATTGTACACCAAGGGTGGTAAGAAAAGAATTACGCACGAGAATCTCATCTCTCGTAATTTTTAATGACATGAATTTGTAATCCCCTTACTGCCCGTGATACAAACAATGTTTTTCATCACATTTGCGAGGATATAAGAAAAATGAAAAAAAAAGAAATTATTATTAAAACAATAATCAAACAAATTAATGGCACATCCTAAAAGATATTACCAACTTATACCAATATAGTCTTCCATAGATAATGCTAAGAACTGCTTTTAGTTTTCAAACTTGAGATCATAAAGCTCTGCCAAATTGTATCAATTTTCAAAATGAAATTTAATAAAACAAGTGCAAAACTCACTGAAAAAATGCAATTAATTGTACTGTACAGTTTTTGATATTCTTGCAATAAAATAAGTTTCTAGAAGTTCCAAATTTTAAAGAAATAAACCTTGGCTGATTTGAAACCTCCCTAGACTGCAATGACATATGGGTTCTATATTTTAAGACTAAACTCATAGCTCCTAGGGAGTTATAAAAATCCATAACTCCCAGGGGTAGTCAATTTTTATAGCTGCTCTACTCGCCTGTGTGTAATGACAACTTTTACGAGCAAGTGTGATGAAAAAAGTATTCATTTTCCGTCTCATTCGCGTTTTGACATACTGTGATTACGAATATATATTTATTATGATTAATGGTGGTTAGATTTATGGCATAATATTTCACGACAACACGTGAGGCATTGTCCAATTTCCAATACGACAACTCGACAGATTCTTTTTAATTGTGTACTACAGCATTCCGTGTTACGTTCAACCTCTATGCCAGACAGTAGCGCCATCGTGACAATTTTCTATACATATATGACAAACATACTATCCTTTGATAATCTATGCTTTGAAGATATTTGCAAAAAAATAAGTGATACGGATTATTTAAAGGTCACTGATTTGGTATATTTGTTTTGGGTGTTTACTGTATCTGTCGTTGTGGCTTCATCAAGCCAAAACGGCTAAACGGATTTCAACTATTTTTGAAACACGGGTAGCTTGGCATCCACGGATGGTTACAGGAGACTTTTTTAGGACTATGCTGAACAAAAAACGGTTATTATCTTTTTCTCCTCCGCTTACGAAGTTGCGGACACTTTCTAGTATATGATAAATTGACTGAAATTGTTGGACAACTCGTAAAATAGAAGTGGACATAAAATATCAATGAATTGCGAGCTCACGCTTATTTATAAACAAACAACTAAAAAAGGTCGCAAAAGCTAAAGTATTGCCCGGAACTAGGAAAATTTTACAGAAATCATAACACTAACACCTATTCATAATAATTTAGCGTTAGTTTTATCAAAATGCAAAGTTTTTACACAAAAAAACTATAAATACCTTGCTTAGGATGCACGACCTCCCGCGTGCCGACATGTTGCTGTCACACTGACATTAAATAATGTTGCCAGCACTGTGATGTATTTTTCTACTAACACTTCGAGGGTAATGTTACCATTTTATTACAGAAATAAAACAAATTATATGCTCATGTAGTCCACAAATTTATTTTCTTTGTATGTTTATCACAGTAAACAATGTCGAATTAAGGGTTAAAAAATCCCATAGCGCAACCCTATCGTGAAGTTTTTGAAATTTTGTGACGCATTCCGAATACTTTTGGCATATAAAATTCGAATGTAAGTGGGTCGTTCTTCTCATAAACGGACAAATAATGTGTCTCCCATATTATCATCTTAATAACGATACAAATAACGTATTTCTCAGTCTATTTTCTCAATATTTTCCTTAATAAAACAAAATCTACTCACAATAAAAAAAATGTTTTCCCTTTCATATCATACCCCATTTGACCTAGGAGCTAGACATTGAAGTTTTGCCCCCACCTCATACGTCGTTTTTTTTTTTTAGATAATAGTAATATTTTTTAAAATGTTTCCTTTGCAATACATGTGGGCTGACCATGTTTATGAATATTCCAAATTTCAAATAGCATCAGTAGTTTTTGAGATATGGCGCTTTAATAGTCGGACAGACAGACAGACAAAGTCGCACCATAAGGGTTCCTTTTTTACCATTTTTCGTACGGAACCCCAAAAAGAACGACACTAAACCAAAATTAGGTATTTATTTATTTGCTTATATATGTGAATAAATAAATACCGTTCAAAAATCAAAATAGGTACAGCGGTCGAAGTGGATAGGGAAATTCAAGGCGTACAGCACAATGCTCGCTGGTCGAATGGTTGAGAGCACTTAGCACTAATTCAACGGTATCGAGTTCGATGCCTGATGTGTGCATATGAGATCTTTTTTGTATTTTTTTGCGCTTTGATTTTAGTAACTATATTACCTATTACAATTTCAATACAATAGTTCAATAAAATCCGTTTAGAAGTTTGGAGAATTATATTTATTTTCTCGACATGTAGAGGGTTTTTTTTATCGCCTAAGCAATTGCTGGTTTTTATTATAAACAAATATCAGAAAGAAATGAAAAAAAAATTCGACGATACTGGATTTGAACCAGTGCCTTGAGCCAGACCGGGGCAGCACGCATGGCTGGTTCAAATCCACTAATAAATTGCAGAACTTGTGATTATTATCATGATATTTGTAAAACAAAAAGTATAATTGCTAGTTTGTTAAAAAAAAAACATATTTTTTATTTTATTTATTTTATTTTATTTTATTGAGATAAAATCCACAGCACAAATTACAGAATTATTACTATCGGATACATATGTGTTTAACATTGGCCAATTACGGATTTACATTTTATAGGCTTATCACGTAACTAACATTATGGTAACAGACGCATTGAGATAGGGTGCTTAACTACATCAACAAAATAAAAAAGTTAAGTTAAGTCATAATAACAAAAGGAAGTACAAAGTTACAACAGATAGATGAGCAATACGTTATATATTAAAGAAATTAAGAAGTTTGGAATGGCAGGTGTTGTGTTGATGATTTTTACCCGACTAAGCCCCGTTTGTTGCGAGCTCATGATAACTTGTTTGATAAACCAAAAAACATTGAAAGTATATTTATTTCTAAGCCTCAGCTTTTCGTTTGTCCCATTTCCAAGGTGTGCCGTGGGAAAAATATAATCCTATACAGGGTGGAACACTTTCATAGCGGCGAGGGTTTTATACCTGTAACCACCCGTTTCTGTTTTCTTTTCCACCAATATTACATTGAGTCTGAAAATTTTGTTGAATCGGTAGGTACTGTGGAGATCTGATATTTATATGTCAAGACAGGAAGGAGAATTTGAATTTAAAACAACTATACATTCTGATCGGAGTCAGATGTTCGGATATTTAATTAAGAATTGTTTGAAGGATCATTAAGTGAGACTGTCCCCCGTATTGCCTAACGCGTTTGACGATCGCAATCAGAATCAAGTGTCATAATTTTGTATGGGCGATGACAGTTGATTCGGATACCAAGGGTCAAAATTTCGTTAGGAAATATCCCATGTGTCTGGCATGTTATAATTTAAAATAAGTAATACAGTTAAACAAGTTGAACGATTTTTTTGGATTTGTAAATCTTGATGTGAGAAGTGATTGACTGAGTGCGTGAGACAAAAGATATAAGGAAGAGCTAAAAAAATACTCGTCTGAAATTATGTAACTAGGAGTATCTGTTCTGGTTATGTATACAATTATAAACAAGTCTAGATACCTAATCTTCGTCAACATTCATATTTTTATTCTTTATTTCTTTGAATACGCGTTTTTATGATAAAAAAATGGAGCCGCCCAGTAAGCAATTCAGATGCTTGTTTTTGGATTCAAATTTAGAGGTTGCAAAATAACAATTTTGTTGTAAAATTTTCTTGTGTTTCCGCGATAATTACTCATTTAAATGAAACAATTTGAGGGATTATATAGCGTATATTACCTCAAGCTTTTCAGCTTTATATGGTCACGGGTTGACTGAGAAAAGATATACCTAACCACTTTAAAAAAACAAATAAAGGTGTATATGCCAGATGGGCCTAATCTGTAAAGACAGTTTCACATGTGCCAAAAGGGCTTAATTATTTTATTTTAATAATTTACCCAGCAGCATTTCACAAATGAGGCGTACTGAGGAGAAAAGAAACGCTGCAAAGAAAAACTCCCAGACTACCTCATTTTTAATTATAATATTTTAAAATCAAAGACTACTAAACTACTTTTTAACAGATTAGATATTTTACACCGTTCGCAAATAAAGGTTTTGCAGTCCTGTGTCTTGCTTGTTCCTTGATGAGATGTATTACAAGATCCCAAGCTGCTGGTAGCGACAACCCATCTTCTCTATTGTAATTAGGATTATTTTTTAATCTCAATAGCCTCGCGTATCATGCTGGGAAAATAAATGTTATCTTTGCCAAGGATAGAAGGATTATCAAACTTAGGTAATTGATGGCTTGGTTTAGTCTGCAGTCTGTGAACATGTCACAGACTGCAGGCTTGTTATATCGACGGTGCTTGACAACAGCTATGTGCTCCTTCACCCAGGTTGTTACACTTTTGTCATATTTTATTTCTCTTTTTACAGCGCCTCAACGGTGATAAAGGGTCCTGCGGCACAGTAGCCGCCTGGGAGGGCGGTGGCGTCAGATGCCGTAAAGTCGACGTCATGTCGCCCACCTCTCCCCCCGCCGCGACACCCGCGGTGCACCCCGCGCCTGCGGCGACCCCGCATCTCATAGGGGTGGAGCGTCGCCAGAGCATACTACAGGTAGGACCAAGGTCTATACTGGTCACGGTGAAGGGCAGAAGCGACTACGGCACGTTCGTCGCAAAGCCGTGTAAAGGACCTTACATTGGCACATGTATGCATAGTTAGTAGGTAATCTACTCCATTACACACGTGTGTATTCGACATTACATGATCACACTAATGCCTTTTCATTACAGTGTGTTTATGACAGCAAAGAGTTTTAATGTACAAGAAACGTTCAAGGATCTTTTAAAAAAACGTAAGTAATAAAATAAATCCCTTATCTTTTCTGAACTAAATAATAGTTATATTGAATTAGTGACACACTGATTGCCGACTCAGCCTTTGGCTCATCGCTCTTGCGCTCGTATAGCCAATGCACCGGCCCGGCCACAGCGCGCCATTTTGATTTGATTTGACTAAATATTTGCGAATATTTCAAATTGAATTATGTTTTTTTTTAAATACAATAAAGTGTAAATAACTTATTTACTATGTACCAACAAAACGTAAAGTTGAGGTACCGATGCCGGATTACTATTAAACTTACGGACTACAAGATTGTTTACGAAATTTTAATTACTTGAAAGTAAAAGTACGAGTTTTTTTGCTTTTTTTTCCTCGCAAGTGTTTTAAAAATAGCGTATGAAACTCGTGTGCCTTGGTCTATTAGGTCATAACACTCTCGGCTTTGTACAGTCTTCGTTTGACTCCGGCTGAAAGATAGCCTCGACTGCGATTGCCAACGTAGCACACTCTATTACAAAAATTTCTGAGGCCTCTGAATATTCAAGAAAGTACATCATATAATTTTGCCTTACCTGGGATCAACGTCCGCGTGTTTTTATTCTAAGAACAACGGGGTTCATCGACAGAACATTACTCCTGCCGGAAGCCAACGATGCGCGAAAAAAACACACGCCAAGTTCTTGATGCTTTTAATGGTCCTTGGTTTATACCCAAAAAAACTACAACAATGTTCATGGGTTACGACATATCTTATGCTGAGGAGGCAAACAAGCAGACGGGTCGGATCGCCTGATGGTAAGCAATCACCTTCGCCTATAGACACTTCTCATCTGTGGGCTGGGGCTCCCCAGTACCAGCTTCTCCCTCTAGACCGCATTCAACGAAGAGCGACTCGTATCGTCGGTTGCCACCGTATTTCAGATCAGCTTGACTCCTTGGCACTGCGTAGAGATGTAGCCTATCGCTCTGCATTTTCTATCGCTTGTATTGAGAGTCCGAGGAATTGTTCGGGTTGATCCCAGCTGCATCTTTTCGCCATCGTCCTACGCGACAATATTTCCATCCTCACCACTTAGATGGTTGGCAGTCCACAACTGTGCAGTTTTCTAGAAATGTCCTGCCTCGCACGACTGAACTGTGGAATAAATTGCCGCAAGCAGTTTTTCCGGACCGATGTGAACTTCAAACCTTCAAGAAAAGAGCGTACTCCCACCTGAAAGGCCGGCAACGCACTTGTGACTCCTCTGGTGATGCAAGTGTCTATGGGCGACGGTGATCGCTTATCATCAGGCGACCCGTCTGCTCGTTTGCCCCTATGCCATAAAAAAAAAAACTTGCAACTAGAGGGGTCTCAAGTGTGTTGCTGGTCTTTCAGGTGCGAGTACGCTCTTTTCTTAAAGGCTTAAAGGTCGCATCGGTCCGGAAATAGTCGTGCGAGGCAGGAAAATTCTAGCAAAAATGCACAGTTGTGGACTGCAAACCATTTAAGTGGTAAAGATGGAAATATTGCTGACTGTGCTTGTTTAAAAAACCGGCCAAGAACATGTCGGACCATGCTCAATGTAGGGTTCCGCAGCCGTTTATACAAAAAAATGCACTACAGATGAAAAAAATACGATATGAAAAAAAGATACTAACAAAAGAGCGTATCTCCCGGGCACGTACGTCTTTTTCCTGAGAAGCGCAGTTTATTGATAATAACTTAAAAACGATATCTCCGATCATGTTGAAAACAATTTTCGTTGGAAGTATTTATGAAGGTTTATATTTGTATTTTTTTTCTTATTTTTGAACATACCGTTAAATTTTTATTTTTGCTACTTTCGGCCGAATTATTTTAGAAACCTCAAAGTGTTTTAGAAGATCTGTCAAATGATGTGCCACACATTGATATTCGCTGAATTTTTTTTTCTCAGTATCGGTTACAAATATGGGTTGCCTTCCTAAAAATATCAATTTTTTTTATTTAACTATTAAACTAAGTAGGGGCTTACAGAAGACACCTATGTTCTAAATTTCATTCATATACATCTTATAGATTTTGAGTAAAATGCCTGTGACATACGGACGGACGGACGGACGGACATGACGAAACTATAAGGGTTCCGTTCTTGCCATTTTGGCTACGGTGTTTTATTAGAACACTTTACTTACCTCTATTTAAATTTGAGTAGTATAATATTGTAAGCTATAAACAATTTTTTTTAATAAAATAAAATTATACCGTGCGTTAGTAAAAATAATAAAACGACAGTCTGATAACAAATCAGAAAATTTATTTATAATACTTTCATTACAATAACAATTACGGATGATTTCACTTTGAGAAGCGCTCGTACTTCGACTTTGCCGTTTATTTCAAAATAAACAAAAAAAATTGTAAGTAAAAATACAACTGACATGAGTTTATTGGACTTTTCATTGATAAATCTTGTAATAAAGACCACTTAACAAAAAACTAACAAAATAAAACAAACAGTTAAATCGGATGTTTTTTAATAATAAACGATTAATCGCAATAGATTCGCTAACTTCGTAACTACCTTAAACTTACACGTTACTCGCGTGCCAAAAGCATGGCTTGTAACTCGGTTTATTTTCCGTACTGGTTAGAGCCACACTTTGAGAGCCCAACCCATAATAAAGGTTATGCTCGCAGGAACATCGCTCTAACCGGTTAAATTCTCGGAGCGCCAAACAGGGAGCGAAATCCATTTACCCGTTAGAGTGCGGTTCCTTCGTGTGAGCGGAGTCTAGTGAATAACCACTCGCTTAGACAGGATTGGTTTGCCTGCTTGTAGTGGTGGTTATGGTATTAGACTAAATTTTTCATGTAGTTGAATATCGTTGCGCCATTATCGGCGTGACGGCGGTCATTGATCCCGTATCCGAACACGGAGTAACCGGTTAAAGAGCACTTCGAAATAAAGCTCCCACTTCAATTCGTCCAAACGTAACCTAAATAATTAACCGGTATAACCTATATAAATACCGGTTTATTCGTAACCAGTAACAAGCCCTGGCTTCCAGTTTTGTAGAGAAAAGTCTTTTAATGTTACGAAGTCGATCGTGAATGCGAGTAGCCGGTACCGTAAGCGTATCCGGTAGGTTAGAGAGCTCTTCGAAATAAAGTTCCCGTATCAATTCCTCTGAACTTAACTTAAGTAATCAACCGGTATAACCAAAATAAATACCGGTTCATTTGTAACCGGTTACAAGCCCTGGCCAGAAGGGCTTAATTATTTTATTATAAAAAACTACCAACGTTTCACAAAAACAAGTTTACTGAAGAAAAAGAAACACCGCAAAGAAAACTCCAAGAGTAACTTATTTTAAAAACAAATATATACGCAATATATTCCGTTTAAATTGCTTTATTTAAATGGGTGATAATCGCGGAAACAGAAAAGAATATTAATTTTATATCATTTAAGAGAAATTATCTTAATTCTGATCGATATTTTTATATTCAAATTCAAATATTTATATTGCTTGGTATGTGTGTACACAGGTCGAACAATAACAGTTTAGTTAGTATCTTCCATGTATTGCCTCACGGAGGCGTGCAATATTGAATTAATATATACCTACCTATTTATCTTATATCTAAACATGTAAACATTTTCAATTTAAATTATTGATATCCATACTAATATTATAAATGTGAAAGTGTATCTGTATGTCTGTCTGTTTCCTTTTCACGCTAAAACCGCTTAACCGATTTAGATGAGATTTGGTATGGAGATAGTTTGAGTATCGGAAAGGACATGGGCTACTTTTTATCCCCGAAACATACCCTTATCCGCGATAAACGAATTTAAGGCGGACGAAGTCGCGGGCAGAAGCTAGATATAAACATATCACACATTATCATATCGTTATTTCATTAATTAAAATAAATTTTACATTACATTATATAAAACATGCATTATTATACAGGGGCAAGGTAAAATCAAGCATCTACTACTACTAAGCGATAGGTGAAAAATTAAAAAAAAGTCATAACTCCGAAAATACGAAAAATCGCGGAACATACATGAGGGTAATTAGGATAGCCCTCTAGGTCCTCTACGTCCCAGCTTCAGTATATCACTACTTCTTGGGACACCCTGTATTTTGCATGTTTTAAGTAAGTCTACTTAAAAAAAAAAATTATACTGCAAAAGGATTGTATGCTCGACTTTTGAGGACTGGTTGGCTCGGTGGGAGTAATGTTGCCTGCGAAGCTGAGGTCCTGAGCTCAAATCCCGGTAAGGGCAAATATTTGTGTGATGAGCATAAATATTTGTTCCTGAGTCTTGGATGTTTTCTATGTATATAAGGATGTATTTAATAGATATATATCTATTAAATACATCGTCGTCTAGTACCCATGACACAAGCTTTATTGAGCTTACTATGGGACTAGCACGATTTGTGTAAAAATTGCCCCGTAATATATTTATTTATTTATTTACTTGGCGGTGACACTCCCGTGCCACCAAATCCAAATACGCAATACCTCTCTCATTTCTGATTTTGATACATTTACGGGTTTCTGGGAACAAGGGCTATGATCGAAGCAGAAACGTCTTTGTTACATATTACAAAAAGTGCGGATTTACTCTTGTATGACTGTATACCTGGAATACAATAATTTTCTGCTTCAGTAGAATCTAATATAAACCAAATTTCAATGGCCTAATTCGTATTTCCGTCTTAATCTCTCGCTTTTAAGAATTGAGCAAACAACAGTACATAGAAATGGTTTAAAATAATAATAATAATTTCTTTATTTTTAGGCCGGTTTGCCCATAGCTTGTTAGTTACAGACTTACATAACTAGAGTTAGTACATCTTAACCTAGTCCTCAGTTTTTTTCTTTAATTTTTATTTGGGGTCTTGGTACAGGGCGATGAAAAGACACCCAGTGACTGAAAAACGGGGAGTCCCATCTCTCTGCTATATCGGCCAGCAAGTTGTTGGTGCTGGACAGATACATTTGAGATGCAATTCTGTGTCTTATTATAGCATGGAAATCATTCATACGAGCTTCCGCAAACATGGTTGACGCACTGCAAAAGCGTGGCAGTCCCAACAACATTCTGAAACCGTTATTGAATTGAACTCGTAGAGCACTGTAAGCGCGCTTCGTGTAGTTGATCTACAGACTGCACGTGTAAAATGATTGAAAAATATGCTATATACATGAATAATGTTTTCTTGACCTTCACTGTACAACGTGCAAACCTGCGAATCAACATATTAGCTCGTACCGCCAGTGTCTACGTTCCCTTTTAATATCGGCGTCGTCCTTTAGATTTTCATTAATTACATGTCCCAAGTATTTGAACCTGGACACTTTGTTTAAGGTAATACCGCCAAGTTTCCGTGGCTCAACTATTGGCACGATCTTGTTGCCAGCACGAAAGACGAGTATTTCACTTTTTTTATATTATACATGAGCGCGTGAGACTCCGCGTATGTGTCACACACCTTCAACAGCTTATTCATTGCACTGATCGAAGGGCTCAGCAGCACCATGTCGTCGGCGTAACTAATATTGTTTATCATTTTACCACCGATCGAACAGCCAACCATGGTGTTGCTGAGCTCGACGATCAGCTGATTAACATAAATGTTAAACAGTAGTGGAGATGTAAGTCCCCCTTGCCTTACTCCACATTCAGCCCATTTATTAGTGTGCACTGGAGCCTAAAGAGTTGAAATGTCATTTATCATCATCATAATTTCAGCCATAGGACGTCCACTGCTGGACACAGGCCTCCTCAATAGATTTCACGTGACTCGGATAGAGGCGAGCCGCATGTAGTGAGTCCTCGCAACCCTAAGTCCGTCCGGCCTTCCCACGCTGCGCTGGCCAGTACGCGGTCTCCACTCGAGAACCTTCTGCCCCAACGGCCATCGGTTCTTTGAACTATGTGCCCTACCTATTGCCATTTCAGTTTGCTTACCCTCCTGTTTGATATGTTCGTGACCTTGGTTCGTCTACAAATCTCCTCATTTCTGATTCGATCTCGGAGAGAGATCCCGAGCATAGCCCGAGAAACGTGAAACATCATTATACTCTATTCGGATAGGTATTTAACTAAATGTAAACAAAAACCCAGTCAAATGCGAGTCTCACTCGCGCACCGAGGGTTCCATACAAACTTTTACTTATTGCGACTTAACTTGCTGCTTGAGTTAAGTTTGCCTCTGGTATTTATGGCGTCACATACAAATCAGGGCTTCAACCAAACCGGGTTATTAATAGTACATATATATAGGTGGCATATCAAACGTATGTAAGTTGTTTTAAATAAAAAAACACTATGCTGCTTTTTTTTTACTTTTATAAGTTTTGATATGTTTTCTTGAAGAACTACGCATTGAGTTTATATACTCAAAACATATATTTAGGATAGGCTAAGTACAAATATTGTAATAGATATAAGAGTTATTTCGAAAAAATGACTGACTGTTGAGTTTGTTTCGGCTTTCTTCTCTTCAGTGGTCTCCTCTTGGGAAACGCCGTAGAGTCAGACTTGTAAAAGTGCCCTTGTTTGTTGTATGTCATTATTACATTGTGCACCGTTGGCGGTAGAGAAGGAATTACAAACGTGAGCACTGAGTTTGTAATTCCAGTATCGCCCGAGTGACACACAATGTTTTTCATCACATTTATGAGGAAACTAATAAATTATTAATTTAGAAAAAGCTTCTTTGCCAATGTAAAGGTATTTTTTGTCGGGGCCGGTCAAGAAACCTCCAAAGTCTGCAGCAAAAGTTTATTAACTCATCTCCAAAGTTCCCCGGTTACAGACTTAACTAACTGTAACTAACTTAAATTTATCTTATTCTCTACTTTGTGGGTCGTAATTTCATTTGGTCAATGGTACGGAACGCTACAGAATGTCACTGCACTGACCTCTAAACCACAGTCTAGTCAGAAATGGTCGGAGGACCAGATATTGGCCACAACGGGTCCGGTGTCGTACAAGGTGGACGTGGGAGACGTTTCGGTTTGGCGCCGACATCAGGATCAAATTGTAGCATTACCGTGTTCTAGTGTTGGGTACTCCTTATCACGCGCGAATTCGCTACCGAGCGATTCGACTCTAAACGAGACTGACGGCGCCGATGGGGTTTCAGCGGCCGAGGCGGCTGACTGCGCTACATCAGACGTCGAATCTGACGTTTGTTGCCAGCCGTCTCGGCCCGGGGCATTAGGGCACTGCGTATTGCTAACAAAAAGAATAATTAAATATTGCTTGTATACATGTAGTATCGAAATAAATTTATAAGAATAATAAAAAAAAACACATTAATATAAGCACGATAATGTCGGTTGTTGTCTTAAATTTGGTGATGGAATATGTAGGACTTAATAAAAAAGACATTTTTGTATAAAGTATATACTTTCGAAATTAAGTTTAAGTTACATGCTCCATATTTGGTGGTGGGATGTGTAGGGTATGCCATTGACGATTGTAATGTCGGGTAGACGGACAATAAATCAGTTAGCTTCCAGCCGGCGTTTCATTGTACTTTCCAACTTTCTAGTGTCACAAGTCGCAACATTGTGTCATAAAATGTAATTTCGTGATTGGTAGAATCTCATTCCATAGATAACATAAACAAAGGCTTCGTTTTTTTTCGTTCGTCCAACAAAGGTTTCGTTCCATAACTATTTTTTAATTTTGTTGCTTACAATCTGTTACATAAATTATTAATTGTAAAAAAGTAGAAACAAGGTATGTTAAAGTATTTAACTATAGCGTCGACGTGTATTTATTGATATTACATTATGTATAATTCAAATTTGTTGCTTTTGACTAATTCCGTTCGGTTCCGTTCTAAACCTGGCTTAGTAGAGTAGTGAATGCAGTCAAAAAAAAAAATTAAAAAGAAGTAATTATGCCCATGGCGTTAATGGAATGATAAAAAGCTCACGGTTTTGATTAAGACCTTGTCGCTCGTTTTGACTGCGTGTAATGACACCGTTTACGAACAAGTGTGACGAAAAAATGACTTTTGGTGATTTAAAAAAAGTAAGACAAACAGATATATGGTTATAATGCTATGTATAGTATTCATATTAAAAATGGTACTTTTTTCCACATTTTCCTTAATAAAACGAAATTTAAGCACAATAAAAAAAAATGTTCCAAAATGTACAGATTAAGCCCTTTCATATAATACCCTACTTGACCTTGTGACTAGACTTTATACTTCTGGAAGAGATCCTTTATAGGTATAAGTTTGGCTTTGTGCACAACGGTATTTTTTTGTATTTGCTCTACTATTTTTATGCACAATAAAAAGTTAACATGGTTTTTGGGGTAACAAATAATGTATACTAATATAAAGTTGTAAAAATGAAATGTCTGTGCATTGAACATATAAAAAAATGATTAAAACTATCTATTTGGAGGTCACTGAAATAAAAAACTTGGATTTTTTTGTATGTTTGCATGTGTCGGTGTGGCCTCATCATGCCAAATCGGCTAAATAGATTGAAACTATTTGTGGTACACGGGTAGCTAGGTATCTCTAGGTGGTTAAAGGATACTTTTACTCGACTGCGCTTAAAAAAAAAAGAGGGATTATGACTTTTTTTCCTCCGTGAACGAAGTTGCGGGCGCATTTTAATAAAAAAATAAATTTTATTTTCAGGTGGCTTGGCTAGACGCAGATACGGGGCAAGAGCGAGTACTATGGCGGGAGATCGACAAGCTGTCCCGGGTTGTCTTCCCGGCCCTGTTCCTCCTCTTCGTCACCATGTACTGGCCTGTTCTCCTGCTGAAGACCAAGACGTCTTCATAACACAAATCTTCAGCATCGATATAACTTTGTAAATGTATCCAACTCCTTTCTTTAACTTATTTTAACCTATTTAGGTTGGTGTTTTATCAACAGTGGTAGTCCTTGAGGAAAATGCTGAGCATTGGACAGCACGCGGCGCAAACGTATTGATCTAAGAACAACTCAAGATCCGAACTAGACTGCCTACTTGCCTTCGTTGAACTTTGGAAAAATTCGGTCATATTGCCAGAAAGCATAGTGACACCCTTGAAAAACTGCTGAGCATAGACAAAGTTAAAGGCAAGCGACCGAGGGACTGGAACTTGACATGTCGGACATATCAGATTCGTACGACTCTACACCACAGCGCACGATGCTCTGCACTCGGCTTCGGATAGGAACAGATGGAGGTGCATCATTCGAGAGAGATTGTTCCGAGAAAATGACCACGGCCCTCAGCGATGAGGAAATCGATGCAAGGGGAAGGTAGTTCATGATTTAAACTGATACAAGGATCATTAAAACAAAAGAACTGACCATCTCCATACAAAAAGCCGTTCCATATATGTACAAATTGTACGACGCCATCTTATGTGTAAGAATGTTTTTTTTTACAATTAGTCAACTTCGCAAGCGTGACACAGTATTTAAATGTTACAGTTTATTTATTATTAGCTATTCGCGAATTTATTGTCACTATACTATGTTTCTTTATTCAATGATAACATCATTAAATGTTTCGTTTTAAAGCGTCATCTGTTTTTGCCACCATATCTCCTTGCGATCAGAACACGATCCAAAGTATGGCAACTGTCGGTCCTGTTGTTTGAATGTTCCTTGACTGAAACCATATTTACTCATTATTACAACCAGACGTAAAAGTTTTATGGTAAAAATGACTTCTTGTTTACTGTGCCATAACCTCAACCGGAACCTGTTCCTATCTTTTGCAAGTCTGTAAAGTCTGTGTCATTTAAGTTGCAACAGCTTTTGGTGTTGTCTAACCAATCCTTTATTGCCTAACGCGTTTAACGCTCGGAATCAGAAACAAGTTTCATGAGTTTGTATGACAGTTGATTCGGATACGAATTGTCAAAATTTCGTGAGGCAATAACCCCCTAGGTTAACTTTAACTTTCTCCTTTCTCTGTTCCTCATACTGTCGATGTTCTCTTCCAAGATGTTTCTGATTATGTTGTATTTGTCATGTCTATATAGATATGCCCGAAATATGAGGTTTTACTTTTCTTTACTGTGCAAAAAAGAGACAATTACGTTTTGTACGCCAACGATGAATATATCCGTACCGCAGGCTCAACGCCAACGACTGATTTATGTGTCAAGGCATTAAGACCGATATAGACCGACGCCCATTGAAATACGGGTCATGTTAGCGTGATACTTATAATGTTGTGGTCGTAAAATACGAATCCACACACCGCGTGCGTAACGTGTGCGTGACGTGTGCGTACGCAGCGGTGTGACTGGGCCTTAAAAGTTCTCTGTCTGATAACGCAACAAAGTTCCGTTAGTCGAAGAATTACCGACGAAATGTAATTAAATAAATCATATTTATACGCGATTTAGCTGTTTGATTGTATTGTGATAATGAGCGGTATTCATGTCAATAGAATATACTATACCGAGTAATTACAAAAGGCCGTTCCCCGAAAAGTACTACGCCATCTATGTATTATAATGACTTTTTACAATTAATATTTTCTTCTGTTTCCGCGATTATTACTCATTGAAATAAAACAATTTAACGGATTATATCGCGTATTTTATCTCACAATATTACAATTATACAAAGTCGCAAGCGTCACACAGTACCTATTTAAATGTTACAATTTATCTATTTTTAGCAATTTGCGAACTAATGGTTACAATACTAAGTTTATTCAATGATAACATACGTTTTAAACCGCCTTCAGCTTTTTGCCAGAATATCCCCTTGTGATCGGAACACGATCCAAAGTATGGCAACTGTCAGTCCTCTTGTTTTAATGGTCCTTTGTAAAACCAAGCCATAAAACATAACCATAGGAGGAGCAACAATTTAAACGAAATATATTGCGTGTATTATCTCATTAGAGTTCCCGGTGAAAGCTTTACAGCTCCTGTGTTCCCGGGAATATCACGTGTGTACTTTTATCATTATTAACCTACTTATAACTACGCGAGGGTCGCATTTTTTAAAATGTACACTCGAGTGTTCGTCATATCTTCGGCTTTAGACGTGTTATCTATGCACAGCCAGCGCCAATAGTAGCTACGCAAAGCAAGCACAAAATATAAAAAAAAAAAAAAAAAATCGACCAACTTTGATTATAGGGACATAAAGAAGAAATTTATCTATTGGCACCAAGGCGCCTTCTGTCACGCGGTATGCAGACAACTTCACACTGGTCATTGCATTACCTGACGTAGCAGCGCCGAATGGACTCGCGCACTTTGGTACTAGGCTTCGAAGCGAGCGAAAAATGTTTATTCTTTTGACAACAGAGTCATTGTTTTCTTTGATTAATGCTCTTAGCTACTGCTGTTGCTGTATATAACACGGTTTGTCTTGTTTTTATGTCGATCGTTCTATCTTTCCATTGTTGGCGTACAATGAACATTACGACGATAGAAAAGAGAAATGGGATACGCAACAGCTTGGTAGAATTAATAATATATTCAATTAACTCATTTTATAAGGTGTATAATTCAATACCTCGAAAATGTCGCTTATGCCATTTCTCCTTTCCACTGTCGATATATACAAAGTGACTTCTAAAACTGTTACACAATGTTACTTTCCGAGGCTACTCGCATTCACGATCGACTTTTATTATAATATAAGATCAATTTCGAAATCGTAACATTAAAAGACTTTTCTCTACAAAACTGGAAGCCAGGGCTTGTAACTGGTTACGAATAAACCGGTATTTATTTAGGTTATACCGGTTAATTTTTTAGGTTACGTTTGGACGAATTGAATTGGGAGCTTTATTTCGAAGTGCTCTTTAACCGGTTACTCCGTGTTCGGATACGGGATCAATGACCACTGTCGCGTCGATAGCGGCGCAACGACAGTCAACTACATGAAATTGAATCTAATACCATATAGCAAGCAAACCTATCCTGTCTAAGCGAGCGCTTATTCACCCTAGACTCCGTTCACACGAAAGAACCGCTCTCTAACCGGTTAAATGGATTTCGCTCCCTGTTTTGCGCTCCGAGATATTAACCGGATAGAGCGATGTTCTTGCGAGCGTAATCTTTATTATGGGTTAGGCTCTCAGAGTTTATCTTTAACCTGTACGGAAAATTAACCGGGTTACAAGCCCTGCTGAAAGCTAACCGTGCTCAGTTTGTATGGGAAGTGCAATTTTTTTTAATGTTTTCGATGTTGGTCTCATACCTACTAAAAGTTGATCGCCATTGTGAGCCTTGGAAAGTAACATTTTGTATCACGTCTTAAAAGTCACCTTGTATACAGTTTAGGTAGTATGGATGGTTACTTTTCTGCATTTTTATAAGTAGGTTGATTGTAGGTAGATTGCTTGTATCAAAACTTTCTGAGTGACTTTGTATTTCATATATATTATAATTTTCGCGAAATTAGCGTCGACGACGACACATAGGATAATATTCGCGTTTAGTTATTTAGAACTGACCTATCATAGACAAAAATTAAGGAACGACCTATTACTTACAGAATAGTAAAAAATAAAACAGGCAAATACCAAAAGCCGGATTTTCTGGCATTTTAAAAAGCGTCTAAGGCGTAGATTACAAAACTTTTAAGTAGAAAATTAAAATGTTACCAATTTCAAGTAGATAAAAAAAAACAAGGACGAATTCTTTTTGAAGAATAAAAGAAAGACCTATAGAGGAGTGCCTTTCAAAATTCCTATCTGTTTTTAGGCACATAAAAGTCCCGCATTTAATATTTTATAGGAACTTTTAGAGAGAACAAAAAATACACTTCTTACAAAATAAGATAGTGTAGTGTTAGATCCCTTAAGAGATTCAAGCAGATCAGCCTATACTAGCCTAATTCTATAAAGATACAAAATATACGAAATCTGAGTTTGAATATCCATCGTACACTGTTTAAATAGGGTTGAAAATAATAGACCATATACTTTGGTGTCATGGCATTCTGATTATAGTTAGAGCAGATTAAAGTGTCCATTTCGTGAGACAGAGAAGTTATCTGGTGACTTGGAATTATTTGAATTTCATTAATTTGTCATAAATTTGAATCGCAAAGCACTTGGTAACTCTAAATTCTTAACTTTACCGAAAACAGGTCTAACGAACAATTTGACGAGGAGCAGTGTATTAAGTAGAAAGTTATTTCAAGTTTAGCAAGGTGGGCAATTGCCAATTGCGTATTTCCAGTTATAATTAATACGAAGATCAACCCAGTTTAATTAAACTGGGTTGATCTTCATATTTGCACACCCGCACACCCGGTATGCCCTAAGGGTCGGAAGGCGAGCGTGACAGGACCCCCCCCCCCTCCCTCCGTCTCTCTTACCGTGAGTCATGACTCAGTTAAACAATTATTCTTAAAACACGTAAAATACCAGTGGATTTAGACTACATTAGCAGTTACTCACGTTGTAAAAGCCGAGTACCGGATAATAATTATTTCTGGTGGTGATGAATTATGGCCTTCCGTGAAGTTTAGGTAAACGGGCACAACCTATTCCGACCTCTGCTCATGACTAAGGTCCTCGTAATGGACCGAAACATATCGAGGAGTACTCTGCTTCTTATGACGGGGGTAATCGCTAATGTAATATAAATATGTCTGAGTCTCAAGGTAGTTTTCTTGTTAAAAATACGAGTGTATTTGAAAAATTAACCATTTTCTTAAAGATTAAGATGAGAATAAAACAGATGATACATTTTGTAGATATTTTTATCAATACTTAGGGTCGATCTCACCAACTTAATATAAGTCTTATTCCAATAATAAATCATTAATTACTCGTGATCTAACTCACCCTACGTTTCACCAATAATTAACCTAAGGATTAAATTTCTACCGCCGGATTTCATCAAACTTTTATTCCGAGAATAACGCTTATTCCCGAATAGTAATGTCAAAACTGCATAATAATTTGACATTACCATTTGAGAATAGGCGTAATTCTAGGAATAAAATCTTATCTCTATCTTATTTGGGCGCATTACGTTTTGATTCAATTCATTCGTTCAACGTTACTAAGTAACTATGCGAGAGAGTGTTATCCGTGGACTAGGGTGGTGAAATAAAAATTAAGTTAACAATCGAGTAAATCGTTATTTAGTTTCTACTGGGTTAGTCACTCTCGTGTAAGTTGATTGTTGGTGAAATCGGCCCTAGTCGCTTCTAAACCAAGTGTGATATTCTGCCGTAGGATATATATATAGGATATTTCATAAAGTCTTATCTCCTGATATTTTTAACACAACTGTACATAAAGAACACATTTTTTAATTGTAAATATGTCGGACCAGCATGCGATGCGAGCACAGATTTTAATTATAATAATGAATATATGTATTACAAAGTGATTTATTTATAAATAACATTATTTATATTGTTATTATGGAATTTTTTATATGGTTCAGTTTCAAAGAAGTGAACATAGTTAAAGGCTTCATTTAAACAAATTTCTAATCGACTCCTTTGAATAACGAAAGTTAGTCATCTATACTAATATAGATTTGTAAAAATGGAATGTCTGTACATTGAAGATATTAAAAAAAAATATTGTAACGGAGAACGGATGGCCGTTGGTGTAGTAAAGCCCTGGAGTGGCAACCACGCATAGGAAGGCGCAGCGTGGGACGGCCCCCGACTAGGTGGACAGATGACCTCGTAAGGGTCGCGAGGAATCAGTGGACTCGGTCTGCGCAGGATCGCACCCTATGGCGAGCTATAGGGGAGGCCTATGTTTAGCAGTGGACGTCCGTGGCTGGTAGATAGATAGATTGTAACGGGCTATTTGCCTGTCATAGAATCGAAAAATATTTTATTTGGATTTTTTGTATGTGTCGTTGTGGCTTCATAGCGCCAAATCGGCTAAACGATTTCCAATATTTTTGGTACACAAGTAGCTGGGTATCCACAGATGCTTTTAGTATACATTTTAATTACCCGATTACGCTGACAAAAGAGGGTTATGACTTTTTGTCCTCCGCGAAAGTTGCGGGCGCCTCCTAGTATAACGTATATTACTGATTTTCGTTACACAAAGGAATCAGTTCAATTTTGTTTTAATTAAAGCTCTTAAATGGGTAATGATAATTTTTAATGACCCGTGTTATTATAATAATACGCATAGAAAAGCTAATTGTGTCAGAAAATACAACACCGAGACGAAATATGTGTATTTGTTTAATTAAGAGGACAAACAAAGAACTTGCAGCGCATCTTGTCCTCAGACCTAAAATGCTAAAAATTACATAATTGCTACGTCCTAGGGGGTTCCAGGTTCGTGATTGAAACGCACTTTTTAAACGGATTAACAAGAGTAAGATCTATTACTATCCAGTCACTTTACGTTAAAACACGTGAAACGCAATATTAGAACATGTCGCAAGGTCATCTGGAATATGCCTTTGCGACACAAACAAGTCGTGGAAGGTTCTTAGATAGGTACCTACTACCTAGTTCAGGAACCTTCTCACTGCTGTCTCGTGCACTCATTTCGCGAATGTTCGGCGTACTACTTTGTCTTGATCGTGTTGTCCCTGTAACACCCTTCTAGAATGTTCTCAGTATAGCTGTCTCTTCTAGTCGTGATATCTCTTTCACTCCTACTGAAAATTTCGTCATACACTGAAATGTACTTCAGAGATATAAGATGTCCTGAAAATATCTGACGTTTACAGATTAAATCATCACCTGATAGAAGGCCAGAAACAACGGCAACTGGAGTGAAATTTTGATCAACTAATGAGCAACCTCTAAACACGGCCTGAAAAGTTATTTCAGCCTACTGAAAATGCCTCCTAGGCACGGATCAAAGTTCAATTTTAGTTTTTTTGGTGGCATGTAAAATTGAGTGCTATTTTAATACGGCCGAGTAATGTACAGATAACTACGTGCAGTAATTGTAAATGCTATCAATATATTACTTATATAAAACTCACTTAGCTTACAGGGGTTCCGACTCCAGGAAAAATCTGAATAGTGCGATCTACGAGTCTCATAAAAAGTATGAACATTGATAACAGCGCCACCTCTCAGTCGAAATGTTATGATATCATATGATTTTTATTCAGAAACAATACATAGATTGTGTTTGAAATACAATAAAATGATCTAACTATAAATAAAATGTGACAAAGTTAACTTAATCACTAATATATAGACTATTCAATTAGTACTCAACTACTCATTACCAACTTAATAATACCTACTAGTTATTTTTCATGAAGATTTCCTCAATACTGTAAAAATACCCTCTCGATAAAAATATTTTTAATTTTCTACTAAATAATTGGTAATAGGATAGTTAAACATCTTAGGATACTCTTACTCGACTCTTAATCGTATAGGCTACGGCAAAAAGGATATCACTTTTTTCTGGGATCAATAGATAAGCCGGTGTCGCTTATACCAATATTTTGATTGATTGGCGGAAAATTGGAGAATTACTACGTCAGTACGCGTTAGTGCGGTCACATCTGAAAATACATTTACTATTTTGGACCCTTGTCTTCTTTTGTACGGTCAGGGAATTTAAAGGTTTGTCACTTTTCGACTATATGTAATGGTATTAAGGTTCAAAAGTGACATACCTTTAAATTCCCTGACTGTACATTCTGAAAAGTCACTTAGACATGAAAAGCGGGCGTAGCCGACTGAACAGATAAATTGGTGGCACTATAGTTGTTTAGTAAAATGTGTAATAATACCGAAGTTGAATACCGGTTGTATTGCGTGGAAATAATACCAGTGCCTAGTCCCTCCTTACCGGTAACACGACGTCTCTGTACAGTCGCGGAATGAAAAGGGTCGTCACTTTTCGACCCTATGTGATGGTATTATAGTTCAAAAGTAACGAACAATTTCATTCCGCAACTGTACACCGTGATACCGGGAAAGAGGGGCTAAGTACCAGTATTATTTTCACGCAATACAACCGGTATTCAACTTCGGTATTTTACTTATTAATGAGCTAAGTTCAAAATCTATTGTCACCTTAATACGATTGAATAAAATTTATTTTTTTGAAAGCTCTTATTTAACTTGCAATGTTTGATATATCAGTAGTCCCGATCAAATCTTGCAAGTTAAAGACCCACTTCCTATTTTCTGATTGAACTAGAATTTGTAATACTTTACTTATGAAGTTCAGTGACAATGCAATATTATGTTACCGTCGAACTAATCTCATGAATATTGTCAAAGGAACTCTGTAATAAAGTAAAGCAATCATACCCACTTGAGGCTTTTCGGAATTTGGAATCGCCTCAATGAGTTGATGGATCTGTAAAGAAAAGTACTGTCAGCAATAAAAGCTTGTCACAAGACACAGTTTTGTCAGAAATTTATTTTAAGATATTCACTGTCCTAACCCGCCTAGCGCTGTGTAGCCGTTATGTAGAGAAAAGTGCATAGCGATACGAAAAGGTTGGCAGCGAAAGTGTTAACGCATTCACGACCGTCATTTTCATAGTACCACTACAAGTCAAGGGCAAAGATAAATATCCTCACGAAGTTCCAAAATATGTCTACATAAACTGCCACAATAATAAGACCTGTATACATATTTTTGAAACTTTGTGGTGTATACATATTGGTGCCCTTGACTGTACGCGCGTAGACGATAACATGGGAAAATGCGAATGAGCGAAAACTTAATACGAGCAGAGCAGCGGGTTAACCTAGCGGGTTCTCGGTCGTGAATGTGTCAATAACTTAAAAAAAAGATTCCGAGGAATTGAGGACCTCCTCATTTTTTCGGAGTCGGTTAAAAAGAAACTGTCGTGTTATTTTCAGGCGCCGTGCCGTTTTACGTTGACGGCGCCGCGCCAGTGTTACACGGCTTGGCTTTTAACCACATTTCTATACAGCGAAGAAGTCTCATGGCTATTTTACCGACATGAAAAAGTAGTGAAATTCGGTTAATTTAAAAATAAAGTCTGTTTTTAATTATTTACGAAGACGTTCGAATAAGTGCCTGAAGCACTGCTTAAGCTTTAAGATTTGTGATAGTTATTTATTAGTACAGATATATTTATGAAGAGGTTAATATATATGTAAAAAGTATTTATGTATTTTTGGTTGTTACTGGGCTGACAAAATCAGCCAGGTTATTCGAAACTTCCTTAATATATTTAAGTATAAATATATTTACGCAGATAAAGAGAACCCGTAATGATTGAGACGAGATTTTAAAATAAAATTGTAATTTTCAATACACTTGCTTGTAAAGTGGCTTTTATTACCCCGTTTTTATGGCTGTAATCCAGTCTATTAAAAACGCGTGTTTTTTACATTGCATAATCGCACTAGTTCCTTTTCATTACAGTTTTTTAATCGCCAGCAAATACAAGATGTGCATTATGTACAAAAAACAGAACAGGTTATTTAAATGAAGCTAACGTATAGGTACATTTTTTTTCTGAAGAAAACAACATTCTACATCCTATTAATCATGTTTGGCTGATTGGCCAATTAGCCTTTGCCTCTTACTCATGTTTTGATTTGACATATTTCATGTTGAATAATGATTATATTCTAAGAATTGCAATAATGTGAAAATAGTTTGAAACAACAAAATTTAAAATATAATTATGTACGTAAAAAAGAACTAAATATGGATTAATGCAAAACTTACGCACTAACAGGAGTTGTTTACCCAAGTAATTTGTTTATGAAATTTCAAGTAAAGTACGTATTTTTTTGTTTTTTTCCTCGCAAGTGTGTTGAAAAAAGTCGTATGAAACTCGTGTGCATTGGTCATTACACTCTCGGCTTTAAACAGCTCTCGTCTTCCAATTGGGTTGTAAGATAGCCTTGTTTGTAATAACCAACGTATCACACTGGTATCTTATTGTACTATTTTTGAAATATTTGCCAGTAATAGTATTAAACTAACTAGCAGATGATAACTAATAGTAAATTTCATTTATCTTGTTAAGAAATAATATTAAATAATAAGATTCATTAACCTTGCTGATTATGTTAGTTAAAATTTTTAAAAATTGTCACTGTATGTAAAAAATAAACGTTTTCTTGTAAAATAGATAGTTTTCTGTAAATATTATACGTTTTCATTTCATTCTAACATTATTTAAAACATCTAATAGGAATGGAAATTTTCTACAGCTCATAAGCGCAGAATCGTTAAATCGCCAGCCTCCCAAAACATCCGCTTTCTAAGAAGTTATTTGTATAAGTTTAAGTTTTACTAAATTATTTTAAAGTACTTTAAATACCAAAACTAAATCCTAAACGCGTTGTACGTATCTCATCATGAGTTTCGTGAGTACCTATGTTTAAAGTCTGAATATTAAATTACGGCAACACAAATGTTATTTGGAAACCTCAAATCCCACACTCTATTTTTTTTATTTGATTGCTTTGTAATAACTTAAAAACCAGCCAAGTGCGAGTCGGTCTCGCGCACCGAGGGTTCCGTACAAAATATACGCTACAAACACCCGTACCTATTAAAATCCAATGTTAGCAGAGCCCTACTCCTAAGCAAAATGTACGCGATGTTCGATCATTTTATATTGGTTGCCGACATAGACAGACAGACATATAATTGTACTGTTTTTAGTGTTTGTTATTATAGCGGCAACAGAAATACATCATCTGTGAAAATTTCAACTGTCTAGCTGTCAAGGTGGAAATCCTGGTGACAGACGGACAGACAAACAGACAGACGGACAACGAAGTCTTAGTAATAGGGTCCCATTTTACCCTTTGCGTGCGGAACCCTAAAAAGGAAACTTTTCGAGTAAGTCTGCTCGGGTGACTGCCACCCTAGGGGATGAGCGAAATAAAGAAAATATCTGCAACAATATTGATAAAACAAACTTTATTTAAATATTGGGAAAAGCTCAAACATGTTTTAGACACTACCACATCTTGTTTTTCCAAATAAAAGCTTTGGATAAGCCAAACAGCTAACAAAAGCAATAACAAAAGTAATATGTAGTAATGTACATGGCAAACGATAACAATTACTTTTTCACTTCTCATGTTCGAAAACTTCCTCACAATGGCTTTTTAGAGCGTGGCCAAGACTGTTTCTACGAGTTTTTTATTCGGTACGTTGGCAGGCTGTTGTTTTGTTGTAAAGATTGCGAAAAGAGGGACATGACTGCTTTTCATGACCACCTAAACTGGAAAAAACTTGCGGAGAAACGGACGGAGTGGAGCAAACGCGTTGTGGAGGGTCGCAAGTCGCAAGTTATGTTATGAGACCTGGTTCGCGGCACTCGCTGACAAAATACAAAGTCGTCAAGGCGTCTCAGTACCATCTGTCGCAAATGTTTCTTGTTAGGCTTGCGGTAGAACATGTCGTTCTCGTATCGGTTTAATCAGCCACCAAAAACGGTGTCTCCCGAACAACACCATAAATCATCTGCAATAGACGCAAATGTATGTGTCTTATGTTTATTAGGTCCACCTGTAACTAAATCAGTAAGTATGTAAGTTTATGTAGGTAACCATGGAAATAAATTTCGTTAAATTTAACCCACTTCTTGGTTTTCGGTTGAGCTAAAATTTAGCATCCTTACTCCCTTATCCTTACTATATTATAAACGTGAAAGTATGTATGTACGTTCCACTATTGCGCAAAAACTACACAACAGATTTGCGTAAAACTCTTCAGTAATATAGCTTAGATATCAGAATAGGACATAGGCTACAATTTTCGAGGTTATTCATTCATAAAATGTGTTTTTTAACAATAAATAGAAAAGCCTTAGAAAAGCCCGAGTTCTGTTCATTGTGACATTTATATTGCGAAGAATTATATCTACAAACAGTTGCTAGGAAACCAATTTTTTCACGTTGTATGTATTCGTGTAACTTTATCCTATATATATATAACAAATTATCCATACTATCCATACTAATATTATAAATGCGAAAGTATATCTATCTGTCTGTCTGTCTGTTACCTCTTCACGCTTAAACCGCTGAACCGATTTGGATGAATTTTGGTATGGAGATTGTTTGAGTCCCGGGGAAGGACATATGCTACTTTTTATCCCGGAAAAATATCCTTATCCACGATAAACAAACTTAAGGCGGACGAAGTCGCGGGCAGAAGCTAGTACTTATATAAGTTCGAAGATAATATGATATTTTGATACCAGCTGTCACCGTCACGTGTCTGTCATCGCGCCTCCCGCCTCAGAAACAAAGTATATCCCCACTTTCTCTATCTTAATAATTACAATCGGATTCAGTGTCCAGCGCTCGTCGTTAGAGGTCGTCTTTACTAGTGCGCAGCTGCCAGCTCCGTAGAACAAGTTACAATCGCTTAGTTTCGGCAATGCCCTGGTGGGCGTTGCCGTTGCCGTATGTCTGCAAGAAGTTCTTAGCCCCGCCCACTAGTTGTATGTGGTGCCTAGTTGCCGTTTGTGCTGTCATTGTGTTTTTCCGTGTATAGAAGAAGATTTTCCAGTGCGCGTGAAACTCATTGTGCGTGTTGTGCGAACTCTATATGTGAACTGTGTGCGAAATTGACGCTTATTTTAAAATTCAAAAGAAAAGAAAATTAACGAAAGTATTTAAAAAGATTTCCTAAATACTTGTGTGAGAAAAAAGTAACTCACTATTGTGATAAAAGAGCAGATCACAGTTCTTCTCTCAGTTACTTATTAAATTCAGTGCGCGAGTGCCGTTTATAGTTTAAATAATCAGTGTTTTGGTGCAATTTTTAATTTTTCCTCGGTATCTCCCTGGACATGCCCGTATTTCTGCGCATGGTGATACGGCGCTAATGATGGCGGGAAAGAGGATTGTGCCCCCTCCTACGTTGGCGAGCTTCCTTGCTCGTCAATATCCAAATGTTATGGAGGAGTTTTTGATTCTTTCAAATGCTCAGAAAGTATCTAACACAGGTAAGGAGACTTTTTCTTCCTCAAACCCGACTTTGACATCTGTTGACAACCGTATTGACGGTGACTCTACTGACTTTAGCCGGTATGGCTCGCAAGCTTCCGGTCTGACCTGTGACAAGACACCTCGTAGATCAATTGACTCTTTTAAAAGGCGTGCTGTCTTAAGCGTGCGCTCGAGCTCTCCTTCCTATTCGCGTCCGGCCTCTGTTCTTTCTGGAGGTTTGGGTGACTGCGAGTCCGAGTTGGTAACCGTGCAGGACACTCCTCTTGCACTTGGTCAGCCTACTCCTGAATCTCAACTGCCTCTTGGTCAGGCAGATTTAAGGGATCTTCAAAGACATTTTGCAGGTTATGTGGCCCCGCCCCCCGCTTCGTTAAATTTACATAACTCCCATGTGGAGGTTATTGTTCATTCTCAACTATCTAGTATGGACTCGGCCTCGATCGAGGCTGAATCTGAAATTGAATATCAGTCTATCCTTTCTGATGAAGGTTTTGAAATTGTTGAACGCAAAAATAAAAATAAAAACCGTTGCAGAAAGCGTGGCAACATTAGCCCTTCTTCTCCTGTCAGTCTTGCTGATTCTTCTCATGGGGATTTCATGGCTGATTTGTCTCGCAGTCAGCCTAATCTCAGTCACCCTAATTCGACTCCCAAGCGTTTGCGCCAGGAGGCTCCTCAGCATCCTCATGTTGTTGATCGTGAGGAGATGGAGGTCATTGTTAAAAATGCCAAAAAGGAGAAAAGACCTCCTATCTTATTTTTAAAAGATAAAGCTCGTTGGACTAAGCTAGCTGCAGAGGCTAACCGCAGAAACATTGGTTTGCTTAGAGCCACCTCGGTAGCTGCTCGTGATGGTAGACCGGGAGGCATTGGGATTATTACCCAAAACATATCACAGTATAAAGCCTGGATTGACCTGATGGTTGATGTTTATCATACTTATAATACTGAACGCAGACTTCACGTGGTCATCAAAGGCCTACCTGTGGAGATTGTTAATGCTTCCATTTTAAAAGACCTTAAATCCCAAGGTCTCCCGGTACATGAAGTTCACCGTATGTTTAGGGGAGATAAAAGCAGCCCTTTGAGGCGGTCTTTGTCTCCCTCGATCGCACTCCAGCGGGAAAGGAGATTTATAATATCAAGTCTTCCTGCGGTCTCAGTGGACTGCGTGTTGAAGCACTGTATAAAAATAATAGAGTGCCGCAATGTAAAAATTGTCAATTCTATGGTCACTCGGAGAATTATTGTAGGCTCCCTTCTCGCTGTGTTAAGTGCGGAGGTGGTCATCATACCAGTAGCTGTGAACTTAAAAAGGACTTACCTGTTGATATTCAATCCAAAATTAAAGTGTCCTGCTGCAACTGCGGCGGTGATCATACTGCTAATTTTCATAATTGCCCGGCTGCTCCTAAACAAAATAAGAATTCTAGTTCAAATAGAAATGGTAACAATACTCGTAGGCGTAATAAAGCATCCAGGTTTAGCAATCAGAATCCTTTACCGCCTTTAAACAACAATGGAGTCAGTACTGAAAATCAAGTACCCCTTGTCACGGAGTCCTCTTTTCCTACTTTAGGTGGAAAGAGGCTGCACTCTTCTACCCAAGTTGTTGAAGCTGCAAACTTTATCTATGGCTCTTCTCAAGAGTCTCAGTCTGGCCCTCAGGCGCAGCCTCCCCATCCTGTCTTGTCAGCCCACCAAGGTCCCCTTAATCCTATCTTGGAGAATGTGGTTGTTGATCGTTCATCCAACTTACAACAGCATAGGCCTCCCTATAATCAGATTGCTGCCATGCCTTCTAGATCAGGTCTTAAGTATTCCAACAACATCTCTCGGCAGGCACCTCCCTCTCACATGAGGAAGTCATATCTTGGTGCCTCCTCGGTCGCAGGTCCTAGCGTTGTCTCCTCTTCTATTTTAGGAGGTGCTGTACGTAATCAGTCTGATGACGATGATCTCAGACTAGTTTTTGAACTAGCTGAGATCATTGAAATTGATGAGGTCCGCAGTCTAGCTGCTGAATTCAGGGCCCAAAGAAATTCCAGAGGACGGTTTGATGTACTCTTCAAGTACTCAGCTCTCCTATCGGCGATCCGCTCTATTAATACTCAGACAGCTCACAATGGATAATACACCCGGTAGAGTCAAGCCCAAGCATCTATCGTTGGCATATTTTAATGCCAACGGCGTTAGGTCTCAGGGAGACGAAATAGCTACATTTATCAAATCTCACAATGTTGACATCTTTCTTATTCAAGAAACATTTTTAAAACCCTCTTTAAGGGACCTTAAGATAGCCAACTTTCTTTCAACACTACGAGTGCTGGGGGGGGAGTACCTTAATTTATTATAAAAGGGCATTCCATTGTTCGCCCATTTCCATACCAGATAATATCAAACATTTAGAAATATCTGCGTGTCGCATAGCCCTTACGGGTCATGGGCCTATTACTTTAGTATCTGCTTATTTATCTCCAAATCAGCCATTATTAAAATCCGATCTAGAGGCTGTGTTTGGGTTGGGTGAATCGGTCATCTTAGCTGGTGATCTCAACTGTAAACACAGTCTCTGGAATTGTAATTATTCCACTTCAAGAGGCAGGCGTCTTCTTAAATATACTAATGATCTTTCTATTGATTTGATAGCTCCTTTTGAGGCGACTCATTTTCCGAGTGACCCTGCGAAGAGAGCTGATATCTTGGATGTGGTACTTCTGAAAGGCGTAGCTTTACAACTGCGCTCTTTAGAAGTGCTTCACGAACTCTCTTCCGACCACAGGCCGGTCACATTGAAAATGGGGCCTCCTCGTGACGGACCGCCCCTTACTAGGCGTTTTAACAACTGGCATCAGGTTAGTCTTGTCATTTCAGATAAGGACGTCATAAATCGTTTTGACGGACTTTCCGCTCAAATCAACTCGATAGATCTAGGATCTAGAAAAGGCTATTAATCTTCTTACATCGGGCCTTCAATCTATACAAAGTGAATGTTCCAAAGACGTCCCTATAGAAGATTTCTATACCTGGAGGCTTCCCAGTCATTTGTTCAAACTTTTAAAAGAAAAGAATGAAGCTACCAGAAAATATGATCTTGCCCCTTCAAGCGAGAATAAGACTATATTAAATAATTTGCGGCAAAGGCTTAAAAGGGGTCTTGCTGATCACAAGAACCAGAAATGGAGTGATCTCTTGTCGGAGCTCTCCCCTAGTCATCTCGCATTTCGGAAGTTGACCAGGACCTTAAAATTGGATACAGTTGTGGACATGCCTCCCCTTAAGTTTACGAACAACGGCTCGGAACAGATCACCTTTAATGACGATGAAAAGGCTGAGTGCTTGGCGGTCTCTTTGGAAGCCCAATGCTCCCCAAGTACTGAGCCTGTTGATACTGTGCATCTGGCCCGAGTCGAAAATGAAGTAGAAGCGCGGCTCTCTACACCGCCTTCTGACGCTCCACTAGAACCTCTGAGTCTATCTGAATTAAAGCTTCTCATAAAGACTCTCAAGAAAAGAAAATCCCCAGGTGAGGACAGGATATCCAACAGGATGATCGGAATGCTTCCTGAGAGTCTTCTGGTCATCCTCTTGGCTATCTATAACATCTCTCTTGCCAAATGCCACTTTCCTAAGGTATGGAAACATGCTGAGGTAATCGGTATTCACAAACCGGGTAAGCCTCGTGATGATCCTGTAAGCTATAGACCTATCAGCCTTTTAAACACTCTTGGGAAACTTTATGAGAGAGTGATTATAAATAGACTCAGAAAAGTGATTGTGACGGGGCACCTGTTGGCAGACGAACAGTTTGGCTTTAGGGCTGAACATTCGTGTGTTCAACAGGTGCACCGTATAACCGAGCATGTTCACTTCTGGTGGACCAACTGGGGTCGGTCCATTCCTACAGGGGCGATATTTTTCGATATTTCCAAAGCCTTCGATCGTGTTTGGCACAAAGGCCTTATCTACAAATTATTTAATATAGATATTCCGACGAGATTAGTATTTTTAATTTCCGATTTCCTCTCTGACAGGAGCTTTAGTTACAGGGTTGATGGTACCTTATCATCCAAGCATCCTATCAGGGCAGGAGTCCCCCAAGGGTCGGTTCTCGCGCCGACCCTTTTCTCGTTATATATTAATGATATGCCCAGAGTTCCGGGAGTGCATTGTGCCCAGTATGCGGATGACACGGCCCTTTTTGCCACCTCTCCTCAAGTTAATAGTATAAAGGTTCTCCTCCAATCTGCGGCCGAAGCCTTTGGGCAATGGTGTAGACTTTGGAGGATGGAGCTCAACCCACAAAAGAGTGCAGCTGTTATTTTCACTCGTACCAGTGACAAACAGAAATACAAGCCGGATAGTGAAATTACTCTTTTGGGGGGAACTGTTCCCTGGAGGGAGGAGGTCAAATATCTCGGTGTTATTTTAGACAGACGTCTCAATTTTAAAAAACATATCACCACAGTCAGAAATAGAGCCGCATTTATCCTGGGTAGAATGCACTGCCTACTCTCCTCTAAATCTAAACTGTCTCGCAATAATAAAATTACTATTTATAAAACCTGTATTCGGCCGGTGTTCTCTTACGCTAGCATTGTCTTTGGACAGTCCTCGCGTGAGAAGCTCTGGTCGTTACAGGTCCTTCAAAATAGATTCCTCAGGCGTGTAGTCGACGCCCCGGGCTACGTTCGGAACGTGGATATCCATGCCGACCTAAACATTCACTCGGTTGCGCAGCATTTTAAAATGCTGGCTACTAATTACTTTTACCGTTCCGAACGCAGTCCTAACCCACTAGTGACTGCATCCGTCGACTATACGCCTGACATTCCTCCTAGGAAAGGCATAAAAAGGGCGAGACATGCGCTACTTATGCCTGATGATAAATTTACCATCAGACTCAAACGTGAGAAGGAAATTGACACTGACTTAAGCATCAGACGTATACATGACACTGACCCTCTTGACTCGCCTTTGAGAGGCACAACAACTGACAATTGAGAGGAAGGAAGAGTCTCCTTGAACTTTGGGAGGCCTTCGGCTAAGTCTAATTCTCGACCTCGTTTGAGGTATAGGCCTCTCCTTAGGGGCTTTAAATCCATGAAAGACCTGATCTCTCATTTTCAGAGATTTGGTCCATACGTCAGTAAAAGGGATCGCCCTCCGGGGTCATCCCCTACTGCTCAAAATTAAATTCAAAATTGTTACTTCACTAGCTTATATTTTCTTTTGTTTTTCTATTGCGCCAAACACTAGATTATTCAAACCGGTTTGTTTACAGTCCTATTAGTTACATAACTATTAGGCAAAAGCCTTTGTTCTTCTTCTTCTCCATTTAACAACTCGAAAGTGGTCGTCTAACGACCAAACTGAGACTAGAACAATTTAAAATAATAATAATTATTATTATTACAATCAATAATTATAAGCGTCGGTTTGATATTTTATTTAGAACAGCGCCTGCTCTAACACTTGTTAGAGAATTAATGGGATAGGACGTAGCATGATGAGTCTTGGAGTGTGGCTGATGCGCTTAGCATTTTATAACAGATAAAGGTACAGAAAGACGCCGATTGTGCTAGTTCGATTGTGTACTAAAATTTCATGTGATGTACGTAAAGTTACGATGGCATAGTTGGTAGAGAGCTTCTTCGTTAAGGAAGGGGTCGCAGGTTCGAATCTTGCATGCAATTTAGTAAGTCGCAACGTTTTTTCTTTGCAACCGAGCTCTGTATAAATTGCATATTCATTTAGAAAAAGCCTTTGTCTATTTTTAGTATAATAATCTGGACTTTATTCAATTAATATAATTAATCAAGAACCGTTCTTCAACTTGGGGCATATTTTAGACTTATGACAATCGAATACAAAACTTAAACCTCTCTTGAAATGCTTTTTAGTGAGTTTGGACATTTTGTTAAAAAGTTAGGTTACTATATTTTATAGATAAGCAAACAATTGTTAATTATGAAAATAAATAGTTTTTGACGAATATTATTTTATCAAATTACCCTTGCTTAGTTATATTCTAGACAAAGACAATAACATTAAAACGAAACGACAGAACGACGTAAACGGTCGCGGAAGGAACGGAGGAATGAGTCTGGATGCTAAAGCAATAAAACTTAATATTGCTTACCTGCCTGCGGTTTGCTTACTATAATAATGAAATAAGAAATATTGGAATGATAAACTTTTTCCCTTCTCCTGTTCTAAAAGTACATTATATTAGCATCGCGAAGCGAGACCAAAATAGTACATTTAGCCCCTAGGGTTTAAAAGAAAGCCATATAATCCCATAGAAATTTATATGATACTGAACAAAAAAACTTGCTGAAATTAAAACAAACAAATCAACCTGATCAGATTGGCTAAACTTTCCGATAGAATATCTCAAACTGTATTTTAGTTTTTCATGAAATATACAATTTTAAAGTTAAGTCTTTTTTTATTTTCTCGCAGTCGAAGTGAAAAGCAGAGTGTTCTTCGTGAGCTCGTCCAAATAATCACTTCGTGTCATAATGGCTTATTTTAGCCCTTTGTCAAACAATCTAGTTATTTCTGTAATCTGTAATAAGGACACAAGGATACTTGTACAATGTAGTACAGACCACTGTTGAGAAACACGAAAAAAAAAACTCGAAATTCTGTATTGTTTTGTTAAATAACTAGTGCTTAGTCTATTTTCTATACTATTATAATTATAAAGTTGTAAATATGAAATGTCTGTACATTGAAGATATAAAAAAAATAACGGACTATTTGGCGGTAAGTAACTGAATCGAAAACTATTGTCTTTTTGTATGATTGTATGTGTCGATGTGGCTTCATCGCGCCAAATCGATAGAATGGATTTTAAATATTTTTGGTATCCACTGATAGTTATAGGATACTTTGACCCGAATACGCTAAAACCAGAGCTTATAAGTTTTTGAAGTTGCGGGCATTTTCTAGTATATATTTTTTTTGTGAAATGAAGTGAAATATTATTTATTTGCGGAACAAGATTTAGTTACGGGTCTTAAACCATATTATTCCATCTTTTTCAGCTGATTCTAAACAGCAAGCAAATATGTTCACAAAAGTTTATGCAGCAAAATTAATCATATAGGTTCCTTATATTAAAAGGCACTTAAAAAGCAAAACCAGTCATCCTTTTTTAAAAGAAACATTTTTAACGGATTATATCGCGTATATTATCCCATTTCAGTAATTATCGCGGAAACAGAAGAAAATCTTAGATATACTTTTACCAAATATTAATACAATATTCGATACAATACAATAATTGGTAATTAAATTTATGTCACAGCATCTTCCTTCATCATCATCATCTATTTAGCTAGGCTCCTGTCGGTGGAATAATTTCCAGTTTATTCTATATTCCACGATGTCCTTTACTTCTTTGTAAATATTGTTTCAGTAACCATCAAATAGTCCGTATAATTAGAGTTCCATAACAAAAAGGTAATAAAGTAACCCTTATGGTGCGACTCTGTCTGTCTGTCTGTCCGACTATTAAAGCGCCATATCTCAAAAACTACTAAAGACTTTAAAATTTGGTATATTTATAAACATGGTCAGCTCACATGTATTGCAAAGGAAACATTATAAATAATACTAGCTTCTGCCCGCAACTACGTCCGTCTTAAATTCGGTTATCGCGAATGAGGGTATTTTTCCGGGATAAAAAGTAGCCTATGTCCTTTCCCGGGACTCAAACTATCTCCATACCAAATTTCATCCAAATCGGTTCAGCGGTTTAAGCGTGAAGAGGTAACAGACAGACAGACAGACAGAGAGACAGACAGACGGACACACTTTCGCATTAATAATATTACTATGGACTTTTAGTTTCTAAAGAAACGACCAATATCAGGAAGGGCAAAAATTAAAAATCTAGTCACTAGGTAAAATAGAGTATCAAATGAAAGAGTTCATTGTAGACGATTTTTTTGTTAATTTTTATTGTGCTTAAATTTAGTGTAATTACGGAAAATGTGGAAAAAAATACCATTCCCCCTTTATCTCCAAAGTTGGTATTATGTTATTTAATATAAATACTACACGAAAATTATAACCATCTGTCTTACTTTTTTTTTAATCACCAAAAATCACTTTTGTATAATCCGGTTTGGTTAAGTTTGCCTTTCATTGGTATGTAACGCCATAGATACCAGAGGTAAACTTAAATCAAGTGGAAAGTTAAGTCGAAATAACTGAAAGTTTGTACGGAACCCTCGGTGCGCGAGTCAAACTCGCACGTGACCGGTTTTTTATATCTTCAATGTACAGACATTTCATTTTTACAACTTTGTAATGGTATGTTTATATACAGAAAGCAGATCGTGTGAATACTAATACCTTATATAAATAATTAATTGCAATTAAATTCAAATTGAGTGAGTGCTTTCATACACGTGTATGTACATGAGTAGTACCTGCCTTTACAACTAATTGCAAGACATTATTATAATTAGTACATACTAAGATTAATCACATGCTTGAATTTAATTATTCACAAACATAATTGAATTTGCTTATGCAAATTACATGTACCTAAGGGTAGGGTTGCTAACTTTTTTTTTTAAGATAATAACGGATATACCTCTCTGAAGAATATGAAATAGGAGAAATTCCGAACAACGAAGGTATTTTTCAAATTTATTTTAATGTTTGTTAGCATATTTTTTTGTGCTACTATTTTATTGTTTTATTGTTTGGGCTTCATCACAGCTGGTAATCTTCGAACAATAAAACGCGTACGTTAGCGCCATGTTGTTTTTAATGTTGACTGACATTTTTCTCTGCTGTGATTGGCTGTTGCTTTGTCAATACACTCGTCTTGTCATCTATATATTATTTGTCGAAATTCATTCTGTCACTGTCACAGTAAAGTGTTATTGAGTGATGTCCTTGTGTTTATCCTGTCTTGCTTTTTGCAAAATGTTTTATGAGTGCTGTGTTTGTAGAACTTTGCGAAAGGACGCAGTTTTACACCATTTCCCGTGCTCTGAGAAAATATTTATTAAGTGTGAAGAGTGAGAAGTGTTGAAGTGTTTAAATCGTGATGATCTTGCAAAATTATCGCCCGCAGAACTAGCAAACATTAGGTCCAAGAATTCATTTTGTTTCTTTGACTGCGCCGAGTACAAAACTATTCTCAGTCATTTCATTGCTCTGACTGTCCGATTTACAGTTATGAATTGGTGCAACACAACCAACAAAATATTAAAGGGGACAGATGTAGTCCGATTAAATAACCGCGCATTACTTGCAATGAAAATGAAAGCTTACAACAAATTTAAAAAGAATATGAAAAATAAATGTTTTAACAAATAATGTGTTTTTTATTTTTTTCGCCACTGAGGTATAATTCTCAGCGTAGAATTTGATCACAATATATACAATTACTGAAATTACGTGTTCAATTTACGTGCCGGGAACTATTCATTTTAAATATTAGACCTCATTCAATGAACCTAGACCACTTTGGCTGAATCCGTTACGTTCCCTTGCCATATAGCAATCTCGAATACAAAAAAAAATAAACGTCAGTCAACATTAATCATACAGATTAAATATAGTTGCCTGGTGCAAATAATATTTGTTTCTGAGTTGGCAGTCTGATACGTAGTATCTCTTATTAGTCTGTGGGCTTCATGTCACAGTAATTTTTTTCATAGTGAGTATTACTCAAAAATAAGCATTTTCATTTTCGATGCACTTTTTATATTTAAAAGTTAAAAGTATAATGACGCAAAATAACGTTTTTATAAAGTACGAGCGAAAATTCGTTTATCGCGGAAGAGTATTTTTCTGGGATAAAAAGTATTCATGTCCTTCCCCGGGACTCAAACTATCTCCATACCAAATATCATCCAAATCGGTTCAGTGGTTTAAGCGTGCAGAGGTAACAGACAGACAGACAGACAGACAGACACACTTTCGCATTTATAATATTAGTATGCATCAAATATAGAAAAATGCCGTCATGCATAATGAGATGTTGCACTATTTACCTACTCAATAAAATCGTTTAAAAGCATTTATGAGTAGTGTCTTATTTCAATATTATCAGATTTAAGTGTGCGTAAGCCTGGCCATTTTTACACGTAGATTATCGTATAGGTAACCTATCTACCGCTTTTTATATTATATCATTGATGTCTAACACAACAGTTAGATAAATGCACTGTTTATTGTAATAAAAACCACGCCAGTTAGTGTAACGAGTAAATCACTAAAACGTAAACAAAACTTGTCAAAACATGAACACATGACGAATGGCACGAGGCGCGACTAAAAAATTTTAACGTACGTTCTCGATTGCACCCGAACTTAGCCGAAGCCAATGATCGGCGTTGCCAACTAGTCGGCCGATTAGTCGGCCACCTCAGCGCCGATTAGTCGGCTAGTCGGCCAAATCCATAGTGGGCCCATCTCTACTATATATTTATTTATTGGGTTACACAGCCCATTACAGTTCGACACTAATTCACTGTGAAACTATATACAAATAACATAAGCTTACGGAAAATACAACAAAATAACATTTATTTATACAAATTTGAGAACATACAACAGATAACATAGAATACATTATATTAAAATACTCGATTATCTTTTATCTATCATCTCACAAAACTTCAAGCATTCATAACACACAGCCGCCCATCGCCAAACCATGATAAGGTACTAGGAAAATAATTGTTTTTGGAAGCTCGCTTTGCACTCACACAGTTTTACTGACCTCTCTAAACCGCAAGCTTCTCGGAAACTTGGAGAGGGTTAATTAGTGCCCGTGGTTTGTTGTTCGTTTCGTACAGTATTTACCCCCTCGTACAGAGTTTGGAGCAATTTTGTTTCTCTAACACCTTCACTCCCACGAACAGAAAGTTGGGAAAAGTGAACTCTGCTTGTAGACGCATAGCCGACCACCGATACCATGCGTTTCCCCGAATGTAGAGGCAAGTGCGTAGCGCTACAAAAACTAGGCAGCGAAAGTGTTAAGATGCGCCCACACTAATGCTTACAATACGCTGAAAGTGCGTTAACGCAGGGCCGTGACTTATGCGTCATGCATGATTCTTACACACGCCTCCCACAACGAGCTTAATGCTGCGTATTCGCGGTGCCGTGTCTTATGCGGCACGATTTTTAACGATTTTTATTTTTAACAGGCTTTTATTAGGTCGACCTGTATGTAACTATGTAATGGAATCTAAGTTAATTTACCCATCTTCTAAGGACGGTAGCGTCATAAAAATTGGCAGCTGTATTTAGTTCTGATGACAATACAATAATATGGTACTGTCGAACTGATCTTATGATGGAGCCGGACGATACGAACTGGAACTTTATGATGGAACATCGTATCATAGCTGTGTTTGGATTTGTTAGAAAAGTCTTGTAATGAAGCCGGAAGATAGGCACTGGTATTCCATGATGGAATATCGTATCATAGTCCATCTTCCAATGATCGCAGCGTCATGAAAATTGGCAGCTGTATGTAGTTCTGATGACAATACAATAATATGGTACTGTCGAACTGATCTGATGATGGAGCCGGAAGATATGAACTGGAACTTCATGGTGGAACTGAAAATAATGAACGATTAGGTTTCAAGATCTGATGATGAAACTGTTTTAACGTGCATTTGTAAAAGCGTGTTTTTCTAGTGTTTTTTAAACTATTAATTTATTCTATGCATTTAGCCGCGTAAACGCACCTTCAACGTATTTGAAGCATTGGTTTGGCCTTTAAATATGGAATGTGTTTTGGTTACCTACTTATTTTCAATCTCTTACATATTTTTTTATTTGATTTAAGAAGGTTTATACAGGCTTGCTTTTTGGTTTGTATTACAAGCTTTTATTTAACTTGCAATGTATGTTTGTTTGGATGGAATCTTGCAAGTTTTTAATCCCGGTTTCTGATTAAGCTAAAATATGGAAAACTTACGTAGGTTTAGATACCTTCTTTCAAACTGCCTAATACGAGTAAAAAGGATTGGTCTAAGAAATTAAACATTGTCAATTATACTTCTAAAAATGAAATCATGTCTACATTATCATTTTGTTTTTTAAGAATATAATGACAAACGTGATGAATAGTCAAATTAAACGCAATATACGCCTAAAACATGTTGGAACATGCTCAGTATGAGTTTCAGTAGCCGTGACTACAAAGAAACGCACAACAAATGACAAAAATACGATGTGAAAAAGTGCAACAGCAAACTAGCAAATTCAGTAAAGCGCAGATTTTCAGCATTAACTCGAAAATGGCCTTTTGAACATACGGTTTAGAAACTAGAGGAGTAGCACAATTTATGCTACTTTCGGAGCGTTTATTTCCAAAAATAATTATTTTTGTTATTATATTATCAAACTAAATAGGAGTTATAAGACACTCCAAATTTCAACAATAGACATCTTGTACTTTTTGAGGAACATATGTGTGACATGCGAACGCACGGACGGACGGAGATGACGAAACTATACGGGTCCCCTTTTTGCCTCTTTGGCTACTGAACCCTAATATCACCTACAAAAAAAACACCCTGAGACTGGCAATTTATGGTACAAATAAACCGACACGCGATTTCGCTGGTACTTTGGCAGAGGGGAATGTATCCATATAGCCAGTGGACTGCACGGGGTTTTTGGCAGCCAAGATAGGCAGTTTTTCTGTGCCTTTATGGAGCCATGGTCTTTCAGGGTAGGCAGTGCCTCTGTACCTATATGTACCGTACGCTGCTCCATCGGTTAAATGCTCTAAGTTTAATAAAGTTGTAACAGACTGGTGAAGAGCTTACTATAGTGTAGCCCGGCTAGTCGTCGGGAATAAGAGAAAGGACGTGGTGATGTATAAAATATATTAAAAAAAAAAAATTATACAAATAAAAAACAAACTAACGATATTAAGTCAGTACGCGGCAATATTCGAAAATCACTGGCCTTATTTAAGGAGGGAAAACGGTTTTGGAGATTCAGTTTCCCTTCTAGTTTTCTAATCCAGCTATCCAAAACGGCATTTAATGCAAAGGTCGGCCGAGGTGCGACTGAAGTCTGGAGATAGGTTTTCAGGGGAAAATTTCAGCAGAGAAGAAAGAGCTGTAAAAATGCTTCACTTAATGGTTGCGTCAAATCAACGCAAGCCTTATTTCTTTATGTTTAAGACCAGTGAAACGACGTATGACTTGGATTGAGTTGAACAGAACACTACAGGAAAATAAAGAAAATAACTATATACAAAATGTATCTGCGAAGTGGCAGCCCTTGTGGATATATAATCCAACACAGTATTGCAAACACTATACAGTTTTTACAGTTTTGCAACAGCACATCAATAAATAATATATTAAAATCTTAGATCTTTCATCATTAGTGCAGCACAAGTTCAAACCATACGAGTCGCGACCTGTCTCCCATAAACAAAACACAATCGTGGAACTATTTTTTTTTCAATGCAGTTGATTACTGACCAGTATTGTGTCAAGGAGGTTTGCCGCGTTACAATAGAAATTAATGATCCAATGAAGGGAGGTTTTAATGAAAAGCACAATCCAGCGCCTGTCAGTTATCTGTCCGCAATGTCACATTACTTACGATGACAAAAATAATTCAGGGGCTTAAAACAATACAATTAATTGTGTTATATTTTCTCCATGGATAAAATAACCAGATGCCTGTGTTTATAAACTTCAGATAAATCGGGAGATTTGATTATTAAATAAAGAATTCCACTGTATAGGTACTTCTCTAGTAGTTCAAATTTTTAAAAACGAATACTTCGATGTTATGTGTTTGACCACTTAGCGGAAGAGAAAATAGTTATAACCCTTTGTTTTACTTCAGCGTAGCCTGCTAAAAAGTATCCTATAACCGTCTGTGGACGCCCAGCTACCCGTGTACCAAAAATAGTTGAACTAGGTATACATAAACCCTTAATAATAAATATTAATATAAGTTCAACCGGGACAAATGCGACTGCGGAGCAAAAGCGTCTGATAAAGATTTCTTAAAATCCGAAGACTTTGAAACTACTCATACCCTCCCTGCCTAATATTTGGCATCATCAGATAGTATAAGTATCAATTGGGCGTTTCTCAAAAAAACTGTACACGTGACGAACCGGAGAACGATTTTTTTTAACACTAATTTTAAAATTTCTTTGCTCATTTAATTCCTTATAATTTATAGTGTATTATTTGAGAAAATGGCATGAAAATAATGAAAAATGTAGAAAATATCGACATTTTCACTTCAGATTATTGTGGAACTAGTTCCAGTTAGTCAGAAATATAAAAATCTATATAAATTGGTTGTACTTTATGGACCAGTTTTAGTTTACACATTTAAAATATAGACAATAAACTACTCAAAACAAGCTTCATTTATAGAATTAATGGAACAAGTGAACTTTGGGGATAAAATAAATGTCCAGTTCTTGACAATCGCTTTCAACTGACTGCTAAAACATGCATTTTTTTGCATTAAAAGACTACAAATTAACAAAAAAATTTTTTCACACATTAATGAATATTCATTTAATAATTGTAATGCTTAAATATGCCAATTATTGCACTACAGTAGCCAGAAATAATTATTTTCAACATTCCAAATCATGGGACAGTGACTAAGCGGAACCTCATGTGACTAACTTGAAAATGTAAGGAATAATGTACACAGATTGAATATATTGAAAGAAAAAACATAAAAGATTGTGTTATGCATCGTATTTTTATTTATTAAATCACCTTGTGTTTCGACATCGCGTTATTAATATTTATCTTAAATTATGACATATTGTTGGGTTGCATGATAGTTTACAACTTTTTAATATTTTTATATTAATCAGTTACATTTGAACATTAAACATAAAACTAAATAAAGAGAAGGTTAAGCAAAACACAGGATTTTAATAAAGCCAGTTTTTAAATCAATAAGAAACAAAAATATGATCCAATCACTAAGTAGTAAAATAAACACAGACCTCATATTTTAACTATAAAGTTCTATTGCACAAATGCATGACCCATCTATGAATGATTTATTCATAAATGGGCCATGCAATTCTGTAGCTTATTCGTACCTAAGTTTTTATATTTTTAGCCATAAGAAAGAGTATAAGTACACTGACTTGTTTTTTGCATAGATGTGGTTTGGCCTAGTACTTTTATTTAAAAAGAAATGAATCGTAGATTAAGCTTAATTTAAACTAGCCACAACTGGGATGGATCAACTTTAACTTTAAAATCATAAATAACCTATAGGTTAAGAAGACAGATTTTACAGTAAGTCGACTTATCCCAGTTGTGGCTAGAGATCTGTTAGTCTAAACTCACAGTAAAATTAACAAAGTATTAACAAAAACACTATATTTTAATTGTAATCAGTCTAGCAAACTTAACACTTGTACGTAGTTTACGTAATTATAATGAGATAACTTAATCAGAACAATTTAAAAAGGCACAGCCGCAGTTACCTAAACTACTATTTATTAATTTAAGCAGTTTGTATTAAAAAGATATATTTTTTTGTATTATAACAAAAATATGATATTATGTAAAATATATATATTTTGGATTTTACTACGGCAGACTAAGGTCTATAGTAAATGTTAAACAGTCACATCTATTTTCTGAAAACGGCATCAATCTGTTCAGCCAAATGCGAGATAATCGCGGACAAACATACATGTATACAAACATAGGGATTAAACTTAGAACCTCCTTTTTTTGAAGTCAGTTAAAACACCGGTTAAATTTCGATTGTGTACTTAGCTTTATGTCTCCAATTGGTCACAAAATCGTTCCGGTAGTATATCACGTCACTAATCGGATGTGACGAATTCTACCTCAACAATTTAAAATCAAGATTTCAACATGTTTTGAACCTGTTCAATGGGACATTTGTTTAGTTTTGGATACTATGATAGGTAGATTATGTCTACTTGTTTTAAAAAAAGGTAATTATAATGAACTTACCGAAAAAACGGTGACTAACTCGGAAGCCTTTTTTTTAGCACCGATAAAGCGACCACCCTTCGTCACCATTTATAGAGAACAGACGTTATATTTGTAATGGTGGCTGATGCTCATAGCATCCTAATGTTGCCAGGATTGAAAAAATAACGCTTTTAGGGGAATATCGATAGCAAATGTCTGTTAAAATCGCATGTGACAATACCCGGAGGTTCCGGTCTGTCGATTTCTTTCGTCAGTAAAAAAAGTAGTTTTTTGGCATTATATACCGTATTTATGTATAAAAAGCACATAGTTAGAATTGACACTCATAAAGGAATGAGTGTAGATTCTAACTATGTGCTTTTTCATTCAAATTTATTTCGAGTTTCTGCATTCCTCTGAACATGAGTGAGTCGACGTGTCACATACCCATTTTGGCACTTTTCGTATTTTTATTTTGTGATAAATAGCACTCATATACCCAAATACCAAAAGGTAAAGTGAAAAAAAATCACGTTGAACGGATGGGACATTCAAATTTTGCCATGTACACTTTTACTGAGAAACGCCCAAATGAGAGCAGGGATAGTTGCAAAATGATGCGATTTATATTATTGTCAAATGACGCATTTGTCCCGGTTAACCCTAAATCCAGCAAGTCCCCGTAACCCTAACCAGGTCGTCCGACTACCTTGCGGGTAGCCTTCCCACGCTGCGCTTGCCGGTATGCGGTCTCCACTCAAGAACTTTTCTGCCCCAACGGCCATCTATTCTTCGAACTATGTGCCCTACCAATTGCCACTTCAGTTTGCTTACCCTGTTTCCTATGTCGGTGACCTTGATTCGTCTACGAATCTCCTCATTTCAGATTAAAACGGGCACCTCTAGGTATCCGACCCATGTGGAAATCCTTTGAGGAGGCCTGTGTCCAGCAGTGGACGTCCTATGGCCGAAATGATGATGATGATGATGATGACCCTAAATCTATACTTCTATACTAACATTATAAATGCGAAAGTATGTGTATGTATGTCTGTCTGTCTGTCTGTCTGTTACCTCTTCACGCTTAAACTTCTGAACCGATTCGGATGAAATGTGTTATAAAGATAGTTTGAGTCCCGGGGAAGGACATAGGCTACTTTTTATCCCGGAAAAATACCCTTATCCGTGATAAACGAATTTAAGTCGGACGAAATCGCGGGCAGAAGCGAGTTGCATATATATAAATAATCATCTAAATAAATCAATATACATGTTTAGGTATTGCTATGGGGCAGCCGCGTTGGAGCTCGTTTCTTCAAAATACACGACAAAAGAACTGATATCGGTTGAAACGTCTGCAGAACTACCCGAATATAAATTTTGTAACATTTGACTTTCGGAAAGTGCCGCGAGCGTTTTGAAACAACAATGCGCTTACATTATAACTTTCATGTAAATAGGAAAACTTGGGGCTTAGGAAAATTAACCGCTAGATTGTTTACCCAATTTGCTATGAAAACACTCATAGGAATTATTTTGCCAAGCTCTTATCTATTTTGTGATGTTTGTACAGTTCGATTACTTGAAGTTTGTCACTGAACATCTTAACGCTTATATTGGCTAAGTTTGTATTTCGCATATACAGTAAATATCACAGTATATTATTATAGTTTTTTATGTATGTATGTATCAGTGGCGTAGTGTTAATAGAACCGGATTCTAATCGGCTTGCTACTTTAAATCATATGGGTACTTTATTTTACTGCTTTTAAAGATAACATGAGAGAAAATACACTCCGGCTTTACCAACATGTTTGACGCCACGTCACTGGTATGTATGTATGTAAACACTTTATTGTATATATTAACCAGATACAAGTGCTACTAACTTAAAATGTATAAGTACAAAGGCGAATTTATATCGTGATCTCTTCTAGTTAACATTTGAGCAAGTGAGTGAAGTTATAAAAAAAGCGGCCAAGTGCGAGTTGGACTCGACACAGTTTTTTTTTTTTCTTTTTTCAGCGAAACGTAAATCCTAAGTATGCAGGATGCAGAGCATGTATTGAACATACCTTTAAGTTTCATTCAAATACCACAAAATAATGGAGTAAAATAAATAAATCGGCCAAGTGCGAGTCGGACTCTCGTACCGAGGGTTCCGTACAAAATATATGCTACAAATGGCCGTATCTATGAAAATTCAGTGTTAGCAAAGCCCTACTCCTAAGCAAAATGTACGCGGTTACTGTCAAACCAACAAAAAATTATGGGAAGAGCTGAACCTGCCAATCCTAAATATCCTAACCTTAAACAACCCTAGTACCCTAACACCCTACCAGGCCCAGCCCTACCCATATGATTTAGAAATATACATATATATGATAAGTACGGGATGTCTGCACCATGCGACCTAAGGTAACAGACGGAAAGTTGAAAGGAAATGGGAGTTGGATGGATTTTCTCACTGCCAATCACACAGACTCATGTGACTGATCGTAAACGATGGTTAAAGGTGTCTTGACCACAGTGAGAGGAATACCTGAGAAATGATACAGCCGTCACGTCTAAAGTCAAAGAGAGTGAATTTACAAATTTATAAGCTACTAGCTCCTGCCCGCGACTTCATCGGCCTTAAATTCGTTTATCGCGAATAAGGGTATTTTTCCGGGATAAAAAGTAGCCTATGTCCTTCCCCGGGACTCAAACTATCTCCATACTCAATTTCATCCAAATCGGTTCAGTGGTTTAAGCGTGAAGAGGTAACAGACGAACACACAAACAGTCAGACAGACAGAGAGTCACACTTTCGCATTTATAATATTATAGTATGGATTTATACTAAATGTTACATATGTGTGCAAACGTATTTAAATTCAGATGAATTTGTGTATTTTCGCCAAATCAACATTATGGGTTTAGCACTTTGCCCGTGCTCTGTGTGAATGTGCAGTTTCTTGTCCCGAATCCATATGCTGATGCTGCGAAGGTACGTATGTTCAATGCACGTGAACAGTTACTGATATAGACAGATAGACATGAAAAAAAAATAGTTTTTCAGTTTTATTTTGTTCATTGTGCTATAGAGCTTCCTTCATACCAAATTTCAAGTTTCTAGAACAACTGAAAGTATCTTCTTTTTACGAAAACTTAGAAGTTTGATTTTTTCACAGCTTCAAGAGACGGTAGACTTTGAGTATATAGTTTTAATTTCAACTCGATACCTCCACGCGTTCCCGAGATAAAAGGCCTTGACATACAGGAAGACAGACAGACGGACGGACAACAAAGTGATCCTCTAAAGGGTCCGTGTTTTCCTTTTGAGGTACGCAACCCTAAAAAATAAGTAAAGTTGCCAGTTAAGTAGTTATAAACGATCTTAATACAAGACTAGCTTAAGTGACAGATATGTATCTCCTCTATATTGTATTTATACTCGCATAATAAACTGCACATGTATATGTACATATATTTGTTCAGGTCAAATCTTGCAATTAAAACCAAATTATATACCAGTTCGTTTACAATGTAATATTAAATGGTACCATCGAGCTAATCTGATGGAATCGGAAGTTGGTGAGAGGATTTCTTTAGTAAAATAACGCAATCTAATGGAATTGACGGATGTTTAACAGACAGCAACGAAAGCTTGTCACAAACATTGAATTTTTAACACATTTTTTTTTTTCATAAGCAGTTTATCATTTAGAATATTAGTATAATCCACATTACGATGACTGTGGATATCGTAGAATAGGGTATTTGACAATAGAAAAAAAATATAAAAACTGTATAAGATCCTGATAAAACAAGCAAAATAAAAAAAAAAACACTTTGAAATTTTGAGTTCGATACCAGAATTGATATCGATAGCTTGTTGTTATGAGTCTTTAAAGTTGGGTGAGAAAATCCATTTTTAAAGTCTGAAAATATTAATAACTAATAATAACTAATAACATTCAACAACCCATAAAATGTTTTGTAGTTTTTATTATAAAACCGTTTCCATAAACGCAAGTTTTAACATATCTGCAGAATAAAGTTTTTATTTTCCCTATACAAGATATAAGCGTGTGACGTCACATGCTTGTAGGCTTTAGTATGAAGCGTTTTTCGGGAATCCAAGAATGTGCTTTTAATGTAGTTGTATCTCGGGGCGTTTTTATTATATTAGATTAGTTTTTTCGCCAATACTTCTATTATCACAGAATAAGTAATAGTACAAGTACAGAAATTTCACTTCCTCGTATAAACGCTGTTTACGCATGAGGAACGTGCCTACTACATGCCTCTCTGACTATCGTATAACTTGTATTCATTCGCACGCGGCACGTGTAGTGCTAGGGTTGTTACGCCATGAATACATCAATGAGGACAAAACGTGTTGTAGCTTACCAGATGTCGTTTGGGTAAAGTGAGCCGACATTAAGTACAGTCAGCATCAAACGTAGCTGACGAATTTACTACAGAAATATGTCAAATTAAAACTGACTGTACCAGCTACTTCACATATGTCAATTAAATCGACAACACAGCCGTTTTGTAGCTATCGCATATAACATAGTGAAAAAAAAGAAATATTTCATTTACATTTATTTAATTAACAAATTCTTATGTTATCCTTAAAAGGAAATAAAGATAACAGGATAGGAAAGGATAGGATAGGATATTCTGAGAGCTTTACTATGGGTTCCACAAAAAAAGACACAAATTTTATAATCCGAAACAAATATATGTATTTACAATTGTGTGACTTTAATGTAATAATGAACGTATTTATTATTATAATAATATATGACGCGAAAAGTTCACCTCCGCATACCTACCTAATAACCGCGGTAGTTTAAAGCAATGTAAGTAAAGGTAAAGTGTTTCATCTTTTGTACACACACAGTACCTACTGTGTACTTCTGTAGATGCTTAAATCTTATTAATTAACGGTTTAAGTAACGTAAAACACAGTTTAATAATAAACACGTACCTACTTCGTAAGTAATAAAAAAAAATAACTTACCCGTTTACAATTTGACAAAAATAGAGTACTTTCCGTCCTTATAATATGTATTCAAACATCCATTTACAGAACAATTCACGTAACCTTTTTCAAAGTGCATTTCATGGCGCTTTTATAATCAATTGTTAAGGTAAGTATATCTATCAATACGACACGCTCCGAGACCGATCGATCCAGACGGCAGATCGTAGAGAGACTCTCTCGACGCCAGCCCCGGACTGATCGCCACAACCCGGTCTAGCCGGCGAGAAGGTAAATATCTCGGTTCGCCCCGCCCACTGCAAGCTCTCTGCTATTATTAAGACGTCGTTTTATAACATACCATAAAAAATGTCAAATAGCCTATTGTATTTGAAGACTAGAATCATCCTGAGGGTCGTGAAGAGTTTCATCACCTAGACAAGCTCGTGACCGGAAAAAAATCTGGCTGGCTACTTGAAACCTCGAACTTAGAGCCCGGCCACGACATTGAGCGGCGGCGGCAGGGGCAGCGGTTATTCTAATTCATTGCGTTTGATCCCAACTAGCCACAGTGCGTTGCGCGTCTCGACCGCGCAATGAACAGATAAAACGCTTGCCACGCCGCAATTCACTCAATGTCGTGGCCAGGCCGTAACGTAACCCATCGCAGTTAAAATTGTGCCCTAGTTTGTATAGTTCACACGCGCAAGAGAAAAAGTCATAACCCTCTTTTTTTCATTACTGTATTCGGGTAAAAAGTCTTATATCTTATAAATATCCACAGATTGCTTACGGTAGCTAGCCTGGTACAGTGGGCTGCAAAAAAATATACACGAATAGTCCGATTAAAGATCTTTTCTCAACTCTTTTGACGGGTAAGGGAGTCTTGCAAAAATATTTTTGAACGGACTTATATCGTCTTTATCTTTTTGCAGTTGACTGTACCAAAAAGGATTAGAAAAAAAAACACCAGTGGTTATGATGTGATGAAGGCGCAAACGAACATGTTTGTAAAGAATCCAAATGAATATTTTCCAATTTTCGTGTTGCCTTTTTTAATAAAATCTTTAATGTACATACATTTCATTTTTAGAAATTTATAAAAGTGTAGTTATGAAACATATTTAGAGCATTAGCCAATAACAATTAATATTTGAGTTATAAAATTCAATGGCTAAAATTAAATAAAATCAGGTGAACACAAGGAAATATTAAATGGTTTTTAGTAATTACGCAATCGTTTTTAAAAATTTATCCTGTTGATTTCAAATGGAATCGTTAGTTTATAGCAAACTGTATACTAAACCAGTCGCGATGTACGCAGTGAAGGCCTTCGTGCCACGTGTCGGATTGGCAATAATATGGCTTGCTATGCCATACCTCGCAGACCGTTTATCTGAGGTAACGCTCACAGTTCGAGAGACTGGTGAAAACTTCACTACAACCGAAGCTGGCCATCATTGCGATAAGCCTAGAATTGAGATTGTAGTTGTACACTGGGGGTCAATATACAACAGTGGACGCGAAGACCTAAATAACGTTTCTGTTTCATATGGACACCCATTTAAAGTGAGCTGCTTTGGTTCAAATCCTTCAAGTCTCACCATGGTGCAAGATGGGATCGAATTACCAGCTACTCAGAGCAGGAACAAAATCGAATGGTATATGGGAAAAGCTAAACCACAAAAGGTGAAATTCACTTGCATTGACACAGAGAATAACTGCGAGGAGTGGGTTTCTGTTTCAGTCACACCTGCTATGGAGGTTTTGGCTGACAGAGATGACTCTACCAGCAACGGATATGTCCTTCAATATGGTAACCCTCTGACGGTGTTATGCTCTGGATCGGCCGGTGTCTGGCTCACCATGATGAAGGATGGGGAGGAACTGGAAACAACTAACGTTAAAGAGATTGACGTTACAATCAAGTGGTTCGAAAGGGAACCAAATTTGCAAATATCAGAGTACAAGTGTACCGATGCTAACACGGGCACCAGCTATACTGTGATAATTAGAGTGGAGCCGTATCTCCGCCCTAAGCCGACGTATCATTTAGTGTATGGAAACTCTAATGAAATTGAAGTATTTTGCTCTGGGCCACGTACTGTTAAACTCTTCACTGTTAAAGGAGGCATACTTCACAAAGAAATATTATCGGAAAAAGTCAACGAAACTACTGTCAAGTCATTTATAGGCAATTTGAAACTAGGACAGTCAACAATTGCCTGCATTGACGGCGAAGTCCCAGATTACAAGAGCACAATTATTATCAAGGTCACACCTCGACTGGAGGTATCATCACCGGAAATTCACCGTGTCAAAAATGAATATTACGTAAAGCACGGTGATCCTTTGGAGATAGTCTGTTCAGGGCCCAACGCCTCACAGCTCACCATAAGTGAGGTATATCCTGAAAGAAAACTAAAAAAATTAAACTACACTGTTATGAACGAAACTGCAATAAAGTGGTGTATAAAAAATGATATGTTCTTAAATAACTTATTTGCGTGTTACGAAGAGGAAGCGTCAACAGTGTTTGTATCTGTCTACACTCGTCCTATGGCCTCAAACTTTCGCTGTGCGTCGGAAAATCTGCTATATCTCAAGTGCTTTTGGACGTCTTTCTTAAGTTATAGCATTGACTACACTTTATTCTACATGGAAAACGGGAAGTATGTCCATATCTGTACAAAATCAGGATCTAGGAGCAAAGAATTCTGCGTCTGGAGCTATCAAAGAAAAATCAAAGTGCTTAGGTTTCTGATGCAATCATGCAACATACGCGTGGGGTGTTTTAATCAAACGTTCCTCATTGACCACGTATCGATCATAAAGCCTGATCCTCCGAAAAGTTTAACAGTTGACCGCACAAGTAGGCTAAATGTTATTAAACTGATTTGGAATGGAGCGTATATCGTGAGTGCAGGCAAAGCTCTTACATCCAACAGCGGCAAATTTCAATATAAAGTTGAATATGAGTACCCTGGTATAGGTATAGGGCCTGTGGCAGCAAACTCCTCACTAGTATCATGTTATGAAGACACCTGCCTTATTAGACTAAAACTGCCCTGCCCGGGACAATTTTATACGTTTCGGGTATATCAGAAGCTTAAGACAGCAGTCGCAGAAGAATATTGGTCGGAACCCAGCTCTGTGACTTATCATTCCGACCTCGCAAATGGTGATACGGATATCGAAAAGATATGTAATTCGGAACTCAGTGAATCAAAAGAAGTAGTGTTGCATTCTCTTTATAATCTTAATAACGAAGTGGTTCGCAAGATGCAAAAGTTGAGAAAAAAAGTTGTGTCCTTAGAAGAAAAACGCGCTACAATACATGCCTACATAGAACAGCAAAGGAAAACAGATGAATTGTAACCGTCAGAGAGCAGAAATGTATACTACTGACAAGTAATTACTGAAAGCGATGATGATTTTCAAACGTAACTAAACCGTTTTCTTTATTCATTGATAAGAATAATCTTGATTAAACCACCTTTAAAGAAAAATAAGCTAAGTTAGAATTAGACAGTACGTTCAAGAGCTCTGATGCTACTAATTCACAGACATAGGCAAAACCTCACATTTTTGGTCCGGGATTAGACACATTATAAAGTTGGTAACGTTTTTGTGGATAGAGTGCAGTTTCAGAAAAAAAATACGTTTGTATTAATTAATTATAAGGCAAAATTTAATTCCTCCTTCACTGACGAGGTCTACCGAGTCTCCGATTCAAGGTTTTGGGCTTTCACTTTGTGGTCATCTTGGACCAAAACTAGTTCGGTATGCGGCAGATATACCTCTATAATTTCATTCGTGGTGCTCCTGATTCGATCCATTACTTTTATACCTAATAAACTACGCTACGTGGCTCTTTGGTGAACCCCGAGTTTACACCTCTGAGCTTCTGTCAGAGACCAAGTCTGTGCACCTTAGGTGAGAACTGGAAGTATAGAAATGTCTAAGAGCCCCATTTTAAAAAACAACGGGAGGTTAACTTTCATTAAATGTGAACCAATAGTTCCACGCGTTTGCTATCCGTCGTTCGATCTTTTTTTATGTCGCGCGTGGAAAAAAAATACTATAAAAAAACATTTACTAAGAGATTGTTTTACTTACTTACTATAAAATTACCTAAAATGTTAACTCTTTTCATTTTAACAGTTTATCGAAAAGAGTAATTATATAGGTAATGCATACCATTGAAATAAAACAATTTAACGGATTATATCGCGTATATTATCTCATTTTAGTTCCCGACGTTTCGGAAGTTTTCCAGCTTTCCGTGGTCACGGGAGGACCGTTAAATTGTTTTATTTCAATGAGTAATAATCGCGGAAACAGAAGAAAATATAATGCATACCATGTTGGTAATCGCAGGCAAATTTTACGAAATAAACATGACATCATTATGTAGCTCATTATATAACTTACGTCACCATTAGAACAAAACAAATTGGAGAAATAACGCTATAGATATACATTCAATACCGTTTAATGCTAGTGTTATAATCGTGGTTATAGTATCATATAGAGTTAATAGTTCCATTTCACACGAAAATATAAATGGCACATAAAAGGATAACCATTTTTTCTAACTATTAAAAAGCAGTAAAAAGGGCCATTAGCGACACGGCATAGCTATTTACTGTCAGTTTTGCTTCGAGGCCATTAGTCAAGAAGTGGAGACTACAATTTGACTTGGACAACAGTTTTTAAGAGCCCCTTTTTCTACAATAAAAGCTCTATATAATTTCTATTAAACAATCAAAACAAGCTCCATTGGAAACTATTACTATTGTTCTTAATACTCATTCGTTTGATCTAAGCATGTAATAATTATCAAAATAAATGCGATAGTTGTTTAGTACTGGACGAATTCTTCTGCATCTGCAAATATACGACACCTCATCCGTCAAAATCCATCGAGGCGTTTACGCCACGAATAGACTTACACACATAAGTACTAAAGTGCAAAAACGTGATCTTAACATTGTTATAGCTTGGTGAGTTTTTATAAGATTGAATTAGTTTTTTTTTTTTCCCAATGTTTCTATGAGGAAAAAGATGTCAAAAATTGTCAACATCCCAATTCGAAATCTTTACCCATCTTTTGAATCCTCCTCCTTGCGTAGTATTCCTTAGTAATGAGGGTCGTGACATCCCTTCTGTATCACTTTCTCTCGGACGATCTTCCTCCATCTGTTTCTCTCTTCTTTTGAATAAGTATTCAAACGCGCGGGCCATTCATCTATGGCGGTACTTCTTCTTACACGTCACGTCACTACATTTCCCTTGAGACTCGAAGGAATATCCATTTAATCAGATATTTCTACCGACTAATGCGTGGACTTGCGAGCAATCCGAAAATGCTAACGCAGATATCCATAAATGTCCCCTATGTTACGTCTGTGCTACTGCACGCTCGTCGCCGCAGCTTTTTCGCCGTCCCACCCGCGAGGACCCGCTTACTGAAATGGTCTCCCCTGCACCAAGCACTAACACTACTGAACGATATCCTGAACCGGTATTAGATATGTTTTTTACCTCCGAGGCGAAATTTCTGACCGCATCAACTCGCTACTTAGAAACAATATTTACTCCGACCAGTGTCCAAGAATGAGTACCTACCTACATAATGGCTATAAGCAATTAGAAATAAAACAATTTAACGGATTATATCGCGTATATTATCTCATTTTAGTTCCCGACGTTTCGGAAAAATGAGATAATATACGCGATATAATCCGTTAAATTGTTTTATTTCAATGAGTAATAATCGCGGAAACAGAAGAAAATATTATATAAGCAATTTGTTATCTATTCAAAATCTGTGCCCTGTTTATTACATGTAGAATTATGTGTTTATGTGTAGAATCATGCTATATAAAAAAAAACTCTTTTATTGAATATAATGTTATGAATTCGTAGAAATGCCGTATTTCTACTTTATTTAATTTTAAAATTTATTTTAACTTAATAATATAATGTAATCTAATAAACATAATAAGCAATCAAATGCAATAATGTAAATTACCTAGTTAAACTTAGTGATGTATTCTTCCAACAACTAACAATTAGCACGTAAGGTTCATCTGTTAGTGCTAATTCTGTATAATTAATAAATCTTTTATAGAAAAGGAGAAAAATCTTTTCGATTCCTGAATAATGGCGCGCTCGAAGAAATCGGGCTTTCTGCATGCTCTCAGATCCAATTCAGTCAATAAAGTATAATCCATAGTATTTAAGCTGCAGCATTTTCCCATTTGGGCCTATTTTCGCTGCGAACGAAGGCTGGCAAACTGATTTCTAGCTAGTGCTGCAACTCCATCATGCCTGCAACCCAACTCGTTCAAAATTGTTGTTTCCTATATTCCTATCCGCAAAATTCTAAATCATATAGCCTTCGCTTCTTTACCCCTCGATAGAGTTGAGAGAAGATATTTTTGAACGGACTAACCGTGTATATATCTTCTTGCGGCTGACTGTACCTACATCTATACTATTTTGTATATTTGTATGTGTCGTTGTGCCTTCATCACGCCAAATCGGCTGAACGGATTTCAACTATTTATGGCACACGAGTAGCAGGTTATCCAAAAATGGTTATTGAATGTTTTTGAAAGAAAGAGGGTTATGATTTTTTCTACTCCGTGAACGGCGTTGCGAGGATCTCCGGAAAAAAGTTTGTATTAAAATCCTATCAGACTCATGTTCAGTACAAAGCCCTAATTAAGGGGCTTACAGCTCTGAATGACTTTCGATCTATAGCTATTCATTTTTCCGTGTTGTATATATCTCATTATATTGACAGCGCTCTTTTAAAAAAAAAAATGCTTGCGTAGCAATTTAGGTCGTTTCATAATGAACAATTAGGCATAAGTTTTGATCTCTATCAAAAGTTTATTGAAAAACTAGATTCACAATCTTTATTTTTATAGACCTCTGTAAAAATCCATAATTAATTACATAGAAATATATTCTAATTTTCAAATGCAAAAAAGTGTTAAATAGAAACTGAATTATCATATAAACCATATTTTGAAAGTTAGTTTGGCCAATCCAGCGACTAGATACAAAACAAAAACCATGAAAAATCGTATATTTGCGCTTGGAGCCTCTTAAAGTCTCTTCACGATCAATAAAAGCATCAGATTAAAACAAAGTACAATGTTGTAAGTTGTAAGCTGAAATAACTTTTTGGACAAACTAAATATCAATCCTCATTTGTAACACATACACTACACATCTCCACACAAAGTATGTAATCAATTGATAGCTCCCAACTTTGCGAACGTGTTTCCTAATTCTCGGATTTCCCCAAACCAATTGCAATCGAAAGAACGTATCTCTCTCACAACGCAGTGCACATACGGCGCTTACGTTCTAGATATATATTATGTGTAATCAAAAGGTCGTAAGTGTGCCGATGACCGTGCAATGTTATGCTGTTTTTGGTATTATTCAGTGTTGCCTGGGGGTTTTAAACTTTACTATGAGTGATTTATGTCATGGCCGTCGCAACAATGAGCTCACACTTCACGGCTCGTGGGCAACACGAAGGTAACATTTCTAAACCAGGACTCAAGTTGGAATTAAACTGGATTGCATTTTGTATTCCGATATTTTGGTTGGATAATTATAATGATGTTGCTTATAATTATTTTTCACTTCTCTTGCACAAAAAGTACGTCATATTAGCTTCACTTCACCAAGCGTTACTAAAATAATACATTTAGCCCCTAGGGTTTAAAACAAAGCCATATAATTACATACAAATTTCTATGAATTTGAAAAAAAATCTTGCAGCCAGCTACATATTACTTACGAATAACTAAAAACAAACAAATCAACCTGATCAGATTGGACCAAATTTCTGATCGAATTGATCGAACTGTACTTTGTATTTTTCATGAAATATACGATTTTAATGTTAAGACTTTTTTTATTTTCTCGCAGTCGAAGTGAAAAGCAGAGTGTTTAACATGTGGCTAAAAGCATTATGACACTCAGACATATTCATCATCATCATAATCACTTCGTGTCATAATGGTTTATTTTAGCTCCTTGTCAAACAATCCATACTAATACTTTTTGTTTTACAAATATCATGATAATAATCAAAATATTTGCAATTTATTAGTGGATCACTCCACTAGCGTTATTATTATAAAAAAAGATCAAAAACAAATGAGATAAACGGCTAAAGAGTCAGATGCACCATACAGAGATCCATAAGCATGAACAGATGACAAAATTCGTCGAGTACTGGTATGAACGATTAGCTCAGTTGGTTAGAGCGTGCAGCCCCGGTCTGGCTCAAGGCACTGGTTCAAGTCCAGTATCGTCGATTTTTATTTTTATTTGTTCTGATCTTTGTTTATAATCCATACTAATATTATAACTGCGAAACTGTATCTGTCTGTCTGTCTGTCACGCTTAAACCGCTGAACCGATTTGGATGCAATTTGGTATGGAGATAGTTTGAGTCCCGGGTTTGAGGCTACTTTTTATCCCGGAAAAATACCCTTATCCGCAATAAACAAATTTAAGGCGGATGAAGTCGAGGGCTTCACCTTATTAAGTATCTTATAAAGCGACAAACTACGTTGCATTTGAAAATGTCTCGCTAACACGAAATTTAAGTGCGGTGTTTCCATCTCCATCATCATCTAATTACGAGGTTTTGGCTTTTTGATGCCAGATATTGTGCATAACATCAAATTGTACCCAGGATGTAATCATCCCCCTCAGTTGGAAAACAGTGTTGCGTGCTGTTGTGTGTCTCATTGCACACGAGTGCAACCATATTATTTAAAATATAAATGACGATAAAAAAGCAGATAGTTTGGTGCCTTTGCCGCCCGCGCCTTTTTTTCGACTATCCAGACTATCATAGCCATGGCGCACAGATCGAGGTGCACAGAGCGTCGGAGTAATTACTGCAAAGAGAAAAAGAGTACGACACGCTGCGTGAAATGTGATTATACCTCTGGTGTAGTCGCAGGAGAGAAAAAAAGGGAAAGGGCTTAAGACTAATTAGTATTATTTTGAGTTTCATACTAATAAGTTTTTTTTTTCATAGAAATTGCTTATTTTTACATTATTATTTTTTTATTGGTCGATTTGAACCATAGTGAACATTGTCATAGAGGTTATTTCTTCTGATAAATTGGCAGCGTACACTGTAGTGTACATAGTTTTTCCAGAAAACGGAAGATTTTGAGTTTTCTTATTATTTTTCTATGCTCTTAGAAACGATAATAAAGTGTATCAGTTACTTAAATAAAGGATTTTTCCATTTTTTATACCTTGCCAATTTAAGGGTTATTTATTGTGTTTATTTAAATTTGTACGCGAAAATTTAATGGCTGATGCATTATTTTTATGTTGTGATATTCTAACTGATATTTAACAATGAATGATTACACGTGTGTACAGTATTTTTGACAAAACTTTATGTTCGGCATAATGATGTTCTAAGTTTTAGTACAGTATTTTTGACAAAACTTTATGTACGGCATAATGCTGTTTGAAGAACTAGTACAGTAATTTTGTCAAAAATGCATGGTGTGAGATTTAGATTTGGTTTGATAAGTGAAAGTGAAAGCTAGTCTACTATAAATTACATTAGCAGTTAGTCACATCGTATACTAAACATATAAAACGATCTTAATGAGTACGTCACATTGTTTACTGTGGTGTGTTACGCAAATTCTGCTTTTCAGGTAGTCGACCGCGGTAACGCCGAAATATATCCCGTTACGGGCCAAACTGTCCTACTCAAGTCATTTTACGGACCGCAAGTATGGAACAATCCACATATTACGTCACAGCGATAGGCACAGGAGGGTCATTTAGTGATAAAGAAAAAGGAAAACTCGTGGCAAGGGGAGAGGGGTATAGAAAATCTAAATTCTGTGTGACATATATAATATGTGGAGAGTTGACAATAGCTGAATTTCCAGATTAAAGAAAACATATATTCGTTTATCGCGGATAAGTGTATTTTTCTGGGATAAAAAAGAGTTTATGTCCTTCCCCGGGACTCAAACTATCTCCCGTACCAAATTTCATCTAAATCGGTTCAGCGGTTTAAGCGTGAAGTAACAGACAGACAGACTGACAGACAGACACACTTTCGCATTTTTAATATTAGTATGGATCGGGTGGCATCCAGATTAGCCGATTCCCAGCGGGTTGTCCAAGGAAAGGCTTATAACCACCTTATTCTTTAAACATGAGTAAATGAATATACTTACAGACAGACCCTAATTGGAGCATAATAAAGTGATCTATTATGTAGTCCAAAAACGTGTAATTATTGAAATATAAATTATTTTCTTGAATTCGTTAATTTCAAAATCTCATGATTATCACGTCTTAATTATGTGATGTAGCCACTTATTTAATAGTTTTATTCACAGAAGCAGTACCTGTATACTATTTGGCTAGTTTGTATTAAGTTTTAGAATGCGTTGGGTATTCAATTACATTTTTAGGGTTCCGTAGCCAAAATGGCGAAAACGGACCCCTTATAGTTTCGTGATGTCCGTCCGTCCGTCCGTATATACCATATTTTCTTATAATACCAAAATCGCTATATATATGCCTACAATATTTGAGGAGTTCCTTCAATTCCTCATGGATTCCATCATCAGATCTTCACCAAAATTAAATGGGACCAACTAGAAAGTACCTTCTATAAAACCACAAAAAAAATTTGAAATCGGTCAAATAGTCTTTAAGTAATCGGTGAACATCCATAAAAAAAAAAAAAACATTCCGTCGAATTGAGAACCTCCTCCTTTTTTTGGAAGTCGGTTAAAAATAAAACCTTTCTTCGTCTTTTGCATCAGTTCCACTTCATCAATTTACACTTTCTGAATGCAAATGCTTATTATGTTTCTTATAATACCAAAATCGCTATATGTATGCCTACAATATTTGAGGAGTTCCTTCAATTCCTCATGAATTCGATCATCAGATCTTTACCAAAATTAAATGGGACCAACTTGAAAGTATCTTCTATAAAACCAAACAAAAAAAAATTGAAATCGTTCAAATAGTCTTCGAGTAATCTGTGAACATCCATAAAAAAAAAACATTCCGTCGAATTGAGAACCTCCTCCTTTTTTTGGAAGTCGGTTAAAAAGGCGGATTATAACTTTTTCTCCTTCGCGAACGAGGTTGCCACCTTCTATTGAATTAAATATTAAAGCCTTTGGAGACTCAAAAGAGCCTTTTACTCACGATTAATATCTAAAAGGTCTTTTAATTTTCCTTGTGAGAATAAGGAAATAATTTGAATTCACTTATCACCACAACGAGATGTTCTCAATAATGTTCTCGATTCTCAATCTCCAATGAACTGAATCTTATTTACATCAAATGTAGACGATCTCGAACGTTGACTTTAAACGTAAAATCGGAAACTGAAAGTGAGCTCAAAACGAAAGCGTTTAGCGTACGTATGCAAAATGTTTCCAAACCTAATTATCGTTCAATTATAAACTGTTCCCAGCAAGACGGAACCAACTTTCAAAACGAAGTTGTTTACGCAAGATGTTTCAGTACTATATTTTGTAAGTTAATTCATGGAGGAAAAAAGTTGTAGTTTTTAGCCTTTTTTCCTTCCCAATTTAAAAAAAAGTTTTAGTAAAGCCCGGGTTATTTGCGTTAGCATTTTTCGGTAGGCGTTTGTAACAAAGGCTGTTTTTTTGTAAAATGTTATTTTTCAGAGGTGTTTTTCGTGACAATATGATTCCTAATAAAAATATGTGGGAATAAACCTTAAACATATTAAATACTACGAAATAAAATACTTAAACACAAATCAAAGTTGATCCATTTAATCCATATTTACCTAATAAAGTTAGTTAATAGGTCTGCAGTTTGTGAACATGTCATTGACAAACCAAACCACTCAATTAAGTTTGATAAACCTTCTATCCTTGCCAAAGAAAAAAGATATTTTCCCAGGATGCTACGCGAGGCTATTGAGATTAAAAAGCATCCTAATTTCAATAGAGAAGATGGATTGTCACTACCACCAGCTTGGGATCCTGTAATACATCTCATCAAGGAACAAGCGAGACACAGGACTGCAAAACCTTAATTTCCGAACGGTGTAAAATATCTTATCTGTTTAAAAGTAGTTTAATAGTCTCTGTTTTTAAATATTATAATTAGTAATGAGGTAGCCTGGGAGTTTTTCTTTGCAGCGTTTCTTTTCTCCTCAGTACGCCTCTTTTGTGAAATGCTGCTTGGTAAATTATTAGAATAAAATAATTAAGCCCTTCTAGCACATGTGTAACTGTCTTTACAGCTTAGGCCCATCTGGCATGTATGTACACCTTTATTTTTGTTTTTTCAAAAAATGGGTAGTTTGCACAAATTGTAACTTTGACAGAGGAAAATACATCTTTTCTCAGTCCTCCCGTGACCATGGAAAGCTGGAAAGCTTCCGAAACGTCGGGAACTAAAATGAAATAATATACGCGATATAATCCGTTAAATTGTTTTATTTCAAAGTTTATTGAATTCTGTGTGTAAAAAAAATTTAATTAAATTTCAAACAATTATAAATTTTTCATTTCGGCTGACCATATCCCTAAGGTCTCGACTGCATGGGCCGCAAACTCGTAATTTTGGAGTAATGTGGAGTATTTGCGGCGCTTGAGGGTCTGGGCCTGATCAGCCGCGGCGCCGGCCTGGGCTCGGGTGGCCTGTATGTGGGACAGAGCGAACGTGTCTACACACGTAGCGTCCCATACCAGGGCCCGCCCGAGTTTTCACGGTACCAAAGTTACGCCATCAGGCCGCTTACCATCGTCTCTGACCATGCCAGACGGGTCAAGAATGGAAGGTATGGAGGCAGTGGCAAGCGCCCGACGTAGGAGATCATTTATGGTGCAGTGGCGGTACATGCGATCAGCGCATCTGTAACATAACAGACCATGACGACCCAGCTGATCCACACCTTTTCCGCAGACGCAAGTGTGAGGAACACATATCCTGGACCCAAGCCTTAAACAAATTGCAATCCTTAAGCAACCTGGGTCCAGGACTGTGCCTACGTTGCGCGAAGGCTGGGCGCTTAACCAGTGACCCGACTCATGCGCGGAGGCAGCTAGAAGTCGGGCACGTTCTGAATCATCCTGACTATTTTTGATGAGAGAGGCATGCATCGCCTGGAGACTAGGAGTATCCCAAACTCTCTGAACATGTTTTATGGAAGGGGTATCCGCTCCCGGGCACGAGTCACACCAAGCCTTTTCAGCATCCACCAAGCTGGCAATCTCTATGACGGGTATCTGAGGGAGGTTAAGAATAATACCCACTAGAGACGCCGAACTATAGGCAGAAGACAGGAAAGCCGGTAGTGCCACACTAGCTAAGGATCGAATACCTAGACCACCAAGCCGTATTGGAAGAACTGCTTGGCTCCATGACCTTGAATCGAAAGAGATGTTTAGAATTTTGGATAATGTGGATTGCAGAGTGTCATCAATTGAGGCCAGAATGGACGGAAATTTTCAGATTGGACAGCTCCTGAGTAGGTACAAAAATTTAGGGGTAAAAAGGCAAAAACGGATAATGAATAAGGCCATATGGGGGTTTATTTCAAAGAGTAAGTTGGAGGTACAGTTAAACAAGGTTAATTTGCAATTAATAACAGGATTGATTGCGTCATTAAAAATTGGGGAACCTAACAGCGTAAGAGACGAATTTGAATGGATGGAAATGTTAGGTAATATTGCGTTAAAGTTAGACAGAATTTTGATTTTTCTATCCGAGGCGAGGTGGACGGCTAAGAAGATTTCGCATTTCGTATAGTTCAAGGAGAGGCCTATATTTGCAAATTTGTCTATTATTGTTTGCAAATCGAGCCCCGCCGAGCGAGCCTTCGTCAACATACCACAGGATGAATTTGGAATTTAGATTATAAATGATCGGATGGATAGCTAAACTAAAAATAACAGGGCCAAGTGGGTCCCCCTGTTGGCAACCCGTACTAGAAAGAAAAACGTTTTCGCCGAATAACAATTTTGTTGGAGCTCCATAACATTGCTGTACATAGGCGTAGATTTCAGGCAGTTCTTTTGTAACTTCAGTTAAGAGTGTACCGCGGTCTACCGAATTAAATGCATTTTTTACATCAATTTTCACGAAAACTTCATAGCCCGGGTGACTCAGAAAAGTGCGAGCAGCGTGTACTGCAGCTCTGCAGCCACCTTTGACACCAAAACCCAGCTGCCGTGGCTTAAAAATGTCTCTCATTAAATCTACGAGAGCAGAGTTTTGAAGCCAAGCGCCTCAGGGTGCAACCGACAGCAATTGGCCGGATCCCGCCATCCTTTTTGGCTAATGAAACCAGATTGGCGCCATAGAGGAGTGGGGTTATCTCGTGATTCACACGACCGGATAACATAAAGTTAACCAATGCTGTCAACTCTTTCAGCAAATCCGAACCAGCGTCTCCGGTAGGCGTGGAGATCAAATCCTTCAGGTGTTGTGGGGATAGACCATCCAGCCCACCGGCAGAACTATTGGGAAAAGACTGTAAGGCTAAACGAACAGCGTCCTCCGACACAGTTATATTAACATCATCGGGAGACGGAGGTTCTGGTACCTGGGTAGGATAAGTGGGAACCGGGTACTTTTCTCTAAGTGCGGCGAAGGTTTCAGCGGAATGCGCTGCCAGGTCGTCGTTGGAGAATAGCAGACGTGCAGCTCCACTCACATTCCCCTCTGAAAGTTTATTTTCAATGGATTTGACTTTAGAGTATGAACGGTAATTAAAATTAAACTCGGAGGAGCGGTTTTTGACATTAGCAAGTGAAATGGGAATCGTAAAAGTATTGTCTTTAATCTGTTTCGTCAAAGAGCCCTTGTTGCGTCTGTCTGCGTGCAGAGCCGCATAAGAGAATGTGAGTAAGCTCTCCCATGCTTGGAATGAATTTTCCTTGACGATCTTGGCAATGCAATCCGTAAGGCAGCTGGCTACAGCTCTACGAGCGCCGCGGAGTATTCTTTTTACAATAAAAACGTTTCTTTTAAAAGTACCAAGTTTCTCAGCAAAAAAGTAGAGCTAGTAGAATGTCCATCTCGTAAATGGGACGAAGGTACAGGCTGTGAAGAGCTTGGTAGCGGGGGATCGCATGCCAAGCGGATAGCATGGCGGCGGGCAGTGTGAATGGCGAGGCCCCGACGTCCCTTGTAAACTTTCTTATCGCTACAGAGAGGGCATTCCAACAACTCCACTAAGCCTATACTGGGCTGAGAACTCATTGAAACATAAAATATACAACGAAAAAGAATTAAAAACCTAACAGACAGTGAAAATCAGAAGGTACTTACACCAGAGAAATATACTTAAAAATACTACAGATGTAAGAAAACCTAAAGAGACAAGATACAAAACAAAAAATACAAAAAGCACTTCACAATAATTTTAGAAGAAAACAACACACGAAATACGGGAGAATCATCAATTTGATGTCTGTCACATTGTGAAGGAACGCCCTCAAAGGCGCATCACAGTAGAGAACCTCTTTCCTCTTGAAACATTTTTTTCACTTGGGCGGCAGCAGCCTAGCGGCTTGCAGATGAAAATCGCAGCGACTTGCAGTCACAATCGCAAGCCGTCGACCGTCGGTAGGTACTGACTTAGCAGGATCTGAGTCCAAGAAATCGGCATCAGCTGTAGGTATTGACTTAGCAGGCTCTGAGTCTAAGGAATCGGGCTTTATTTTGAAGAGGCAAAAAAGGGAGCATATTTTTGAGGCAGAATATGTAAAATTATCAGATTACGAAAATAAATAAAATAAATTAGCCGCACCTCCGGCGCTCCCAAAGCTGGCGCTTACCTCTTCCAGAGGATTTCCTTAGCCATTCAGAGAGGTAACGCCGCCAGCATAATGGGAACCATGCCGCAGGCGGAACTGCTGGACGGGGTGTTCTTTTTATAACTCCTTTTAATTTTAGTGTGTTTAGTAGTTTTAATTTACCTTATAATTTAGTTTAGGATTTTATATATTGTTAGAATGTTAATTCATTCATTATTTTCGTGTAATATTCATGTAATATGCATCATTAATATAAATATAAATATGTAGATTACGAGTATTATAAATCGATTTGGAATTAATCAAAAAGAATATCGAATTAATATTCTTTCAATTAAAGTTCTTAAATATTTATAATATTGATATGGTCACTATGAGCTGTTGTAAGGTTAGCTAATTACGTAATAACTTAAGAGATACCGACTTGGTATAACATGCATCTCACAACATTTTACGGTAAAAGAACTGAGTTGCGAGACTTGGTTTTTTAACAAGTTATATTTCTTATGGTATTTATATTTCCTGAATGCTAATGCTTAACTTGTGTCTTAAAATACCAAAATTGCTATATACATTTATATATGCCTACAACATTTGAGGAGTTAACGATTAAACTAAGCAATACATGTATACAATAAAAAATAAAAGCTGATTAAATATGTATAAATTTACCCTGCAATATAGGTAAATGTCACAAGAGGCGCCTCCTACTGCATAATATGGCGCTCTGCGCGTCACCTTAAAACAGGCATATCTACTTTGATTTTCAGCTGATTTTATTCATTAAAATTTGATATTACAGTTGAATAAAAAAGTGTTATTTATTTAATTGATATATTCAGGTGTTACTTTACGGATTTTCAGATTAATGGATTATATAGTTCCTGTGCTTTTCCACGAAATAGTGTCTTAGTGCCAATAAATTGTGCTCACATGCCCAAATTTTCTTGCAGCTTCCACAAAAACCACCAGATAGTTTAATCCTCCACAAACAGTATAATTTTGATGATTATACTGTCTGGTGTTGGTTTGTTGTATTTTCATGCGTATTACTGCATGAAAATATGCGCATGTGAGCACAATTTACTGTCACGTCTAACCAAGATACTATAATCCATGAATCTATTATTTATTTGTTACATTGATTTTTTCTATGATAAACTGTTCTACGGCTATAGAAACAAATGTGTCTCTAATCTAATAGATTTTCTTTGATATTTTACTTATTTCAATATTTTTGCAGTTACACTTTGGAATATTCGTATAATAGTATATTTAATCAGCTTTTATTTGAAATCCAACACGTAAATTTAAATTACACAGTTAAGTGTACACTTTTCAAAAGGCGGTGGTAGCCGTTTTAACTTCGTTATCACTGAGACTATCTATCGGCAGTTATAGGGATTGAAAAATATACAAAAGTACCGATATCCGGAAAAAAAATTCAATACGCTATGGCTATGGAAATATTAGCAAATATATCCCTGTACCGTAAAATAAGATCATATCAATCCCGAAAAAGGTGATATTATTGTCAATAGTAGGTTATATGTGATGAAAAAAGGATCCGTCTATTGTACACAGGATTACTCCAGAATATGTTATTAGATAAGACGGAGGTAAAGGTTCATTTTCGTGTTATTGATAATACAAATATTACTCCATATTGTAAGCTTAGGGATGAAATTAAATTTAGATTTGAGTTGACTAATAGAACAATATATGAAGACCGGAAGCAAAATATACGCAACTATAGCTAAAAACAAAAAAACCGGCCAAGAGCATGACGGACCGTGCTCAGTGTAGGGTTCCGGAGCCGTTCATACGAAAAATGCACACCACAGACTGCGAAAAAAACAAAAACTGCGATATGAAAAAAAAAAAAACTGCGGTATGAAAAAGTGCATTAGCAAAAGAGGGTATCTCCAAGGAACTTGCGTCCTTTTGTTGAGAAACGCCGTTTTTCGGCAATAACTCAAAAACGGTATATACGTTCATATTGAAAACAATTTTCGTTCAAAGTATATAAAGCGATATCTTTGTATTTTTTTCATATTTTTTGGACATACTGTTTAGAAAAAGGAGAGGACACAATCTATGCTACTTTCGGAGCGATTATTTCCGAAAACAAGTACATTAAATAAAAAATTAGAAACCTCAAAATGTTTTATCCGTTGAAGTTACTACACATTGACATTGGCATTTTTTTTTTATTTGACCATCAAACTAAGTGTCAGCTCACACAAGAGACATATACTCCAAATTTTATCAATGTATTACATCTTGAAGGTTTTTAGTAAAATGCCTGCGAACGTAAAGTGAATGCTCTGAATGTGACACACAAGTGAACCATAACATGGTTGTAAATATAGACTTAATTTCCGATACCCATGCTTAGCCACGGGTAGATGCTAGTGGTGATCAAAGTGTTTGAAGACAAAAGTCCTAAACCAGTGATGACCTACGGAGCCGAGACGTGGTCTCTAACTATGAGCCTCTTAAGGAAGCCTTCAGTCACTTAGCGAGCAATGGAAAGGGCTATGCTCGGGATCTTTCTACGAGATCGAATCAGAAATGTGGAGATCCATAGACGAACCAAGGTCACCGACATAGCAAACAGGGTAAGCAAACTGAAGTGGCAATGGGCTGGGCACATAGTTCGAGGAACCGATTGCCGTTGGCACCGTTGGGGCAGAAAGGTTCTCGAGTAGAGACCGCGTATCGGCAAGCGCAATAAAAGTATCAGCAATCTTAAAGCGATCGGATTAGCCACCGTAACGCGACCAGCAAAGTGTGTCTGTCATTCATAATCGTACAACAATGCGAGGGCGTGCCGACATGAATAGAATACTCGCAATGTAATCCCACATTTTGCACACTAGTGCATAAATAATTGGATAATAGATACGGTAATAACACTGGAACTACACTTCTAGAATGTATAGTACTTATAGCTTCTACCGCGATCTGTTGTATGGGAATGTTACACATAGTGATTGAGCTCTAAAACTTGGCACTGTAGGATATATATTTTTATCATAATAAACATACAAACCGGCCAAGAGCACATCGGACCATGCTCAGTGTAAGGTTCCGCAGCCGTTAGTAAAAAAATGCAGTACCGATGAAAACAATACAATTATTAGGTACAAGATACGACGCAGCTTCCCCAATTCGGGAACTTCGAATTCGATTCGGGAAACTGCGTCAATGCAACTCGTTGCTTACCAACTGTCTGGTGCATGTTCTAAAATTATTATATTTATTATATATATTATTTATTATACACACAAATTCAAAATCATTTCACAATTCCACACTGGTATATTCGTATGGTCGAAGAGCCAATCCCATAAGATCCGTCAGTATAAAAAAATCATAATCTTGTAAGGTCCACAAGCATACCCTCAAGTGATATATAAGTTTTTTTAGTGTCTAGTGTTTCTAAAGCTTGTTTAATAAGTTATGTCTAAAACCATTATGTTAGGCCTATCGCCAATAACACATTTAAACTTACTAATACTAATACTCCTAATAGGCACGGAAACGTAAGTTTACAATATTTTGTATTCAATAATTTATTTACTTTTTACAATGTGAAATTGTATTATGTAGCTAAGATCGTGTCTGTTTGTCCTCAGGTGTCTTTTCTTTATATTTATAATTTATCGTCACAATAGATAAATACTCTGTCTCCCTGGAGTTTTTATTTTACTCCGTTCCACGTGCATCACCCATCGAAACAATCACTGAGTGTCGAGTTTGTTTCGGCTTTCTTCTCCACAGTGGTCTCCTCTTGGGAAACGCCGTAGAGTCAGAATTGTAAAAGTGCCCTTGCGGCCTACTAACGGAATAAAGATCATTATTTCATGCAAATAGAATAGTTTAACACGAGTCGGAAAATTTGATACTGAGTGAAAAAAGACATATGAAGATCAAACAAATGAATACATCAATTATATTTGAGGAACGAAAAAAAATATGATAATGAATTCTCAGAAAAGGATACGAACCGTCAAATAAAATATACTTTCGATTACAAATACCAGGAAACTGAAAATGGAAGAAATATTTGATAACATAACGAAGTATTGAGAAAATCAAAGAATTTTGTCCCATACAAAGAAATAACCATTAGGGAAATCAATAATAATGACAGTGGCAGCGCGAAATGAAAAAGATAATAGGGTTATAAATAAATACTACGGAACAACTTCACACTAATCGAACTACATGGTAAGCTCAACAAGGCTTGTGTTACGAGTAATTATGGTTAAAGAAATTTTATTATCTCATAAAGAAATGTACATTTCACTTAAATGAGAATTACATGGCTTAATTAAATGTTATAATTATCTATCTACGCCCGTGAGCGTCTGTTAATTAAATTTAGTGTCTGTTTTCGTATTTAATGTAGGTACTACTTAAGTGCTAGAATAATTAGATTAGATTACATGTGATGTAATTCACGACGATACATTTAAAAGATATATTACTTTTAGATACAAAGAAAACCTCCAAGACTAGGAAACGATAAGTGCGTATTGCCAATCATGACCAGCGGAACTGAGACATGGTCGTTCATAAAGGGACTTACAAGGTGTCGCAGAGTCACGCAACGTGCAATGGAAAGGGCTGTGCTCGGAGTTTCTCTGCGTGATAGAATAAGATATGAGGATATCCGCAAAAGAACCAAAGTAACTGACATACCTTGCAGAATTGCATCGTTGAAGTGGCAGTAGACAGGCCATGTAGCCTGGAGAACGGATGGCCGTTGGGGCAGTGAAGTCCTGGAATGGTGACCACGCAAGAGAAAGCGCAGCGTGGGACTGCCTCCGACCAGGTGGACGGCTGACCTCTAGGCGATCGCAGGGAGTCGGTGGATGCGGTCTGCTGAATAAATAAATAACACAAGGACAATCTAACACAAATCGACCTAGTCCCAAACTAAGCAAAGCTTATACAACGGGATACTAGGCGACGATATACATAATATATAGATAAATTATAATACTTAAATACATAGAAAACATCCATTACCCAGGAACAAATATTCGTGCTCATCACACAAACACTTGCCCTGGCCAGGATTTTAACCCGGGACCGCCAGCTTAGTAGGCCGTTGTGCAACCCACTGAACCAAACGTGTCGTCAAAGAAGATCGCACTCTATGGCGAGCTAGGGAGGAAATTTTCTGCAATGTGCGTCCTTGGCTAATAGACAGTCAGATAAGCATAGATAACCCGCCTTCTATTTCGTCGGTGGCTAACAGTGTTAATATATTTCAAAAAGGCATTCATCTTCGTCTTCAAAAATTATCATAAATTAATTAACCCATTTTTTCACTCTATCCATTTATTTTGCAAACATTCATTTATTATTCTGAACACGTCATGAAAACCTTTTGTGAAGTGTATTTCTCGGGTGGACGCCGGACCGTCAACATCTCCTGCATCTCCTGATGATGCCTCGTAGAGAGGCGAAACACGTGTCGAGGATTATACTGTTTGGTGATGGTTTGTTGTATTTGCATGCCTATTTTTTTTTGTGGCAACTGCATGAAAATATGCGCATGTGAGCACAATTTATTGTCACATCTAACCAAGACACAAGTTCGCGGAACAGCAAAGGAACTATAAACCATTGATCTAGTATGGAATTCCGCAACGTAACGCCTGAATCTATCAATTACTTTTGTGAAGCGTCCGAAGTTAGTGTTCAATTAAGCCTTATAAATAAATAGACAGCTATGAGGGGCTTCGTGAGCTCTCTTGTAAGCCTTCGGTAAGTAGAATTAGGTACTGTAATAGTTGGATGTCTTGCTTGGTTAAACTATTAAGTAAGTATGACTGTGTGCTGAGAAAACAAATTGATTTAAATTTTCAAAAATTATCCAAGTTTAACAAGAAAAAGTTCCACGTATCACCTGTAGGTAATAATATTTATTGTATATACTGTATACATAGAGTAGAAAAATGGTTACTTGTAAGAGTTGTAAGTAAATGGAAGAAACTGAATTAAACTGTTTTTTTTTTTACTTTTTAGTATTTTCTATTTTGGAGTAAGTTTTATTTTTCATATAAATGCTATTTTATTATTATAATTTAGGCTCGGTTAATTCTATAATAATTCCATACTGTTAACGGCTAGAGAGAGAAAAATATATTTTCTATGAAATGACATTGATGTCGACGTGAAATGAAGTCATTCGATGACACATTTTTCGATGGAACAAGGTAATCGCTGGCTAAAAGTATAGATTCAAAATTTATCGATATAATTTTTCCACTTGCCAATCCCTAAATGCACAAACATAGACAAAATCCTGTCTTGTCGGATAAAGATAAAGTATAAAAGCATCCAATGTCTGTTAGCTCAGCAGGAGTAACACTGCCTGCGAAGCTGAAGGTCCTGAGTTCAAATCCCGGTTGGAGCAAAAATTTGTATGATGAGCGTAAATATTTGTTCCCGAGTTTTGGATGTTTTCTGTGTATGAAGTCACATTTACCTCAATTGGCTGCACAACGGCCTACGAAGCTAGCGGTCCCGGGTTCGAATCCCGGCCACGGTAACTGTTTGTGCGATGGGCTCGAATGTTTATACGTGGGTCTTGGATGTTTTCTATGTTTTAAAGTATCATATTTATCTATATATATTATGTATATCCTAGCCTAGGACCTATGGTACATGCTTTGCTTAGTTTGGATTTACAAAGGATAAAATAACCTATTTAAAACTAAGTTAAAGGATGATTATTTATCTCTCCCATAATTTCTATTTTTAATTCTGCTTCTGGTTTTCTAATCACTTTGATGTCAACTGTATCATAGTTTTTCTTTCTTACTTTGTATATATATATATATATATTGTAGTATGTATGTTTAGTATATGTATATGTATAATATGTATGTTTATTTTTATTTATTTTTGTATTATATGTAATCTTATCTCACCACCTACTCATTTCTAGCTATGTTATGTCATTTCCTCTACCCAAAGGTTGTCTGGAAGAGATCGCTCTGTAGCGATAAGAACGCCTATTGTTTACCTATTTTATGTTAAGGCTCTATTGTACTGTTTCTGTTGTTGGTGTGCAATAAAGAATTGTTGTTGGTGTTGTTATACATCTAATCACTGGGATAAAACATGGATGACATTTCCAGATAAGATAGACCTCTGCACATTAACAACTCCGTAAAACAGAAAGGTCTAAGTCTTTCTGTCTACTGGTGTAACCATTTATCACGTTCCTAACGCATGCGTGCTAAGATAAACTTAAACGTGACTAAATCATAGCTTTGTATAAATTTTTAGATGCCTAAGATACTAAAAATAATGATAATGAAGAAAGAGAACCAGGCGTGATTTAACGTTTGCACCTTATCGTTAAGATTTATCAATATTAAGTTATTTTAAAACAATAACAAACTGCAGAGTCGTGATACAGTGCATGTATACAAAAAAAATAAGCAAATTATCTATAACTAGAGATTAAAGGATACTTTTTACCCAACAATGCTGAAAAAAAAGAGGGGTAATGACTGTTTCTCCTTCGCGAACGAAGTAGCAAGCACCTTCTAGTGTAGGTATTTATAAAATCAATTTAATCCAATACCTCTATATGCTTGTTCAATTGAACGACATTCTGAGCGACAATAACGAAACAGTCCATAGATAGTTTCGCTCTTTCTAACTGTAAGCTAAATGGTTAGTGGAAAAGAGATAACAGGAAAACAATGGCGCCTCAGTGTCTACGCCAGGTGGCACGTGGGTAATGAAAATAGATTCCTTACCTTACCATTAATCAACTTAGTATTCAACCACGGACGGATGTCATACGGACGTCTTCCTCACTGCAAAAGTATTTAAACTGGAAAAGCCCGCAATTTTGTTCATGGAGGAGAAAAAAATGAAAACCTTGGTTGGCTTCAGCGTAGTCGGATAAAAAGTATTTTTAACCATCAGTGGATCCCCAGCTAACCATGTACCAACTGTTTAGCCGTTTTGGCGCAAAAGCATGCGAATTTTAGCTTTTTCCAGGATTTTGCTAGTTCTAGACATAAAAGCATCAGAATTTCCGATGCCTAGTGATGAAGCTGCAAAACGCACACACACATAAAAAAAATCAGAAAATTATTTTATAATTCAGTGACCGAATTGATTCAGTGATCAGAATAGCCCGTTTTACTTTTTTTTTATATAGACAGATTTTTATACTATATATTATATAGTATAGAGATCATGTCAGTTTAAAACGATAAATATAATTAATTGCTTGTGTGTGTCTTTGTATGTGAGTTTTTCTTTTATATATATATATATATATATATATATATATATATATATATGCGCTTGTAGAAATAGGAATATTTTTGTAGTGTGCCGTACATGTTAACCTCGCCCCACTAAAAATATAAAGAACTAAATAATAAAAAAAAACCAAAACTCCCGATGCATTTAAACCAGTGCCTTGCTACAGAGACGAATGATTAACTATTCGCGACAAGATATTTCATCATTCTGCATTTTGCGGCTTTTCTTCCGTAAGCACAATGGTGATCTTATTTTTTTCTTTATTATTTAGAGGCATTCAATCCTTAAGGATTATGTCAGCCTCATTGTAACGGATTGTCAGCATACCGACTTAAATACTACAATACAAACAAATATACTGTTTTGGCTTTTTTTGAGTTAGGAGCAGTCAAAATGCTTTGAAATACGCCTATATCTAATATATTAAGATTGAGAGAATTTATCAGTGCTTGTCTTTCGCCTTCATTCTGCGCACGTTTCGTTAAGACATGTTGTACATCTTCTAAAACGTCACATGAAGAAGGCTGATATAAACCCCCATACATGGGAGACAATCGCAGAAGGCCGGTCACAGTGGAGGTATATTGTGAACACGCACGTGCGGAATTTTGAGACGGAGAGACGTAATGAACTCAACGCCAAGCGCGACGAGCTCAAGGCCCGACCATCAGCGGCCATAGAATATAATTATGTCGGAGGGGTGCTGACATGCAGTGAATGTGACCGCACGCTTACCACTAAAATCGGCTATGTCAGTCACCAGAGAGCTCATCAGCGTCGCTCTCATAGGTAGGAAGCAAGTAGTCGCTGTGGCCGAACTCGGCTAGGAGATTATATAATGTGTTGCAAACATCACAGTTTGGGGACGGTTGTTTTTTCATCATATGTGCAAATTTACGTAACGGAATGTGCCCGGAACGCAACCTTAAACCTATTTTAATAAATTTTCTACCTAAACTACTGTGTAAACCAAGGAATATGAATAGGTTCACATTGCATTGTCCTATACCACACACCTTTTTCTTTGCAAAGATGGCGAGTATTTACAGAACTAAATTTTCACCCTAGCAGAGCTTGATTGATTGATAGGATTGTTTGTCGGCTAGGATTCCTTGCTGTTACCGATAGAGTATGTTGTGGTGGTGGATCTGCCGCAGCAGCCCCCGTGACTACGTGCTGGTGACTCTAAGCTAAATTCTAGCTGGTTTGAATCATGTCTGTTGTTTGTGTCTTAGCGAAGGAGATTGGGATTTTTATTGGGGCTTTTTGGGAGTTGGATGGGTGGGATAATGTGTGGGGAACCCGTGTATTAAGACAGCGGTGAACGACTCCGCCGGCAGGGTCGACGGTGTCAGTGTGGAGTGTGCCTTCGTGAGTCATGTCGATCTTGGAAGTCTATGTTCCTGTCAAGTAGTTTGCGTCATGATTGATGTGCCTGTCGTCTTGTGTCCAATTCGGATGGGTCCTCCGGGTACCATCTTTTGATGGTAGCCGTGATGACGTCATCAGGATCGGACAGTATGTGGCGCGGTCTTCTAAACATAGAGATGTTGCTGTATTGTAAACATTGAATTTAAATAAAAATCATGCTGTTTAACGACCTTCGTGAGTTTTAAAATGAAATTCTTATATTCTTTTTAGCTAAAAAATATTGCCGTTTCCAGTGGTTCAATATTCTAAGTAAATGAAATGAGATTTTCATCCATTAATCAACGATATTTGGATAGGAAGGGTTCATGCGATTTTCCTCTAGAGGCCACTGACCCCTATATTTTGGCTATTAATGGTTGTTTTTATTAGTTATATTATAAAGGTCTTATTGTAAGTACTAGTACTTTTTCGGGTACCGTAGTCGAAATAGCCAAAACGTAACCCTTATAAAGTCATGTCCGTGCGTCCGTCCGTCTCGACATCGTCATTATAAAATTTGGAGTACCTACCGACGTCGTGTATAAAACGCTGTTTAGTTTGGTAGTTAACAAGAAAAACAATCTAGGGTGCGCACTTCATACATATATCAGAAGCTGTTTTTTTTTTTCAGTCAACTCCACTCAAACGTGTTTAGTCACTAATATATTATATTTGTGTGTGGCGTTGTGGCTTCATCACGCCAAATCCGCTTAATGGATTTTAACTATTTTTGGCAATTTTTACAGACAACTACGCTGAGAAAAAAAAGAGAGAATAAAAAAAGAACGCAAGAAAGAAATACTTTTATAGGATAAAAAGAGGGGTTATGAATTTTTCTACCCGTGAACGAAGTTGCGGGCAGCTTTTAGTAATAAATACTTTTGTTGCATACTCATCTATTCTATTATAAATTTGTAAAAATGAAATGTCTGTACATTGAAGATATTTCCGAAAAAAATATTGTTATGGACTGTTTGGAGGTCACTAGAACGAAAAATATTTTTTTTGGATTTTATGTATGTTTGTATGTGTCGTTGTGGCTTCATCACGCAAAATGGGCTACACAGATTTGAACTATTTTTGGTACACTGGTAGCTGAGTATCTCCAGATGGTTAAAGGATACTTTTTACCCGACTATGCTGAAGAAAAAATGAGGGGTTCTGACTTCTTCTCCTCCGCGAACGAAGTTGCGGGCATTTTCTAGTACTTACATAAAAATACATTTGCTATATATATATACTAATTAGTTACTATACTTATCTGATCGATGACATTGAGATTGATGGCATAATCATTTCCTATATAATAAATACTAACCTCACTACACTTCCTGGGGTGTCATTCTGAAATGTCGCACTCGACCGCCTCCAGTTCGTCCCAAATATAACTAGACACGTCAAATAGTGGTACATGTTCTTGGTCCGTCAAGCAGATTGTCCAAAGTAACTAAGGTTCTAGTCGCACCGCCGGCGAGAAAGCGTGCAACTATCGACTATTTTCTCGCCGAACTCGCTCAAAGCACGCACAACAGATGTAGACTCCGTGTCAATAAAACTATAAAAAATTAAAAAAAATTAAAAACCCTTGACTAGTTCCACTAAAAGCTGAATATCTATGACACAAAAAAAAACGCACTCAAATCGGTCCATCCGTAACATCGTAGCTCCCATGCGCTACGATGCCACAGACAGATACACAGATACATAGATACACAGAGTCACCCCCCTTCTATTTTCTAAACCGTACGTCCGAAAAATATGAAAAAAATTATAAAGATTAAACTTAATAAACACTTTCAACGACAATTGTTTTCATCATGATCAGATATACCGTTTTTGAGTTATTGCGGAAAAACTGTGCTTTTCAGCAGAAGGACGTACGTGCCGTGGAGATACGATCTTTTTCTAGTGCACTTCTTCATATCTTATTTTTTATATCTGTAGTGCATTTTTTGGTATGAAAAGCTGCGGAACCCTACATTGAGCATGATCCGACATGCTCTTGGCCGGTTTTTATGAACTGTCAAAACGGTCAGAAAGTATGAAGTTTGAAAGGAAACAAGGTTTATGACGTCATAATTCTAATATGGTCAAATTGCCTCCTTATTTTAATTTTTGATCATATTAGAATCGCCAAAAGCTTCAAAATAAGTATTCATGAATGTTTTGTACATATTTCCAGAAATAACATTTAATTGCAAGCGTGACATCATTTACGTTGACTACAGGTAAGTACACAATTTTTCATACATACCTATAGTACCTCAAGCTATTTATTTTGTACGGTAAGCGAAAATTGAATCATTAACCTTTTTCGCTCTTGTTTATTGTAACACGTACCTTTAAAGTAAAGATGTACCTTTTTAGTCCTTATTGGCATTGGCCAATGAAGACTAAAAAGGTACGTCTTTCCGTTTCACATATTGTATACACTCGCTTTAATAGTTTTTTGTAAGTTCAATTTGAAACTTCGCCGCGTAGTCGAGTAAAGAGTATCCTATAACTATCTGTGAATACCCAGCTACCCGTGTGCCAAAAATAGTTGAAATCCGTTTAACCGATTTGAGGCGTTATGACTGTATCAGGTTTTTTTTATAAATACATTACCGACTACTCATAAACTACGAAAAGCTTTTGCAAAACATGCTTGACAGAAAATTCATTTTTTTTTAAATATTATATATATTAAATTGTATAGAAAATCATAATTTATTCCGAAACGCATTATCCATTTAACGATAATTGTTATATATATTTAATTGAGTAAAAGCCACTTACGTTACGTATTCCGAACCAATAAATAATCTCTTATCAAAACATGTTTTAGAGTAACGAGATATGGAAGAATGATGTAACTTGGAAATTGTATCGTTGTACCCTTGGAACTGTAACAAATTGATTCGCATCGCGCGATCACTCTATACAGTAGGTACCAGTGGCGTGGCGATCATATAAGCTGATTCCCACCGAGTTGCCTAGTGAAAGGCTTATTACAACCTTTTTTTAAATATGAGTAAATCCTTCGGCTTCCTTTGTACTTTTCCTCACGCCACGCCTCTGCTAAATACACACGTGATCATGAAATGAACCGATGTCCATTCTGTGAAGAGGAAAGACCCTTAGAACCCCCTATCCAATCTATATCCATAGTAAACTCGTACATGTATACTATTATAAAGTTGTAAAAATGAAATGTCTGTAAATTGAAGATATAATCAAAAAAATTGATGGAACGAACTATTCAAAAGTACGAGTAGAGTAACATTTTGTTTTTTATTCCCTACTAGTGTTTCCTATGTTTGTATGTGCCGATGTTTATTATTATTATTCCCTTTATTTCGTTTACAAAATATAAACACCTTATAAAAAAACCTAATCTAGGGTTGCCGCCGGCAGCGGGGCAGGGCTCAAGCTACCGGTGGTTAGGGCCGCACAGAGAGGAAACTCGAGACAATGCGGACCGTGCCCAGAATACTGCTTTCTGCATCTGACCCTTGATACAGCCATCTAGCGAGAGTCTCTTGAAGTGTTGGTCGAGACTCTTGGCTATAAGACCGTTTACCGAAACGACTATCGGGACAATAATCGTCGAATCAACTTGCAACATCATAAAACGCCTACAGGAATACGCAGATAAATCACTAAGGCAATGTAAAACAGGTATTACTTATTTATTTAGTTATTACTTTGGTAACCGGTCCTATATATTTTATGTTATTATTTTTGTGTACACTCTCATTATCATTTCCTTGAATCCGATGCCATTGACTTCCAAATGTGACATATCCATGCATCGCATCCAAATTAGATTCACGTACAGATTACCCTCATTTCGATCTCAATCGGGTAGACAGTCCAATGTAGAACTCGTATACCGCTACTACACATTGATGCGACAGTACATTACCGTTTTTAAGTAGGAAAGGACTAAGACTCGCTTAGAGATAAGTTTAAGGACATTAATATAATGACAGTCCATTGTCAATACATTTATGAGAATATTATGTATGTACATAAAAATATTACCCACTTTAAGAAGAACATAATTTTAATACTAGTAATAAGCATAAGCTCGCAGTGCCTGCTACTAGGCTCCATAAAGTAAGGAGATCATTCATGGGTAACTGTGTGAGATTTTATAATAATCTTCCTAGCAGAATAACTGAGTTGTCTATTGGTAAATTCAAAAATATTGTGAAAGGAAAATTATTTTCTAAAGCTTATTATAGCACACAAGACTACATGAATGATGAAGCCGCGTGGGATTAATGTAAATTATAGCGTCATGTAGGTATATGAATAATTATTTTAACGAATACCTAAGGTATTATTATTATTTTAATCTTCATTGTTTTATATACTCTGACATTTAGAATTTTATTCTAGACACATTCTAGATTATTTATTTTTTATTGACAATCCTTTTGGGATTTATCTTATTGATTATTTTAATTTTAAAAATGATGATTTTATCAATAATATTACACTTAAGTTAAATGATCTGATTAGGTTTTTCTGGGTTTCCCTAATCCTTGCAGCAAATGTTGGATCATATTGTAGTTCTCCCAGCAAACATTCACTCTCATGTAACTGACATTTCGTAAGTGCTTGTAACTAGGCCTACTTGAATAAAGAATATTTTGATTTGATTTGGACTGCAACACGTTCACAAGAACCTCAATGTATCTCTGCCTCGCCTTGACTCCCGCCGTTGTGGAGTGCCGCTATTAAGGTTTTTTCCACCGGCGATGCGAGACAAAACGAGATGAGACGAGAATTAGAATCGCGCCAGCCGTTTTTAACTATAGGGCCATTCTAACTATTTTAGTGCCACTGTTTTGTCGTATTTTTACGTAAAAAGCATATTGTAAAGAAGTGATATTCAAATTGTTTTGTGGCGTATTAATCTAAAATAAAGCGTTGTTTAACTGTCATTTTCACTTATTTATTTTTTTGTGGTCACGGTTTCTAAAATGTATAAAGTAGGTAGCGCAATGGTCAGCGATGTGCCCGGCTTTAGTATGAAAATAAGGTATTTATCGCTAACCCAATTTAACCCAATGTTAACCCAATGGTTGACTGGTAGAGAATGCCTTTTTGCATTAAGTCCGCCATTTGTACATTTTTCAATTGTGCAACAAAGTTTAAATAAATAAATATTTATCGCTGTGTTACCAGCTTTTTAATGCTATAATGATCAATCTATGACTTTTCGTATAGAAGAGTCCATAAATCGGTTACGAAACATATGTGTAGCACGTTAATTTTATAAATCTTTCCTTGAATATTGGTTATTTAATTGAAAAACTAAAGTTGTTAATGAGCATAGAATGAACCTAAAACTGCCGTTAGTAATAGTAATAATGTCGATCTCCTACAAGGTGGACGGATCTCATAAAGTCCACGACGAAATGTCCCCTAAAGGAGTGTGTTCGGAGTGCCACAAACTGAGAGAGATGGAGATACAAACGCAAAAGCTGCAATTCATATAGAAGAAGACTACTGATAACCACGACTACTCTGAAAAAAGTGTACGACTAAGAAGAAGAAGAGATGTTAATAAATAGCTATCGTGACTGAATTGCATCGCGATACCAAAAACGCAGTAGAGTACCGCCCATAAACATAAAAGGCCGTGCAACTGTCTATGTCACTCACAAATACACTTTGTATAGTATGACAAGGAGCCTTGTACGGGTCGCGGTTCTTTCACACTTCGCATATTAACAACACCTATTTTTATAATCTCAAATGTATTTAGTATATAAAATATACAACTCTGTACGGTACGGTATCTGCAGAATATTCATTTAAATTCTACTAACACGATTTTCACTCATTATCACAACCCAACAAGTGGGTTAATCGCGTATTAATATAATAATTACCTTTCATTGGAAAATCTTCGATGTTTCAGACGTCGCGTTACGTCTACGGACGTCCAAAACGTCGAAGAATTACCAATGAAAGGTAATTAAATAAATCTTTGTACGCGATTAAGTCCCGTTTGTTACGTTGTGATAATAAGTATAGAAGTACGTACAACAAAAGCCTCATCGCAAGAAACGTGTTTTAGCAAAATTAAGTATATGGACGCAGCAATACGGTTCATTATTCCAATTTCTCTTCTCACACATCCTCGCCAAACCATAGGATTTCTACCAAAAATGCGCTATGTGGTAATAGGGATGATAATAACACTTTTGTGTGGTATGTTAACGAACGACCTTACAATGATAAAAACATTAATGAAAAAACTACTTCAATCACATAAAAACTCCCCGTGATACAACAATGTTAAAAACACATTTTCGGTAATTCCTAAAAAACGCTTCATACTAAAGCTTACGAACTTGTGACGTCACAAGTTCCAACCGTGTATAGGGAAATTACGTTCTTAGTTCTGCATCTATGTTAAAATTTGCGTTTATCGAAGCTGTTTCGTAACAAAAGTTACCATACATTCAATGGGTTATTCAATGCTATTATTAGCTATTAATATTTTCATACTTTAATAATCCATCTCTTTGGCTTTGCTGTAGTCGAGTAAAAATGGTCTTTCCCACCCAACTTTAGGCTCTAATAACCCGTTCTAGGTCTTCCGATCCGATCTTAATTATATAGCGTATGTATGTAAGTATGTATGTAAACAATTTATTGTACATAGTAACCAGTTACTAAAGCAATAAACTTAAAAGATATAAGTACAAAGGCGAACTTATCCCTATTAGGGATCTCTTCCAGTTAACCTTTGAGCAAGTGAGTGAAGATATAAGGAAGATAGACAAACTAACACCCTGTACAAATTATATGTATATGAATAAAAAATATAAATAAATAGATATATATCTACATAATATATAACAAAATAAAATATAACAATAATGTTTAATAAATATAAATAATATTCAACCATTTTACAAATCACTGGAAAGCCACAACTTATACAATTTGCTCTTGAGTGATGCCACAGACTGCGACTTGTGTTTGTGTATTGTGCTACAGGCCTAACAAATTGGGATCTGTTGCACAATTCATTATCCGATTTTATCCGATAAGTAGGATCGGATCGGAAGGTGTAGAAAACCTCTAAAGCGACTCGTAAGGTATCGAACTCAAAATTAATCTTCACAAATTTTGAGATCAGGCAACGTCCCTATTGAAATTTCGGTTCTCGTTTCGCCTCGTCTGGCCTCGCCCCGCCGGTGGAAACCGCCTTTAGAACACTATTTTAAACACAACAGTAAGGGCCACATAGTACATCGTACAACCTTGCATGGTAATTGTATTGTTCTACTCTCGTTTGTAACATGATATTGGCTACCTTACTACAATGGTGTAAGGGCCCTTTTGAAGAGACTATTTCTGAATAGGATACAGGCCTATGCGCTCAATTTAAAATTATACAAAGTGTGCAACATTTAAACGATCGGTCCTGATTTCCCCGGGGCTTTTAGTGTCCAATGACCTTCATGGGGATTTTTATGACATATTACAATTTTTACCTCATATTCTGCTGCCTACTTTACCTCATATTCATAGTCGTCAATGGCCTTCATGGTTTACCCTAAAACTTTTTTATATCCTATTATTTGGAGACCAGTGAATGATTATGTCTCGGCATAAATGCCGATAATGTAAATACCCAGCACTTATGGTGGATAAGTACATATTTACTTCAAACGAACACACACCACAGCCTACCTTAACTAGCCATGGTTCCTGCCAAAACCGCGCGCATTGATAGATTTATTCGACTTATTATCAAAACAAAACAGTGCTTAATCGCGTATAGATATGATCTATTTAAGTACCTTTCGTTGGTAATTTTTCGAAGTTTCGGACGTCGCGTTACGTCCAAAGTAAAAGGTTGTTGCGGTAATAAATTCATACCAATGATCTATTTTCACTTGCTTGCTTAGTTGTGGAGTACAATTAATAAAACTTATAATGAAATAAAATACGTCTCAAAACCACACTAATAAAAGTTATAAGCATTCAGTAAAACTGCTTCAGATATGTGTAGTTTACACCGACCTACATTCTTATAGTATCTTTCCACAAATATAACTATAATCAAAATCATCTCAAGAATGGGTTTTTGACGTCACAAAAACAACTATATATCAAAAATTAGTTAGTTCCTGTGTCGTGGAACTCTCTTCCACTCGATTTAAGGCAAGCGAAGTCATTGCCTATTTTTAAAGCTAAGTTAAAGGATCATTATTTATCACTCCCATAATTTCTATTTTTAATTCTGCTACTGGTTTTCTAATCACTTTGATTTCAACTGTATTCCGCTACCCAAAGGTTGTCTGGAACAGATTGCTCTTTAGCGATAAGACCACCTATTGTCTACCGTATTTTATGTTAAGGCTCTATTGTAATGTTTCTGTTGTTGGTGTGCAATAAAGAATTGTTGTATCGTATTGTAGTTTCTGGTACTCTGTGTGTAAGATGTACGTGTATCTATTTATCTATGAGCCACGGAAGTCCACTGCTGAACATAGGCCTCGCTAATAGCTCGCCACAAAGTGTCGCACCCGCTCACGGGGCAATGGTGGCCCGGACCTCTAGGAGGTGTGCGACAATTTAATGAAATTTTAAGGGGTACACCGCGCGGGTGCTGTTTCAGCCCGTATCATGGGACGCGTGCAGAGATGTGACAGCAACCGCTAGATGCAAGAGCTATTGGAGATTGATGGTATCTAAATATACTGGGTTAAGGGATTGAAATGATGGACTAAATACTGGGCTATTGCTTGAGACAACCTGTCGTCTACCAGGAAAAGTGTTTCATGGTTAAAATATTATCGGTTTTGCCTAAACGTACTTAAGAAATACAAAAATATTGTCTCATAAAACGCACCTATGTGGGTACACTTCGAAGTAATTTGAAGCATAAATAACCCACCGTGCTGACGTCAGAACGGTGAGTTGATGGTTGTAAATTTAACTAAAGCGAACAAACTTTATACCTAGAATTTGTACCTAGTATGTATCATCGTTAACCTTTCAATAAAATGATTATACAAAACAAAAAGAAAAGGCAGACAGATGGTTAAAATGCGACCAAGAATTGAGTAATATTTTGTAGAAAAGATAGAAATATCTATCTTCTATACATCTATATATATATACACTCCTGACCGATTTCGGCCACGGCGACCGCTTCAACTCCGTAGTTGACTACGCTCGTGTGCTCTCGTGTGGCTCACATAGCCAATCTTAGTAGTGAAGACCCGCGCACACAACGGGCACGTTAGCACACCATTCATATAATTATAGCTGATAGCTGCTGGTGGTCGGGCTATCAGCTCGTCCCGCCTGACGTCTAAATTTATAAGTCTACGGGATTCAAATTTATCTGTTTCTTTTTTAACAAAAGATCTCCATTTTGGGCGGTTGGCAGCCCGATTCTCCCACTGCAAGGGATCTATACATATAATACATCTATACATATAATAAAGCTAAAGAGGGTCGAAAGTCTGTACATGGACGATATTCGAAAAAAATTTGGCCAGGGATACTTGAAATAAAAAACAGAACACGTTCCAACAGTTTTTAAATTTTTTGTCTGTTTATCTGTTTATCTGTTTGTCTGTTTATTTGTGCGCGCATCACGTGAAAACGGCTGAATAGATTTTAATACAAACTTTACTAATCGGTCGAAAAAATTCCCGGCCAGGTTATAAGCTATAAAAATTCAACCTTTAAAAGGGGGGTAGCCACTACATTTGATTGAGTTAAGTTTGCACCTGAATCTTATCGCGCTACTTAGGAAGGAGGTGCAAACTTCTCTCAAACATGTGTTACGAGCCCACGAGTATCGAGTACCTTGCTAAACTAACAGGTGGCCCTAAAATTAATACCTTTTTGCCAAATCCTTCCTCATATTATAAATGCAAAAGTGTGTCTGTTGTCTGTCTGTTACCTCTTCACACTTAAACTTGGTATGGAGATAGTTTGAGTCCCGGGTTTGAGGCTACTTTTGATGTCACAAAAATACCCTTATCCGCGATAAACGAATTTAAGGCGGACGAAGTCGCGGGCAGAAGCTAGTATTATATGAAATTGTACTTTCCTGACAATTGCTCAAAAATGTAACTTCTTGTATTGTTCTTCACTAATCGACGGCAAAAACTGGATGTGACGTAGTAACCGCCAACGCTTTTGCATTTTGCCGTCGACTTACACATACGAGTAGATATTAGCTACCGCCTGATATCGAATATACAATGCCTAGTCCCTTCAGAGTAGCAGCACCTTAATGACAAAGACAGCGATATTTCTAAATTTGAAAAATATTTTTTATTAGTAATGTTGTGCCAATGAGCTGTCACACAGGTAGACTCTTTACAGTATAAATATATCTTTAAAATTACTTTAGCCTAAACTTTATTTAAATTATTAAAAAACAATAGTCCACCCGTGACCATGGAAAGCTGAAAAGCTTCCGACACGTCGGAAACTAAAATGAGATAATATACGCGATATAATCCGTTAAATTGTTTTATTTCAATAAAAACAATAGTTTTACATATATAGTTTAAATATTCTTCTTTTCATATCTTACTCTTGCTTGATTGAATCTAAATTGAGGAACTAAGGAAGCCAATACAGTTGCTAGACTTAAGTGGCAGTGGGCGGAGACATTGAGTCTTAGAACTTAGGCTGCTGAGGCAGAAAGTTGTTGAGTGGCGACCGCGTACATGAAGACGCAAAGTGGTGAGGCCCCGAACCAGGTGGAGTGACGATCTGATCGCAATCGCGGGAAACCGATGAACATGGGCGGTGCAGGACCGGTTGCTGTGAATATTGTGATGGGATCTATGTGATGAATGATGCCTTTTCTTCCCTCACTGATCAGATTCGAATTTCGGCCATTTGCTAGCGCCGACGTCACGAACAGTGTTTCGCCGAAGTTGCCCGCTAGAACCTTTTAACCGGGCTGTGCGCATCAGCCCCCGAGTGTGATGTGTTTGTTACTATTACGTCCTTAAATCTCCTTATTATCTCCACACCATATTACAGCAGAGTACTGTACTAATATTGGATTATCATCTCATCTTATCTGTAATTTCACAGTGCTTTGGTTCCACTATTTATACTGTGTTTCTTTTTTTTATGACAAAGGAGGCAAACGAGTAATCGGATCGCCTGATGGTAAGCGATCACCGTCGCCCATAGACACTTGCATCACCAGAGGAGTCACAAGTGCGTTGCCGGCCTTTCAGGTGGGAGTACGCTCTTTTTTTGAAGGTCAACCGGGATAAAGATAAGATCCGTGTATGAGATAAATGCGTATTTTTTACTATAACATAAAAACGTGTTAATTTGCTTTATCCCTGCACCCTTTTTAGGGTTCCGTAGCCAGAATGGCAAAAACGGAATCCTTATAGTTTCGTCAAGTTCGTCCGTCCGTCTGTCCGTCCGTATGTCACAGACATTTTACTCAAAAACTACAAGATGTGTATTGATGAAATTTGGAGTGGATATCAATGTGTTGCACATATTTTGACGGTTAATTTAAAACCATTTTGAAGTTTATACTATTTTTTGATCTAGTGGATAGTTTCAAAAATAATCGCTCCGAAAGTAGCATAAATTGTGTCACCTCACCCCCTTCTGTTTTCTAAACCTTATGTCCAAAAGATATTTAAAAAATTCAAAGATAAAGCTTAACAAACACTTTCAACGAAAATTGTTTTCAACATGATTGAATATACCGTTTTTGAAATATTGCCGAAAACTTTCTCAACAAAAGGACGTAAGTACTATGAAGATAAGCTCTTTCGTTGGTGTACTTTCTCACATCGTATTTTTTTCACCTGTACTCCATTTTTTTGTGGAAGCGTAGCCCCCCGCAAAAAAAAACCTTCAGATCACCTCTGACTTACCTAGTTAGGTTCTTAGTTTGATGATGACTAAATTATCTGTGCGTAAATATAGTTCTCTGAAATCCGAGTGACCTACCCGCAATCTTGATTCACAATCGAACCCTTTACGGTGACGTAAAGTGGGAATACTAATTGCATATTAGTTAATTGCATTTCCTTAATTGACTAATTTACTGTTGACTTATTACTAATTCAGCAGTTTTGTTTACACACGTGTGTGCATAAGCGTGTGTGCAAACTTGGCAATACTTGCATAGTACACAAATCACATAAACAAATAAATAAGAATTTATATGACATTCACATATTACCCCCCCCCCCCCCCCCCCCCCACCTCTCTCGTCATGCCAGCGGGACAATGGGAGGGCGGGTCCAAAAAGACAACAAAAATCGGCAACGCGCACGTAAAGGTGCGTCCACATTTGTATCATTTGCCCGTATCAGATCATCGTCGCTTAGCATGATCGCGTGTCACGATCACGCGTTTGGACGTTGCGCCGATCCGATCACTCGAAATCCATTTGCTACGCGTATCACACACTTGTATCGGAAGAGTGCGGCATTATAGGCGCGCCGACAGTAAGCGTCCAAGGAGCGCGATACGCAGTCATGCTACGGCACGGTGATCAGATACGAGCAAATGATACAAGTGTGGACGCACCTTTATGTCCCTGGCATTTCAAGCACATGCTTAACATCAAGCAGGCCGCACGCTTGTTTGCCACTTTCGTAGTGTATAAAAAAAACCGGCCAAGTGTGAGTCGGACTCACGCAAAGGGTTCCATATTTTGAAATATACGCTACATCTGTCGCGTATATAAAAATCCAATGTTAGTCTGCTAACTAAGCCCTACTCCTAAGCAAAATGTACGCGGTGTTCGGTCATTTTATATTAGTTACTGACATAGACGGACATAAAAATATTCCGTTTTTAGTATTTGTTGTTAAAGCGGCAACAGAAATACATTAAAATTTCAACTGTCTTACAATAATTGAGAACCGTGATAACGGTTCATGAGATACAGCCTGATGACAGACGGACAGACAGACGGACAGCGGTAAGAAAAATGTACGCGGTCATTTTATATTGATTACTGACATAGACAGACTGACATATAATTGAGGATACACAAAAAACAACATTTTACGTGACTTCCTACTCGTATGTTCACGGCACATTGGGAATGCCGCCACCAACGACTTATCAAGGTCACCGCATCATTTTCCCTTTTCCTAGTAAAATAAGATCACCCCACCACTCGGGAAAGTCACTGAACCGCGAGACGTCAAAGCGCTTATGGGCAGATAATGTCAAATAATCATTAAACGCGATTGACCAGCCAGGTAGACCTGTCCCTCTCTCTTGTAATGGTAAAATGTCGGGTGTTGAAGGGGAAACGTTGGCAGTCGGCGGAGGTCTTGTTTTGCTGGTGTATACAAGGACTTGCGTCGGCGCAGGTTTCGCAAAGATCTTGCAGTGTTGTGTTGGCCGTCGCGAAGTGAGCACGTGACAGTGAATTTTATATGAACGATCGAAAGTTATGTGTAGTGCACAAAGGGCTTAAAGCGAAGGTAATGTTGAAATCTGTGTCAGTTGCGATTTGTTTTGTTTTTAGCGGTTGGGTAATGGTAGCGGTTTGTGATGTAAATTTAAGGTTCCAGCGTTTTTAAAATAAATACTTTTCGTCCGCAAAATTTTATGCGGACGATCATCGTCGAATGTCGTATTTGTACGAAGTTTTTTTATGCAACAATATTGTTTCAAGATACAAGTTCTTCATAAAAATTGTGTCAGAAATTGTGTTCAGAGATAAAATAACAGAATCGTTTGCGACTTTGCCATTTTTTTTTTCAAATTAGATATATAGGGTTTTCATAACAAGTGTGACAGAAATCGTGTTTGAAATAACAAAATCTCATGCTACTGAATGTACTTTGATTTTTTTGCAACAATATTATTTCAAAGTAAATACACGGTTTTCGTTAAAAGTGTGACAGAAATCGTGTTTAGAGATGGTTAGAACAACAAAATCGCTTGCGACTTTGCAGTTCGATTTTATAGGCATAAATATTATTTCACAGATTTCATAAGAAGTGTGACTGAATTCGTGTTTAGACTTAGTAAGGACAATAAAATCTCTTGCTACTTTGTAGTAAGATTATTATAAAACAATACAATTTCAATGTAAATACAAGGTTTTCATAAAAACGTGTGACAGTATAGTTACGTGTTTCAAAGACAAAGTAAAATAATTATTTATAGATTGTTACAATAACAACACACAAAATAAACAGTTGTTAAATATTATCGTACCTCATAACCTTTAAATTTGCTGTGGATAGATAAAGAAATTGAAAAAAGGTACTATTAACTGATCAATTTGCTTTGGTCGAAAGATCAGCCCCTATTTCATAAACGTGACAGGTGACAGTTAACAGCGACAATTCGGCATACATTACTTCTCCATCATGATGCCAGACATACACTTTTACTCGGCGACCCAGCAATGTACGTCGAATTGTCTTTGACAAATGTCACTTGTCACGTTTATGAAATAGGGGCCAGATGGCATAAGTTTTAGTTACTTTGCATTTTAATGTTAATCATCTGTAGGTACTTAATGGTGCTAAAGATTAGTGAAACCGATTTGACCGAATAAATTTATTTACTTAATTATAGTGGGATTTTCCTAAGATAACGTAAAACACCCATATAACGTAAATGTGCATGATAAAATTGAAATTAATATAAAAACAAGGAATGACATTAAGTATTTCCAAGTACGTATAAACTCGTCTATTTGATTGATACGCTTAAACTAATTTTATATTTTTCTTTATCATAGTCTTGCAGTGTTTACAATAATAAATCAGTTTCGTCCTACGTCTTTTTTTAAAGCAGTGTAACCAAATCATTCGTTTAAATTCAGGTGACATTTCATACAACCGAATTTTTAATATTCCGATGTTTATAACCCCGAAGAATCGCGCAGAGAAAAGCCCGTTGTTTTTTTGCCCCGAAAAATAATAATCCGAATTTTAATTTCCGAAATCTCATTGCTAATTCGGAATTTTGTCATACGCTAACATAAAGTTCGTGATTTTTAATTATCGTAATTAACTGAATACTGTAGGTTAGGTAACGTTTATATTATGACCGTGTATAACGGAACGAGCGGAGCGTCAAAATGCTTGCTTGTGTACACAATTTTGTCAAAATGGAACATGGGCCAAAAACCGAAAACTGTAGGTTAGATTATTCTGATGGTTCGGACTTTTGTTTACTGAATAGTAATTAGTAGTCGAACTTCTTATGCCGGTAGCACACCTCCGCCGCGGAACCGCGAAACGCTATACAGAGCGCGCGAAACTAAAGCGGAACTTCCTTGGGTTTGATGTTTCGCGGCGGAGGTGTGCTACCGGCATTATTGTTCGGTGTATTGAAATTCGGTATTTTGAAAATCGAAAATGTAAATGTTAAGACATTTTAAAATTTTGGATTCATAAATATCGAATTTATGATAATTCGGAATTTTGATCCATTCGGAATTATAAGAATCGGTTTTATAAAATTCGTGAATCTGAATATCGGAGTTAAAGTTTTCGTATTTAAATGAAGTGTACCCGGTCTTTGACGACGTCAAACCAGCGTATTCTGGGTCTTCCCCTTTTACCCAGTCCCAGCGAAGGCGGCATGACTAGACATTTGTTTCCGATAAAACTTGCCGGTTTCCGTAAAACGTGGCCGTACCAACGTAGGCGATCCCTTTGCCGTTTGTCTACTATGTCACGAACGTGATATGTCTGTTGTCGCTGTTAGTAACCATGCAAAATGTCATTCTAAAATAGATTCTTCTCATCAAAATGAAATTCACACCGTTTTTAGGGTTCCGTAGCCAAAATGGCAAAAACGGAACCCCTATAGTTTCGTCATGTGCGTCCGTCCGTATGTCACAGGCATTTTACACAAAAACTAAGTACAATATGTATATTGATGTTTGGAGTATAGATGTTTTTTATAAGCTGCTACTTAGTTTGGTAGTTAAAAAAAAAAAATATAAGTGTGGCACTTCATACATGTAACAGAAGCTGTTAGTTGCAAAAATTGTGCCCCCCTTTATATTTTAAACCGTAAGTTAAAAAATATAAAAAGAAATAAGTACCTAGGCTAGGTTACAATTAATAAATACTTCTAACAAACATATTTTCATCATGCTCGGATAAACCGTTTTTGAGTAATTGCCGAAAAAGTGCGCTTCTCAACAAAAAGACGTAAGTGTCACGAAGGTACGCTCTTTTGCTGGTGCACTTTTTCTCAAGGTAATTTTATCATCTGTAGTAAATTTTAATATTCTTTTCAGTTCAGCTTTCTAGTAACGACTACGGAACCCTTTATGCTCCGACATGCTCTTGGCGGTTTTATTATGTAGTTTTTGTTCGTTAAACAAGCTAACAGATAATAAAACGACAGGTTAGTAAACCGGTTGTCAGATTAGTCATGGTTTTACATAATGAACCAATTACTTGATCGTTACACATATCCGTAATGAACTAATAATTTGGTTGAGATTTATACTGTGAGTAAACTTCTTTTACTAAAATTATATTTTTTTAGTTTCTTAAGTTTAATTCGATAGTTTTTTCTTCGTCTACGATTTCTACGAATTATTGAAAAGGCGGTATACTAGCAAATTACTTTTTAGGCTTGATTTAATGATAGACTAGTTTAATAATAAAACCTTCGTCTACGAAAGATTAAAAAGATACTATACTAGCTGATTATATTACCAGCTTAATTTATTCACTATTTCGTTTCTTTAAGTATTTTTCTAATATAATAACATTTTCGGAACTTTTGTACGTTAAAACTACCCTTCTTGGTTAGCTAACTATGGTAAAAAGGTTCTACTCAACGATTTAGACCAATGGGCCTCCGTCCTTCATTGCTTTTTAGTTTTTCTTCCTGAATGGCTTTCACTTCATGTTCTTCTCTCGATTTAAGCAAGAGGTATAATACTAAAATCGCGCTTTACTGGGTTTTGAAAAATAAAAATTGTTATTTACGTAGTCAATTCATTCCCATTTCTTACCTATTATATTGTTTAAGTGACACATAGAATAAGCACAGTTTTGTAGCATATATTTTAAGTTTGCGACCGACAGAAGCCTAGGGCTCGGTCTGAAAACCAGCGCTGCGGTTTATGCCCAACATATGCTGAGACTGAGACCCATTGCCTCACAACTGTTATTAGTTTTAATTTTAATTACTAGATCTTAAGTTTATTTATATATTTTTTTGTATACTTCTGTTCATTGTAAGTTTGTGGCAATAATTGTTTTTTTCTGATTCTAATTCTGAGGTATTTCGCCATTGTAGAGGTGAAAACATATCGAACCAGAGGAGAATGTTCGACTTCCTTCATTGTTTTCTTATTCAAACTGATTGCAACAGAACCCTAATTCACCGTTCCTTCACAAGACTAACTCTTTAATCTTTATAAAAATAACGATGTAATTTTCACAGAATTCGTACTAGTATGACCACTATAACAATAAACAAAAAATATAAAGAAGTTTAACAGAAACACGTTTTTCTCGTAATTTTTCGGGTTCATTGGTACGGAACACTAGAGCGCGAGCCTCGCACAACTTCGGTTATTTACTTTCCCGATAAAGATTTTGAAGAAATATTTCCTTCATTGTTAAAACCGGCCCATGTGACGAGGAAACATTAAGGATAATATAAAATAAATGTCAGGGACGTATACTATAGGCCTTTTAAGGAAGCTCAGAGTCACTCAGCGAGCAATGGAAAGAGCTCTGGATCCCTCTACGAGATCGAATCAGTAATGAGGTGATTCGTTACTGATTCGTAGACGAACCAAGATTACCGACATAGGAAACGGGGTAAGCAAACTGAAGTGGCAATGGGCAGGGCACATAGTTTAAAGATTCTGGCCGTTGGGGCAGAAAGGTTCTCGAGTCGAGACCGCGTACCGGGAAACGCAGCGTGGCGAGGCCACTCGCAAGGTGGTCGGACGATTTGGGGGGACTCGCTGGATATGGGTCGCCTCTATCCGGTGCATGTGGAAATCTATCGAGGTGACATGTGTTCTGCAGTGGATGTCCTATGGCTGAAATAATGTTAACGACGAAATATTAGGAATAATGGAACACAAATTGTCCTAGTCTCAAACTAAGCAAAACTTATACTTTGGGTACCAGGCGATGATGGCTGCTAGGGGCTATCTTTTCGACACTACACTACAATGCCACTTAATCGATTGTCTTTTTCCTATTTATTATGAAAAATGTATTGAAAATCCTGTTGTAACAATGAAATTAATTGTAATGTTGACATTTTTTGACAACTTTTTTCTGTGATATGTTTAAACTTGCGTTAATCGAAACGGTTTCTTAACAAAAGATACCATAAATTTCATGGGTTATTTATTCAATGGTATTATTTGATGTTAATATTTTCATACTTTAAAAATCGACTTTTTCACCCAACTTCAAAGGCTCGTAAAACAAGCTTCACGCAAGGTATCAAAGTATTTTTTTTATTTAGGGTTTCTATTATCGAAACCGTCATTTAAAATAATTATTTTTTTATTTTAGTACACTCAAAATCCTTTTTGCACCATAATCGAGCGATCCGAATATAAAAGTAAATGGACCTTCATTGGACTTATGTACCTACGTTAGTTACCGCACTCATTCCCTTGTACCTACTTCTGCATCAGGATTGTTATAGGGGCCTTGTGCAAACGAAGTTTTCATGTTATATTAACGAGTATAATAGATGAATTGTTGTGAAATCAGTGAATGATGGACTTTGTTGGTATTTTAATATTCAACCACTGGAAGATCAGCGCTGGCTTTCAAGCTAGCATAATACTGAGGTGGATCATTTTCAAGGCATACTAGTTGTATTCATTTTATTTGTTTTTTAAATTAGTATTTTTTGTTGTTGTTTGTAACCCCTCGAATATTATTATTTCTTCTGTCTTTCTTTATTTCGTTCTTTGTTTCTCTCAACCGTGTACTACTTATTTGTAGTATTGTAAGCTAGAGCTATTACGTACTCTTGAGTCGTATAAACTCGCGGGCTTTAAGATTCGGAGGCTGTCAAGGCTATTTATTTCTCGCATGTCGCCCACCATTATATACCTATGTTGTAAGAAAAGAAGAGTCTACTGCCACATCTTGTAACCTTGCGATTCTTTACGATTCGAGCATTTAAGTAAGCCTTCGACTACTACATGTTTAATCTTTTGTTAACAGTTTTGTTATGTACTTCATTTTCATTATTATTTAACAGCAACGATTTTCTCGGTCGAGTTATTTCCATCTTATTCTATATTCCGCTGCGACCTATACTTATTTATATAAAGAAGTTTATGTTTTTGCTCTACCCCTTTTTCTTTTTCCGTTTTCTCTCTTTATATTATACTCTTTATCCAGTTATCCTGACTTTAAATTTTCCCTCCTCCTGTTTCAAAAATCGCCATCAAGTTTATTTTTTTCTTTAATGATATTTATAACTTCCTCGTTATATTTCATTTCAGTCTAACATATTTTTTCTATGTGTGTCCAACAGTACTGTACTGCTATGTGTGCAGTAAAGTATGACAACTAATAATACGCCCCGAAATGGTCCCACCTCAGCATAAAGCTGGCTCGGGAGCCCGCACTGATCCTCCGGTGAGACCATATGTGGCGCCAAGATACACGAACAGTATGGATGATTACAACGTGTGGTCATAATATTCTCCTGGTTAGATAAGCATGTCATAGAAACTAGAAATTTTTCAGTCTAACCTACGACACCACGGTAGTTTCCACTACCAAAAAAATACCCGAAAGAGGTCACATTGTAGTGATAAGATCGACTGTCTCTTATATTTCCATTTTAGTGCATAAGCAATCAGAATTTGCATTTTTATACATTTTTATCGTTGTTTACTGCATATTGTAACATTTAAAAACAGAGTTCAGATTAGCATCTCCGGAATCCATTAGTGTATCGTCAAATGGCAAAAGTTTTTCTTTAAACTGGATACGGTAAACAAGGTAGATTTCCACTGTGATACTCTTATAACAAATTAAGGCTAACATATGGCAATATATAACTCATCTAGTAGAGTGTCAAAGGTCGTCGCGCCACAGCCACTTGACCCAAAACCAGAATTGGAAAAGCAGTTCTAACACACTTTTTTTTAATAGGGTACTATTATAGATTACATTTTGTACCGATTGATATTAGTCGTGAGGTTTTATAAATTCTAATTTGACAAGAGTTCCTTGTGGTTTACTACTTAAATTGATTGAACCAAGGAAATGGTAGCATGAACGTGGAAATACTCTTTACATGAAAACCAAACCTCGTAAATAATTAAACAGTTTTAATTAAATTTACTTAGGACTGATCTGAACTTCTTAATAAAGCTTTTATCCTCAATGAAAGTCCATGAAGGTATTAGTTTATCTCATTTCAAACAGGAAATGTTTCGTTTCGTTTCCGATGTACAGATTTTCACAGACTATTATGAGGTCACTAATATCTTTTTTGGATTTTTTGTATGTTTTTATGTGTCGCTGTGGCTTCATCACGCAAAATCGGCTAAACAGATTTCAACTATTTTTGATACACAGATGGTTATAGGATATTTTTTACCCGACTACGCTGAAGGAAAAAGAGGATTATGGTTTTTTGTTCTCCGCGGACGAACTAGAAAGAGAAGGTGTCCTTCTAGTTGAAGATATTTTCAAAAATATGATTGTAGCGAACTATTTTAAGGTCACTGAAAACAGAATGGAATTTTATTTTTTGTACTCGTATGTTTGTATCAAAGTCCATTTAACCAAGAGAACTGATAGTTGCCATACTTTAGATCGTGTTTCGATCGCAAGGAGATATTCTGACAAAAACTAGATGGCGCTTTAAACTAAACATTTAACGATGTTATGATTGAATAAAGAAACCTAGTACAGTAACAATTAATTCGTAAGTAGCTAATAATAAATAAATCGTAACATTCAAATACTGTGTCACGCTTGAATTTCTCATGCGTAGCCCGTAACACGTCATCTTGTAGGCTTCATCTTCGATTTTAATTCTACACGTTTCAGCTTCATGCCCGTTTATTACTTCGTTGTGAAGGAAAATTTTACAAATTCAAAGGCAAGCTTATCACTATAAGGGAACTCTTCCAGTTATCCTTTGAGCTTAGCCATGAGAGGCGCCGAATTTTTTCGATGTAAGTAACCGCTAATTTAATCAAAATATGTCTCAGTGTCGTCACAGTAATTTCCTAGTTAAAAGGGGTGTTATAAGTTTAACGTGTGTATCCGTGTGTCTGTGGCATTGTAGCGGATGGACCGAATTTGATAAGATATATATATATTGATACAATTTAGGGTGTATGTGTCTTGTAACAAAAAAATATATACCTATGTATATCTATGGAGCCACTCCATACATCTAACCGAAGCTGAAAAAAAAAATTGGCAAAACAGCAAGCTGTGGTACATATTTCGATATTCCTATATCAAGGAGGGGCAGAATTTATGCTATTTTCGAAGCGATTATTTCTGAAAATATTCAATAAATCATTTTTTTATAGAAACTTGTACGTAGTCTTAACTGTAAGTCCGAAAATATGATTGTAAAGACAAAGGTATCTAACGCTTTATAAAACTTTCAACGAAAAGTATTTTCTACATGATCGGCTACAACGTTCTTGAATTATTGCCGAAAAACTGCGCTTCTCAGCAAAAGGACGTAAGTGTCGTGCAGATACGCTCTTTTGCCAATGCACTTTTTCATATCGTATTATTTTCATCTGGCTGCGGAACCCTACACTGAGCATGGTCCAACATGCTCTTGGCCCGTTGTTTTATCTATTCACAGTTTAAACTTGGAAAATTATTCTGTTAACCGAATTGTATGAAAAACGTCGGTTTCGGTTATAAATACCGTTTTTCCCAAACTAAAAATAACCAATTGCATTCCCTAGTTTTACTTCAATCAGCGTCATTTCGCAAACCATCTGTGACGTAATCTGACTTTGTAATGACGTCACCGCCGTATGAGTCAACTTTATTATAGTCAGCTGTTACCGTGTTGTAGGGTTGCCACCTGTACTATATTATAAAGTATCGTACTATATTGCAGTCAATTGTACTAAATATTATCTATACTATTATAAAGTTGTAAAAATGAAATGTCTGTACATTGATGAATTAAAAAAAATATATTGTTAAGGACTATTTGGAGGTGACTAAAACGAACAATATATTAATGTTATCTTCTGTTTCCGCGATGATTACTCATTGAAATAAAACAATTTAACGGATTATATCCACCCGTGACCATGGAAAGTTGAAAAAATTCCGAAACGTCGGGAAAATGAGATAATATACGCGATATAATCTGTAAATTGTTTTATTTCAATGAAAAATATATTTTTGGATTTTTTGTATGTTTTTTTGTTTATGTTACGGGTAGCTGGGTATCTCCAGATGGTTATAGGGTACTTTTTACCAGACTACGCTGAAGAAAAATAATGCTGTACGAAAAATACTCTTTTTTCATTGCTAACTCCACTGTTGCATTTTTTTGTATAGATATCGACTAAATCACTCAAATAGTGTGTAATAAGTAATATACGATTGTAATTTGTATATAATATTTAAACATGATGAATGAATGAACGTGTACTATTTTTAACGTTTACTATTTTTTCCAAAAGTATACTTGTACAATTTTTGTTTTCCAAAATTTCCCAAAAGTACTATATTTTGGCAAGGTTTTGTCATAACCACCTGTGGATGACCATCTACCGTGTACCAAAAATTGTTGAAATCTGATTAGCCGTTTGACGTTGAAGCCACACCGACACATACAAACATACAAAAAATTAAAATTCATTTTTTTTCTTCAAATACTCCGTATCACTTTTTTACGTTTTGTTCACCACTTCATGTGCTCCAACCAATAATCACTAGCGGTTAGCGTGCATCATAAAACTGAAGATTATTGAAAAATGATATAAGTTTTGTCACAAAATTCATAGGTTAGACGTTATTTAAATATAACGTCTCCTATTCAAATTAAAAATCCAGTACCACCTATAGACCATCTGTACACAACGGCTCCTTCAGCACTTTGGACACATGGCCAGACGTAAGCCAGACAGCCTAGAAATGCCCTTGGTATAGTGGGTCACGTAGAGGGAAAAAGAAGACGAGGACGTTTGCCGACCCGATGGACTGATGCAGTGCAGGAAGCGTGCCAGTCAAACACGCAGGCGAAGCATCTATGCGGATGGCAGAAGATCGATCGGTCTTGGTGCATAAAAATACGACCTAATTGGTCGCGACTGTCAGCAATGCTAATTGGAAGGATGAACAAGAAGAAATATAACATAACTTCAAGATTCCCTTAATACCAACCGGCGTCAATTGTCAAAAATAATAGTATTATAACATGACGTAACATGACCCTGCCTAATGTTACCGTTATATGAGTCAACTTGCGAGCTATTTAAAGGCTGGTTCAGACTACGTCAGTAAGTTAGTCTAGTAGCGAGTATTTTAGTAACTTAACGTGTTTTAACACCAACAATTAGGCGAGTAGATAAGTGAATGTTTTGGTCGAGTCGTTACATTTTATTATATTTTTACTGGCGAGTAATACTTTTCAACGCATCGTAAATCACCCACGTGTGAAGCTACAACCCGTACGAATTGAATTGAGACCCGGGCCGATACGTCAAAGTATTAAGCTGATTCTCAAGTTAATTCGTACGGGTTATACCTGTCCATTTAGTCGAGTTCATTTACTGTAGCAAAGGATGTCGTCTCGTTGGACCGAATATAATACTAGACTGTAGTGCTAACGTTTTTAGGGTCCCGTACCCCTAAAAGGAAAAAAACGGAACCGTTATAGGATCACTTTGTTGTCCTTCTGTCTATCCATCCGTTTGGCCGTCTATCGGTCAATACAATTTTTCTCCGACAAGCGTTACGTTCAAAGTATTCGCTAAAAACGGTCGTTTCTATTAAACAAGTGTTATTTTATATTGGTTCATGGTGGTAACTTATATAGGTTACTGAAATAGACCGACAAATATATACAAAAATAAGATTTTCAAATTTATTTAGTGGGTTACGCTATAAGAGCTACCTTCTTACCAAAATTCAAGTTTCTAGGGTAACTGGAAGTATTGCTAGCTTCAAGTGACTTCAGACTGAAGTCCCTTGAAGCCCCAAAAACTCAAGCTTCTAAGTCAACGTACCCCAAAAACACAGTCATTAAAAAAAGTGTACTTACCCTACAAATTGGCGTCCATGGAAAACTTCTACTGCTACTACTACGGCTACTTCCAGTTACCCTAGAAACTTGAATTTTGGTAAGAAGGTAGCTCTTATAGCGTAACCCACTAAATAAATTTGAAAATCTTGTTTTTTTATATACTTGTCTGTCTATTTCAGTAACCAATATAGGTTACCACCATGAACCATTAAAAAATAACACTCCTTTCATAGAAACTACCGTTTGTAACGAATATTTTGAACGGAGCCCTCGGTGCGCGAGTTTGACTCTCACTTTGCCGGTTTTTTGGTGATTTGATCGATTTAGTTACTAAAATAAAGTGTACTTGACTAAATTACTAATGTAGTTCGAACGAGCCTTCACTTTGCAAATGATGCTTCATAGAGCTCTAAGATTCGGTTTGGATCAGGAAAGCTGATTACGTCATTTCCCATTGAGGTTACAGACCACAATGAGACGACGTAACTTGTGAACGACTGACTCAATTATGTCCAAAACTTTCATGAGTGATTTTCTATGTGAATGAGGATTTATTATATACTAGCTTCTGCCCGCGACTTCGTCCACCTTAAATTCGTTTATCGCGGACAAGGACATTTTTTCGGGATAAAAAGTGGCCTATGTCCTTCCCCGGGACTCATACTATCTCCATATCAAATTTCATCCAAATCGGTTTAGCGGTTTAAGCGTGAAGAGGTAACAGACAGACAGATATGGACTAGAAGGTGCCCGCAACTTTGTTCTTGAGGAAGAAATAGTCATAACCCCTCTATTTACTCTTAGCTTAGTCGAGTAACAAGTATTTTATAACCACCTGTGAATATCGGCTACCCGTATACCAAAAATAGGTAAAATCTGTTTAGCCGTTTTAAATATGTAAAAAAAAATTTGTTTTAGGTTTAGTGACCTTAAAATAGTCAGTTACAATCCATACTAATATTATCAATGCGAAAGTGTGTCTGTCTGTCGGTCTGTTACCTCTTCACGCTTAAACGGCTGAACCGATTTGGATGAAATTTGCTATGGAGACAATTTGGGTTCCGGGGAAGGACATAGGCTAATTTTTAATCCCGGAAAAATACCCTTATTCGCGATAAACGAATTTAAGGCGGACGAAGTCGCGGGCAGAAGCTAGTATTTTTAATATATCTGACAAGAAACTTTAAATTTAATGTTTACCACTTTATAACAGTATAGACTAGAAGATGCGCGCAACTGCGGCAGCGGAGGAGAAAAAAATCATAACCCTCTATTTTCCTTCAGTGTAGTCGAGTAATAACTACACCCACACAACTGTGGATGACACCATCGAAAACGTATGGTTTTGCCGAGCAACTTCAGAAGTTACTACGTTTTTGAGGCAAACCAAATGAGGAACTGGCACTGGCCAGCTGTTCAGAAGTAGGGATGCCTGAAGGCCTATCCTTTTCTCTTACGTAGGTCCCTCGCCCAAAGGGTTGCTGATGAATTGAGAGGTTTTGGGGCCTCTTAAACCCTCTTAAGGTGCGTCCACATTTGTATCATTTCCCGTATCAGATCATCGTCGCGTAGAATGATCGCGTGTCACGATCACGCGTTTGGACGTTGCGCCGATCCGATCACTCGAAATCCATTTGCTACGCGTATCACACACTTGTATCGGAAGAGTGCGGCATTATCGGCGCGGCGACAGTAAGCGTCCAAGCAGCGCGATACGCAGTCATGCACGGTGATCGGATACGAGAAAATGATACAAGTGTGGACGCACCTTTATGGAGGGTCTGGAATTTTTCGGCTGAACTTAATATCATTACTACCGCCAGGGCAAGTGTTTGTGCGATGAACACGAATGTTTGTTCCTAGCTCTTGGATGTTTTCTATGTTTTTAAGTATTATAATTTATTTATATATATTATGTATATCGTCGCCTAGTACCTACCCATACTACAAGCTTTGCTTATTTTGGGACTAGGTCGATTTGCGTAAGATTGCCTTGACATTTATTATTTATTACGATAAATACAATAATTTTAAAAAAGGTGGACCATTCAAAATTTGTCTGCTAGCAAATTCTAAGATGTATATTTACAACTATACCTACTGCAGACACCGACAACTAAGCTGTCGTATAAGATTATCTGTGTGATTCAGTGCACTTTTTCCTGTTCCGCTCCTGTTCTTTTGGGGTTAAGGTTAATCATTGGCAAGGCTGCCATTGAACCTCGGTAACTCTTCCAACAGCGGGCCTATGATGGTCGCGTTTATCACGCGATAAATGATATGATAACGCGCCCGTCACTCTCGCACTCACATACGTGTCAGATCAGAAGGTGACGGCAGCTATGTCATTTATTTATCGCGTGACAAACACAACCATCATAGGCCCGCTGGACACAAGCCTATCCTGTCCTAAAAAAAAATAATGAGTCCGTCAGTTACATTATCAGAAAATATTGGACACGTATTTTTTATTTTGTCAATTAAACAAAAAATATGAAGATACTAACTTCTGCCCGCGACTTCGTCCGCCTTAAATTCGTTTATCGCGGATAAGGGTAGTCGCATTAAAGGGTGATAAGACCGCTTGTTGTTTACCATTTCTGATACTGTTCTGAGATTTAAGTTTCTGATGTTATTTTCTTTTGGTGTGCAATAGAGAGTACTTATTATTATTATTAAAGTTTAGGAGTGGGGGCTCACTAATTTTTATTTCACATTACATTACTAACTAGATTGCGTTCAAAAACTTCAAGTCATGTACGTAAAATTGCGATAGCTCAGTTAGTGAGAGCATTTCTACCTTAAAGAAGGGGTCGCGGGTTCAAATCTTGCTTGTCATTTAGTATGTACCATTGTTATTCTCCCACATAAAAGCTTTGTTTTATAACTGTCGTATTTCCACATTTATAAACAAACTAGCTTCTGCCCGCGACTTCGTCCGCCTCAAATTCGTTTATCTGACAACTAAAGTAGCCAATGTCCTTCCCCAGGACTAAAACTACCTCCATACCAAATTTCATCCAAATCGGTTCAGCGGTTTAAGCGTGAAGAGGTAACAGACCGACACACTTTCGCATATTTATAACTAGCTTCTGCCCGCGACTTCGTCCGCCTTAAATTTGTTTATCGCGGATAAGGGTATTTTTCCGGGATAAAAAGTAGCCTATGTCCTTCCCCGGGACTCAAACTATCTCCATACCAAATTTCATCCAAATCGGTTCAGCGGTTTAAGCGTGAAGAGGTAACAGACAGACAGACAGACACACTTTCGCATATTTATAATATTAGTATGGATATCGATCAAAAATTTCATTTTTGTGACAAGCTTTTATCGCTGACTGTACTTTTCCTTGAACATCCATTAACTACTCACCGACACGATTCTGAAGAGCCCAAACTCGATAGGATTGCATTATTTTATCACAGAGTTCATATGACCACCTTCCTGCTCCAGCATCAGATCAGCTCGATAGTATCATATTATTACATTGTCACCGAACTTACATAAGTATGCAACATTTTAGCTCAATCAGAAACCGGGAAGTGGATCAAATTTAACTTGCAAGATTTGATTTTAGACCGACAGACAGACAGCGGGACAAGTGAAAGTAAAAAAAAAACAAAAAACAATAATTATATTGATTTTGTTTCACCAATCAGTCGCACGCTACCCTTATTCAACGATTCCCTGCGATATTGACCCGGGCCCTTTTCATACACGTTTGTTACTTGTATATACAAGCGGAAGTCTCTTTTTAAATCATATTATTGGAAAGAGACTTCCGCTTGTATATTTATATATAAGTTTCAAGCTTTTAAGAAAAGGTCCCCAGATCGTAATTCTTAATAAAGTTTTAATATCTTATCACAAATACGAGTAAATGTACTATGTAGGTAACATTTTAATCACTCTAGTTTCTATGCAGTGCATTAAATGACTACGTAATCGACCGACAATGCTTCAAAATGAGACAGTATTTAATATAAAGATACCTACTTAACAATTATGCTTACGAGGAAATCGACGTATTAATAGTATTTTGTTTTGAATGAAATGTATGACAACATCGATGTTTACAAAACATTTTGTATTAAATAATGCTTAATTTATTGAATATATACCGAAACTTACCAAACTTCCGTAATACGCGTTTACAATGACAAAATGAAAACAGAATCAAAATAAAAACTTATTTACTATTATAAAGTTGTAAAAATTAAATGTTTGTAAATTGAAGAAGTTATCAAAAAAAATACTGCAACGGACTACTTCGAAGTCACTAAAACGAAAAATATTTTGTTTTTTATTTTTTGTACACTTGTATGTGTCGTTGTGGCTTCATCAGGCCAAAAGGGCTGAAAACATTTCACTATGCTTGGTACACGGGTATATATAGTTCGGCTCTTCCCAGGTGAATTTTTCGCTTCGAGCCCTAATCTTTCAAACAAAGTCCATTGTCTCTATTATCGCATAGCCGCTAGCTACCGAGTTAGCACATGCCACTACAATATTCATATTAAAAACAAACGTTATCGTCGCATTAAGGTATAAAAGGTAAAATAATGTGGGTGCCGTATTGCTTCGGGGCGGTCTATCGTCCTACACTACCAAAACGTAATATCTAGAATATCATTGACATTAAATTTGAACCTTTGAAAGCGAAAAAATCACCTGGGAAGAGCCGAAATATAGCTGGATCCACAAATGGTTAAAGGATACTTTTTACCCGACTACGCTGCAGAAAATATCGGAATTATGACTTTTTCTTCTCCGCAAAGTTGCGAGCACTTTTTAGTAGTAAGATAACGTGCTCATAATATTGCAAATACCAATTTCCACAGTAAAATGAATGCTTGCTTTTCAACAAAAATGATTGTTAAAAATTTTAAAAGCCATCAGATTTGATTCGCTTTCCCAAATCCGTTAATCAGACTTGTGACGTTCTCAAATAGGCTTAGCTCTTCAATGGAGTTTTCCATCAACACGGCCTATGAAAATTTGTATTGAGGTTACAATTCCATTCCAGGTAAGCTTTAGATTTGTTGTAGCAGAACGATTTTGTTCTTGACATTTCTGCCAAGGCCTTGGCAAAAGATAATGTATGATTAACAGTATTTTACCTGTTGTAGTTTACCTTCATTTGTATTAACTCTTGGGTGAATCAACTTTTAAGGTACTCCTTTTCTACAACCTAATAAAACCTTATTAGATTATGTGACATTGATAATTGTTAACACATGTTTAAATTAGATCATCAGATTCTCGCATTTCACTATTTATAATCAAAAACTAATTCTACGATTTTGTAAAACCATAATGCAATTTTATAAAATAAATATTTGTTTCGAAATAAAATATAATCCTATATAATATAGCAATAAATAAATATCAATAATAAATTTAAGTAAAAATGTGATACTTAATAATATAATAAAAGACTCTGGTGAACGTACTGCGTATACTTTTATTGCGGGCGTGAGTCAGAGTCGATGTAGCAATATACCAGTTTTTGCATAAATTAAATCGTTAACTTTTTTGGTTGTATAAAAACTCGAAATGCGACATATTAAATTTAAATCTATACTGTCATCTAAACTTTTATAAAGTTGTAAAAATGAAATGTCTGTACATTGAAGATATTTTCAGAAAAATGATTGTAACGGACTATTTGGAGGTCACTGAAACGAATTTGTTTTGTATGTGTCATTGCGGCTTCATCACGCCAAATCGGCTAAACGGATTTCACACAATTTTGTGTGTATCCAAATGGTGTAACCCTTCGAGCTATGTCGTCGACCTTAGTTGTTCTGCGGATATCCTCATTTCTTATTCAATCACACAAAGAAACTCCGAACGTGGCTCGTTTTTTTACCTTTTGAGCTTTTTAAATAACATAAAAATAAACGGCCATTTATGCAGCAAAAAACGTATATTTCAACACTCTGTCGGGAATCAAAATGATAGGGCTTCCCGTTAACATACAACTATGAAAATTGGCGAATAATATTATGACATACTACAAATACATACAAGAATCTGAAAACTATACATTTGTAATTAAATCATGAAGAAATAGAGTCTATTTCAAAAGAAATATTTGGACAGCCCGGTTGCGTTTAGTTTGCACCTCATTTGTATGCAATGCTATATACAATCAAGTGCAAACTTAACTCAACCGGAACCGGGTAATATAATAATGTTAGGGGAAGTGAAAATTTGTACGGAACCCTCGGTGCGCGAGACGGACTGGCACTTGGCCCGTTTTTTTTAAGTATGTATGTGCCTTCCTTATTACGGCAACATTCGACTGATTTCAACTGTTTTTGGTGCATGGCTAGGCGGACATGCACAAATGGTTACAGCATTCTTTACTCGACTACGCTTAAGCAAAAAGAGGGTTTTGACTTTTTTCTCCCAACGAACGAAGTATGTACTAAAACGTGTGGGTCTTAAAGTATTTTTAACATATCTCGATGCAGTGGGAACTGCCTAAAAGAGGCAGATAAATTTCTAATGCAGAAGGACCATGAAAATAAGAGGAATGACAATTATCAAACTTTGGATCATGTTCCGATCGCAAGGACATATTCAGGCAAAAACTAGATGGCGCTTTAAAACTAAGTCAGAAATTGATGTTATAAATTGAACAAAGAAACAGTACAGTATTATTATTATTGTTGATTTGTGGGCCTGGACCAGATTTGATCTATTGTGGCAGCCATTTATTAGAGTTCACTACTGAGGCCCGTTAAGTCTAAGAATTCCCAAATTCTTTGGGCAGTGAAATGTTGTATCTCTTCCGGGGCACGACATGTTGCCCTAGGTGGATACTTCTTTTCCTCATGAGTGGTCCACAGAAGTAGAGGATATGCATTGCAGTCTCCTATGTCTCTTGGCAGAATCTGCATACTGCGTCCTGTTTCATACCCATTTGAAACAGGTGCTTGTTTAGTTTGCAGTGACCTGTCAGGATTCTTATTATTGCGCAGGTTTTTGGTCTTTTGAGCTGTAGTATCTCTTTCGACAACTTTTCCTTGAATCCCTTAATAAAGGTTTTCGAGTGGTTTTTTCCTTTTACGAGCCCCCATTCCTCGATTGCCTTAGATCTAGATAAGTCGTTGAGCAGAACGTATGCCTTTCGTTTTGTGATCCTACAAAAGTACAGAAACAATTAGTTCGTAAACTGCTTATCTATACTATTATCCATACTAATATTATAAATGCGAAAGTGTGTCTGTTTGTCTGTCTGTCTGTCTGTCTGTTACCTCTTCACGCTTAAACCGCTCAACCGATTTTGATGAAATTTGGTACGGAGATAATTTGAGTCCCGGGGAAGGACATAGGCTACTTTTTATCCCGGAAATATACCCTTATCCGCGATAAACGAATATAAGGCTGACGAAGTCGCGGGCAAAAGCTAGTCTTTTATATACATGTATAAAATCGCAAAAATGAAATGTCTGTACAATGAAGATATTTTCAAAAGAATGATTGTAACGGACTATTTGGAGCTCACTGAATGGAGATATATATTTTTTGTTTTTTTGTATGTTTTTATGTGTTTGTGGCTTCATCACGACAAATCGGCTGAACGGATTTCAACTAGTTTTGGTACACGGGTAACTAAGTATGTCCAGATGGTTATAGAATACTTTTTAGCCAACTACGCTGACGAAAAAAAAGGGTTATGAAGTTTTTCTCCTCCACGAACGAAGTTTTCACCTTCTAGTAATAAAATCGTAAAACATTAAAATAACTTAGTCACGATTATGAACAATTGTAAATAATAATTCTTATACTATACAGTACAATACCCTTTATTGCACACCTCGTAAATATGCAGGGATAAACAAATAACGCATTTAGAAAACAGAATTAGAGGTAAACAACAGGCGTACATACATATAGGACGGCTTTTTGTATGAAGATTGATAGTCCTCTTGTTTTAATGTTCCCTGCTAATGAACTAAAAACTTAGTCCGTGATTGGCACTGTTTCCTTAAAATAGGATTCCTATATCGCGCTTGCAATTCTTCATGTAATTATGACCCGGGAAACAAGTGCGAGTCTGACTCGCGCACTGAGGGTTCCGTACAAACTTTCACTTATTCCGACTTAACTTGCCGCTTGAGTTAAGTTTGCCTCTGGTATCTATGGCGTTACATACAAATGATGGGCAAACTTAATCTAACCGGGTTATTCAAAAATGATTTCGGTGATTAAGAAAAAAGTAAGACACATAAATATATGGTTATAATTTTGGTGTAATATTCATATAAATTACATAATTTCAGAAAATTCCAGATTTTTCGTTTGGAGATAAAGGGGCGGGAATGGTATTTTTTCCACATTTTCCTTAATAAAACGAATTTTAAGCGCAATCAAAAAAAATTGTTAGCAAATGTACAGATCAAGTCTTTTCATATGATACCCTATTTGACCTAGTGACTAGACTTTTAATTTTTGGCCCCCCTCATATTGGTCGTTTTTTTTAGTAAACAAAATTATATTTTATTACGTTTCCTTCTTAATACATGTAGGCTGACCATGTGTATAAATATTCTTAATTTCAAATAGATAGCATAATTCGTTTTTGAGACATAGCACTCTAATAGTCGGACAAACAGATAGACAGACAGACAGAGTCGCAGGAACCGTAAAGGTTCCTTTTTTACCTTTTTAGTACGGAACATTGCTTTAGAACGTTTTTTAGCTTAAGTTTCTTTGTGAAACAACAAACATACACTTTCGCTTTTTGATAAGCATTTGCGATTGTATGCAAAGACCGAAGATAGAAATACGCTCTAGACCAGAAAAAACACAAATGTCACCAAACATAGTCCAAATAAACAGAATCCAATCATCACTGAAGTGTTTCGAGACAAGTTGGCAGGGCCTCTTGCGATTCATTGTGAAAGCCAATCACTTAGTTTAAGGGACCTGCCCTTTTACCGAGCCTACGTATGCTTTGTGATGTTCAACGACTTTTTTGTTTTTTTTTGTTTACCTTAGTCTAGCGAATAGTCTTTTAGTCGAGCGAATTTTTACCCAAAAATTTAATCTTTTTCTCAACAATATACCATGAATACACGTTGTTATTTATTTATGTACTTACTTCATACTATATACGTACTCGCCATATCCATACTAATATTATAAATGTGAAAGTGTGTCTATCTGTCTGTTTCCTTTTCACGCTTAAAGCGCGGAATCGATTGGAATGAAATTTGGTATGGAGATAGTTTGAGTCCAGGGGAAGGAAAAAGGCTACTTTTTATCCCGGATAAGGATCCACGATAAATAAATTTCAGACGGACGAAGTCGCGGGCAAAGGCTAGTACTATTATAAAATTGTATCAATGAAACTAGAAAATGCCCACAACTTCGTTCGCGGAGGAGAAAAAGTCATAACTCCTCTTTTATTTAGTTGAAAGCCGTTTAGCCGATTCGGCGTGATGTAGCCACAACGACACATACGTAAAAATAAACATACAAAAATAAAAAAAAAACATTTTTTTGATTAAGTGACCCTCAAATGCCCGTGTCACTTATTGTTTTGAAAAGATTTTCAATGTACAGATATTTCATTTTTCAAGTTTATAATAGTATGTCTGTACATTGATGATGAAAAAAAAAGGTGCTATATAGGGTGGGCCAAACATTTTTGCACTTATGAAACATCGATAAAAAATTAACTATATATGTTTTTCTATATTTTATTTATCTAACCTAGTAACAGATAATTAATTTTTTTTTATTTACTTTATGCAGATGTCCTCTGTCTCGTCGTTGGCACTCCTGCAATCATATAGGAAAACCGTGGAAAACTCCCTGACACATACAACAACGGATCGCGGCTATCTCATCATCTTTTAATAAAACTGCTTAATACAAAAAGCCCGTTGTTTTCCCGTGAAACGCTCTATTACAAATAAAATTGCACGAAGTAACCTATTGTTTCCCGCCAATATGCCGCCGCTCACTGTAACAGTGTCCGAAAAATTCAGTGTTACTATTTGCAAAAAATTATGACCGGCCCTATATATTATTAGCAGAACTATAAATTAATTTGTATGTTTTTTTGTGTTGTAAATGTGGCTTCATCACGTCAATATTGCTTGAAGGATTCCAACTATTTTTGTCACATGGATATAGCTTGGTATCCACCGATTGCTATAGAATACTTTTTAACCGACCACGCTGAAAAAAATAGGGCTAATGACTTTTTCTCCTCCACGAACGAAGTTGCAGGCAGCTCCTAGTAGGTAATAAACCATTCAGATCAGAATGTGTACTAGTAAACTAACAGCGATATTAGGCCATCGTAAAGGTGGTTTAGTCTGAAGCCCTTGATACTTATCAGTTCCGTTCACTAAACGCGCCTTGATATTGCGAAACTGCATACTTGCGCTAACTATGTATACTAAGTATTTGATTAGATACGAGTACTATGAACTATTAAAATATGGGCTGTCAGTCTCCATTCAACCAAAGAGTACCTAATTCCTAAAATATATAATAAATACTCTTTACTGCTTGAGGAGAACAAAATAAAAATAGGAAGTTTCAAAATCAAATTGAAAAAGATACTTAATGATACTGATGACTTAATGTATTTAATCAGGATTCGTATATAAAATGTCCCTATGCACCTGTAATGTTTTGTGTAGAACCAACGAGGACGTCAATTACTATCCCAATGGATAGTAATTGAAGTCCTCGTTGGTTCTTACCAATGTAAACGGATGTAAACTTTACTTTAGCAAAGTAGGTAATAAAATAACACGGGATGGTGACTATCTTTAGTTATGTATGTAGTTACTAATAGTAAGCATCACGTTGCACAAGAATTTAATGTCAGGACGCGACGCCAACAAACTGTTTTACAGTTTGGCGTACTGTAAATATATTGTTAAGTATGTGCGAATATTATAAAGTAAAAAAAAAATAATTAAAAATCAAAAAGCCGTTCCCCGATTTGTACAATGCCATCTATATATAAGAATTATTTATTACAAAGAAGAACTTCCTTCGGAGAAGATAAAGATCATTACTTTGTTGTTTTCGTCAGCGAAGTTAGGTAAAAAATATTGTTACGAGCGTGGGGTATAGGATAGAGTTAAAACACCTTGACAGTTCCACGTTAGTTTATTCACGACTTACAGTAGCAGGGATTCACTGTTAAACGCGTCCCGGTACCGATACTAAACTTCGCACCGTGTATAGCACACACTGAGTCACTGACACTGAACACTTTCTAGTTCACTTTCACTACTTCACTTTTATCACTTCACTTTTAATTTCCTCTTCTTTCCACTTGTTTCTCCTTTGCTTGCCACTTTAAGACTGCCGTATGCTCCACTGTCGTCGTCTTTTATACCCGTGAATTTCGCTCGTCTTTTGTCACTTTTTATCGTCATATTTTTGTTATTCTGCTGTTTTGAGTAGCGTCGTCTTTCTAGTAAATTGGTCTGTGTCGAAGGTTCTAGCATGTTCGAATCCCATTCATGTGTCTTTTAAACTTCTATGGCACGGAATGTTCTTTTCTTCAAACTTTCTAGAAACTTTAGTCTCACTTACTAAAATCTAAACATCCGAAGAAAACTTGCAAAAAACTCGCCAATGCTGGGATTAGAACCACCGGCCTCACGATCACTAAGCCACTGTCTTACGACAAGGCCATTTGGTTCTTAATTTAGTCTGTGTCTTCATTCTCTCGCTCGCTTTAAGACCAGATTCCCTCACTTGTGCGTGAACATTCAATATTCTCCTTCTTAGATCATGTACGTAATCGGTCACATCTACTGGAGTATCCGGTGGGCAGCCAGAAAGTAAGTCCGCTGGTAATCTCAACTCCCTTCCGAAGTTCACTTGTGCCGGTGTGACACCCGTGCTCTCATGAACCACCGTTCTGTAGGCTAACAGGAAAAGTGGTATGTACTCGTCCTAATCTTTCTGATGGCTATCGACTAACTTCGCCAAATGACGCTCTAAAGTTTGATTGAATCGTTCCACCATTCCATCTGACTGAGGATGATACGAAGTAGTGCGCGTTTTATGTACTCGCATTATCTTACACACTTCTTGAAAAACCGTAGACTCGAAATTCCTCCCTTGGTCACTGTGTAGCTCCAGTGGTAGGCCATATCGACAAAAAACATCTTGCACTAACCTTTTAGCAACTGCTGTAGCTTCCTGATTAGGCGAGGCAAATACTTCCTGCCATTTCATGAAATAATCTATTACCACCAATATGTAAGGGTTTCCATTCTCAGTTACCGGAAATGGCCCTGCAATGTCAAGTGCCACGCGCTCCCATGGCTCTCCGAAATTGTATAACTTCAATGCTCCTCTACTTCGCGTTTGAGGACCTTTGACAGCGGCGCACTTTATGCACTTGCGACACCAGTCTTCAACATCTTCCCTACAATGTATCCAATAAAACCTCTGCTTTACCTTCATTAGCGTCTTTTTTACTCCAAGATGTCCGCCAGAGACTATGTCGTGAAAGGTCCTCAGGATCTCATTTACCTTAGATCTCGGTACAACTATCTGTAGATGACTGTCGTTTCCGTTAGTTGACTCCCATCGCCAGTAAAGTAGACCGTTTTGTAATACCAAACTGTCCCATTGCGCCCAATAACATTTTGTAACGCTTCCGAAACTCGCCACTTGGTTCCACCGAGGCCGTGTAGCGCCGGCCTTCATTGTCTCAATAATCGGTTTTAAATCAGGGTCTCTATCTTGCTCCGCTCGCATTGCATCGTCACTCCACTCCCCGCAGGTATTATCAGTTCTGACAACTTTCATTGCTGCTGTTTCTTTTTCGTCCTGCTTATTGCAATGTTGGCACGTCTCTGCACATGGTCGCCTGGACAAACATTCAGCATTTCCATGGATTATTCCTCCGCGATGCTCGATATCAAACTCGTACTCTTGCAGTTGTTCGATCCAACGTGCCACTTGCCCCTCCGGATTCTTAAAATTAAGTAACCATCGCAATGCCACGTGATCTGTTCTCAACCGAAATTTCCGGCCTAGCAGATATTTTCTGAAATGTTGCAGAGTCTTGACAATTGCCAGTAATTCCCGACCAATCACACAGTAACTCCTTTCTGGTTTAGATAATGACTTGCTAAAGTAAGCAATGACGACTTCCTGTTCACCCTGTTTCTGCGAAAGTACACCGCCCACTCCTACGTTACTTGCATCGGTGTCGATTATAAATTCTCCTTTCGCGTCTGGGTAGCCCAAAACCGGTGTTTCACACAAGCCCTTTTTCAGCTGTTCAAACGCAGTGTTACATTCCTCATCCCAAATAAATGGTTGCTTTTATTCAGTTAGTCGATGTAAGGGTCGCGCAATGTCAGAGAATCCTTTTACAAATCGTCTGTAGTACGAACATAGTCCCAGGAAAGCTCGTATCTCCGTCTTGTTTTTTGGTATCGGCCAATCCTTCACTGCGGTTGTTTTTGCAGGATCCATTTAAACGCCTCTCTCGGAAACTACTTGTCCCAAATAATGCCCTTGTTTTTTGAAGAAGCTACACTTTTTCGGGCTGAGTTTTAATTTCGCTGCACGTAGTTTCTCAAATACCTTCTCCAGTTTCCGTAAATGATCGTCAAAATTCTTGCCAACGATAATTATGTCGTCAAGATACACCAAACAAGTCCCCTAAAAGACCGGCCAAAACTTGTTCCATTAATCGTTCAAAGGTTGCCGGTGCATTACAAAGACCAAAAGGCATCACCTTGAACTGCCAGAGCCCTTTACCTATTGAAAAGGCAGTTTTCTCCTTATCTGTCGGGTCAAGTTCTACTTGCCAGTAGCCACTCTTGAGATCCAAAGTTGAGAACCATTTCATTCCGCTTAGAATGTATAAAATGTCGTCAATTCTAGGCAAAGGGTAGCTGTCTTTCTTCGTCACGTTATTTAATCGACGATAATCCAAACAGAAGTGTGTTGACCCATCCTTCTTCTTTACAAGAACAACCGGTGAACACCAGGGACTTGAAGAGGGTTCTATAACATCGTTCTTTTTCATTTCCTGGATCATTTCCTCAACCTCCGATTCGCGGGCTAGCGAGACTCTTCAAGGTCGCTGTCTGATGGGTAATTCATCTCCTGTATTGATTTTGTGTTTTACAAGTCCAGTTTTTCCGATGTCCCCATCACCAGTTGAAAACATGTCTGCATATCGCAGAAACAAATTCCTTGATTTCATCCTTTCCAACTTAGTTCATCAGTCCCATCTAATAGTTTATCCAAGACACTTCTATCAACACTGGTGTTAGCTCTAGTCTCGACATGACATTCTCGAACCCAAAGTAACTCGTTATATCTTCCAACTGGAGTTCCTTTCTTGATGATTAACTCATCATTGCCTAAGTTTAAAATAGGCACCACTGCTTTCTGTCTCGTTGTAATCAACGTTCGGGCTACCATCCACTGTTGCTCTTCATCTAACCTTTCCACTAAGATGCTGCGTGATGGCGCTTCGTTCTTGAACAACAGCTTGACGTGTACAAGAGAAGAGCAAGTGTTCTTAATTTCTTTATTTAATCTGCAAAAAACTAATACACATTTATTAAACACTACTCGATGATTGATGACGCTATGGTATTCGCAACAATATCATATAGAATAGAGTCTGGCTAATGAAAGATGAGACTGAAATCAACCGCGAAATTTAAAAATGTAGCTGCGGTGTGCCTTTATTTATGTACTAGATATACACAAATTTGAATGTTTTTTTCATTAACTAATAACTTAATAATTAATGACAAAAGCAATTTTGTTTAACTCTAGCTCATAAAGGCACTCCGCAGCTACATTTTTAAAATTCGCGGTTGATTCCAGTTTCATCTTTCATAAGTCGGACTCTAACCATCTTTGGATATTGAAATAAAACAATTTAACGGATTATATCGCGTATATTATCTCATTTTAGTTCCCGACGTTTCGGAAGCTTTCCAGCTCTCCATGGTCAGTCCTCCCGTGACCATGGAAAGCTGGAAAGCTTCCGAAACGTCGGGAACTAAAATGAGATAATATACGCGATATAATCCGTTAAATTGTTTTATTTCAATGAGTAATAATCGCGGAAACAGAAGAAAATATCATCTTTGGATACCCAACTACCCGTCTGCCCAAAATAGTTAAAATCCGTTTAGGCGATTAGGCGTGATGATGAGGCCACAAAAAATATTTTATGATGAATATTTTCAATATTATATTTTTTTATATCTTCAATGTACAGACATTTCATATTTACGACTAAATAATAGTATAGATATGATATTTTCTTCTGTTTCCGCGATTATTACTCATTGAAATAAAACAATTTAACGGATTATATCGCGTATATTATCTCATTTTAGTTCTCGACGTTTCGGAAGCTTTCCAGCTCTCCATGGTCACGGGTGGACTGACCATGGAGAGCTGGAAAGCTTCCGAAACGTCGGGAACTAAAATGAGATAATATACGCGATATAATCCGTTAAATTGTTTTATTTCAATGAATAGTATAGATATTCAACTTGAAAAGCGTGACACAGTATTATAAGTGATGCGATGTATTTATTATTAGCTGTTCACGAACTAATTGTTTAATTTCCTCGCATTTGGGGAACGATCCAAAATATCGCAAAAGACAAAGTCATCATGTTTTCATGGTCCTCGCGAGTACAAAGGTTAACAAACAATAAGAAATAAGTTTTTCATCTCTGCTGTTCGGAAACTTTAATTTTCATTTTCATTTATTCATTCATTCAGAAACAACTTACATTGTGTGTGAAGTAGGTACATAGATTAAAGCTAGATATTGTTAAATACAAAAAATAACTAATAAATTTCATGGTTAGATAGTCGGGTGGAAAATTGTTTTTTCATCCACAGGGTGGAAAATATATTTTATAATTGTTACGAAAAGCCAAGGAGTCGAATACAATTGAGTAACGTTATATTATTAAAAAAGAAACTTTTCAGAGCTGTGTTTATATTTTACTAATATACTCGTACATACATACATTAAACGACGTATTATTATGATCTACAGCGGCCCTATGATGGTTGCGTTTGTCACGCGATAAATAAGTGACGTAGCTGCCGTCACCTTCTGACACGTATGCGAGTGCGAGAGTAACAGACGCGTTATCAATTATCGCGTGATAAAGGCGACCATCATAGGCCCGCTGATTGATATTAAACTCATTTTACAGTTGGTCTATTTTATAAAATTTACGTGTAGTACATACATATACTTTACAGTTAAAGTAGAGTGTTAACTTGGAAGAAATTACCCATTTCAACCCTCGAACTATAATGTCTCGTGTGAATTGGGTTACTTTCAGCCCTTGGTTAACAATCTTTGATTTGTGAATAACATGACAGATTTGATAGGAACGAACTAATCTAATATAACATGACAGAAATAGTCTAGAAAAATTCTGATATTAAGATTAATATTACAAGTTTTTTTTTAAATTTTGATGTTTGCTCCTAAATAAAGCTCTTAAGATCTTTCGACACTGGTCGATGAATTTATTCGCCATCAGTTTTTAATTATGGCCATCGTTTCACAACCAACACGTGAGAACCTTCCCCACATAAATAAAGTAAAAAAAAACTAATAAACCGATTTAAACGCAATACTGTCATGGTCTTTGAACACCAGCGGAAAATTTTCGTCTGCGGATATAAACAAATACATAATACTTATGTTTAAAGACACAAAAAATCTTAACAAAAAATATTGAACGCGAAAAAACGAGTGCCATCAGCCACTCACTTAAGAGTCCCCGGTATGCTCCATACAAACGTAGTTTTGCTCTCATTTTAAAACGACTAGCTAGTTTGCTCTGAAACTTTGTATTTCGAATAAGTTAAGGTATATGCAGGCCTGTAATTAGTTTATGTATCTTCAGATACCAAAACAATACAGCGAATTTAAGTTTTTCGTACAAAACTTGTTTTTGCTGTATTTTGTTTGTTTTATTAATTGAGAGGTAGGTATATATAAGCCTGTAATTAGTTATTATAACTCTAATTACAGGCCTAGATATACCTCATGTCCTTGTATTACAAAGTTTCGTTACAATCCAAGTCGTAGTTTTAAAATGAGAACTAAACTCCGTTGGGATTATTACTGAAGTGCGACCCCGAATGTGCGATGTACAATTGTGCGACATCTCTATTGAACGACAGGTCAATCCTACGAAATGTCAATATGCGACGTATGACAGATCGACATTACAAATATACGACTGTATTTATATGCGAAGTTATAGTTTGCGACGTATTACTGTTCGACAATACTTGTGTACGTCAGTGTGTATCTGCGAATTGAAATTGTGCGGCGTAAACATTACGACAATACTGATGTTCGACAGTTCCTTTGTGCGAGATTAAATTGTGCGACGTATTAATACTGTACGGTAATACTAGAGTCCGACCATTTGAATTTCCTCGCAGGTGTATGAAGGTTTCCTCACGATGTTTTCCTTCACCGAAAAGTGAGTGGTAAATTTCAACTGCCATTCCGCACATAAGTTTCGAAAAAATCATTGGTACGGGCCGGATTCGAACCCATGAATGACCTCATGTTAATTATGATAATTAATTACCTAAATAAATTATTCTGAAGCAAATATGTACAAATTTTAATCTTATCCACCTAATGAATAAACCATACAATATATTTAATTAATAAAAAATAAAATTTGGGACATCGAAATCAACCTAGTCTCAAACCATGTATAGAATATAGTAAATTCCTTTACCAAAATTAGACTGTACTTTTTTAACAAATCAGATATTTGCCAAAGATATACTAGTAGTATATACAACGTACAATAACAGTAGGACATAATTCGACTTGCAAAATCTTATTCTAATTTTAAGAAAATATACTTAAAAATAAAAACAATTACAGCAAGCTTACACAAATCGACCTAGTCCTAAACTAAGCAAACCTTGTACTCTGGGTACTAGGCGACCATGTGCAATATACAGGCAAAATATAATATTTAAATACATAGGAAACATCCAAGACCCAGGTACGTTATTCGTGCTCCGGCGAATCTCCGAGCGTTTGGAACGCTCGTCATTGTTGTCCTAAGAGTATCACCACAAAGGAAAGACAAGTCGCGATAACTTCGACCAAAATATACTTGGCCTCGGGACTGGCTTTCGGTTTCATAAAAAGTTAATTCAGAATATCATTTATTTTACCGATATTTGCTGAGACGACAATGACAAAAAATAAACGCCGTAAAAACGCTGAAGATTGGCCCGCCACACAAACACATACCCGAATCATACAACTTATCAAAATATTCATTTACATTATAATACTATTTAAACAACCTCAAGCTGAAACAACATTATCGCTGGTACCTAGTCTGAGAAATTAATAACCCAATTAAAATTCACTTCGTGTGTAAGCCATAAAGGATTGTTTAATGTTAGTGGGTTCCATGTTTCATCACACGGCCCCAAAACGGCAGAAAGTGCTTACGTATCGAATCGACCCTACCTGAGTCATTATTTTGTCTACTTTAATAATTTTTTAAAATGTCGGTTATTTGTTAAAATCTGTATATTGTGTGTTATTAAGAGTATTTGTATTGTACTTCAGCATTCCATATCACATTCACAACTTTGTGTCGAAATTCCTGTAGATTTCCAGAATTTAGATCGACCTATATTAAAGACTAGAACGTGCCCGCAACTTCATTTACAAAAATACTCATAATCCACTTTTTTGCTTAAGCGCAGTCGGGTAAATAGCATCCTATAACCTGGTGGTAAAAATGTTTGAAATACATCCAGCCGTTTAGGCGTGATGAAGCCACAAAGACATATACAATTCATAGTGACCTCCAAATAGTCCGTATCTTTTTTTTTATATGGTTGATGCACAAATTAATAATAGTATAGGTAAAAGATGTATGGGGGCTTTTTTATTTAGCCGAGTGAATGAGGATTCGTTTAGGTTCAACTGTGTGGTCAAAATATTCGGTTGAGAGTCTCTGTAAACCTTGATAACGTTGTTTGTTTCTTGCTGGAATGTGTTAATTTTATGCTAGTGGTGTCAGTGTTGTCCGGTCTATATAGGCATAAAGGCACTGCCTACCCTGACCGACCGCGGCTTCATATAGGCACAGATAAACTGCCCGCCCTTCGGGATACCCTTCATGTTTGTTCAGATTTTCAGCCCTTAACGACTATGGCTCCACAGAAAAACTGCCTACTTTTCAGCGCCGAAATCTTGAATGACCATGGCTCCATATAGGCACAGAAAAACTGCCTACCTTGACCAACACACCAACACACCAACACACTGTCCTAGGGATGATCGCGGATAGAATAGACTGTCAATATATTAAGCACTGTTGCAATAGGCATGTGAGAACTGGCGTAGGATACTCACTATTATCGCTATTATGTTTGTTATAATTAAAGATGAATTAAATTTAAAACATTCATTAAATTTTATAATTGTTAATTTAAATTTTATATATTTATATTAAAGGCCTTTCAAATTTATTTAAATTTATAACATTATTATTTTCATTGCAATATCAAAATTATTCATGATATAAGTCTGTGTTCTCGGTTTTCTTTAAACGACGTTGCACAGTGCACGCCACTGCTTGGTCTAGTTGTTGGTTTGTGACGAAAGAGGGCGCGTTTGTGACCAATCTTGGAATTTTAGATGGAAACCGTTGGAGAATTTCAATATTTTAGCGGTTCCCCATAGCTGGACCCCGTATGTCCAGTCATGAATGATGATGGATGGAAGAAACACCGTTCGTTCTGAATGAAGGTAGAAAGTCTTTTGTAGCAGACTCATGGTCAGCTATAGTGAAAAATCGGGTTGATGTGGAAGATATAGGATGGCCTAGCCGATGGCCGCATTGTATCATCAGCCACACAGTTCAGTGACCATTGCTAGACCTTATTTAAATTTACATACCTACAGATTATGTTGCTTGTGTTGCTGTTTGTATTCATTCTAAAAATTGTCTATATAAACAAAAACAGCAGTAAACAATTTAAAGACAATGCTTTATATGCACACGATTAGTAAAATTCCCATGCCGTTACGTAATGACACGTGCATAATGAAAATGATAAAATAAACCAAATTTTAAACCGTTTACCTAAATACCCACATTGATTGTAAAGATTAGTGATACGTACATACATTTATTTCGTAATTGCCTAACGCTCAAGTGCCATAGTAAATTACAAATTACAGTATCCTAAGTAATTAATAGATATATAATACTCGTAGATAATGACATATACCTTTTTCATTTGTGACATTCCATTCCCATATGTTTACTAGTATGATTTTTATGTTTTTTGTATTGGATGATAATATTTTAAATTTACTTATATAAATTGACTAAAGTTTAATTTATGTTATGAAATATAGTCATCTAATGTAATCAGTATGAATAAATTAAATAATATTTTCTTCTGTTTCCGCGATTATTACTCATTGAAATAAAACAATTTAACGGGAGGACCCGTGACCATGGAAAGCTGGAAAGCTTCCGAAACGTCGGGAACTAAAATGAGATAATATACGCGATATAATCCGTTAAATTGTTTTATTTCAATAAATTAAATAAGTTACTTAAGGCATTCTCTGCCAGTCAAGTTAACCATAGGGCATATAATATCGTTATGCATAACGATATTTACCAGACAACTATTGAGTGGCAAAAATAAGCATACGTACTTAAAAAGAACTGCCGTTTCTAGTCTTTGTGGGGACTTACTGTTATACTCTATCAACTGTGCCACTTATTTGTATAAGTGATTGCAAGCCTATATGATTTATTTTTATCGAATACCGTGTTCAAATATTTGTTTAACTACTAATAGCAATGGATAAAAACCGGCCAAGAGCATGTCGGACCATGATCAGTGTAAAACATGCACTACAGATTAAAAAAATATCATATGAAAAAAGCTCTAGCAAAAAAGCTTATCTCCGCTGCACTTACCTCTTTTTGCTGAGTAGCGCAGTTTTTCGGCTGTAACTCAAACATGGTATGATCGGGATCATATTGAAATTAATTTTCGTTGAGTTCATTAAGCTTTATCTTTGTAATTTCATACTAAATAAAAAAAACTATTTTTTTTATGCACTGTCTGTATACATTTTGTATACTTAATTGTATAATTTTTCCGCTATACATGGTTACAATACAAACCTAACATAACCCACAGTTTTCGGTTTTTGAGCCAATTTGATAAACCAGCTTGCGAAACGTTGCGTAAAGTGAACTTTTTAGTAGTTTGTTATATAAAACCTTGATTGAAAAAATCGTGAATAACTTAATACGCTATGAAGTTGCCCTCTCTGTATTTCTAGTCGCTCACTTAGTAATTGAGTCGCACGGCTAGAATTTTAATATCTGAAATGAATTAATCACAACCCACTTTTTGTAAGCTCGTTCTAGATTTTAGTATTAATCAATATTCGTCGTTAGTTTAGTTGATTTTTCGATTCCTACTTCATACCGCTCAAGTTATTCAAACAGTATCTCATCATCAGTCGCTAAGTTTTTTTTTCTACTCGAATCATATAATCTGTGAATATGATCTCCGCAAATCATACTAAAAGGGTTTACCTACTTTTTAGATTGGACCACCACTTTATACTCTACTTCATATTATATGTCACTGAACTATAATACCTATATTATACAACTCCGCACAAAACTATAATGAATTTCAAAAAAAGAACGCAGTGTTTTTGCAATTTTTTTAACTATGTTTCATTTACTGTATTTTATAGGTTACTCGTAGAAAACGTATTGTATACAATAGTTATACATTTAGCTTTTTAAGTCTCGTACCTTATTTAGCCTTACCTAAACGCGGTACTTGACTGAAAAAGCATACATTACGAGATTTACGAGTATATAACGATTGCATAAAATACTATTTTATTCGATCGTTTTATAATTTCCCCTTGTTTAATAGTAAGGATAAAATAAGCTGTCTTTTATCACTAACTTGTCATAACTTTTTTGCAATATGTGTGTGGGTGTCTTGAACTTGTTTCTGAAGTTGTCCATGAATGACAAGGCTATTTATAAATCACAAAGAAATAAAACGTGACATCATTTCACAATACATGACCAGTTCAGCCGAAATCTCGAATGCCATACGTTATTGATACTTGCCCCATATATGTTTTTATTATAAGTATAATATTTGTAAGATTAATAATATTCACCAGGACATAACGGAAAGGTTTAAGGTCCTTGTGAAAAAGTGGCTTATGTCCTTATCCTTTCTCGACACCAAGGACTATAAAACAAGAGGACTGACCATCTCCATACAAAAAGCTGTTCCTCGATATGTACAACGCCATCTATGCATAAGAATTATTTTTTACAATTATTTAACTTTGCAAGCGTGACACAGTATTTAAATGTTACGATTCATTTATTAATAGCGTCTGCCCACGATTTCGTCCGCCTTAAATTCGTTTATCGCGGATAAGGGTATTTTTCCGGGATAAAAAGTAGCCGATGTCCTTCCCCGGGACTTAAACTATCTCTATACCAAATTTCATCCAAATCGGTTCAGCGGTTTAAGCGTGAAGAGGTAACAGACAGACAGACAGACAGACAGACAGACAGACAGACAGACAGACACACTTTCGCATTTATAATATTAGTATGGATTAACTATTTGCGAACTAATAGTTACTGTACTATATTTCTTTATTCAATTATAACATCATTAAATGTTTAGTTTTTAAGCGACATCTAGTTTTTGATTGGAACACGATCGAAGGTATGGCAGGTCCTCTTGTTTTAATGGTCCTTGTTCGAGACGGAGGCACTTTGCGCCAGCCAGTAACACACCTGCAACCTGCACTGCACACCTACATAACTACGCTTGGAATTTGTTAGCAGTCTAGAGTTTTACTTATAACTTGACAAGTTTTTCGTGACACTACCATGGTCTGCGGGCGACGGGGGGAATGACAGCGGGGGTGAGTAAGAAGTGTGCGCCCGGTAGGGTTATGGTGTTTCACCCTCGCTGTCTTCCCCCCCGTCGCCCGCAGACCATGGAGTGTCACGAAAGAACTTGCCAAGCTATAGTTTAATGTTTTTCATGTGTTGTCCTTTTTTCCAATTTGTAACTCATAGTCTCACGCTTAGTTTACATAATATGTACGCATTGTTATCTCATGGTTAGTGCACTGGTAGGCCTCGAGATACAGGCCCAGCCTAGTTCAGGGTCTGCAAGATATTTCAGTGTATTTTTGTGAAATAAACTTATTCCTATTCTTGTACTAACTTAATTCATGATCCCCTGGAAATTTTGGGGGTTTCTTCAACATCTGGGGAATTTACCGATTTTTTTTATCTTGTAGGGGAATAACGAGCAGACAAATCGCCTGGTGGTTAGCGAAGTGTATTGTTGATCAATCGTTATTTTAGTGCTGGATCTATTACGAGTAGATATATAATTATATTAGGAATTGACTGAGTAGATCGCTTCACAAAAATTACAAATAGGTCCGACACGACCTTCAAGCCAGACCAGAGGAAGACCTCAGACCACCTAGCTGAAGAATGTCCAGAGAGACATGAAGGAACTGGGTCTGAGGGAAGAGGACGCACAGTGACAGACCACGTGGCGTCGCATGATTGGAAAAGCCGACCCCGTGTAACGGGAAAAGGCGAGGCCAAAGAAGAAGAGGTCCGATATGACCTTTAAGAGTCCCCAGTAAGCTCGGTTCTCCATAGATACGTAGTTACGCTCTCAATGTCTGTAATTAGTTTATGTAGCTTCAGATACCATAGTAAAAAAAATACAGCGAATTTAAGTTTTTCATAAAAAACTTGTTTTTGCTGTATTTCGTTTGTTTTATAAACTGCAGGCATATAAACTACTTTAAAGCCTTTATATACCTCATGTCATTGTATATGCGAAGTTTCGTTATAATCCAACGCGTAGATTTAAAATAAGAACGAAACTCCGTTTAGGAACGTGAAATTCGGCCGAGCTTACTGGGGACTCTTAAGCTTTCAAAGAAAATTCGTTCTCCCACCTGAAAAGCCGGCAACAAACTTGTGACTTCTCTGGTGTTACAGGTGTCTATGGGCGACGGTGATCGCTTGCCGTCAGGCGATCATTCCGCTCATTTGCCCCCTATAACATAAACAACACTGCCAATTCACGCGGACTTTAACTTTCATCTCTCTTTTTTTATGTTACTTATTTGTTTTATTGAATAAAATTGTTTTCAAATCTTGTAAAAAGCAATACTTAATTAAGGTCAGGATCGCCTAAACCAATGCTTAAAATACGCTTACACAGTATCACATATCCTCCACATCGCTGGTCAAAAAACGCTGACGGTGCGGAAAATCGTGACGCATAAGACGTATACACAGCGTTAATTTTCGGTGTGGAAGGCATGCGTAAATCGAATCGCATTAGTTACGACACTGCAATAACGCACCGTCAGTGAAATTTAGGTATATGGTTTGAGCGAAGCTTTAAAACCCGCATAGGTACTAATAAAAAAAATGTTACACTACTATTACCTCAGCCACGAGTCACGAGCGAATAATCATTAGCAAAAATCCGCACCAAAAATATCGTTGACAGCAGAAAAATCTGTTGAATAAATTCAGCAATAAAAATAAAAAATGGTCGCATCATATTCTTATACATTAGATTTTATGTCGCCAAGCGAAACGATGAAATGGATACGTTGCCCGAAAATAATGACTGAAGCAATTCCTCACAAAATTTTGTCGGGTATTTGTTAGCAACAGTCGGGACCCATAAGAAATCTAGATTGACGCAAACCTTTCCAAAAATGGGTCCCGACTGTTTAAAATCGCTATGTTCCATATTAGAATTTATTATTTGTTATATTGTGAGTATCGATCACATCATGAAAGATTTCCATTATAACTTAACAAATTTCTAGGGTACTGGACTTGTTTTTTTCTTTTTAGTTTTTTACTCAGTCGGGTTTTTTGGTTTTTTATTTATTATTTTTTTATTTTATACTTTATAGTTTTTATCGTGGGGGTTATTGAGAAGCTTGCACAGATTTATTACAATACAATTAAATGAAAATTTAGTGAGAACGGCTTGCTAAACAAATTTAAATCGTTATAGTTCCTAACTGGTAATTCGAAATTAAAAATGATAAAAGAAACCTAATAATGTTTTTTTAATCCCTATTCATTGATACCCCACTCGAAATAGTACGTCGATTTGCATTTTATTCTTTTTCACAATATGGCGTCTCATTATCGCCATTTTGAGTTTTCATCATTTTCATGTCTTCAGTGACATTCGGACAGTTAAGACAAATCGATTGACGTAAGCATTATCAAAATCGGTCCACGCGTTTGGTCTCTAGAGTGCCAGATAGGAACAAACATACATACATAGACTGATAAACACATTACCACTCCTTTGCGTTGCGTGGTCGGGTAAAAAGGGTAACTGCTTTAATTTAATTCATTTGCAAGATTGGAACCTTCTAATAAAAACTTGTAGAAAGGGAAGCCCCGGCGATTTAATAACGATACGAACAAGTTTCACTATGCAATACCAACAGGGATTACTGTATAGTATTTTCAATGGTCCGTAAGTCTTTTTAAAATTAACTACTCAGATTTGTGTACAGACCTCCTTTGGGGATTTCCATTGGCGTAATTACTTTAAATATATTTTGGAATTACTCTTTCCGCCGTCCTTTTTTTGCGTTCCGTAGCGAAAATTGACAAAACAGAACCCTCATCATGTCGGTCCGTCCGTCCGAATATCACAGGCATTTCACTGAAAATCTAGAACATGCATACTGATGAAATTGCGAATGGTTTTTGATGCAGGGTAGTTACGATATTCACCTCTTTTATACCAGTAATAAAGTACAATAGGTTCTGCAAAGTTTCTTAGTGTCTAACATGAGAGCATTGGGTAACTCTAAGACGGTGAGCATTGTTATGGCTTCCGGAATTATGAGCAGTTTTTCGAAATTATCCAAAATTCAGAATTTCCCCAATGCACCTTATAAGACAGTAGCCGCTAGTTCGACAGTGAAATAACAAAAATAAATATTTCTAAGGGGAGCACTCCCTACATGTAAACGAAAGAAAAAAATCTTTTTAGCAAGCGCTTCAACACAGTGTTTACGCACGCAGAGGGTATGTCGTAATGTGTGATTTTATCGCACAAGTCCGGGTGCACACGTGCGATGTATAATTTACCGTTGTCAACAATGGTTCCGGAATGTTAGGGGTGAGACACACTAGCAGAATTATAGCGACCTCGAGGATATGTGTTAAAAAACCCGCCAAGTGCAACGCTCACTAGATATAAGAAAGGAAACGGTAAGAGTTCCCACACGGTAAAATAGGGCTGTTGCCTGATATCAAAATTTGTAAAAAATATATATGATCCTGATAAAACAAGCAAAATAAGGCACTACGTTAAAATTTTGGATACTTTATTTTACGTGTAGCTTTTTTACAATAATATCATTGAATAATCCACAACATTTATGGTAACTTTTGTTAATTTCCCCATACAAGATACCAGGGCTCGAAACCGGTATTATTTACTCTTCTAAAATACTCGCTATTTCTAGAATGTTTTAAAACTGTATTTAGGAGAAGAGAAATTAATAACAAAACACGTGATCCAAGTTGTAGAATTTTAATAAAATATACCAAAACGTCGCAAATGAACGAAAAAAACGAATCGTTATTTCGGTTATTTTGCATGAACAAAATACCGGTTCCGAGACCTGCAAGGTACTAATAGTGTGACGTCACTAACCTAGTAGGAGTATGAAGCATGTTTTAGGGAAGTCCAAAAATGATTTGAACATTGTTGTATCTCGGGGAGTTTTTATAAGATTGAAGTAGTTTTTTCACAAATATTTTTATTATTCAAAGGTCGTTTCTATATAATCTTACAGAAAAAAAAATTGCACAATGGCCTATTAATACCGCTAAGAATTTTCTCATAACCTCGAACAACTAATCTCTTCACAATCGCTCCCTCATTGCTGAGGATCAAGACTCCGCTTCAGCTTGTCAACTGCTTCTCTCCGTCGGATACGGTCTGCTGCCTGGTGTAGTGCGCTGCTACTTGGGTTGTTGGTCTGCTCTGAGATCTAGTCAGTCCAATGTCTTGGGCTCCGGCCTCTAGGTCGTTTTGCTTCAACCTTTCCTGTGACTATCAGTGGTTCCAAGTTATCCGCACCTCTGCGAGCGATGTGGCCAAAGTAACGCATTGTGCGCTGTAGACCGGTGGTAGACAGACGTTGAGCGCTCTCCATTTTCAGCTCTTCTAGGACTGAGATGTTAGTGCGGACAACTAGTGGTTACTGGCAAAGTTGAAGGTAAACGTCCAATTAGATAGTCCATTCAGATACAGCATAGTCGGGTAAAATACTTTTTAGCGTGGCGCGATGAATCCGCAACGACACATACAAGCATAAAAAAATATATTTATATTACTAATCAGTGACCTCCAAATAGTCCGTTACATTTTTTTTAATATCTTCATTTTACTGACATTTTATTTTTATAACTTTACAACGCGATCTAGGGGAGCAGAACTGGCAGCAATTTATTGGACATTTGTAAATATAGTTGAAGTCCCAATAAATAATAATAACTAAGTTAGATTTATGTCTTGCATAAGTCTTTTTATTTTGTTTTGTTTTTATGTATTTTTTTGCTGTATTGAATAAATATATTTAACTTTATAATAGTCATAACACATCACAACAAATTCGCCATGACTAAACAGACAATACAATGTAAACGAGAGATGTGCACCTAAAATAGTCTCCACTCAGCAATAACGTTGGCTTGGCTAGATATCACTGCCTAGGCGCTGGTTTTCTGTGGAGCCAGCGGGTCGGTTGTGCAGGATAGCATACTGCGCGACTTATTAAGAGTCCCTGATAAGCTCATTTTAAAGCTTCATTTTAAAACGGCTAACTATGTAGTTTGCTCTGAAACTGTGTAGATTTCACTACAATCCAACACGTAGTTTTGAAATGAGACTCCGTTTGAATGGTAAGACGAGATTCGACCGAGCGTGCTGGGGACTCTTATGGGACCTCAAGCTCGAAGTAGAAGAAATGTTGGTTTAAATAGCTAGCTGACCGACGTAACCATAACTAATAGCGACTGGACAGTTATTATTTCTACACTATTATTAAATGCACAATTGACTGAAATAAATGGCGTATAAATCGTTAATAACATAGGTACATAGATCAAATCGTCGATCATTCGTGCATAGTTTAATGTATGCGCAACTATCAGTTCTCTTGTTATTCGTGTTAATGCATTCGTGTATTGAAAAGCTCAATAAAACCAACCCTGTTTAACAACAGTATCGATTATCAATCTTGAGCTTGAAAATGTATAGAAGAACGCAAGAAGTCGCTTGGAAAAATACTTTTCTTGTATGGGGAGCCCTATAATTTATAACGTTATTATATTTTTGTTATTTGCGTGCGTGTGAACTCGGCCTAACAATGATGCACGTGACATATTTCGCAACAGTTAAAAGAAAACAAACAGAACTGTCATATTATTACACTATCAGTTAATGACATAATTATACATAATCATTACCAGGCATCGTAATATTGGCAGCGAAACTTTATGGAGTGACCCCCCTGATTTTTTTACAATTAAAGTAACTAGCGGCTTACACGAGACACCTATTGTCCAAATTTTATCAATATACATTTTGTAGGTTTTGAGTAAAATATCTGTGACATACGGACGGACGGGCATGACGAAACTATAAGAGCATGAAAACAGGCAACTACCGGCGCCTACTCGCGCGATGAGAATTCCGTACCAATATAATCTATTCACTATATATATGAAAGCAAAGACGAATAAAACAAGAGGACTACTGATCGCCATACAAAAAGCCGTTCCACGATATTTACAATGCCATGCATCTATTTTACGAAATATTTATTGCAATCATTGATTTACTTTATTGAACTGTCATATTATTACACTATCAGCTAATGACATATGCTATTATAAAGTTGTAAAAATGAAATGTCTGTACATTGAAGATATTGAAAAAAACTATTGTAAGGGACTATTTGGATGTCACTGATGTGACTTTTTTTGATGAATTGTATGTTTGTATGTGTCTTTGCGGCTTCATAACGCCAAATCGGCTAAACGGATTTCAACTATTTTTAGTACACGTGTAGCTGGGTATCTCCAGATGGTTAAGGGATACTTTTTACCTGGTATCGGGCGATAGGGGGGGGGGGGGGGGGGTCTCCATGGTCACGGGTGGACTGACAAAAGATGTATTCTCCTCTGTCAAAGTTAAAATTAATTAATTGAGTGTGGTCTTTCATACATTGGTCAAACGAAACGCAGTGTATCAACCCGGGTGAAGGATCACATAGCAGATGTCAAGCACCGTCGGTGTAATAGGTCTGCAGTCTGTGAACATGTCATTGACAAACTAAACCACTCAATTAAGTTTGATGAACCTTCTATCCTTGCCAAAGAAAAAAGATATTTTCCCAGAATGCTACGCGAGGCTATTGAGATTAAAATGCATACTAATTTCAATAGAGAAGATGGATTGTCACTACCACCAGCTTGGAATCCTGTAATACATCTCATCAAGGAACAAGCTAGACACAGGACTGCAAAACCTTAATTTCCGAACGGTGTAAAATATCTTATCTGTTTAAAAGTAGTTTAATAGTCTCTGTTTTTTTAATATTATAATTAGTAATGAGGTAGCCTGGGAGTTTTTCTTTGCAGCGTTTCTTTTCTCCTCAGTACGCCTCATTTGTAAAATGCTGCTTGGTAAATTATTAAAATAAAATAATTAAGCCCTTCTGGCACATGTGTAACTGTCTTTACAGCTTAGGCCCATCTGGCATGTATGTACACCTTTATTTGTGTTTTTTCAAAAATGGGTTTGCACAAGTTGTAACTTTGACAGAGGAAAATACATCTTTTCTCAGTCCACCCGTGACCATGGAGAGGTGGAAAGCTTCCGAAACGTCGGGAACTAAAATGAGATAATATACGCGATATAATCCGTTAAATTGTTTTATTTCAATGAGTAATAATCGCGGAAACAGAAGAAAATATTATCACGAAATTACTGAATAATTTACTTTTCGTTTTTAATTTAATTTTCTACACTAAGGGGGAGCGTCTGAAGTACTGATACCTCCCATTTAACCACTAGTGGTAACATAACACATAAAATTGCTCCTATTTTACCACCAGCGGTTAAATGTGAAATGTTCCGTTCTAATTGACCACTGGTGGTGAAATTTAGTGGTGAGATAGTCCAGAGGGCAAGATCACATGGTTTCTGGGCGAGCCTTAACTCCCTGCGAAAAAACATATTTATTTTCGATCTTCAACGGCTGTTTGCTGCTGCTTGCTAAGATTTTTATAATAACTAGAACCGATAATATATGTATTTTTTTTTACAGTTTATTCTTAATTGTTGGAAGAGGCGCATTGTAAGTAACGTAATATAATTATATAAATGGGTATAATTATACCAGGCTATTATTTTTTTAACGAGAAAATATGTCACTATAATAAGTGCTCCATTGCATAAATAGGAGATAGTACAATTTTTTGTGTCCATATTTATTATTTCTTCACCGGAATGGCGCGCGGATTTGAGGAGCAGCGTAAAGCTGACTTCGACGCTAAGCGCGATGAGCTAAAGGCCCTTCCACCCGTCGCCATCAACTATAATAGTATAGTATTTGACAGTAGAAAAAAATAAACAAAAAATATATAAGATCCTGATAAAACAAGCAAATTCAGAAACTATTATAAATTTTTGAGTCCGATACCTTACGTGCAGCTTGTTTTATGACTATTTAATGTTGGGTGGGAAAATCCATTTTTATAGTATGAAAATATTCATAACTAATTCGATAACCCATAAAATGATTTGTATTTTTCGTTATAAAACCGTTTCGATAAACGCAAGTTTTAACAATGCTGCGGAACAAAGTTCTTACTTTCCCTATACAAGATACAAGCGTGTGACGTCACATGCTTGTAGGCGATGAAACGTTTTTTGGGAAAGTCCAAAAATTTTCTTTTAACGTCGTTGTATCTTGGGGAGTTTTTATGATATTGGAGCTGTTTTTTTCACCAATATTTCTATAATTAAGACGTCGTTTTGTGACATACCATAAAAAATGACAAATAGCCTATTATATAAGCGGTATACTCACGTGCCCTCACTGTGCATATTATATATTGTATTTAGTACAGTGCGTATATAGTATTTACGAATATTTTCGACTTTACTCCCACCAATCCGGAACTAACCGACAATGCCTAATTATAAAAGAATTTGTACATCCTATACTAACTTAAACAGTTTTATTGTACGCTACAAAGCTCCGAGGCCAGACACGATATAAAAGAACATTCATGACCTTGCCCGTGTACACTCCTATATAATAAATAATACGTATGTAAAGATACAATGGAATTCTGTCTTTAAATTAATATACATAACAAAAAATGTAGTAGGTATGTAACTTATACGGTTATAAAATACAATTTGAACGGCCGTTTAAAAATATATTGCTGTTTTAGTAATTATATATATACATTCATCATTTAATTGTATTGCATGTCGTGAAGCCTGACACCATACATGTCTGAGAAAAATATTAGGTTATATTTTATATTACTACTGTACCTAACATTGATCTGGAGAATCTGTATATCTCCTCTGCGTGTAGCAATTATAAATCAGTTATAACGCAGTGTAAAAGTTTTAAGAATAATTAAGATAAGCTAAGTAGTAATATTGTAATATAGTTAAGATATTTTGAAAAAAATGACTGAGTATTGAGTTTGTTTCAGCTTTCTTCTCAACAGTGATTCAGACTTGTTAAGTGCCCTTGTTGCCTACTTATAGAATAAACTATTTGGATTTGAATTTATAAAAAAGTTATATTATAGTACTAGAAGCCGCCCTCAACTTAGTTCGCGGAGAAAAAGTCATAACCCCTCTTTTTTTCTTGAGCATAGTTGGATAAAAAGTATCCTATAACCATCTGGAGATACCCAGCTACCCGCGTACCAAAAAGTTGAAATCCCTTCAGCCGATTTAGCGTGATGAAAAAGCCACAACGTCACATATACAAACATTTTTTTTTTACTACTATATAATAGTTTAGAAGTTATATTATATTACCAGCTTCTGCCCGTGACTTCCTCCGCCTTAAATTCGTTAATCGCGGATAAGGCTATTTTTTCGGGGTAAAAAGTAGCCTATGTCCTTTCCCGGGACTCAAACTATCTCCGTACCAAATTTCATCCAAATCGGTTCAGCGTTTTAAGCGTGATGAGGTAACAGACAGACAGCCAGACACTCTTTCGCATTTATAATATCAAGTATGGACTGTCTTCAATGCGCCACTGCATGCGATCCATATAGGCACAAAGGCACGGCTTACCCTGAACGACCATGGCTCCAGATAGGCACAGATCAACTGCCTATCCAAGTATCCATGTGATCAAAACATAATTCTATCTAACTTAGCCAAAAACGGTGTACATGCCACTGATTATCTTTATACATGTTTTTGAAGGTGCCTGCAACTTCGTGCGTGGAGGGGAAAAGCCATAACCCCTTGTTCTTTCTTAAGCGTATTCGAGTTAAATGTATCCTTTCTATAACTATGTATGGTTCCCAGCTACCTGTGTACCAAAAATTGTTGAAATCCGTTTAGCAGTTACGATGTGATAAAGCCACAGCGACACATACAAACATACTAAAAATCCAAAAAAAATCGATTCAGTGACTTTCAAATAGTCCGTTAAAATGTATATTTTTTTTACAATTTTATGATAGTATAGATAAGAATCCAAAAAACCGGCTAAGTGCGAGTCGGACTCGCAGACCGAGGGATCCGTACAAAATATACGCTATAAATGGCCGTATCTATAAAAATCAAGTGTTAGCAGAGCCCTACTAATAAGCAAAATGCACGCGGTGCTCGATCATTTTATATTGGTTACCTTTATAGACAGACAGACATACAATTCTATTGTTTTTAGTATTTATTGTTATAGCGGCAACCGAGATACATCATCTGTGAAAATTTTAACTGTCTAGCTATCATCATTGGTTCATGAGATATAGCCTGGTGACAAACAGACTGACGGACAGCACAGTCTTAATAATAGGGTCCCGTTTTACCCTTTGGGTGCGGAACACTAAAATTATCCAGAAAATAATGCTTTCTGTGAAATTATATTTTGGCTAATCGTTTTTCGGTAAAATAATAGACACGAAGCCATTACCGTTTCTTTCACCACAGTTAAATCTTATATACCTCCACAAAAATTCATCAGTACTTATAACTCGATCATTTTGTCGGCCGTCTGTCTTACTGCATTTACTCGGCAAATAGCCACCAAAATGAGAATAAAAATAAGTTAAGGATCCGGTTCTTAAGTGAACCAAAAATTCTGACGCGAACCAATTACGCCAACATAATAAATAACAGTCATCATAATCACAGCGAAGCCTGTTCAAGCGAAGACTGATTTTACAAAAGATCGCATGATAGAAGGAAATGAGCGTGAGTTATGACATTCTGCGTGTAAAGACTACACGGGCAAAAAGTAAGGGAGTGATAAAATGTTTCTGTTGCCAATCACGATTTGTGAATCATTATGCTTTTTGCATGTTTACTAGAAAATATATAGTGCATACAATTTGCCATCAGGTGAACTTGGAAAGTCGATTCATGTCAATGACTTGTCTACTCAGAGGAACTCAGGTACTTACGATATTATATTGTTGCCCAATTTGTACATCATTTCATCTGATAAAATATATAGCTTTCATCATGAAACTTTATTCGGTCAACCGGGACAATAGCGTCCTTAAAACAAATGTGTCTTAAAAATTTGGTAGTTTAAGTATAAAAAAAGAAAGCCTAGTTGCAAAATGACGCGTTTTTATGCTATCGTCTAAAAGATTCCGACGAATTGAGAACCTCCTCCTTAAACCTCCTCTTTTTTTGGAAGTAGGTTAAAAAGACTTAGATAGTCCCATAGTCGCATTTTCCCCGGTTGGCCTTAAATAAATGTTAAATCCAAAAGAGAAGTTTGATAATGATAAATGGTAATTTTCTCAATTTGTATACTTACACGAAAATTATAACTATGTCTGTCACGTGTATGACTCGCTTTTTTTTACTTTGCAAAGGCTTTTCGAAAAATTAAAAAACATGTAACATCCCGGTTGCGTGCAGTTTGAACCTCATTTATATGCAACTCTATATATCAGGTGCTTACTTAACTTAACTGAAACCGTGTAATAATGTGAGGGTAACTGAAAGTTTGTACGGAAGCCTCGATGCGCGAGTCAGTCTCGCACTTGGCCGGTTTTTTTATCATTAATACGTCTAGGTAGTCTGTACATCTACCGTGGTGTATCAGCCTATATGTGATATGATGACGTAAATTTAATAAGGAAATTAGTTGGTGTTTGAACAACCGATACAGGTTATAAGTAGGCATTGAAATGGTAATGCGTCTCTGACGACAGCTGGTATGCAAACGTGAATATTTTTATAAACATGTTCTACATACATGAACCATATGCTTTTATCTCTACCGCCTAGAGCACCAAGGAGTCAATGTCTTCATTATCATCACCACCCATTCAAAGACTTCTATAATGAATAGCTGGCCGTCTTCCTTTTCCATCCATTTCCAAGTCTTCTTGATCACCTTCTGGTGGCGAGTTGGCCCACGGTAGAATAATTATTTGAATGATGAGCACAGTTCAAAAACCTTGCTCTTTCAACTGTAAAAAGATACACACGATTAGTCCTTTCAAAAATATTTTACCCAGATTCTATTTTCCGTCAAAAGAGTTGAGAGAAACTACTTTTGAACGAACTGATTAGGTTGATCTTTGACTGTATGTTACCAGATGTAGAAGTTTAATGTGATGAGTGTTTGGCATCACGGATTGAAATCTATTTTATAACAATGTAATTGGCTGCAAAAATTAACAGATTTGGCGTGTATATGATTAAAAGAGAGACTTCAAGAAATGCAGTTAGACGAGGAAGGCCAAAAGAGGTGATGAAGTAAAGCCTTTGCCAGTACATATATTATGTTAATATTAGCACTGTCTTGAAATTAGATACGAAGTGTATTCCAGTAGAACGACCGTACGACCAAGAGGTCCCCTCTTGTAACAAAATGGGACCAACTAATCTCCCAGATGATTACTGCCTTGAAGATTTTGCGGAATATCAGCACACATTTTCAAAATAAATAAGTCTCGTTATATTCGATAATTGGGATGTATGATGGTATGTTATAGAGCGACCTCTCAATAATAGAAACATTGGTGAAAAAACTACTTCAATCTCATACAAACTCTCAAGTATACAACAATGTTGAAATCACATTTTTTTGTACAATAAAATGTTTACAAGCAAACAAAACAATCATTTTTGGACTTTCCCAAAAAATGCTCCACACGTTTTTACGTTTGTATGGGGAAATTGAGAACTTTGTTCTGCAGCTATATTCAAACTTGCGTTTATCAAAACGGTTTCGATAAAAAAAAATACTGAAAATTTATTGGGTTATTCAATGGTCTTATTAGTCATCAATATTTTCATACTTAAATATTGGACTTTCCCACCCAACTTTAAAGGCTCATAAAACAAGCTACACCAAGGTTTTCAGCAAAAAAATTCTTAGGATTTCAATAACAGAAACTGCCTTTTCGCATATTTTTTTTTGTACAGTCCACATCCCAGTTACATATAAGTTTATATCATTACCTACCCACAGTAACTCACCAACCTAAGGTATACTTCTGACATAAAAGTTACTGAAATTAGAGCAATTAACAAAAATACAATTTTGCTGCCTTATTATCTCAGGCGCCATTTTAAGAGCGCACGTGTATTCATCACTCACACAATTCCCATCCGGCACGTATAAAAAGCATGGTTACGTGCGCAAAAAACTTAACAATACACATTGATGCTATCACTATACGCTGTTTTCAATAACAGTTACATGGCTTGAGTAACTTGCGCGTTTCTTAAAGATCCTTCTCCTTCTCCTTCTCCTCTCGAGGAGAGCTTCCTAAATGATTGATTATAGATGAAGGGTTTACTTTTTGAAGAGTGGGCGAAGTAATTACACGATTTCAATATGGTCCCTATCTTTTCACTGTAAGCTATTACCGATTGTATATATGTCTATATGGCCTCCTCTCACTGTCGGTAATAGCTGTACAACCGTTGTTATGGGTCGGTATTAGCAACAATTCACTTAGTTTATGAATTATTTTTTACAAGATATTCCTTTATTTAAATGGAATTGACTTAGTAAATATTTTTTTTATACGTAAAACTAGCCTATAAAAATAAAAAAGTACCGTACCGTTGTAATTGCGTTTACCTTACGATCGGCCAAGAAATTGATCTATCATTTCTTAAATAAAATATCATTTCATATAAATACATTCAAAAAGTGTTGCAGAAATTTTCTTTAAGAATTGAATTTCGTTCCGTTAATTTCCTGATAATTATAATTTACGTCTCTTCAAGGCAACAATTTAATAGGCTGTCACTAAAACAGCGAGCTACATATTGAACCCCATAGCCACTTATTATCAGGTCATACTGTAATCAATTTGTGAATAAAATAATCTATAGGTACTATTATAAAGTTGTAAAAATTGAATGGTGTAACAAAATTGGAGATATTAAAAAAATATATTATAACGAACTATTTTTAATATTTTCTTCTGTTTCCGCGATTATTACTCATTGAAATAAAACAATTTAACGGATTATATCGCGTATATTATCTCATTTTAGTTCCCGACGTTTCGGAAGCTTTCCAGCTCTCCATGGTCACGGGTGGACTGAGAAAAGATGTATTTTACTCTGTCAAAGTTACAATACGTGACCATGGAGAGCTGGAAAGCTTCCGAAACGTCGGGAACTAAAATGAAATAATGTACGCGATATAATCCGTTAAATTGTTTTATTTCAACGAATTACTTTTGTTGTATGTTTGTTTGTATGTTTGTGGCTTCATTTCGACAAATCGGCTAAACGGATTTAAACTATTTTTGGTACACGGGTAACGAGGCATCCACAGATGGTTATGATTGTTTTATCTTCTGCGAAAGAAGTTAAAAATCCATACTAATATTGTTACATAGTATATTAGGAGGTGCCCTAATATACTATGTACAATATAAGTATGGATTTTTATGCATAGTAATTAAAATGCATAAAAAAAATTAAGGAATACGTGGCGTGGGTTTTTTTAGACAATATGAAATATGTAGAATAGCAATCCGTATCACATACATAAGTACCGAATATTATTTTACATATGGTCTTATTTACCACGTTTGGCTTCCCTTGTCGGTGTAAGCCAATAAAGTACCTAATGGAAATAAATGTTTACATGAGAAATAAAATATCGAAAAGTCATAATATACAAAAGAGAAAAAATATGATTGCGAAATGTAATATTCCAAATGACGGGCGTCATTCCATTGTATTTCTATTTAATTTAATATAGAATGCAAATTAATTCATATTAAGTCACACACGCTGTCTTTTGTGATACATTTAAAAATAGTACCTATAATAAATTATAATAAAAACAAAAAATCTTTATTATTAACTAAAATGTGCCCACAAACATATCAACACCCAGGCAAAAATCATAACCCTTTTTTGATCCAGCTAAGTCGGGTAAAAGTTATCATCATCATCATCATTTCAGCCGTAGGACGTCCACTGCTGGACACAGGCCTCCTCAATTGATTTCCACATGGGCCGGATAGAGGCGACCCGCATCCAGCGAGCCCCCGCAACCCTAATCAGGTCGTCAGACCACCTTGCGGGTGGCCTTCCCACGCTGCGCTTGCCGGTACGTGGTCTTCACTCTAGAACGTTTCTGCTCCAACGGCCGTCGGTTCTTCGAACTATGTGCCCTGCCCATTGCCACTTCAGTTTGCTTACCCTGTATGCTATGTCGGTGGCCTTGGTTCGTCTACGGATCTCCTCATTCCGGATTCGATCTCGTAGAGAAATATATTTCTCTACGAAAAAGTTATCATATAAATAGTAAAATCCGTCCAGGCGTTTAGACATAATGCAGATACATACATATATAGGTAGGTACTTCAATCAGGAAAAAATGTTTATGCTCGTCACACAAATATTTGCCCTTACCGGAATTCGAACCCAGGACCGTTAGCTTCACGGGTGTGGTCACTACCGCTGAGTTAAACCGATTATCGTTAATTCTCAATACAACGTATGTATGCAGAGTGACATTACCACCATCTGTTGACACTTTTTTCAAATTTATATATTTTTCTCCAGATAGACTCTGTTCACATACTCTATGTTCTCTAACACGTAATTATACTGATACCTACAGACAAAATGGCGTTTTAGCTGGTTTTAGTGTCAAGTATAACCGGTAGTTAGATAATTCACGGCACATTAGGCGCAGGCGCAGTCCATTTGCATGATTGCAGCGTTTACTGCGTTTATTATGTATGATCTCGTAAACGGATGACCTGAATAATGCATTTTCTCAATAATCTTATGTCATTCATGTTTGTTCCACATGCTTAGTAATAAAAGGTCATATCGCATTTAAATTGCAAATTTAGTTTAATGTACTTATTTATGGTAACTCGTTCTACAGTATGTTACTAAAACGTATTATAGTAACCTCGGGTTCCCTCAGAGCGGGGATAGAAGCCTCGAATGTGGGGCTTAGTTGACTCGCTCTCAGCCTTAATGCAATAAGACTAAGAATAAGAGATCTGAAATATTTTCACCCATACGTTAGGTTCGTTAGTTATCGTGCGTCCCTCAGAGCGGAAATAGAAGCCCCGTGAAGCGACCAAACCGAATTTAATAACCTTAACGGAAATTATTCAGGGGTTATGACTTTGTCTCCTCGGCAAACGAAGTTACGGGCAACTTCTAGTTGTATAATATCAGCGCGATATAGACTATATACTAGAAGGCCAGATGGCTATAGGATATTTTTTACCCGAGTACGCCGCAGAAAAAGGGGGGTTATGACATTTTCTCCGTAGCGTATGAAGTCAACTAGACAGTTGGTGTCTAGTTAAGTTGATAAATGTTTCAAATTTCCTGTCTCTCGGGAACACACAAGATACAATAGTCATGTATTAAGCAATCATATTCTTACGGTACTCTTTTCAAAAGTAGGTTAGGGAGGTAATGACTACAGCCAATGAAAGGTTAGTGTCTTAACGGCTTTGATTATTGTACATAATTGTAACAGTATAAGCAATTGTACTGGTTTCTAAATGTGTCTCAATTCGCGAAGCCATTTAAGAAGTCGTAAAAATACTGTTTGCTTTTCATTGTAATTACCAGGGATCGAATAATCGGGGAGATTCACGGCGGCGTTCTTGTTCAATAGTATAGAAGCGGACTCAATTTTATTTTATTAAATACAATTTTCGGGCTATACACGGGTAGCTGTGTACCAAAAATAGTTGAAATCCGTTTAGCCGATTTGGCGCGATAAAGCCACAACGACACATACAAACATACGAACATTTTATTTTTACAACTCTATAATAGTATAGACTAGAAGGCGCCCGCAACTTTGTTCGAGAAGGAGAAAAAGTCATAACCCCCCTTTTTTCTTCTTTAGCACAGTCGGTTAAATAGTATCCTATAAATAACCATCTGGAGATACCCAGCTACCAGTGTACGAAAAATTATTGAAATCCGTTAAGCCGATTTAGCGTGATGAACCCACAACGACACATACAAACATTTCATTTTTACTACTTTATAATAGTATAGAATAAATAATTTTAATAGATGGCGTTGTACAATACGAGAAACGGCTTTTTATATGGAGATTGAAAGTCCTTGTGTTTTAATGGTCCTTGCATACAATTAAAAACTTTGTAGTCAAGTTTCGTAAATTATTTACTTTGTATTACGACGTTGGCCGCACAGTCGAGAAACGAAATTGAAGGAGCCAGCTACCATACTAAATTCTCTTGTTTTACCGACAAAAAGTTTACCACAGTATAAGTACTACAGAAGAGGAACAAATAAAATCTATACTATTATAAAGTGAAATTTTGTACATTGAAGATATTTTCTAAAAAATATTTGGAGGTCAATAAGTAGAAAAATATATTTTTTTGTTTTTTTTTGTGATTGTATGTATCGTTGTGGCTTCATCACGTCAAATCGGCTAAAAGGAATTCAACTATTTTTGGTACACGGGTAGCTGGGTATGTCCAGATGGTTATAGGATACTTTTTACCCGACTACACAAAAGAAAAAAGGAGGTATTATGAATTTTTCTTCTCCGCGAACGAAGTTGCGGGCACCTTCTAGTGTTAAATATTATCCAACCGGTTTAGCTCAGTGGGAGTAACGTTGCCTGCGATGCTGAAGGTCCTAGGTTCAAATATTTTTGTGATGAGCATAAAGATATGTTCCTGAGTCTTGGATGTTTTCTATATATATATAAGTCAATGTATTGATTAAATATATCGTCGTCTAGTACTCACAAGACAAGCCTCATTGAGCTTACCATGGGACTAGTTCGATTTGTGTGAAAATAGTCATGTAAGTAATATTTATTTTATACTAGCTTCTGCCCGCGACTTCGTCCGCCTTAAATTCGTTTATCGCGGAGAAGGGTGTTTTACTGGGATAAAAAGTAGCCTATGTCCTTCTCCGGGACTCAAACTATCTCCATACTAAATTTCATCCAAATCGGTTCAGCGGTTTATGCGAGAAGAGGTAACAGACAGACAGACGGACACACAGACACACTTTCACATTTATAATATTAGTATGGATTTATTATCGATATCATTTTAAATGTTTAAATTAGCTGGTTTGTTGCAGAACGGCCTACGAAACTGGCGGTCCCGGGTTCGAATCCCGAGCAAGGCTAGTCTTTGTGTGATGAGCACGATGTTTTATTGGATGCTTTCTATCTATATCAGTATTATATTTATCGATGTATATAACTAGTGGAGACCGCATATCGGCAAGCACAGCGTGGAAAGCCACCCGTAAGGTGGTCAGATGACCTGATTAGGGTTACGGGGACTCGCTGGAAGCGGGTTGCCTCTATACGGCCCATGTGGACATCTATTGAGGAAGCCTGTGTCCGGCAGAGTCATATGGGTAGCTAAGATGATGATGAAATCGTCGCCTGGCACCTTCACTACGAGCTTTACTTAGTTTGGGACCAAGTTGGTTTGTGTAAGTTTGCCCCAGATATTTAATTCCCTACCAGTTCGGTTTGCCGTTTAGCTTCTGCTGCTTATTTAATTTGCGGCCGAGACCGGTCTCCATTAAAAAATGTTTTGACGAGACATTTTGAAACCCCGCCAAAAAAGGACTCGTTTATCATCGCGACGAGATGCCGCACCCAGACATGGATGTAGATTACTAGAAAAGACACGTTATACTATAGTAAGTTCACGAACATGGTTAAAACTCATTATGAGCAAGGCAAAGCTCGGCAAGCTCGGCCGAATTTCACCTTCCCATACAAACGGAGTTTCGTTCTCAATTTAAAACTACGTGTTGGATTGTAACGCAACTTTGCACATACAATGAAATCAGGTATATCTAGGCCTGTAATTAGTTGATATGGTTCCAGTTTATAAAACAAACGAAATACAGCAAAAACAAGTTTTGTATGAAAAAAATTAATTCGCTGTTTTTTTTTACTATGATATCTAAAACTACATAAACTAATTACAGGCCTGCACATAACTTAACTTATTCTAATTATAAAGTTTCAGAGCAAACTAGCTAGTAGTTTTAAAATGTGAGCGTAACTACGTTTGTATGGAGAACCGAGCTTACTGGGGACTCTTAAGAAACATTGACTGACTAGAAGGTACCCGTATCTTCGTCGGTGTAGGAGAAAAAAAATCACTACCCTCTTTTTTATACGTAACTGATAATCATCTGCGGATACTTAGCTACTCGTGTACCAAAAATAGTTGAAATCTGCTTTGAAATATGGATTGTATTATCCGAAATAAATATTTATTATTATTATTTGCCGTTTTGGCGTGATGAAGCCATAATGACACATACAAACATACATCTACCTACTGGAAATACAATTCCCAGTTGTTACCACTTAAGTGTTGGTAGTGAGTAGTTACGGGTTTTTTTTCTTAGTAGTTACCACTGGTACCCAAAAAAATACCAGCTCTTCAGTGGAAAAAGTTGGTAGTAACAGGTGGGAATAACAAAGCTTTCGCTAAGATCAAATAAGAGAACATTCTGTACTGGTAGGTACTATTATTTACTCTCTCTATTTGATCTTGCTTCAATATCAAAACATGTTGAGATCTGGGGCCCGTTTCACAGAAGCGTGAAATGAAATAAAATATTTTATTTGCTATAAGACATGGTACAATCAGGTGTTATGTTGTATATTTCGGAACAAAGACATATCTTGCTGAATACTAGCATGCAAAATTATAGTATTATTAACATATCATATCCTAATCTTTCCGCCATCGTCCTACGCGACAACATTTCCACCCTCACCACTTAGATGGTTGGCAGCCACAACTGTGCGTTTTTCTAGAAATTTCCTGCCTCGCACGACTGAACTGTGGAATAAATCACCGTCTGCAGTATTTCCGGACCTTCAAGCCTTCAAGAAAAGAGCGTACTCCCACCTAAAGGCCGGCAACGCACTTGTGACTCCTCTGGTGATGGAAGTCTCTATGGGCGACGGTGATCGCTTACCATCAGGCGACCCATCTGCTCGTTTGCCTCCTATGTCATATAATAAATAAATAAAGACAGCTCACGGTTTGAAGAGCTTGTAACTTGTATTACAAGTGGAAGTCTATTTTTAATACATATTGATGGAAAGACATGTTTTTCTTTTAATACATGTTACAAGTCTTTGTGAAAGGCCCCTGACAGCGATAAAGTAAAGTCGCTTCCAGTAATTTATAAGTGTAAACGAGTGGACATATTGCATTTTTGTCGCGTTCCAGTTAAGGGTAATCTTGACACCGTTATTGCATGGAATAGTAAGTCAGCCGCAGAGAAATGTTCTCTGTATCTATACGTTTGTATGGCTAGAAGCATACCTCGTTCTTTGGTCGAGTGCAAGGAGGCATTCGCAAACTAGAACCCTGTTACAATGAGAAGCTATCTTCGTCTAAACTAGAGTCATAAGTTACGTTACTGTGATAGGGTCCTACACTGCCTCACCAAGCACAAAAGCGGTATCTCAGTGAAAGCGAGTTTCGAGAAAAAATAAGTTTTGTAAATGTAGTTTCAAGTAAAACTGAGCAAGGGTCTTTAAACAAGATACCTCCATTTGTTTAAATAAAACAATTTAATGGATTATATCGCGTATATTAACTCATTTGAGTCCCCGACGTTTCGGAAGCTTTTCAGACTTGGGTTGACTGAGAAAAGATATATTTTCCCCTGTCAAAGTTGCAATTTTTTTAAACTATCCACTTTGAGAAAACAAATAAAGGTGTACATACAATACGTGCCAGATGGGCCTTATCTGTAAAGACAGTTACACATGTGCTAGATGGGCTTAATAATTTAATTTACCAAGCAGCATTTCACAAATGAGGCTTACCGAGAAAAAAAGAAACGCTGCCAAGAAAAACTCCCAGACTGCCTCATTACTAAATTATAATATTTAAAAAATCAAAGACTACTTAACTACTTTTTAACCTATTTACTTTTATTACTAAACTATTTTTTAAACTCAAAAGAGATAATATACGCGAATCCCTTAAATTGTTTCATTTAAATGAGTAATAATTTATTTATTTATAGAGCATTTTCGGAAATAGAAGAAAATGTTACCTGCATTTGGTTTAATACATAGGATGGGTAAATACCCATCCTATCCCGGTATTGGATAACTGAGATAAATATCTCAGTTATCCAATACCATACCTAAACAAATTATTTATTAAAATTAGTCTCGCTGAGGTATATTTTATTGAGGCACCCACTTAGTGACAACAAAACCAAATAAAATCATAATAACTTATACGCCGTGCTCGTGAGGAACCCGCATAATTTTACTAGCGTATACCTGAGGTCATTAGGACCAAAAATGCTATATAAACCCCAGGCAAATCTAGCATAGTTTTGAAGATATTATCAATTTTCATGTAAACTAAGTGTCGTGTTCGGCTACCACTCAATTCATTTTTTGAAAAATAATCGTTACCATTTTATTAAAAGGGATCATTTCATAGAGAAGCGAAAGTTATTCAAGTTTTATGTATAAAAATCAATTAATCAAGATTTAAAAAAATCTTTTGTTAAATGTTGAATTTGATTTGTGTCATTCAAGATAAGATAATTTTATTTCATGATAAAAACTACAATTCAAATTTGCTTATACTAAAATTATACCAAAAAAAAAAACGGAAAATTGAAAATAAGCAATGTACATAATGTCAAAACAAGATATAGGTAATAACATTTATAACATTTTTTACTCCAAATGTCCTCAGGAATTTGTGGTTAAATCTTGCTGATTCTTCGCGAGGCACCATGTATATCACAAAACAAGGCAACCTTAGTGCTTTGGAACAAATTGTAAACAAGAAACAAAGACACTGTTTTATGTAAAACATAATTTATGGAATTCGTAACATCAAAGGCGAAATAACAAGAAACAGAATAAAACGTAAATTACCCGCATCTGAATATTAAATAGAGAATTTTAAGAAGCTTTAGATGTAATGTATATAACCACGCATGGCTTTATTATATTTTTCTTTAACTTAACATGCGTTGTGATAATTTATCGCCATTACTTTTTTTACACCCAGTCTTTAAAGCATCCATTACCAACTCTCTGATTTTTTTTTCACTTCAGGTTCGAAAAGTTCCTCATAATAGATTTGCAAAGCGAGGCTTAAATGACTGTGTTAGCTCCTAGGGTTAAAAAGCGTACCTAAGTGCAGTCTCACCTGGTCTCGTCTTGTCACGTCTCGTCTAGCCTTTTCTCGCCTTGTCTCGCCTTATCTTGTCTTGCCTGTATGCCTGTCTGTTTTCTGTATGGTCTTATAATGTATACATATTTCCTTAGATTTATTAGAGAAAATCACTATCCAAACCTCGGTGTGAAAAGGGATTGCCAGCTTCGTATCCCTATCGCTACGCTCGGCTATCTATCGCTGGCAATCCCTATTTTCCTGGCCTCTGCAATAATGTACTTTTAATTCGCTTTCATTTCATATCCCAGACTTATATGTGCATTGCATAGTTTAGGCGTAACTAATACGATTTAGAACTAAACTGTTCTAAATTTTTCTTTACCGCTGAGACGGGCGTGCCCCAGGACCCTCCAGTATTAAGAATCTATTTTGAGCTTAAAGCCATTTTAACACTCACATTTTATTTGTTTGTTGCTCTTACATCTATACTATTACAAACTTTTAATAATAAAATTTCCGTACATTGAAGAAGTTAAACAAAAAATGATACGACTATTTGAAGGTCAATGAATGAAAAAAAATGTGTTTCTATCCGGGATTGGTCTTGATCAATCGGATAGAAACACATTTTCTTGATCATCGGCGTACAATTGGTTGGCAAGTGACATACGGACAATAAAAGTTTGATCAAAGGCAGAACAACATAATTTTGTATTATATTATATTGATGTGATTTCAGTTTATAATAATTAGAAATATCTGTTATGAATATTGAAAACTGATATTTAGGTATCGTAATTTTATTAAATTCTTCCTAAATATTGTAGGTACCTATTCCATTAAAGCCTTATTTATAAAATCTTTATTTTTAAATCGAAACAGTTTTAACTACAAAGAATTTTTTTATTTCTTTTGTTTATGACTTTGTTTATGACTATAAACGTGAATATATAACAACTTCATGTAAATATTATATATAGTAATATAAACACTTATAACAGTAATTTAACTTAAAAAAAGAAAGATAAATAAAGAGTTCAATTTTATGAACAACAATGTAATTGAAATAAATCAATTTAACGGATTATATCGCGTATATTATCTATTTTTTTTGCCGGGAACTAAAATGAGATAATATACGCGATATTATCCGTTAAATTGTTTTATTTCAATGAGTAATAATCGCGGAAACAGAAGAAAACAATACAATTATTAACAATTTACGATTTTTTTAACCGAATTGAGTTTTTTATGCAGAACTAATTATTTCCATCCTTTGTTTCAGACTGATTCTACAAAATGGGTAAAGACGAGAAAAAGTCGACGATAATATTAGACAATTTTAATTCAACGTAAGTAATCTGAATTTATTAAAATAGGTTTATACCTGCTTAAGAGTCCCCGGCAAGCTCGGCCGAATTTCACCTTCTTATACAAAAGGAGTTTCGTTCTCATTTTAAAACTACATGTTGGATTGTAACGCAACTTTGCTTATACAAAAATATGAGGTATATCTAGGCCTTTAATTAGTTTATATGGCTCTAGTTTATAAAACAAACGAAATACAGCTAAAACAAGTTTTGTATGAAAGACTTAAATTCGCTGTATTTTTTTACTATGGTATCTGAAGCTACATAAACTAATTACAGCCCTGCACATAACTTAAGTTATTCTAAGTATAAGGTTTCAGAGCAAACTAGCTAGTCGTTTTAAAATGAGAGCGTAACTACGTTTGTATGGAGAACCGACCTTACCGGGGACTCTTAAGTACGAAAGTTCGCACGCTGTACTAGGGATGTAAAGCTGACACTGCTGACATATTTTATACAACGGGCCTATGAGGCTCTCCGGGTCCAATATAATGATGCGTTCCAGGTGCTTGTGGGGTGCAGCGCATCAGGGATGTTCGCGGAAGCGGGCATTGACTGCTTCTATGCAACCATGCACAAGAGACGCACGTCCCTGGTGCGCCGGTTGCGGGCCAGCCCCAACCCTATCCTACGCTCGATTGGGGATAGGCTTGACTACTAATGTGCAAATTGCATAAATTTTCCAAAATGCTTAAAAAAGAACTTAAGTCTAGTGTTAACATACATGTTTATAAGACCCTTTTTAAGCATTTTTTGATTTATGAAAGTCTAGTGTCAACTTACCTGTTTAGAAGACCTTTTTTAAGCATTTTGGAAAGTTTCCGCAATTTGCACATCAGTAGGTTTGACTACATGAGGCACTGCTGTGAACAGCACACTAACATTTTAGGGATAGATATTTTATTTTACTGACAAACTATATGAAGTCCTTGTTACTTGAAATATATATTTTATTTTTATTCATTTAATGGCATTGTCGCATACTTTTTTGGTTTTTCTTGATTATCTTGAGAAATATATAACTGTACTTTAACATGTTTTCAATACTTTCATTACCATTTTCGGTAGATAAGCTGGCATAATGCAAAATTTCATGATATTGCCACAACTAAAGCTTTAATAATGAGTTCATTTCTATATAACTGACTGTTGAGTTTGAAAATTACTGACTGTTGAGTTTGTTTCAGCTTTCTTCTCAACAGTTGTCTCCTCTAGGGAAATGCCGTAGAGTCGGGCTTGTAAAAGTGATCATCACTTCATAATCTTGCTGTGTAAGAAAACAAAAGCAAACGCGATGAATAGTTCAATTAAATGCAATATAACCCTACTGTGTTACCTCACAAGTTTTTGCCTAATTTCGGTTTGCCTAATTTTAGTTAAACTAAAATAATTAAGCTTAATCACTCATTTTATCTTATTTTCGTTTGAGTGAAAATCATTTTGTTTATTCCTTACTTCAGATAATTTTATTTTTCCTAATTTTAAATAACCCATTTTTAAGTTCGTATAATCTTATTTCGTATACTGGTTGTCTGACATAATTACATTTCTTGTAACATACATGTCGCCTAATTTTATTTATTCTATCTACTTTTTGCTTAATTTCGGTTTACCCTAATTATCGCCTAATGGTCAGAATTAAAACCGATTACCCCCGACCTACAGCTTTCGGTTTATAAAAGCCATCGCGGCACACTTACGTCGGAAGTGATTACCTAGAAAATACATCCTATCATAATACATCATTGTAGGTACGCTTTTAGGTGCGTAAATATACCTACAATTGTTACTTGATTGAACTGAATAAAATAATTTGCTATGCTTAATTTATTCTATTTGACCCTTAAGTTATAGCAAATACATACCAAAATTAGGCGAAAAGTTAGCAATCAAAACAATGGTTAACCGACGAAATTTGGGGTGTTCCCTGGACTGGTCTCAGTAAATTTTTGTCTAATTTCAGTTTGTCTAGCAACTTTTAGTATCAAATTATTTCTCTTAAGTTAATTTCATAATTTGTTTAATTTCATTAGTATTAGACGTGAAAATATAAATAAAAACGTTATTCGGCTACGTAATGATTAGGTAAAATGAGAATCGACAAAGTGATTTTTAAATAAAAGAATATTCGACAAAACAAGAGTTATGAAAATGGTCATTTAGGATAAACATATTTCGATAAAATAATTACTATGTTAACGCTCTTAAGTAAAATTGTAAAGGCCTCTTAAGTAAAGTTTACCACATAGATATACGCCGTGTTGAGCAAAAAAACATATTTGTAGATGAATTGCAAAAATGGCATAAAATATGGGCAGAACCCCACACAGAAAGAAACGAAACGTTAATATTAGCGCGAGTTTTGTTCACAAAAAAAAACAATTAAAAATAAACTCCCAAATAAATGAAGGGTCTGGGACAAAGCTTGAGAAATACGTTAGTTTAAGCGTAAGCTTGAAAAATAAGTTGTTTTATTATAAGACTTTGCTATTAGACGCAGTCAGAGATAGTTGTAATATAATTAAAAATATTAATTTCGTGCGGAATGGATCGTTCTCCCTTAACTACTTTCTTTCTACATTCAGTAACACGCATGGAATGCTCTCCTTAGATTCCTTTACTCTCACAGTTCTGTTGATGAGTTCTGTTAACAGAACTACTGGGATTTTATGTCCCATTAGTTCTGTCAATCAGTAGTTCTGTGAACAGACTAGTGGGATGTGCCGTTCCCATTAGCCAGTGGATGATTAGATTAGATTACTTCATTTCATAATATAAATTACAATATAAATTACCTATCAGTCAATTTACACGAATTTAAATTACAAATACAAATAAATAATAAAATCATAACAGTATGCATGTCATAATGGGAATATCACACATGAAAAACATGTCATTATGAATTGTATTAATTATTTATGATAGACTGATTTAAAAATATACTAATAGCTACATAAATAAGTCAATATCACCTACATGGGATCGTCAGAAAAATACGAAATGTTAATAAAACAATACTAAATATACACAATTTATATTTCTATTCCTTCACGGAATATAATGGATTTTTCAATAAAAAAAGTTTCTCAATTGACGTTTAAATGTTTCTTCACATGTTTGATGATTATTATGTCTATTTGTTTTGTCTAACTCGAAGCCTAATGTACTGCAGAGTTTACCTTTTAGATTAAGCTGCTTGGCACTTTGTCATAGTTAGGTATACCAAATTTCAAATAAAAGGTACACACATACGGACAGGTAGACTGATTGAAACTCGGGTTCTGTGTTTTTTTGTGGAACACTGAAAAGCGGCTATGATTTTCATCGAAAGGTTTGAATCATTACAACAACAATATTGTGGGTAGCCATTACGCCCAATAGAACCTTCTAAAATTTATATCAAACATTTGAGTCATGTTATAAAGATTGTTTGAAATATTTAAACAGAAAAAACTTATATAATGACCCATTTTATTTATATTACAAAGGTCAAAAAAATCAAAAAGATTCTGCTTTGTGCCATGCCGGGGCGTACACTCTTGTACCTACTATAATCTACGAACCCAGTCAGCGTGTCTTCAAATTTTGTTCCCTTTTTAGGGTTCCGTATGAAAAAGATACAATAGGAACCCTTACGGTGCAGCTCTGCTGTCTATCCAACTGTTACAGCACTATCAAGAACTACTTATGCAATCTATTTGAAATTCGAAGATGTTTTTATTTTATAAAAAAAAATACCAGATGCAAAATAAAATACCGTTTGTAAGGGCTTAATTTGCATATTCTTAATTGCAATACTCTTTATTGCACACCTCAGATACACAGAACACGACAGTAACATGCGAATTAGCAGAAGTAAACAACAAGCGGTCTTATCGCTAAATAGCGATCTCTTTTAGGCAACCTTTGGGTAGCGGAGTGTCTAAAAGACAACACTTTTAGTTGAGTAGGTGGAGAGAAACAGCTATGAAGCAAAAAACTCATGTAATCGCAATAAACATACTCAAATAAGATTGTGTATTAATTAGTTTTTTTGTTAGGTACTGTTGTGAAAGTTTTATATGGAAAGAAGACCCTTTTTTTTCGCTGTCAGCCCCAAATTCGTCTAAATAATTGCAAACATCGTAATAATAACAATATTATGACGTTGAAACCCATTAAGTTGTTCAAATTTCGTAGGTAACCCATTTCATGTTTTTGATTCCAGGGCGGACCTTGCAAGCAATCCCGGCTTCCAATCCACGTTAAGTTTAGGTTCGAAAGAAGTCATCAATGAAAAGGAATACAATCCTTTTGAACACAGAAATGTTGCACATCCCAATTCGTAAGTATTCAATTTACGCAGTTCCAGGTGCAAATCAGTCGGAAAACTGATCTACAATTTTACATTACAAGTTGTCCCTAAAACCAAGCTCATCATTATTAAGTAAATTTGAACTTAGTAAAAAGTTCATGGTTTTCGAGATATTGGTACTTCTAAAAAACTCGTGTCCAACTCGCACTTGGCCGGTTTTATGTTATTTAAATTCTTCGCGTGTGTTCTTAACTAACCACAGTGCGTTGCGCCCAACCTGGACCCCTCTCGACGCCTAGTGAACAGATAAAACGCTTCCCATGCCGCAATTCGCGCAATATCGTGGTCGTAACGCATGTTTATGCCATAGATTCGCGCCCGCGCCCCTCTTTCAACCCCGGGGAATCCCCGGCTGTAAAGTAGACGCGCCGTCGACGCGTGCTTATATCAATACGTACGTGCCGTAATAAGACGAGCAGCACCTTTAGCACAACTGTGTCGTGTAACAAAGATTGTTTGTCACTTTTCTTTCAATACAATGCGAGAAAGACGGGTGATGCTTAACACGACAAGTGAAGTCGTGGAGAGTTGTGCTACACCGGCAGGTGACGCATGCTTATATCTGTCGCAGGGAAATAGCCAAAACAGAGATTTGATCAAATCTCTACGAAATATGACCAAATCACGCAGGATGTTAAAATGGCGAATCAATGTTATCATTTGTCTATAAAAAGTCAGACATTTGATTAAATCCCTGAATTGGTTTAGTAAAATGATGAAATCAGCCAAAAAAGGCAACTCGTTTTGTCATTTCACCAGATTTCTTTAGTGATTTGATAAATCCCTAAAACACGCCAGTGATTTGAAGAAACGAACTTGCAAAGTCAACTCGTTTTATCATTTCACTAGACAATGAAATGATATTCAGTGATATGATGGAATCTTTATCATATCACTAAACGTGAGTCATAAGCGACTTTATGACATCACTGAATTTGTCTAGTGAAACGAGTTGACTTTGCGAGTTCGTTTCGTCAAATCACTGGCGTGTTTCAGGGGTTTATCAAATCTAGTGAAATGATAATAATATAGATGAACCGTATAATTTTATGTATGTCTGTCTTTGTCAGTAACCAATATAAAATTATCGAACATGCGTACATTTTGCTTAGGAGTAGCTAACAAGCAGAGCCGTAGATTTTTATAGATACGTCCGTTGTTCGTAGCGTATATTTTGTACCATGGCTCTTTGACAAACCTTGTACAAGATGACATGAGATAAAGTTTCATAACTTAAATGCTGTTTACAGGACGATTGGTTCCCTAGTGCATTTACTAAAGTCCTCCCTGGGTTCCGGTATTCTGGCCATGCCTAATGCCTTCAAGAATGCGGGTCTGGCAGCGGGAGCCCTTGGCACAATCATCGTAGGATTCATCTGCTCGCACTGTGTATATATGTTGGTAAGTTTAAAGAGCAGAATACAAAAATCTATGAATAAAGGTGCGTTTCCATAGCGTGTCTGTGGGACATGGACCAATTAGGCTGCGTCGCTGTTGAAACCAACGCAATTAAACTTGAATTGTGGAATGTGATTGGTATGAATCGCACAACTTCACTCCGTTTCTGTGGAAACGCACCCTAAATATGGTTAGTATTTTATCATAAAAGTATGAAGTTTGCTGAAATCACCATAGATATGAGCTAAAAATAGTATGAAATTGAAAATTTCATAACATTTTTAGGATTTTTATATAAAAAAAATTTAAGAGTAAATTACAGAAATTCAAAAGAGGTTAAAGGTTTATTATGTTAAAGGAAATTTCATCAAATTATTTTGGTGCCAAATTAAAACTTCTACTAAGGACAAAACTAGGTTTCAAGAATATATTTACAGAAAAAAACATCGCAACCTGAAAATAATTAGAACCTGATATTTTCTTCAATTTCCGTGATTGTCACGAATTTAAGTATAAAAAGCATATAAATTGATATTTTCACGTTTTGTGACTACTATGATACCCGTGATCACGAACGTTGATAAGTCGGAATTGCAACAAGGATATGCGATGTTATCCCGATGTGTTTATTTCAGCAATTCACACCTGTGTAACCACCATATTACGTAAAATCACTATAGTATATATATTTTCAGGTGCGAACATCTCAGGAAGTATGCGTGGACGCAAAGAAACCTTCCATGGGTTTTGCTGAGACCTGCGGGGCCGCCTTCCAGTATGGACCGAAGAGGCTACGTCCTTGGGCGAACTTTGTTACGTATGTATCTTTTTAGAAATATAAATTAGTAAGCTAAGCGAAAAAAAAATCCTTTCTTTTTAATAATATAGAAAAGCTCGCATTGGACTTAGAAACAAAAGCTAATCTTAGAGCATTTAAGTAATGGAAATGACGAGCCGTGTCATTACCGAAAAAACTTTTCATGCAGTTTTAGCGGGGGGTGAGGTAAACACGTACATACATCACAGTACGTTAATATTCATATTTCTACAAACGCACCCAATGAAGAGAAATCACCTACAAACAAAACAACACCCACACACTGACAATTTACCGTATAAACTAATCGGAGATTCCGCGATTACTTTGGCAGAAGGGAATGTATTCTTATGGCATCTGCAGTGGTTAAAATTATCCATCTAAGGCACTAACAGACAAACAAATTATGCATCTGAAACAGTTATATTTGTTAATTAAAGTGTGAATTCAATAAAACTGACCAGATTTTTTCGGATATTAGAACTGTTAATTATTTCGATTCTAAATTTACATGTTGTGATAAAAAGGTGTGTATTTAAAAAAAAAAATACAATTAGTACACCCGGTAAACACGGAAGCTGTAAAGCTTCCCAAACGTCGGAAACTTAAATTATATTAATAAACGCGATATAAACCGTTTTAAATGTTTTATTTAAATGAGTGTTAATCTCGGAATTAGAAGAGAAATCCTCTTTTAACTGATTATTTAAATAAAGTATTCGGATTAAAATATATTAAAATCTTATTAGAATCATACATTACGTGCAGTAAAGTAACCTTTTTCTAGAAAAATGGAATGTAATTTAAAGTCCAAAAAGGTTATTAAATTTTTCGTACAGGTTAACTCATGTGAAAATGGAAAAGTTTTCTTCTTAACGACACTAATTTAAATGAAAGGTGGCACTTGCAGTGGTTTAAATTGGAACGTTATTTCTTTCTAGACGTTAATAAATTACATTTCTAGGTACGTTTGACGTTGAATAATCTTCAAAGTTTTCTGCTAAAAACTTATTACATGAGAGAATCAAATCGCGCTTTCCAAAGATAATAAACGAGACAGTGGATATTTAATTTAAAAAAGTTTGTAAAAGTTGTTTGAGACAATTGGTACCATCAAAGTTCGCTTGAAATGCGCAACTTGTTTGTTATTTTGAAGTTTTCATCACAGCGTTTCTTGTTTTTCGAGGAAGGTCTCCAATAATTTTAATGAAGAGACATTTTTGTTAATGGAAATACTTTTTAAGCTCCAAAAATAATTTTGGACTAATTAATGTGACACATTATATTTTTAAGCAAGTTAAAGCCTAGCGTATGTGTGTTATAGACACTTAAACACTAACGGCGACAGATAGCCGCGGCGGGAATAGGCCCACTTATGACGTAGAATCTTAGACCATGTTTTTTTGTTTTTTAACAACATACATTTTACCCGTCACGATATCTGCCAAACAGCATAGCGGTTTGTTGGCAGAAGACATAATACATTCCAATAATACAATTAAATATCTTGTGCAAAACTATCCCCCTAATTGAGTTGAATACTACACAAACAGAATATAGTGCTAGGATAACGACAGATTACTTCTAAAGTCCCATGAGGGCAAAGCTGCGGGATCGGCAAAAGTTATAATTGGGTCGTCTCTTTTTTTACCGATAATGAATCTTCCCCTCGCATAATCATCTTAATTACGGTACAAATTACACAGTTATTAATTTATTTTCAACTAAAAGATGCCCGCAAATTCGTCAGCGGAGGAGAAAGAAAACCATAGCCCTCTTTTTACAGCGTAGTCAAGAAAGAAGTATCCTATAACCATCTGTGGATGGCTAGCTACCGATGCACCAATTAGGTATAGTTAGTTGAAATACATTTAGCCGTCTATGCGTGATGATGCCACAACGACATATAAAAACATCCAAAAACTAAAAAAAAAATTAGATTCAGTTACATTTAAATAGTCCAAAACATTATTTATTAAAATATATATTTCTTAAAGTATGATTCACCTTATAAGACACGATGCTTTTATTAATAATATAATAGTAGGAAAGGTTGAAGGCAAGCAAGGAAGGAAGACCAAGGATAAGTTACATGAAAGAAATAAAAGAGAAGGTCATATCGTACACGGAGATCAAGGAGGTGGCCCTGGATAGAGTGAGAAGGAAGCTTCACGCTTCACCAGCTACACCGACAAGAGTTAGACTCTTTTTATGATGATTATAATAGTATAGATAAGTCAAGATTTAAGGAAGTGAACTATAGGTGCAGATTATAGCCAAAGACTGATTAAATTTATTTTTACGCCTTTATGAGGATATCCGCAAAAGAACCAAAGTAACCGACATAGCTCACAGGATTGCATCGTTGAAGTAACAATGGGCGGGTCATTAGCCCGGAGAACGGATAGCCATTGGGGCAGTAAAGTCCTGGAGTGGCGACCACGCATAGGAAAACGTAGCGTAGCACGGCCCCCGACTAGGTGGACAGATGACCTTGGGTTGCGGGGAGTTGGTGGATGCACTCTGCGCAGGTTCAGCAGTAGACGTCCGTAGCTGATAGACTGATAGATACCCTTTCCATCTCTCATTATAATCTAATGCAGACAGTATACATCTCCCTGTAAAGTGTGCCCAGGAATTTGTCTGTTGCATCCATATTGCTATAAACAGATGTCATTATCTAGATGGTGAATGTTTTTCAGTTTATTGTAAAATCAAACATGTAAAAGTGCCTTTAAGGCCTACTGCAGAACAAAATTTTGAATATAAATTTGAGTATGTCACAGCTCTAACCAAAAGCTCGCTTTCCGTTATTTCACTCACTCACTCCGTTAGCTCAGTGGCCCAAAGTGAGTCTTTGCCCAACACGAGAGCTCGCCACTGGTCCCGACCCTGCGCCAGTTCCTGCCAATTTATGGCACAAAACTCACGCAGACTGTGACGCCCCCCCGCTTACTAATTACTACTACTACATACCCCTATTCTTACTAGCCATTATTACTGGTTATAATCTCTACAATAACTAAACCCCAAAAAGCCCTGAATAACCTACCCCTTTTGTTAGTCGGACCTAAGAAAGTAATAAGGATCTAGTTTATATCTGAAATATATATTATCTTATTCTAACCGCTATTTACTGTAATTTTGTTCTGTTAATTATTTTGGCTGTGATTGATCAATCAAGTGGTAGTTTTCCTACGTTGTGTGTATATTGTAACCAAGGCTCTTTTCGGTAAAAGTAAGGAAAGCTAAGAATTTACCTATACTGTTAAATAAATGGAAAGACGTCACGCACTTTTTTATAATGCCTTAATTCCTATCCTAGAACGTAACTATTATGATATGATTTCAATTCTATGTACCGTTATTTAATGAATGGAAGCTTGTGTGATAAATGATAACAATTTAACTTTTTAATACTTAGGAATGATTTACATATAAGCAAGATTTTAAATGAGCTTGATTATAACAGCAATTTATAGTGTGTTTATCCCAAAGAAATATACTAGTATAAAATGTTACATATATATGTTGGCTTCAAATATAATTGAACTAGGGGTACCTACAGATCTTTACAAGACCCGCCTCCACCATGTTCCTCCAGCGATACCTGAGAGGACTTACCTGGGCCGCCCGACTGGCCGGCGTCCTGTCGGGCGGCCCAGGTATGTTCTCTTTACGCTCCGATCCTCCTCTATCCTTTCAAGGTGGCCAAGCCAATGGAGTCTGTCAGCTTTTATCTCTCCTTTGATATTAGGTTCAGCCACCAGCTCCTTTACTTCGCCGTTCTTAAGGACCCTCCAGCTTCCACCCGGTCTTTGTCGCGGGCCCAGGATCTTACGGAGGATTTTCCTGTCGGCAACTAATAGCATCGTCTCTTCCTTAAGTGTCAGTGCCCATGCTTCGCACCCGTACATTAGGATAGGTCACGGAACCGTTATTTACCGTGAACTAATTTACCTGAGTAACTTACTCTCTCGGGTTGCTCTCTACGTTTAATCTTCAAGTTTTAAACTATTTGCGAAGTGTCTTGAACGTCATTAATCAAGGCAGCATTTAGCCGGCACTTAAAATAAAAACTGTGCAAAAGCAAAGATTTTATCTGATTACAAAAACAGTGACAGGTTTCAACTATATTTGGTACATATTCGTATGTGGTTGTGAAGGATCTAGACAAACACACACACACGGCAGCGTGTTCAGCTAAGTTCGAAGAAAAAGGAACCGGTGACGCAGCAGCCGTGTGTAATAATATTACACGAGCCATTTTGAGCTACTTTTGACCCCTTCACAACTCAAAACCTTATCAATACATGAAATCTAGTATCTGTACTATTATAAAGTTATAATTTATATGTCTATTTATTGTTCGTGCATGCAGTTCTCCGTGGCGCTACATATGGTCTCACCGGAAGATCAGCACAGGCTCCCGAGCCAACATTATGCTGAGTTGGGACCATTTCAGGGCATAGTTTTAGTTGTTTTTTTTTGTAATTTGTTTATTTTTTTGTGTATGTGTCTGAATAGATTTATTTTCTTTTCTTTCTTTCTCTCTTTCTGTCATTGAAGATATTTTCAAATAAATGATTGTAACGGACTTTTAGATTTTTTGTACCTTTGTGTCGTCCCTCATTTGCACCCGACGCCATAGTTTAGTCGGAATAAGTAAAAGCTTGTACGGAATTCTCGATGCGCGAGCCTGACTCGCACCGGTTTTTTTTAGAATGGAATTTTGAACTAGCTTGGTATAAATACACGGCAAAAAAAATTTAGTTCTAAATCGAATATTTCTACATAACATTTGCTTATTTTACCTTAATTTATATTTACATATATTCTGAAAGAAACTCGTTACACGCTCAAAGGATGAAGGAAACTGATGTATCATTATTAAGTAAAGAGTAAATGTAAATATATTCGCCATGAAAAACCGTGCCTCGAAATTTCATTACAGCTTCTTTTAAAAATAGAATCTGGCTAATGAAATATGAGACTGGAATCAACCGCGAAATTTTAAAAAGTAGCTGCGCAGTGCTCCTGTATGAGCTTGAGTTTAACAAATTGATTGCTTTTATCATTAATTATTAAGTTATTAGTTAGTGAGAAAAGCATTCAAATTTGTTTATATCTAGGTCATACAGGCACACCGCAGCTACATTTTTAAATGTCTGCTGTTGTTTCCAGTCTCATCTTTTATTAGGGCCTTATCACACTAGCGAGTTGCGAGCGTGTTTTCTATACAAATATCAGTCGCGGCGAACTCGCTACGTGATCGCCTTCATACAAAATTCCTTGCCCTTAGCCAGACTCTAGACAGTATAGGGGCCAAGTGTAACTTATTAGAGATAGAATTTTTAATGGCACGAATAAAATTGGAACTCCTCTGGTGTTGCTGATGTCCATGAACGACGGTGATCGCTTACCATCCGTCTGATCGGGCGATCCGTCTGCTCGTTTACCCCCTATCTGGGGATCTGTTAAGGATTGAATAAATAATACGACAAATGTGTAAGTCGATTAGCTTAATTGCCCAATCTTTTCAGTTTTGATGGATAATGACAACGACAAAGTTCCTCACTAATGGCCATGCGTCCCATTCAGCTCACATGACATAAAAAAGCTTAATGTAATACACTTAGCATGGTGGATAAGCCCTTATATGCAAAAAAGCAGTCAGTAGAGTGATCGCTGGTCGACCCATCCCCAATTAAACCGGAACTAATTGTAGTTAATCGCGATAGTTTTCAACATACATAATACAACTTTGATAGATTTTAAAATAGGCATATTTGCGTTTCACCGCTTAGAAATTTACTGCTATTAAAAAAAAAACGTAGTTTTGAAAATCTAACCAGCCGTCCAGCCTCGAAAAATGTTTGGTTAGATGCTAGGTTAATTCTAGCAGTGGGACAATAAAGGCGAACGATAAAAAAAACCGACCCAGTGCGAGTCGGACTGGCGCACCGAGAGGTTCCGTACCAAATATACGCTACAAATGGCCGTATCTATGCAAATCCAGTGTCAGCAGAGCTCAACTCCTATGCAAAATGTACGCGGTCCTAGATAATTTTATATAGGTTACTGATATAGACAGAAAGACATAGATTTTCAGGTTTATTTTGTTTATTGTGCTATAAGAGCTTCCTTTATACCAAAATTCAAGTTTCCAGAACAACTGGAAGTACATAAATTTCAGAAAGTGTGGAAATGTACGTTTTTTGCGACAGAAACGGCCGTATCTTTTTTTCTTAAACTTAAAAGGTTAATTTTTTCACATCTTCAATGGACCGTAGACCTGAGTAAAAAGTTTTAATTTGAACTCGATACCTGATACGTGTTTCCGAGATAAAGGGTCTTAACAGACAGACAGACAGACGGACATACGGACAGACAACAAAGTGATCCTATAACGGTTCCGTTTTTTCCTTTTGAGGCAAGGAACCCTAAAAACCGGCCAAGATCATGTCGAACCATGCTCAGTGCAGAGCCCCGCAGCCGCTTATACGAAAAAATGCACTACCGATGATAAAAAATACGATATGAAAAATTGCACTAGCAAAAAAGCGTTTCTGCACGTCACTTACGTGCTTTTGTTAAGAAGCGCACTTTTTCGACAATAACTCAACAACGATATCCGATCCTATATCTATACACAATCAATATGAAAATATTTTTTGTTGAATGTATTCATTAAGCTTTATCTTTGTAATTTTTTTGGACTTAAGGTTTAGAAAATAAAGGGGGACAGAATTTATGCTATATTCGGAGCGTTGATTTCCGAAATCATCCACTTAATTATAAAAAATGTTTAAAAATTTCGAGATGGTTTTAAAAACAGGTTCATCATTGATAAAAATATGTTTTTCAGCTTCTGTTACATGTATGGAGTTGCAAGTGCAAGAGAAGTCGGTTAAAAACAGTTCAATAATAAATTCATCTTTTAGTTGTATCGGATGACAAAATCCAACAGAATATGGGGTCTAAAATGTCTAGACAATATCTGTTAACTATATTCATCTAAAAAACATGAACATCAGAAATGTGAAGAAATGCTTTCCAGTAGAGAATTTCAATATTAAGCTGTTTGAAAAGGAAGTACTTATTCTTTTCTTCCCCGGATTTCCTGGAAAAACTTTTCCAAGGCAACACTGCTTATTCTTTTGGGAAACAGGGGTAAAGTGAACAAGAATGATTTAATTAAATTTTATGAAACTTTGAACACAATTACAGTTAAGGAAATTATTATGTTCACTTTTCCCTATTGTAAACAATTGATAAAATCTGAAAATGATACAAGATATATTTTAAATACATCTTTATATAATCTTTGTACACATAGTAGTAAGTTTAGAATAGTAGACGCTAACAAATATGTTAGTAATTATTATATTTTTGACAAAAGGTAAGTTTTACCTTTCCAATTATTGCAAACGACAAACAGTTTTGTCACTAGCCTATTTAATTGACATTTCTACCAAGAATTTGGTACATAACTCTGCTTATATTCAGCAGTCCGACATTAATGTTGTTATGTGTAATAATTTAGGAGAAATCCTTTTCTGTCAATGAAAAATATATCCACCTGGTTCATCAAAATATTCAGTGTATTAGAGTGAAAGATTTGCAGATTGAATTATTTTTAAATGCCTATAATATTGATATCTTATGTATAACTGAACACTGGCTAACTTGCAATGAGATAATGCCCCAATTCAATAATCACCAGGTGGGTAGTTCGTTCACCAGACTTAGTTCCATACATGGTGGGTCGTTAATTTTATTAAATAGTCAATTGAAATTTAAGGAACGTAAGGACATTGTATCCTTGTCTGTTGAACGGACCATAGAATTAAGTGCAGTAGAATTAGAGCAATTTATTGTAGTCTGTGTGTATAGGCCGCCATTAAGTAATTTCGATGTTTTTCAAACTATTATGGAATATGTGTTTTTTAAGATATCGCGTACTCGTAAAAAAATACTTATTTGCGGCGATTTCAATGTAAATCTTTCGGAAGATTCAACACTAAGTATTAGATTGATCTATTCAAATCTTTTCGTTTAAACCACGTATTTAGCTACACCACTACGGAGTTAAAGGATCAGCACTACATTTATTAGAGTCTTATTTAAATGGTAGAATACAAAGGGTTGACGTAAATGGAAAGCGTTCACCGGGGTCATTAGTATCTATGGGTGTGCCGCAGGGATCAATATTGGGACCTTTCCTGTTCCTTATTTATATCAACGACTTGCCACACCTCGTAAAGACCCACCATGAGATAGTTTTGTTTGCAGATGATACGTCCCTAATTTTCAAAGTCGTACAAAATCAACGATCCTACAATGACGTAAACAATGCTATCTGTGAAGTTGTAAATTGGTTTACTGTAAATAATTTATTGTTGAATGAGAAAAATACTAAATGTGTTAAGTTTGTCACGAGTAACGTAAAACACGAGCAAGCAAGCGTTATGGTTAAAGGTGAGGAACTGGAACTAGTTAATAGTACAGTCTTTCTCGATATAACATTAGATTCTAAGCTCCAATGGGGTCCCCATATTGCTAATCTCTCGAATAGAGTGAGTTCTGCAGCTTTTGCAGTAAGTAAGATTCGTCAATTAGCAGACGTGATAACGGCTTGATTAGTGTATTTCAGTTATTTCCACAGTATTATGTCGTATGGCATCTTACTATGGGGCAGTGCTTCCGACATTAATACTATATTTGTTCTGCAGAAGCGGGCTATTCGTGCGATATATAAAAATGAACCATACTCGCTTAGAGATAAGTTTAAGGACATTAATATAATGACAGTGCATTGTCAATACATTTATGAGAATATTATGTATGTACATAAAAATATTACCCACTTTAAGAAGAACTATGATATACATAATATTAATACTAGAAATAAGCATAAGCTCGCAGTGTCTGCTACTAGGCTCCATAAAATAAGGAGATCATTCATGGGTTGCTGTATGAGATTTTATAATAAACTTCCTAGCAGCATGAGTGAGTTGTTTATTGGTAAATTCAAAAATATTGTGAAACGAAAATTATTTTCTAAAGCTTATTATAGCACACAAGACTACATGAATGATGAAGCCGCGTGGGATTACTGTAAATTATAGCGTCATGTAGGTATATGAATAATTATTTTAACGAATACCTAAGGTATTATTATTATTTTAATCTTAATTGTTTTATATACTCCGACATTTAGTATTTTATTCTAGACATAGATTATTTATTTTTTTATTGACAATCCTTTTGGGATTTGTCTTATAGATTATTTTAATTTTTAAAATGATGATTTAATCAATAATGTTATACTTAAGTTAAATGATCTGATTAGGTTTTTCTGGGTTTCCCTAATCCTTGCAGCAAATGTTGGATCATATTGTATGTCTCTCAGCAAACATTCACTCTCATGTAACTGACGAAAGTGCTTGTAACTAGGCCTACTTGAATAAAGAATATTTTGATTGATTGAAACTCATCCACACAATGTCGGAATTCCTCGTCCATATTATAGTTTTGCTCTGAAATTCTTCCCTTTCTCGAACTTCTGAACATTGAAATAAATTTTGAAGCGTTTTGCAGCTTAGAGATTTAAATGTTTTACTTAAATACTACAAGGTGCACGAAAGAGAAAAACGTCATAACCAACAATACCTGGACCGACCGATTGGACAGTGACCAAATGGTCGTCACAAGTGATCTATCTTGACGGCTCGATCTTCCCCCATTCTCTGAAGGTGACCAAACCGGCGTAGTCTGTAAGATTTTATTTCGCCGATAATATTGGATTCGGCAAGCAACTCCTCAATCTCAACCTTCCGTGTCCTTCATGTGCCATGATCTTGGTTACAGAAGCTCAGAAACGCAAACATTTGTATTTCGTAAGGTAGTGTAAGCATTCACTTGTAATGTAACGTTTTAGATTCGATTTTGACGAGCATTCGCCTGTAACATAACGTTTCAGATTCGATTTTGAGCATTACATTACAGTACTGCCTCCGTGACTTAGCGAGCTTTCTCCTGTAATGTAACGTTTCAGATTCGATTTTGAGCATTACGTTACAGTACTGCCTGCCTGATATGGCGAGCCTTCGCCTGTAATGTGACGTTTCAGATTCGATTTTGAGCATTACATTACAGTACTGCATCCCTGACTTGACGAACATTCGCCCGTAATGTAACGTTTCAGATTCGTTTTTGAGCATTACCTTACATTACTGCCTCCCTGTCTTGACGAGCATTCGCCTGTAATGTAACGTTTTAGATTGAATTATGAGCATTATATTACAACGAACATTTTGAGCTCGCTCACTGATGTTATGCTCAACTCTGCAACGTTACTTTACGGCCGAATGCTCCAAGTAATTCCTTACTTATATAGGTATGAGCACGTAGTATATCAATTATGTAAAAACAATTTTAGTGAAATGCACGTTCTCGGTTGAATTTGTAACTAATACGAGTAATTATTGTGTTTCAGAACGTTTGTGGACTACGCTTTGACGGTGACGTACCTCGCAGCGCTGTGTGTGTACATTGTGTTCATTGCGGAAAATTTCAAAGAGGTAAGTTACAAAGGCCTCGGATTTACCTACGAGTAAAAAAAGCTACGAGGTATTTAGCTATTTCCAGTCATTGTGGTGTTTTTTTTTTTTTTTAAGGTCTACCAACATTTGTAATAAAAAGACCGATATACAGCGTGTATATTCTGTTTTTTATATTTTCTTACAAAATATGAGTATTACAAATCTTCGCTGCTTTGAATAAAACTCGGACATTTCATTTTATTTCTATAAAAAATCTATTAACTCACTATGACGCTAGTGCGCACTTAATACATTTTTCACCGAGGTAGCTAATAATATTCAATGAAGTCATCTTTCAAACAAAAAAACATGAAAATCGGTTATTACGGAAATTTACTCAAGCACTACTATGCGACACACAGATAAATACACACGTCAAATTTCTCTCTCTCTGGGGTCGGTCCCTCATGTCTGAAGATCGTGGTCATCATCAGGGTTACACTTGGAGCGGATGATCTGCCTCCATCGGTTTCTGTCTAGCGCGTCTCTCACAACCGTGTATAATTTGGAGGACGACGAGTCTTTCACTTGATGGATCCATCTTGTTGGTAAACGACTGCGCGATCTTTTGCCTTCAGTGTTCTCAACCGCAACCAGTTCTTTTAAACTTACGTCAAACTTAATGGGGGTTAAAAACAACTTAATGAAACTGCATAATGTCCGCTCTGAAAGACTGTATATTTTGGATCAATAAAAACCAATATGTCTAATGCCAGTTTCGGCACTCGTACACGGCTCTCTTGTAGATTGTCATTTTTATGTTTTCATATGACCAAACAAACTTTTAGTAGAATTCCCAAACGATATATACATATAATAAATAGAGATGCCCGCAACTACATTAGCGGGGAAGCAAAAAAACAATGTTCCTCTTTTTTTCTTCAGCGTAGTTATATAAAAAAAATCCTATAACCACGGATGCTCAGCTACCCGTGTACCAAAAATAGTTGAAATCATTTATAAACATACAAAAAAAATCTATTCTTTGACTTTCAAATACTCCGTTTCACTTAGTTTTTTGAAAATATCTTCAACGTACAGACATTTAATTTTTACAAGTTTATAATAGTATAGATATTTTACACCCCCTCATACACGTGTGTTAATTGTGACAGCAAATAATTATTTTCTCAAGTAATTTACTGGTAGAAAAGCTTTTCGGCAATAACGAGTCCACATAGCAACAAGATAAATTAAGACCAGACTAACTGATCACAACACAAACATGAATCTGTAAATTATCGAGATGGGTAAACTTTGATTTGAAACTATTTACTTAAGTCTGAAACCTCAATGTGTACTGAGATATTCATCTACCTCATAATGTAATTCAAATAGTTAAATCTAGTTATACCATGCTATTTGTTAAGTGCAAATATTGTACAGTCACTTGCATTAATATCTGCCCCAACAAAGCGTGCATAATAGTTGATTATTTGACAAGGGGCTAAAATAATCCATTATGAAACAAAGTGATTATTTGGACGAACTCACGAAGTGAGCGACGACAAATATGACTGTGTGTCATAATGGCTTTTAGACATGTGTTAAACACTGCTTTTCACTTTGATTGCGAGAAAATAAAACAGACTTAACATTAAAATTGTATATTTCAGGAAAAACTAAAAGTATAGTTTGAGCAATTCTATATGATAGTTTGGCCAATCTAATCAGGTTGGTTTGTTAGTCTTTAATTATTCGTAAGAAGTATGTAGCTGGCCGTAAGTTTTTTTTTTCAGTGTCATAGACATTTTTATGGGATTATATGGCTTTCTTTTATACCCTAGGGGCTAAATGTACTATTTCAGTCTCGCTTCGCGAAGCTAGTACGACGTACTTTTTGAGCAGGAGAAGTGAAATTATCTATACTCCGTGTATCGGTAGCTTGTAACAAACTATGTATAAAGTAAAACCCACTGCCTTAACTAGAAAAAAAGCAGCCAAATGCAAGTTGGAATTACGCACCGAGGGTTTCGTACAATTTTTCACTTACCCTAACTAGTTGAGGGTTGATCACTGAACTGGTTTGAACACCCGTTTAATCTGTTGCTTATAGCTACTGATTTAAGATCCTATAATATTGGCTCACTAATCGTAGTAGAAGTTTGTGATAATAGGTTGTTAAATACAAAAAGTATGATTTGTTTTCTGTGTTACTTACAAAATACGCCTCTTTTAGTAATGTTTGCCCCATAGAAATAAAATTGGTAAGGTTTTTATTCAGATGAAATTTACAAAAAGTTGTTAAGTTGGCTGAAAATTGGTCTACCAGCCCTTTGAAAAGCAGTCTTCAAGGCGAGAAAGCCCTTTTTTCTTTCTGCTGAATTTCAGAATCTGGAGCTGTTTTATTATTTGACTTACATTTTACGTCAAGACAAGACCTTTAACCTTATTATTAGCAACTAAAAGTAACAAATAATGGAACCAATTCTTCTTGAAACTGCAAAACGTAGAATAAGCAAAAAATATAAATCCAGTCTCTAGGTCAATTAGGGCATCATATGATAGGGCTTGATCTGTACATTTTCGAACAATTTTTTTAACTTAGAGAAAATGTTGAAAAAAAATACCATCCCCACCTTTATCTATCAAGCTTACCAAACGAGAAATTTAGAATTTTCTGGAATTACGTAATAAAAAATTAGTATGAATATTACACGAAAATTATAACCATACATTCTGTCTTACTTTTTTTTTAATCACCAAAAATCATTTTTGTATAACCCGGTTTGGTTAAGTTTGCCCCTCATTTGTATGTGACGCCATAGATACCAAAGGAAAACTTAACTCAAGCGGCAAGTTAAGTCGGAATAAGTGAAAATTTGGTGCGCGAGTCAGACTCGCACTTGACCTGTTTGGGCTGTGCCGCTGTCCACTCATCGCTCATAACAAAGGTCCTCGTAACGACGTTACGCTACTATAATCTAAATATAATTTGGTATACTCACAATAGCACAATAAATACATGGTTATAATAACAACCCTTAGAGCGCTGGACATGACATGCCGTATTATTATAGTGGGAATCATTTTTGTAGATCTCAACTCCACCCGGACCGGCCAATTAATTAAGATAAACCAATCGCGGAGCAATCAGGTCCGTGTTATTGCTAGTTACCAACAGCTTGCCCATTATTATTATTATATTTTGCTTACCTTTTTGCTCTCCATATAGAGTTAACTTTTCTACCATACTCGCGGGCCAAAAGAATATAGCCTTTTATTTGAAGATGTAACTCACTGCGAACTTATTGGTATAATGGCAAGTATGCGCCACGCCACTACCACCGCCTCGAATTTCCAAATTGCCGCCGTCAGTGAAATGTACGAATATAAACATGACGAAACTTATGAAAATTGACAAAAACTTCCAACATTTGAAGCATCAAAATAAGCAAGATGCACTTTTATTCTCCTCCTCATTAAGAAAGTAGTTTTTTTATATTTGTTATAACAATAAACTAAAAATACTACTATATTTTGAATATACCCCACACCAGGAAGCGTTACTTCGACGCCAGCTTGGCGTACTCGTAGTAGCCACACGCCACACGTGGGGTATTTTTATGACAGCGCCCACCACATGTGCACGAAATCTCATCCTCATCTTTTTTCAGGTCCTAGACGAGTATATGCCAGACTACAAGTTGTCAGTAGAGACCTACTGCGCTCTGACCCTGGTCCCCCTGGTCCTCATCTGCCAGATCAGGAACCTGAAGTGGCTGGTTCCATTCTCGGCCATCGCGAATGTGTTTCTGGTCATTTGCTTCGCCATCACCATGTACTACATTTTCAACGGGCTGCCAAACCCTAAGGATCGGGTGATGGTCGCCGGTGTGACGCAATGGCCTTTGTTTATTAGGTAAGAGACATTGAGCAAAAGAATAAAAAGTATAAAGTTTTTTTTGTCCGCATTAATCGAAATATAAGTGAAATAAAAATAAATGAAAAATTGTTTGAGAATGCATATTAAGCCCTTTTATATGATACTCTACTTGAACTAGACTTTACAATTTTGAGTCTCTCATATTGCATGGAAAAAATATGTGTCCAATATTTTTTGATAATCCAACTTACGAATTCATTAGAATATTTATTTTACCCCGGAAACTACCCTCTTGTTTTGTTTTAAATTTTCAAATGTAGGTACAGAGAACTAAAGCGGAGAATCCAGGTGAAGCCTAACAAATTGCTTCTGTTAAATTGTTTGTGACGGCACACATTTAGAACGCCTAACAATGGAAAGGTCTTAATAAATCGATGTCCGCAAACAACATTAAAACTTTACAGGCGTTTTGATTCAATATTACATATTTTAGTTACAAAGTAATTAGTCATTCCATTAAACTGTAATATAAACCTTGTGAAACTTTCGAGATCCACAAATGATTGAGAGTTGTTCAAATACTCCTAAAACTTCTAAATTACACTGCTCAGCCTTCTACCGATCAAGTAAAGAGTTAACTTGTGATATTATATCAGTCCTATTGCCAGTGCTATCATCACCTTATACCATAAAAAATAAATTGAAATCAGTCAAAGAGTCTTCGAATAATTAAAAAGGTGAAAATAAAAAAAAATAAAGGTCCTGACGAATTGAGAACCTCCTCCTTTTTTTGGGAGTCGGTTAAAAATATGCAGATATTCAGTGAACCTAATTAGGTTTTGAGGAATCGTAGTTTTTAGGGTTCCGCACCTCAAAAGGAACCCTTCTAGGATCACTTTGTTGTCCGTCCGTCTATCGGTCTGTCTGTCTGCCTGTCAAGGTATCGAGTTGAAATTAAAACTATATACTCAGGTCTACGGTGAAGCAAAAATCAAACTTCTAAGCTTACGTAAGAAAAAGATGCGGCCCATTATACCGCAAAAAACGTATATTTCGACTCTTTTTGAAATTGATAGGGTACTTACAGTCGTTCTAGAAACTTGAAATCTGGTATCAAGGAAGCTCTTATAGCACAAGCGACAAAATAAATCTGAAAAAACGATATTTTTATGTCTGTCTGTCTATATCTGTAACCAATATGAAATGATCGAGCACCGCGTACATTTTGCTTAGAAGTTAGGGCTCTGCTAACACTGGATTTTCATAGAGACGGCCATTTGTAGCGTATACTTTGTATGGAACCCTCGGTGCGTGAGTCCGACTCGCACTTGGCTGGTTTTATTCTTTTGGTGGTCTGTTTGTTACGACCGCTATGCAGCTTTTTTGAATTGCACCGACCCAAAAATATTTATTGAAGACGTAAAAGCTTTTAATCTCTGTACTACATAATTTTATCAACAGATGGTCAAGGTAATTAACGATAAGTAAATTCATATCTAATACAAGCATGTAATACCTACCTATTAGCCTAGCGATGCCATACGGCTATACGGTGTTTTCCAAAAGTAATAAATTAGTTCCATTTTTAGTAACAAAAAATAACTTTAGAAACCATCAAAAACTATATACCAAAAACATATCCAATTGTGAGACCCAAAAATAATTCAGGTCATAATGGGTTAAAGGATTTTCCCAGCTTCGTCGTATAATAATGGCCGTGCCATTATAAATAATGTTTTCAATGAGTGTTGATAGTTCTCTTTAATAAGTCTCAAACTATTTTTAGCACGGTAATATTCGCAATGGAAGGCATCGGAGTGGTTATGCCAGTGGAGAACGAGATGGCAAAGCCTCAGCAGTTCCTCGGGTGTCCTGGTGTCCTCAACGTCGCCATGACTATTGTCATCTCGCTTTACGGCATCGTTGGGTTCTTCGGCTACATCAAATATGGAGACGAAGTTAGGGGCAGCATTACATTGAATTTGCCGCAAGATGAAATGTGAGTATCTAATGATTGTTCTATTTGTTTTAGTTTCTTCTTTAAGAAATGAAGGACGATATATTTGGGTAGTTCTACAGGGGTGCCAAGCGCTCTCAGTTTTCTGTGGCATATTTTGAAGCAATGCGAGACAATGAGTGCTACACATTGGTATGATGACATGCGGTGCTTGCGATACAATTTTAAATTATGAAAATGTTACGATTATTCTGGCTCACTTCTTCAATATATGCCACAAGAAGCTGAGAGCGGTTGACACCCCTGTAGAACTACCTCTATTAGACTTCTATTAGATTGAAAAAAAAAAAAACTATTTGTTTTCCAATTATTATTATGTGCTTTTCACTGCTGCATTCATTATTATAAATCCGGCCATAGATACGTTTAAACCGTGCTTACTTTATTATATTAGCGATACAGATTCAATGGTTTTCATGAGGCATTTCTATATATTCAATATTATTTATGCATCTCTGCCTTCTGCTGACGGACATATACTACTTACCTATAAGGACTTCCATTAATGCTAGTTCCGTGCCACCATCATCCAATCAATTCAGACCAACAATGCGTTAGACTGTGTTGACCTATCTTTTGGGTGGACCTTCATTTTAAGACTCAAGAACAGAACTGACCTATTTTACTTTATTTCAGAATGGCCCAGAGCGCGAAGATCCTTATGGCTCTGGCCATCCTCTTCACATACAGCCTTCAGCTATACGTACCCATGGAAATGATTTGGAGAACGATACATAACAAAATATCTGTCAGATACCACAACATTACGCAAATTTCTATCAGGACTGCTGCCGTTGTTGGCTCAGGTAAAACAAAAATTGTAAACTACATAACAAATTACAAACTATCTCCAAAGGAAGTATTTTAAGTTAACGTATAATGCGCGGCATGTAAGTAAAACCTGCGCGGAAGTCGATTTTAGAGTCTCATCTGAGATGAGGATAAGGCGGGGGCAGACGCACTGTACGTATCTATAGCAACGAGGCGGCGGGGGGTAGGTTACCTGCGCAGTAGCGGCCATGTTGGTTTTACTTACGTGCCCCGGATTAGTTGTTGTCATCTGATTTAAGATGAATAAAAAAAGGATCATCAAAGGTTCATCAATGGTGCTCTATTTTCTAGATCATATTTAATACCTCATAATAACATGCAAATGTGTCCTACTTTAGATAGATTTAAATGTCCTCGTGGCTACAAGTCATCTCTCCTTTGATTTCCGAGAGAAAATATTATTAAAATTTTAAACATGTTGATAATGCCAAGGAGCAAGCATGTAGCAACGACATACTCAACTTTATATCCATTATATCCTTACATTACAGTTGCCCTCGCAGCAGCCTTTCCAAACCTGGAGCTCTTCATCAGCCTCTGCGGAGCCATCTTCCTCTCGAGCCTCGGTCTCTTGATCCCAGCCATCGTCGATACCGTCCACAACTGGGAGCGAGGTCTCGGCAGGTTCAACTGGATCCTATGGAAGAACATCTTCATTGGCTTAATATCCCTTGTAGCATTGTTCGCTGGGTCGTACAAGAGTATCAGTGATATGATCACTAAGTACGGAGCGAGTCATGCTGTTGAAACGATGGAATATAACGCGACTGTTGTGCCCAGTAGTATTAATGACACTTTGAAGTTATAATTGATGTTTCATAACATAATTCATAAGGAAATACAGAATAGTTTTGTCAGAGCGCTACGTAATAGAGAAACAGAGTAATTAATAACGGGACAGTTGTTTTGTGCAGTATTAATGACAATTTGACGCTATAATTGATGTTTCATATAAAAATTCTGAATTATTTTGCCAAATTTAAGATTAGTACAATCTATTGTCACACAGACACAATTTGGAGAAAAATGGCAACTGAAAATATAAGTATCAAATTCAGTGCGCTCACATAGTTTAACAGCTAATTACTAACTACGCTTGTCATTGTCGACCGATGTTAGTTAAAATAGTGGTTACTGATGTCATCAAAGGCTAGGATATATATCTGTCCATTCCGAGGACCTTAGTCATGAGACACGAGCGGATACAGTCGCTGCCGTCGCGCTCTCTCTTGTAAAATGATGACCGATGTTAACTGACATTTTAAGCCTCCTGTGTACGCTTGTTAAGGCATTAATCAGCAAAGCATTAAGCATTAATCAGCCCTAGAAAAGTGACAATAGAGACAGTTTTATGTTTTATGTGAAAATGAAGCATAAAGTTGAAGAAAGAGGAGTCTTTATTTTATTTAACTTTTTTATTACATTTTGTGGCGCAATTCAGTGAAAACTCTTTGTGCCAGATAATTCAGACGCAACTTCATTAAACTTCTTTTCAATATCTTTTTGTTACTAGGAGAATAAAACTTAGGTAATTGCTTAGGAGAAATGAAACTTTAAGTTTAATATGACTGTGAACTTTTATATATACCGAATGACATGAAACTTAATTGCTCTTACTATTACATAGGCTTCGCAATAATAACCCGTAAACAAAATTTAAATAACTTAAATGTGTCGGGTCTAACGAGGTTATAAATTTTATAAAAAATATCGCGTTTGAATCATCATATAAGTGTGATTATATCTACAAACCGATCGTAAACCCTTTAAGAAATATAAAATATATTTTTTTCATAAATAGAAAATGTAATTTTTTTAACATTTAAAATTGTATATAATTTTTGCGAAGCCAATTTTTAGGATACAAACGTTAGAACGGTAGCTAATAATGACTCTAATGACCATTTATGTATTTATTTCTGGCATAAGCATATTAAGATCTATATTAGTCTATTTAGGCTGCCACTCCAATCCATTGAAGCGGACCTGAGCGGAGCAAAGAGGAACTGTCCAAAATAGACCAATCAGGGTGAGTCGCTGTTGGAACCAATACGAGCAAATTAGAGAGAACTACATAAAAAGGATTTTAGTGTTACTTAGATGTAGGGTTGCCATCTTTCCGGATTTTCCCGGATTTGTCCTAATCTGGAGGCTGTCCGGGGGCCGTCCGGGCGGGCTTTTAAAATGTGTCTGGGTAAGACCTGGACTCTTTTGTAACAAAGGAAATGATTGAATTGAATAAAATCTAACATGTCCGGGGAAAAATGCCATTCCCTCCAAATATTCAGGATTATTGAAGTTTTGTCCGGTTTTGGCTATAGTCAAGATGACAACCCTTAGATGGAATTTTCTTATTGTATCCGAATACGTTTCATATTATTCACAAAAACTCTTTTTTTCTGAAACTAAAATGTTTCCTTTGACTTGAGAAGGCTGGAGAAATTTTTGTTAAGCCCCAAAAAGTGAGCGGTTTCAAAGAAAAAATGCTTTTTAGGAAATAAAACATTCTATAAAACCTTTGTCGATATAAAAGGGACATAAGACCTGGGTTAGTGATGAATAAACAAACGTTTTGGGATTTTGACATATTAACTGATACCATTATTATAATAAAGTCTGGAGTAAGATCAACATGACCTTATCGGCTTAAATAGAAACCTAATCAATCTGAGAGTAATATTTGATAATATTATTCGTATTAGTCTATTGAATATACTAATACGAATAATATATTAGAATAGACTCTATTCTAATATATTCTAACTAGAAAGCTATTCTGAGAGTGAGACAAATTTAGATGACCGAAACATTTCTTGCAATTCTCGGCTTATTATTATTATTAGCTTTAACAACGTGAGTAACCGCTAATATAAACTAAATTTATTATAATATACTGTATTCTATTTTAGCACATTTGAACTTACAACAGTAACAACTCATACTGCTGGTTGGTTTTATGTTTTGGGGAAGTTGTAAGTTACTCTGAAACTGCTTCCTATCCATTTTTTTTAATGAAAAAAACGTATACACCATGGTCGTAATAAAAACATATTCTGTTATTTTATTCAATATTTTCTTCGAATTGTATTATATTGTAGATTTTTAATAAGCATATTTGTACAATCAACTAACTCCAGTCTATTAAGTGAAAAATAGAAATTATAATTTAGTTTTGTAATAAGATATTCATTATAGTTTTTGACATATATGAAACTGTTTTCAGTCACTGACAGTCGCAAAGACTCTAAAAGATTATTAGGTTGTGATTGTTTTTAGTTTTAATGACTGCAAATTATATCTAATCCGACTTGGAACTAGCTCAATAGAGATGAATGGCTGAAAAGAGGGGAGGCCTTTTGCCATCAGTGGAACACTTTAATAGGCTAATAAAAAAGACAAATAAGTATAAGTTAGTTTTACACACGGCACTGATATTAAAATAAATCTTCATATAAATAATTTAATAATCAGACCAACGGCTAACATATGTGGTATTATTTACTAAAAAAGCTTTAATCTTTGTCAAACATTGTTTTTTTTCATCTCAAACGACCAAAAATTAAACTAACTCACCAACTTATCTTTGCCGAAGCCCATAAAGCCAGAGGGGCTACTCCGAAATCCGAAAAACGAAGTTCGTATGGCGCCATCCTGGTCACTTAAATACAGCGTGAGTTGAGAGTGAGAGAGACAGCACGTTACGAACTTCGTTTTTCGGGTTTCGGAGTAGCCCCTCAGCTACATACCCCAGTTGGATGACAATGCCTGAAATAATAAAATTGAATTGAATGCTCGCTTGGATTTTCTGTAATGAAACAAATATTGGGCTAATGGTTCTTAATTGCTTATTATTTAGTTTTACATTGATTATCGACAACATTTTCATAAAATATTGTTTCACAGAAAATGTTTCTCGTAATTTGTTCTCATCATTAATTTAATATCTCAGAATAACACTTAGATAATAAATTAATGGAAGTCTACGACTACTAAGTACCTACTAAGAAATATCAGTTAGTCAACGTTCACATCAAATAGCAGCAAATGAAATGTCTTTTATTCTGAATATTAAGATAGTGAATCAGGGGGCACGGCAGTGCCCTCGCCAAGTCGAGCGCGAAGCGAACACTACCGTACCATCCTTTACTGGAACCATTTCGCCGCACTTTCAGGCCCCTATTTGAGAACCTCTGGATAAGACCAGAACGCAAAAAAATTCGTTATCCAGTAAGCTATAATTACATACTTAAAATCCAAAATTTCAAGTCTGTTGGTCATTTAGGTCTGAAGTTAAGCGAAAGCAAAGTATCGCATTTATGACACTGACTCACTCACTCATGATCATCAGAATAGAACTAGTACTTGCCATAAACTCAGAGAGCTGAAATTTGGTACAGCGTTAGGGTTTAATGGCCACATAAAGGGAAAACTATAAAACTAGGATAATCGAAGATCTCGAGTACCTGGTGACCCTGATTAGAAAACACAAGAGCCCAACCAAACTATATCGATCGATCGACATACCGCCTTTGCAATAAATATTCAACTTGATGGGCCGCTTCATGTGATGTCCAAAATTGAAGGGTTATGCCCACGTTTCTACAAAAAGAAGTGAAATCCCGCCAAAAGCATTCTGTAAAAAACTAGCCAAGTCTCGATGGAGCTGCTTGTTTATCTAAAACGTAATGAAATCTAGACAAAGTCGAGCCAAGTCTAAGGTTCTTTACTGCGATTTTTTTATTATTATAGTTAATGTTGTGTGACTTGGCCGTTGAAGGGTACACAAGGGTGCAAAACCAGGTGCTCCATGACACCGTCCGACGTCCGACCGTCAACGATTGGTGCAGAATGTTTTTGGTGGGATATATTATTCGCTTCATATAAACTCATTTAAACATGTTACTGTTTAAAATCATGTCAATTCTATCCTTTGACAAAAAAATGAAAATTATTTGCGTTTTTTAGGGTTCCGTAGCCAAAATGGCAATTATCAATGTGTGGCATATTATTCGACAGATCTTCTAAAAACACTTTGATGTTTCTAAAAGAAAATTTGATTTAATGAATATTTTCGGAAATATTCGCTCTGAAAGTAGCAAAAATTGTGTCCCTCTATTCTCTAAACGGTGTGTTCAAAAAATATGAAAAAAAATTACAAATATAAAACTTAATAAATACGTTTAACGGATTTTTTTTTCAACATGATCGGACATACCGTTTTTAAGTTATTGGCAAAACACTCAGCCAAAGGACGTAAGTGCTGGGGAGATACGCTCTTTTGTTAGTGTTTTTTTTTCATATGATTTTTTTTCATCTGTAGTGCATGTTTTGGTATAAACGGCTGCGGAACCCCCTACATTGAACATGGTCCGACATGCTCTTGGTCAGTTTTTTATATTAAATATTTTGAACGAATTTCTAAATAATACTTTAGTCTTTACATATAATTGTTTCATCACTACATATTATATTTACGAAACTATTTTATAGGTATCTGTTTCATAATCTGAATTTTGACAGTTTTTGATGAATCATAATTTTTTCATTGGCTTTTATTAAATATTGGATAAGAAATTTAAAATCTGAAGATTGTAAATTTTAGTAAGTTTCTAAATGAATAAGCGAGGTAGTAATATTCATTTAATAGTATTAAGCATTTTTTTTTAAATAGAAAAGTCTTTGAAATCGGACTACCCTCATCTGACATACACTTTTTGTCATAATCATCATTTGGCATAATGCTTTTTTTCTGCTCACGTAATTTTTTCAGAATTGTTATAAAACAAACCTAACCTAACCTAATTTATTTAACAGAATAATGCCTTAAAAGAATCTAAAAATTCTACAGTTCCAGAAAAAAATGCAGTATGCCGAATGACGAATTATGCCAAATGATGATTATAACAAAAAAGTTTATGCCACATGAGGGTAGTTGTATGAAATCAAATTACGTAAAAAATCAGAAACTGGTATTTTGTGAACTATTTTCTGTGAAAGGAAATTCGGTGAAAATTCCGTCAGCATAACAAGGAGACTATACTATTTACAAAGTAGTTGGTATGTCAGTTGTTGGAAAACACAACTTCTGCTATTGTATGAGCATATTTTAAGTCGGGTTGGACATTAACAGTGTCTGTATGTACATTATATTCTAAGACTTAAAATAAGTAATTCAGATAAAGTAGTACTGCCAATATATTCAAGTCGAATGCCGTTGATGCGTCCTAAATAAAAATGAAGTGGTTATTTTTCAAAAGACGACCTAATATACTTATAGGTATTATAGCTATTTGGGAAAGGAAGAAATGGACACTCAAAGGTCGAAAAAGCTCCTTTGATGTTGCAAGCGCACATGGGAGCTCTTACCTTTTAGGTAATTTTTCCATGAAAAAAACTTTTCGAGCTTCATAAATCATAATACGTCTGTAAGAAAAATGACCCAGTACTTGACACTGTCTTATTTGTTGACACTTTTAACCTTAATTTACTATAATAGACGTGACAAACCGGGTGTCCATTACTAGAACTGTGATGTCAGTTATAGAATTAGACTGGCACTATATATAGCCTATATATTAACTAACAAATTCTGTCACTTTTGTCTCCTGAGTTCCCTACGGGCAGAATGACAGCTAAAAAAAATAATTGATCAACCTATCTGTTTGTATTAAATCTGAACTTTTAATTTTCAACATCACAGCCTATAATATAAGTTTGCTATACGCAAAAAACATATTTGGAACGCGAATGAGATAATGAGCTTTATATGGGAAACGTAAATGCATTGATTTTGAAAATATTCTCACATTGTTTAAAATATAAACAGAACACGTTTAGCCGAACATTCAAAGGCGCAATAGCTTTAACTCTAATAAACGCTTAAACGTTAATTTTAATTTTTCTATGCACTTACGAGAAAATCCGAGAAAACGCGCTTACGAGAATATACGTATAATTATAATACCCTAGATAATTTGTCCGATTAAGCATCTTACGTCCATCTTTGAGAAAAGTTAATCCCCTATCATCCGCTAGTGATCCGCTTACGCTACGTCCCGTAGGAAAATAACCATTGGATAATACCATCATCTACCCCATTCCAAAGTGCCGTAACTATCTAGAAAGAATATTATTTTTTACTACGTTTTTCTTTGGGACAACTGCATGTATATACGGGATTTGTTTGTAGTCTAGCACGGAGATCCTAATTTGTTCTTTTATAGTTCGCGTATTGTAAGTTTGCGTATTTAAAATTAACCTGAACGTCCTCAAGCTACTTTTATCGACTGCTTTTGGGGTAGTTCTACAAGCGTGTCAACCTCTCTCAGTTTCATGTCAAATATTTTGAAGCTATGCGAGGCAATGAGCGTCACACATTGGTATGACGACATGCTGTGCTTGCGATAAAAAATTAAATTATTAAAATGTTACGATTTTCCTGGCTCACTTCTTCAACATATGCCATAGGAAACTGAGAGCGGTCAAAACGCCTGTAGAATTACCCATAGACATAGGGCATTTCTGCTAGCGTTTCAATCGCTCTGACTTCAGTATTCGCATTAGTGCCGGGATGCCGTGAGATCAGCACGTTTTTCTTCGTTATTTGGCAGATGTCACCACCGTCTACTAGATAGACAACAAACAGTATATCTCAAGGGATCCCGACATTAATGCGACCACCGAAGTGAGGGCGGTTGAAACGTTCGGATAAATGCCCTAAAAATAATTACTGTGACGCTATTAGTAGTTATCTTCATGCTAGGGCCAGACTTGAAGGCCAAGAGTCGTGTTAGCGTTGTCACGATAAGAATTCGTGTTTGATCCATAACGAAGTTCATGGCCATCATTTTGATGTACGTCGACACGTCACAACGTCGCGATAATCTGGAACGTAAAGCGCCCGAAGTGAAGGCTACCGCATGCCGAACTTTGTCACAACAAAACCCTTTTATGTGCGGCAATTTACCGACAGCGGCGCGAAGGGCATTCGTATTCGCGAAGATGATTCGCGATAGGACGAATTGGCCACACGTTATCGCGATAGTGTGGCCCCAGCATCAGAAACGCAAACTTAGGTTATTATGTTGCGCAGCAAAAGGTACAGTCGCCATCAGTATATACAGCTGGAAACTAGGTGCTCACAATTATCTGAACACGACTGTATTGTCTACGCGTTACTGTGTATTTTCAGATATTTTTGACCATCCATTTGTGAACAAGATCTGCAATAAAATGTAAGGCGAGATATAAAAATATTTGACCTAATAGAAATCATGATAAATGTAAGAATTGCTTTATATTATATAAGTATTTAGCTTTAGGTTAGCGTAAGTTGAAATACTCTGAATATTTTAGACCGCTGGAACGGATATATTTACTACAAATTTATGAGAGCCATATTTTTCTTTACTATGACAAAGCGGGCTTAGTCGCATAAAAAAAGATTATTTTATTTAGATTTTGTGTCTGTCCAGTGACAACCATAACACATCAACAACAACAACTAATAATAAAAAAAACAAATGCAGATAGTTTAAAAAACGTTGATACCCTGCATTTAGTCCAAATGAAACCATGGACGTAATGGCACTTCCAAAATTTGTAAAAAAACATATCACATACGTGAGTAAGTCCCAATCATTAATGCAAAAAATTTCAAAAAAACATGAATCTATCTTTTTTTGTGTTAGATATCTGTATAGAGATACAGTCTGTATACTCTGATCTAGAGAAAAAGGTATAGACGGATCATTACGAATCATCTTGTGTCGCTAAAAACCATACCCAATTAGTAAGCACACACGCTCACACTTAGATAAACGAAAACATAAACATCCATACTTTTTCTCATCTGCTCATAGTTTAACTGGAAGTAATCTCTCACAGGGATAAGTTCGTTCGTGTACATATCCGTGTTTTGTAATAATTTTGTTAATGGTTTGCGTGCAATAAAGTTATTACAAACATACATAAACACACACACATTAATAGCACCAATAAAGGAAAAAAAGCAAGCACTTGGCATGGTTTTGTTTTTTGCGGTATTACTATATGAATCGGATTATGATTCATAATAAAATTCCAAAATCTGACGTTTACGAATGCAGATCTACTGTGATAACGCCACTTTCATTGAAGTATAGATATTTTCATCAATGAAACTTACGTTAATTTCACTCTTTACATGAAATCATGAAATCTAATATATTACCGTCATCCGTCGTCTATTGGTACCGTCACAATTTGGAATAATTCAATTATTGAAGGAGTAGGTATAGTGTTCGTCTTTTTTTTTAGTCTCAGACTTGATAGTACCAACTTGTTAATAGAATTAAATTTGTGAAGATAATTTTCACGATAACACAAAAGATTTGATGTAATAAGTACAATTTCGTGTAAGTTAATAGATTAAGTGATTAATTTAAAATTAAAATGTGATATGAATTAATTTATATTTTTTAAGTAAGACGCAAAGTAATTATTACAAACTTAATACATTTATGAACTTTACTTCGTATTTTATTTAAAACTTGGAACTTACCCTGTTTGAATTTTATATAATGGAAATCCATACTCCATAGTTCCTTACTTACCAGCCTCGATGCAGAAGAGTTAGTCCAGTACTAAACAACGATCACATTTATTTTGATAATTTATTTTAAGCATTATGTGATATCTATCTGACTGAAGCTAATTGAGTTGACGACTGTTTCCGTATGATAACTTTCCGTTGACTTGTTCTCTAGTAAGTATTATCGACCACTGATTAGTAAGTATTACCGATGACTGACTAGTAGCAGGTCTAATTCTATATTTGTTGCTCGTTCTTACGGCACACATAGTGGGGTTATCGTCAACAGAATTAGCCTCGGCTTTTATACTCGAGCCGTATATTGGTTAGGGAGGGGGTAATTTTATTATTTCTCAGAATTATTATTAACAAATATTATGCACAAAAATAGGTTTTTATGGTAAAATTACCAGTCTTGTGCAATGTTATACAATAGTTGCGAAATGTTGCGCAATTCCTATTCAAAGTTTGTATACATAAGTTTATTATGTAATTTATTGCTTGAGGGCTTTATACATCTGTATTGATTCGTACATACGAATCTTATCTTTTTGACTGCTAAGTCAAACTAATGATTTCATATCTTTCTATCGGGATAAGATAGAAAGGTGTGAAATGAAATTATTGAACAACTTAACTTTCTATTAGCTTATAAGCTAGGTAGGTATTCTAGGTCTTATGTTAAGTCTATATAATACTATTATTTTGGGTCATCCGGTACAAAAAGCTCAAGGAAAAACGCCTTCGATAGTAATGGCCACGTGTTAAGGTGGCCTGCTTATCACATGGTGAAAGTAGCTTTGAGCATTAAACAATCTGGCAAGGCTCAGTAAGGTGCAGCTGGTATGGAGTCCAGGGCATGAAGGCTTTATCGGTAATGAAAACGCAGATGAAATAGCTAGAAAAGGGTCTGCAACTTTGTAGGACCTGAACCTGTGGGACTCTCACAGGAAATCATAGTAACGGCCATTAAGGACCATGCCAAGAACTAACATCAACAAGAGTGGAAGAAGGAAGCGGGCCTGAGGCACGCAAAGCAATTCATAGAAAGGGTAGACTCAGGCTTGAACAAGAAACTGGGGAACTACAGCAAAAGACAATTCAGAATCATAATGGGTGTGTTTACAGGTCTTTTTGGAATCAAGGACTCCTGGTCAAACTAGGACTTTCTGACAACACTGATTGTAGAATGTGCGGTGAGGAGGCTGAAACAATGGAACACATATCATGTGAATGTCATGTCCTTGCCAGACAGAGAATAAAGGAATTTGGTGTTGGGTACCCAAGGCGAAAGGAAGTCCAGACGCTACCATTGGTATCTATCATGCGGTTTATGGAGATGGTAGAACAAACAATTGAGTAGCAAGAAGAGGTAATTACACAAAAAATCCCACTGGGTCGAAGTGTATCCATAAGGACCCCTACCCCTATTACTAAGATAAGATAAGATAAGGTAAGATAACCTAAGATGTGACGGGGTTTTCTGTCGGTTCACTTATTACTTGTCATTTATACCGCCCCAACAATAAAGCTTCAATGATCCTCAGTGGAACAATAATAATCACAGTAACGCACCCATTACCTGATTTAATTACAATAATTTACTATAACGAGCGACGATGAGATAAGAACATATTACCTAAATTACTATATGCCGATTATCAAAGGCACTAAAGGAATTCTGCTTAGCTGAAATACTATGAGTACATTTTCTCATTCAAAGTGTCGCTAACGCTTTTAAGACGTAAATAATGATATTTTACTAACAGATAAACCCTTGCTTTAATTTGTTGAACAAAAGATCTACCTGAATTTATTCTAAAAGCTTAAACAAATTGAGAACAGAACATTTGTAAAGTAGGATTCACAAATCTGATTCTATCAGAAATTGTTTTTGACGGTCACAGGCGGCATTGGCCAAAATTAGCTATTTATTATCTAGGAGAGGTTTGCAGCCCAGCGGTGCTATGCTATGCACCAGGTTTAAGTGGATGCACCCCCTCATCATCATCAACCTGTTGCAGTCCACTGCTGGACATAGGTCTCTCCAAAGGTGCGCCACTGAGCGCGATCCTCAGCCACTCTCCTCCAGCCGCCGCCAGCAACCTGCTAATATCATCGCTCCACCTTGTCCGAGGACGTCGTACGCTTATTTTGCCGAGACACGGTCGCTACTCGAGAATACGTCTACTCCAACGGTTGTCGGTTCTTCGGCAAATATGACCAGCACAGCAACAAAAATATGTATAAATAAACATAAATATTACACGTAAATTATAACCGTGTCTCCAACTAGCAATTTTTTTTATTTGCAAAAAACCTATTTGAACAGCCCGATTGCGTTAAGTTTGCACCTCATTTGTATGCAATGCCATAGATATCAGGCGCGAACTTAACTCAACCGGTACTGGGTAACAAAGTTAGGGTAAGTGAAAATTTGTACGGACCCTCGGTGCGCGAGTCCGACTCGCACTTGGCCGGTTTTTTTTTACAATGTCAATGAATTCAGTTTCTCATAAGAAAAATAATAATATAAAGGACATGGATTGAGCATTGGGAACTTCAGAAATGTCATTCAAAGTCAGGCAAAATCTGCCGATAAATAAATAAATTATTGCGGGCAGTAAAGCTGTTGGTACTAAATATCTGAATTTTTCATTTTTGACCGTGAAAAACTACGTTTAAGTACATTGATGTCGTACTATTTTTTCTTCATTCTAGTGAAAAAAATTGGATAGTGGAATTTAATTTGAATAAATCAATTTAACGGATTATATTGCGTATATTATCTTAAGCTTTTCAGCTTTCCATGGTCACGGGTGGACAGAGAAAAGATATATTTTTTTCTTTCAAAGTTACAATTTGTGCAAACCACCCACTTTGAAAAAACAAATAAAGGTGTACATACATGCCAGGTGGGCCTAAGCTGTAAAGACAGTTACACATGTGCCAGAAGTGCTTAGTTATTTTATTTTAATAATTTACCAAGCAGCATATCACAAATGAGGCGTCCTGAGGAGAAAAGAAACGCTGCAAAAAAAACCTCCCAGATTACCTCATTATTAATTATAATATTTTAAAAACAAAGACTATATAACTACTTTTTAACAAATAAGATATTTTTACACCGTTCTGAAATTAAGGTTTTGCAGTCCTGTGTCTCGCTTGTTCCTTGATAAGATGTATTACAGGATCCCAAGCTGGTGGTAGCAACAACCCATCTTCTCTATTGAAATTAGGATGCTTTTTAATCTCAATAGCCTCGCATAGCATTCTGGGAAAATATCTTTTCTCCTTAGCCATGATAGAAGGTTTATCAAACTTAATTGAATGGTTTGGTTTGTCAATGACATGTTCACAGACAGCAGACCTATTACATCGACGGTGCTCGACATCTGCTACGTGCTCCTTCACCCGGGTCGATACGATTAATTTCCATGGGGAAAGCTGAAAAGCTTTTGAAACGTCGGGAACGCAAATGAGATAATAGACGCGATATCATGCGTTAAATTGTTTTATTTAATTGAGTAGATCGCGGAAACAGAAGAAAGCATTTGATTTACTATTGGATGCTTAAAAAAATGATGCATTGGGAATATTATCAATATGAAAAATATATATTTATTGTGGATTTTAATGTAATTGTAGAAATTTAATGTTTTCAAACCTGTAGAGATACAGTAATGCCTACTTTTATCTTTATGCACGTTCCCCATTGTTGGTTTGTCCATCATTCACGTGATAATCGACTTTTTTTTATCCCAGACAACGCATGGTTATCGAAATATAAAAAAAGAACATCAAACAACGCACCGGAAAAATTACAGACATCATAATTTAAACAGATCCTTAAATTTTTTGAACCTTTTTAAATTAAAAATTCTTAGTGAGTAAAGTAAACTTGGGAGTTCAATTAAATGCGAGCTTCTTTATTGCGTACTTTTTGCGGATCGTTATTAGATTTTTTCGACTTGTAGGCTACTCGTACAAGCAATTTGAGTAGATTTAATCATGGACTAAATAGAAAACCAACCAAGTGCAAGTCGGACACCCGTACCGGGGTTCCGTACAAAATATACGCTACAGACGACCGTATTTACGAAAATCCAGTATTAGCTACCCTACTCCTAAACAAAATGTACGCGGTGTTCGATAATTTTATATTTATAGCTGAAATAGATAGACAGACATAAAATTACACTGATTCTAGGATTAGCTGTTATAGCGGCAACAGAAATACATCATCTGTGAAAATTTCAACTGTGGCTAGCTTTCACGATTCGCCTGGTGACAGACGGACAGACAGACAGCGGAGTCTTAGTAATAGGTTATCTTTAGGTACAGAACCCTAAAAAAGGATTCTTGTTTGCCACATTAATACACGTCTGCTAGCTAAGCAAATAAATTCACACTTTAATTTTGTCTTCATTCTATTATTTCATTTGACATTTTCCACCTTTTACTGTATTTTATTTTGTACTAGAAAATGCCCGCAACTTCGTTCGCGGAGGAGAAAAAGTCATAACACGTCGTTTTTTCTTGAGCATAGTCGAGTAAAAAGTATCCTATAACCATCTTGAGATACCCAGCTACCCGTGTAACAAAATACAATGACACATACAAACATACATAAAATCCAAAAAAAATATATTTCGATTCAGTTACCTTTAAAAAACCCGTACCACATATTTTATTGAAAATAACCTCAATTTGACATTTCATTTTTACAACTTTATAATTATGACATGGGACTTTCTTGGACTTTGGTTCAAGAGTCAAGACAAATAAGGGTAGAGCACAATAGAGATTTTACCGAGCTGCTCGGTTAAATCTCTATTGTATCGATACCTCTAACGCCTAAGACGCCTTCCATGAGTTCGACACGAGCGAGTATCGAGCGCTCAATGACGGTCTCTCTTTCGTACTATTTGCGCGTGCGAAAGAGGTGCACTGACTCACTGAGCTGTTTCAAATTGTAGTGTCCTAAATTAAACGTAACTTTCTTGTCTTTCAAGATGGTGTCATAAAATGATGGAGAAACTTTTTATGCTAGTTTAGGTGGCTTTTTTTAAATCTCGTAGTTTATCGTAAACTGAGCCAACCAATTTTACACCATTCGACAATTTTACACCATTGAATCTTAGGTATATATTATTTTGTCTATAGTAGATACTACAAGGTACTCGTAACTTCGTTCGCGGAGGAGAAAATGTCATTACCTCTCTTTTTTATTCAGCGTAGTCAGGTATAAAGTATCCTATAACCATCAGTGGATACGAGTTGAGCATAAACTGTAAAAATGAAATATCTGTACATTGAAGATATTTAAAATATATATATTGTAACGGACTATTCACTGAATAAAAAAAAGTTATTGATTTTTTGTATGTTTGTATGTGTCGTGGCTTCATCACGCCAAAACAGCTAAACAGATTCAAACCATTTTTTGTACACGAGAAGCTGGGTTTCGATAAAACAAATTTGCTAGTTTGAGACGAGGTTATAATTTTCGTGTAATATTTATGTTTATTTATACAAATTTAAAAAAAAAATAATTTTTGTTCGGTAAACTTCGGAGATAAAGGGGGACGAATGATGTTTTTTTTTTTCACCTTTTCCTTAATAAAACAAAATCTAATAAAACAAAATTTAAATCTAATCACAATTAAAAAAATGAAAAATTAAAAAAAAAATGCAAATCAAGCCCTTTCATATCATACTAGCTTTTGCCCGCGGCTTCGACCGCGTACTAAACGTAATTTTTAACCATCTACAAAAAAGGAGGTTCTAAGTTTGACCCTTATGTAGGAATGTATGTTTGTCCGCGATTATCTCGCGTTTGGCTGAACCGATTTAGATGCGGTTTTCGAAAAAGTATTTGTTACTTTCTGGAAGTCTCGGTATACGACGTTTTGGTGAAGGCAGTTCCCTTATTTTTTTTTAAAGAAATGATTGCAATAATTGTTGAATTGTTACGCCCGCAATGACTTACTACTACTCGTACTAAGTGATTATAATAATGCAGATTTCTACTCTTGAATAGAAACTTTGGCCCGCGATTTAATATTTAGGCATTTCAACCCCTTCACACCCAGGGCAGATTTCAAAATCGATGCCATTTTTGTTATTATCGTCCCAAAAAACCATAAAAACGACACCCATATTGATATTTTGGGGGCGATAGTATTTCACGTCCGCCATGTCGGATTTGAAAATCGTTGTTATTTTCGTAATCAGCGACCGGAAACAATACCCATGTTTACTTTTAGACTTTGGAATCAAATTTCCGCTTTTAGGGGATGAATTTTCAAAAACCTTGAAATACGTATTTACTGATTTATTGTTAAAAATACTCGTGTGAAGTTTAGAATTAAATAGTCGAAACTTATCTGATTTCCCCATACAGTCTTTTGACCCTCATTTCATCCTTTTAGGGGTTGAATTTTCAAAAACCCTGAAACACATGTTTACTCATTTATTGTTAAAAATACTCATGTGAAGTTTAAAATTAAATAGTCGAAACTAATCTGATTTCCCCATACAAACTTTGGACTCTCATTTCATTCCCTAAGAAGTTGAATTCTCATAAAACCTGAAACATGTGTTTACTCATTTATTGTAAGAAATACTCCTGCGAAGTTTCGAATAAAATAGTCTAACTAATCTTGTTTCCCTATACAAACTTTGGACCCCCATTTCACCCCTTAAGGGGCTGAATTTTGAAAAACCCTTTCTTAGTGGATACTAACGTTATAAAAACTACCTATTGTCATAAATTCAGGTCTCTAGGTCCAACGGTTTGGGCTGGGCGTTGATTTAAGTGAGTCAGTCAGTCAGTCAGGACTTTGCTTTTTATATATACAGATTATGCGATCCGTATAATAAATCATCATTATTTAATTCGTGGTTATAATAAATTAAAATATATTTATTGTTATTTTATCAAAAGTTTATTCTATTAAATTATCAATTATTATACATATTTAAATTCTATGATTCGTTGCTCTATACAGTGAACGTTATACTATTTGTTCCCCCGGCACCACGTGTGGGTGACTACCGCGCTCAGCAAAGTCGGGTAAAAAGTATCCTATAACCATCTGGGGATACCCAGCTATAAGTGCAGCATAATAAGTTTAAATCCGTTCGGCTAATTTGGCTTAATGAAGCCACAACGACACATACGAACATACAAGATACTTTTTTTTCGATTTAGTGACCTCCAAATAGTCCGTTACAATTTATATTTTTTTATTATCTTCAATGTACAGAAATTTCATGTTTACAACTTTATAGCGCGAAAAGTAGCGCGAGTTAGGAAATGGAACATCGGGGAACTGTTTCATTAGGCTATTTTAGTGTCCCACTGCTGGGCAAGGGCCTCTCCCTTATATCTTCACGACTCCCTATCAGATGCTACCTCCGGCCAGTTGTTGAGAAACGCATTCAGATCGTCCCGCCATCTCCGCCTAGGCCTACCTTGTCACCCATGCCACAAGATGGGGAACTTAATTAGTTAGTCAAAAATATTTTTTCGCTCTCTAACTGTCCAAGGAAACGAACTATAGCCTACAGTGAAACCCTTGTTAACCCACTTTAACCCTGACCTGGGACGCGCCATAGGGAATCAAAGATCAAATTCAGTAGGTATATGTTTGGAAAAGGTGTAGAGTAAATACATTTCGAATAAGATAAATAAATTTATGTCTAATTGTTGGTTAATAAAGATTACGTTTAACTAATTATTGTTGAGGATATTTAAATAACACATCAAAGAATTACTAGACAGATCATTTATTAAAAGTATCGGAAATGTTACATTGCGCTTCATTTAGTCTTACTCTGATGAATAATGCATTGGTACAGTGAATTATTAAAAAAATGTTAGGGATTAAAACTGGCTTAATTCCTCATAAAGTTTTGAATCCACTTCGTGTACGCGAACACATTGGTGTAAAGAGTAGGCGTAGATGAGCCACAGCCAGCATCAGACCGTTTGCCACTCACCAGACCGACAAGATAGAAGTTCCCATCACGCTCCACCATGATTGGGCCACCAGAGTCACCCATGCAAGTGTCCTGTCCACTCTTACCAGCCGCACACAGCTGACCCTCGGTCAACTCTGGGTAATGCCTCCTGCAAGTATTCGGAGCCACCAATTGGACCTGAGTGTGCAGTTTAATGGACGAGGGCTGCCCACGTTCCGTCTGGCCCCAGCCAGTGATGGTTAGAGTTGTGCCTGGGTTCTGGGTGTTGATGTTGAAAGGCGGCAGGCAAATGGGGCGGATGTAGTCTGTAAAGGAATTATATATTCGAGTAATTTACAAATTCTAGAATATAAGCTTGCTAGCAACATAAACAACAGCTAGCTTCCAATTGTACAAATATTTTATATAGCTTCTGCCCGCGACTTCGTCCGCATTAAATTCGTTTATCGTGGATAAGGGTATTTTTCCGGGATAAAAAGTAGCCTCAAACCCGGGACTCAAACTATCTCCATACCAAGTTTAAGCGTGAAGAGGTAACAGACAGACAGACAGATACACTTTCGCATTTATAATATGAGTATGGATTTGGCAAAAAGGTATTCATTTTAGCGCCACCTGTTAGTTTAGTAACACATTTTTGAGAGAAGTTTGCCCCTCCTTCCTAAGTAGCGCGATAAGATTCAGGTGCAAACTTAACTCAATCAAATGTAGTGGCTACCCCCCCTTTTAAGGGTTGAATTTTTATAGTCTATAATCTGGCTGGGCTTTTTTCGACGGATTAGTAAAGTTTGCATCAAAATCTGTTCAGCCGTTTTCACGCGATGCGCGCACAAATATACAGACAAACAGACAAAAATTCTAAAAACTGTTGGAACGTGCTCTGTTATCGATTTTAAGTATCCCCGGCCAATTTTTTTTCGAATATCTTCCATGTACAGACTTTTGACCCTCTTTAGCTTTATTATATGTATAGAGTATAGATGTGTAGATAGAAGATCACTGGATTTCAAGTTGTCACAGATTCTCCAAAACATATAAGATTTAATGACTGGTTTTTGCTGCAAAAAAGAGTCATTAACTATTTTCGTTTTGAAATAAAATTTAATTTAGCTAACGTCACGATTTTAATGCAAAACACTTAAGGTTTTATCTATACTAGTATAAAGTTGTAACAAAAAATGTCTATACATTGAAGATATTTTCAAAATAATAAGTGATACAGACTATCTACAAGTACTTTGAGGCTGTCACTGCAATTGAATAGAAAAATATACTTTTTTTTGGATATTTTGTAGGTTTGTGTGTGTCGTTGTGGCTTCATCGCGCCAGAACGGCTAAACGATTTTTAACTATATATTTACAATTAACTTTAAGTACACGGGTACCTAGGCATCGATAAATGGTTATAGGATATTTTTTACTCGACTACGTTGAAGGAATTATATATTTGAAGGTTATGATTCTTTTCTCGGCACTCTAGTATTGAATAAATAAATATCCAGGACAATTTTTAGACAAATCGACCTAGTCTCACGGTAAGCTCAATGAGGCTTGTGTTATGAGTACCTACTAGACGACGATATATTTAATAGATAAATTTGCTTACATACATAGAAAACATCCAGGACTCAGGAACAAATATTTATGTTCATCACACAAATATTTTCCCTAACCGGGATTGGAACCTACAACCTTCAGCTTCGTAGGCAACGAAACTCCCAATGAGCTAAACCGGTATTCGTGAAACTTGATCCATTTATAATATTATTGCTTCTTAATACTAATTTAAATTTATAGGGTACCGGTATAGGGAGCGGTTCCTGCAAGCCTCATCATGCCGATATCATTGTAGAGCATGCCTCTCTGGTAGCCGGAGTGGATTTGCAACTTATTAGGGTGCATGACTACGTTCTTGATGCACTGCCGTCCGACGCAGTCCGTGGGGAAACTCCTGGTGTTATACTCAGCCAAGTAGACGCTCACACTGCAAGAAATTATAATTTAAATAAACTTTTTAATAGATACTCGTGCAAAAGTACTTCGGTTAATATAACATCAGATGAGGGTAGATAGAAGTGTCAAGTGATTGATGCCTGAAGCACACCTCCACCGCAAAACCGCGAAAAGCCATACAGAGCGCGTGAAACTAAATCGTAACTGCCTTAGGTTTGACGTTTCGCGGCGGAAGTGTGCTACCGGCATTACTTATTTAGCACACTGTGACTCAGTAAGTCGCTTTGCACCAGTACCATACACTTTTCAAAGTTATTTCGGTAGAATATAATGTCATTGTCCCAAAACAAATCTTGATATTCTGACGTTTCAGTCTTCAATTATTTTTGTGTTCATAATTCCTGATGTTAGTGATCTTATATTTGGTAGGATTATTGATACAGTGATCATAGTAGAGTATGGCAAATTTCAACCTAAATTATGGATTTGAGTTACTGTCGACAATATTAACTACGTTTAAGTTGCTATTTACCACATCAAAACCATGATTGCTGCACCAAACATGACTGCTGATCACGAGCCAATTTTAGCCATGTATTTTTAAATCTGTACCATACAGTAGTTATTACTTACTCATTGTGATTTCTGATTTCAAAATCCAGGCAATGGGCTGCAGTGATGACGTGCCGAGAGCTGATGAGGGATCCGCCGCATGCGATCATCTTGGACTCAAACATTTCCTGTATTTTCACTGTCAAGTGTACCAGCCACGGATACTGGGCAATACCTGTAGCTTTGCCAGCTGAAAACAGAGTCAAATTGTAGCCAATCCCAAACAATGATACACACTCTCTCTATTCCATTTAACAAAAGCTGGTTTCGATTTTTATTCTAGGTAAATGCTACGTGTTGTTTACCTGTGATAAATTTATCAGGTACAGTATCGGAGGCATTTTTGCTAGCTGATCGTTTGATACGGTATTCTTTGTTAAACGGCCAAGTACGGCCACCAAAAATATCGTCAAAATCAATATCATCCATTCCACCGCCAATGCCATTACCCATATCCCAATCTGGAAACCCATCTCGACGTCCTGGTCCGACACCCGGGCCGTTGCCGTCATCTCTACTTCCAGGTCCATAGCCGTCATTATCATCATCATTGCCATAGTCATTATCATTGCCAGTGTCCTCTTTTTCATCACCACCGCCGATCCCGGAATCATCACCACCTATAAAACCGACTCATTGTATGCGGCAAACTGTACAAATGTCTATGCGATAATATCAAATGTTGTAGCATATTCTACTATGTATACATTTTCTTTCTTCTATTTTGTAAAGTGTGCACTAAATAGTAACTGTATAGTACTATACGTACACCCTTCTTCAAATGCATTTACTAAACACAAATTAATAACCAAATTAGAATGAGTCGTACCTGGATTGCCTCCATCAGTTCCAGCGTGTCTGCCGCAGCAGCCCGACTTCGCATCTGGGAGGATACCCTTCATTGCCGAGCATTTTCCTTCATTGGAACCAATCTGTCCAAAGCCCGGCCTACCACCTCCACTTCGGTTCCAGTGGTCGATGTCAGAAAGACCCACATCTAGAAATGCTGCCAGAACAACGACTGCCAAAGAAAACGTAAACTTAGCCATCATGGAAGGACCAATAGCTCAACACTACAATCCTATATTCCAATGAAGACTAGTTATATATATGACCATTCCCTTGAGACAATATATATGAACTGTGCCGTAAACTCGATTGTCTTGATTTATAAAGGTAGGACGCGGAAAAACTAGTATTTGTCATTAAACTTTGATAGCACTTTGTACTTACCGCAGTATTGTTTATGTTGTGGCGTGTCTAATCGAAAATGCTCCTTAGACAGTCTGCTGACGAATTATTTCTGAACATTCAGTAAATAATATGCAGTATATTCCTTCCGTTTCTTAGTCACTTTGTTATTTAAACGTAGTTAGTAAAAAACTTTTTGCAATTCCATTTTTGACATGTGTATCTGTAAGTTTGTCTGTGCTATTGTAGCTCCTAACATCACAAACTAATGTGGATTTAGTTTATTAGAGTGCAGTAACTCAAAGGGAAAAAATACAATTCTTATACGGTCACTTTGTTGTCTGTCCGTTGAAAACCTATAGGATACTTTCAGCGGTGGTCCTAAAACTCGAAATTTGGTATAAAAGTAGCTCTGATAGCACAACAAACGTGAAAAGTCTGAAATTCTGTATGTCTGTCTATCAATAGGTAACCAATATAAAACGACCCCAAACTGTGTACATTTTAAATAGGAGCAGGGCTTTTCTAACACCGGATTTTTATAAATACAACTGTTTTAGCGTATATTTTGTACGGATCTGCCAGTGCGTGAGTCCGTCACGCGCTTGGCCGGTTTTTCACGATAGTATAAGCTACATGCACAATCTATAAATAGTTATTATTCATATCGTATCGTTTTTAAATATACAACCTTTAAAACCTCGATGTGACATTTGTACAATTTGCTCGACAGTATAAAATTTTACTTGAACATATATAATAGTAAAGACAACATGACTTAGACCGTTATTTTTTTAATTCTTCTTGCTAATGTATACACCACAGTATAAAATGTACAAATGTCATATCGGGATTTAAAAAATATATCTGTAAAACAATACATTAAAACACAAGTGTGGTTTTATGAAACGAGCCGAAGACTTGTACAGTTGCATACACTAGTTTATCTACATTCATGTATTAAACTGTTCTCATTGTTGCATGTGCAACCATGAACCCAGGAACCATGTTTACCAAGATATCAAGACGCACCTGCGCGCGGCGGATGCCTGGATCTGTACTGTAACGATTTCCTAACTATATCGTATACAATGCAGTTAAGACCATGACTGCAGTGCGGCCTGCACGCCGGGTTTTCTCGAATATGATTGCAGTTATGAGCATGTCAACATTTACTACTGATTTTTTTAACACATCAAAAAAGATTTACTATATGGGTGAAGATAAAATTAAGTTATTTCTACATTCTGAGTTCACGTAATGTATACGAGTACATACATACATACAATCACGCCTTTATCCCAACGGGGTAGGCAGAGACTCCCTCCTTCCACTTGCTACAGTAGTTCTGGCATACAACTGCTGCTTCATCAACACTCATTAATCTCTTCATGCACGCTCGTCGGCTTAGAGTACTTTTCACTTGCCCTTTTTTCAGAATGTTTCCAATCTGATCGCGAAACGTTCGTCTAGGCCTTTCTCTTCCAACATTTCCACTTACATTCACCTTGTAGATTTTTCCAGTCAATCTTTTTTCATGCATCCTTTCTACATGCCCAAACCATCTTAGCATCCCTTTCTAGATTCGAGTTACTACATCTACTGTCGCACCACAACGTTCCATTATCACGCTATTTCTGATCCTGTCACCCAATTTCACACCAATCATGCCTCTCAATGCTCTCATTTCTAATTCATTTCTTTGGGAAATATAATATCTCCATTGTTTCACCCTCACATAATAAATAAGAAACATCAGAATTATGATCATTATTTCCCATTTTCAAATAACATAATGTATTCAACAAATAAACATGTTTGTTTTCCTTATGATCCAAATATTTAAACGCAAATTTACCGTCAGGAAATCACGTAATATATTGTGAAAATAATAACTATTAAAACGTTACGGATGCAAGTTTCCCTTATTTATTTTATAATATTACGCATATAGACACCAATCACAATAACATTGCGTCAATTTGTAACCACCACAACCTGCTCTGTTATCAAGGACCATTAAAACAAGAGGACTGACCATCTTCATACAAAAAGCCGTTCCCCGATATGTACAAAGCCATCTTTGTATGAGAATTATTTTTACAATTATTCAACTTTGCAAGCGTGTCACAGTATTTAAATGTTACGATTTATTTATTATAAGCTGTTTGCGAACTATTTGTTACTACACTATGTTTGTTTATTCAATTATAACATCGTTAAATGTTTAGTTTTAAAGCGCCATATAGTTTTTGCCAGAATATCTCCTTGCGATCGGAACACGAACAAGGTATGGCCACTGTCAGTCCTCTTGTTTTAATGGTCCTTGCTCACAATGAAAGTTACGCAATTTTCCGGCTCCGATTTAACTTTTTTTTTTTATATACGTTACAGAATAGTCTAAACTAACGGACATGTATTTTTTTAGCTGCCCAAACTCAACCTATTCGGTGAAATTGTCGTCCAAAGTATTAAAAAGTGACCAAACCCTCTAACTTCTGTAGAGGGTTTTGCTAAAGCAAATTGCTAGTTAATTACTGGCTTGATTTTATGTTGGAGATAATAAAAAAATAATGGACCGTTGTTTTGTTATTTCGACTGTAACGCGGCAAACCTCCTTAGCATAATACTGGCCAGTAATAAACTGCATCGGGAAAATTTGAGTTCCACGATTGTCTTTTGTTTGTGGGAGACAGGTCTTGACTCGTTTGGTTCGAACTTGTGCTGGACCTATGATGAAAGATCTGACATTTCAATATATTATTACGTAATTGATGTACTGTTGCAAAACCTTAAAATTGTTAAAACTATCTAGTGTTTGCATTACTGTGTTGGATTAAATATATACAAGAGCTGCCACTTTGCAGGTAATTTTTGTATATAGTTATTTATTATTCTTTTCTTGTAATGTTCTGTTCAACTCAATCCAAATCTTATTTCGTTTCTACTGGTCTTAACCATGAAGAAATAAGGCTTGGGTTGATTTGAAGCAACCATGAAGTGGAGCATTTTTACAGCCCTTTCTTCTCCGCTGAAATTTTGCCCTGAAAACCTTTCTTCAGACTTTAGTCGCACCTCAGCCTATCGGCTGCATGAAATATGCCTTCTTGGAAAGCTGTATTAGAAAACTGGAAGGGAAACTGAATCTCCACAACCGTCCTACCACCCTGCTTAGATAAGGCCAGTGATTTCCGATTATACACACATGTAGGAGATTATTTACACATACAGAAGATCTTTCACAGTCCACTCGGTTAAATTATGGAACGCGTTGCCGGTGTCCGTTAAGCAGTCACAATCCGTGGTATCGTTTAAAGAAAACTTAAAAAAGTTATAGCTTATAGACCCCTGACCTCGTTATTTAATATTTATCCATTTGTGTAGGTATATTTATTATTTATATATAAATATATATTTACACATGTATATTTATTTATTTAGATGATATATATGCTATTATAATATTTATTATTTAGGGTTTATGTGTATGTGTATGCTACTTCAGCTTTTAATAGTTATAATGTCGTTGTGCATATTAACTTGTTGGTTTGTCTATCTGCGTTGATATTTATTCTTCCCTCTCATTTGCTCTAAGGTTAACTGGAAGAGATCCCTTAAAGAGATAAGTTCGCCTTTGTACAAATGTGTTACTTTACTTTCTTTGTTTTATTGTTTTTATGTACAATAAAGTGTTTACAGTACAATACAATACAATTATTGCCGCGTACTGACTGAATCCCGTTAAATTATGTTTTTTATTTGACTATAGTCTATTTTTATTATATTCTCGTCTTGTCTCTTTCTATCGACGACTAACCGGGCTACACGGCTCAAGCTCAAGCTCAAGCTTTTCAGCTTTCCATGGTCACGCGTCCCCCCGTGACCATGGAATATAATCCGTTAAATTGTTTTATTTCAAAAACTGTACAGAAGTTACAGGGCTTGCTAGTCACTTTTTAGTACTTTGGAGGACGATTTCTCCAAATAGGTTGAGTTTGGGTAGCTAAAAATAATACGTGTCTGTTATTTTAGACTACTCTCTACATATATCAAAATAAATCACATCGAAGCCGGACAGTTGGGTTCCTTTCCTTGTAAGTGTTGTACAGCCAGGCAACTTGAAACAACTACCTTTTTCGCTCTTGTCACAATAAAAATAAGAAGTAATAAAAAACCGGCAACCGTTAATACAAAAAATGCACTAGCAAAAGAGCGTATCTCCATGGCACTTACATACTTTTGCTTAGAAGCTTTGGCAATAACTCAAAAAAGGTATATCCGATCATGTTAAAAATAATTTCCGTTGAAGGTATTTATTGAACCTTTGTAATAGAGTTTAAGGGGTGAAGGGGGGATACTACTCATGCAACTTTTATAGCGATAATTCCGGAAAATATTCGGTAAATCATTTTTTTTACAGAAACCTCTATTTTTTTTTTTATAAAACTTTGATGATAAGAAATATTTTTCTGTTTCGGTTACATGCATGGATAGCCCCTCTAGAAATATATATTTATGTTGTTTAGTTATCAAATTAAGTAACTCACGTAATTAAATTCTCTATGAAAATTTATGTTGTGCAACGAATAATTATTCATACAAACGTATTGAATATTTTTGTCGCACAACAGAAAATTTCACTTTCATCGGATTTGTATGGTTAACTAGGTACGGCTAACGATGGTCCAACTTTTTGGGCCTCACCCATTTACTGGAAGGTGCAACTTCGTCAGTGGAGAAGAAAAAAATCTTAACCTTCTTTTTTCTTCAGCGTAGTCGAGTAAAGAGTATCCTATCTATGGATGCCCACCTACCCGTGTAAAAAAAATCCGACGAATTGAGAAACTCGTCCTTTCTTTTGGAGTCAGTTAAAAATTGTTGAAATTTGTTTAGCCGATTAGGCGTGATGAAGCCAGTTGTGGCGTCATGGCGCCAAAACGGCTAAACGACGGGTTTAATATATCGAATAAAATATTTTTCTTGGATTTTTTGTATGTGTCGTTGGACGCATCTTTGGGACAGTTATAACTTCTACAAATTTTGAATAACTAGACAGTTTTTGAGTAATTTTAGATGTTTTTATATGAAACACAAATTTTGTGTCTTTGTTTTTAATGTGGGAAAATTATCACAACACTATTATCTATTGTGATATAAGATACACGACAAAGCGCATAAAAATATACGATTGCTCTCGCATGTGGTCATACCGGGAATCAAACCTGGTACCTCTCAATTACGCGTCGAGTGATGAAACACAAATTTTGCGTCTTTGTTTTTAATGTGTGAAAATTAACACAACACTATTGTCTATTGTGATATAAGATACACGACAAAGCGCAAAAAATATACGATTGCTCTCGCATGTGGTCATACCGGGAATCGAACCTGGTACCTCTCGATTACGCGTCAAGTGTGTTACCTTTTCACAAGCGAGCACTATGCTGTCCGCCTCGAATTTATCCATCCACTTTGACCCCTGTACCTACTTAGTTTAACTATAGTGACAATATGCTACTCCACATCATTACTATTGATTTTCAATATAATTTGTTGATTAAAAGTCACAAAACCTTAAAGTAGATGGCGCTGTTAAACACACCTACACGTGCATTTGAGAAAAAGCAACTAGTTGAAAAATCCGATGCTTGAGCTCGAGGTTTCGTTGGACAAATTGGTAGGTCGCCGTTGTCTTTAAAATAAAAAATAAATAAATATAATAACATAAAATAATTTTATTTCAGTCAGCGTCCATATTTATGTTAGTATATACTCTACTTATGAAAAACTATGTTAGTAGGCAACAGATAATTACTTAATTTAGGTATCTGCCTCCTGGGACACCAGGCACATGTGTGTGTACTCGTGCCCAGTGTCTCTTTACCTTCCTTTTCAATGATTCCCGATCCTCCAAAGGACCTACTCCGCAACAGCCACTTACTTAAGAAGTCGGTAAACCCAGCGAATAGAATTTGGTAAATTGCTCATATTGTCGCGCAGAGCCGTTGAATGCGATGCAGATAAATATCTGCTAGCGAATGAATTGAATGATTGTTTTACTTAAGCATAAATATACTTAAGTAAAAAATCATTCAATCAGTCGTCGGTATTTCGCCCTTGTAAAGAAAGTAATGTGACGAGAATTAACTTATCACTCAACTTTGTGGGACAGGCTATTAGGACAAGGTTTCACGGCAGTACAAATCTTCTCTTCTTTCTCCCTACGTCCCAGTTCACTAGGGGTTGGTCCTTTGAATATATTTTCGCCACACGCTGGTATTAAACTAGACGCTTTCTCAAGGTTTTTCCACCAAGTATCCTTAGGGCTTCCTCGGGGTTGTTTTCCTGTGTCAATATTCAGTGCCATTTTAACCGGGTGATCATCTTTTCGGCGCACCAGGTGTCTGTACCATCGTAGCTGGCTTTTTTTAATTTTATCTGGTATCGGTACACGGGGTTTTATGGTACGGTAGGCATAAATCTATGCTATTGTGAAGTTATAATATAGATATTATAATATAATATAGAATATATTTTCAAAAAAACTATTGTAACAGACTATGTGGAAGACACTGACTTGAAAAATATTTTGTTTGGATTTTTTGTATGTTCGTATGTGTCGTTGTGGCTTCATCACGACAAATGGGCTAAACAGATTTCAACTATTTTTGGTACACGGGTAGCCGGGTATATCCTGATGTGTATAGGATTTATTACCGGACTACACCGAAGAAAAAGAGAGGGTTATAATTTTTTTCTCCTCTGCGGACGAAGCTTGCAGGCATCTTCTAGTATGAAATAAAAATAATATTCAATTTTAAACAATTTACTCCAGTCCAACAAACATAATCATAGTCTAACAACTACATAATAATTAATCATCTAATAGGAACATGAGCAAGGTATAATACTGGTATATGTGTTACAAATTTTCCTTAGGTAAATATTATACAGTACTCTCAAAAGATATCAATCTATCTTCTCACAGTTATTCATATGTGTAAAGTATGTTATAACTATTTTCTTATTTTAGGTATTTTCTTTGGTAATTCACAAGAAACGAGTTAGGACAAACAAAATGAGGGAAAAAGACGACCAAAAAGGTAATTACCTAATAGTGATATTCATCATTCACTTTAGACAACTGGGACAAATGCGATTGTTGGCCAAATGCGTCAGTTAAAGATTTCTTAAAATCCGAACACTTTGAATCTACCCATAGTTGCAAAATGATACGTTGTTATTGACAAGACTCATTTGGCCCATAGTCGCATTTGGCCCGGTTGATCTTATTTTTAGGCTCTTTTCGTAAGTGTAGGACCCATCTATTGATTGGTATTATAGATAATTACCCGATATTTGCCGTCGTGCTGCTGGTTAAAAACTTAAGCTCCATTCAGAGTTCAGACGTGCCACAACTGTACGACAACGCAGCAACAAAAAGTCGGAACGCAGTGGTTATATGTGAATAGTTGCGCTGCAGCTTCTTGCAGTTGTTTTGGCGTAGTCGATTCGCTCACACGGTTGCGTTTGATGACAAAATGTCGTCCGTGCAAATTATTTTCATATAAATTATCACCTGACCACTTGGTTGTCGTTGTCGTGTGGTAGTGGTACGTCTAAATAAATCCTTGAGAAAAGCCCTTCTTGTAATAGACGAGTCAATCAATTTGACGTTCCATATGATAAAAATTACACAGGTCCCATATAGACACTAGTATATGCAAAATGGGCATATCTTAAGCTTTTCAGCTACAAACGACTATATACCTTTTTCATGAGAAGGAACCCGGAAGGAGATCCTCAAGATAGACTGATGGTCTGCTGAAGGTACGAATTCGAGTACGGGCGGCACAGGGTCAGTAAAAGTAATAATATTTTTAGCATGTAAGAAATTGCAATGCCCTAGCAGGGTCTCATGTACCTACATAATAACTACCTTACCATCCATTGTAAAATGAACATGATACGCAATAAATGATATGATATGATATGATATGATATGATATGAAGTAATGTTCTTTGGCTATGACCAGCAGTAGACATTATTTGGCCAATAATGATAATAACTGCTCGTAGAAACAGTGGCGGATGGGGCAGAAAGGTTCTCGAGTGTCAACCACGTCCTACCAAGATGAAATGAAAATCTGTTCAATATTGCTGGAAAACACTGAACGAGGGTGGCACACATCCGGTCGTGGAGATCCATGGCAAGGTCTGCCAGCAGGGGATGTCATCAGGCTGATATGATGATGATGATGATGCCTTATTTGACATGTTCAACAATCCAGTCCATGTGATAAAAGACGTTGTTAAACAAAGACGGCACAGACGATCCGCATTCATGGTCACTGCTTTTGCCATTAACAACGCCTGACAGAAAATATTTTCCATCCAAGAACACCATTAGTGGACCTCCTGAATCTCCGTGGCAAATATCCTCGCCATGTCCTCCAATACTGCAGAATAGACTATCGTCTTTGTACAAGTACTGCTCTTTACATTTATCGTTTGATACGTAGTTGACAACTGCCGCTTGTTTCACGTTAGATTCCTTTTTTCCGTTGAGACCCCATCCAGCTATGACGAAGTTCTCGTCTTCCAGGCTTTCAACGTCTACTGACGGCAGACATATAGGTCTAATGAACTCTGTAACAAAGAAAATAGATTCAATAAATAATATCTGAGAGTGCTGATGTTATGAAAACGCCAATGCAACGATAGAATTAAATAGGTGTAGAAAGGAGGCCTGACTGACTGACAACGCCCCAAACAGCCCAAACTAAAAATGTACAATTCTCCTTATGATTATTATTCGTATTCGTATTCATCATTGCTGATGGTGTGTACAGGGCACTCTGTACGAGCATCAGCCATTTCTAACACACTGAGACAGAGTTGTTCACAGTGCCTTAGTTTTTACTGCAACTGTGTAACTTTTTTGAATAATAAAATAAATAAATTAATTTATTTATTTATTCATCAAGTTTTATTTTTACTTACGAGTATATGGAATGTCTGCTGTTAATCTCAGAAGTGCCACGTCGTTTTGTAAATATGTATCGTTGTAATCTTTGTGTATGATGACGTGGTCGACTTTCATCACTTTATTCTTAATGCATTTCTTTTTCCCGTCTTTCTTGATACAGTCTCTAGGGAATTGGTCCGTATCATATTCTGCCAAGAAAACTTCTAGTCTGAAAGAATTGGTTACTATTCAATTATCACGTTAGGCATAATACTTTTATAAAGTTAATGCGTAAATGTACGTTCGCGTTAAAGGATTTTTAGATGTAAGTGAACTAAACAGTTGTAAGGATATTTAGAGGGGGCCTTTGCCCATCACTGGACGTCATTGTCATCATCATTGATAAATGAAGGTATTTAATACCACTTTTAATTGCGTACAAAATAAAAGCTCCTCTACGTTATAGCACTTTACAGTCATTTAGAACAAATATTATTGAGTATAGGCCATAATGTGACACATAAGAATTTAATTTATGGGTATTGATAAACAATGCTAAATACCAATAATTATTCGATTCAATTAAATTCAAACAGTTATTGATACAATATAATTTTACATGTCAGTTCATTTACATTATTATAATTCTTATACCAGTTATGTTATTTATTAAATTGGTACATTATTTACTACTACTGTCAAGTGTCGATTAGGTAGTTACAGCATTCTAGAGGTGTATGGCTATTAACCCATCGTATGCTTAGAAGCGTATCCATCCCAGTTCAAGAACTGCGAAAGCAGGGATACGTTCCAAATCGATTACGCTGAAAGCCTCTACTGACGTAAAGTTGCCGCACCGAGGTGTCAAATTCAGAAACGGCTCTCGCATGCGAGGGGTTAATACTAGATTGTTTACGGAGGAATGGTCCCATTCTGACCCGATAGTTAGGTGCTCGATCGAGATGAGACTTCAACTTTTCATTTCGATTCGATTCGATGAGGAAAGCAAACAAAACCCAGATGAGAATTTTTATGTTACTTTCCTGCCTGTTTTTTTTATGCACATCAAATTTCTAGCGGCACAGCGCCTACCATTTTTTTTTCATTATGAGGTGGTTTCGCAGCGTTTTAATCCATTCTTAAATTTACATGTAATTCCTGAAATAATATTTCGCGCGTGAAATAAATGCTTATTAATTGTAAAAAAGTAGTCAGATGATAATTAGTTGCATTGTTTATAATATGTATTATTATTTCAAATACATATTATCTTCCTCAAATCAATAATAATAATTTAAAAAGTTAAGATTTAAATAATATCAATCGAAGTGTGGATTTATAGGTATCTGCTGTAGCCCAACGATTGTACTGTTTTTTTAAATACTTTTTATATGACTTTCAACTCGCTACTTAGATAAACAAAGACCCACTTTCAGATAAATTAAAAAACCTTTGCACAAAAAAGCCTCACGCGTGGGTCGTAACCTTTTGCTAACCTTCGTTACCATTACATCTCAAAAGAGTGTTTTTGTAGGATCGACATGTACAATCATTTTGTTAAAACCGTATTTATATTCAGAACTGTTTTGACTGCAACCCACGTTCAGATTAGCCGACTCTACGCCACTGCCTAGGACGCAGAGAACCCAGCAAGCGACTTCTAAGGGGGAGCATCACAGTCAGTAGTTGTGTGATACGTACTGTTCTAAATCCTTGTAGGTGTTATGCACGCAATGAGCAGCGGTGAGAACATATCTCGAGCTGATGATGGTTCCACCACAGCCGTGAGGTCTGTGGAGACCTGGCATCCGTGAGTTGATGGCTAAACGCACCAGCCACGGCAGTTGGTGTAGATCAGTGGCTTTTCCTCCTGAAATGAACATGTCAATATTTATCATCTTGAGCCAGGAAAAAAGGATATCGAAGGACATGGCGTTCGAAATCAGTGTCATTTTGCAATTTTCTACTGAACTAAAGAGATTTAATGACTAACTGGCCTAGCGCAAATATCCGCAACTTCTTTTGTCTTTATCGCAATGTATTGAAAGGAAAGAGACAGACAATCTATGTCATGTGACAAAGAGTTTCTACTAGAGGTGCTATCATATTTTAGAGCGGATAAGGCGGTGGTCTAGTACTTTAGCTTGTTGAGCTGTTACCATCTTATTTCAATAATGATATACTTAGCATGTCGCAGTATAACCTCGTTATCATGGGTTAGATGCCGCTGCAGTCAGGCGGTCTGAAGAGCTGTGAGTATTTATCTAGCTAAAAATCCACATTTTGGGCATCGACAGTATGACGTACATTATCCAAATATACAAATGGGATAGCAAGGATGATGAATCAATAAAAAAGAATGCTAGAAAGAGATCTAGATAAACAGCTTGTAGTTTTATAAGTTAATTAGTTTTTAGGTTCTATGTTTTTGAATGAATATAACGATTTGGGTTTTAAACTCCACGTGTTATGTTGGGCTCCACAATTTGTACTTACTAGGTCTCGATCTGGTACAAGATCGCCTTAGTAACCTTACATATTTATTACTTTCCTCATATCATGCTCTTTATCTCCTAAATCTTAATCATAGTTACTAAAAGTATTATCTTACCTCGTATCATTTTGATCGGCGCTCTATTGCTTCCTGCAGAGCGTCGAAAACGCTCGTTTTCAGATGGGGACCACGAAGGATTTGGGTAGCTAGGATGTTGTTGAACTGGGTATCCTGCGAGAAGACATTTTAGTTAACCATGTACATAGTACAAGGGCAGTCCTACAGGCGTTTCAACCGCTATTAGTTTTCTGTTAAAAAGTGAGCCACAATAATTGTAAGATTTAACCAATTATGTTATTTTTTCCAAGCCTGAAGAGCCAGAAAGCCCTCGTGGGCTCCATCTTTGAGTACATATTTATATTCCACATTTGCAAAATTAGAATATAAAGATAACACTTTTATGAGCAGAAGGAACTTTTTTTTAGTAAATTAATATTTCGTTTACAAATTCAATAGGTGTAAAAAGGGCCAGTAGTCCCTAGAAGGGAAAGCGACACGGTATAGCTGTATGCTGACAGTTCTGTTCCAAGCCAAGTCAATAAGTGCATCATTTAATTTAGGTAATAGTAAAAGCCTCATAGAAGTTCTATTAAACATTACTTTACTAATATTGTTCCTATTAATAAGACGTTTGTTCTAAAAACTCGTCTGCATCGAGGCTAGTATCATATAAGAACAAAAAACAAAAACAGAGCCAACTCGATTTGAATTATGTTGTAGGCCAATTATCATAGGCATGATATTAGAAATGTAGTTAAGTAAATGTTATAAATATCATAACGGTTACTTCAAATATAACATATCGCTAAAGTAGATTTCTCATTTGAAACTTCGTAACGTACCCAAGCACATCTTAAGGATATTTAATATTAAAACGACTAGATGAAAACATGAAAAGTCAGCCCTTATAGTTGCCAGAAATTCGAATTGATTATTCTTAATATGAGGTCACAAACCTACTAATTAAAAAAAACACGCTAGATGCTGCAGATTACACAGGGGGAAAACAGCCAATTTAAAGGTGCGTCCACATTTGTATCATTTGCCCGATCAGATCTTCATCGCGTGTCACGATCACGCGATTGGACGTTGCGCCGATCCGATCGCTCGAAATCCATGTTACTACGCGTATCGCACACTCGGATCGGACAAGCGTGGCGTTATCTCCACGCCGACAGTGAGCGTGCAAGCAGGGCGATACGCAGTCATGCCATGCGACGGTGATCGGATACGAGCACATGATACAAGTGTGGACGTACCTTAATGGGGACCCTACCCACCGAGTCAAATTTGGGTGATTTAATTTAAGGTGGGTTTTGTATTTTTTTATATACATATTGAATGTAAATGTGCCTGTACATAAATGAATAAACATAAATACATTTAACAAAAGCTTTTATTTGTTTGCTAAGCTTTTTGAACATCAATTAACATTATCACAATAAAACAAAACGGGGCTTAATGAGTGAAGATTGAGTAAGTTTAAATCAATCAATTAACATACATAAAAGTAAATAAAAAAAACAGTTCATGATAAAAAATATCAAAATCATATCAATATGTATGGTTATCTTTTTAAAATACTAATATAATGACTTACTTGTTAGCTGCACGCCGCAACATCCTGACTCAGGTGTTGGCAATCCCTTTATATTCTGGCACATCCCGCTTCTACCATTGCGTCCTGGTTTCATCCAGTTGGGAAAATTCATTTCTCCTGGAATGCTAGAAACGACTGGCATACCGGGATTCATACGGCCAATACGATCCAAGTTGTCAAGACCGGTAGAAATAGCTGGCATACCGGGGTTTATACGGCCAATAGGATCTAAGCTGCCAGGACCGGTAGAAATAACTGGCATACCGGGGTTTATACGGCCAATGGGATCCATCATTTCAGGAGCAGTAGAAACAATTGGCAAAGTAGGATTGAGGCCAGGGTGCGCGTGTGCTGGAAACCAGCTAGGGATCCCACTTGGAATAACACTAGGTCGATATTGTGGCTCAAACTTCGGTCTCCAAGCATCGTAGTCACTTTTAAAAGCATTGTCAATGTAATCAGACCTAGCATAGTCTGAATATGTTTGATAATGTTCAATATGGTTTCCGTCCACCACGTATTTTTCTTGTAAAAACACTTTTGCTTGGACTACCAATATGTTGAACAGCAACGCTGCAACTTTGATGTTTTTTAGCCCGGACATGATTAAAATCACTTATAGGGCGTCGGGAGTACAATGAGAGCTTGCTGAGTAGCCATTGACTTAAATAGGGACTCCTAAGGAAAGAGACGCATACGTATTACGTCTTTATAGATACTTGTGCAACTGGGTTTACCTTATAAAACCACAATACCTGCGTACCTATTACGTGTATTTATTTAATGAATAAAAAGCGTTCGTCTCAATCCGAGAGTGGTCCCGAAAATATACGACCTCGCTTATAGATAGCAATACCGGTTGAATATTAAAAAAAAACGAATATTCGAATTTTACGGCGCGTTCATTTGAAAAAAGAATATTCTTTGTTCTTTTGTTTTTGTTTCACAGAGATTGCTCTGAGTCATTTTGCAAACATGCACAAAACTGGTCTTCGATATGTGATACAATGCTACCATTTGAAAGGTGTAAGTCCAAGTGATATTAAAGTCGAGCTAGATTCTACTCTGGAAGAGTCTGCTCTTTTATTTACAATTGTTATAAACTACTGCTGCGTTTGAGTGACGAAATTAAGAAAACCGGCGTCAACGGCGTAGGCGTCAATTTCAAAACAAGCCTGTTTAGATTTTGGCCAAAATTTTTATAAGTTACATTCTGGTTAGTTCGGTTTAGCCATAGCTCTGTTTCTGAGTGAGACAGTTTCGGAAAATAATGTTTGTAGTTTAAGTTGCTTTCTATTATACAACACTTGTTTTTGCTGTATTTCGTGTGTTTTATAAACTGGAGCCATATGAACTAATTATAGGCCTACATATACCTCATCTCATTGTATACGTAGTTTTAAAATGAGAACAAAACTCCGTTTGTATGGGAAGGTGAAATTTTAAAAACGTAATAAATTGCTATTTACATTGAATGTTCCAAATAGATAGCTCAGTTCATGTATTGAAAGACAATGGATGAACTATCATGCTTCAGAAGCTTGTTTATTTTGCTAGAGCAATAATTATGAAGATAAATACCTAAACACACACAATTCAGAAGAAACGTAAATGATCGCAGATAAGTTCAATAACTTTAAATTGGCTAATATTGAGAGCTCGTTACTTTATCCCGATGAAAATAAAAAATATTTTACATTACGTATCTATTTGAATTGCTTAAATAACTTTCTTTGCAGTCTGTAGATACTTTAATAGGCTTATAATTTGTAATATTATGTTGAGAATGTTCTAGGAAACTTTCATGAAAATACAAATAACATTCGTATTTTCATGAAATAAATATACTATTAAAAAGTTATAAAAATGAAATGTCTGTACATTGTAGATATTTTCAAAATAATGATTATACTCGTTGGAGGTCACTGAACCAAAATTTTTTTTTTTTTGTTTTTTGTTGTTCGCATGTGTCGTTGTGGCTTTATCACGCCAAATCGGTTAAGCAGAATTCAACTATTTTTGGTACACGGGCAGCTGGGTATCCACAGATGGTTAAAGGATACTTTTTACCCGACTACGCTGTCGTAAACAACAGGGATTATGATTTTTTCTCCTCCGCGAACGAAGGTGCCCACCTTTTAGTCTATGCCTTTATAAAGTTGTATAAAATAAGTTTGTATGTTTATGTGTGTCGTTGTGGCTTCATCACGCTAAATCGGCTAAACGGATTCCAACTATTTTTGGTACACAGGTAGTTGGGTATCTTCAGATGATTACAGGATATTTTTTACCCGACTATGCTTAATAAAAAAGAGCAGTTATGAGTTTTTTTCCTACGCGATCGAAGTTGCGGGCGCATTCTAGTTACAAATATGGTCCGGAGGGGAATTTTCGATAAACGAAGTGATGAATTTTTTCGTCAAAATCCCAATATTTTCTCATTTCAGAATCAAATATTGTCATGCCTTCCAATAAAAATGGAGTGTCTACTCAGATTATATTGAATGTATCAATAAATGACATCTTGAACGAATGTTTTTCCTTTGGAAGGTTCCAGTCTGCTACTTGAAAACATCCCTCTTAAATTGTTAGAAGGGTGAAACAAATTATTATTTCAAGATCTAAAGAAATAAGCAATTTTTTGATTGGAGAGGCCCCTTAACAAATGTGAATGTCAGAACTTGGAAGTTAATTTGAGCGGTATTACATAAACCGTGATTGATATAATAGTTATCTATGCGTCGTCGACAAAGCTATGTCGAAACACCATTAGATTGTATAAATTTACTGGTTGCCCGCAACTTCGTTCCCTTTAACCGTTCTATTATTTTAGCGTTGTCGAGTAAAAGACGTATAACCATGGTTGATGATGATTAGCTATCGTTGTACAATCAGCATCGAATAGCATACAAAGCGCCAAATATATCATGACACATCTTTATCCCCATAATAATAAAGATATGTTGCGATATTTTGGCTCTTTGGATGCTACAGATTATTTGACGCTGACTGTACTAAAAATAATTGAGAACAATCCAGCCGGTCTTACGTATTAAGGCCGCAGAATCACCTACAAAAATAAATTATGTTTCGATTCAGTCAAATAACCCGTAATGTTTTCTTCTGTTTCCGCGATTATTACTCATTGAAATAAAACAATTTAACGGATTATATCGCGTATATTATCTCATTTTAGTTCCCGACGTTTCGGAAGCTTTCCAGCTTTCCATGGTCACGGGAGGACTCCCATGGTCCACGCGATATAATCCGTTAAATTGTTTTATTTCAACAAATAACCCGTTTTATTTATTTTTATGATAATATCTTCTGCTAGAGACTACGTTCACGGAGGAGAAAAAGTCAAAAACCCTCTTTTTTTCTTGAGCGTAGTTGGGTAAAAAGTATCCTATAACCATCTGTGGCTACCCAGCTACCCGTCTACCAAAATTTGTTGAAATCTGTTTAGCCGATTTGGCTTGATGAAGCCACTACGACACAATATGAACATACAAAACAAAATCAACTCAGTGACCTCCAAATAGTCCGTTACAATCGTTATTTTGCACATATCTGCAATGTAAACATTTCATTTTTACAATTTTATACTAGTGTAGATGTACAGACACTTTATTAATACAACTTTTAAATATTAGCAGACTATTATTTCGATGAGTATTTTTATATGATTCGCATTTCATTGTCATTACATAAGCTACCCCAAAGAAAGCCACCACGACCGGTCTTGCACCTTTCACATCAAGCGGACTACAGCGACCTTCACTAAGCCATCGGTCCACATGTTGGGTACCTACGCGCTGCGTCTTCCAGTGCGTGGTTACCACTCAAAAATTCGTCAGCTCCAGCAGCCATCGGTTCTACGAGCAATGTGCCTTTCCCCATTGACACTTGTTTCGCAGTTCTTTAATATTCAATATTCAGTCAAGTTATTTAATATTCAGTTTCCGCGTTGTCACCCTTTTAAATAAAATCTTTTAGACGGATTATGTTGCGTATAAATTATCTAATTTGAGTTCCTCCGGCTTTCTTCAAAGGCTATGCGAGCCATCATCAAAACTTCTACCTATCTTATCTAGCTATCCCTCTTCAACTCACATTTCTAACTGTTTAGTTGTAGCGCTTTAACAACACTTATTCCTGAGTTGACATTTTCACACCGAATGGATGGATTTACATTTAAAAATGCATTAATCACACTGGTCAAACTCATTTTTCTTGTTTAATTCAGTCTGGTGACTTAGGTCATCCCAGGGCGCCCATTCGGCAACCTTTTTAGGGTTCTTCCCCCAAAAAACGTACGAACAGAACTAAGCCTCAGCTGTTTATAACTGGGCTCTAACACTTGAACCGTGTAATAACCATGGCCTATAAATAAAACTAGTGGTTTTCTGAGCAGTAGAACAAATTGACACAAATAATCCATATACTTAGCGAGCCTGCACGCAAAATTTCTCAAGAATCGGTTGAAAAATATGACCCGTAGAGAAGTACAACCAGATGGACACATACGAAAGCATTTTTGGCCAAGCTGAAGCGCAAGTAACTCTACCAGGTTTCTGTAACGCGTAAATGTCAAATATGTGTGTGTTTACGTAATTTAAATAAATAATAATAATAATAGTACAATTTATTAAAAACATATTACAGCTGTAACGACTACGGGCTAAACATACTTATAATTAGATAACAATGTTACGCGCCTGAACTAGGATTATCCTGTGTTTCAGGCAAAAAAAAGGTCAAACAATTAATTATTAATTCATATGCAAAGTTTTACAACATAATCCTTATTAATTATTAGAATAAATTAAGAAATTATATTGTATAGGTACAATATCTATGCGTGCTTAAATTAAAAAAAGTATATAAACCAAAAACTAAAACCTATGGAATAAAATTAAAAAATCACTTTAATACAGTTAATAACTTCTCTGTATCATCGTAAGACATGTTTTGTAGGGCGACATTGAGTGTTTTCTTACAGATCAGGTAAGTAAGCGGGAACAAGTCAAACCTCGCATTAAGTCTGTTGTATAGTAGTGGGCCTAAAAATAGAAAAAATCTTGAGGAGAATGGATGTCTATTATACATAATAGGGCAAATAGTATCTTTACGTCTCTTGTTAGTATAATCAGAGTTGTAAGGAAGTTTGGTATGCTGTTTTAGGACTGTGTTCAATATAAATAGTTGGCGAACTGTCAGAATTTCACACGATTTATATAAAAGGTTTGTGGGAAAAAGAAAAGGACGCAACGTAGAGACCTTGAGAATTGCTCTTTGAGCTCTTTCTAGGTTCAGCATTGTCGTTTTGGCTGTGCCACCCCAGGTAGTTATGCAGTAACTTATCACCGATTGACATAGTGCAAAGTACACTCTTTTGATTAACTGAGAATCCGCGACTAAACGTAGTTTTTTGAAAATAAATATTAATTTACGGACTCTGCTGCATAAAGCTTCGATATGGTATCTAAAAGAGAGAGACCCGTCGATTAAAATTCCTAGGTATTTTAACTTGTTTGTCATAGCTATACATGGACATTGACATTGACCATCTGAGGGATTCTTGCAGTTGTGTGCATACAGCGGGAGGTCAGTCGCAGACGAATTTGATTTTCGCATGGAAAATTTTATGAAATTGTTAACCAGTTGTTAATCTCATTAAAACCTCGCTGCGCGTCAACATAAACTTCATCTGATGATTTTGCAGAAAAAAGTAGGGCAGTGTCGTCAGCGTATGAAATAATTTTACAATTATTGATTTTTAGATTACAGAGGTCATTTATATAAATTAAAATCCCCTGGGGGATCCCGTAAGGGGCGTTTGCCAGGTCAGAACTAATAATATTATCTATTTTTGTGCATTGCGAGCGTCCATCTAGATAATGTGCAAAAAGTTTAAGCTGCGTACCTCTTATACCTAATGCTTCGAGCTTGTGTAGTAGGATGCGAGTGGAAACGGTGTCAAAAGCTTTAGCAAGGTCCAGGAAAATTCCTATGCTCTGATTGCCCTTATCCAGTTCCTGTACTAAGTGATTAGGAAGGAAGTTTAAATAAATAAAAATTTGTAAAGAAATGGTGCCATCTAAAGAAAGGGAAAACGTTCAAAATTGTCGATTTCACTAATTTGATTTTTACATGATGGCATAGATTGAGTAGAAAACAAGTTACTTGTAGGTAAATAGAAGAAGCTATATACTCGTATTAAGTAATTATGCAGTTTTGTTTTCCTTTTTAGTTAATTTTTAGGCGTCTGTTATATTTTTTCTTAAAAAGAATTTATTTCACGCATTTTAGTTAATTGTTACACAAAAGCATATCTCGTGACGACTCCAACAAGGCCAAACACGGATTAATCTGACCTAGATGTTTAACTGTAACAATTTAATTTATAAGTATGTTAGCCTATAAGGTATTTATATATGGGCCATGTTGCAGGAATTAAACGATTTCATTAATTCATTATTTCATCTTTCGCTCCATCATACCGATCTCATCGTCAGATGGTACCATTATCATCAAAAACATTAAAAATTGTGACTAGCCACCCGTAAATGACTGATCATTGAGGAGATCCGATGGCCTTCTGTCTTCTTCGTGAGTTTAACTTATATTTTCTGACTGCAAATAAGTTGATTCTTAAAATACTAAAATTGTTATATAAATTCCTCTACGCTCGAAGTTGTAGATGACTATATATAAAAGGTACATGCATGATTTTTATCGCTTTTCGTAACTAAATATCAAAATACCGTGAAACTATTTCAAAATGTGAAATTGAAATTTAAATCGGCCAACAAATACGCAAGATATAGGCATTTTAAACTACTAATTAGACAGAGAGGTCCGACGTGCACTGACTCTTACGTCATCGTGCACTCCGGCCATATAAACTCCATATCAAATTCTGTTTTGCTAGAAAAAAAATAGAATGAAATGTTTGATGGCTTAAATCTTAGTTATTTTTATAGTTACTCAAAAAAAAATTTTTGTCTACTGTTTGTTACATGAATGAGCTTTGTATAAAGCAAAAATTAATGCATATTCCCTATTATATGTATACCTGGGACAAACAGTACAATTGGGTACATCCAACTTCGAGAAAGAGGTTGAATCCAACTCGGATGGGCAGCTTTCGGGAAGCTACGAAATATCTTCTCTTTCCAAATACCGCAGTCTTAAGATGAAGGTTTTTAACCAGTGTGTGCTGCCAGTGATGACATACGGGACTGAGACGTGGTCACGCACAATGGGCCTCATAAGAAGGCTTAAAGTCACTCAAAGTGCAATGGCGTGGGCTATTCTCGGAGTCACAAATTGTACTCGTTCCGGCCGAAGTAAATGTATTTTTAACTATAAAATATCCACCCACCGTCCTAAAATAAGCACATACATTATATTCGTCCCGTGCTTCGAAATTTACGTCCAACTTATTTTTAGTTTCTTAACAATTCAATTCAAAGTTCTGGGTCGCAAACATAATTAACTAAAATTAGCGTACTGGTTCATTATTACAAATGTCCTAAAAATTGCTTGGACCTTAAAAGGTTTGAGTTGGGATGGGACTCCGTACTGGGCTCTTTCGAGACTGTGCTTCTGGGGAGAAGATCCTCTGAGGGATCAGGGATCATCGGAAGGTAGACGGTGGCTATCATAACTAGAAGGCTTTAATGGCACAAAGAAAATGTTTTTCTCGATGTTTTTGCGTGCGGTTGCGCGGATCACTCCGTGCGCAAAGCCGACTCACACTTGTCCAGTTTTTGCATTCGTTTTTTATGAATTCGTAATTCAAGCTTGGTTTGGGTATTCGTGAGGCAAAAAAGACACCAACGATACAGTCAAGTTCCCATGTCAATGACTTATACGTAATGTAACATTGAATAATGACTGCTATAAAAATTAAACTAATAATTATTAATCTTAAGGGAAAATGTGTACATTAATCGAACTAGTCCCGTGGTAAGCTCAATAAGGCTTGTGTTATGGGTACTAGACGACGATGTATTAACTTATAAAAATACATACAAAACATCCAAGACTTAGGAACAATTATGCTGATTACACAAATATTATATATTTGAACCCAGGACGTAGGACTTCGCAGGCAACATCAACAAATCAAATCATGTACAATTTGTACCCGCAAAACATGGATTCCGTTTTTTTAAAATAATTTGATCTTATACAATATTTTAAAATTAGGGCTATCCCATGGTATACAGCCTTAACATATTAGGAGTCCAGATCATCATCATCATCATTTCAGCCATAGGACGTCCACTGCTGGACACAGGCCTCCTCAATAGATTTCCACATAGCCTGGATAGAAGCGACCCGCATCCAGCGAGCCCCCGCAACCCTAACCAGGTCGTCGGACCACCTTGCAGGTGCCCTTTTCACGCTGCGCTTGCCGGTACGCGGTCTCCACTCGAGAACCTTTCTGCCCCAACGGCCATCGGTTCTTCGAGCAATGTGCCCTGCCCATTGCCACTTCAGTTTGCTTACCCTGTTTGCTATGTCAGTGACCTTGGTTCGTCTACGGATCTCATCATTCCTGATTCGATCCCGTACATAAATCCTGAGCATAGCCCTTTCCATAGCTCGCTGAGTGACTCTGAGCTTCCTTAAGAGGCCCATAGTCAGAGACCACGTCGCGGCTCCGTAGGTCATCACCGGTAATACGCACTGGTTGAAGACTTTCGTCTTCAAGCACTGAGGTATGCTGGACGGGAAGACACTTCGCAGTTTCCCAAACGCTGCCCATCCGAGTTGGATCTGTCGATTGATCTCTTTCTCAAAGTTGGACCTGCCTATTTGGATTGTTTGTCCTAGATACCAACCAATACTGGGGTGGGCGATACATGGACATTCGATATTCGAAGTCTAGATAAACAATTTGACCATCTTGCCTAAAAGACTTTAAAAATGTTCATGAATTATAAATCATTATTAATATCTATCAAAAATATAACGAAATACTGCATGCAAATAAGTTTTTAATTTAATCCTAAATAACTGAAACATTACTTGAAAATTTTACCAGCATAGTACATCTATATTTAGATCAAACCGCGATATAATAATAACCATTCATTAGATAACGCATAGTATTAAGTCACATTTAATTACCTCGAACTTAAGCAAGCAGCGAAGGTTGCTGTCGACGTAGAAGGCCAATGAAAGGGAATTGCGAATCGTATTTGACGACCAATTTTCCTTGGCCTATCAACTGTCATCGTAGAACCGTGATACTCCGAGATAGAGGCGTTTTTTCTTAAACAGCAGTTCAGAATGCTGGCCACTTCATCTTGAGCGCAAACCAAAACGCAATGTCTCTGGCTGTCGCTTAACGCGTAAGTTAGTTGGTGCACGCGTCCGGTAAAAAAATATTTGATTTGAATTTGGAACATTTAAAAAAATATATTTGAATTCCGAACGTTTATTGGTGCGAGTTTTGGTGTTGTGAGTGTTGTGTGTGATAAGTGAGTGTTGGAAAAAGTGAGTTTTATTTTTTTACCTTTTTAATTAATTCAGGAAGAGTACTAAATAGCTGATAAAATTCTTGCAAAAAAAGTACCTAGGTAATGTCTAAACTGAAAGGCTTTACGCTGATAACAATGCCAATTAATTTATATTAAATTGATTTATTATTTAAGTATACGAAGTAGAAATACAGTCGATGCAAATAACTAAACCTTTATGAGGACGGCACACGAACAATCGTCATGGAGATCCTCGCGGGAGGCCTTTGTCATAAAAATAACGCAAAACATTAAAATACCTTATTCATTTCGGTTTTTTCTAAGTTATGTTATCATCCCTAATAAGTACTAGGTAGATTCTTACAATCGACACAAGAGAAAAAACTTGTTTTATTTTATAAAGTTTACCTCTATATATTACTAGCAGCCGCCCGCGATTTCGTTCGCCTTAGATTCGTTTATCGCGGATAAAAGGTATTTTTCCGGGATAAAAAGTAGCTTATGACTTTCCCCAAAACTCGGTATTATACTAATTTCAATGTGAAGCATATTACCAAGATTTCAAGTTCCTAGCGTAAAAAAATATTTACTGTCTATACAAATGTTCATCCCCTTTTTTGTCCCTAAAAGGGATGAAATTTGACACACATTATAGCCTATGTCCTATTCTGATATATAAGTTACATAACGGGAAAGTTTCATAAAAATTCGTCTAGTAGTTTTTGGGATTAAGTGGAACGTACATACATACATTCACGTTTATAATATAGTAAGGAAGTAAGGAAACTAAAAGGTGCCCGGAACTTCGTAAAAAGAAAAATCATAACCCCTCTTGTTTTCTTCAGCGTAATCGGGTAAAAAGTATCCTATAACAATCTGCGGATAAACTATTTTTGGTACCCGGACACGGGTCTCAGTTTAGCCGTTTTGGTGTGACGAAGCCACAACGACACATACCAACAAACAATTAAAATAGTCCGTTACAATATATATATTTTTAAAATTTTCAATGTACAGCCATTTCATTTTTACAACTTTATTATAGTCTATAAACAAATTATTCTCACATTATAAAATTTTCCATTTCTGAGTATCAAACGTAAACAATATTTACGTTCAAGTGCACCAAATGTCTGCTTTGTTTCCGCTCAGCCCAGTACAGCATATCGAATAAAAAAAAACCCAAAATGTAATTTACATTTCCTTACACAAGTCGCTATTATTAATTGTCAAAGTCACTCACCCCAATTATAAAACGGCCAAGTTAATCAACGTACGGATTGTAATAAATAAGTTAACGTATTTTTTATCACAAATAATTAACTGCAACTATATTCCCTTATTTCGATTTTTCTCTAAAAGCCCGTTAATAACAAAAACGGAAGGTGCGGACTACGCAGTTTTGATGCAGTTGAAAATAACTGCATTCGAACTGCACTTTTACAGCCAGAAAGCAGCCGAAATGCACCTCCTCTGTAACAGCCCTTATAGAAAGTTGGTTATATTAGAAAAAATAACACCAAGAGCATGTCGGACCATGCTCAGTGTAGGGTTCCGCAGCCGTTCATACGAAAAATGCACTGCAAATGAAAAAAACAACGATATGAAAAAGTGCATTGGTAAAAGAGCGTATCTCCACGGCACTTACGTCTTTTTACTGAGAAGCGCAGTTTTTGGGAATAACTCAAAAACGGTATACCGTTTCTGATCATGTTGAAAACCATTTTCGTTGAAAATATTTATAAAGCTTTATCTTTGTAATATTTTGGACAAACCGTTTAGAAAATGGAGGGGGTAACACAATTGATGCTACTTTCGGAACAACGATTTTTGAAAATATTCACTAAATCATTTTTTTTTAAATCTCAAAGTCTTTTTAAAAGAACTGTTGAAATATGTGCCACGAATTGATATTTGATAAAAAAAATTTTTTTCACTTTCGTTTATATGTATGGTAGTAAGTAGCGCGTTATGAGGATATACTAGTGGCCGTTTTTCCATACAAACGTAATCCCCCGTTTCCTCCCTGGATTAATATCTAAGAGCAATTTTTTTTTATAAATATAATCTATACTTACCTGTGTGCCATGCCCCTATGTTTTATTTTTCTTAAAAAAGAAAAACAGAAGGCATTGAAGCATAGCCGAAGCTCTCGTTATAATATATGTGAAAAAAAAACTAAAATTAGTCCAGTTTTAGAAGAGGAAATAGGGTACTTTTTTGTAGGTCATTTCGTTCCGAGCTGCAGTTGTCCCTTTTGCACTGTAATACGAGGGGTTTGAGGCGATGTGATAGCAATAGTTTTTAAAAGTACCTAATTTTCAAAAAGCCTTTTGCTAGTATATCCTCTTAACTTTCAAACTAAGTTATGGCTCACACAAGACACCTATACTCCAAATTCATCAATATACATCTTTTAGTTTTTGAGTAAAATGCCTGTGACATGTGGAGGGACGGACGGACATGACGAAACTGTAAGGGTTCCAGTTTCGGCATTTTGGCTACGGAACCCTAAAAAGGTAGAAGACCGGAGCTAAGCAGAATAAAACTATTGTGCACTTATAAAAGGTCTGACAAACTGGATGGAGTCGAATACTCGCAGGTGATACCTGTCAAGGATGACACGTTTAAGTCGGTTCCACAACGGTTTACGAGTCTGTTGGTTCCGCGTTCAAATCCCGACCAGAGCAAATGTTTGTCTGACGAGTACAAATGTTTGTTAGGGTCTTGGATTTTATTTATATAATTACTAGAAGGTTCCCAAAACTTTGTTCGCGACCCGTTTAAAACCCCTCTTTTTTTCTTTAGCGAAGTCGGGTAAAAAGTATTTAATAACCATCTGGATATACTCAGCTACCCTTGTACCAAAAATTGTTGAAATCTGTTTAGCCGATATTGCGTGATGAAGCCACAACGATACATACAAACATATAAAAAAATCCAAAAAAAAATATTTTTTGTGATTTCCAAGTAGTCCGTAACAATCAATTTTTTGAAACCTTAATGAAATGAAATGAAATAATAATGAAGTAATGATCTTTATTCTGTAAGTAGGCCACAAGGGCACTTTTACAAGTCTGACTCTACGGCGTTTCCCAAGAGGAGACCACTGAAGAGAAGAAAGCCGAAACATACTCAACAGTCAGTCATTTTTTCAAAATAACTCTTATATCTATTACAATATTTTGCAGTATTTCTGGACCGATGCCATCTTCAAACCTTCAAGAAAAGAGCGTACTCACACCTGAAAGGCTGGCAACGCAATTGTGACTCCTCTGGTGATGCAAGTGTCTATGGGCGACGGTGATCGCTTACCATCAAGCGACCCGTCTGCTCGTTTGCCCCCTATGCCATAAAAAAAAAAACAATGTTTGTACTTAGCCTATCCTAAATATATGTTTTGAGTATATAAACTCAATGCGTAGTTCTTCAAGAAAGCATATCAAAACTTATAAAAGTAAAAAAAATATATAGAATATAAAAAAGCAAAATGGTGATTTTTTATTTCAAACAACGTTTGATATGCCACCTTATAAGAACCGTGTCCCGGTAAAAGTAAATTATTTGGTTTCTGTTTTGGGTCACGCATTTTTGTCTGTTAAATAGTTCTCTACCCTATAATAAGCCTTTGCCATTAGGAACTCTTTTAAGTACTTTTTGGGACCAAAGTACAGACATTTCATTTTTACAACTTCATAATAGTATAGATTATTTATACCGTCGCTTGATAGCCAAGTTAGCTTTGCTTAGTTTGAGCGAATTCGATAATAGTGTAAGATTATCCCCCATTTTTTTTTTGACAAATATATAATTTAGAAAAAATTTCGACTGTATAATAGGCATGATATTGGGGTACAAACATCAGAATTCTATTGAGTCCGTCAGTTAAATAAAAATATTAAACACGTATGTTTTACACATTTAAATTTATAAATAATTATCAGCTAAATTGCATTAAAGTATAGGAGTGGAGGCTCGTTACGACATAACTAAGTATACCTAAAGCGCCTAGGTAAGGCGTGACGTCACGAGAAATTTTCGCCATCTATCGTTGTTCGCCATTATTTTTGATTACATGAAAAAAGAAAAACTATGCTTCCGATATCATTATTTTATTGTTCTACGTGACTAAATAATAATTAAAATTTAGTCGTGCGCGTGCTGTTCTCTCATTATCCGTTTTAGGACGGCTTTCGCTAACATTAATCAATAACTTATTAAACAAAAACTAAAAACCAACGTCAAAAAAAACATTTGGTTGAAAAAAATAGTAATTTAGTTACTTCAATTAACATGTTTTATTCATGTTATATTGGAGTTGGTTCCACCCAAATAATTGCCAACGTGTTTAAACTTGACGCCTTTAAAATAACATTACTAGTAAATATTTTATAGAATGGGTTAAAAAAAAGATAATTGAAATTGAATAGAAGGAAAATTATTTTATTACTTTTTATAAATTTTTTGAGTCGGTTTTTAGTTTTCATTAAATTTTCTATTTACTTTTCACTTTTTTGTGAATCGTTCTTAAATAGAAAATTGTTTAACAAGGGGCTAAAATAAGCCACGCGTTAAACACTCTGCTTTTCACTTCGACTGCGAGAAAATAAAAAGGATTAACACTAAAATTTTATATTTCATGAAAAATAAAAAGTACAGTTTGAGTAATTCTTTGTAGTTAAATTGACAGCTTATACTATATTTTTAAACTAATAATGGCCATAGACAATTTTTACTTTTTAATGTGAAGGGCTGCAATACGATCAGAAATTTTGGCAATCTGATGAGGTTGGTTTGTTTGTTTTTAATTATTCGTACGTAGTATGTAGGTGGCCGCAAGTTTTTTTTTTCAGTTTCATAGAAATGTGTATGGGATTATATGGCTTTCTTTTAAACCCTAGGGGCTAAATGTACTATTTTAGTCTCTTTCTTTGATATTGATAAAAATCGGTAAAGATACATTTAAAAAAATTCATGCTTCCACCGAATTACTTAAGCGAGAGAGATGACATGAACAGGTAGGATGTGGGTGACGATATGACGGGTGATAGAGAGGTATGGATGAAAAACCGGCCAAGTGCGAGTCGAACTCACGCACCGGGGGTTCCATACAAAATATACGCGGCCGTATCTATGAAGAATCGCGTGTTAGCAGAGCTCTACTCATAAGCAAAATGTACGCGGTGTTTGATCATTTTATATTGATTACTTTCATAGGCAGACAGAAATAAAATTATACTCTATTGTGCCTACTATTATTTATTCTATGACGAAATAGAATGTCATGTGACATCACAGTTGCCGTAGGAAAAGGTCTGTGTACTTAATACACAGATTGTGGCTGAACGCCGAATTATCGCTTTCTAAACACCGGCTTACGTAAATGTTTCGAAATATTTGATAGTGTTTAATTTATGATAGGTGAGCACTTTTATACTAAAAAACTTGTACTTGAATGCTTTTATGTAGCGTTTCGCAGGTCAAGCCGATAGCTTAATAATCTGACAGTTCCCACATTATATCTATCTAACAGCCTCGGATATCCGTAGTTACCGGCCGACTGCCTTTCTGATAGCTCGCCACAGTGCAATCCTGCACAGACCATATCCAACGTCCCCGCGAACCTCACGAGATCATCGTACGTTGCTTATTTTTTTTATACTACAAAGGTGGCAAACTAGCGTACGGCCTGCCTGATGTTAAGCAGTCACCGCAGCCTATGAGCACTTGCAACGCCTTACGTGCGTGTTGCCGACCCTTTAAGAACCTATTCACTGCCCTCTTGAAGAACCCCAAAGAAGCTTGTCGTCTAATCATGATTAATTAATTGATAGATGAATGCTTCACTTTGCAGAATATTAAATTGCAAAGGAACTATTATCCACTGCTTCTTGCTAGCTAATTCTCTCTCTCCTCCTTTACTCTTCACACATTCACACTCTCAAGCATGACACACACACGCAAAGTATACACTCTGTCAGTCACAACACCTTTCGCTAGCGTTTGTCGTGTTTTGTATAATGCATGTTTTTCAATTGTATTGTAAGATAACTAGATAATCCTTAACATTGTTTAATCTTCACATATTGCACTCCAGGGCCCCAAAATACAGGCCTATCAGCCTAGTATTGGGGTCCGCCAGGTATATCACATATGTAAACACGGGTATTGTTAACGCAAATGAACTTTATTGTTTTTTTTTATTAATCTAATTATGATAATAAATTAACAAAAAATTAAATCGACTCCAAAAAAATACACTAAGAAGTAAAAAAAACTTTTTGGAGGCAGTTTTTTTTTGATATCACACTTCTTAGTTATAATCGTTACTTAAAAGTATGTCTCGTGACGATTTGAACAAGGCCAAATACAGCTAAGATGTATTATTTTATTAAAGAGATCCGGTGCCGACCTTCCGGCTCCATCATCAAATCAATTCGATGGTGCCATTCTCATCAGGACCATTTCAATTTGCGAATATGAAGTAGCTAAGCTATTTTAATCAATATAAGATATTTCGTCGCCACCTGTAAATCACTTATTGTTGAGGAGTTCCAGTGACCTTCTGTGGTCTTCTTCATCAGTTCCATTTCACCAATTTACACTTTCTGAATGCAAATGCTTATTATGTTTCTTAGAATACCAAAATCGCTTTAGGTATGCCTATAATATTTGAAGAGTTCCTTCAATTTCTCATGGATCCCATCATCAGATCTTCACTAAAATTAAATAAGACCAGTCTGAATGCACCTCCTTTCACCAAAAAAGTAAGTTTCTATATCGATTTATAAATGACGGACTTTCACTCATAAAACAAATAACCGAAGAGAGAACCAGCTCGAGTCGGTTAAAAACAAAAAAAAAATTTTTGAAAGGTTTGAAAATTTCATACAAAGTAACAATAATGCCATAGGTATGAATAAAATAGTGATGATATTCTATGGCATGTTTTTTTTTAAACACAGCACTTACCAGAATGAACTGATAGCATTATCATGTATTTAATCTGTTCAAATATTAAACAAGTGCGTTTTCATACAGACGTTGCTACAATTATTTTAACGACATAAATGATTTGAATGTCACATCGGATCCTTGTATTAATCATACCGTAGAGAAATACAGTTTGTCCACTTTATACTGCTCTCTATGCTCGGGCTCTATCTAACCTCTAAAATTACCACTTACGTTAAAAAACGTGTATATAGGAAAAGCAACTATCGCGATAAATGTTAGAAGACAAAATCGAACATTATGTAATTGGTGTTGTCCTTAATCAATTCAAAGTCAGTAATTTGAATTTATACATAATTATGTTGAAAGAGCAACACTCTAGTCCATCCGCCTCTCTACTCTAGCATATCCGTCGTTTTATAATGTACTAGAACGAGCCTGCAACTTCGTTTTCGGAGGAGAAAAAGTCTAGTAGTCGGATTAAAAGTATCCTATAAGCATTTGTGTACCAAAACCCGTGTACCAAAAATAGTTGAATTCCGTTTTGCCGATTTTGTGTGACGAAACCACAATGACACATACAAACATACATCTGAGCTGACCAATAATTGGGAGCCTGGACTGAGTTGTTTGTAAATGAATCAATCAATATTTCAGGACAATTTTACACGAACTAGTCCCATGGTAAGCTCAATAAGGCTTGTGTTATGGGTATTAGACGACGATATATTTAATAGATATATTTATTTATATAAATAGAAAACATCCAAGACTCAGGAAAAAATATTTATGCTCTTCACACAAATATTTGCCCTTACCGGGATTTGAACCCAGGACCTCCAGCTTCGCAGGCAACGTTACTCCCGCTGAGCGAAACCGATTGCCATGGTAACAAAAATGAGATGTTTAAACAATTAAGCATTTACTTTTTGTTTTTTTACAAATATCATGTTAATAATCACAATTTTTGCAATTTATTAGTGGATCACTCCACTAGCGTTATTATTATAAACAAAGATCAGAAACAAATGAAAAAATTTTTCGACGATACTGGACTTGAACCAGTGCCTTGAGCCAGACCGGGGCAGATGGTAGATCTGAGCTAATCGTCCACACCAGTAGTCGACGAATTTTGTCATCTGTTCTTGCTTATGGATCTCTGTATGGTGCATCCGACTCTTTAGCCGTTAGCGCCGCCTAGTGCAGAACTATGAAGTTCTGGCTCAAGGCACTGGTTCAAGTCCAGTATCGTCGAAAAATTTTTTCATTTGTTTCTGATCTTTGTTTATAATTAAGCATTTAGTTGTGCCAAAGTGATCTTTTTGAGAAAGACTTTTCACTGGACTGTGTGAACTTTCTGTGCTGTGTATGGTCTGTGGCAAGCCTGGCCTTTTAAGTAGCACAAGGTTTGCACGCCGGATGGGTACTGAGCACTCTGAGCAGTAAAAACTATCATTAAAATACTTGGGCCCACGACTTTGCGTGCAATAAAAACTATTAACATTTTTTGTAGTATAAGTGATACTATCGCGTTTGTTTTTATTCTGTTTATTCATCTATGCATAGCATAAAATAAAGTGTGCAGTAAAAAGTACCCGCTGGTGGCCTCAGTCAAGGGGCCGTTTGTTATTCATTTATTTTTATTTAATTTACTTAGAATATTATTAGAACATATCAAATATAAAATGCCTTTTCTCCAACTTGCTCGGAAATGTTCCCATTAATGTAGTAAAAACACACCGCGAAGTCCATCGTTATATACGTTGATACGATAATCAATTAAAAAAAAAGTGTCATTACTTCCCGGACAGGCCTGGGAAGTGTACATTATTGTGCAGGTTTTTACTTATAATTTCATCCAAGACTTTGAAAATTCACCAAACAGCCAATAGTAATGTACAAAACCCGAGATTTAGAAAAACTTTAATTGTTTTCTGCGTTAGTTAATGCATGGTTAATGCCAAAAATAATAATAAAAAAACGATAATTATTGTGTCCAAATCATAATACAGTTTATTTAGTCTTAATGATCTTCTGGGACTGATAAATATTTTGTAGCAAAGGTATGTTTTTTTAAATGTTGTGCGTTTAAGAATTGCCGATTCAACTAAAAGTAATAATGCATATATTTATTTTAAGTATTGCTATGGGTTTTCTTTTTTTTTACTTTCATTACTATATTTCATGTGGAACTAAATATACAATTCGGACCCAAAACTTTTAACTTTAATATCATTAAAAAAATAAGGCGGGGACGTGAATTTCATTTTGTCAAAGATTGTTTGCCGTGTTATTTTTATTAAAATAAGTTACATAAACATGTGTCAAATTTCCTCGCATATTTGGAGAAAAGCAGTATACATGCCTCGGCAGGAATGTCATTTCGTGGATTCGTATCTATTGAAGGACTCGGCTACGCCCCGTCTTTCAAAACCGTACTCATCCACGAAATGACTTTTCCCGGCCTCTGCAGTAATATACAATTATTTGCCAAATAATGGGGTATAAGGGACACTTCTAATAATATAAAGAAACACACATTTTACCAGCAGCTGGCATGCAAAAATTATCGATATGGAAAAACATATCACATTATCACTAATAAATAACCTCAATAAAGCTTGTGTTATAAGTACTAGACGATTTATTAAATAGATATATTTACTTATACATATACAAAAGATGCAAGACTCAGGAACGATTAATGCTCATCACACAAATATTTACCCTTACCGGGATTTGAACCCAGGACCGCCACGTTCACTGGTAACATTACTCCCGCTGAGCAAAAATGGTCCTCGTCGTGATGATACCATATTATTATTATTATTATTGATTTGTGGGCCTTCTGTATGCCGCTACGACCAGATTTGATCTATTGTGGCAGCCCTTTATTAGAGTTCACTGCTGAGGCCCGTTGAGTCCAGGAATTAAAAGATTCTTTGGGCAGTGAAATGTTGTATCTCTTCCGGGGGCACGACATGTTGCCCTAGGTGTATACTTCTTTTCCTCATGAGTGGCCCACAGAAGTAGAGGATATGCATTGCACTCTCCTCAGTCTCTTGGCAGAATCAGCATACTGCATCCTGTTTCATACCCATTTAGAACAGGTGCTTGTTTAGTTTGCAGTGAAACGTCAGGATTATTGTTATTGTGCAGGTTTTTGGTCTTTTCAGCTGTAGTATCTCTTGCGACAACTTTTGTTTGAATCCCTTAATTAAGGTTTTCGAGTGGTTGTGTCCTTTTACGAGCCTCCATTGAGACCATAACGACACATACAAACCAATATTCTTTTTCTCCATACAGTGACTTTTTTTACAACTATAATAGTATAGAGCTTTTTAAAATTCACTGAATACATATATACATATATATTTATTGTTTAGAAGGCGCTTTCACTAGAAGGCGCTCGGGGTCATGCCAAACGCGGGGAAAGGCCCATAACGGGCCCTTTAATAGTCATGAAACTTTTCTTGCGCTCCTTCTTCATCCTTCTCCTTTCATTTCACCCTTTAATGTTTGCTTGGAAATAACATAATCCGGTGACTATTGCAGTTAAAGTTGCTTTGAAGCCTGCGACAGGGTAGTAGGGTATTAAAATGATTGTTAAAGTGAAATATTTGGTTATATGATCTAATCTGTGTTAAGACACGGAGCAAAAACATGTTTCCTTATATTTTCACGTTATTAATAACATTGTGTTTAATTTGCAAGAATTTCCACTTCATTTCTGAGCCTAATAAGAAAAGTATATATTTACTCTACAAATAGGCCAATTTTCATTCTAACATTACAAAATTGTAATCATCTTAATTAAATAATTAGGTACCGGGATGTTGTTGTTGAAATGCTTACGTATTTTAACTTTTAATGTTGTTTTTTTTTTATTTACTACGTATCTGTGGCGTTATTTTTTTTTTCTATACGATTATAAAGTTATAAAAATGAAATCTCTGTACATTGAAGATATAAAAAAAATTGTAACAGACTCTTTGGAGGTCACTGAAACGAAAAATAATATTATTTTTATTTTTGGTTTGTGTCGTTACCGTAAGTAGTAGTATCTGATTATTGGATACAGTTTACCCGACTACGCTAAAGTAAAAAAGGGGGTTATGACTTTTTCTCCTCCACGAACGAAGTTCAAGACGCCTTCTCGTTTACACCACATATTTACCTATTGTGATACACATACAAAGAAACACACGATTGCTCTCGCACGAGGTCACACCAGGAATCAAACCTGGGTACCTTTGGATTACACGACCAACGTGTCAAACCTTTCCACCAGCGAGCACTGTACTATACGCCTCTGATTTATCCACCCTTTGACCGTCTTCTTATTAAGCAAGACACATTAAAACGGTATAATAATAAACTTATGAACCGGTGTCGAAAGATCGCGAGAACTATATCTCCCTCCTAGATAAAACTGTCACGATCTTTCGACACCGGTAAATTAACGTATTCGTTCGTTTAGTTTTCTGTTATGGCGGTCGTGTGACAACCAAAAGTGGAAATATACGAGCATGCCACCTTCACATATTATAATCTTGCCATTTTGAGACATCATATTATATCTACAAAAGAACCAAGGTCGTCAATTCTTAAGTGGCAGTGGACAGACTTTCTGCCCAAACGGCTATCGACTCTTCGAAATACATATGTGCCCTCATTAATAATAAGTCCGCTATTGACGAACATTTATTAGAAGCGGGACCAAACCAATGTATTGAGCTTCATAATCCCAAGAAAGAACTTAATTACGTTACGTAGAAAGGGTTCTACGGAACGTAATTACTATAGTAGAATCGTACGTGAAGCAATTGAAATCAAGAAACACCGAAATTTCAACCGAGAAGACGGTTTCAAACTTTCATCTTCGTGGAATCCAGTAATTAGTAAATGTAAACAACTTCAAATAACATCCGATTAATCGCCTGATGCCGTGAGTGTAGTGTATCGGCCTAGTGACGACCTTAGTGTTCAATCTAATAAACAACACCATGCGCGGGTAGATCGAAAAATTCGCGCGGCTAGAAGACATTGATTTGCCACTAGTTCCTTCGAGACGATGGACGTAACACTACGTACGAAAGGTCTTAAACCTGATATAATGATGACGATGGGTTATGTATATCGCTTTGAAGGACATGTCGCTACAGCTCTTACAGCAATGTTTGATATATATCCGTTATATTGTGGCCCGGCTAGTCGCCAGGAGTAAAAGACAGGACGTGGTAATGTGTAAAATATAATAAAAAAATATTATATACAAATAAACTAAACGGGATCCAGTCAGTAAGCGGCAATAATCGGAAATCACTGCACTGGCTTTATCTGAGCAGGGCTGTAGGACGGTTGTGGAGATTCAGATTCCTTTCCAATTTTGTGATCCAGCTTTCCAAGGAGGCATTTCAAGCAACGGTCAACCGAGGTGCGACTGAAGTCTGAAGATAGGTTTTCAGAAAAAACTTCAGCGGAGAAGAAAGGGCTGTAAAAATGCTCCATTGAATGGCTGCTTCAAATCAACCCCAGCCTTATTTATTCATAGCTATAACCAGTGAAAACGAAATAAGACTTGGATTGAGTTGAACAGAACACTACAGGAAAATAAAGAAAAATAACTATAATATACAAAATATACCTGCGAGGTGGCAGCCCTAAATATTTAATCCAACATACAACACTATGCAGTTTTTACAATTTTACAGTTTTGCAACAGCACATCAATAAATATTATATTAAAATCCCAGATCTTTCATCATTGGTGAACCAAACGAGTCAAGACCTGTTGTCTGGCTGCTGTCAAACAAAAGACAATCGTGGAACTCAAAATTCTCCGATGCTATTTATTACTGGCCAGTATTGTGCCAAGGAGGTTTGCCACATTACAGTATATCCTTCAAACCTTGAAAAAAAGAGCTTTATCCCACCTGTTCAATTCTTAAACAAAAGAGCTTACTGCCTGACCAGACCTGAAGGCACCGCACTTGTGATTCCACTAATGTTGCAGGTGTTGTCTCGCGACGGTGATCACTTACCATCAGGCGATTCGTTTGCGTTTGCCCCCTATAACATACAAAAATAATGGCTGGTGTATTGCTCATATGGAGATATCGTAGTGCTACGATGAATTGGGCCCCAGTTTGTTATGATGTATGAACACAGCGTACGCAATCAAATAATTGCCTTTGATTCAATCAAATTTCCTCGTCACTGTGTAGTCATCTGAAATCATCTGAATGGATGGAAATAAACAAGAGTTATCTTTCCGCTATGCTGTTTTTACAAGGTGAAATCTTAGATGTGATTCAAAATGTTATTTTCCGACTCTACTTACAATTACGATACAATTTTATGAGACAAACATCGAAATCATTGAAAAATGTGTGTAAAGAGATTTCGAAATTGGTTTTATACTTACTGGAAGTGTATCGGCATAGTGAATAGAGTCGTAAAGTAACATTTTGTAGGAGAAGAGTACAAAATATTGGGTAAATACTTTATTGAGTAAAATATTTATTAAGGAAAATGTGAAAAAAAGAACACTATTCCCCCTTTATCTCCAAAGTTTACCAACCGAAAATTTTGAAATTTTTACAGTTTGTATAAATAAACATCAATATTACACGAGAATCATAACTATGTCTCTTACTAGCTAGATTTTTTTAATAGTCAAAATACCTATTTGGTCAACCCGCTTACGTTGAGTTTGCACCTCATTTGTATGCAATCCTGTAGATATCAGGTGCAAACTTAATTCAACCGGTACCGGGTAAAAATGTCAGGGTAAGTGAAGGTTTGTGCGGAACCCTCGGTGCGTGAGTCCGACTCGCACTTGGCCGGTGTCTTTTTAATATCTTCAACTAACTGTTGCCCACCACATCGTCTGAATACATAGAGATGCAATTTATATTCTTGGCCACAAACCCCCCTCATAGCGGTCGTTTATATGTAGAAAATAAAAAAATATTGTACATTGTTTTCACTGCAATACATTTGGGCTTACCAAGTTTACAACTATTCCAAATTTCAAATAGATAGCATAAGTAGTTTTTGAGATATGTCGCTCTAATAGTCCAACAGACAGAGTCGCACCATCCTATTTGACCTTTTAGGTACGGAACCCTAAAAACTATTATGAAAAGTCAAAAACCGGTTTTCCGTCGTAAAATAACAAAGTTTGATGGCGTTTATCTTGGTTTCGATGACTCGTGAAGATAATCTGAAATAGTATGGTAAAGACGGTCGTTGTTAATACCACGAGACATACACAACACGTAAAAGTGAAGAGCTGTGTACGAATCGAAGTTCGTTTAGAGTTGTAAATAGGGTTGCCAACTTTTATGCGCAGGTTTGTGGAACATTTGTATACGTACTCCGGGACATGCTCTAAAAAGCGGGAACCATACATCCAGCCTTACTTAATTGGCCTTCAAAGTCAAGTTGGAGGAAGACAGAAAAATGTATTGAAGAAATGTATGTTCGCTCATGAGTTCAGATCATTTATTTGGCTAAGTCTTTTTTTGTTGTGTTTTTAATAATGAAATATGTATTAAGGATAATCTTACACAAATTGTCCTGGTCCCAAACTAAGCAAAGCTTATACTGTGGGTACCAGACGACGATATACATAACATTGATATGTTTGGTTACATGGTTCTTATGCAAGGAAATGTACTAAAAATTACATGGAAAAGCGAAAGTTTTGGGTTTGATAATTTCGATATAAGAAGTGAGTGAGTGAGACAAAAGATATAAGTAGGTAGGTGGCTGATAGCAGCCACAAAGTTTACTGACCATCGATATTATTGAAATAGACATAAGGCTGTGATAGTCACTTAACTGTGTTACTGTTTGTACACCCCTGCGAGGTCCCTCTCGGGGCGGGCAGCTATTATGTCAAATCATATTTCTAAATATTTTATTCCGCTATTTGCGGTGAATAATATAAAAGGCGCGATTTTCACTCGTATAAAAATAGAAAAGGTTAAACGCTTAAACCGCTGAACCGAATTGGATGAATTTTAGTTTAGAGATAGTATAAGTCCCTGGGAAGGACATAGGCTACTATTTATCCCAGAAAAGTACACTTATGCGCGTTAAACGAATTTAAGGCGGACGAAGTCGCGGGTAGAAGCTAGTCACGTACTAAACTCTTAAAACGTGACAAACTGCGTCCCGGACGTGTTCTTCGCGGGACGTATCTTCTAAAACGCTAGAAACGGGACGTATCCTCTAAAACGCTAGAAACGGGACGAATCCTCAAAAACGCTAGAAACGGGACGTATCCTCTAAAACGATAGAAACGGGACGAATCCTCTAAAACGCTAGAAACGGGACGTCCTGTGTCTCGCAGGACAGGTTGGCAACCTCAGCTGTAAGCGTGTGTGTAATCTACGCTTGTCATATCATAAGTACCGTACTTCTGAATGAGCGTGTCCTCGAGAAAACTATTATCTTTTCAAGTAGGTGCATTCAACTTGAAATTCACCTTCGATTATGATACTTTGTCATGGTAAGGAGGCGTTTGTTTTGCCGTTATCTAGTATGAATCTGTTAGTTAAGCAAAAGTGACAGAGTTGCAAAACGTTCAGCTAATTATGACGATGTACCGTACTATCGGATTTAGCATAATAAAGGATTATTGTGTCTTTGTTACTTCTGTTAATAGGCATGTTTATGTCGTTTACCTCGTTTTTTCGTCACTGTTGTCTCAACAAATATTATAATACTTATAAATCATTTTCTTCATCATCAACCTGTTTCAGTCCACTGCTGGTCATAGGTCTCTCCAAAGGTGCACCACTGAACACTATTCTCAGCCACTATCTTATAGCCGCCGTCAGCTACCCTGCGGATATCATCGCTCCACCTTGCCAAAAGATGCCCTATGCTTCTTTTGCCGAGTCGCGGTCTCCACTCGAAAACACATGTAATCCAACGTATGTCGATTCTTTGGCAAATATGACCAGCCCACTGCCATTCTTTTAATGCTCATAAATACAAAGATCTTACAAATACATTATTTCTTCTTAGATCTTATAAATACATGGGCCTGATAGAGGCGACCCGCATCCAGCGAGTCCCCCGCAATCCTAACCAGGTAGTTCCAACCACCTTTTGTGTGGCCTTCCACGCTGCGCTTGCGGGTACGCGGTCTCGACTCGAGAAGCTTTCTGCCCCAACGGTCATCGGTTCTTCGAACTATGTGACCTGCCCATTGCCACTTCAGTTTGCTGACCCCAGTTTGCTATGTCAGTGACCTTTGGTTCCTCTACGAATCTCCTAATTTCTGATTCGATCTCGTAGAGAGATCCCAAGCACAGCTCTTTCCATAGCTCGCTGAATGAATCTGAGCTTCCTTAAGAGGCCGATAGTTAGAGACCACGTCTTGACTGCGTAGGTCATTACCGGTAATATACGCACTGGTTGAAGACTTTCGTTTACCCATACTAGTCTAGTTTAGGTATAATTTTCATGACAGACAGTCGGCTAAATTCTTGCCAAATTTCGCCGCAATATTTGAAGTGGAACCAAAATAGTGACCCGTGGGCAAAAGTACAATGCGGGCGTTGTTTGGTCACTGACAATGGAAATTGGAAAAAGCGAGCAAATAGCAAGCGACATACAAAGACACTGAATGATTAGGAAATAACTCCTCCTACTTCTCATTTCTGATTCGATCTCGTCGAGTTCTGGTAGACTGTAATATCTAAGCGGACAAATTCATGTATATCCATACTAATATTATAAATGCGAAAATGTGTCTGTCTGTCTGTCTGTTACCTCTTCACGCTTAAACCGCTGAACTGATTTGGATGAAATTTGGTATGGAGATACTTTGAGTCCCGCGGATAGACATAGGCTACTTTTTATCCCGGAAAAATATCCTTATCCGTGATAAACGAATTTAAGGCTGACGAAGTTGTATATGTAGTACGGGCAGAAGCAAGTTGTATATATGATAACAAAATTTAACCTACCTAGACAACTACTGAGCACATTACTGCCATCTAGGTCATAACCTACCGAGGACAGATCTGTCCAGCCTGCCCGCCAAAAGACTTTTGGAGCCTCCCCTCAGCATGCATCATCCCTCAGTATGCGCAGAAAAGTCTTATAATTCCAATTGTGAGGGTATCCTTCCATTTCATTGATAAACGTTTCGTAGAAAACTTTATTCGATAGAATTTTCATTTCATCGACCACTTTTTCCCCTCAAATCATCCACATCAAACCTATAGATCATCGAAAAGAACATCATGTAGAACCATTAGGTTAGGCAAGGTTTGTTTTTATGAATAGATGGATGAATGAATGAATGTATTGCGTATGGAATTCAGTTACATAATATTACATTATTACAGTACTAACTTTTGCCCGCGACTTCTTCTTTAGTGCGCCTCTACATACATCTCTAACGGAGTCTGTGTTTCAATTCTCGTATTCCTACTGTCGGCAGTTTAGGCTATGTATTGTCTGTCAATAGTTATAAATCACGTTACTTTGTTATATACCTGTAATTTGAATAAAATATATAATTGGACAATTGAGTTTGAACTATTGATAATATTGAACATTAGGTAGGTTTTAAAGTATTTCTTTATATACCACATTAACAAACCCCATCAAGCTGCGTGGAAGGCTTGTTCTCGAGCAAGCCACGTAAAACTGGCCGTGCGAGAAGCAGTCCCCCTAAGATCTATTCCTGCTGTTTACAGTAACTCACCCTCAGATCTATTGATCGTCATCGCAAAATAGACCTTAAGGGGGAGCTGCATCAGCCTTTTAAATTCGAATGGGTATTCCGAGGGTATAAATGGTATCTGGGGTATGTACACAGATTCACCTTAAGCACAGCCAGTAATTACAATAGCTTCTATAACGTTTCTATGTAAGGCTTTCACACGCAGCCTGGTTCCATTGCACAACTTCGGCTGATTAAGATTTCGCAGCAATATTACTCGAGCACCCACTTTTAAGAGAAGTATGTGAGAAGGTAGGCTGGGTGGGCTAAGTGCATTTAAAAACTCTACGCGATAGTTTATGGCATCATCCGTGTTCACTGTAGATGGAGTCTACAGACTTGTATTCGTATTTTGAACCTTCGAACGACTTCAATAAAATATTTTTTTAATAACGGCAGCCTGGTCGTTCTTAGGTGGAAGAATCGCTCGTTCATACAACCACTCCATTGACTTGCTGTGGAGATTTTGAACATCTGGGTAAATTTGAGAAATTAGGTCATCAACGGTCTGCACAACTAAGGCGAGATCCGATGGGATTGTAATCCTTCCCTCAGTTTCAGGATATTCTCCATTTTATATTTTAAGAAGAAGGTCGGAGAATTCTCCAGCGCAAATATCGCCCTTAAGGTGCACTCGCATATCTTAAGGTGGAGTTTTTTGATTATAGGCCAAAGATTTGAAGCCTTAATGCAAGTTTTAACTTCATCAGCTCGTGTTCCCCTCGGAAATACGGACAGAGTCTGACAAAAGTCTCCAGCTAACAACATAGTGATTCCACCCATCATAACTTCGTTCCCTTTAAAATCTTTCAAAGTTCTATTCAGCGATTCACAACACCCTTTATGCGCCAATGTACTTTTGTCCCAGACTATTACCCGTTATTTTAACCCTTATAGGGATGAAATTAGAAGAATACTGACATTAGTTTTCTTAGTTTTACATGAAGAGTCTCTACGCGAAATCATATTACAGTTACTCAAATAATTACTGACTTTCCATACAAATTTTCAACCCCAATTTAACACCGTTAAGGGATGACTGTCCAAAAATGCTGACATTAGTTTTCTAAATTTAAAATGAAGAAATTATACCCGAAATATAATAACAGTTACTCAAATAATTACAGATTTTCAATACAAACTTTCAACCCCAACTTAACCTCGTTAGGAGAAGTGTTTCCAAAAATCATTTATTGTTCTTTGCCTGCGTTATATACAGTGTCTACTGTAAAAATTTCAAGTCTCTAAGCTCATTACTTCTGCGTTGATATCGTTTACAACTAACGCCATCATTCAGAGATGATCGCAAGTCCAAAATGTACAACGGGCTATTAATTGGCTATATTAAGATATACTCTTATTTGTATGATACGTCACATACGGAAGGTGAGTTCTTTGCTTAGTCGTGTAGGTAGTATTACGGTTGCTAGGTTACCAATTGTTTATTAATCGTTTGGAAATGAAAATGTCACAATGTCAAATGAACATGTTTTTCCATTTAATGTTAAAAAAACCCGTTTTATGAATGAATACCCTCAAAAGTCCTATGTCCTATTCTGATGTCTAAGCTATATTACTGCAGAATTTTAGGCAAATCTATTATGTCGTTTTTGCGTACCAGTGTAACGTACGATTTGTCCGCCTTAAATTTGCTTATCGCGGATAAGGGTATTTTTCCGGAATAAAAAGTAGCCTATGTCCTTCCCCTGGACTCAAACTATCTCCATACCAAATTTAATTCTAAGCGGTTCAGCGGTTTCAGCGTAAAGAGGTAACAGACAGACAGACAGACACACTTTCACATTTATAATATTAGTATGGAGTATGGATTTGTGGCGTAACCACGTTGCTTTGGACTGTATTTTTTACCCAAGTTATCGCAGAGACAATAATTCGGAATTACTCACCTGCTGCTGGGATGGTGAGCTCCGGGAGGCCTCCACGACTGTATCAGGGGATTTACACGATACCGAAATACCAGTTTATTATAAACTAGCTTCTGCCCGCGGCTTCGTCCGCCTTAAATTCCTTCATCGCGGATAAAAGTATTTTTCCGGGATAAAAAGTAGCCTATGTCTTTCCCCGGGACTCAAACTATCTCCGTACCAAATTTCATCTAAATTGGTTATGCAGTTTAAGCGTGAAGAAGTAACAGACAGACAGACACACTTTCACATTTATAATATTTTTCTTCCTGATTGTACACTGTACCTTGTTTGTATGTATACATTCTGTCCTAAATTTCGCAGTGCATTAGTTATTACTGTAATGCTGTGTAATTTTTTGAACCAATGCATAATTAATAAATAAATATTAGAATGGAATTTGATGCACACGGCGCTGTTACACTTTTTCACGCTCTGACACTAGTAACTCACTGTCGGACAAATTTGAATGTGACATATGTACTTTCACATCTTTTAGACTGCCATCAATTCCAACATTATTGAGGGTGCAATAGCTTGGGTTTTTAATATTAAATAAATATTGAACAGTATTAGTTACATATTTACATTTATGTTCTTCTTTGGCGCTACACTCTTTTCTCTTCGGCCGTTCGTTTTGGACAACTCACTTCTCGGGTGGACGCTGGACCGTAAATATATCCCGCATCTCCTGACGATGCCTCGTACAGAAACGAAACCCGTGACGTGAATTATATTGTCTGGTGATGGTTCATGCGTATTTTTTTGTTGAAACTTCGTGAAAATATGCGCATGTGAGCACGATTTATTGAAAAGCAAAATTGGAAAAGCAAAGGAATAATCCAGTGAGAGTCCCCGGCAAGCTCGGCCGAATTTCACCTTCCCATACAAACGAAGTTTTGTTCTCATTTTAAAACTACGTGTTGGATTGTAACAAAACTTTGCATATATAATAACATGAGGTATATCTAGGTCTGTAATTAGTTTATATGGCTCCAGTTTATAAAACCAACGAAATACATTTAAAACGCGTTTTTTATTAAAACACACACACAAACACAAAAAATTTAAATTCGCTGTATTTTTTTTCCTTTAGTATCTAAAGCTACATAAACTAATTACATGCCTGGATATACCTTAACTTATTGTAAGTATAAAGTTTCAGAGCAAACTAGTAAGTCGTTTTAAAATGAAAGCGTAACTACGTTTGTATGGAGAACCGAGCTTGCCCCACTCTTAAGGCTGAAACACACCGGATGCATGCGCAGCACTATTCATACTTTACAACGCGCACGCCACGCGCACGTCTACGTGCACGCAACGCACACGCATCCGGTGTGCCTTGGCCTTTAAGCTACACTCTTGTTAGAGTGGTCGTGGTCATCATGTCAAGGTTTGTGGCCTGCTTTACGATGCGACGCTACTCGTCGCGGACTGAACTTGCGCATTCGTGCAGGGTACCGTCGACAGCGTGCCTGACTTGGTCCTTCTTCCTCAGCGGTGATCTACTACGTGGTTTAGTGCCTTCCACTTTACCCTGCACTTCTAGGCGTTCTAAGGAGTCGCCTCGGCGTTGTTTAAAATAATTCCAAATTATTAACAGTTTCAGAAGAAAAATCTTTCAATTAAATGATATGTCAAATTAATATTATAACACAGGGTCTGTTTGTTCAGGAAAAAAACCTGCAACCTACTAAATTGCAAGCAGGATTTGATCCTGCGACCTCTTCTTTAAAACAGAAGTGCTGAGCTATTGCAACTTTACGTATACGTGTCTTGAGATTTTCGAGCACAATCTAGTTTACACTAGTAGTGCCCTCTGTGTCTTTTTTTATTTTGAAAATGCTAAGTGCATTAGCCATACTCTAAGACATGCGTATTATGCTACGACTCTGTCCTGTTCCTGTCATTGCTTCTCTAGAAAGTATTAGTACAGCGAGAGAGATGGCGCTGTTCTTCAATGAAGAAATTGATTAAATATAATTATTAATTTATGATACGCAATATATAATTACCTATTGTAAGCGATCACGTTACAATGCCGTAAGTCATCACCCGCAACACATCTATTGTTGAATTTCTCGTATTATAGTCTATATTTCTTTGATAACTCTTGTATTCAATTCAACGCCATTTTTAACCCGCACTATGCGTATTTGAGATAAGTTTATAAATACCGTTAGTTTATAAATACTCATTGTTATACCGCTGATCCTCCTTATCGTTAAGTAAATATTTTATAATTCTTTTATTGAGTTTAGTGACGTTGTGACTTACTTTTTAAAATAGCGATCCTTTTGTCACGGTATTGAGGAGTGTTAATTGGGTTGAACCGAAAAAAAATACATTTTTGTTTTCGTTGAAATATATATGCATATACATTTGAGTTCATATATCGTACTAGAAGGCGCGCGCAGCTTTATTCGCGGAGGAGAAAAAGTCATAACCCCTCTTTTTTTTTTTCACATAGTCGGGTAAAAAGTATTTTATAACCCTCTGGAGATACCCAGCTACCCGTGTACCAAATAGTTCAAATCCGTTTAGCTGATTTAGCGTAATGAAGCAACAACGACACATACAAACATACAAAAAATCCAAAAAAAATATTTTTCGATTCAGTGTCCTGTAAATACTCAGTTACAATAGATTTTTTGAAAATATATTCAATGTACAGACATTTTATTGTTACAACTTTATAATAGTATAGATATTTCGAGTGACGTCACTAATGACACTGACTGACGTCTGTACTAGGGTTTGGCAAGGACAAATAAAAGTCAAAATTAAAAACACAAATAACTTACACCAGAAATCATATTTTTGAAATCTGATAATTGCAAGTGGTTTATTAAACCTAGTCCTCGAAATGGTTTTTGAATTGCCATACTATGTAAGAAATTGCGTCATCTCAATCCAATTATAACTTTTAACCTTCCAATTTCTAAATTCCGAATTGGACCAGACTTTGTACTATAAACGAGAAAATCTATACTTATTATAAAGTTGTAAAAATGAAAGTCTGTACAGTTACCAGCATTAATATCTGCCACAGAAGAGCGCGCAGAAATATATCTGACACGAATTTATTCCTAGGACCGTTAAGATGTGTCAGATATTTTTGCCCGCTTTGTTATGGCAGATATTGATGCTGCCTGTGCATTGAAGATATTTTCAAAAAAAATAAATTCAAAAAAAAAAATTTTGGATTTTGTATGTGTCGTTGTGGCTTCATCACGCCTAAAAGGCTAAACGGATTTCAACAATTTTTGATATACCGGTAGCTGGGTATCCACCAATGGGTATAGAATATCTTTTATCCGACTACGCAGAAGGAAAAAGAGGGTTTTGATTTTTTTCTCCTTCGTTGAAGAAGTTAGTGGCGGGCACCTTCTAATATTTATTTATTTTATTTATTTATTTAATCTTTATTGCACAAAAGAAAACTTATTGTACAAAAGGCGAACTTAGTGCCATAAGGCATTCTCTACCAGTCAACCTTAGGGCAAAGCAGAAAAATTGTAGGCGGTGCTGAGGCTTGTGTAATTACAAAAACACATATTTATATACTTTAAATACATGAATAACAAAATTTATATAATAAATACACAAATATATATAAGGATAATAAATATATAACATATATATATATATATATATAGCGATGAAACGAATTAAGCAGATAAACTAAGAGTCTTCGGTTCTGCCAGCAAAGAAGTTGCTCACGGACTTCTTGAATGCAAACTTATTATTATTATTGAATAACAATATTCAAAAGATAAACTAAAACTACAATTGTCCAGATTTGTCCATAAAAGTAAAAACTTGTTTGTCTGTAAAGTCGGATTACGGACGATAATTTTACGTGCTGACGTCATAAGAAAACGTTGATGAAAAATTGCATACTGTTATGAATTCACAAGCCGAACGCGTAGGCCCATCGTGCCTCTCTATTACTTGCTGCGCGCTCTCGCTTGCACGCTCGGCTCAAGGGGAACCTCACAGGCGGAACGTGACAATGAGTCATGCTCTTTCGTGCGTGCAGCCGGCGCCCATCGATTTATAAGAAAATATAAAAATGTCAAGAATTTATAAAGATGGGTCATTTCATCAGCACTATTACAAAATGTAAAAATTAAAAAAGATGGGTATTTCATCAGCACTATTGCAAAATGTAAAAATGACAAATGTGCAAAAAATATGGGTCATTTCATTAGCACTATTGCAAAATATCAAAAATGTATAAAGATGGGCATTTCATTAGCACTATTGCAAAATGTAAAAATATCAACAATGCAAAATGATGGGTCATTTCATCAGCACTATTGCCAAATGTAAAAAGATGAGTCATTTCATCAGCACTATTTCAAAATGTAAAAATATCAAAAATGTATAATGATGGGTCACTTCATCAGCACTGTTGCAAAATATGAAAAATGTACAAAGATGGATCATTTCATCAGCACTATTGCAAAATATGAAAAATGTATAAAGATGGGTCATTTCATCAGCACTATTGCAAAATATGAAAAATGTATAAAGATGGGTCATTTTATCAGCACTATTGCAAAATGTAAAAATGACAAAAATGTAAGAAGATGGATCATTTCATCAGCACTATTGCAAAATGCGTTAAGATTGAAGATGGCAATTATTGAGACAATGTCCAGTACTGGGACATTACCTTTAATTGAATTTCATCAACGGGCGATTCAATGACGGTCACGTCTAAACCATCATTCAATTAGATACTAATTTGCCAAAGCAAAATGCGTTAACAAGCACAATTTGAACAACAGGGAAGATGCACTCTTTTTTTATGATTGTTATTATCCGAGTCACTCAGCGAGCTATGGAAAGGGCTATGCTCGGGATCCCTAAGAAATTGAATCAGAAATGAGAAGATTCGTACACGAACAAAGGTCACCGACATAGCAAACTGAAGTGGCAATGGACAGGGCACTTAGTTCGAAGAACCGATGGCCGTCGGGCAGAAAGGTTCTCGAGTGGAGACCGCATAAGGGCAAGCGCAGCATGGTCTGACGCCTGGTTAGGATTGCAAGGACTCGCTGCTAATGTGGTGCGCCTCTATCTAGCCCATGTGGAAATCTATTGAGCTATATATGGCACCCATTGAAAATAAAACACTAGAAAAGTTAAAATCGAGATTCAAAGTCAGGCATAACGACTGAGCGTTAAAACGTCCCATACAAATCTAGCGTGTCGCGTGACGACACAATCAACACCGGCAAGTATATGGAGAAACAAGCATTTTCTAATTTTGACTGTTCAAAGTGCGTTTAAGTGTTGACATACACATTTTCCTCTATTTAACCCTAAAGAATCGAAAAGTAACATTTCATTTTCTTTCTAACTACTGAAAAATATTGTTTCATCGCAATATCTAAAAAACGTGATTTTATTCTTTATTTCTCTTTTTTAGGCGAAATTTGATATTTCTACTCTTAATATTCACTTCTGTTTCCATTATATATATTACCTATACTATAAAACAATTTAAACGGATTATATTGCTTATAATATAATCTCATTTGAGTTCCCGATGTTTCGGAAGCCTTACAGAAAAATAAGATAATGTAAATGCTAATAATATAAACACGATAAAATCCGTTTAAATTATTTTATTTAAATTTATACGCGTATTTAAAACAGTAATTATGAAACTAAACACTTTCCATCTTCCCTATTAGAGCTGATCGCAAATGGGAGGCCGAACCCACGTGTTGACATTACCTTGTCAGTCGGTGGTATATAGAGGGTGATGTAGAATCATTAAAAAAACAATACACATAAAAACTTTTGCCGATGTGTGCTATGAGATTTTATTATTTTTTATAAAATCATTTCGTCTATTATATTTATTTGGAAAGGCTTATAACCACCTTTTTTTTAAATATGAGTAAATGAATACGCTTCGGCTTCCTTTCTAATTTTTCTCTGTTTGGTGTAGGAGAAAAAAATCATACCTCTCTATTTTTCTTCAGCATAGTTGGATAAAAAGTATCCCATAACCATCGTTGGATGACTGCCTCTGCCTGTGCTGAAAATAGTTGAAATCCATAAGACATAAAAAAAAATTCCGTGACCTTACCACTTTTTTTCTTACCGGTGCTTCAAAGTGCTGACATTTCATTTTTACAACTTTATATAGCTGTATTTCAATTACATACTAAATTAACATTGCAAATTATGTTATCCAGCACTTAAACAATTAGACATGGTCGCGAATGGTACGCTGGTCCCACACATAATGACAATTTACCGTGTCGGTCGGTGACACATACAGGATGGCACATTTAGATCGGTCAGTACGGGAAAGTCTGAAACTATAAGATATACGAAAATGTCTTCTTAGGACCCATCTAAATGACGACTGACCAATCTTAATGTGCCACCATGTATAGGATGACACATATTTCTAAATTTAATTAGAGATTATTATCACTTTCTTCTGTAGATACTCGACTTCAACTACGTCAGCAGAGGAGAAAAAAACCATAACCCCATTATTTTTACCGTAGTCGGATAAAAAGTATTCTTTAACCATCTATGGATGTCCGTGTACCAAAAATAGTTGAAAAACCGATTAAGCCCTTTTGGCGTGTTGAAGCCACAACGACGATGTTGCTCAATTGGATATATTGTAGTGTCACGTTGAATTAGGACCCTGAAACCGTAAAACTGACTTCGTCATGCAATTAAACAATTAACAAGTAACTGTTGCGTTTTAATTACTAATTCTTACACGAGTTCTCGATCTCGATTAAACTTTTTATTCTTGTTTTCATATGGCATTTGCAATGGTACAAGAAAAACTTTTTTTACTATTTTTTTTAACATAACTTTTTGATTTTTAGACGAATAAAGTCCTTATTTTTTGATTTTGCAGATTGACAAATATTTATCATAAGGTAATTAACAAAGAAAATAAAAGTCCTATACGCCCCAGAAATAAAAAAAAAATGGCATATACGACCCTAAAATTTGCTGTTTCTGCGAAATGCTTAGGGCGTGATGGACACACGAAACTATTTGTTAGTGAAATAGGGGCGTATATGAGGTTCGCTGAAATGGTAAATAATAATATACAATGGAATTTATTTTTAGAACCTGATTTTGAACTGGGTTGAGACCTCTTTAACAGTAATCGGATTCAGTGGGGATAACACAAACTTATTCACGGGAATGGCATCCGTGGTTGCTTAACACTTTCGCAACCGAGAGTTTCATCGCACTATACTGTATATTCGTAGCCAATAACATAGGAAAAACCGTATCAAGCGAAAACTTACTACGAGCAGAGCACCCGTCGAGCGGGTTCGCGGTCGTAAAAGTGTTAAAGTTGGGGTGGGCGAAGGCATAAAATTACTGCAAAGTTTTTGAAAAACAGTTTTTTCACCACTTATTAGTTTCGCATGACGCGTGACTGACAGTGTTACCTTTGATTGAATTTAAAAACCTAATTTATTTAAATATTTTGGATCAGTGTAGTTACAAATAATAATGTTTTTAAGTCTATCAAAGTAGCCTGGATTTTCCTAGCTACCCCAGTTGGTTACATCTCATTTTTTTATTTCTCATAAAGTTGATTGCAAATGGAACATAATAATTAAATGATGCACGAAATATATTTTTTCAAAAGTCCCAAAAATAATTTTCGTGATGTTGGGTTTACTTTGGTAATATTAAAATCTAGTCTGTTCTGTCAATAAGCCAAATGAATTCCGTTCTTTTGAACTGAAATTCAATTCCCTGATTTAAAAAATGTATGCGGTTATTCCATTAAAGCTATGTTCAGTATAATACTTTCATTATAAATATATTGGGTTGTGCCTCAGGCTTGTTTGACTCAGTCAAATTTCGCCTGTCTTGCTCCATTTTTGCATACCTACATAAAAGGGATATTCTTATTGTGTGCTTATTAATGAACCTGATTTTGAGCTGGGTAAGTCTGGGTAGACCTTGTTACCTGTTCTTTCCTGCTCGGATTCAGTGGGGGGAGTGCAAAACCCACAAACAGGAATGGCGCCCGCGGCTATTTATAGTTCGTTGGGGACGCGGTGCGCGAGCTAGAAGGATTACGCTTGTATTAAACCGGTTAAACCTGATTTCGAGAGAGGGAAAGTGAAAATCCCTGCGCAGAAAGCATTTTTTGAAAACAGCTTAACCAATTATAAGGCAGCGCGTTTGCGCGGGTAAAATCTTCAACGCCCATTGGCTAAAACTTTGCGCGTGACGCCGGCAGCTCCAGCGCCCGCCATTTTTTCTGGCGCTGCGTCAGTCGCCATGAGCGAGAGGGCACATGTTCACCTGTCATTGCATATGTACCGTACGTATAGTGCAACAAAGTCATTATTGAAATGGTCACACGTTCGGTTTTATTCAGTACTTGTTAGCACTCGTCGGCGTGGCAGAAGATTGACGATGTAGCTTGTATTCGTGGTAGTACTGTAAACGGTTTTGCTATCTTGAGGAGATTGTTAGTCCACCTTGTTAATATCGTCCCATACTCTATCGTCCATGCAGTCACTACTCAAGATTTTATCTGCCCCGATCGCCATCGATTGTATGAGGAATATACCCCGCCCACTGCCACTTGAGTCTCGCAACTGAGCTGAAGAACTGAGCTATGTTAACGACCTTGATTCAGTGAATTAATATTATTCAAGGATAAACAACGGATCTAATTAGGGTTTCTTGTATCTAGTCTGTAGTTTTTAGACAAGCAAACGATCAGAAGTGGAGAGCCCGAGGCAAATGTTTTAGACAAGTCTGCCTCTGGCGAGTATCGATCCCGGGTCTATGGCCTTTTATTTTAGGTACTTTAGTTAATGAAAACATTGCTCGAATCATTTCGTTCATATTTTTTTGTGGTTTTTTCTTCACAGAATACATATACCTGAAAAGAGACATCGGGCATTTGATCCGATAGTTATAAGAACGCATAACTATAGTTTATTAGAGCCACTTTTTTTTTCAACTGTTTCTTTTTCAGTTTCCATAACGAAACTTAACAGGTCTCACGAGGTAATGATTTAAAAAGTACGGTTTGAGAAACTACATTATAATTCTTGAAACGTTGTGTGATAAAATACACCATGAAATTATAAATGGAAACCATTTTCTGTTAACTGACTACATAAAAAGTGGTTTAGCATAAATGAGTAGTAGACAATATAGCAACAAACAATACTTGGCATGAATTGGTTTTGAAGTGATTGTCTACACGATTGTGCTTTGAAAGATGAGAAACTCTCCTCCCCTTAGATAAAACAAATGACTGGAGAAACAAACCACGCATAGCGATTGTTTTGAAGTGATTGTTGGACAGTTGGTGCGCGCCACTATCGGCAAGCAGTGGGAGAACTACTCCGTTATCCACTATAGCGAAAGAAATTACTGTAAAAACCAACCATGCTGTAAAGCGATTGTTTTGAAGTGATCCTCGAACAGTTGACGCGCGCCACTATCTGCAAGCAGTAAGATAACTTCTCCGTTATCCACTCTAATGGAACAAATGACTGCAAAAACAAACCATGCTGTATAGTTATTGTTCTGAAGTGATTGTCGAACAGTTGTCGCGGCTCATGCCGGCAGTGCGATAAGATCCACAGATAATGCGGCCCGCGAGCTTGGCGTAGTGTTTTCTTAGTGTGTGTGATATAGTCCCTAGGTGAGTCTACTAAGGATTTAGCACAGCTTCATGACTTTAAAAGGCTAGATTTAAAAGATTTACCCACATTTTTACTTATCATCACGACAAAACAGAATTCCATTGCGTTTAATTATGATATAAAAATTGTGTAAGGATAAGCGATACCGAAATTAAATACCGGTTTTATTTTATGGAAATAGTATTTGTATTCAGTGTTTACCTTGTTATTTACCTTCAATCGGATATATGCTCACGGTCTCGAAAGGACTGAGATCCGTTATGTTTTGGATAGTGTCCGAAAATTGGGTAAGTACATAAAAATAAAACATTTTCTTTATTAATAGGATTACGTAATAATGAAATGTCATAATAAGAAATATGAATTTCAAAAATTTATATTTTTTACTATGACATTTTTTGCAACTTTCATATCATTTCTACTCAGAATCACAAGCTCTTTTCGTGGTAAGAGGAGAAAAAAAGGGTCCTATTTTACAAATTAAAATGGTGGCATTTATTTTAGAGAAATTCGCAAATCAATATTTAAGCTATTGTTAGTTATAGGGGTAGCAAACAATTAAACCTAAATATTTTCAATTTTCAATTTAGACCGTATGCACTACTTTGGCTTGGAACAGGGAACCCTATTTCAGATTCTATAGTATATCTAACCTCTGACCAAAGTCTTCAACCAGTGCGTATTACCGGTGATGACCTACGAAGACGAGACGTGGTCTCTGACTATGGGCCTCTTAAAGAAGCTCAGAGTCACTCAGCGAGCTATGCATAGGCCTATGCTCGGGATCTCTCTACGAGATCGAATCAGAGATTAGGAAATTCGTAGACAAACCGGTCACCGACATAGCAAACAGGGTAAGCAAACTGAAGTCGTAATGGGCAGCGCACATAGTTCGAAGAACCGATGGCCGTTGGGGCAGAAAGGTTCTCGAGTGGAGACCGCGTACCGGCAAGCGCAGCGTGGGTATGTCCATCCGCAAGGTGGTCGGACGACCTGGTTAGGGTTGCAGGGACTCGCTGGAAGCGGTCGTCTCGCTTGTTCCTTAGTGAGATGTATTACAGGACCCCAAGCCGGTGGTAGTGATAGTATATATTTTTTCTCAGTCGACGCCATAAATACGAAAGCTGTAAAGCGTCCGAAACGTCGAGAACTCAACTGTGATAATATATGCAATATAATTAGTTTAAATTGTTTTATTTAAATGAGTGTCACGAAAACAGAAGAGAGTATCAGAAAATTGTTTCCGACCTATAACTAAACTCGGATTTTTAATTCAAGACCAACATCTGACAGTTCCCATCTTGATTATTTAAACAAATAAACATTATTTCATAAAGATATAAATTCTAACTCGTGTAAATAGTAATATTACGGTAAGTTATATTGATAAAACTACTGACACTTAAACCAGTATGCAGTAATTATAGCGAATATGCGGCCGTTGACGTAAAATTTTGATCTTGAATTAAAAATATTCGTTTAGTGTTAGGCTGTCTATCGACACATTTCCGAACAGTGTCGTGAAAAGATAGATAGATCAATCTCACAAAAAAATAAGATTGGTCTGAATTCTGGTGTTTTCGATATGGAACGGTGCGGAAACTTGGACACTCAAAAAGGCAGACAGATCTCGCATTGACGCATTTGAGGTGCGGTGGTGGAGGAGATTATTACGAGTCCCTTGGACAACCCAGCGCACAAATGCGCCAATCCTTCAAGAAATGGGGTCACCGTTAGACTGTCGACAATCTGTCTACGTAGGACATTCGAATTCTTCGGTCACGTAGCCAGGAAGAAAAACGACACCCTGGAAGTGCTCCTGGTGAAAGGAAAACTACAGGGAAGGCGACCAAGAGGAAGTAGTTCTATGCGCTGGACTGACCAGATCCGCGACAACACCAAGACAAAAGTTCACGAGACATTACACACTGCCGAAGATCGCAACAAGTGGAAATCGATCGTCCACAAAATAATTCTTGGAGACGACCCTCAGCATTGAGGAACACGACACAAGGAGGAGATTATCATAAACAAAAGACGAAGGCGATCATGCAAGCGAGAAGTGCACCCGAGATAGTTTCCATTTAGCAATGACGTTAACTTGACATACTATTGGTATATTGCCAATAGTACTGCCATTGGAACTGGTTCACAGTCATAATTTTTAACAGCCGGGCTAGCATACCTGCTCGAGACCTTGTGTCGCGCGACTCAGGAGTACCCGTCTCTCGCACTGTACTAAATTGAAGAAGATACAGAACAATTACCACCAGAATGTCGCTTACGTAACATTCTGCGCATACATTATCTGTGCTCAACTAATCCATACATCAATAAAGATTTCACGTAACTAAATTATAATGATGTGTAATAACGTGGTATACTATACCAGTTTCTATAGAATTACAAAGTTGTAAAAATGAAATGTCTGGACATGATATAGATATTTAAGAAAATATATTGTAACGGACTATTTGGAGTAGAGATTTCTTTTTGGATTTTTTGTATGTTTGTATGTTATGTGTCGTTGTGGCTTCGGCACGCCAGAATGGCTGAATGGATTTCAACCATTTTTGGTACACGGGTACAGCTGTTCATCCACAAATTTTGGCGACACGTTTGGCTCAGTGGGTTGCACAACTGCCTACAAAGCTGGCGGTCCTGGGTTCGAATCCCGTCCGAGTGTGTGTGTGATGAGCACGAATGTTTGTTCCTGGGTCTTGGATATTTTCTATGTATTTAAGTATTATCATTTATCTATATATTATGTATATCGTCGCCTAGTACCCAAAGTACTAGGCGATGGCGGGAGTACGTAGCTTTGCTTAGTTTGGGACTAGTTCGATTTGTGTAAGATTGTCCCTATAGTATTTATTTATTATTATCTGATGTTTAGAGGATACTTTTCACTGATTATTCTGAAGATAAAAGAGGGTAATGATTTTTTCTCCCCCGCTGATGAATTTGCGGGCACCTTCCTTTCAAAAGTAAATAAGTTTCTATCAAAAATAATATTTCTGTTACAAGCTTTCATTGCCGACTGTACTTTTCTTTCAGTCTTCACAAATAGTCCCACCCAATTTTAACCAAATTTTCCTTCAAACGTTACAATCATGTCAGTGTCAGTTTAAAGAATCCGTCTTATAAATTCCGAGCGTACCTAAATCTCAGATGACTAACAACGACACGGCTTACATAGTAAATTACACAAACAACGTTAATTAAACTGAAGAGATTTTGTACGAAAAATCTACTATCAATTACATAGACGTGAAAAAGGGAGCCAAGTTCTCATACACCACTCTCTCTTCTCAATCGCTCCCTCATTGCTGAGAATCGTGACACTACTTCAGCTTGTCAACTGCTTGTCTACGTCGGTTAAGGTCAGCTGCCTGGTGTAGTGCAGTAATAATTGTATTGTATTTATGTATTAGAAGGTCGCGAAGGAGAAAAATACATAACCCTCTTTTTTACTTCAAAGTAGTTGGTAGAAAGTATTCTATAACCTGTAACTATCTGTAGATACTCAACTCTACCCGTGTACCAAAAATAGTTGAAATCCTTTAAGCCGATTTGGCCTGATGAAGCCACAACGACACATACAAACATAAAAAATCCAAAAAAAGGTTTTTCGATTTAATGACCAAATAGTCCTACAATTTTTTTTTTTATATCTTCAACTTCAGACGTTTTATTTTTTTAACTTTATAATAGTATAGATATAGTATCATATATAGTATAGTTATGAGTAATTATGTGCATGCATTATTTGCTTGTGTGATGGTTGCGTTTGTCACGCGATAAATAAGTGACATAGCTGCCGTCATCTTCTGACACGTATGTGATTGTGAGAGTGACAGGCGTGTTATCATATCATTTATCGCGTGATAAACGCGACCATCATAGGCCCGCAGGTATTGCAGGTATTTATAGGCGACATTGCTCGCTTCTATGTGTCTATCTATCAGCTACGGACGTTCACTGCTGCACATAGGGCTCTCCTATAGTTCACCACAGGGTGCGATCCTGCGCAGACCGCATCCACCGACTCCCCACGACCCTTACGAGGTCATCCGTCCACCTAGTTGGGAGCCGTCCTACGCTGCGCTTTCCTATCCACTCCAGGACTTCACTGCCCCAACGGGCATCCATTCTTTGGGCTCATGGCCCACCCATTGCCACTCCAACGATGCAATCCTGTTAACTATGTCGGTTACTTTGGTTCTTCTGCGATTTCGCATTAAGTCGGCCATTTGTACTTACAGTAAAATATTTAACGTAAAAGCCACTCATGAAGAGATTTTTTGAAATTTTGTAGTGGCAGACTTAATTTCAGATGCCAAATTAGTACAAAAGTTTACGCACATTAAACTGCAGTCTTGTTTTAATAGAGGTGTTCTTTGCTGCTTGTCAATTTCATATTTTTTTCTTGAAACCTTAATCTTTAACTTGTTTCTGAACTTGGCTTAATTCACTACCATGCGTGTAAAGCTGACTAGACTGGAAGACACTTGTAGATCCGTGCATACTCGATTATGTGTCTCAGCAAGATAATCGCGTCGTCTCACGAATATCCCTGCAATTAAAATACTTTTATTGCCTTCTTAAACGCTTGTTTACAGCGTTAAATTTTATTACTTCGAGTGGATTATGGCTATTCTCTTTATCCGTTTCTCTTAGGGAAACGTACGATATCTGGAGGAAAAACACATTAAGAGTCTCATGCGATATTTACTGTGTGAAAGGGATTGTTTGGGGATTTAAAAATACAGTTAGGTTATTCAAATGCAAACATCTTATTTACTTTCAACCTTATATTATAAATGCTCTGTCTGTCTGTTACCTTTTCCGATTTACAAGATGTAGTATGGATATCGTTTAAGGTTCTGGGCAGAACATACCATAGTTCTTATCCAGGAAATTATCCCTAAAGAGGATGAAAAGGGGGATGGAAGTTTATCAAGGAAATCAATCGTTGAAACATATGCATATTCGTATATTCGAAATGTTGTGCTGGAGACGAATGCCTAGAATAAGCTGGACGGAAAAAATAACGAATGAGGAAGTGCTTAAACGCGTTGAAGAGAGAAGGTCGTTGTTAGAAACCATTGAAAACAGAAGGGGAAAGGTGTTTGGACACTTGCTACGATGCGACGAGTACATAAAAACCATTCTAGAGAGAAATACTGAGGGAGAAAGAAGAGAGGGAGACCTAGGAGATGTTATTTAGACCAAATAAAGGAGAAAGTAGACGGCGTGTCGTATCAGGACATCAAAACGAAAGCTGAAGATAGAAAAAAATGGAAGCTGCTCCACCAAGAAGACAATGGCTCTTAAGTTTCTGATAGTGATGATATTTGTATATACGAGTAATCACTATTCAGCTTCCGGTAACGCGCGGATTATCCTAGTAATATTATAAATGTAAAATGTTGTAAAGTTGTTTGGATGTTTCACACTTAACAATACTGTAACCGTTAGCATAGAATCTCACCACTAATGCCAAGAGGAGGGGGGGTTAAAAAGTTGCTAATAAACATTACGTGATAAATGAACGAGACCTTATTATCATTGTGACAAAAGCGAAAAAGCTACGGGTTTCAATTTGCGACCACGCATAGGAAAGCGTAGCGTGGGCGGCCCCGACTAGGTGGACGGATGACCTCGTAAGAGTCGCGGGGAGTTGGTGGTGAACTATTGGAGAGGCCTATGTTCAACAAGTGAACGTCCGTAGCTGATAGATAGACACATAGAAGCGAGCAATGTCGCCTATAAATAACTGCAATACATGCGGGCATATGATGGTCGCGTTTATCACGCGATAAATGATATGATAACACGCCTGTCACTCTTGCACTCACATACGTGTCAGAAGATGACGGCAGCTATGTCACTTATTTATCGCGTAACAAACGCAACCATCACAGGCCCGCAGAGGAGTCACAAGTGCGTTGTCGGCCTTAAACTGATTTCTCATTTTCACTTTGGTTTATCAAAAGTTTCAATGTTAAGAAATATTTGCGGAATATAGCGAAAAGACCACGTCAGGAAATCCCGCATCCGAGGTCTGTCACGTCCGTGAAGACCCAAGAAATGCTGGCTTGACATCGCCAAGGATGACATGCGTGCCAACGGCCTTACAGCTAAGGATGCAGAAGACCGTGCGAAGTGGAGAAGAATATGCCGAAAAGCGGACCCCGGGCTTCGAAGCAGCAGCTGAAGACGCAACCGGCAAAACGCTACGATGATGAGGATGATGATGATGATGATGATGATGATGATGATGATGATGATGATGATGTTAAGAAATATTTGTCAAATGTTTAGCGTATTTTATAAATATCCTGCACCTCAGAACTACCACAGTGGTCTAGAAATCAAGTTGGTTGACGTACATAATAATGCAGGCAAAGCCACGGGAGAGTGCTATTACCCCATAAATATGGCTTTAAATCGTAATTTAAGACCACAATGTATGAAAGTTTGCACTTTGCAGCAGCCACAACTGATAAGTTATGAGCTGCAGCGCGAAAAATAGCTTTTTGAGGTAAAAATTGTATTTTCACCTTACTAGTGGTGTCAAACATTTTGTTGGCAAAGGAGTATATTTTCTCTTATGTTTTCTTTAAAAGCAATAGAATAAAGTATTCTAATGCCTTGAAGTAGGCAAGCCAATGAGAATTGGGTTTTATTAACGCCACGCCACTGATAAAATATTATTTAAACCTTATTGCACAATACAAACTGGTACAGATGGCGGACTTAATGCCTTAGTTTGTATGGTTAGAACCAAATCCCATGCCAAATTGTAGAGTACAGAAAGTCATTGAAATGTGTATATACGTGTACTCGTAAAGGTACGCCTTAGAGATATTAGTCCTTGGAGGTTGGGGGATAACAAATCTGCTCCATTTTCAATTAATGCTAAAGCCATGGTCTACCTTTGTTGAAGAAATAAAAAGTTACCTAATCATCAGACATAGGAGTTCTTGTGGCAAGAATGACAAATAATGAAAATTTTGTGAATGAAAGTGAATGTAATTTCATTAATGGACTTCCTTACAATATCAGAGTTATCGATAAATTATTATTTTTATTCCGAAGTGACATTTCATACTAGCTATTGAATTCATTGGGTCACATAGAAATTAAACCTGGTGGTATATTTAACAAATATATTATATATTTGAAAATTTCTGAAAAAGATAATTCGTGAGAAATTAATGACACTGTTTTTACGCGGCATTTTTACACGTTAATTTTTACCATCATTTTGTTTCACGGACCAGATACTTACAATTTTTATGTTAATGTCTTAATTATCCATAAAGGAAGAAAACTTTATCATCGTTCCTAATTGATCTGTACGGGCTGAATAATGTTAATTTATATATTTATATTTATTCTTCGTTCGCGGAGGAGAAAACTCTTTTTTTCTTTAGCATAGTCGGGTAAAAAGTATCCTTTAACAATCCGGACATACCCAGCCGACCCACCCGTGTACCAAAAATAGTTGAAATCTGCTTAGTCGATTTAGCGTGATGAAGCCACAACGACACACACCAACATTTATTTCTACAACTTTATAATAGTACTAGCCTCTGCCCGCGACTTCGTCCGCCTTAGATTCATTTATCGCGGATAAGGGTATTTTTCCGGGATAAAAAGTAGCGTATGTACTTCCCCGGGACTAAAGCTATCTCCATACCAAATTTCATCCAAATCGGATCAGCGGTTTAAGCGTGAAGAGGTAACAAACAGACAGACAGACAGACACACTTTCGCATTTATAATATTAGTATGGATTAGTATAGATATATTATTTGAGCGTTTTAACCGTCTTATTACTCTTTCTGTTGTCTCCAATATTGACGAATTCCATATATTTAAAGGAGTTGTGGAGCCATTTTCGGAGTATTGTAGAAAGTCGCCGCTTTTCACAATTGTTATCAAAATTACGTTGGTTACTTTAATGAATTGGCCAATATTGCAACAGAGTAATAAGAAGGTTAAAATGCGCAAATAATCACCCTTATATGCAACTTGCATATTGATATCATATGTACGTATATAATAAAATTATATTTTATCGATAAATTAATATCGTTAGGAAAACTGTGTTCGTGCCACTAAATCTTTTATGTCTGCTAATCATATATCATCTCCACAGGGTGCCTTCCAGGGTCGAACCTTTATTACTCGACAAAACAAGACGTAAATATATATAAATAACAGTACATTTAAATAACTGTAATTTGTACAGAAAATTGCTCATAATTCTGCTATTGTTCGCGTTCACATTAGGTGCAATTATAATCATGGTTATTTCAAGAGTCGTACTTGACGTAAATTCTTAAAATGGTATGTTCTTGACATCCACATTGAACAATAAGAAAAATATATATTGAAGAAAAGACTTGTTGATGTGCAAGATATGATTTCAAAGAAAAAAAACCGCCCAAAAGCATGTCGTTAACAGTGTTTATAAAAAAAATTTAGAAATATGTGCCACACGTTGATATTTGCAAGAAATGGAGTGCAGGGAAAGTATGTCACTTTTACATAATTAAGCCGTTTATTTATTTGTCGTTTGTACAAACTGGGCAAAAAACCAAAAATGAAGACGCGCTTTCAGATTTCTTTTCTATCGAGGAAATTTTAAGCAAACATGTTTCCTCGTTAGACGCTGAATCCGTACTACTATTATAAATGCGAAAGTGTATTTGTCTGTCTGTCTGTCTGTCTGTATGTTACCTCTTCACGCTTAAACCGCTGAACCGATTTGGATTAAATTTGATATGAAGATAGTTTGAGTCCCGGGGAAGGACATAGGCTACTTTGTATCCCAGAAAAATACCCTTATCCACGATAAACTTATTTAAGGCGGGCAGAAGCTAGTAGGTTATATAGTCAAAAAAACACTTATCTGAAAACCAGCTTGTTGCATATACTAGATTTGACACAAATCTCAATAAAAATAGCTTAAATTTTCGATGCACCCCCTTAAAGCAGATGGATTCCCCCGATTTTCGCGGCCCAATATTGATTAGGACCCCGATGGAGGTAGATGAGTCCTCCACTCCATTACTGGACCTCCTCGGTAACCAGGTGAGGCCCGACGTACTTGAGATCTTGACCTCACTCGAACTCGTGCACTTGACCTCAACCGGAGCTATTTGGCTACTATATTCGGCTGGTTACTCATCCTGTATGTACAGAAATAGGGTGGGAAAATTAAAAATTTAGTTTGCTAGCATCTACCGGGTAGAGTCACTAAGAAATCAGGGCAGGTTGGGATTTTACCGCATTAAAAAGAAACGTGGTAATATTTCTACTATTTGCAAATGTTTTCATATTTTTTGGACATACGCTTTTAACGATAACCCTGTTTAGTAGTCGTACAACTACTGATGTGCAAATTGCGGAAACTTTCCAAAATGCTTGAAAAAGGTCTTAAGTCTAGTGGTAACTTACATGTTTATAAGACCTTTTTTAAGCATATTTTTAGTATATGAAAAGTCTTAAGTCTAGTGTTAACTTACCTGGTTAAAGACCTTTTCTAAGCATTTTGGAATGTTTCCGCAATTTGCACATCAGTAAGTACAACACAATTTATGCTACTTTTAGACCTTATTATACATATACGAAAAAAATAACAATATGAGAATAAAGCTTAAAAACCTCCAAGTGTTTCTAAAAGGACTGTCTAAGAAATGTGTGCCACAGATTGATGTTTTCTGAACAAAAAATGTATTCAGTTTCTGTTAAATGTTGTATAAATAGATAGAAATATTTATTTTGTTATGTTATTACTATGAAGCGGCTTATACTTCACCTATACTTCAAATATCATCACTCTTCCTCTCACATCTTGTAGTTTTGCCATTTTGGCTACGGAACCCTAAAAACTTGCAACCCTCAAGACCAGCAGCTGGCCGAACAGATTCAATTGAAACATTGCTAAGAACAATGACGATTAACTTAAAAAGCACTAAATAAAGAGCTATGATAACACATAAGACAGATAAACACATGTAACTAATAAAACCCCTCTTTTGTGGTCTGAGATTAAAAATGATTAAACACACTTCGATTGCGGCTAAGCCAACATGCCAAGCGGCGGCTGTTGGAATAATCCATAAAAAGCACTTAATGGTATTTATCTATTGTAAATTATGCAATTATTTCAAGGTACCCTTCCGGTAAGCATTAGATACGCAATCAGGTGGACTGCACACGTTCCAAATGCTTCTATACTATTACAAAATTACTAGGTATCTGCAACTTCCTTCACGTAGGAAAAACCATAACTCTTCTTTTTTATTTCAGCGATTATAAATTATAAAAAATTTAATTTTAATTAAATTTTAATTAAAAATATAAAAATCCCACCCAAGAAATTACTTGTAAAAAAAAACAGGTCCCGCAATTCAGTTCTTCTACCGTAAAAAGTTGTGAGATCCATGTAATACCAAGTCGGTTAATTTATTCAGTCCCTACTTAAGGGTCTTTCAGTCTTAAGTTATTATGTAATTAGCTAACCTAACAATATCTTATAGTGGCCATATCAATATTAACAATCTTTTATGTTTTAACTAAACAGATTGACTTGGCCATCACACTAAACAATTTAATTAAATATTTATTACTTGTGAGATACATTGTGTTTTCAGCATGAAAAAACAATGTATCTCATCACAATGTATCTGATGGCCAAGTCAATGTAATATGTATATGTTATGTATACGCTGGGAAGGAAACAACGTGCGTTCGTATTGGCATTTATTCCGACACTGACATATCGATAACTTATCCTAGGTACCCACAACATACTTCTGTACGCTAAATTAATACTAGGTTCTTATCACTAATAACATTTCTTATATCCTATAACTAGGCTTATTTTCTCGACACCGTCTGACAGGGCGGGCTTGGGACGCAATAGTTTGCGGCGGGGAATAGAACGTGAGTCCGGCGTTGGCTCCGCCGGCGGCCGGTGCTCTCGGCGGCGGGTCTCAACCTGTTCCAAAACTGACTGGTTCTCTGAAGCATCGGCTTCTTATCGTTGGCCTAAGGTACTTGGGACAGGAACTAATGACAACCTCCCATTACTTTGTCGTTTCCGTAACTGATCAACATGTATGGAACATATACATATATGGGATTACAAAGTTATTTATGCAATTAGTATATCTTGAAAACTGGACTGAAACTGCAAAATGTTTGAGTTTTTCCTTGATTTATACACTAAACACTAATTGTATTCTAAATTTGAAGCTTCTATGTCTGCTAGAAGGGCCTTGAACTTTTTATGATCCGTGAGTCAGTGAGTGAGTGACAAAATTAAGAAACTTTGACTAGTTATAATTCTTAAACTACAGCTTCAAATTGAATGAAATTTGAAATATACCGTCTTTATACAATGCCTGCTTGGTTACTGAAAATTCTGGCTTCTAGTATTAACCACAACGAAGTTATAGGGGAGTCGAAAATGGCCTGAACTGCTTCGAGAAACGGATGGTACAGCCGTGCCGCTTTTATGCTCAATTCAGCGGGGGCACTGCTGTGCCCCCGATATGTGAATATGTTGCAGAGATAGTTGACATCTTTCTAGCCATCTTGGCATGATAGAAGCACAAAATATCATTAAAAAAATTGAACCGTTTCTAAAGATGTTTGCAAAAAACATTTCAGACTATTTGAAGGTCACAAAATTAAAAACATATTGTAAGTATTCTGTTGAATGTATATACAAGGAATATTGAAAGTACGTGTTTCTTTTCCGCTCTTGTCACAATGACAATAATGTCTACGTGGGACATGGGATCAGTCCAACATGGGAGTATGTCCGATCTTATCTCTCCCTCTGCCGCAACTCAAGTCGGGTTGGCCTGCAGTAGGAGCGCGGCGCTATTTCAGAACATCTAAAATGGTCTCATAGACCAAAAAGGAAACAAACAAAAAAAAATAGTGACAACACAAAACTGACTGCATTCTTCGACTAATGCTGAGTAGATGTTCAAGTATTTGCGGGTGAACACCATCTTTGATATTGTTAGTTGGAGTCAAGCCATAACGTGAACTTCAATTAATTTGTGGTAAGTGCCTACTGCCCAACTGTCAACCTTCATGAGGACGAGCTCTGGCCAGAGGGTGTCGTATTCCGGCGTTGCCGCGGCCGGTTAGTTCACACCCAGAAGTTGCGTCACAAGTTGCCAGCTGTTAAACCGTGTTAGTGTTTATGTTTTTCTTCTAATTAATATATTTGTTAGTTTGTAAGATATTAATGTCTATGGACCAAATATGAAGCTATCTAGCAGCCACGGACGTCCACTGCTGAACATAGGCCTCCCCTATAGTTCGCCACATCTTACGTAGACCGCATCCACCGGCTCCCCGCGACCGTTACAAGGTCATCCGTCCACTTAGTCGGGTCCGGCCCACGCTGCGCTTTCTTATGCGTGGTCGCCATTCCAGGACCTTACTTTCTTTTCTGCTCTCGAAGTTGTTGAAAAGTATGTAGACCTGTGACAAATTGTCCAGTTAGGTAAGTTCAACTTCGAGAAGGAGGTCAATCGTCGAATCCAACTAGGTTGGGCAGCATTCGAGAAGCTGCATCATATCTTTTTGTCAAAAATACCCCAGTGGTTGAAGACCAAGGTCTTCGAACAATGCGTGTAGGCATTGATTTCCTAATACGGGCCAAATATGCCTGCAATGAATGAACATAAATGAAGTTCAAAAAAAGGTTGTAAAAAGAAATGGTAGACTTTTGATAACAATGGGAACATGTGTATAATGTCAATTGACACTCTAGCGCAACGAATGAAATGATATGACTCTCACATTTCACAGAAAACAATGTGAATTGTGCAATGTTAACACCAATTAGGAATTATTTTATTAACCCATTCATGAATACCGTTACGTTAGGTATTCGCACGCGCACAATGGTTATATGTGCTTTCAATTTCACTATTAGTGCATTCAGAGTTCATAAAGTTCCCTCGTAAATAAAATAAAAATCGGCCACGAGCGCTCGCACCATTGCTCACTGTAGGGTTTCGTAGCCGGTACTACAAACAAATTCACTACAGATGAATAAAATACGATGTGAAAAAGCTCACCAACAGGTGATTTTGTTGAGAAGCGCAGATTTTCGTCAATAACTCAAAAACGGTCTAACCAATCATGTCATAAATAATTGTCGTAGAAAGTATTTACTATACGGTACCTTTGTAATTTTATTCCTAATATTTTGACCAACGTTGTAGGAGACAAAGGGGAGACACAATTTATGCTACTTTCGGAGCGACTTCATAGTAGAAAGATATAGACAGATTAATAGTAGGAACACCCGCAGGAGAAACCTTCTGATCGACGGAAACTCGCGAAATCCCGGCGGTCACTCGGTGTCATTGGTTATATAACTCGGTTCCCCTGGAAATACGCGAAGTTAACTATGACAGAATGTTTGCAGACAAACTTAAAACGCTCCTAAAGGTGCGTCCACACTTGTATCATTTGCTCGTATCCGATCATCGTGCCGTGGCATGACTGCGTATCGCGCTGCTTGGACGCTCACTGTCGGCATTCCGTATCATTTGCGCCGCCACGTGAAGAAACGCGTCCACACTAAGCCGTAGCGTATCACCGTATCCGATCACCGCGCCGATCATTTTGCATGCTGCAGTTTGGACGCTAGCCGTATCGTTTCACCGCTCCGATCATTTTGGCATTTCGCCGATCATCATTTTTTGTGTGATCGTTCTTCTGTAGTAGCGTTGTGTTTCGTGTAAAACTGTTGCACTCTGCGATCGCATATCAAATTGGTTGACACCCGTGCAGAAACTTGAAGATCATTATCACGACAGCTGATAAGCCGCGAGCGCCGAGCACCAGCGTGGACAGCAGCGCCCATGCGTCGGCGGCACCGCGCGCGTAGCAACTAAAAATGGCAGTACTTTGGAAATTCGCCGTAACACACCTGCGCGAGCGACTCAAGCCACGCCTCTCGGCCATCTCTTTCACGCGTAGCTGCAATGTACGAGACAGAAGATGATCGGGCAAAAACCGACTCGAGATGGATCGCGGCGTATCATGACCGCGTAGCGTGATCGCGTGTCATGATCGCTACTGTGGACGTCGCACCGTCGCGATCATGCCGCGCTTGTCCGATCCAAGTGTTTGATACGCGTAGCAAAATGGATTTCGAGCGAACAGATCGGTGCAACGTCCAAACGCGTGATCGTGACACGCGATCATGCCACGCGACGATGATCTGATACGGGCAGATGATACAAATGTGGACGCACCTTAACAAACCCGGCCTGTTATACTATAAATTAGTTTTATAAGTTTTATTACTAAGTACTGACATACTTAAATAATACTGTATTGTGACCGAGTATCATTTAATGGATTTATTATTAACTAGAAGATGCCCGCAACTTTGTACGCGGAGGGGGTAAAGTCATAACTCTCTTTTTTTCGTGAGCGTAGTCGGATAAAAAGTATCCTATAACCATCTGGAGATACCCGGCTACCCGTGTGCCAAAATATCTTCAATGTACAGACATTTCATTTTTACAAGTTTATAATAGTATAGATGATGTAATGTAAAAATTACATGTAAAATACTAAATTTTATGAATAAATATTCTGATTCTTATTATTTTCGAAAATATTCACTTAATCAAACAAATTGTTTAAAATCCTTAAAATATCTTATATTGTCGAAAGAAATATTCTTTTTGTTATTTTACTATGAAACTAAGTAACACACAAGTGTTAGATTGAACTGCGACCCTAACGAGCGAGAGAAGCAAGCGTTCCGGGGAGGTCGATATCGAGTAGTCGCAAAATCCTAATAATAACAGAAAAAAAGAAAGAAAAAATATAAGAAGAATTATGAATAGAACAATCATAATAGATTTATAATGAATAATGGATAACAATTTATGGCGCCCAAATTTTATACAAAATAATAATCTGTGAAAGTACGATTCGTTTAGAAGACAGTTATGCTCATCAACATTATGCAAATATAAGATTCGATATTATAAAATTCTGCGAAATTATTTATGCAAAAGTATACTCTGCGTAAGGTGTTTCTGTCAAACGTTACTTCTGTCAAGTATCAGTATGCTAAACAAATATATGTCAAAAAAGTTTCTACAAGACAATAGTGAACCGTCAAATAGTCTTCGAATAATCGGTGAACATACTATGCTTCTTCCGGCGATTGTTATTATTTCCGACAAGATGGCCGGAGTTCGCTGGATGCGGGCAGCTCAAGACCGGTCATGGTGGCACTCTTTAGGCCTATGTCAATTTAAGCTACTATATGGGAGTACCATCGTGTTATTTGGTCACTGGTAGTCAGTTGGGAAATTGCAGTGCCAATTCACCACTGGTGGTGAAAATTTAGTGGTGAGATGGTAAAGAGGAGATAATTATGAATTGATGACGATATTAAGATGAAATTATTATTGTTACAGATACAACGGAAAGGAACTGCGGCGATGTGATCCGCAAGTAACTAAAGGAAAATACTTTATATCTTCGGTTTCCTGAAGATCACAAGAATGGAGAAGACTGGGAACGGGCCCTCGGCACCGCCGCTCCATGCCGTGGACAACTACAGTTCCAAGTGAGTACATCAGAAAAAATAACCCTGTATATAAACAGCGTTGAACAAATAACCCTGTATATATTCAGGGTTGAGGAAAAAACCCTGTATATAGGTATACAGGGTTATTTTTGGACCGTGCCAAAATAAGTCACATCAAGAATTATTCATAGACAACATTCGCATTATTTAGGGGGTCACGATTTTTATACCACTAACGTGGCAATCAAGCGTACGGCTTGACTGATGTTAAGCAGTCACCGCAGCTCATAAATGCTTGCAAAACCCGAGGCATTACGTGCGTATTGCCGACCCTTTAAAAACTTATTCACTCCCCTCTTGAAGAACCCCATACTGTAACCTCCAGGAAAGAATGCAACAGGGAGTTCATTCTACATTTGGAGTGTGCGCGGTAGAAAACTCCCTTGATGCCAAACGGTGCGCGACCATTTAGCTAAAATTGGACAAATGCCAAAGTTTTATGGCGTTTATCTTGGTTTCGGTTACTCATGAAGATAAGCTGAGACTTTATATTGGTAAAGACGGTCGCTGTCAACACGATAAGACATTTACAACATGGAAAAGTGAAAAGCTACGGATCGAATGCCATTCAGAGCTGCCTAATAAAGGAAAACCACGTTTATTTAATGAATATTGAATAATAACGCAAATTAGAACTCATTAATGTATTAGCGGCATTGTGCTCGACATGTGTATTAACGTCAGAATACTCGTCACAATACAGATTGACGTACAAGGTTGACAGATTCTTTGCGCTTACGGAAAATATCTTTAATGACCGATGGAATTTCGAGGTTGACACACAAACGGAATTTACAATAGGGTGCCCGGATCACTCAAGAGTGTCATCATCATCATTTCAGCCATAGACGTCCACTGCTGGCCACAGGCATTCATATTAATATTATACATGTGAATTTGTGTCTGTCTGTCTATCTATCTATTACCTCTTCACGCCTAAACCGCTGAACCGATTCATATGAAATTTGGTATGAAGATATTTTGAGTCCCGGGGGAGGACAAAAGCTAGTTTTTATTCCGGAAAAATTCCCTTAACCGCGATAAACGAATTTAAGGCGTACGAAGTCGCGGGCAGAAGCTAGTACTCAATAAATTTAGACTTGGGCCGGAAAGGGGCGAACCGCATCCAGCCAGTCCCCGCAACGCTAACCAGGTCGTCCGACAACTTTGCGGATGGGCTTTCCATGCTACGCTTGCCGGTACGCGGTCTCCAGTCACAGATCCAACGCGGATTGGCAGCGCAGTTTCCCAAAGAACACTTTGCAGTTTCAGTGTCTTCTCGTCCAGGATACCTCAGTGCTTGAAGACGAAAGTCTTCAACCAGTGTGTATTACCAGCGATGACCTACGGAGTCGAGACGTGGTCTCTAACTATGGGCATCTTAAGGAAGCTCAGAGTCACTCACTAGAGTGCAATATTCAACACCGAATAGCCGCTGCATGGCTAAAATGGCGAGAAGTAACTGGTGTTACATGTGACAAGAGCATGCCGGTCAAACTTAAGGGTCTGGTCTATAAGAGCATTATTACACCGGTTCTTATGTATGGCAGCGAGATCTGGGCTGTAACTAAAAAAAATGTGCATGCCATCCAAGTTACTGAAATTAAGATGCTGAGGTGGATTTGCGGCGTTATCAGGCTAGATAAAATCCGTAATACGTACTCGACGTACGAGGAAGCCTGAGCGTCCGCGACGTCGCCGATAAGTTACAGGAGAGTAGGTTGCGATGGTATGGCCACGCAAAGCGAAGACCACCCGACTACGTAGGAAATTTGACACTGCAACTCTACATCTCCGGTCGCAGATCCAGGGGCAGACCCAAAACCAGGTGGAAGGATGTAGTGCTTAAGGACATGACTGAGTGTCAAGTATCCGAGGACGATGTCGAGGACAGAGAGAAGTGGAGGAGACGAGTGCGGAAAGCAGACCGCACCACCATATGGGATACTAGCTAGGAAGAGAGAGAGAGATAAATTCAGGCGTAATTTTGCGGAATTTCATATTGGAATAATGGATAAGTTCCTTTTCTTTTCTACAAAATATTGTCTTGGTTAGATGTGACAATACTTAAATTGTGCTCACATGCGCATATTTTCCCGTTGTCTTCACGAAAAACAATACGCATGCAAATACAACAAACCATCACCAGACACTATAATCCTCAACATGTGTTTCGCCTCTCAACGAGGCATCAGCAGGAGATGCAGGAGATTTTGACAGTCCGGCATCCGAGAAGTAACTTCTCATGAGTATTTTACCTCAGAAATGGGCACTAAAACACAAAAAATTAAGACCGTCTACTAAAGTTTAGGAAGATAGCCGATATTGTAAATATCTCGTCAGAATGCGTTTTTAACTACTACATGAGCATTTGTTATATGAAACAGCTTTGTGTCTAATGCCACGGCTTTTAAACGAGAAGCAAAAGAAACAAAGGGTCAATATTTCAAATAAATATTTGCAGGTTTAGACGGAATCGTAATGAATTTCTTCGTCGATTCGTAACGAGACATATGAGACTTGGATCCACCATTCTATCTATCTATCTATCAGCCACGGACGTCCAGCGGGCCTATGATGGTCACGTTTATCGCGCGATAAATGTCATGATAACGCGCCTGTCACTCTCGCACTCCCATACGTGTCAGAAGATGACGGCAGCTATGTCACTTATTTATCGCGTGGCAAACGCAACCATCATAGGCCCGCTAGTCCAACACCGATTCCCCGCGATCCTTACGAGGTCATCCACCTAGTCAAGGTCCGTCCCATACTGCGCTTTTCTATGAGGGGTCGCCACTCCAGGACTTTACTGCCCCAACGGCTATCCGTTCTCCGGGCTACATCGCCCGCCCATTGCCTCTTCAGCAATGCAATCCTGTGAGCTATGTCGGTTACTTTGGACCTTCTGCGGATATCCTCATTTCTGATTCTATCACGAAGAGAAACCCCGAGCATAGCCCTTTTCCATTGCACGTTGCTTAAGTCTGAGCCGCCTTATGAGTCCTATTGTGAACGACCATGTCTCAGCTCCACCATTATACACCGGAAACTAAAGAGCAGTCCAAGCAATGGACAAAAATTGGCGAACCCGCACCAAAGAAAGTGTAAACGCTAGTATCGTTTTGCCAAAAAATAGTTTTGGCTTTAGAATAATACTTTCAAACTATACAAGATAATGATATGCAGAGGTCCTAAGTTGAAGTTCAGGTATTTAAGTTTTTTCATTTATTCAAAGTGCTCGATCGACAATAAACATTCTAGAATCAATTTACATTTAGTGCATTTTTATGGCATGCATAGCCCTCGTCGCAGTACGTTAAATGCATTCCTGATTTAATGAAAACCTCAGCAACGGTATTCCATACTTAAAAACTCTCTTGATTGTTCAGAGGTTAATTACAGATTATTTGATGAAAACAGTACAGTCAGCTGTAAAAAGATCAATGATTTCAATAGAATGATAGGGTCTGAACATTTTACACAAATGCGTCTTTATTTGATACGGATGACACTGACCGTACACTGACGTTGCATGGAAACGACTGAGTCACGATGGCCCTAATAGAAGATTGTTTGACAAGGGGCTAAAATATATTATGACACGAAGTGATTCTCATAATGGCTTTTAGCCAAGTGTTAAACACTCTGCTTTTCAATTCGATCACAAATTTTTGCCAATCTGATCAGGTTGATTTGTTTGTTTTTAATTATTCGTAAGTAGTATGTAGCTGGCCGCAAGTTTTTTTTCAGTTTATAGAAATTTGTATGGGATTATATGGCTTTCTTTTAAACCCTAGGGGCTGATGTACTAGTTTAGTCTCGCTTTGTGAAGCTAATATGACGTACTCTTTGAGCAGGAGAAGTGAAAAATAATTTTAGGGACTACACGCCGGTGCTATTTGTCTTGCACGTTAGCCTATTTCTTAAGAAGTAATATATAGGTCTATGAAAAAGATATACACGATAACTTAGTTCTAAAATAGCTTTGCTAGTTTCTATTTGCCGTCGATAGAGTTGAGAGAAAATATTTTTGAACGGACTAATCGTGTATATCGTTTTGTAGCTGACTGTACTTATCGAGCAAATAACTTCAATGACTATGATTTAAAGTCAATTAATTCGTCAATCAGTCAATTATTATTTAAGGAAGCGGACTTCATACGTACAGCGCTTATCCTAGGCTTTGTAAAAATAGGCAAAGTTCTCATACACTGAAAAAAAATCGAATTAATCTCGAAGGACGGGTAGGTGTGCGCGCGGCGGAGCACGATGACCCTGCCGCTGGCACACTTATTACTCCCCCCGCTGTCTTCCCCCCCCGTCGCCCACAGACCACGGGAATGTGGGCGAAAGAACTTGTCACGCTATAGTGTCTCTGTGTGCTGTAGACTTTGCGACCTAATTTCCGAAAAAAAAAATCAAAAACTTTTAATTTCCAAAAACTGAATAGAACAAAAAACTTACAAAATTTCACGAAAATCGGTTGAGAAAAGCGACCGGCAGAGGAGAACAGCCGGACTGACAAGCTGAAACGAAGACCTTTGCTCCACTCGGTCAAAAATATCTTCCACCACCCAAATGATGTCTGGAGGAGGTCGCTGCTCAGCGATAAGACCGCCTGTCGTTATAAAATTGAGTGTTTATTAGAATGGCTGAAATTATACTCTACAATTATGTGGTATAAACCAAAAGACTGAATTTGGTCAGAAGGATTACGAATTGATATAATATTGCGATATGCAATGCAAAACAATACAATACAATTCATTTATTGCACATGTCACATAACAGAGTCCAGAAAACATTACATTTAAGGCGAGGTATACAACAGGCGGTCTTATCGGTCAACAGCGATATCTTCAGACAACCTTTGGGTAGTGGGTGATGATATAATCCGTATAATAACTTTATTTACTTGAGTAGTAGATAAATGAGTTACCTATAATCGCGGCGGCCGGAGAATATTAAGATAAACTAATTGTGGTTTTCCCGTACACATTTTACTACGAATATTTACCTTCAATTAAATTTACATCGTATTCAAACACATGATAATCCGCAAATACGCACATTTGCGGTCAGATTTATTCCTAACTACAATAACAGATAAAAACCACAAGTATTGATTTTGCTTAATCATGGAATCGAGAGTTGCGGTTACCGATGTACTCGAGCATATTTAGCTCAGCGGTCGTGACCCTGACTGGGTTCACATACCGGTAAGGAAAAATATTTGTGTGATGAGGATAAATATTTTGTTCCTAAGTCTTTATAGAGTGCTCAATGATACAATATAAAAAGAGGTAGATAGGTTACCTATACGATAGTCCACTGTAAAAATGGCCAGGCTTATGCACACATAAATCTGATAATATTGCAATAACACACTAATCGTAAATGCTTTTAGACGCTTTTATTGAGTAATTAGTGCAGAATCTCACGATGCATGATGGCATTTTTGTTATTTTGACGCATAATCCAATATATAATAAACTGCTCTATGCGCGAGACTGAGTTAAGGTTTGCCAATTGGCGTAGTTTTGGTGTGCCATTTTCGGAGCCCGTATAACCTATCTACATCTCTTTATGTTATATCATTGAAAGTACTCATAACATTAGACTTACTCGTACTCGATTTGTGTAAAATTGCAGTTTATTCATTTGCCATGACGTCGTGATATATTAAAAAAGCTGCCATGCATCAAGGAGACGCAATTAGGAATTATATGAGCTAGCTAGAGCAATGTTTTTCTAAAAACACTAGCTTATATAAGAGCTTTTCTTCGTACCTGGGTCAGTCAACCTTTTTCTGTGCCTTGTTGTCATGGTTCGTCTCTCTTCACTCTTTAAAATTATGGTATGGTCCCGAAGATTCTGGCAGCATTTCATCGCTGTACCGCAAGGTTGATGTGTTGAAATAATGAAATAATGACCTTTATTCTGTAAGTAGGCCGCAAGGGCACTTTTACAAGTCTGATTCTACGGCATTTCCCAAGAGGAGACCACTGTTGAGAAGAAAGCCGAAACAAACTCAACAGTCAGTATTTTTTTTCTAAATAACTCTTATATCTTGTTTGTTTACTTTGCGCCATCTCTATTACCTTAAGGTTGTCTGGAAGAGATCGCTTTTTAGCGATAAGACCGTCTATTGTTTACCATTTCTCATACTGTTTTAGATTTAAGTTTCTGATGTTATTTTCTTTTGGTGTGCAATAAAGTATTGTTTATCTATTACAATATTTGTTATTTTTATTGTTGTACGAGGAAGCTGCGAGCTCTTCGGTGACCAGTAGTTTCCGTCTACATTTTACTGAGATTTATGAATAAGTTGTGGGCGCTGGGAACCTAAACTCTCGACCCCTAAAGAAGCGACATTATATTCGGGGTCGAGACAATTTACTACATGGGTGTAGAAAAAAAAAACCCTTTAATGAGAAATCATCACCTTCATCAGCCTATTTATGTACGTTCCACTGCTGCGCACTCCTTTATGGATGATATGAGATGGGCTGTAGTCCATGATAAATAGCTACAATCAATTATTTATACCACCTTGTCTTGGTATTGACCTCCTCTGGTTATCCTACACCCAACCTTCACCCAAATGACTAAAATCATTATGGAAATATCCTTATGATTCAACCTCTGCTTTTACTTTGGAAATACACCAATGCCACTACTCACCAATAAAGACGGTGTATATGATGATGCATTTGGTGACAAATCATAGGTACACCGTGTATAGGTACACCGTGTACACTTTTTGACTCATTGAACACGATTGATTATTTGTCATGAAATTGATTAATTTACTAGAACTTGTCTACCTGACTATTGTATACTGTACCTAATTTGCTTATGTGGGGTGAATCACCTTCCTTTACACAATGTAAAAAAAATGCTTCGTCATCTATAGCAGAATGACGCCCACTGCCTAAAGGTGCGTCCACATTAGTATCATTCGCCCGTATCAGATCATCGTCGCGTGGCATGATCGCGTGTCACGATCACGCGTTTGGACGTTGCGCCGATCGGATCACTCGAAATCCATTTTGCTACGCGTATCACACAGTTATATCGGACGAGTACGGCATGATCGGCGCGCCGACAGTAAGCGTCCAAGCAGCGCGATACGCAGTCATGCCACGGCACGGTGATCGGATACGAGCAAATGATACAAGTGTGGACGCACCTTAATAAGGGTTTCCCCAAAAGATCAACGCGGTGACATGATAAAAACCGACCAAGAACATGTCGGACCATGCTCAGTGTAGGGTTCCGCAGCCTTTCATACAAAAAAATACAATACAGATGAAAAAATACGTTATGAAGAAGATTTTGTTTGAAACTTAAAAAGGTTTTTAAAAGAACGGTCTAAATATGTGCCACACATTGATAGTAGCTGAAAAACAAAAGTTTCGGTTACAGTATGGCGTGCTACTAAAAACTATCAAGCTAAGTAGCAGCTTATATAAGACACCTATACTCTAACTTTCATCTCTTTTCTTTCTCTAAATATCAAATAAAATCATATTTATACGCGATTAAGCTCCGTTTATTGTGATAGTAAATACATCATGTAGGAATTTTTTGAGTAAAATGCCTGTGACATAATACGGACGGACGGATGGACATAATGAAACTATATAAGGGTTCCGTTTTTGGCATTTTGGCTACGGAACCCTAAAAAACCTGACGAAATATTCGTCATTTATTCGCCCACTCCTGTATAAGGGCTTGCCCAAAAGATCTAGATGTTGAACCTACATGTTAACATAGAAATGCACCTAAACGCCTTTATAATAAACTATATGGTTGAGTAAAATTCTAATTTTCTGTACCTGACTCTTTTTGTTCTCGTGTACCATTTGCAAATTAGAACTCCAAGAATCATTCGACAAAGGCACTTGTTTTTTAGAGAAACAATTTAGATTTAACCATCACTCTAAACGTTATGGTCTATAATATATGCCACTGGGCTATAATACAATCCGCGACAAAGTATTGTATAGTTATACACATAATTAGCTTTTTTAAGTCTCGTTACCTTAATTAAGTCACTCGGCAAGCTTCGTGGTTTAAACGCGGTATTCAACTGAAACAACATATATGTCCACTATGATAAAGTTATGAATGAAATAATTTATTTCAGGAACTAGTCCTATATAATCTTAACATTTTAATTTAAAAAACTATGTTATCGTACACTAGGAACACAAATAAAAGCAAAGATAAACAAACAATACATTACAAATTAAAATTAACATCTTTATGGTTGCGATGCGACATTGGGTTCGTGGAGTTAATTCCAACGTTTCATCAGCGGGCAGTTCGATCTGTCAGCAAATACCCTCAGGAGGCCGTTGGTGCCATTCAGTATTCTGTTCATTATTATAAAAATCTGTGCATCTGTTATAAAAATTTAATTTCAGTACATGAAGATATAAAATAAATATCTTTGTAACAGATCATTTGGAGGTCACTGAATCGTTTTTTAGGGTTCCGTAGCCAAATGGCAAAAAACTGAAACCTTATGGATTCGTCATGTCTGTCTGTTCGTCCGTATGTCACAGCCACTTTTTTCCGAAACTATAAAAACTATACTGTTGAAAGTTGGTAAGTAGATGTATTCTGTAAATCGCATTAAGATTTTCACACTAAAATAGAAAAAAAAACAGTAAATTTTGGGGGATTCCCATACTTAGAACTGAAACCTATTTTTTTTTTCATCAAACCCTTACGTGGGGTATTTATGGATAGGTCTTCAAAAATGATATTGAGGTTTCTAATTTATATTTTTTTTAAACCCTTGTAACTTCTAAAATAAGAGAATGATAAATCTAAAAGAAATATATGACATACAATACCATGCAAACTTCCACCGAAAACTGTTTTGAACGAGATCTAGTTAGTAGTTTTTTTTTAATACGTCATAAAACATAAACCGCAATTTACCTTACATTCAATCAACTCAAATAAAAAAAAAATCATAAACATAAACCTTATGCATAAACCGTAAACCAATTATTTTGTTTTTGTACGGACCCCTCGGTGCGCGAGTCCGACTCGCACTTGGCCGCTTTCTCTTTGTTTGTTTGTATGTGTCATTGTTGCTTGATCCTGCCAAATCGGCTCAACATATCTCTACTATTACTACTATTGGTTGGTACACGGATAGCTCGGTATCCACAGATATTTATTTATAGGATACTTTTCCCGACTACGCAAACGAGAAAAAGAGAGGTTACGACTTTTTCTCCTCTGCGAACGAAGTTGCTGGCATCTTCTAGTACATTAATATAACGATGGCATAATAGTAGATTGTTTGACAAGAGGCTAAGATAAGCCATTATGACACGAAGTGATTATTTGGACAAGCTAACGAAGTGAGCGAGGACAAATATGTCCGAGTGTTATAATGGCTTTTAGCCACGTGTTAAACACTGCTTTTCACTTCGACTGCGAGAGAATAAAAAAAAATAACATTAAAATTGTATATTTCATGAAAAACTAAAAGTTTGACTGACTAACAGTTTGAGCAATTCTATGAGAAAGTTTGGCCAATCTGATCAGGTTGGTTTGTTTGTTTTTAATTATTCGTAAGGAGTATGTTGCTGGCCGCAAGTTTTTTTTTTCGGTGTCATAGAAATTGGTATGGGATTATATGGCTTTCTTTTAAACCCTGGGGGCTAAATGTACTACTTTAGTCTCGCTTCGCGAAGCTAATTTAACGTACTTTTTGAGCAGGAGAAGTGAAAAATACTCTTATGCACCTAGAGAGCCTAGAGCGGTAATGTGGCGGGCTGCAATTTTTTATAGTGTCCCAGGACGGCGCTGAGGGTAAATCAGGCCCTGAGGGACTACTCCGAAACCAGAAAAACGAAGTTCGTATGGCGCCATCCCGCTTACTTAAATACAGCTGAACATGAGAGTGAGAGGGACGGCACGTTACGAATTTCGAATTTAGAGTTTCGGAGTAACCCCTTTGCCCTTGTTCCGCATTATTTGGAAAAAGTCGATGTTGATCGAATTGATTGATAGATAGTTCTCAAAAACATTAAACACATCAAGTGGACATGTCAATAAGTCCTTGCAATAACACGTAGCGCATTATTAACAATTGTAAAATTAGATGATGCAATGAAAACTGTTCGTTTCATCACATTACTGATTGTATCGATTGGGGTTAAATCGACATCAATTTGTTGTGTCTGACATCTAGTCTCAGTGTGGCTTGTCAAATTGAACGCCACTATTGAAACGGACTGTAAAGTTGTCACTAGCAAAGTTGAGGATATCACAAAAAAAAACATTATTGCAATTAGTTTCAATTATTAGTGAAAATGATAGATTCATTAGAGCCAAGGACTCGTCCGAACCGCTTGAAATTGATACCTTTATGCGGGTAACTTGAATTTAATTTAATATCGTTGTGATAGAAAATTTTGTACCGTAATGGCGGTAGATCGTATTTTAATTAAGGTTTGATTCGCGGTATTCGGCTAAAAAGCCCAACAAATTAATTATTAGAATTCAATTGTCAATTGATGAAGTGGTGATCGTTGAATTTGAATATATTATTGGAATCCTTTTCGGTTTATTTAACTCATATGAAAAGCGGTATTCCTTAGTTTAAAAATGGATTGTTATTAGTTCTTTTTTCTTCTCATTGTATTATACATACAATTCATTATTATTAATGGATCGTTTTATTCCATTACTCTATATTAATTATATTATCACTATAAATATAATCTTTCTATCATAACTGTAGTATCATAAATTTTAAACTCTTCTGTTTTTTATGATCACGGGTTTTCATTGCACCAAAGATACAAATTTATCGTCTTTTAATAAAAACAATACTTCAATATACATTGATTACCATCAATCTCCGTTGTTTCCTTATCATTGCTTTCAACTTATATGAGTATTTTATCTTTGTAATCCCTGTCGTTGAGAAAATTACGTCAAATATGCGCTAAATGTATGTACGACTGTACAGTTAGCGTCAAATAGTCTGTAGCATCTAAAGCGCCGAATATATCGTCACACATGTTTATCCCCATAAGAATAAAGATTTGTTGCGTTATTTTTGGCACTTTGGATGCTACAGACTATTTGACGCTGACTGTACATTTTTATGTATATTTTTAAAGATTATTTCGTTCAAAAATATATTTTCTTAACTCTATTAAGCCTAGCGAAGACATTTTTGAATCGATTAATCGTGTATATCTTCTTACAGTACCATGGTCACTTTACGTATGAACAAAAGTATACACAAACCGTCAGAGTAGAGATTGTAATAACACTGTTTGTTACAGGATAGAATTGGCGTACAATGGATCGAGAGAAGACTTGGACCCTTACGTGCCAGCTGACCACAGACCCTTAGCTTCGAATACGTCGTGAGTAAATAATGTTTATCCGCTAACATATTTGTAACACCCTTTGTACAGTCCCCATTAGATATATCGCAGCAAACAAGGTGCTCACTGATATCTGAACACGACTCTATTGTCAAGGCGTGTTAGAGTGCGTGTTGAGATTTTTTTGACCGCCCTGATATCTACAGATATATTAGATGGCGACTGTACCACGTTTGTACATGTTCGAGTTGAGGAACGCTATATTTTAATCACCGTGACTGCCCCTCAAGTTCAAAAGAATCACTGTGATATTTCACTGTGACTGTCACGCCTGTTTAAGTTACTCAGCGAGCCTATAATGGTTGAGTTTGTCAGGTGATGAATAAATAATATTGCATCCATCTCTCTCGCACTAACCTACTTGTCAGAAAGCGATGGCTGCTTGTCATTTATCTATCGTGATATAAACGCGACCATCATAGGTCCACACGCCAAGTTAAATATATGTACAGGTTACAGGGTTATTAACATCACTAGGATTCGAGGAAAGACTTATGATCCAGTAACTTTGTCGCCTGAAAATATGGGGCAGTATTCGTCAAATCCGGTAGTTCTGATTGTTTGCAGACTTTTTTATGATGTTGGCCTAATGAATAACCCAAGTTTGTGACCTCGAGCGCCGAACGCAACTATGTCAAAAATCGAAAAAACCGCGAAGAAATCGTTTATTTTTTTCAAATTTTGGCGATTATAACCCTATATTTTTACGATTTTATAAAGTTGTTCCTTGTATCGTTTTATAATGTTGGAATCAGGTGTGCCCTTACTTGTTCAGCCTCGTGCTCGACTCTCTCGCGGAGGATGCACAGAACAGAGCACTTTGGCTTTTGTGTATGCCGACGATGAAGCAGTCTGTACCAATAGCAGAGATCTTGCTTGGAAGCGCCAGTTAGAGAGTGGTGGTTTAATGTTGAGTCTTCTGAAGACCCATTCGTGTTGCTCAATGTACCGGATACACGCCCCGAGCCAATTTTGATTGACGGACAGGAAATACAGAGGCGTGATGCTTATAAATACTTCGGGGGCTGAATTACAACTCAGATTCACTGGAGACGAACAACACAGAATCGCAGCAGCTTGGTTTGAAGTAGAGGGAAGTAACTCATGTGGCCTGTCAGTGAAATGCCCATTAAAATAAAAGGCCTCCTTTATAGGACGAATAATAAGACCAGTCCTCACTTATCACAGCAATGGGCGGTGACCCAGAGACATGTTGAAGCTAACCAATTCGCAGAAATGAAGATGCTGAGGTAGATGTCTAGAGTCTTTAGGGTTGACCGGATCAGGAATAATGAGTACATTCGTGGAAGCCTTTGGAATTAGGGATGTCGCCGATAAGCTCCAGCTTATTGGAGCTTATCGGCGATGTATTTCCTGTCCGTCAATCAAAATTGGCTCGGGGCGTGCATCCGGTACTATTGCACTACACAAATGGGTCTTCAAAACTTTCAACACTAAACCATCACTCTGTAACTGGCGCTTCTAGGCAAGATCTTCTATGCTGTCGGTACAGATTGCAACACCGTCAGCATACACAATAGTCGAATTCGACTACCGTGGTTTGGGCATGTCAAGAGATGGACACCCTAATACATGAGTCACAGGATTCTTAAACTTACCTTGCCGGGTAAACAGAAGGGGAGCACTAAGCTTCAAGGGCTCAATTATGGACCTTGATATCTGCGGGTTAATTGAAGACGATGTCCGAAATAACGAATTGGAAGCAAAATGCAGGAAAACGGACCCTGTCTCCAGATAAAACAAACATTAGGAAGATGATGATGATATCCCTTGATAACTTTAAGACATCTGGTCACTGTGATTCTAAAATTATTGATCACCCTCTAGTCTACACACGCTTATTTATTTCATTTCATTTAATCTGAAGTGTTGCCTCTTGGGTCGGTAATTGCTTATAACAATAGACAAAGGCAAACAGTATAAAGGGACCTATGGAAAAGGGTTTTTGTTTGTCAAAACAATCAGACACACACTATTGTTGTTGCTTAGATCAGCAGATTTTGATGCTACGTTTACTTCATAATTCATAATACCATAGAAAAGATGCGATGCGTTAATGTTTCGTAATTACTGTATTAAACAGACGTAGAAATATCAAATTGAGCCTTTTATCTTTCTTAGATATTTCGAAGCAAAATTACAGTATTATTTTCTTGTTTAGAAAAGCAAACGGTACGGTACGGTTTCATAAATGAAAAAACACTGTAGGCCAGCTATACACTAAAACGCACTTTTTAATGGCCAAAATAAATGATCATGCACTCCTTACTTCTTCATACACTTGTTAAATGAGTGACCCTCACACGTGCCGCTTTTATAGGTGCGTTCACACTTGTATCATTTGCTCGTATCCAATCACCGTGCCGTGGCATGACTGCGTATCGCGCTGCTTGGACGCTCACTGTCGGCGCGCCAATCATGCCGCACTCGTCCGATATAAGTGTGTAATACGTATAGCAATATGGATTTCGAGCGATCGAATCGGCGCAACGCCCAAACGCGTGATTGTGACACGCGATCATGCCACGCGACGATGATCTGATACGGGCAAATGATACAAATGTAGACGCACCTTTTGGGACGTTGTATGTTTGCGCCGTTTTGACTTTGAATCTCGATCTATCTATCATCTTTCTTCTGCATCTTCAATGTGCAAACATTTTATGTTTACAACTTCATAATAGTATAGTTCACAACCAGCCATTTTAGTATATTATCGCATTAAATCTCACCCCGCATAACTAATACTCCGGCGCGACTTTTCAAAAACATCCGGGACCTTTTTTTCTGGAACCCCTGCCACAATTTTATACACTCTGAATAAAACATGAGATATTTCCACATGCAAAACTGCCACAGATTGAGATGCGGCACGAGAAGTAAATCATATTACTCGTTTGCGTCAGTAAACGCGTGTATTATATCACTTGTGCGGAAGTATGAAATACGCGTGACGAATGTACAGAAGTTATGTTTACTTATGTATTCTTAGGTTCTTCAAATTCCCAATAACCTTGATGGGCAACTTTGCATTTATTTTTCTCTCTCAATATTTTTGTCGACGTGAAGACATGACATATCATACAGTGTTAAAATGTTGGTTTTCATGGCAGGGTTTGTCAGGAAACCTAAAACAAATAACATTTATATTATTATTATGAACGCTACAGACAGTTCAAGGCGTTTGTATCTATAGTTATTAATAGAAGGCGCGGGAAGACATATACAATAAAATACGTAAAATTTTAAGGGGGTGAATTGAAAATATAAGCTGTTTTATAGTGTGATTTTTGTCAAACTTAGTATATGAAACAGGCTTGTTTTCAGTTATGTATTTTTTGACTATATAACCTATTCAGCGCCTAATGCGGAAACACGTTTGTTTCAAATTTCCTCGATAAGAAAGAAATTCTAATAAGTGTCTTAATTTCCCGTTTTTTGTCTAGTTTGTACAGACGACATTTGTTTTAATGACATAGGAGGTATACGAGCAGACGGGTCGCCTGATGGTAAGCGATCACCGTCGCCCATAGACACTTGCATCACCGGACGAGTCACAAGTGCGTTGCGGGCCTTTCAGTGGGAGTACGCTCTTTTCTTGAATGCTTGAAGGTCGCATGGGTCTGGAAATACTGCAAGCGGCAATTTATTCCACAGTTCAGTCGTGCGAGGCAGGAAATTTCTATAAAAACGCACAGTTGTAGACTGCCAACCATCTAAGTGGTGAGAGTGGAAATATTGTCGCGTAGGACGATGGCGGAAAGATGCAGCTGGGATCACCCCGAACAATTCCTCGAAGCACGCCTCGTTATACATGCGATAGAAAATGCAGAGCGAGGCTACATCTCTACGCAGTGCCAAGGAGTCAAGCTGATCTGAAATACGCTGGCAACACACACATACATATTAATAAACAGCTAAATTATGTAAAAATGTCATTCATCCCTTTATCTTTTACATCACTAACTTAAATGTTAACAAAACATAATAATATCTTCGATTCCATTGTACTCTTACATCTGGCGCTTTATACGCCAAAGAAACCCCAAGCACCTGGTATTAGCTTTATCTTTATTTGGTGCGCGCGAGCAATAAATGCGTCCCTTATTACAAATGCCGCTTATTGACCGGCTCGGCTTTTGAGGCGTGGTTTATGAATGACGACGAATGACGATGCAGACCCTTAATCTCACACAGGAAACAGCGATACTCGTACAATTATAAAGTTGTTAAAAACAAATGTCCGGGATATTGAAGGTGTTTTTCATAAAAAAAACGTAGAACAGCCTACGATACAATAATTGTTTATTGCATCAAGAAGAGAAACAGTACAATATAGCCTCAACATAAACTACGATAGACAAATAGGTGGTCTTAGCGCTAAAGAGCGATCTTTTCATACTTTTTCAAAACTGTTCTATATCACTGTCTTCCACATTAGAATTTATTATTTACTTTATGTGAGTATAGATCATAATTCTGCACTAATTACTTTCTTTTTGGTTGTCTTTTCACGCAGTCTGGTTGTATGTTTTTTTTTTATTTCAGCCTTTCTCAGTCACGAGGGAATGACAAGAGAGAGATAGAGAGAGATATGCTAATGATACTTCCGATTGTTCCAGGAGCGTCGGTGCCCTGGCGCACTTGCTGAAGGCGTCGCTAGGTTCAGGAGTGCTGGCGATGCCGCTGGCGTTCAAGAACGCTGGTCTTCTGGTCGGCTCCATTGGTACTGCCCTCATCGGCTTCATTTGCGCACACGCAATACACATATTGGTAAGTTTATCTGATTTAAACTGTTTATAAATTCAGGCGTTACTTTGCGGAGTATTTGATGGTTTAATGTTTGAGGATTATACTGTTTGGTGGTGGTTTAGTGAAATTTGTATGCGAGTTTTTTTGTGGATGGAAACGCTTGTAAGCACAACTAATTGACACATCTAACCTAGACGCTATTTCGCGGAATACCAAAAGAACCATTAATTTACCTGCTTTGCCTCAAGATTCACTGGTAGAAAAAGCTTTAGCGCACTCAGTCCACCTTTAGTAAGCGCGGCTTGTAAGTAAAACCTGCGCAGAAGTCGATTTTAGAGTTTAAAGGCGGCGGGGGGTTGGGTACCTGCGCAGTAAGCGGTTAGTTTTACTTACATGCCGCGAATTATACTATAAGTTTTGCATTATGCGACACTAATACACATCGAATATTTGAGCGCCGAGTAAGGGAAGTTTTGCTATCAAAAACCCTCTATTATGTTTCAGAATATTTAGAAAATAAATAATTAAAAGTTCTGAATTTAAAATTTTTATTAATCATTTTATTTTTAAATTTTTAACATTGTATTAAGTTCCTGACATTGTATTAAATTGTATTAAATTTGTGTTGACATAACAATTATTATTTTGTATTAACTGTACCTACTCTTGCAGGTATCTTATATTATTATGATTATGGAATTATTTTTATTTTTGATTTTCTTTTTATTTCTCTTTTATGTCATTGTGTTGATTAGGTTAACCTAGATTGTAATGAATATTTTTCGACTATGACATATTATTTTCCCTTGGTTTTATTGTGTGTTTTTGTTTATATTACTATAATATTTATAATTCTATATAACTGCCGATCTTTTTGTGAATTCATTCTATTTTACTAAGACATGTAAGATATTGTGTAATTTTCAAAGAGATATAAATATATCTAATCTAATCTAATCTAAAAATGTTTAGAAAGTATGACGTCTCTGGATACAGTTGGCTTAAGGGTTCCACCACCACAACACGCGACCGGCGGCGTGGCTACCGAATTCCTAATATATAATACATTGCGGGTGATGCTAACTAACTGCAGTGGGGTGACCGTCTCGGCCGCGCAGTATATATGAACAGTCATGGATGTGTTAACCAGTATAAAATGATCGAACACTGCGTACATTTTGCTTAGGAGTCTCTGCTAATACTGAATTTTCATAGATACGGCCGTTTGTAGCATATATTTTTACGGAACCCTCAGTGCGCCAGTTCAACTCGCACTTGGCCGGTTTTTTCAATTTTGCACTCAACGACCCTAGTATATAACTAACAACTATACATATGAAGTAGTGGTACGTGTTCCAGATCATAGTTCAAAATATATTGGTCCGTCAAACGGGTTGTCAAAACTGACTTTAAGAAAACGAAGCCAAGGGCGAGACCTATGAAAACGAATAGCTTATACGTATCTAGGGGGCATATTAGAGTAGAGTCGGACCATTTTATCTCTTCCAAGCAAATGAACTGTCAAATATATAAAAACTGAATATGGCAATGTTTTGTATCAGTCACAGACGTCAAGTTGTTTATGTGTCTTAAGAAACAAATTTATCTTTACGTGCTTTGGTTTTTTTTTAAATAATGGTTTAACTATGTGAAAACCATATAAAAGTGGTCAGCGGGAACTGCTTTTCCGCATAATTATTAACTTCGATGCTGTAAAGCAAAAGCAAGTTAAAATAATGTTCAAGTGCAGCCATTTAGCTTTTAGCAGCCTCTTAAGTACAATGAGAATATATTATGTGGTGTTAGTGACTTATTTATTATTCCTAAGGTTATTTAGTGTCCTATATTCAGTGTTGCCATATACCAAAGCACAGATAAAACAATTAAAATTGGTGGGGTGAAGATATTATAGCCAGACTCTAGCAACGAATCCGTCAGCGCTGCATTCGACGCTGGCGAAACTTTATGAATGCTTTAGTTGGTGTATTCCCATTTGACAGGCTTACGTCACGGTTCTGAGACAACAATGGCCGCAGCGATAGAAAGTCAATTACCTCATTCATTTGTCGTCTTACATAATGTTTGTTATTTTATGCATTCTTGGTCTTCGTATTTTTTTCTTTTGTCATTGAATGCAATAACAGTTTATGCAACTGCTATATAATAACATAACTTAAACAAAACAAAGAACCCAAGATCTTAGAATGTATGTTTGGTGGTTATTTTTATAAAACGAGCCGAAGGCGATCATAAGCTCAATTAAAACATTTTTAAATAATTAAGACGCGTTTACTGCACATCTGCATTCAGTACTTATAAAAAAGAAACATTGCTTTATTTTACAATGCGTTTCAACTTTCAATCAATTGAGTCTTCAAAACAATTTTTTTTTTACTACTCCTACCGTCTGCTTTGTTGCCACTATTATCAGCTTCATGGTCACTTAACAATAAAAAAATAGACGAGACTGAATTGGGGCATGACTCGCACTTGGCCGGTTTTTTAAATCTTATAACAGTACATCAAAATATATATCTATATATTTTGTTAATGAATATAACAAAAATGTACCAAAATTTTGTCCCTCTTTAACTCTTAACCTTCGAGATAGATCACGGTCAGAACTTGTTGACCGACTAACTATTAACATACATACATACAAACAAGATACCGACAAATATACATAAATATAACATACTGTCACACATACATACTACATACCGGTATACATACACACATGGACACATACATACACACACATGCATACATAAAAAATAGAAACCAGATTTTTTAAATACGAAGGGTAAACCGTATGTTAGTAATTTATAATTGGTATGTTGATAATTTTTATCAATTTTTTTGTATGGTATATTATAGAATGACCTCCTAATAAAAGACAAATGGTGAAACAACTAATTTCTCCCATAAAAACTCACGAATATACAACAATGTCAAAAGGGTGAATCAACTTTTAGACACACATTTGATCTCTTCGGCGTTACCAAAATTGTATCTGGTGTAACCAAGAAATCGGGCTTCAAATACTTACGATATTTTCCCGTTTATTAGGTTTAACAGACGGGACATTCAACGTTTTAACGTACACAATAAATTAAAAAACCGGCCAAGAGCATGTCGGATGCTCAATGTAGAGTTCCGCAGCCGTTTATACAACAAAATGCACTACAGATGAAAAAAATACGATTTAAAAGAAACACTAACAAAAGAGCGTATCTTCCCGTCCTTTTACTGAGAAGATCAGTTTTTTGGCAATGACTTAAAAACGATATCGCCGATCATGTTGAAAACAATTTTCGTTACAAGTATTTATTAAGCTTTATATTTATAAATTTGTCATATTTTTTTGAACATACCGTTTGGAAAATAGAGGGGGACACAATTTTAGCTACTTTCGGAGCAAATATTTCCAAAAATATTCTTTTTTTTTTGTTGTTAAAAACCTCAAAATGTTTTTAGAAGAACAGTCGAATGATGAGCCACACATTGATATTTGCTGAAAAAACGGACTTTTCGGACGGACTGACGGACGGGCATGACGAAACTACAAGGGTTCCGTTTTATCCGTAAAAAAGAGAAATCGTTATTTAAAGGCGTTGTTTTACAGCGTAGTTCAAAAGTTGTGGACAGATTTATGTGGGTCTAAAAGTTGATTCACCCAAAATTTTATTTTTGGACTTTCCCAAGAAACGCTCCATACTTAATCTGGGAACATGTGACATCCATCTGTCGTTCCTGGGAAATTACGAACCTTGTTCTGCAGCTATGTTCAAACTAGCGCTTATCGACATCATAACAAAAGTTACCATACATTTCATAGGTTATTCGCAGTAATATTAGTTATTCATATTTTCTAATTAAAAAAATGGATTTTCCCATCCAAATTTAAAGGCTCATAAAACTAGCTACAAGCATCGAACGCGATTTTTTTCATCATCATCATCATCATTTCAGCCATAGGACGTCCACTGCTGGACACAGGGCTCCTCAATAGATTTCCACATGGGCTGGATAGAGGCGACCCGCATCCAGCGAGCCCCCCCAACCCTAACCATGTTGTCGGACCACCTTGATGGGTGGCCTTCCCACGCTGCGCATGCCGGATTTTTTTAGGATTCTTATAACACAAACTCCCATTGTCCAGTGCCAGACAACATTCTATTTAGGGATTGCAATCCGGTCCGGCGGATCCAGTAATCCAGCCGGATCCGGTACTTTTTGGCGGTCACCGGATCTGGTGAAAATTTACCGGATCCGGACCGGATCCGGTAGACCCAAAGAGACTAAAGAGACGCTACAATAGACATAGATTCAGACCACCCAACCCACGAAAGCTGATGCTAATTTGGTTAAAATTTTAGCTAGGAAAATATTTCAAGGGTCAATATGATCTAGATCTTATTAACTTTAAAGAACGATGTCTTTCTTAATTATTATTTGAGACGTTAACTTGGTTTAATGGTTATTTATGTTTCTTTGCCTAAATTAGAAAATCATTTTTTTCAATTAACGTTATTACGAGTATAACATGTTTCTTAACTATTATTTAAAATGCAATGTGATGTGATATGTGATTACTGATTAGCTTTATTAATGAATGTTTACTATATATTAAAATATTACGGGTATGAAGGACGTATAATAGGTATTTTATTATTGTTGATATTACCTCTTATAGTATTAATAAAGGTGAAAGAGAGAAAAAAGTGGGGTCAAAGTTAAAATAACGATCATGAATCGATCCAATACAACAAATTAGTGGTAAATTCTTAGACTTGGCAATTAAAACTATAAAAAGTTCCTTTAATAGTGTTATTTTTATATTTTATAAAGAACATTTAATTTTGTTTATTTACTATGAAACAAAGCTTACCATGTGTGTGGCTCAAAAAAGGTGATAATGTTATTAAGTTAAGGTTGAATATTATTGAAGCAGATGCTTAAATTATACATATAATTGTGAAATAAGTGGCTAGTGAAACTGATTTTTGACTTCATAATGGTGTATTTCAGCGCTAAAGTATTGTTTCTAAAGTTAATTTGCAATAACAGCTCCGCATGTCTGCTTTACGGCCAATAAACTAGAAAAAAAAAGCATAATGTTAGATATACGCAATAGCAAAACTTAAATCCGGCCGGACCCGGTTCATCTCATCAAGGAACAAGCAAGACATAGGACTGCAAGACCTTAATTTCTGAACGGTGTAAAATATCTTATCTGTTTAAAAGTAGTTTAATAGTCTATGTTTTTTAAAATATTATAATTAGTAATGAGGTAGCCTGGGAGTTCTTCTTTGCAGCGTTTCTTTTCTCCTTAGTACGCCTCATTTGTGAAATGCTGCTTGGTAAATTATTAGAATAAAATAACTAAGCCCTTCTGGCACATGTGTAACTGTCTTTACAGCTTATTTCTGGCATGTATGTACACCTTTATTTGTTTTTTCAAAAATGGGTAGTTTGCACAAATTGTAACTTTGACAGAGGAAAATACATCTTTTCTCAGTTCACCCGTGACCATGGAAAGCTGGAAAGCTTCCGAAACGTCGGGAACTAAAATGAGATAATATACGCGATATAATCCGTTAAATTGTTTTATTTCAATGTCTTAAGAATTCCAATTGATCGCTCATCATCATTAAATCATCATCTTACTCACACCCAAGTACGTCCACTTCTGGACAAAGGCCACGCCCAAGGATTTCCATAACGACGGGCCATGCGCCGCCCTCATCTAAAGGTTTCCTACGATCTTTGCCAGATCATCGGTCCACATTGTTCAGGGCCTTCCCATGCTGCGTCCTCTTGTACCTACGCGAATGCCATTCGAGACCCTTTCTACCCGAGCGGCCATAGGTTTTGCGAGCAATGTGCCCCGCCCACTGCCACTTTAGTATGTCTCTGTATTATGTCGGTGACATTGGTTTTCCTGCGGATCTCCACATTTTTGACTCGATCACGCAAGGAAACTCCGATCAAAGCTCGCCCCATTGTCCTTTGAGTGATTTATAAATAAATAAATAATAAATAATAAATATTGCGGGACAATTTTACACAAATCGAACTAGTCCTATGGTAAGCTCAATAAGGCTTGTGTTATGGGTACTAGACGACGATATATTTAATAGATATATTACTTATATACATAGAAAACATCCAAGACTCGGGAACAAATATTTATGCTCAACACACAAATATTTGCCCTTACCGGGATTTGAACCCAGGACCTCAGCTTCGCAGGCAACGTTACTCTCACTGAGCTAAACCGGTCGTCAAATTTATGAGACCCATTGTGAGTGACCGTGTCAGTGGCGTTAAACTGTACAGTCCAGCGCTAAGTTTTGTCCATTGCGTAAGACGACCCCGTTATTTTAATTGGCAAATTAAGCTTAAGTGCAAGCGAAACTTGTGTAACCATTCACAAAACGAGGAAACAAACAATGGCGCATGCATAACTAGACAACGTTGTTACGTGGGCTTTCGAGCATTATTTCCATCAGTATAAAGTTCAAACTTTAGCTTTTGTTCTTAAAACTGTGTTTACAAATAGAACTTTCTAATTCGTCACCTCGAACCATAGACAATTCTCAGACTTTGTAGAGTAAATTGACGAAAGATGGTGCATTTTACGATAATTTATAATTTCCTTACACTTTGATCGTCAACTTACAAAAGAGACTAAATAAATACGATAACAAACAAATGATCGGAGCTCTGGAAATAAAACGAGATACGTCCAAATTCATGAAGCCGTTTAAGCTACAGAGCCTGCCTAAGATATAAACAATGACGTAAATAAATACATACACATACACTAGAAAAGCATAATCCTATTTCTGAAGATATTTGATAAAACATAAGGTAATATCCAAGTAGTTCATGAAAGAGAAAAAAGTCATAAACCTCTATTTTATTTCAGCGTAGTCGGGTAAAAAAGTTTCCTATAACCATCTATGGACGCTTAGCTACTAGTATACAAAAAAATAGTTGAAATCCGTTTGCTGCTTTGGCGTGATAAAGCCACAACAAAAAAAAAACAACACAATTTAGTGAATTTCAAATAGTACGTTACACTTTTTTTAAATATCTTTAAAGTACAGACATTTAATTTTTACATCTTTATAATAGTATAAATTAGTATAGGACTGTTAGCTGAAAAAAATATTTAAGAATAGGTATCGCTTTTTTCTTCGCATGGAATTAAGCTATGGGAATAAAGTAATAACTCTACTGCCAAGATATTTATAACTGACTAGGCTATGTATAAGTGTATGTATATATGTGTATTTAAGCCTCATTTTTCCTAGTCATTGAATCGAGGTCACATTCTGTAAGTGCGTTGATACAATGACAGTGTCAAACTCCCTTAGTGTTTTTTTTATTAAAAAAACTGACTTACAAATAAAAATACAAAACTAGTAGTTATCACAATAATTTCATATTTCCAAGTAGTATTCAATCGACACTCATTTTGTTAATTCATTATGAAGGCACCCAATTTTTCACTCAAGCTTCTGTACGATACTTATTTACGATATTTATTTAATGTATATCATCGCTTTATACATAGTATAAGCTTTTTTTAGTTTGGGACTAGGTCGATTTGTGTAATTGTACTCAATAACTAACTCTAACTTAACTTCTCTGATATGTATTTATTTATTTTTATTTCATTGCATTTATTGCCCTGATTCGTTGGCGCTCAAAGCGAGTAGTCTATCCTTTTTAATTAGACGTTTTTAATGCAAGCCACCAAGCTGAAATGCGCTGTGGCATTGAATCACAGTAAAGTTGTGGTCATACGTAATATGCCATTTAAGGAAAAGATCATTTAAATGTTTAACGGTTCCGGTTTCCTCGTTCCTTCATGATCAAAGTCATCGGCAATTACGTGAGGTGGATTTAATCAAGCGGTTAAATTTTAGTCATGAAGTGAAATTAATTTTCCTCAAAAGAGCGTGCATTTTTTAAAGGGTATAACGGAACCCTATTACTAAGACTCCGCTGTCCGTCTGTCTGTCTGTCCGTCTATCACTAGGCTATATCTCATGAACCGTAATAGTTAGACCGTTGAAATTTTCACAGATATGGCTATAACAACAAATACCTACTAATAACAGCATAATTTTATGTCTGTCTATGTCAGTAACCAATATAAGATGACCGAACACCGCGCACCTTTTGCTTGGGAGTAGGGCTCTGCTAACACTGGATTTTCATAGATACGGCCGCTTGTAGCTTATATTTTGTACGGAACCCTCGCGAGTGCGACTTTCACTTGTCCGGTTTTTGTTATTTGTGATAAATTGATAACAAACCATGCCTTTCAAGTGTTCTTTCAAGTAGACTAAAAGGTGCCTGCAACTTCGTTGGCAGGGGAGAAAAATTCATAAACCCTCTTTTTTTCGTTAGTGCAGTTGGGTAAAAAGTATCCTATTATTGGCTGTTTTGTTCAAGTCTGTATACAGTTTAATAATATAATAATGTACGGAATCCTACTAATAATGAAGTGTACCTATAATTTAATAACAAGTATGCATGTGTAACTTTGACATTAAGCAAATTTATAGTGGTATTTTATCATGAAATAAATAATTCTAATCTATTCTAATCTAATCTATGTGTGAAATGTGAAATGTATGAAATGTTTGTATGTTTAGCTGATTTGGCGTGATGAAGCATACAAAAAAAATATATATTCCTATTTAGTAACCTCCAAACAGTCCGTCATAATATTTTTTTTAATATCTTCAATGTATAGACGTATAAATTTTCCTTATAATATTAATGTTAGGTATATGAATTATTTAAATAAAACAATTTTAACGGATTACATCGCGTATATTATCTCATTTGAGTTCCCGACGTTTCGGAAGTTTTTCAGCTCTCCCTGTTCACGGGTTGAACGGTTTGAAACGACGGGAACTCAAATGAGATAATATACGTGATGTAATCTGTTAAAATTGTTTTATATATTGAGAACCTCCTCTGTTTTGGGAAACGGAAGAAAATATAATATATGACTTGTCGAATGAAGAATAAATGGACCAGCAGTCGACGTCTTTTGACTGATGATGATGATCGTAATTTCTCTGCAACTGTTTGTTATTGTTGTAGGTAACGACCTCTCAGCAGCTCTGCGTGGAGCTCAAGAAGCCTGCCCTGGGGTACGCCGACACGTGTGACCTGGTATTCCAGCATGGCCCGAAGCCTGTTAGAAAATTCGCCGCCTTTGCCAGGTGAATATTCATTCTTCTTCTCGTTCGATATAATTCGTTCTTCTTATAGATCTCGCGCTATTTATAAATCAATAAAAATAAATCAATAAATATAACCGTTCCCATAATGAACCCTTTTGCGTACGCATAGACATTGGGTCTGTTTGAGATTGGATGATGATGATAATGCGATGATGGTAATGCAAAATGATAATGATGTCGGTGATCATTATGATGGTGATGATAATGATGATGTTATTGACGACGATGACGATTATGACTTTGACGCCGATGAAGACGGTGATGATGATGACGATGATAATGATGATCAATTTCCTTTCATCAACAGAGAGCTAGCGGACTGGGCGTTAGCAGTTACCCACGTGGGAGCCTGTTGTGTTTATGTCGTGGTCGTCGCGGAGTCTTTCAAACAGGTGAGTTACACCACGAAAATTATTCATTCAATTTATATGCCAAATTTTTTGGGAAATTTTTGGGAACTGTTTCCCAATAATTTGGTCGTCACACACCTATAACTGTCCCATCAAAAACACTGTTACATTATTACCATTATAAAGTTGTAAAAATGAAATGTATGTACATTGAAAATATAAAAAAAGTGATACGGTCTATTTGAAGGTCACTGAAACGATTTTTTTTTTTTTTACCTTTTTATGTATGTTTGTATTTGTCGTTTTAGTTTAATTTCACTTAGATTACAGAAGTTGTTAGAAATTACTGATATGTTTCTACTGTCAGTTACCATAGCCATTCTTATTAATACTTCTTGTATTTGTCTTACCTACTGGCATGAATGTAATTTTTCAAAACTTGTCCATCACTAATTAAGATTTCTATAATCATTAATCGAAAGAATCGCAGTTTAACGTTTCAGAAATTGCCCATCACTATTTAAGGTGTCTATCTTCAAAAATCGAAAGAATCACAGTCTTATGTGTCAGATATTGCCCATCACTAATTAAGATGTCTATAATCATAAATCAATAGAATCACAGATTAACGTTTCTGAAATTGCCCATTAATAAATTAATTAATATGATGTGTATAAACCATTAAAGCGCATTTTACTAGCATCTCATTCTGGTACAAGGGATATAATTCTCATCATTTATAGACTCTCATTATATATTGAAATTAGTAGTAGTAGATAAATAGTAGCAAAGGAGGGAAATATGTAGAAAACAAATCCTTCTTTCTTAGCCGTCAAGACGTCTAACTTCAGTTAAAATACGTTTTCTTCAAAACTATACTTTAAAACAACACAGTCCTAATATTCACTTCAGATTTCGTGATTATCGCTCGTTGAAACAAAACAATTGAAACGGATCATACCGCATTTATTATCTAATTCCACAGTCTACCCGTGAATCCATGAGTTGTTAAGCTTTCAAAACGTTGGGAAGTCAAATAGAGAGAGAACACGCGGTATAATCCGTTTAAATTGCTTTATTTAAGCAAAGTTTTCATATGGTACCCGCCAGTGGCATGCGGTCCATATGCGGTATGCGGTCGTTTAAGTTAGGCACACAAATGGTGCCTAACTTAAGCGACCCTGGCTCCATAAATGCACAGAGAAACTGCCTACCCTGAAGCTCTAAACGACCATGGCTTTGTATAGATACAGACCCTGTGCTCTCCTGAAAGTTGGAGACTCTACGCTCGAAGTTATAGACGACTATATATAACTGGGACAAACAGTCCAGTTGTCACTCATCTAATACAACTCAGATGAGCAGCGTTCGGGAACCTACGTATTATCTTCTCATCCCAAATATCGCAGTGCCTAAAGACAGTGTGTTTTGCCAGTGATAACCTACGGCACTGAGATGTGATCAGTGATCACTCACAATTGACCTCATACGGAGACTCAATATCACTCAAAGAGCAATGGAGCGAGCTATGCACGAAGTTTCCTTGCGTGATCGAATCAGAAATGAGGAGATCCGCAGAAGAACCAAGGTTGTCGATATAGCGTTGCTAGATTTAAGGGGTAGTGGGAGGGCACATTGCTCTGAACATTGCTCATAGAACTGATGGCCCCTGAAGCAGAAAGGTCCTTGAGTGGCTACGTATATGACGACTGGACTATATTGACCGACGATCTGGTCAGGTCGTATGAAAATGCTAGACCGATCATTGCGGGAATCTTTGGGGTAGGCCTTTGTCCTGTAGTGAACATCTTTGAGCTGATGATTAAACAAAATTCTAATATTTTTCAGGTAGGTGACGAATACGGCGGGCCAGCCTGGTCTGTGACCGCTTACTGCGCATTGACTCTAGTGGTCCTGGTACCACTCACCCAGATCACCAAACTGAAGTACCTGGTACCATTCTCCGCCATCGCCAACTTCGTGTGGGTCGGCGCCATAGGCATCTCGATATACTACTGTTTGAGGAATCCTCCTAACATCCGTGAGAGGAAGCTGGCCGCTCCCGTCACGGGAATACCTAATTTTATAAGGTGAGCTTAACTTGTACAATCAGCATCGAATAGTCTGTACCATCCAAATCACCGTATATATCGTCATGGCTATAAGAATAAAGAAGTGTTCTGATATATTTGGCGCTTTAGATGTTATGAACTAATTGCTGTTGACTGTGACTGAAAGTGTATATTATCCGTTAAATTGTTTTATTTCATAGAGAAAGTGATTCAAGTTTATACACATAATTATGACGAGCGAGGGTTTTAATTTTTTACCTATTAAATGTGGTTATAAGTTCAAAGATTATTTACTGATTCAGTCGACAATTGACCAATATTTAAATGATTAGTTCCACCGCAACTGTTATGATTTATTATGAGTAATATGCAAAAAGTAAGTCAACTAATTATGACTCTTGTGGTTTTCGTATAACCGCTGTAGAATATTTTCCTCTTTTGTGGTACTGTCAACGACAGTTGATATTTCATTTTCTTGAACTTACTTTCTTTTAATGCCTGTGCATTGATATAGCGCATTTTTTAATTAAAGATACGAGAGGAAAACATAAAGAACATACAGTATACAACAGACAGTGGCTCAGGCTCGTTCAGTTCGTTTCTTAAAATGTCTGTTTCTCAAAATGGCCTCCTACCAACGAACGTCTCCTTCCTATAATGTCTGCTATTTGTTGGTGACTTTGGCATGCTGAATGATGGCACTTTCCTAAAATGCTCGCTTCCTATTATGTCCACTTTCAAAAATGGGCTGCTTTATATAATTTCCTCTTATTATGATGTATCATGTACTTATATCATGTAAACGAACCACCCATCATTAAAACTGAACAAACTTGAAAAAAAGGACCAATCCGAAGGTATGACCTTACAAAAAAAGATCCCGCTGACTTGAGAAACAGATACTTTAAGAATCAGCATACATCATAGGAAACTGACAATGTGGGAAGAAAATTAAAAACAAACAGATATTTTAGGAAACAGACAGAACGAGCCTCAGCCATCTCAGTAGGTTAAAAACCTCTTTCCGTTTACTATAACTGATTAATTTGTCAATTTTTTGAGGGCTTTTTCTGCGGCGCTTGCTGAGCACAAAGACGATAGCCCTCTTTGAGAAATCAGTTTTAAGACAACATCATCATAACCTAGTCGACTTTATGTCAGAGGAGTCTAAGGTAACGCTATCTTTTTCCAGCACGAGTCTATTCGCAATGGAAGGCATCGGCGTGGTGATGCCCATCGAGAACGAGATGGTGAAACCGACGCAGTTCCTTGGCTGTCCTGGCGTGCTAAACATTGCCATGTTAACGGTGTCGCTGCTTTACGGCTGCGTAGGTTTCGCAGGCTACGTGCAGTACGGCGAGGAAGTGCGAGGGAGTCTCACGCTTAACCTACCACAAGATGAAATGTATGTGGGAGTACATGACTTGATTCTAGTAATTTTATATCTGCATACCCAATTTTTTCTGGGGTTGTAGCAGTAGTAGTCATAAACTCATAGAAAGAGTTGATGACTACTACTGCTACAACCCCAGAAAGAACTGGTGATGTCTCAAATTGCATAGTCTTTAAATACCCGAAGAATGTTTCAAATCGTCTTAATACTCTTAAAGTTCACAGCTTTAAGATATTTTTCATGCTATCTTTGGAACGGCGTTCGGTCGTATCTTCGACGTGCCAATGGTGTGATATAAGATGTAAGTGGGAGATACAGGACTTGATTCTAGCATCTTTAAAGCTGGACACCCGTACAGAAAAAGTTGTTAGCATAAACAACAATTCTGAACAATCTAGACGTAGATAATGTCGCATGACCCATCAATTAGAATCAAAGAACATTGACGCTCAGAGCAAAAGGGAACCATCGTTGGGTACCGCGTCAAGGTCTTCCAGTACCCGAAGTTTTTAGATGCCTGTTTTAAATTCTCTTTGTACCGCAGAATGAGATGTACTTAAGTAAAAAGTAGATATAGTACTCTTGGTTTATTATAACGATTATATATCGTAGTGTAAGTGGCAATACTCTTTTACGACAATGTAGCATGCAGATAGATGGTGTGACTCTATCCACGAAAAAATTATAATCACCAAGAAAAAACCGAGGAATACTCTATTCATAGCGTCCTACTACAAAAACACTTCACAAAAGAAAAAAGTTATATGTGTAAATGAACTGAATGTCTTGAGAATAGTCTATTTCTCAAACAAAAAAGTTTTAATCAAAAATTACACTTCCTACAATCTTTTAGGTTGATTGTATCTGGTTATCATGAACAGTAAAGTGATTATATACATACTACAACTACTCATAACGATGCTACAGACTGACACGACCCACGTCAAACTTATAACACCGATCATAAACCGAAAGATTCACAGTTTAACGTTTCAGAAATAGCCCATCAATTATTAAGGTGTCTAAATTATAATTCTAAAGAAGCGCAGTTTAATGTTCCACGTCAAACTTGTAACACCCCTGTAAACATTATTCAATGTCTAAAAAAAAAATAACTAAATAATTTTCTTTAAAATGTTGAATGGTATCCCAACCCTTTTGCCAGGATTTACTTCTCACGCCACAGCTATATTTAAACGCCTTTGGAGACATTCTTTTGTGAGCAGGACAGGTAATCCAGGGGATACGGTAGGCACGCCACAGGGACGGTAGGCGACGGCTTTAATCTGGCTTATTCCTTGGAGACCATTTAACTGGCAGCTGTCTTTGGAAGTTTAATGCGAAGCTAACCCTTTTGGGAAATATTAATTTATCATCAGGATTATAAATACTGCCTTGGCTGTATTGGAAGTGAATTAGAGAGTTTATATGGGCTATTAACACAATTATATTATCGCGTATAAATATGATTTATTTGATTGCCATGAATTAGCAAATTTTCCATGTAAGACGAATGAAGGAATGAATTCTTTCGAGACTGGACGTAATACGTGATAACGATAAAATCGTGTAAGTTTAATTCAATATATTGTTACATAGCTACAAGGACTATACAACCAACAGGACTGTCAATATTAAAAAAAAAACACACCTTTATAATTATAATAGTATAGATGTGCCTGTGTCCGCAGTTTTCCTTGCTCAATAAGTGTATTTAGATTTTTTGATTTTTGGTAATACAATCTTCGAGATTCGTGCATTTTATGGAATAAAAAGACGACGTCGATGTGAAACAACAAATCAATAAAAACTTCATCATCATCAGCATATCGGCCCAAAAGACGTCCACTGTCGGACAAAGACCTCGCCAAGGCTCTCCACAACGACCGACCATGCGACGCCCTCATCCGACGGTCAACTTAAATTTAAGTTCTTATTTTAAGTGAATGTACCTATTATATTATCACAAGACAAAAAAACGGGGCTTAATCGTGTATAATAATAGTTGATTGTTTGTCAAGGGACTAAAATAAGCCATTATGACACTGACACGAAGTGATTATTTGGACGAGCTCACGAAGTGAGCGAGAACAAATATGTCTGAGTATCATAATGGCTTTAAGCCACGTGTTAAATACTCTGCTTTTCACTTTGACAGCGAGAAAATAAAAAAAATTAACAATAAAATTGTATATTTCATGAGAAACTAAAAGTACTGTTTGAGCAATACTATCAAAAAGTTTGGCCAATCTGATCGGGTTGGTTTGTTTGTTTTTAAATTATTTGTAAGGAGTATGTAGCTGGCCGCACGTTTTTTTTTCAGTGTCATAGAAATTTTTATTCATACTTCTATACTAATATTATAAATGCGAAAGTGTTTCTGTCTGTCTGTCTGTCTGTCTGTCTGTTACCTCTTCTCGCTTACACCGCTGAACCGATTTGGATGAAATTTGGTATGGATATAGTTTGAGTTCCGGGGAAGGACATAGGCTACTTTTTATCCCGGAAAAATACCGTTATCCGCGATAAACGAATTTAAGGCGGACGAAGTCGCGGGCAGAAGCTAGTGAGATTATATGGCTTTCTTTTAAGCCCTAGGGACTAAATATACTATTTTAGTCTCCCTTCGTGAAACTAATATGACGTACTTTTTGAGCAGGAGAAGTGAAAATATGATTTATTTAATTACCTTGCGATGGTAATTCTTCGAAGTTTCAGACGTCGCGCTACATTCATAGTCTCGAAAGAACTGAAGGGCTAGTATCAATATCTTCTAGCCGCGCGAGCTTTTCGAAGTACCCGCTAAAACTACAAGGGTGTATAAGAAATCTCATGGCCCCTCTTCACGATCGTCGATCATCGACGAGCAGTACATAGTAATATATTAGAATGAGATGGAAATATATGGTGCTCTTTCTAACGTATAACCGCATCCTCCAATGATGCTCGCCAATGATCGGCGATCGTGTAAAGGGGGCATCATATATGCACTAGGCCAGCGTGGAGACTACAGCCCATTCCTTCTCATCAATGAAAGGAGGCCTGTTCCTAACAGTGGGACGTATATAGGCTGATTATGATGAGTGACTTCTGATATTTATTTATCAATTGCAGCCTGGCCCAATCGGCGAAGATACTGGTTGCATGCGTGATGCTGCTGACTTTCGCCCTGATCTTCTACGTCCCTTTTGATGTGGTATGGAGACGCCTGGAGAGCAGGGTGCCAGGGAGGGCCCACCGGTGGGCCATTGCTGTGGTCCGGTTTCTGGGCACATTGTTAATAGGTAAGGTTCCTTAATGTTCCACATATATAGAGCGATTCCTAAATAAGGCGACTTACGAACCGCAGTTTAAAATGACATTTGGTTTTGAGATGATAACGTCTAATTCAACTTAATCTCATATCTGGTGAAAGATTTACATATGGACAAAGACTAGCGCTGCCCTCACTAGTTTCTAATCTAATCTCGCAGGGAATTCTTCGAGAATGCTCCCTTCTTTGACAATGGTCCCCACCATAGGTACCCTCTAGTTAGGAAGGTCACTGACTAACTTCAGATGATCCCCAATCCCTCAAAGGACCCACTCCCCTGAAACCGCTTCAGTTCAGCGTCCTAGGAACGTACCCTCTGATCCAGACGAGGATCACAGCAGCCACTGAAAGTCACAGCAGCAACTCTTCGGAAGAACTACCTCGTAAGTAGTTTCCTATTCTCCCTATTTCTGTTTTTTTCTCCCTCTCCGTGGGGAGATCCCAGGTCGGGTTGAACCGGATCAAACCACCTCCGCAGTCCATGCGCATTGCGTCCTACCCCAACTCTGAGTAGCCTCGCAGCTACTGGTATTCTCGTTACTCGGTTTGCGCTTTCCCACTAAATCCGATTACTGGTAAAGAGGCGTACCTTCCCAATTCAAAGTCAGGTTCTAAAAAGAACCTCGCAGGGAATTTACGAATATAACCACTCAATTGTTTAATTATACTAGCTAGTGCTCTGCATCACAATCACCGAAATGCCTGTACATTCCAATAGAATTTGAAACTATTTCTTAGAGGTCTAGAATCTCTACTAAGTAGCACGAAATGCCTCAAAAGTCTACAGTACAGACACTTCGGCAAAACTCTGTCCATTAAATTTGAAACGCTCGAATAATGACTCAATTGCCCTTGAGGACTCTATGAGCTTTCTTATAAAACCATAGTGGTGTATATGATCACTGGCATCTTCTCTTCTTACTCGTTCACGCTTGACAGTCAAGTTTGGACGTGGTGATGGGGAGTCGTCTACTTCTTAAGTTACAGTATGGGGTTCTTCAAGAGGGGAGTGAATAGGTTCTTAAAGGGTCGCCAACACGCACGTAATGCCCCTGGCTTTGCAAGCGTTCATAAGCTGCGGTGACTGCTTAGCATCATGCAGGCCATACGCTTGTTTGCCACCTTAGTAGTGTAAAAAAAATGGCTGCTTTCACGATTCTTCTCCACCGGTCTCTGTTGTTTGCATGGCGAGCGCACTCTTCTACAGGATTCTTGGTGACAGATTTGATGTTGTCTTTCTATCGGGTTGGTGATCGACTACGTGACCTGCCGATTCTGCCCTGAATTACCAGTCCCTCATTGACTTATTTTTGCTGGTAATGTGTCCAAAAAATCTGATTATTTGTAATTGCACAAGCAACAAGTCTTTGTTTCATATTCAGTTCTTTGAGTATTCATGCGTTAATGCGATGATCGCTTCAGCTTATACCGAGCATGCGTCTATAACACCAAATTTCTAGGGCGTCAATCTGACGACGATCCTGCATCCGCAAATTCTATGTCTCCGCTCCATACAGGAATATGGGGAAAACCATTCATTAAGACATCACTAGCATCACAATTGTTCAAATAAAATCATCAACGCGCTTTTTTTATTAAGAGAAAGTATGGGCTGAAGAGACAGATACTATAAGTACAGTTGTACTTGAAGTATCTGTCTCTTACGAGTATTATTATTTCGTTGAAAAAGGCGTAATCCCCTGTAATAAAATTATCGATAAACCATTTTGCTCTAACAAATGGCCGGCAATTGAAATTAAACTTTAAATTCTAATTAATTGGGCCATTTTACTACTAGAGGACAATATTTTTACGCATGACGTTAAAAGCATAGTGTATAAAAATATAGTCAGGTTGTGTTGTGAAGTATTTAATCTAAAATATAGCATTGTTAAACTGTCATTTTCAATTCCTTTTTTTTTGTGAACATTCATAAACCTAGTAATTTAAATGCATTTTGCCAATTTTCGTACGCCAAGCAGCACATCATAACTGTACTTACAATCTGTTACTGTCACCTATGTTGACGCAATAAATGGATTTGAATTTGAACGCATCAATGTGCCCACTTTCCAATCCAAAATCCAATACAATAATTCTTTATTGCACACCAACATGCGAAACAGTACAATTGAGCCTTAATATAAACTATGGTCAACAATATGTGATCTTGTCGATAAAGAGCAGTCTCTTCCAGACAACCTTTGGGTAACGGAAATAACAAAAACATTGCCACTTTAGTATGAAAATAAGGTATTTACTGCTGCGTTACCACCTTTTTACTGCTATATTGATAAATGTTCTTTTCACTTATTAGAGTCCATAAATCGATTACGAAACTTTTACAGATCATGTTAATTCTATAAATCTTTTGTTGAATATTGGTTATTCATTTGACAAACTAAAGTTGTTAATGAAAACAGAATGACCCAATTATGAAACAAAGTTGATATCTGAATATGTTATAAAATTAAATCAAATATTACGTTTTAGGGTGTCTTGCCAATTTGCAAACGTCTCAAAAACGACAATTATGAAACTCATTATGTGCAGAAAGCGGATGGATTTAATTTGTCAGCTCATTACATCTTTCACGAATTTGCCTCTCCTCAAACGAGCAACTTTAACATCTTGATTTTCTAATGAAATGTAACAGAGCGTAAACTTGTCTACGTTGAAAAATATTTTTAATGGCAGTGGCTCGCTTTTTCGCAAACTTATTTTTCTCTTTGCAATTACTGGTTACTAACACGGGTTACTCGTTAAACAAATTCGCGATGTTAGTTCACAATTAGTGATTTCAGGAAAAATATTTTGAGTAGTATGTCCTTAAGTGCTAACTCTATAAATTCTATATTTAAATCGATCAATAGTTTTTGCGGTTTCATAGCTAGTTTATATATATCACGGCAAAACATTGAAAACCAGTGACTTTTTAGTATGTTATTAAATAAATATAAATATTAAAGGACAATTTTAACACAAATCAAACTAGTCCCATGGTAAGCTCAATAAGGCTTGTGTTATAAGTACTAGACTAGACGGCAATATATTTAATAGATAAATTTACTTATATGCATAGGAAACATTCAAGACTCAAGATCAAATATTTATGTTCGTCACACAAATACCCAGGACCCTTACCCAGGACCTCCAGCTTGGCAGGCAACGTTACTCCCACTGAGCTAAGTCGGTCGTAAGTCCTGATATTCCTTGTGCGATGGCCGCGAAAAAGTCAGGCTTATTATAGTCAAACTTATCGCGCTATCGTCAACAGCTAAAAGACGTCCACTGCTTAGCATAGGCCTCCCCAGCGATCCCTCATCAGGTAATCAATCCACCTCATTGTCCCCATACCAACGATACGTCTTCCAGAGTTACATTATGACTTTGGATTTTATGTCAGTCAATACCCTTTCCTGCGATCTTGACTAGTTCATCGGTCCATCTTGTTAAGGGCCTCCCCACGCTGCGTCGTCCTATATGTGACCGCCTCTCGAGAACCTTTCTACTCCAGTGGCCATCGGTTCTATGAGCAATGTGCCGCGTCCACTGCCAGTTAAGTCTAGCAACTGCCTGAGCTATAACGTCAACCTTGGTTCTTCCGTTGTCATGTACAATGTCTTATGTGAATTTCACTTTTTACAAGCTTTTATTTCACTTGCAACGTCCGCATAGTAAGTAGTCACTTTGATGTCAACTGTATCATCTTACTTTGTATATATCTATAGTAGTATGTATTACTTTGTATATATTTATAGTAATATGTATGTTCGTTTTTATTTATTTTTGTATTATATGTAATCTTATCTTACTCATTTCTAGCTATTTTATGTCATTTCCGCTACCCAAAGGTTGTCTGGAAGAGATCGCTGTCTACATATTTTATGTTAAGGCTCTATTGTACTGTTTCTGTTGTTGGTGTGCAATAAAGAATTGTTGTTGTTGTTGTTGTTGTGTTTTAATTTTTTTTTACCATTTTTCAACCAGTTTCTGGTATCCAATTGAGCTGAAATTTAGCATGTGAGAATATTACGATGTTATCAAGCTAATCTGATGATGGAACTGGATGGTGCTCGTAGGATTTCTGTAATATAATAACACAATCCTAGAGTTTGGGCTCTTTATAATCATTTCAGTGAGAAGACGATGAATCTTTAAAGAAAAGTACAGACGGCAATGAAAGCTTGTCACAAAAATTAAATTTTTGTCTCATTCTTGTCCACAGTGGGTATCGCCAGCGCCGTCCCTCGACTAGAGCTGTTCATGGAGCTGGTGGGAGCCGTGTGCCTCTCCGTGATGGGGCTGATGCTGCCGGCCGTCTCCGAGACCGTGTGGCGCTGGGGCAAGGATCTGGGCCGCTGTCGTTGGGTCGTGGTCAAGAACGCCGTCATCGTCGTGCTGGCCGCCGTGGCCATGGTGTCTGGTGTGGCCTCTGCCATCGCCTCCATGCTTGACACTTTGTGATATTAGTTATGTTACATTATAATCTATTTTGACGAGGTCCTGTCATTTTTCTTAGCCACGCCTTTATTGAAATAATATCAAGTTCAAACATTAAGATTCCAGGGTCCACCATGGGGTTGCAACATGCCTACTGTCTTTCATATTTTTCCATAAAAATATGGAATATAATATGTATGGATATAGCCAGGAGTCACACATTTGACTTCTAAAAGACTTTCGTTTAGGGTTCCTAATTAACTTTTGTTGATATTTCGTGTCTATTAGAGATGGTAATTATGGATAAGGCTGCAAACTTGAGTACTGCATAAGGCTTCAGAGTTAATTCAGGCTTCATAAGAACGTTGTCTTGGCATTCTTTAGAAAAAACCTATAGAGGTGGACATCATTTATCTACAAATGAAGATAAATATATCGGTCGGCATAACGAGCTTCATTGCTTGTAAAGATCCAGTCCATTGAGCTGGTAGGAGCCGTCTGTTTACTGCTTATTAGGAATCGATACAAGTTACAGACTTGGGTCATAGGTAAAAGACCCGACCTTTGTCCAGGCTTCAAAAGTACTTTTCTCTGGCTTTCTTTAAGAAAAACCTATAAAAGTGGATATTTTTTGACTTATGAGGATGATGAGTATATCGTTCAGCTTCACCAACCCCGTTCTTAGGCTAGAGCTGGTTGGAGCCGTGTGCCTCTCCAAGACCGTGTGTCGCAGGGGCAAGGACCTAGGCCGCTGTCGCTGGGTCGTGGTCAAGAACGCCGTCATCGTCGTGCTGGCCGCCGTGGCCATGGTGTCTGGTGTGGCCTCTGCCATCGCCTCCATGCTTGACACTTTGTGATATTAGTTATGTTACATTATAATCTATTTTGACGAGGTCCTGTCATTTTTCTTAGCCACGCCTTTATTGAAATAATATCAAGTTCAAACATTAAGATTCCAGGGTCCACCATGGGGTTGCAACATGCCTACTGTTTTTCATATTTTCCCATAAAAATATGGAATATAATATAGTATCGAAATAGCCAGGAATCAGACATTTGACTACTTAAAGACTTTCTTTTAGGGTTCCTTATTAACTTTTGTTAATATTTCGTGTCTATTGGAGATGGTAATTATGGATAAGGCTGCAAACTTGAGTACTGCATAAGATTCCAGCGTTACTTCAGGCTTCATAAGAGCTTTTTCTTGACATTATTTATGAAAAACCCGTAGAGGTGGACATCATTTAACTACAAATCAAGATAAATATATTGGTCAGCATACTCGTAACGAGCTTATTGCTTGTATAGATCCTGCCCATTGAGCTGGTAGGAGCCGTCTGCTTCCTGCTTATTAGAAATCGATACAAGCTATGGGTCATAGGTAAAAGACCCAACCTTTGTTTCAGGCTTCAAAAGTACTTTGCTCTGGCTTTTTTTTTAAAACGTATAAAAGTAGATATTTTTTGACTTATAAGGAAGATCAGTATATCGTTTAGCCTCGCTAACTCCTTAGGCTACAGCTAGTGGGAGCCGTGTGCCTCTCGTAGACCTTTTGGCGCTGGGGCAAGGACCTGGGCAGCTGTCGCTGGGTCGTGGTCAAGAACGCCGTCATCGTCATACTGGCGGCTGTGGCCATGGTGTCTGGCATGTCCTCCGCCATCGCCTCCATGCTTGACACTTTGTGATATGTCAGGTACATTATAATCTATTTTGACTAGCTCCTGCCATTTTTTACCCTTGCCTTTAATAAATTGAAACTTAACATTCTCTAACAGGGTCGGGCCACAGACTAATAAGAGATACTACGTATCAGACTGCCAACTCAGAAACAAATATTATTTGCACTAGGCAACTATATTTAATCTGTTAGATTAGTGTTGACTGACGTTTATTTTTTTTCTATTCGAGATTGCTATATGGCAAGGGATCGTAACGTATTCAGCCAAAGCGGTCTAGGTGCATTGAATGAGGTCTAATATTTAGAATGAATAATTCCCGGCACGTAAATTGAACACGTAACTTCAGTAATATATTGTGATCATATTCTATGCTGAGAATTATACCTCAGTGGCGAAAAAAATAAAAAACACATTATGTGTTAAAAGATTTATTTTTCATATTCTTTTTCTGCATTGTAATTAATACGCGGTTTGTAATCGGACAACATCTGTCCCCTTTAATATTTTGTTGGTTGTGTTGCACCAATTCAAAATTGTAAATCGGACAGTCAGAGCAATGAAATGACTGAGAATAGTTTTGTGCTCGGCGCAGTCAAAGAAACAAAATGAATTCTTGAACTTAATGTTTGCTAGTTCTGCGGGCAATAATTTTGCAAGATTATTTTTTAACGATTTAAACAATTCAACCACGTAATAAGTATTTTCTCAGAGCACGGGAAATGGTGTGAAATGGCGCCCTTTTGCAAAGTTCTACAAACACAGCACTCATAAAACATTTTGCAAAAAGCAAGACAGGACAAACACAAGGACATCACTCGATAACACTTTACTGTGACAGTGACAGAATGAATTTTGACAAATAATATATAGATAACAAGACGAATGTATTGACGAGTGCAACAGCCAATCACAGCAGAGAAAAATGTCAGTCAACATTAAAAACAACATGGCGCTAACGTACGCGTTTTGTTGTACGAAGCTGTGGGTCGGGCATGCGAAGAGGAAGAGGAAGGCCGAAAAAAAGATGGATGGATTGTGTGAAAAAATATCATAAATACAATGGAATAGGGAATTTGCATGATTTTCTATTTTTGCTTTATTAAAAGCTCATTCATGTTACAAACGGTAGACAAAAAATAACCAAGATATAAGCCATCAAACATTTCATGCCATCTCTATCTAGCAAAACAGAATTTAATATGGAGTTTATATGGCCGGAGTAACAGTTCATGTCAAACCTCTCCGTCAAATCGCTGTCTGATTAACAGTTTAAAGTGCCTATATCATGCGTAATTTTTGGCTGATTTCAATTTTAAATTAACTTTTTGAAATCATTTTTACAGTATTTTGATATTTTGTTAATGAAATAATGAAATAATGATCTTTATTCTGTAAGTAGGCCACAAGGGCACTTTTACAAGTCTGACTCTACGGCGTTTCCCAAGAGGAGACCACTGAAGAGAAGAAAGCCGAAACAAACTCAACAGTCATTTCAATTTCAATCATTTTTCGAAATAACTCTTATATCTATTACAATATTCGTGCTTAGCGTAACCTAAATATATGTTTTGAGTATAAACTCAATGCGTAGTTCTTCAAGAAAACATATCAAAACTTATCAAAGTAAAAATAAATCTAGAATATAAAAAAGCAAAATAGTGATTTTTATTTAAAACAACTATGTATACGTTTGATATGCCACCTTATAAGAACCGTGTCCCGGTAAAAGTAAATTATTTGGTTTCTGTTTTGGGCCATGCATTTTTATCTGTTAAATAGTCCTCTACCCTATAATAAGCCTTTGCCATTAGCGACTCTTTTAAGTACTTTTTGAGAGCTGGAAACGATAATTTCAAAGCATCATCTGGTAGCTTATTATAAAAATGTATACATTGGCCTACGAATGATTTGGCTACTTTACGAACGCGGAACTTTCTAATAGCGATTTTGTTTTTATTTCTAGTATTAAAATAGTGGATATCTGAATTCTTAGTAAAAGACTCTAGGTTCTTAATAACATAAATAATATTCTCATAAATATATTGGGACGCTACGGTTAATATGTTGATGTCTTTAAAAAGTTCTCTTAAGGAGTCACGGGAGTTCAAGTTATATATAGAACGAATCGCTCTTTTTTGTAACACAAATATAGTCTGTATGTCAGCTGCTTTGCCCCAAACCAGAATACCGTATGACATGATACTATGAAAATAACTATGATATAGTTAAGAAAATTTCATGCATATGTACATTAGGCGAGGAGATGGCGGATGATATAGTCTATGGATTAAAAAAAACATGCTGGGCTCATCCTAAATGAATGGCATATGGGTGCTCCCATGATTCGATAACAGGATCTTCTACTGTACTACTATGCCTACTGTTTATAATTTTTTTCCATGCAAATGAGCTTGAAAATAATAAGAGTTGACACATTTGATTCTTAAAACAAAAACAAAAAATAACCTAACTGGGGTGGCGACTACGCATAGAGATGCGTCCACATTTTGTATCGTGCAAAAAGGTCGACCGAAGATGCTGTCGTACTGTTGACAAATCTAATCTCAGGATACTTGGATAACAAAGAGGCCTGCCTTGGCATTTTCCTTGATCTTTCCAAGGCATTTGATACTGTCTCCATCCCCATTCTACTTAAGAAGCTGGAGCATGTGGGTGTGAGGGGAGTCGCCTTGGACTGGTTTAATAGCTACCTGCTGGGACGAACGCAACGTGTGAAGATTGAACAAAATGTAAGTAAACCCTTGAATGTCAGTTTTGGAGTCCCACAAGGAAGTGTCCTGGGTCCGCTTTTGTTCAATGTCTACATCAATGACATTGCTTCTGACAAAGTGCCCAATGCCGATGTTATTTGTTATGCGGACGATACAGTCATTCTCTTTCACGAGGAAAACTGGACCAAAGTTGCTATGTCCGCAGAGTGCGGTATGGGTGCGGCGGTTGAATAGTTGAGAAGCAATTTGCTCACACTTAATATTTTGAAAACAAAATTATTATTTTTTTCATAAAACATCGGTCTCTGCCCCAACTACCGTACCTATCATCAAAGTTCACACCTGCAACCGAAATGATCCATCAGCTACTTCCTGTCTTTGCCAGTCACTCGAACTATTAAGTACCTTGGTGTGGTAATTGACGAGAAGCTGGATTTCAAGGAGCACTTAATAACAACAGCAAAAAGCGTCCGCAAACTAATATACGTTTTTAAAAATTTACGCAACTCGGCTAGCAAGGCACTGCTTAGAACAGTGTATATTTGACAAAAAACAATTTGAAAAAACAAGACTGGCGATTTGTCAGACCCGAGTAATTACAGGCCCATCTCCCTGCAACATGCTAAAGTCATTGACAGCCTACTTAATGCGCAACTTTGCAAACATATCAAACTTCATGACGCACAATTTGGCTTCAGGCCGGGGCTGTCTACAGAATGTGCCATTTTTTGCCTTAAGCAAGCTGTCGGGTACTATAAGGACAGAAACACGCCCATATATGCGTGCTTTCTGGACATATCGAAGGCATTTGACCTGGTTGGTTACGAGAAGCTGTGGAGCAAACTAGCGAAATCGGGAGTACCAAGTCAATACGTTGCGTTGCTTATAATAGCCAGGTCAACCGGGTGAGATGGGGGGCAGAGGAGTCTGACGAATACAAGCTGCAGTGCGGGGTAAGGCAGGGAGGGCTGACGTCGCCTCTCCTTTTCAACCTCTACGTGAATGAGTTGATCGAGCTGCTCGGAAGCGCACATGTCGGTTGTCATATAGGCGATGTGTGTTTTAACAATATAAGCTACGCGGACGACATGGCGCTGCTGGGGCCCTCGGCCGACTCAGTCCGGCAGCTTATTAACATTTGTGAGGGTTACGCCGAGCAGCATGGGCTTTGATACAATACGGCCAAAAGTGAGCTGCTTATTTTCAAACAATGTAAGTACAACCCGACGATTGTGCCTAGGATCATGCTGTGCGGCGTGCCACTAAAAGTAGTCGATCGCTTCAAGTATCTGGAGCATGTGCTCACAGACGACTTGAATGATGACCTGGATTTGGAAAGGGAGAGAAGGGCGATAGCAGTCAGAGGTAACATGCTCGCCCGCAGGTTTGCACGTTGTGACGAGTCAGTTAAATTGACGCTCTTTAGAGCCTACGGTCAGACGTTTTACACGTGCAGCCTGTGGGTGAGGTTTACACAACGGGCCTATAACGCATTACGCGTACAATATAATAACATCCTGAGGATGCTTTTGCGGCTGCCGAAGCACTGCAGTGCATCTGATATGTTCGCGCTAGCGCGACTAGATGACTTTTTTGCGATCAGGCGAAAGAGAGCAGCTTCCATGCTAAGACGAGTGCGCGGCAGCAGCAACGAGCTACTCAGGGCGTTGGCCGAAAGACTAGACTGCCCAATTATAAAGTTTTGGGTTGAGGTTGCTATTGGGACAGCTAAGTAGCCGCGCTACCTACTCTTCGCACTCTCAATAGCTACTTATTTTTTTACTTATTTTTATTTTAAATGCTTATATCTACTAACATAGTAAATAAGATTTCGCTAACTAACACAAATATGGATCTCTGTGGTCTGAAATAAACGATTTTTTTTTTATTTGCTTATGTCATCCTGTTCTAACATATTGTATAACTGCATGGGGAGCGGCATGTAAAACGTATATGATGTTGGTGGAAAAGGCGCAACGAGCTGTCCTTAAAGTTATTCTTCGGAAACCGATTACCTAGATACCCAACAAATCTTATTTACAGCGATATCGAGGTTCTTACTGTGCGTGGAATGTTCGTTCTGCGTGCAGTGATTAATGTGCATAGAGCAGTCCTAGGGTCTTCCAACTATAACTTCATGCTACAGAATCGCATCTTCAAAGTCCCCGTGCATTCGACTAATTCAACATTTGCTCAAAGTTTCCCCCATTTCATTCAGCCATATGTTTATAACAAAGTTAATTCCAAAATCTCCATTAAAGAATTATCTGTTATAGAAGCTCATAAAAAAACATCAGCTTGGCTCAGTTCCCTTACGTATGAGGACATAGAGGATCTTTTCAGAATAAGTTAGTGAATACATGACACCCACACATTCACACACACACTCAGAAACACACACACACACACACGTTTAGATGCTCATTTCCATTCATACAGAATTTATAGTTATTTTATAACGTACGTTTTTATAAGTGTTAATTGTACTTTTTAATTTCCATAATCCTGTGGCATCTTATTAGCTTTTGCGTCAATTACGTAAAGTCATGCTTGAATTGGTTACCTACGAGACAGGCTGCGCCTAGTGTAGGGGCCAGTGCAACCTCAATTTTTAGGTGCATGTTTTGTCATAAGTTTTTACTGTGGAAAATTGTTTTTTGTATTACTCCACATGATATTCGTGTACAATAAAGAAATTTGAATTTGAAATTTGAATTTGAATTTGTATCATTTGCCCAATCAGATTTTCGTACCGTGGCATAATCGCGTGTCACGATCACGCGTTTGGACGTTGCGCCGATCCGATCGCTCGAAATCCATGTTGCTACGCGTATCACATACTTAGATCGGACAAGCAAGGCGTGATCGCTACGCCAACAGTGAATGTCCAAGCAGTGCGATACGCAGTCATGCCATGCCACGGTGATCGGATACGAGCAAATGATACAAGTGTGGACGCACCTTAGGAAAGCGCAGCGTAGGCCAAACCCCAAGTAGGTGGACGGATGACCTTGTATGGGTCGCGGGGAGTCGGTGGATGCGGTCTGCGCAGGATCGCACCCTGTGACGAGCTATAGGAGGGGCCTATGTTCAGCAGTGGACGTCCGTGGCTGATAAATAGATACCTGCTTTACAAGTTCTTTCGTGACACGGAGCACCCGGATAACCCTGCCGCGCGCACACACCTTACTCGCCCTCGCTGTCTTTCCCCACGTCGCCCGCAGACCATGGGGCAGTCACGAAAGAACTTGTCAAGCTAAAGATAATGTTTCGATGAGAACGGAATGGAAACTTGAAAGAGAAGAAAAGTTTGGCATTGACTTCTATGTCTATGTACTCGTATTTCTGTAGTCACTATCACTTAGTTTACCAACTCTTTGAGCTATATTGACAACCTCAAGACCGCTCTAATCTATACTATTATAAAGTTGTAAAAATGAAATGTGTGTACATTTAAGATATTTTAAAAAAATAAGTGATATCACTAAATCGAAAAATATTAGATTTTTTGTAAATTTGTATGTGTCGTTGTGGCTTCATCACGCCAAATCGGCTAAATGGATTTCAATAAATTTGGTTCATACAAAAGCTGGGTATCCGCCAATGGTTATTAGATATTTTTTACCCGACTACGCTGAGGGTTATGACTTTTTTCTCTTCCACAAGCGAAGTTGCGGGCACCTTCTATGATCAATATTTGTACTTTAACTTTGAGACAACTTATTATTTCTGAGTATGGTTTGAAATATTTTTCTTTGTTTTCTTTATGAATGATTCATATTCGGTGTCATATCAATTTTAATTCCATTTCATTAGTAATTGGGCTCTGTGGGGGGAGCGCTAACCCACCAATTGGACTCCCATTCGCGGCTACTTGGAGTAGGGTGGAGACTCAGTGCGAAAGTCACAAGGAATGTGGTGGTAGGCCGCTACCGCTATCTATATATCGCAAATAATAATATTTCGATGGCAAAAAGCGGAACGTAGTAACCAGCAACTGAATACATTGGCGGTTACAACGTTTCCGCTATTTGCCATCGAATAGTAACTTTGTTCTTACAAGAATTTTCTTCTTTAGAGTTCATTACTTATTTATAAGTGGTTATTTCCTCAGAGTATAATTTGGCTTTAATATTCATGTTTCTCCTAAGTGCTAAATCATAATTCAATACTCAAACTCACATATACATTCTTAATAATAAATATCCACCTGTACCTTAAAGATTTCAAGAAATATCTCAGTTCTTGGGAAAATGTTTTTAAAGTGATCATGCCACAAGGGAGCGGCTCAAGCCCACATCATCATTAGTGAAAAAATGCCGAGTTGAATTTCATGAATTAATGATAATGAAAAATAATTTATTCCCCATAGATAAAATATCATATTTGTTTGTTGTATTCGGTTACAGATGCATCGGAAGCTCATGACAGTATTCAGTCTGAAATTGAAAACGTAGTCAAGTGGGCTTGTGATAACGGAATTATAATAAATGTGACTAAAACGAAATGCATGCATATATACTCCCCATATAAAGGCAAAGAATATCAAATATGATGAATCTGGTGTGATAAGGCACGATTATGTGTGCTTTTCAACTATAAAAATAACTGTACCTGTGAAAGTCTCGAATATGTAGATAGGTATAAATATCTGGGTCTATATATAGACAATCATTTTAATTGGAAAGCTCATTGTTATCGCCGTGTGTACTAAACTTCGATCAATTTTGATTAAATTTTACCACTTAAATACAGTTATTAGTAAAAAAACCATGCTTGTTGTTTATTATGCATTGGCGGATTCGGTGATCAATTACGGCCTTAGTGTATATGGTAGAACTTTCCATACGTACTTAGAAGAAATTAAGAAGCTACAAACAAGATTTATTAAATACCTAGTGAATAAAAAAAAACAAAAATAAATGTAAAGGAAATAACGAGCAGCTATATAAAATCTATAAAATACTCCCTGTACATCTAAGGGTACAGTACTTAATAGCCTCAGAAAATTATTACATAAGAGAGTTTAAGGTGCGTAAGCAGAATAAATATAATACAAGAAATGTAAGACTCGGGAAACTTGTACAAAATTATGCAAATAACTATTATGGTAGGAGACTGAATAAGTATGTGGTTCCTAGGATGTGTAACGAAATTGAGTGGTTAAGAGACGACAATACAGAATACAGCAGAGATGTCGGAAAAAGTAGCTTAAAAAGGATATTTTTGAGAAAATTGCCCTCGGACAGACTTTCCAAATATATCCTTATTACCCATGTTTGTTAGTAGTAAAATTAACTGGTTAATATAGTTGTAAGTTAAATAGTGTTAGGTGCATTTAGCTAAAAATAATGAATATGAGCGCGATCTCGCCAACAAACTGTCTTAGCAGTTTGGCGAGTTAGTTTAAGTTGCATGAAGTAATGTACACCATTTTGGAAAAAAAAAAAAAACACTTCCAATAGACTCGTATTAGGGTTCCGTACCAAAAAGGTATATGTTTGGAAAATTTATAAACATGGTCAGCCCACATGTATTGCAAAGGAAACATTATTAGCACATTGTGCACCGTGGGCGGTAGAGAAGAGAGGGCTTTCATGACTCGAGTTTGCAATTCCGGTACCGCCCAAGTAACACACAATGTTTTTCATCACACTTGTGAGGAAACGAATAAATTATTAAGTCAGAAAAAGCTTGCTACTTTCAAATGTCACAAGTCGCAACATTGTGTCATAAAGTGACATTTCGTGATTGGTAGAATCTCATTCCATAGATAACATAAACAAAGGTTTCGTTTTTTTTTGTTCGTCCAACAAAGGTTTCGTTCCAAAACTATTTTTTAATTTTGTTGCATACAATCTTTTAAGTAAATTAATAATTGTAAAATAGGGGAAACAAGCTATTTTAACGTATTTAACTATAACGTCGACGTATATTTATTGATATTACATTATGTATAATTCAAATTTGTTGATTTTGACTAATTCCGTTTGGTTCCGTTCTAAACCTGGCATATTAGAGTAGTAAATGCAGTCAAAAAAAAATAAAAAAAGAAGTCATTACGCCCATGGCGTTAATGGAATAATAAAAAGTTTTAATTAAGAGCTTGTCGCTCGTTTTGCCTGCGTGTAATGACACCGTTTAGAACAAGTGTCATGAAAAAAATATAGTGTTAAACTTAGCTCTAGCGGCAAGTTAGGTCGGAATAAGTGAAAGTTTGTACGGAACCCTCGGTGCGCGAGTCAGACTCGCACTTGACCGGTTTTTTAGCTGTTTTTTCCTACTTGACTGAAATTTCCTAGGCAAAGGGTCAAAGTTCTTTATTTCATATGTGAAAGCAGTAACCAACATAACCATATTTTTGGTCAAATTTTAACTACCATTCTTGGCAAAAGTAATTTTGACCGATATTTTCCATTAAAAATCTATACTTAGCAAAATGTTCAACTCAGAACTACTTTTAACTAAGCGATTTAGTCAAAAACACTTTTTTCTGTTTTTTTATTAGTCAAAAGTAGTTTTAACCGGGAAAGAGTTTTGACTGTGACGTATATATATATATATATAGTCTCCAATCCGCATTGGGTCAGCATGGAGACTACAGCCCATTGCTCTCTCATCCATAAGAAGAGGCCTGTGCCCTATAGACTGATGATGCACCTGCTCACTGGCGTGCGGTTCACATAAGCACAAAGGCACTGCCTAACCTAAACGATCATGGCTCCATGTAGGCACAGATAAACTGCCTTCCCTGTAGCCCTGAGTTATCATGGCTCCACATAGGAGCGGAAAAACTGCCTACTTTGGCTAAAAACCATAGGCACACCACTACATCTGATTAAGCGGAGAGAGAGCGCAATAATCAGAAATAGGAGACTTCACGTGCCATGTCGTGTCTTTAATCATACACTTGTTTTATATGTCGTGTTTTAAACAACAAGGCTCTATCAGATGAGTCATCATAAGTTTCTCGAGGTCACGTAATGACACGCTGGATTCGGAAGCTCGCTCACCCGTGACAATAATTGACGGTATTTTGTCACGATGACTTTTCTAAATGGAAACAACAGTACAATTGTCAAGGTTATGCAGCAAGTTTTAATGCATGCGTACATTTTACGCACTGGTCCCACCATGGGGTAGGAAGTGATTAGCTATCGGTGATTTTTTCGCCCAAGAACAAACAAAAGATATAGATCCTGTGTTAGTATAAAAGAAACTCATATTTTAAGAATCTATATCGGAATTTCTAACGTTGTTTCTGTCGTCTTTCTGAAACTGTTAACTTTTCAGGATTGTTATAAAACAAAGATGATCTTTTAAAAGATCCTGAAGAATTTACGGATTCTGAAAAAAATGCGTTAGGAAAAACGATACATTAGCACAAACGACATTAGGGATTCCGAAGGAGACTCATATTTTAATAGCTTATCTCTGGCTGTTCACACTGCCGGCGAGAACTCTCTCATATACTCGTATGTATCTCTTTTATTGACACGGAGTCTCATCTAGTGCGTTTCTTGAGCGAGTTGGGCAACTAAATAATCGATAGTTGCTCGCTTTCTCGCCGGCGATGGGACGAGTCCTTTAACCTATCTATACTAATATTATAATTGCGAAAGTGTGTCTGTCTGTCTGTCTGTATGTCTGTCTGTCTGTTAACTCTTCTCGCTTAAACCGCTGAACCGATTTGGATGAAATTTGGTATGGTGATAGTTTGAGTCCCGGGGAAGGACACAGACTACTTTTTATCCCGGAAAAATGACCTTATCCGCGATAAACGACTTTAAAGCGGACAAAGTCGCGGGCAGAAGCTAGTGATTTATAATGGTGAAATCCTATATTTTAAACGCGTAATTCCTGACGAATTATGAAACCTGTCTGCATAATCTTGGAAGGTAGTAAAATAATTTTTTTTAAAGGTGTATTAACTGTTAGTAGACCTTAATAAATAGCATTTTTGTGACAAGCTTTTATTACCGACCAACTGTACATTTTGTGCAGACTGAGGACTGTAAAGGCAGTCTGAACCCCTTTCGATAGCTTTAAGAGCAGTGTAGGTGAAGTAGAGAATAAAAAGTCACAGTTTTTATCGAAATCCCGTTCCTAAACCAATACTTAGGCTTCCTATTTTAACTATGATATCTATCTGACTGAAGCTAATTCACTTGACGATTATAAGTATTTTCAAAGGCTAGTAAGTAGTACCGATAACTTGTAGTAACGACATGAATAGTATGGGGACTATTTGTATATTTATGTGTTCATTCGTATGCCACATATAGTGGGGTTATTGTCAATTGAATTAGCTTTGGCTTTTATAGTTGAGCCGTATATTGGTTGGGGAGGGGGTAATTTTATTATTTCTGAGAATTTTAATTAACAATTATTGTGCAACATATTGGGTTTTTATGGAAAATTACCAATGTTATGGTATAGTTGCAAATGTTGTGCAATACCTGTGGAAAGTTTACATACATTATTCCACTATGTATTTTATCGCCTTATGGGCTTCATACAACTGATATTTAACTTAAACATATGAATATTATTCCTTTAACTGTTAAGTTAAAGCAATGATTTCATATCTTTCTATCGGGGTTAGATAGAAAGATATGAAATTAATTTATTGAACAAATCGTACTTTTTATTAACTTATAAATTTTGTAGGTATTTCAGGTCTTATGTTAAGTCTATATAATATTATATTTGTAATTGTGGGGTCATCCGGTACATTCTCCCGCCACTATGACCTTAGTCATAGGAAACTTCGCCGGTGCCGGTGACACGTTGATGTTGCCTGATGCTCGCAGACGTCGGCTGTTGTGGGTCGATGCTCAGGTCTGCTGTGATGACACGGGCGCCGTGGGCGGCGCGCTGTCTTGGGCGCCGCAGGCGACGCGCTGTCGCGGTGTGTCGGGCGCCGTGGGTAATATGACGAGCTTCTTCGTAGGGCGGCGGAGGATGCCACCCTTTGTGTTGACGTCGACGACTCTGGTGATGCCGTCGCTCCCTGGGTACGTAGCGACGACTCTTCCTCGTGGCCATGTGTTGCGAGGTAGCGTGTTGTCCATTATGAGGACCACGTCGTTGATGGCTATGACGGCACCTTTGTGTGAGGGGTGCCGTCTGTCCTGGAGGTATGGTAGGTACTCCCGGACCCATCTCGCCCAGAACATATCGGCGAGGCGTTGGGCGGCGCGCCATGTGACGCGTCCGACGACGTCTTGCTCGGTGAAGGTGCCTGGCGCAGGGTTCCACGCCGAGCCTCCCAGCAGGAAGTGGTTTGGAGTGAGGGCCTCTGGGTCCTCTGGATCGGTTGAGACGTGTGTGAGTGGTCGGTTGTTGATGATGAACTCCGCTTCGGCGAGGAACGTGGCGAGGACCTCTTCTCTGGGGTGCCGCTCATGCAGCACTGCTTCCAGGGCTCGCTTGGTTAAGCCCACAATTCTTTCCCACGAGCCGCCCATGAATGGGGCGGACGGCGGGATGAAGCGCCAGCTGATGCCTCGGTGAGTGGCCTCTGTATTGAGGCCTGGGGTCAGCGCGCGCCTCAGCTCCTTGTCGCTGCTTCGCAGGTTGGAGCCGTTGTCGGACCAGATTTCGGTCGGACATCCTCGGCGCGCGATGAATCTTCTCAGAGCCATGATCGCGGAGTTTGTGGTGAGTGAACCTGCAATTTCTAAATGCACAGCTCTAGTGGTTAGACACGTAAATAATGCAACATACCGTTTTTGTGTGGTACGTCCGACAGTTATTGTTATCGGCCCAAAATAATCATGTCCGACATATGTAAATGGCCTCTTATGATGCGCGAGACGCGTGTGCGGATGATTACCGGTGGGTGGGCTCGGTGGCGTAGCTTTTCTTATGGTGCACGGCCGGCAGGCGTGTATTACTTGTCTCGTAGTTTGCCGTAGGTGTAGAATCCAGACTCGTTGTCGCACTTCGTTGATTACTAGTTCGACGCGGCCGTGATGAAGTCGTCTGTGTACGTAATCTATGTACAGTCTCGCTGTAGTGTGTCCATCAATCACGGGAGGATTTTTGTTGCAACTCACGTCGATTGCGGCGTCGATTCTACTTTTGAGTACGATGATTCCATTTGATTCCAGTATCGCAAGCTTATTCAGCTTGCTTCCTTTTGATACTGGTTTTCCGCTGCTTACCAGGGCGAGGTCATCTAGGAAGACGTCTCGCTGTGCCGCTTTCCAAATAATATGTTCGGCGCTTCGTAGCAGCTCTACGGGAATTATTTTGTAGCTATCTTCGTAGCTCGTAGCGGGCGGCGTAGCGCTCGGTTTTCCCCGGCTACGAGTTTTCTTCCAATCTGGGTCCGCTTCGATATTTTTCTTGGTTCTTTTGTAATTAATTGTTTCGTGCTTTTTTCTGCATAACTGTATAAATTGTAGGACTCGTGCCGTTGATCTGACGTATTTTTCCCATTTGGAAAATCTCGTAGCGGCCGGTATGGCGCGGCGAATGTCACATTCGTCGGTTTTCATGGCGTAGCACACTTTTTCTTCGCCGGTGGGCGTGGCCTCGGTCAGATTTTCCGTAGGCCATTTACTCGGGTCTTCATACAGGAAATCTGAACCTTCATACCATCTGTGTTTGGATGAGAAATCGGCCGGTACATCTCGAGTGGCGTCGTCGGCCACATTCAACTTCGTAGGTACATATCTCCATTCGTTCACTTTTGAATGTTCTTGTATGGCCGATATTCTGTGTGCTACGAACGGTTTATATGAGCGTGAACCATTACGTATCCATTGCAGGACAGTTTTGCTGTCGGTCCAAAAGGTTGTTGAATCGGGTTGCCTTTCATGCTCTTTTTTCACCGCATCCGCCATTCGAGCGCCGATTACGGCGCCCATAAGCTCGAGACGCGGTATACTGTGAACCCGGATCGGGCAAACTCTTGCTTTTCCCATTATGAGAGTTATTTTTATTTTGCCGGAGGCACCTTTTGTACGCCAGTACAATGCCGCCGCGAAAGAATCTTCAGATGAATCCACAAACACGTGAAGTTGTAGCTCTATAGCTTCCGAATAGCCGGCATAGGCCCGCGGAATAGCTATGTTGCGTAGGCATTCTAACCTTTTCAGCCAAATTTTCCATTTTTCCGCCAGGTCATCAGGTAGCTTTTGATCCCAGCCGATACCTCTGCGCGTAGCCTCTTGTAATATTATCTTAGCTCTCACTGTAACCACCGCCGCATATCCTATTGGGTCATATATCGACATGGCTATTCGGAGGGCTTGCCTTTTTGTAGGTCGTTGGTCCTTTATTAGTTCAGGAGGGAGTCGAGCGAGATCCAAGTTGAAAGTTAATTCATCCGATGCTGGCTTCCATATCAGGCCGAGAACTCGCTCGGTGGGCGTGGCTTCGGCTTCGTCCAGCGCGACCGTTGTGTCCGCAGGGAGTCGCTCGGAGCCCAAAGCGGCCATCACGGCGGGCGAGTTGGACACCCATCCACGTAGCTCGAAGTTGCCTTCAGCGTGTATGTCTCGTACTTTGCTGGACATCTCGATCGCTTTCTGTGGGTTTTCAAATGAATCTAAATAATCATCAACATAATGTTTTTTTATGATGGCTTGTACAGCGGTCGGCTCCTGGTCTATAAATCTCATAGCATTCATATTTTTTATATAAATAGCGCATGTCGGCGAACATGTAGCTCCGAATATTAATTTTTTCATACGATATTCGGTGGGCGGGGCTTCGTCTCTCCTATCCCCTCTCCAGAGGTATCTTAAGGCATCGCGATCTTCTCTGCGCACATCGACTCTCATGAACATATGTTTTATGTCCGCCGTAACTCCTATTGCATGTTCTCGGAATCGGCTTATTACGCCGGGTAAGTTTTGGAGTAGGTCCGGACCAGAGAGTAAATTATCGTTTAAGCTTGTACCTCTCGCGACTGCTGCAGCGTCATGGACCACACGAACCTTGTCCGGTTTCATGGGGTTTATTACGGGAGAATGCGGAAGGAAAAATGTTTTATTCGGCGTAGTCGTCGCCGGGGCTATTTCTGCGTAACCTTGTTCGATTAAATCGTCTATTTCCTTCTCGTACTTGACGCGGAGCGCGGGATCCTTGTCTATACGTTTTTCAACGCTATGGAGCCTCCTCAGAGCTGAGTTATAATTGTAAGGCAGACATACCTGGTCGTTCTTCCATAACAGACCAACCTCGTACTGTTGCGGGCCGACACGTCGGGCGGTTTCCTCCAGTTTCCGGGTAGCTCTTTCTTCCGGGTCCGAAGCGGGGCGAACGGGGTTTATGGCGATCGAATCAATACTGAAATAATAATCGAGTTTTTTATTTAAATTTTCGTCAGTATTAATATTATTTATGAAGTTTACACGGTGCCCGGGCTCTCTTGTTTGAGCCCCGTGGAGGGTCCAGCCTAGTACCGTTTTACTCGCGATCGGTTGATCGCATCGTCCTTTTCTTACATTTTCGGCTAATAATAACGGCCAGTTATCTTGACCTATCAATATGTTCGGGCGGGCGGTATGATACACGAGCTTATCTTTTATATCTTTTAAGTGATCACACTCGTTAATTACACTTTCACTCACATGTTGAGGAGATAAGGAAAGTTTACTCACGGTTCTCGCTTCAATTTTACTTGAGTTACCCTCTCCCGCCAGTTCTATGCGCACCCGCCGCGACGTGTTATTTTTCAGGCCTTTTTCCGTGAGCGCCTCAATGTGCAGTGGGTCGACTTCGCCGGGCGCTCCCACCTCCGCGGCTAGGGCTTCGTCGATCAGCGTGACGGATGATCCGTCGTCCAGCAGCGCCCAGGCGCCGCGGCTGCCGAGAGGGCCCCTTACCTCGACCGGGAGGATTTTTAAATACGATTGAGCTTTACGGGTCCATGCGCATGACACCGACTCAGATGCGGCTGTATCTGTAACTGATTTAATTAAATCTTTATGCACAAGTATATGGTGATTTTTTCCACAGTTAGGCGCCGAACAAATCATTTTCTTGCATAAATGTTGTTTTTTACGTATACACAGGCACTTAAAACACAGTTGCGCCGTTTTCGCGATCTCCCGCCGTTTATCTAAACACATATTTATAAACTTCGCGCACTCTCCGCCCCCACTGTGTTGTGTACTTTCACATACCGGACATTTCTTCTCCATGGCGGTATGGGTCCTCTGGGGTCGCGGCTGCGCGACGGCGGCGGGCGGCGGATATGTACGTGGCGCACTGTACCTTGTAAATTGGCCGAGCGGGCGCGGTGCGTAGGGCGCGTTGAAGTGGCTTCGTTGCTGGAAGGGCTGATGGCGCGGCGGCACCTGGGTTGCGTCGCTGATTACGGTGTACGGTTCTCGTAATCTGGCTTCTTCTCGCATAAAATTTACCATCAGCATGACATCGCTTTCGCGCCTCGGTTTGTCAGCTGAGTAGGTATACCACTTTGATTGTAAATTCACTGTTAGCTTATCATGGAGCGATCGCAGGACTTCTGAGCTATATCTGCTTTCGTGGGCATCGACGAGTTGTAACGTAGCCATTATCGTTCCGAGCTTGAGCGAGAACGAACAGATGTCTTGCGCGCTGTCGGTGAGCTTGGGCAGCTCACGGAGATTTCTATATTCCAGCGCCGCAAGAGTCGCCGTGTTGCCGTAGCACTCTTCTAGCTTCTCCATGATGAGTTCCGGCTTGGCACCGGATATGACGAAATCACTTATCGCCGTATTTTTCAGGTTTCGGGTAGCTGTCTGCAGTCGCGCCGTATTTTCGCCCGGCGTGTAGTACGGGGCAGTGTCCGTATATACCTGCTTGAATGACAGCCATTGCCGTCGGGAACCTGTGAAGACTGGTAGATCCGCCGTTTTTCTTGTGTGGGGATCTTGTTTGCATGCCAGTATGGCATTCCGGATCGCTTCTGTGATGGTCATGATGTCGTTGTTCGGCGCGTACGGTTGTACCGCCAATCCATCCATCGCAGCGGGTCCCGCAGAGCCGTGAAGCACGGCGGACGGGAGCGCTGGGTACTGCGTGGCCGTAGGCGCAGGCGCGGGCGGCGCATGCGCTTGTAGTGGCACGGCGTACATCGGCGCAGGGGGCGCAGGGGGCGCGGGGGGCATCGTGGCCGCAGGGACGGGCGGCGCATGCGCGCCGGGCGCCTGCGTAAAAGCGGGCGCTCCCGTCGTATACTGTAACTGAGAAGAAAAATTATGGGGATTCAAATCAAGGGCTGGGAGGTGGTGCCGGTCTAACCAGGTCTCGACCTGCCGGCTTGTATCCACATCCGTCGTGGCACTTGCGTTGTCCTCTTCTTCACTAGTTTCTAGCTCCGCTTCAAGCGTTACTAGTTTGGCTGCAGCTAGCACTTCCCGCGCTTTTGCCAATTGGATTCGCCTTTCCTTTGTCGATTTCCGCGATGAGGCCTTTGATTGCGTCTTTCTGGGCGCAATGGGTTTTTCGACCACGGTACTCGGTGCCATCACCGACCGTTGTGCGTCGTACTCTGACGACGCTACGACATCGGCGGGGGCTCGTGCTTGGTTGGGGTCCTGGGTCTCGCCGGCGGCGCCCGCGAGGAGCGCGGAAGCCGGGCCGGGACTAGGGCCCGCCTGTTGCACTTTGTGGTGGAGCTCCGGAGCTGGAGCCTGCTGTGCGCCAGTAGGCGCGGGCAGGGCTCCAGGGGGCTGCGCCGCCGCCAGCCGCTTCCGCCCAGCACCAGGAGGCGCTTGCGGAGGTGCCAGCGACGGCGCAGTAGCGCCGCTTCTAGCAGCACTTCTGGTGTCCCTCGACGACTCGGAGGTCTGGGTCGTGGTCGTTTCGGAGCTCTGCTCCGAGGTATCGGTAATACCACCAGGGGTGTCGGTCGTCCTTACTGACGACGGAGACGGACTTTCGTTTCTTTGTGACATTTTATTCTATTGAGCTTAGGATCAATCCGGCTCGAAGTGACCAATGTGCAGACTGAGGACTGTAAAGGCAGTCTGAACCCCTTTCGATAGCTTTAAGAGCAGTGTAGGTGAAGTAGAGAATAAAAAGTCACAGTTTATATCGAAATCCCGTTCCTAAACCATTCATTCGTATGCCACATATAGTGGGGTTATTGTCAATTGAATTAGCTTTGGCTTTTATAGTCGAGCCGTATATTGGTTGGGGAGGGGGTAATTTTATTATTTCTGAGAATTTTAATTAACAATTATTGTGCAACATATTGGGTTTTTATGGAAAATTACCAATGTTATGGTATAGTTGCAAATGTTGTGCAATACCTGTGGAAAGTTTACATACATTATTCCACTATGTATTTTATCGCCTTATGGGCTTCATACAACTGATATTTAACTTAAACATATGAATATTATTCCTTTAACTGTTAAGTTAAAGCAATGATTTCATATCTTTCTATCGGGGTTAGATAGAAAGATATGAAATTAATTTATTGAACAAATCGTACTTTTTATTAACTTATAAATTTTGTAGGTATTTCAGGTCTTATGTTAGTCTATATAATATTATATTTGTAATTGTGGGGTCATCCGGTACACATTTCTTTAAAATCCGTTAACTTCAAGGCGATTCTAAACTCGGTAGGATTGCGATATTTTATTACAGGGTTCCTGTGACCACCTTCCGGCTCCATCATCAGATCAGCTCGATGGTGTCATATTATTGTATTGCCACCTAACTTACATAAGTACCCTATACCAAATGTTTGCTCGATAGGGGAACTGGGAAGTGGGTCTTTAACCAAGGTTTGACCCACACATACTAACATACTCTATTCATCCTTACTTGTCCTAAATACTAAACAACATTCTCACCTTAAAATATGTATTTAATGCCAATACCAGCTGTTTTCTCGCAAGGAAATAAATTTAATGTACGAAATTGGCTACGTGGCACAAAAATAATAATTCGTGTTACTTACTTTTTTTACGAGAAAATGGCAGTTTAAGACATAAAAGGTGTTCTTTTAAGTTAGTTTTGAGTTTGCTATTGTAGTCATTGGTTTCAATAAATAAATATCAGGAACAAAAATCGCCTCGTCCCCAACTACGCAAAGCTAGTACCCATATAGTGTTATGGGTACCAGGCAACGGTATACATGTTATTATGAATATTATAATTTATAATACTGAAATACATATAAAACATCCAAGACCCACGAACATGCATTCATTCTCATCACAGAAACACTTAGGCTGCGGCTCCACTGGAGAGGAGCGGAGTGGAATGGAGCGGAGCTGTGCGAAATTTCCGTAGATTCAAATTATCGGCTAAAGTCGCAAACATCGTAACTCCATTTTTTTTAAATAATGTTTTGGCACTTTTAGATAGTTAAAGTCTGAACGCATTTAATTGCAAAAACCATTTAAGTTTTAAAACCTAATTAGAAAACCTCGCAACAACCGACGGCTATATTGTTAAAGTTTAGTTTTTTGTCCCTCCTGTAAAATTTGATCCGATGGAGTTAGAAAGAAAGAAAAAAACTTTATTTAAGCGCTTGTGTAGAGTTATGTAAAATTATGTAATATCAGTGACGGCACGAACACATAACGAATACAAATAAAACCGGCCACGTGCAAGTCGGACTCGCGCACCGAGGGTTCCGTACACATTTTTACTTACCCTAACTTTATTACCCGGTACCGGTTGAGTTGAGTTACGAGGTTTGCGTATTTAGCCGACGAAATTTGCTTGGATTTCAACAGCGATAAACCTTGATTGCTCCATTCCGCACAGCTCCGCTCCGCTACAGTGGAGCCGCAGCTTTACTCTGGCCGGGTTTTTAACCCTCGACATCCCCACCAGCTTCTTAGACCGTTATGCAACTTACTGAGCCAAACGTGTCGTCAATATTGATTTCAATAAAAACGGAGAAATATTTATGATTTCCATAAAATCCTTCCAAATATAAAATTGATAATGTCCCAAATGGAAGCATTGAGGCACTTTAATGATCAACACTGTAAATCCTATCCTTCGGGACACTAAGTGTTTTTCCTAACACACAGGAAATATTGCGAATGAATTATTCATCGACATACTTTCTGCTCGGCTCTCTCCAATCAATTTCCACGGAAACTCCGCTTTTTCGAACACAATAATATGTTTCATCTTAAGGTACTGAGTACTGAAAGCATGGGCGAAGTATCAAATATTTTGCATGTGCGGTGGGGGCCCGTAGGGGGGTCGAACTTATGCAGTGAAGGATCTCCTAAACATAGGCAATTTAGGAAAAAACTGGCCAAGAGCATGGCGGACCATGGTCAGTATAGGGTTATGCAGCCGTAACTACAAAAAAATGCACTGCAGATGAAAGGAATACAATGTGAAAAAGTGCATCAGCAAAAGAGCGTATCCTCATCGCACTTAAGTCCTTTTATTGAGAAGCACAGTTTGTCGGCAATAACTCAAAAACGGTATATCTGATCATGTTGAAAATAATTTTCGAATAAAGTATTTATTACGCTTTGTCTATGCAATTTTTGTCATATTTCTAACCGACTTCCAAAAAAAGGAGGAGGTTCTCAATTCAACGGAATAGTTTTAATTTTTATTTTTTTTTTTATGGATGTTCACCGATTACTCGAACTATTTCACTGATTTCAAATATTTGTTTTTGGTTTTATAGAAAGTACTTTCAAGTTGATCCCATTTAATTTTGGTGAAGATCTGATGATGGAATCCATGAGGAATTAAAGGAACTCCTCAAATATTGTAGGCATGCATATAGCGATTTTGGTATTATAAGAAACATAATAAGCATTTGCATTCAGAAAGTGTAAATTGGTGAAGTGGAACTGATGCAGAAGACCACAGAATGCCATCGGAACTCCTCAATGATAAATGATTAACGGGTGGCGACAAAATATCTTGATTAATTTAGCTAAGCAACTTCATAGTCACAAAATTAAATGTTCCTGATGAGAATGGTACCATCGAATTGATTTGATGATGGAGCCGGAAGGTAGGCACCAGATCTATGTAATAAAATAATGTATCCTAGCCGTGTTTGGGCTTGTTTGAATCGTCACAAGATACACTTTTAAGTAACGATTAACTAAAAAGTGAAAAATAAATAAATTTTTAGCAAAAAAATAAAACTGACTCCATAAAAAAACTAAAAAGTAAAAAAATAACGCCATAATTCAGTTTCTTCAAATTACTTACAATTAATCGTTTGTATAATCAATCTATACAGTATATACAATTAATGTTATTTCGGAGTCGGTGCCATCGTGTCACAACTTACTAAAATCGTCAATTTTTAATATTTAACACATTTTTGATATGGCACCGACGCCAAAATAAGATTAATTGTATATACTGTATAGATTGAGTATACAAACGGTTACTTGTAAGTAATTTGAAGAAACTGAATTGTGGCGTCTTTTTTTTTACTTTTTAGTTTTTTTTGGAGACGGTTTTATTTTTTTGTTAAAAAGTTTTTTGGACTTAGGGTTTAGAAAATACAGAGGGGGGGCACAATTTATGCTGCTTTCAGGGCGAGTATTTCCAAAAATGTTCACTAAATAAAAAAATACATGAAAATGTTTTTAAATAAACTGTCTAAATATGTACCAGACATTGATATTTGCTAATTTATTTTCTGTTACTTGAATGGAGCGCTCCCCTAGAGATATTATTGTTTTGTTATTCGAATATCAAACTAAGTAGCGGCTTTCAATTCAAATTTCATCGGTATACATATAGTAGATTTTGAGTAGGTATAATACCTGTGACATACGGACGGACGGACGAACATGACCAAACTTCCGTTTTTTCCATTTTGGCTACGGAACCCAAAAAAAGTAGCGTTTGCCCGCGGCTTGGGTCACGTTGAGATTCCTCTTACAGACTTCCACCCTCTTTCTTACTTCCTTCAAGAATCATTTCCGAGATAAAATAATTTCCCTCCCATGTAAACATATTTTGCAAGTAAAATTTGATCCAATTGGCGGTTTCCGATTGAGCTACAATTGGCGTTACTTATGGAAATTAGGTGACATACGAAATACATTTCTTCTTTTTTCATTTTTCTATTTTTTAATAAGAGTAATTATTCAAAAATCTACCTTCAAGGTTTGCCAAAGAGCCATGGAGCGTAGTATTTTGGGCGTGAAACTAACTGACCGGATCAAGAATACAGTACTACGTTCCAAAACCCGGATGGCCGATGTAGCCCAAACAGCTGCCAAACCGAAGTGGGACTGGGCTGGACATGTCGGTTGCATGCCGGGTGACGGATGTGGGCTAAAGTAGCCACCGAGTGAGTCCCACAAAATAGAGTCCGGCGTCGCGGTAGGCCTCGACGAAGATGGCGGGACGAGCTTGAATCTTTCCAGAACAACTGGTGGGAAATTGCCCAAGACGCCCAAGACACGTGGAAGAATGAGAAGACGGCCTTTGCCCAGCAGAGACACTCTATGTTCTTAAAAAAAAAGAGTCATTTACTGCATTCCACAATTAAATCAGTCAAATCAAATCAAATCAAAATATTTATTCTGTTAATAGGCTTATGCTAGTAGCTCTTTTACTTTGGGACATTCGATGTTCTAGGATACTTTTATCCGACTACGATAAAGCAAAAAAAAAGGGTTAAGTTATTTCCCCCTCCGTAAACGAAGTAACGGGCACTATCTATTTTAAAATATATCTTAATAATGATTTCAGAGAAAACCTAAAGAAAAAAACCTTTACAAATATTATGTTATATTTTCTTCTGTTTCCGCGATTATTACTCATTGAAATAAAACAATTTAACGGATTATATCGCGTATATTATCTCATTTTAGTTCCCGACGTTTCGGAAACATTCCAGCTTTCCATGGTCACGGGAGGACTGAGAAAAGATGTATTTTCCTCTGTCAAAGTTACAATTTTGTGCAAACTACCCATTTTTTGAAAAAACACAAATAAAGGTGTACATACATGCCAGATGGGCCTAAGCTGTAAAGACAGTTACACATGTGCCAGAAGGGCTTAATTATTTTATTCTAATAATTTACCAAGCAGCATTTCACAAATGAGGCGTACTGAGGAGAAAAGAAACGCTGCAAAGAAAAACTCCCAGGCTATCTCATTACTAATTATAATATTTAAAAACAGAGACTATTAAACTACTTTAAACAGATAAGATATTTTACACCGTTCGTTACATGTTATGACACGTCCTGCCCGTGGAACGTCTTTAAACTCGACATGGCTTAGAAGAATACGAAAATGTCAGAATGTTATCCGGATTCCATTTAGTATGGATTTTATTTGAAGAAACGTTCTAACTTTTATTTTGATCGACACAGATATGTGTACAAAGAAACATTATTGCTGTATAAAGGATCGAAAAGAAAGCAATGGTTTTTGTTATCACTTATTTTGTATAAGCAAGGACCATTAAAATAAGAAGACGGTCAATTTCCAAACAAAAAAGCGTTCTCCAATAAAACGACAACAACAAATACATTTATTGAACCAACATACGAGTAATATACAGAGAGCTACGGCTAAATTATATAATAGACAATTAAATTCAGATTCTATATAACCTGAACTAGGGTTTTCCCCCTGTGTTTCAGGCAAAAGGAAAGCCTAATATTACATTATTTTCTGTAAAATAAACATTCAAATAAATTTCAATTATTGTACTTTACAAGAGTGACACAGTATTTAAATGTTACGATTTATTTTATATTAGCTGTTTACGAACGAATTTTTACTGTACTTTCATGTCAAGTACAGCAAGCATCGTTATTATTGTTTAGTTTCAAAGCACCATCTAGTATTTGCCAGTATATCTCCTTGCGATCTAGGCACGATCCAAAGTACGGCAATTGACAGTCCTCTTGTTTTAATGGTCCTTGGTATAAGGTTGTAAAAATGGAATGTTTATACGTTTATTGTTCAACGGCTGTGTTGGTTGACATTCATTAGTTTCTGTCTAGTTTTGGTGCACCAATATTCCCAGAGATGGCGTTGTTGCTTTCGTCAATTTCTCATATTAACATCTGCATCGCGCTGTTGAGATTTTTCCCGTCTTAATGACCACAGCGCTATATGTTTGGTTCAGAAAGAATTCTTCAGTGTTTGTCTGTATTATTTAACCTCGGAATGAGAGATAACAAGTTGAAAACTCGTAAACACCTTCATTTTGGTGATCCAAAAGTTGTCTCAAAAGTCACGTATAACCACCTGTCTGCGTCGTAAGTTATTCAAGGTCAAATGTCACAAAATCAGTTTTTCGTGACTATCTCGAAAACGGTAGGTTATAGGAATAAGGTGCTCAAACAAATATCACACAGAGTCCCCTTTTGAGCACTCGTAAATTCTATTTTTTTTATCAAATCTCCAATTAGTCTGAGGGGACCCAAATTCGGTGTCAGGGGGTTCATTGCTCCCTAAAAACAAAATCTGCGATCAGATTTCAAATATTCGGTAAAGTTCGGAAAATATAGGAAATACTATTTTTTGTAATTTATGACACTGTCTGAGTGTAATAAATTACAAAAAACTCGCTCACTTCGTTAGCTTGTCCAAATAATCACTTCGTGTCATAATGGCTTATTTTAGCCTCTTGTCAAACAATCTACTAATTGTGACATTTGACCTTGAATAACTTACAACGCAGACAGGTTACTTTTGAGACAACTTTTAGAACACCGAAAGTAAGGTGTAGACGAGTTTTCAGCTTGTTATCTCTCATTCCGAGGTGAAACCCTTATATGACTGGATCATATAGTATATGTTGTATTCAGCAAAATTGTATAATTTTTTGGGACCTAAATGTTCATTGAAATAAAACAATTTAACGGCTTTAAAACAAAAAGCGGAAAGCTGGAAAGTTTCCGAAACGTCGGGAACTAAAATGAGATAATATACGCAATATAATCCGTTAAATTGTTTTATTTCAATGAGTAATAATCGCGGAAACAGAAGGAAATATTACCTAAATGTTCATTTATTATTATTATTTTCAGAAACATAAGCGGATCGGGTTATTTAAAGGTCATTGAATACTAAAACATTTGTAAGTGAGTTTAGTAAAATGTTCCACTTTGTCGATTCTAGTTACGGATTTACGAGCAGTGTAGTGAAATATGGCAAAACCTACCGAAAATCGACTTTCAATGAAAACTGATAGAACATACTGAAATAATCCTATGATTTTGATGTCTACCCATAAATGTCCAATTTATGCACCTTTTAAGGCCTCAAAGTTTAGCGCCCGGCGTCCCACTTTGTCGAATACCTAAAAAAATCGTCGATATCATATTTGTGCCTGTTTCAGGGAAAAAATTCTACTTTGTCGATATGGAGTTAAGAGTAGTTTGTAATAGAACAAAGCATAAGCTATCTTTTGTTGAAAAACTTATATCTCTAAGTGCTATACTTAGTTATTTTTTAAAAAATCTTCAAACTTGCAAAAGTGAAAAAGCGACAATTGAGTAAACTATGGTTAAAGTTTGGGACCGTAAAAAACACACTTGTACTTTGAAGTTATAGAGTGGTTAGTATCAAATGAATTGGCATACTTTAAGGATTATTATATTAACTAAAAAGTGTAAAATAAATAAACTTTTAAACAAAAAAATAAAACCGACTCCAAAAAAAACTAAAAAGTAAAAAATAACGCCATAATTCAGTTTCTTCAAATTACTTACAAGTAACCGTTTGTATACTCAATCTATACAGTATATACAATTAATCTTATTTTGGCGTCGGTGCCATATAAAGAATGTGTAAAATATACTAGCTAGGATACATTATTTTATTACATAGATCTGGTGCCTACCTTCCGGCTCCATCATCAAATCAATTCGATGGTACCATTCTCATAAGGAACATTTAAATTTGTGACTATGAAGTTGCTTAGCTAAATTAATCAAGATATTTTGTCGCCACCCGTAAATCATTAATCATTGAGGAGTTCCGATGGCATTCTGTGGTCTTCTGCATCAGTTCCACTTCACCAATTTACACTTTCTGAATGCAAATGCTTATTATGTTTCTTATAGTACCAAAATCGCTATATGTATGTATGCCTACAATATTTGAGGAGTTCCTTCAATTCCTCATGGATTCCATCATCAGATCTTCACCAAAATTAAATGGGACCAACTAGAAAGTACCTTCTATAAAACCAAAAAAAACATTTTGAAATCGGTCAAATAGTCATTGAGTAATCGGTGAACATCCATAAAAAAAAACATTCCGTCGAATTGAAAACCTTCTCCTTTTTTTGGAAGTGGTTAATAAACCAGATGAAGATGATTTTATTTTAATATCACATTCCAAGCAGTTTTGGATCATGACCAAAGTGAGGATAGTAATTGCTGCTATATAGGTCAGCTGTAATGAAGCATAGAGCATCTGTATCACACTAGTCCAGCCTAATACCTCTTGACCCACAGTACTGTGACTCATGAAAAACCAGATGAAGATGATTTTATTTTAATTTCACATTCAAAGCAGTTTTGGATTATGACCAAAGTGCGGATAGTAATTGCTGATATATAGGTCAGCTGTAATGGAGCATAGAGCATCATCATACCCACCCATCATACCATCACCATATAAACTAATTACAGGCTTAGGCCTGTAATAGTTTATATGGCTCCAGTTTATAAAAAAAAACGAAATACGGCAAACACAAGTTTTGTATGAAAAACTTAAAATCACTGTATTTTTTACTATGGTATCTGAAGCTATATAAACTAATAACAGGCCTGCATATACCTTAAGTTATTCTAAGTGCAAAGTTTCAGAGCAAACTAGCGCCGGCCACTGCTGGACACAGGCCTCCTCAATAGATTTCCACGGATAGAGTCCCCGCAACCCTGATCAGATCGTCCGAACACCTTGCGGGTGACCTTCCCACGCTGCGCTTGCCGGTACGCGATTTAAGCTCGAGAACATTTCTGCCCCAAAGGCCATCGGTTCTTCGAACTATGTGCCCTGCTCATTGCCACTTCAGTTTGCTTACCCTGTTTGCTATGTCGGTGACCGTGGTTCGTCTACGAATCTCCCCATTTCTGATTCGATCGTGTAGAAAGATCAATGTCACAATCCGTTTAAATTGTTTTATTTGTTTGGTCTATTGAGAAGTTTATTTACAGTACCTTAATGTGGTTAGTAGAAGGAAAATCAAAAAGAAAAGCATAAAATGAAAATAACACTAATTGAAACCCAAAGTAATTAGCCACTTCTTACTCCCGAAGTGGATAAGGTAAAAACAAAAAAATACTGCTCAATCTCATAACAAATAATATTCTTTTATTGTTTAAACTTTGAATCAAATAACAATATATTACTAACAATATCTTAAAACATACAGTTTCATAATAAGTGTATTGTATAATTAATAAATAATCAACGGGACTAAACCAAATAGAGGCCTGTATCAGGTTTAGTCTAATGTTAAATAAATATTCCTTTATTTGATATAACGATACTAAATAATAACACAGAAATGTTCTGCGCGACAAGAATAATATATAAGAATTAATTAAGCATAATTAGTAATAATATACATAGGTAAATAACAACTAGGAATAAGTTAACCATCTATAAAATGACCTATTTCAAAACAGAACTCCAATCTTAACGGACATACAATCGATACAATCAAATGGGATACTTCAGCAAGAAAACACACAGAATGTGCATTTATAGTTTTGCTTTAAAAATAGATACTTTCGAAACAGTTGCTGAAAAAGTGGTACTTTTTGAGTGCAGAAAGTTGAATTTTTCGCACTAGTGCTTTTTTAGTAATACTGTATTACCTACTGGCAATACTTATGCACGGCGCGCGGACGATACATGTGCGGAAGTATCATTGTCACTTGTCCCGAGTCATGACACTCGCCTGTCGGCTCGGGTCACGACGCCTCGGGCCTCGTGTAGAATTACATACTTTACGCACTTATATCAAAAATTATACCACCTAAGTCAAGAACTGAAACATTGTATCATAAACACTTCATTATTGAAGTCAGGTTTATTTTTAATGTATGCTCGCGGATTCGACCACGTTAATAATATTGTAAGTATGTATAATTATTAAATGATGTTAAATAAAATATAATTAAAATTATAAGTACTGCTTAACATTGAATTTAATAAAATATAATAAAAATTATGTTGTACATAATACTTTTTAAATTAGTAACATGATAATATTGTAAAACGTATAGCATGGAAAATAATTATAATAATTATGAAGAAAGAAAGAAAGAAAATAAATTTATTACATACGCATAGACTAATCTATGCCCTGATTGGTCCCACCTCAGCATAATGCCGGCTCGGGAGCCAGCGCTGATCTTCCGGTGAAACCATATGCGGCGCCACGGAGAGCTGGATACACGAACATTATGGGTGAACGCAGCCAATAATAAATGTCAAAATCTATTTATACTCAAAAATAAAGCCTATTTGTATTTTATATAGTATAATATTTTTCCTCGTTTCTTACGAAACGTGATAAAGTTTTATAAATCAAAGGCCAGTATGTTGCTTGATGAACGTCCTTATGGTGGGAGCGGCGATGTTGGCGAAAACGCTAGGTGAGAGTGGCTGGGCGCAGCCTCGCCCGAATGAGACGATCCCCACCGCCATACCATCCTGGATTGCAGCACCGCCTGAGTCACCCTGAAATACAACACACATTATTTATGAAATCATTTAGAAATGAGATCCGCACAAGAGTCAAGATCATCGATGTAATGAAATAATCTTTATTCTGTAAGTAGGCTGCAAGGGCACTTTTACAAGTCTGACTCTACGGCGATTCCCAAGAGGAGACCACTGAGAAGAAGAAAGTCGAAACAACCTCAACAGTCAGTAATTTTTCGAAATAACTCCTATATCGATTACAATATTTGTACTTAGCCTATCCTAAATATACGTTTTAAGTATAAACTCAATGCGTAGTTCTCCAAGAAAACATATCAAAACTTATAAACGTAAAAATCAACAATAATAGAAGATAAAAATCAAAATATCATTTTTTATTTTAAACAACTTCAGTACGTTTGATATGCCATCTTATAAGAACCGTGTCCCGGTAAGAGTAAATTATTTGGTTTCTGCTTTGGGCCATGCATTTTTGTCTGTTAAATAGTCCTCTACCTTATAATATGCCTTTGCAATTAAAGACTCTTTTAAGTACTTTTTGAGCGCTAGAAACGGTAATTTTAAAGCATCATCTGGTAGTTTATTATAAAAATGTATACATTGGCCTACGAATGATTTGGCTACTTTACGAACGCGGAACTTTCTAAGGGCGATTTTGTTTTTATTTCTAGTATTAAAATTGTGGATATCTGAATTCTTAATAAAAGAATCTAGGTTCTTAATAACATAAATCATATTCTCATAAATATAGGACGCTAGGGTGAATATGTTGATGTCTTTAAAAAGTTCTCTTCAGGAGTCACGGGAATTCAGGTTATTACATATATAGAACAAATCGCTCTTTTTTGTAACACAAATATAATCTGTATGTCAGCTGCTTTGCCCCAAACCAGAAAACCGTATGACATTATACTATGATATAGGTCAGGTTGCTAGGCTTAAGTGGCAGTGGGCGTGTACTTTGCTCGTAGAACATCGACTCGGTAGAAAGGTTCTCACTGGCGACCGCGTACAGAACGACGCACCGTGCCCCAACAATATGGAGCAACGATCTGGTCAACATCGCAGAAAACTGCTGAGGGCGGCACAAGACCCGTCCTTGGAGAGGACTTTTCCAGCAGTGGGCATCTACAACCGTTATAATGATGATGATGATGATGATGATGTTTTTTACAATTACAAAACATAGCTAAAAGATAAGTTCAAGAACAAAATTAAACGGTTACTGCAAAATTAATAAACTGGTTGACAACTCGTTCTGAGCTACGAAATAGCAAGGATAGCCTGACATTAATAGGAATTAGACTATCTGACTTATGTTACCAGACGTTGAATCCAATATCACCCAATGGAGTACCCTAAGCACTTAAGTTAAGTGCCGTGCTTAAACTCTCGAAAGTTGTATCTCACAGATTAGTAACAGTCTATTGACTGAAATGATTAGGCAGTCGAAAACAGTTGAATTAACCTCTCATCTGACTCATGGTAGGTACAGTCAGCAGCATTAGTACATGCCACAACAAAGAGCGCATAAATATCTGAAACGACTCTAATTCTAGGGCTAGGGCTGTTAGGACGTGTTGTAGATATTTCCATATTATAGACATAGTACAAGCTGCTTAGTTTGGGACTAGGTCGATTGTGTAAGATTGACCGTGATATTTTTTTTTGTCCCGCTTTGTTACGGTAGATATTGATGCTGGCGACTGTACACATGATCTTGTACATAAAATCCATCCCGCCTCTCTTGCGATATTTCTCCACTTGTTAAGACGTACGGGCTTGCAAAGCCATGTCCCCGGTTTTTCTTGACACCGATGTTATAAGTTTGTCCACCGTGTGATCGCTTTTTGGTCTCTTCCACCTAAACCTTGTACCACCACACGTTCTATAGAACCTTTTTTTTGACAAAGAGCAATCTTGTGCTGAACCGACGATCCAGATATTTCTGATCTGTAAAATGTAGCTAGCTTTACCTGGCAAGTTCCTTGCCCGCCTAAGAAATAGTTGCCTCCGCACCACATGTTCTCAGTCAAGATGCCAGGGTACGACGCGTAGCATGCTGGATAGTACACCACAGGAATCTCGACGTCCATCAGCCGCTCAGGTATGGAAGACGCACCTTGCTAGAGACAAAAATGGAGTTAAATGTGTCTTCATCACAGCCATGAGTCCTACACGACGCGTGCCATATTGAACCGGACTGATCCCCAATATTTTTATTCCCATTCACGTTTTTCCCAATTTTCATTTTTTTCTATGCATTATTACAACCAGCATTTAATTTTCTCACACGATTTAATTTCTGCCTGTTTTATTCGCAGCATGCATCTTTGCGATGCTTTCCGATGCATTACTTTGACCTATCCGTATCATTCACATACATTATGTATTACGTGTATAATAAATTCCCAATGTCATACCCGTTTTAATTCTTTATATCAAACAATGGCACTCCGGTCTCATTAACCAACTTTCAAATAAACAGAAGGGTCATGTCTGTGTCCATATAACTCATAATTGTAACAATATCGACCTTTTGACAATGAACAGTAATAAATTAAAATACCCGCAAGGATACGGGTCGCCTCTATCCGGCCCAGGTGGAAATTATTGAGGAAGTCTGTGTCCAGCGGTTGACGTCCCTTGGCTAAAATGATGATGATGAAATTGAATTACCTTCGTCCTCCCCCATCCGCTGACCATAATCTTGGTCCCCCCTCTCATAGGCCGCAATATCTTCGGTAGCGGGATGGGCTGCATTGTATCGGAGAAGGTGATGGGGTCCACGGTCTTCATGACCGCGACGTCCTTGTCAAAGGGGGGGGTGTCGTACTCCGGGTGAGGGATCACTTCGGCGATGGGAATAATGGTTCCGTTCTTGCGGGAGGAGCTCCCGGCTCGAAGGACCACTGTTGTTGGATCCACACTGAAACATAATGTAGTGTTAAGAGGCTGAGAGCTCTGAATGACCTTGTATAGGTAACTTTTCACTTTTCCTACTAAAGTGGCAAACAAGCGTACGGCCTGCCTGATGTTAAGAAGTCACAGCAGCCTATGAGCGCTTGTAACGCCAGGGGCATTACGTGCGTGTTGCCGACCCTTTAAGAACCTATTCACTCCCCTCTTGAAGAACCCCATACTGTAATCTCCAGGGAAAACTGCGGCAGGGAGGTCATTCCATATTCGGAGTGTGCGCGGTAGAAAAATCTCATCAATCATCGTGTTGACAAAGACCATCTTTACCAATATACTGTTTCCGTTTATCTATGCGATAAACAGAAGCAACGATAAACGCCATCAAATTTTGTTATATTTACGACGCACACCCAGTTTTTTCTACGATCTTAATAATACACGTGTACAACAAGTGTTTAATATTTTCTTCTGTTTCCGCGATTATTACTCATTTAATTAAACAATCCATCCGTGACCATGGAAAGCTGAAAAGCTTCCGAAACGTCGGGAACTCAAATGAGATAATATACGCGATATAATCCGTTAAATTGTTTTATTTATAGAACAAGTGTTTTGAAGTGTTTTGACGATGAACAAAGCAATTGGTTTTTAGTCTGTTAAAGGTTGATAGTCAAGATGGGCAATCTCAAAAAACATTATTAAATACATAAAAATATATTAACTGAATACGAGTAAATGTTAAACAGAATCTGAACTATCATATTTGAAAACTTATATTATAAACGACACTTTTGGCTCAGTGGGTTGCACAACGGCCTACGAAGCTGGAGGTCCCGGGTTCGAATCCCGGCCAGGGCAATTGATTGTGTGATGAGCCCGAATGTTTGTTCCTGGGTCTTGGATGTTTTCTATGCATTTAAGTAGTATAATTTATCTATAGGTATGTATTATGTATATCGTCGCCTAGTACCTATAGAACAGTCGAGACATGAAAAATTCAACCTCAATACCAGTCGTAAAGTGATCAATTTTTTTCATTCCTCAACTATACAAGCTTTGCTTAGTTTTTAACTAAATAAGTTGATTTGTGTAAGATTGTGTGTTATTTATTTATTTATTTTTACCATTCTCTGGACTAGTTGGGTCATACTGATTTTTAGTATGAGTTAGCGTTATGCGTCTTTCCTGTGGACACCCGAAAGTTAAAGGCTTTAAATACTAATTTTTCTTAGTGCCCTATTAGGCGATGTACAAATTGATTAATACTCTAGATCTAAGCGATAAAAATGTCAGGTATATGTACCCAAGCCCTTAACTATTGCGTTGTCCACAGGAAGGACGGCTAAATTCTAAAATCAGTATGACCCAGTTATACAACCAAAACCATAGAAAATCTGTGTATAGTGATAGGCAGGCTTGGAACTTTTGGGTGTATACCATGGTTCTAGAATCCACGAAGTCGTCATATGTTAAAAATATTTTTTCATCACACATCCTCGGAAAAGGTACACGCAAGCGTAAAGTAACTATAGCCGATCTACCTCCCGGGGGAGTTATGGATTTTTATAACTCCCGAGGGAGTTACGCGTTTAGTTTTAAAACATACAACCTACTCGTAGGTCATTTCAGACTAAGGAGGTTCAATTTAGCCGAGGTTAATTTCTTCAAAACTTGGCAACAAACCAATTTTACTATAGGTATTAAAACTTACACAGTACATAACTGCATTAGGTATATTTATATTTTACAACAATTTCAGTCAATTTTGCTATTATTTTATTAACTGACGCCCAAAAGCGGAGATGATTCTGAATTCCATTGTTTTCTTTTTAAATATTTTTAATCAGTACAATCTGACAGTATGACCTGTTAGTTTGAAAAATAAACTCAGTTCTTAGAATTATCTATGGAAGACTATATTGGTCAAAGTTGATAATCACTTTAACCAAGTCTTATTGACTTGTATGATTATTGTTTTAAAAATAATTTCATTTTGACAATTTTATTAAATTCTCGCAAATGTGATACTTCTAATAGACTCTCGTCAGTAATCCCCCTCTTACCGCCCTTGATGCACTATTTTCGAAGTCATAGTCAGTCTTCTTAAAATAAAAAGATATTTTATATGTCATTATTTATGTTGTTGTATCGTTAATAAACACATAATAGAGTGCAATTAGATTTATCATAAAGCGATATAATTATAATAGTCACATATAACGTTTTTTCTCCTTATGCCCTAAGGAATGCGTATAATATCACATTATGTTTTATCAAATTATGCATTCTCTTTGATACTTGTGATGGGTCAGACTACTAACATTTTTTTTTATTTGAGTTGGTCAAATTGAACGTACAAAACTTGACCCAAACATACTTACACGGCAAAAACTTGCAACATCCAACATTTATTTGACGTGTTTAAATCTTTATATTAGAATTCCTTTATAAATATGGTAGCTATAATAAGGTACTTGACTGACAGATCAAATCAGTTCCTTTTTATGAACTGCCAAAACGGTCAAATAGTAATTAAATATCATATGGTATAATGGTCAAATAATAATAAAGGTCAAAAAGTTTGAAAGGAAAAAAGGTTTATGACGTCATAATTCTATACGGTCAAATTGCCTCCTTGTTTAGTTTTTGATCATTACAAATTCGCCAAAAGCTTAAAAATAAGTATTCATGAATGTTTTCTACGTATTTTCAGAAATAACACTTAACTGCAAGCCTGACATCATTTATGTTGACTACAGGAAAGTACCCAATTACACTAGAGATAATCAATATTAATATTTTTTCAAATTTAAATCACGAATATCCAATTTAACCTGTTAATCACTGGAAATTGACATTCATTATTTTCATGCACACCAATGATGATATTTAAACACGCAACTTTAAGCTCGCAATGTAAATTGTGCAGTGTGAATGCAGTAGCTTACTATTTTATTGATCGTTTAGTTTAGTACTTTGAGTTAGATACTTTGTACCAAACCAATGCTGCTATAGACATCATCATAATATTATCTTCATTTTATTCCAAAGATGCCTTTAACTAGCTTTTATACATCGTGACATAGATATAAGTCAAAGCGCAAAGTAAAATATAATTGCTCTCGCACGTGGACAAGACTCGAACCCGGTACCTCTCGATTACGCGTCGGGCGTGTCAACCCCTCCACCAGCGAGCACTGTGCCAATCGCCTCGAATTCATCCATCTGCTTTGACCCATGTACCTATTTTCTTTTTTGAAAGGTATTATAACCTTAGCTTTTATATAACTTGCCGTGTTAGTATGTGTGGCTCAAATCTTGCACGCAAAGTTTGCATGTTACATATATATCATCATCTCATCTTACGGTTTACGATTGAACTAAAATTTTACATAGGTGGAGGCGTATTCATTTACTCATATTTAAGTAAAAAGGTGGTTATAAGCCTTCCCTTGGGTGGAAATCGGCTTATATGGACGCCACGCCACTGTTAGGTATAAATGTTAGTTTGGGGACAATGCAATATTGACACCACAGAGCTGATCTGATTGAGCCGGAGGGTGTTTTTTTGTACACTCACGTGTTATAATTAGTAAAGATTCTAGTATTACACGCAATTTAACTGTGTTACAACTACAGCATAACTATTTCACTGTGCTGAATGAATATTGCCCTTACAAGATTTCTTGTAGATGTTACGTAACTTCCATTAAGTTCTACAAAAAGTATTGTTTATTTAAACACTCTATGTGTTATAAATACTGAAAATTCTAGTCATACACCAAAATTGTCTGTGTGGCAATTACAATATAGTTACTTCATCATGCTTAATGAATATATTACCTTTACAAAAAAATCTTGTTAAGTTTACATAATATTAAATAATTTCAGCATTTTTTTTATATTCAGTTTTACAATCCACGTGTTATAATTACTAAATATTCTAGTAATACCCGCTATTCGAATATGTGGCAATTACAAGATAACTAGTTCACTAAGCTCAACGAATTTATTAAAACTTTAACCAGATCAGTTTAGTTATATGTACTATGTGAACAATTGTCCCAGAATTTACTAGATTTTCTCGTTCACATTGCAGTATTTAAGTATCGAAGACGAGATATTTTTTCTGTATAGTTTTAAATAGGTGCGTGAAATAATAAAGGAACACGATGCATTAAGTATACAGCATATTTTTACTGTAGAGAAAAAAAATGCTTCGAACGGAATTCGAACCCACGCCCCTAACGGCTTACCGGGACAACACACCTTAACCAACTAGGCTACCGAGACTATCGCCGAGCTGTCTAATTTTCAACCAATCGCGCCTTAAGAAAACTTGTAGTGCCATCTACCGTAATGTGTGACTCAGTCATATTAAATGACGATCGAAATTGTCCGATTATGACACTATTGTAAAATACAATGCCCTCTACGTAATAAAAGCAACTAAGACTGCCCAGGTGACAAATTTAGTCTTAGGCGAGCAGATGACATTCTTTTGTCTTGAAGCCCAAGTAATAACGACGTCAATCAGTCATGATCATGACCTTTTTCATCGTCTCTGAATGTGAGAAATGTCGCGTATTTCTCAGCCAAATTGAGGGCTAGACACGTTACCTCATGTAATACAATTTTCTATAAAATTTTCCGTTGTGCGACGTACAATTACGCTGTATTTCATGTTATCGTAGCACAACGGAACATTTCACTTTCACCGGGTTTGTATGGTTAAATACGGCTAACGATGATCCAACTTTTTAGGCCTCACCCATAAGTATTGGTTGACTCGATTATAGTCAAGTGAATTTTACTGCAATAGCCAATAATAATACATCTCATCGCTGAAACGACGTAATACTCTCGACAAGACGACAAAAGTCGGATGTTCATTATACGGGTGCTATCTATTTATTTTTTTATGTCCGGAACTGATTTCACCGAACCGAGTGAGCGAATGTTCATTTTGCCGAATCATTATTTGTCACATGAACATGTCAGTCCTTCAGATGTAGTAAAGGCATTTAAATGTCAAAAAAACCAATGACCTAGACCCCCCGGTCTCAGTCCATGCTGTCAAATCCCTAATAGAAGTAATAGCGCCTGACTTGGCAGATATATTCAATAACAGTGTTGACTGCGGTGAGTTTCCTGATCTGATGAAACATAGCAAAATAACTCCTTTATTCAAATCAGGTAGTACCTCTGACCCCACTAACTTTAGACCAATATCTGTACTACCTACATTTAGTAAAATTTTTGAAAAGCTAATTCTATATCAATTGTTAAAACATTTTAATTTGAATAATTTGATGCATAGTAAGCAATTCGGTTTTACGCGGGGTCGCTCGACATCCAACGCCGGAGTTGAGCTCGTAAAACACATTTTCGATGCCTGGGAGGAATCGCGAGATGCTTTAGGCATCTTCTGTGATTTATCTAAGGCCTTCGATTGCCTTAATCATGAGACACTGATCAGGAAGCTACACCACTACGGAGTTAAAGGATTAGCACTAAATTTATTACAGTCTTATTTAAATGGCAGAATACAAAGGGTTGACGTGAATGGAAAGCGTTCACCGGGGTCATTAGTCTCTATGGGTGTGCCGCAGGGATCAATATTGGGACCTTTCCTGTTCCTTATCTATATAAACGACTTGCCACACCTCGTACAGACCCACCATGAGATAGTTTTGTTTGCAGATGATACGTCTCTAATTTTCAAAGTCGTACGAAATCAACGATCCTACAATGACGTAAACAATGCTATCTGTGAAGTAGTAAATTGGTTTAATATAAATAATTTATTGTTGAATGAGAAAAAGACTAAATGTGTTAAGTTTGTCACGAGTAACGTCAAACACGAGCAAGCAAGCGTTATGGTTAAAGGTGAGGAACTGGAACTAGTTAATAGTACAGTCTTTCTCGGTATAACATTAGATTCTAAGCTCCAATGGGGTCCCCATATTGCTAATCTCTCGAATAGACTGAGTTCTGCAGCTTTTGCAGTAAGTAAGATTCGTCAATTAACAGACGTGATAACGGCTCGATTAGTGTATTTCAGTTATTTCCACAGTATTATGTCGTATGGCATCTTACTATGGGGCAGTGCTTCCGACATTAATACTATATTTGTTCTGCAGAAGCGGGCTGTTCGTGCGATATATAAAATGAACTATAGAGAGTCGCTTAGAGATAAGTTTAAGGACATTAATATAATGACAGTGCATTGTCAATACATTTATGAGAATATTATGTATGTACATAAAAATATTACCGACTTTAAGAAGAACTGTGATATACATAATATTAATACTAGAAATAAGCATAAGCTCGCAGTGCCTGCTACTAGGCTCCATAAAATAAGGAGATCATTCATGGGTAACTGTGTGAGATTTTATAATAAACTTCCTAGCAGCATAACTGAGTTGTCTATTGGTAAATTCAAAAATATTGTGAAACGAAAATTATTTTCTAAAGCTTATTATAGCACACAAGACTACATGAATGATGAAGCCGCGTGGGATTAATGTAAATTATAGCGTTATGTAGGTATATGATTAATTATTTTAACGAATACCTAAGGTATTATTATTATTTTAATCTTAATTGTTTTATATACTCTGACATTTAGAATTTTATTCTAGACACATTCTAGATTATTTATTTTTTATTGACAATCCTTTTGGGATTTATCTTATTGATTATTTTAATTTTAAAAATGATGATTTTATCAATAATTTTACACTTAAGTTAAATGATCTGATTAGGTTTTTCTGGGTTTCCCTAATCCTTGCAGCAAATGTTGGATCATATTGTATTTCTCCCAGCAAACATTCACTCTCATGTAACTGACATTTCGAAAGTGCTTGTAACTAGGCCTACTTGAATAAAGAATATTTTGATTTGATTTGATTTGATTTGTCCTAATCTAAATACGCATAAATTTGTATCGCCGAATTTTAGTTAGCTGCAAATTCAACCTCTAACAATAAAAAACTGCTGCCAGTAAAGTAGGTTAGGTTAGGTTAGGTTAGAACTGCAATCCCGAACAGAAGATGACTGCTGCCAGAAAAGTTGATTTTCGGCATTAAAATTTTTTTGCGTGGTCTTTAGACCATTCGGCGAAAATTTATTAGGCGAAAACAGGATTCGGCTTAGTGAAATTATGCTTATAGATCATTACCTATTGTGAATATGCGATATAGAATAATTATGACTACAAATATGCGTAAAATAGCCGACCCTCTTTAAACGACTGAATAAATAATATTTCGTTTCGTTTCAGTTCCCGATGGGTCTCATTTGGAATCCCTAACGTCCGGCGACGTTAGGGATTCCGATATACATCCGTTCCCGATGTTTCGGAAGCTGTACAGCTTCTATGTTCACGGGGTTGACTGAAAAAAAAATCTCTGACAAAGTTACAATTTTTATAAACTACCCACTTTGATATAATAAATCAAGGTGTACATGCCACATGGGCCTAATGTGTAAAGACCGCACTTGTGCCAGAAGGGCCTAATTATTTTATTTAAATTAGTAGTAATTGCGAAAACAGAAGAGAATATTAATGCTCTGTCCACTTTAACCTGAATATTAATATATTACAATAAAAACTAAAATACAATTACTCTTTATAGCACACCTCACAACATTATCAGTAATTTGCAAGTAATGAAAAAAAACAATTAGAGGAAAATGAGAAGCGAGGAGGAAATTACAATTAAATTAAGAAAGACAAAAAAAACATCAAATTCAGCTCATCAATTTCGATGCTACAGATAGGCACACAGATAGATACACAGATAAATATCCCCTTTTTGCTTCGAATATGTCCTGTCCGCTTTTAGCAGAAAAAAATAAATTTAGTTTTTTTTTCATCATTAAGGTCAACTGGGACAATTGCGTCTATAGGCCAAATGCGTCTTTTAAACATTTGACGGTATCCGAACACTTTACAATGCCCCTAACCTTCCCTGATTAATGTTTGGCACTGTTACAATGACACATAAAAAGAGTTAGATAGGTTATACGGGCTCCGAAAATGGCACACCGAAATTACGCTATTTATATTAAATTGTTATATATTGGATTATTCGTCAAATAAACCAGAAAGCCTTCATGCAAATTTCATCCAAATCAGTTCAGTGGTTTAAGCGTGAAGAGGTAACAGACCGACAGACAGACAGACACACTTTCGCATTTATAATATTAGTATGGATAAGCCGGGCCATTTTTACACGTGGATTATCGTGTAGGTAACCTATCTATCTCTATTTATATTATATCATTGCACTATTACTAATACAAAGAGAGCGAGGGTCGATGTAATGTGTTCCGTTTCTAAGACGTCATCAAAAGACGCAGTTACCCCATAGACGCAATTGTCTCAGTTGACCTTATTCATTTTTTGAGATTATAAATTGGAACTGAAGTTCCAATTTGTAATCAGTTAAAAAATATATATGTCCCAAGTTTCCATCTCAGTTTCGTTACATTTTAGTATGAATGTTTTTTTTAGGAACACCTGAGAAATATTTTTCCTTGCAACATTTTGGGACATTAAAAAGATAGGTTGATTTTTTCTGCAAATCAGCCGGAAATGCTCGTAGATTTACAAATACAAATATATTAATTTGCTTGAAATGTATAATAAATAGCTCACATTAAGACAAAAATCTGTAGACATTTTTATAAAAATAACACTAGTAAAAGGCGGATTAATAATGGCCCATATAAAATATAGGCTGAGAGTAACATTTGGCAACTTTTTCCAGGATATGCATATTTACCTACGTTCCCATTATACGTTTCTCAAGAAATATTTGCCACGCGGCTAAACCCTAGATTAATAATGGCCTCCTAAGGAAATAGTATATGTATTTTATATTATTTACTTGGAAATACCATCGAAATGAGAACTAAATACGTCCTGTTTAACACGCAACTAAAAAAAATCCGTACTAGGGATTATAAAGCTATAAAAATGAAATGGCTGTTGAAGTTATTATCAAAAAAGTAATTAAAAAATATAAAAAGCGATATTTTTTTGTATCTTTGTATGTGTTATTGCTTCATCACGCCAAAGCGGCCAAACAGATTTTAACAATTTTAGTACAAGTTATGGGATACTATACCCGACTACGCTGACGAAAATAGAAGGGTTATGGCTTTTCCTCTCCGCGATCAAAGTCGCGGGCACCTTCCAGTGTACTATAAAAGTCATCAACCACAGAAAGTTAACGAACTCAGAGCCATAGGTGATTCATTAGAAAAACGGTCTGTCTAAGGAAAAGTCACTAAGTTAAATTTAGCTTAGTTGTGTGGAAATACCACTTTGGTGCAGTAGACATAATACCTACCAATTACCTGCTTAAAGAGGATACAGTACCTACAATAGAGTGCCCACTAATTAATATACATCAAGGCGCAAACTAATGCCCTTTACCAGAATGCTCGTTCTAATAAAATTCGCGTAACCTAACTTGAATATGTTAAAATTTAATACTATGCTCAGGGTATTCATTCAATTGGCATTGATAGATCCCAAAAAAAAAGAAATATTTTTATTTAAATGGAAATTAATTTGAGATCCTCATTTTAATGTTTTTTGTTATTTGTAGAAACTCAAGTTAAGTAGATAAAATTTCAAGGACCTGTAGTCAGCTATAAAAGTATCTGCGTTTTTAGAAAAGAAGAAAAACATATTGACTATGTCAAGCTATCAAAACTCTTATAGAAATAATCTGTTCTCGGACTTGTATGAAATGTAATGAAATGTTAAGTGTCCCCGGCAAGCTCGGCCGAATTTCACCTTCCTATACAAACGGAGTTTCGTTCTCATTTTAAAACTACGTGTTCGATTGTAACGAATCTTTGCATACACAAAGACATGAGGTACATCTAGGCCTGTAATTAGTTTATATGGCTCCAGTTTATAAATCAATCGATACACAGCAAAAATAAGTTTTGTATGAAAAACTTAAAGTCGCTGCATTTTTTTACTATGGTATCTGAAGCTACATAAACTAATGACAGGCCTGCATATACCTTAACTTATTCTAAGTACAAAGTTTTAAAGCCCACTAGCCAGTCGTTTTAAAATGAGAGCGTAACTACGTTTGTATGGCAAACCGAGCTTACCGGGGAGTCTTAATGGTTTTTGCTGTCCGTTGCATACAAATAATGTCAACTAATTTTTTTTCTATCGAAATCCCAATATGAGAGTATAATACATCCGTACGCGTACGGACGTAGTGATTATACTCTCTTTCGCTAATGCTATCCATTTCTCTAATGCAGTATCCTCTTTTAATAAAGATTAAACGCCTATTTCGGAAATATCAGTAATCGTGGTGTTCACACCAAAGAACACCTAAAATAATGCTCATAAAGCCTATTTCTCGTTAGTCTTTCAAAATTAGGCCATATTGTAAAATATGACCAAAGCCTATGGATGCGTTGGGCATAAAATATGCGGCGAAATGGGTTCTACTGGTGCAGACGTGTAATGGACTGGATATTAGTCATTTGGACCGAAATAAATTTAAACGTGACATGTATTATGGATGAATTAAATTATTGTGTGGTATCCATAATATAAACATTATTTTTTAGGGTTCCGTACCCAAAGGGTAAAACGGAACCCTATTACTAAGACTTTGCTGTCCGTCTGTCTGTCTGTCTGTCTGTTACCAGGCTGTATTTATAAACCGTGATAGCTAGACAATTGAAATTTTCACAGGTGATGTATTTCTGTTGCCGCTATAACAAATACTAAAAAAATAGTATAATTTTATGTCTGTCTGTCTATATCAGTAACCAATATAAAATGATCGAACACCGCGTACATTTTGCTTAGGAGTAGGGATCTGCTAATACTGGATTACATATAAACGGCCGTTTGTAGCGTATATTTTGAACGGAACCCTCGGTACGCGAGTCTGACTCATACTTGGCCGGTTTTTATGTTGTAGGGGGCAAAGGAGCAGACGAATCGCCTGATGGTAAGCGATCGCCGTCGCCCATAGACACCTGTAACACCAGAGTCACGAGTGCGTTGCCAACCTTCCAGGTGGGAAGGCACGCTCTTTTCTTGAAGGCTTGAAGATCGCATCGGTCCGGAAATATTGCCAGTAACAATTTATTCCACAGTTCATTCGTGCGAGGAAGAAATTTCTAGCAAAACGCACAGTTGTGAACTGCTAACGACTACCAACCAATTACTTAGTTTGAAACTAGCTCAATTTACCTTTAATATCTATCGATTCAACGCTGTTTAAAGTAACCGACATAGCTCATAGGATTGCATCGTTGAAGTGGCAATGGGCGGGCCATGTAGCCCGAAGAACGGATGGCCGTTGGGGCAGTAAAGTCCTGGAGTGGCGACCACGCATAGGAAAGCGCAGCGTGAGCGGCCACCGACTAGGTGGACGGATGACCTCCTAAGGGTCGCGGGGAGTCGGTGGATGCGGTCTGCGCAGGATCGCACCCTGTGGCGAGCTATAGGGAAGGCCTATGTTCAGCAGTGGACGTCCGTGGCTGATAGATAGATAGAGAGATAGACAACGCTGTTTTATGCGTCAAGTCCTCGGATGAACTGCTCAATCACGGCGATGTAAGGGCCCAGCCATGACAATGCGTGGTGGCCGCGGCTAGCGATTTCTAATACGTTGCGCGTGATGCCGACTAACTGCAGTGCGGTGAGCGTCTCGACCGCGCAATGAAGAGAGAATTCTCTCGCCGCGCCGATAGTCGCGTGTTGTCGTGGCCGGACTGTTACTTAGGATGTCAGCCAAATGTATGACGACTAATTTTGATTTTGAGCAAGCCTGATGAATTTTGGAAAAGGTCAATTGGTAACCTAAAATAAGTTTCGGTCAAAAAAATGTTTGTGACTAGCTTTACTTCTCATTAAATATCTATCAACTACTCACCGAGACGATTTTAAGGAGGCCAAACTTGGTAGCATTGCGTTAGTCTATTACAGAGTTCCTATGACTACCTTCCAGCTCCATCATCAGATCAGCTCGATGGTGCCATAATATTGTAATGTCACCTAACTGACATAAGTATTAATATAACATAGAGTTCCATGGAAAAAGAAAAAATCAATGTGACCTAGTAAATTGCAAGCAGTATTTGAACCTGCGGCCTCTTCTTTAACACAGAGGTGCTCTGACTAACTGAGCTATCGCAAAATTACGTAGTTATCAGATAGGTACGCCAAATTTTAGTTTAATCGGAAACCGTGGTTCAAAAATATGCAATTTTTTTTACATTGTTACTGACTTACAGTTGAACCCAACTAGGGTTGCCACACTTGCCACGCATAGGGCGATTTTTTAGTCGTGAATCAAAATGTTACTATCCGAGGCTACTGACAATGACGATTTCAAAAAGTAAAAAAAAAAACAACTTCTCCATACAAAACTTGTAGCTAACCGTAGTCGGTTAGTATGGGAGGTTCAAATTTCTTTGAATGATTTCTATGTTGGTCTCATACTAAAAGTTGATCGTCATTGTGAGTAGCCTCGGGGAGTAGTAATAAAGTATATACGTTATTTCAGGCCAATTGGACTCTATATTTTATGATGACAATAATGTGCGCGAAAATACTTTATTTCACGTTGTCTGTTATTTCTCTAGAATTAATTGCATAAAATCACTATAAAGTTGGTTGTTTTTTGTGTATAACGGAACGGATCGCATTTGCACTTAGCTCATTGTTTTTGAACGCAACCTAACCCCAAACGTATTTAGCAGCAACTAAAATTTGTTCAATATTGCCAAAATCAACCAAAAGTATGTTTTAAAAGAAAAAATAAATGATACTTTATTTCCATACAATTTACTTTTTTTCTACCAATAGCAACCAATATACTTTATTGAAATATCACAAAAAAGTGGCAACCCTAAACACAACATAAATCCTATAAAAACTTACTCTTGAGCGCAATGTGCTGCCGTAAGAATGTAAATCTCGCTAACGATGAACCCCCCGCAGAAGTAAGAGTTATTCACGATGAACGACACCTGGTACGGATGGTCCTCAATGAAGGCCTCTTGGCCCCCCACGATCCTGTTGTCCTTGTTGTCATCAGGTTCTGACCCGAACCAATCAGTCAGAATTGGAATCGGCTCAGGTTTTATGTCGAAAGTCAATAAATCTGTAGGAAGAAAGAAGACGTTAGACGTTTATTCAATTCACATACATTATTATACCATAAACATACAATTTACGTCACACCTCGCCATAATGTGATACGCGTAGCGTGCTGCGTACAACCCTCGCCTGCGGCTCGGGTCACAAATACCTGCGATTTCGGGCTTTCTTTCTTTTACAGCCCTTGGTAAGTAATGTACTATTACAGCACTGAAAGGGCTTACACAGTGTTTTGCCACGGGCAATCCGTTACGCTGGTTTTGGGATAATAAATAATCTTATATCATTTATTCACTTATTTTATTCAAACATGTCAATTTTCATAGGAAAAATTAGTGTCTCATTGTAATAAAATATAATGATCATTTGTTTGGGCAGCGAACCAATTAGAGACGCGCATTGCATAAGAAACCATCCATGGATTAACGCTAATAATACCTTATAAGGTGAATTAGAACGTTTGCGTAAACGGCGGATTGGGGGAAAATGCGTCTTTAAAAAAGATTAAGGAATCCGACCACCTTTAGGACAACCCTAACTTCCCCGCACTGCTTAAAGTCAGAGAGCAAGCCAAGGATCGTTTTAAAGTGTTTCGTCTTTTTAAGTTATTACCAAAGACGCATTTTACCCATAGACGCAATTATCCCAGTCCACTTTATACTTCTTAATGACCCCTGTTCGCCAGCTAAGATTTTCTCTAAAACCGTAAATTTTACAAAACTAACCTTACCAACACTCGATACTAAACAACACTTAACATAATATCCGGAAAAAAGGTTTCGTAGAAAAGTGTGGGCTATGAAGTGAAACAGACTTATGCGTTCTTAACAGTTATGCAAAAAAGGGATATCTGAATAGGGGTGTTAACTGTACTCAAATAAAAATTTAATTTGGATGAAAAATGGTAGTGTCTGTGAATTTGAGTTCGATACCTTGTGTGTAACTTGTTTTATGAGCCTTTAAAGTTGGGTGGAAAAGTCTATTAAATGATGAAAACATTCATAAGTAATGATACCATTGAATAACCCATGAAATGTATGGTAACTTTTGTTATGAAACCGTTTCGATAAACGCAAGTTTTAACATAGCTGCAGACCAAAGTTTTTTGTAGGAGAGTGAGACACGTTCCTAGGCTTTATTTAGTATGGAGCGTTTTTGGGGCAAGTCCGTACATGTGATTTTAACATTTTTGTATCTCGGGGAGTAGAGTAGTTTTTTCAACAACATTTATTTTATTCAAGGGTCGTTGTATAACATACTACAAAAAAACGTTGTCAACATCCCTAGGCATTTTATTATTTACTTTGCTTTCTTGTACTGTTTTGAACAAAAACGTCTCGTGCTTATTTTGCGATTTAATACGTATGACTTTTTCCGGTTTTAAATAAATCACATTGTGGATGTAGCTTTGTTTTGATGAAAAATACCTGTCAGTCGTGAGTCCAGAACTCGTTAGTCAAGAAAATTTAAATCTGACGTATTATAACGACATAATTAACATAGTGACGTATTTGAAACAATGAGTTCTAACGTCCGTCATCAAATGCACAGGTTTTAAGTTACGTCTATAAATCACCCAGCCAATTCCTTTATTATTAAGGGATAAAATAATTATGAATTACAAAACGGAAAAACTAGCTATTATTTTACAATATTAACTAACTTCCTTACAAATCTGAATAACTGCGACTGGGATAAAATCTTTGACGTCTATGGTAATTATCAACCTATAGAATATGGTCGCTTAATAATTTACCCGTAGGAAATTATTTGTCCGTATTTCAACAAATCGGAAAAAACGTAAACGGTATTAACAATTAAAGAACGTTTTCCTTTTTAGGGTTCTGTAGCCAAAATAGCAAAAACGGAAACCTTATAGTTTCGTCCCGTCCGTCCGTCCGTCCGTATGTCACAGGCATTTTACTCAAAAACTGTAAGACGTGTATTGATTTTTGGAACATAGGTATCTTGTGTAAGCCGCTACTTAGTTTGATAGTTAAATAAAATATATATATATATATATATATACACTCCCGATTGTTTTTCACACTTAGAGTACCTAGTTATTATATCTCTTACGCAAGTAATTTGATTTTTGTTGTTTTGCTCTTTATTTTTATTTATTTTTTCATTTCAAAAAATATTATACCAGCTGAACTGGCAACGTCACATATTTTTTGTTCTTTTGCTTTACAATGGAAAAAGAGAAATATGAATCTAATTTGAAAATATTTTCAATACATTTATTTACGTTTGCGATACTTAAGCTGACACAATTCAAAATATCATGATATTGTCACAACTAAAGCTCTAAAAATTAATTTATTTCTATATCTTCTTTTGTAAGATAATAAAGCCAATAACGATGAATAATTCCACTAAACGCAATATCAAAGCTAAAGATATATAGGATATTTATTGAATATACTTTTAAGTTTGATCCAAATACCAAAAAAATATGAAGCAAAACGAAAAAAATTGCGAAGTAGCCGTTATAAACGCTCGTAAGAAGTAAAATGAATCTTAAAAATACTAATATGACATTTTTTTTTTTAGTTAACTATGTATATTTATCTACCTATGAAAAAAACTTACCAAGGCAAAAACATACTTTGATCACAACGAAAATAACTAAACTAAAATCCAACACGGCCATTGTCTAAACTATCAGTATGGAATACCGCTGAAACCCCTTTCAACTGTTTTATATTATCAGTGCTCCACTTCTATTGTATATAAATTACCCACATGTATGCTAATCTTCTAATTGACAATGTGTCATATTCTATGTTAAACTGTTAAGAAGTGAACACACTGTCTATGGAAAAATCTAGTTTAAGAAAATAATATTATTTTGCTTAACTACTACTGAATAATTTTAGATTTATTCAATTTACTTGCAAGGAACAGTTTTTCTACTCAATCTATACACTAATACTCGTACACCCTTATCGTCGAGGAGATCCAGTGACCTTCTGTGGTCTTCTTCATCAGTTCCACTTCACCAATTTACACTTCCTGAATGCAAATGCTTATTATGTTTCTTTAAATACCAAAATCGCTGTATGCATGGCTAGAATACTTGAAAAGTTCCTCATGGATCCCATCATCAGATTTTCAAATTATATGGGACCAATTTAGATGCACCAAACAAAAAAATAATTACCTAAATCGGTTTATAAATGACGGAGTTCTGGAGTAACAAACATAAAAAAAATTGAACCAAATTGAGAGCCGAATCCTTTTTTGGTAGTCGGTTGATAATTTTAAATAAAATGCCCTCACTGCCATCAAGCGTACATACTCCTTAACAACGCAACTTCGTCGTGGTTGGTCGGCTACAAAACGTCGAACTTTAGTACAATATCTCTGTTGGTTAAGCCCTTATATTCACGCTGGGTACAGTTTCTCCGAAACGCTCTCATTATCTGCTCTTGAGGGCTATCGGAACTTCAGTGCCAGTTCAAGTTGAGACCTTGTTGAGAAGTATAGTAATTATTTTATTACGTGAATTGAACACTTATGCTCCGTATCCGATTGTAGTTCGAAAAAACAGAAAACCGATTTCCTTTTTTAGGGTTCCGTGCCAAAAGGGTAAGATCATGTGAGTGATCACCATCCCAATGCAATGGGGGCACTCAATACAAAAAAAGTCATCAATAATCAACGTGTGGCACATACTTCAACTCCTCCACTCATTAAAAAAAAACCGTCCAAGTGCGAGTCGGACTCGCGCACCGAGGATTCCGTTCAAACTTTCACTTACATTATTATATTACCCGGTTTTTGCCCCCCTCATATTCGTCGTTTTTTTAGAAAATAAAAGTATATATTTTAATATTTCCCTTGAAATATATGTGGGCTGACCATGTTTAGAAATATTCCAAATTTCAAATAGATATCAGAAGTAGTTTTTGAGATATGGCGCTTTAACAGTCGGACAGACAAACAGACAGAGTAGCACCATAAGGGTTCCTTTTTTACCATTTTTGGTACGGAACCCTAAAAACACTTCAGGATTTTTAAGTAATGTTTTTGATGTAGAAGTAAATATTTTCGGGTTTCATCGCTCCAAAACTAGCATAAATTATGCCCCCCTCTATTTTCTAAACCGTATTTCCAAAATATGAAAAATAAATACTTTCAACGAAAATTATTTTCAACATGGATACACCGTTTTCGAATTATTGCTGAAAATTCTCAACATAAGGACTGAAGTCTTATGACGATACGCTCTTTTGCTATTGCACTTTTTCACATCGTATTTTTTGTCATCTTATTGCATTATTTATAGTAACTGGCTACGGAACTCTACACTGAGCATGATCTGACATACTCTTGGCCGGTTTTCTCTCGTCTTAGCGAAAGCTATTTGGCGAAAGCAACGAGTTTAATAGTGCCTTGTGGGTCAATTAACTGTTTCTCTGCCTCATTACCATGATTTCTTGTGAGTTCTTTAAAACTACAATTTTAATTATTTATACCCAATATCAAACCAATGCCGAGTCCAAGGGCCCATCTCGTCAGTATGTTAATAGCATAGATTATTATCATTTTAGGGTTCCGTACCAAAAAGGTACAAAAACCCTTATGAATCTGTCTATCTGTCTGTCCGACTATTAAAGCGCCATATCTTAAAAACTACTTATGCTAACTATTTGAAATTTGGAATATTTATAAACGTGGTCAGCCCACATGTATCGCACAGGAAATATTTAAAAATATATTTTTATTTAAAAAAAAACGACGAATATAAGGGGTGGGGGAGGGGCGAGGCAAAATTAAAAGTCTAGCTACTGGGTTAAATTGGTTATTATATAAAAGTGCTTGCATATTTTCGAACATTTTTTTTTATTTTTTTATTGTGATAAGTTTTTCTTCTATTAAGAAAAATGTAAAAAAATAAGTTTACCAATCGAAAATTTTGAAATTTTCACAATTTGCATTAATAAACATAAATATTACACAAAATTATAGCCATGTCTATCTAGCCATATTTTTTAAGTAGCAGAAAACCTATTTGAACAACCCGGTTGCGTTAAGTTTGCACCTGATTTATATGAAATGCTAAATATATCAGGTGGAAACTTAACTCAACCGGTACCGGGTAATAAAGTTAGGGTAAGTAAAAATTTTTACGGAACCCTCGGTGCGCGAGTCCGACTCGCACTTGGCCGGTTTTTTCTAAGTCATCATTGGCCTCTTGCATTTATGAAAGATGATTTAAACATCGTCCAATAAAGTGCGGCACCTTCGAACCGAACGTGACTCCAAAAACCGATTCGAGAGCGACAGCCGCGGCCGCATATTTGACATATAAATGTTGCTCCTGTCGATGCAGGGGGATAAGCTGCGCGCTGGTGTCTCAGGTCACGCTTATGCGAAAGAGAAGCGAACCAGGCTTCATCATGTAATAAACTTCCTAGCAGCATACGCGAGGTGTCTATTGGTAAATTCAAAAATATTGTGAAACGAAAATTATTTTCTAAAGCTTATTATAGCACACAAGACTACATGAATGATAAAGCCGCGTGGGATTAATGTAAATTATAGCGTCATGTAGGTATATGAATAATTATTTTAAAGAATACCTAAGGTATTATTATTATTTTAATCTTAATTGTTTAGAGTATATCTCTGACATTTAGAATTTTATTCTGGACACATTCTAGATTATTTATTTTTTATTGACAATCCTTTTGGGATTTATCTTATTGATTATTTTAATTTTTAACATGATGATTTTATCAATAATATTATACTTAAGTTAAATGATCTGTTAGGTTTTCTGGGTTTTCTCCAATCCTTGCAGCAAATGTTGGACATTTTGTATGTCTCCCAGCAAACATTCACTCTCATGTAACTGACATTTCGAAAGTGCTTGTAACTAGGCCTACTTGAATAAAGAATATTTTGATTGATTGATTGATGTGCGACCACACCATCGCTCAGAATCTTTCTCCACAAAACTCTGTCGTTATTGTCTCCTGGGTAACTCACCCTACCCATTACAAATTTGTCACTTAAAATCCGAAGCGTGACTGTCTCCTGAGTAACCAGATATGATAACAAGAAAAAAAAGTTGATTAACTCATGTATACTCGTATTGTTTTTTAAACACTTTGCTACTCAAAGGTTGTCAGACAGAGATTTTAGCTATTTAGCGATAAGACTGCCTGTTGTTTACCTCTGCTTATTCGAATGTTACTGTCATGTTCTGTATTTTTGTGTATCTGAGGTGTGCAATAAAGAGTATTTGTATTGTATTGTACCAATATAAACAGGAAATAATATGACAGAAAATAATTAAAATGTAGTATTTATTAATTATATAAAACATTTTAATTGGTGTTATTATGCAAATGATTAAAAGTTTAACAAAGCTTTATTAGAGCATTGAACAACAACGTTCAGATTTCAAATTAACAGGAAAACTTTTAATGACTGTAACTGTAGGCGCCGTGTGTACAGTAACTAAATATCAATTAAATGAATGTATCAGTTAGAAGTTACAACATTTTACTTCTAAGGTAATTTATAATTAGTTTCCTGGAGTATTCCTTTATAAAGGTCTCGATTAACGTAACCCTCACTTCATACACCTCACGGTTTGTGGGGTGAAGTGGCTTATTAAGTTATTATGTATTTTTTATTTATAATATATCAATACTAACAAATATGGCGCTGAAAACACTGGTATATCTTGTAGCAATCTTAGTGTCTGTGCACTGTTCTAGAATTTTCCATAGAAGAGAACCACATATAGGTGAGATTTCTGCCATGAATTTGACACTATTGTGGAAAAAAACTCATGTCGTACAAATCGCTCTGGACCTGCCGGAACAGAAGAGAGGCAGTGGTCGCCATCGACTGGGTCTAACATAAAATTACTATTGTGATATAGATACAAGTCAAAGCGCAAACAAAAATACGATTGGTCTTGCACGTGGTCACACCGGGAATCGAACCTGGTACCTCTCGATTACGCGGCGAGTGTTATCCTTTTCACTAGCGAGCACTGTGCTGTTAGCCTCGAATTTATCTGCTTTGACCTCTGTACCTACTTTTATTTTTGAAAGGTATTATAACCTTATAAAATTACTATTTAATATACCGTCGTTTAGTACTCATAATACAAGCCTTATTGAGGTCCGATTTGTGTAAAAATTGTCCCCTAATATTTTATAGTTGAAAAGGATTCATATCATATGCCCGGCCTGTCAAAAATATATCAAGTTGATTCAGTGAAATTAAGTGTGGTGAGAGTTTTGGGATACAAGTGACTATCATAAACCTACATATTCCTATATATAGCTACATATAACAACATATAAATAAATATTATGTTAATACAAATAGATATATACATATCAAAGTCAATTTCTCTAACTTTGGTTTGTTTTTTCAGGTCTCTCTGGAAATGCGTCAGCTACTGTTCCGGATAAATATATTGCAGGTAACAATGTTATGTTATATCTAAGCTTCCGTCTTACCAAAAATTATACCAGACATTCTGCAGCCCTTTAATAAATACGTATAGCAGCTTCCCCACACAACTTATATTTAATAAAAGTTAATGTGGGGAAGCTGCTAGCATTTCGGTGAACGGTAATGGTCCAATGTTCCAATAATCCAATGAGAAATTGTAATTAGATTTCAAACTATTTATTGGAAGTACGGGATCTCCACCAAATATCTCCAAATACCTCAAATATCTACGGACACTTAATCAAAAAGGTGTCCACGAAAGTGAGGCAGATGAAACGGGTAATGTTAATTATCCTAATTTTTTTTGGCCGAAATGTTTGCGATACGAGTAATATTTAATGGCATAGGTACTACTCGTATATCCTATTCATGTTTCCACATACACATTTAAAGTCCTAAAGCAAGTTTGTCCTAATATTGATAATTCGAACATTGAATTACCTAAACCGTAATATTCTAAATATTAATCTTCTTAAGAATTATTTTTCCCATCATTAAAATGCCTACAATCTCTACAATCTGCAGCGAGTTTAGTCGCGAGTAAGTACAGCAGTGACGAAGAAAAGGTGACCCCCACATTAAAAAAGCTTTCAAACCACCCTTAGTATAGCTTGGTTAAGTTCGTTAGGGGTACCTCGCGTTCCCCAGAGTGGAAATAGAAGCGAAGTCGATTGGCTCACATCCCCATGCATTAAAATAATACCTTTAAGCCATCTCGACTCTATACTGGTAAGGTTCGTTAGTTACCTTGCGTCCCTCAGAGTGGCAAGCTCACGTCACCAACCATGAAAACAAAAACATTCTAAGCAAAAATCCTTTTGCCTGCTTATATAAATTCGTTAATAAACATTTTTTTTAACGTATAGCCAAGAACAATTTTAATATATTAAATATTAGGAACAACACAACTATACACATTAAACATTCGACAGTTGAATCTTAGGCACAACACACGACAAATAATATTTATGACAGACGATATTAGAAACAACAATTTCGGCAAATAAAAATTATGGGGAACAAAGCAAGCAAGAAAAGTAGCTATGTGCCAAAACAATAGGACCGACAATTTTATGCCATCCGATATAGACCCAGTTGAAACAGTCGAATAATGATCCTAGTATCATCATCATCATAATACCAGTCCATAGAACTTCACAACTAGACGAAGACCTCCCCCAAGGATCTCCATAACGACCATTTGTTTGCCACCCTTACACATTCCCGCGATTTGGTCCTGATCGTCGGCCCATCTTTTTGCAAGCCTCTCCATGGTGATCGCCTATAAGATGACTGATCTTATAGGCGATCACCACTCGTGAACCTTTCTGCTCCCGGTCATCTGTTCCCCTAATGACCCTGATATACCTTAGTCTTTTGGAGAATTCTTCAATAAAACTGAATAGAGCAACCATATTTTTTCCAGGTGGTCAACCAGCTAAAATCGGGCAGTTTCCATGGATAGCGAGACTGTCCATTAAGGACAGCGTAGAGAAAGCCAGATACCTCTGTGCCGGTTCGCTCATCACAGAGCGTCATGTCTTGACTGCGGCCCATTGCTTGGAGCACGATCTCAAATATTATCAAGAGTAAGTTCTTCATCAGATAGGTAAATTTCCTTAGATGCTATTTCTGTCGGACACTGGCCTCCTTGCTCCTCGCTCCTTGAGTGGAACACATTGTTCCCTTAACGAACTGTTCAACCAAAATAGGTCGTTTCCTTAGCGCGCCTATCCATCAATAAAATCATTTCTCCTTAGACACACCCCCCTCACCCCATTCTTTAATCTTTGGTTGTCCATTGATGATGTGGAAGAACCGGCCTCCCCGATAGTGGCTAGTATATACTTGAGTGGGTCCACATTTATAATGTTCGTCGATCGTTTCCTCCAATTCTTGACTAACCTAATTGGGTATTGTTTCAGTATCGATATCTACTTAGGTGATTATGACAGGACCAGTTTCCCTGTGGACTGCGTCAAAGACAAATGCACCAAGAACTGGAAGGTGCACCCAGACATGATAATAAAGCATCACGACTATAATAGTAAGACCATCAGCAACGACATCGCCCTGTTGAGGCTGGAGAAAAAAGCTCCACTATCAGGTACATTTTTCTCACATTCTAAATAAAATTCTACCCTATGGATGATTTAAATGGGTAAGTGCGGGTAGCTAACAAACATCCTTGTTGTCATGCAAAAATTAACTTCGATTATCTTCATATTTTTTTAAAAGTTAATTCAATCAGATTTACCCCCTTTAAAGCTTTAATTTTAACGTTCCTCGTTCTTGAATCGATTTCCTCAGTACTGAAGGTCGAGGTCATGTCCTCTATAAAGTTTTTCTCTGATGATGGGTCGCCATCTCATTGTCTGCTATCGAGTGTAAGAGCATCATCATGTACTGTAGTATCGAGCGCTATGTGAATATGATCTATCCAGTATGTCGGAATTCTGCCTCTTAGTAACCTATTGTGTTGAGGATCAAAAGAATCCTACTAGTAAAGCTTTCTACTCCAACTGTTTTCGCTGAAATGCGCTCAAGTGAAGTAAAATGTATCTCTTTTCAAACATTTATCTCTGTTATTCTAACCACAGTTTCATTTATGATATTTTTTGTCTTTCAGCGTACATCTCGATTATTTCCCTGCCACCATTTGACATCGACAACCCAAAGAATAAAGGTATGGCAGTAGCGGTTGTGGGCTGGGGTATGACAGAAAACTCCCACACCTCTAACGTCCTTCTAACTACCGAACTCAGCATGATACCTAAGAATCAATGCCCATCTGATGTCCCGGAGAAGCATCTGTGCGCAGGAGACGCGAAAGGCAAAGACACCTGCCCTGGAGACTCCGGTGGACCACTTATCATGTACCATAACAATAAGTATTATCTCTCAGGCATTGTCAGCTATGGACCTGATGTGAAATGCGGTACTTCAAAAATGGGGTATTATACCAATGTTTATAAGTACAAGAAATGGATTAAACACAGTTTAAGAAACAGAGCATAAGTTTAAAACCGCAAGGTTAATAATAGTGGGTGTCAAAATTGCTAGTTAAACTAAAACTAAAAGGCAATGTAACGAATCACTCCAATACATCAGTCAGAGCAGTAAATGATACTAAAACTATCTTCTTGGCGACTGACATAAAATAATGTCACTTTTGCCCAAAATTTCTTTTGTCATAATCATATTTTTCTCAGAAACCGTCATTCTTCCAGGGTTACTAACAAACAAGCATAACTTAAATTGTTCTACAGAACAGGATGACCTTTGCAATAATTCTGAAAAGTTATCAATTTTATAATTATGATTATGACAATCATTTTTCTTGCAAAAATATAAATAACTATGGGAAACGAAAGAATTAATATTGGCAAATATATAATATCACATTAAATTGTTCAAACCTAACTATTTTAACCGTGCCGATGGCTTGTTGATCATTGTCGATCAAATAAATTTAATATATGTAAAAAAAACTTCAGATAGCTCTTATTGTATGTATTTGGGACATGACTATATTGATATTATTTTAACGTTCCTTATTTTATTAGTAATGTGATTTATAAGTTCCATATCAACCCTGTACACTATTATTTAGTCCTTGCATGTGTAAGACAGATATTTCTTTAGATATAACACTCTTAAATGTAGTTGTACAACTTCATCCGTAGATACTAAATTAGTATGCAACAGTGGCGAGTTGTCCATATAAGCCGATTCTCACCGGGTTGCCCAAGGAAAGTTTTCTTTAAATATGAGTAAATGAATCCGCTTCGGCTTACCTTGTAATTTTTATAACGTCACGCCTCTAGTATGCAAAGATTCAAACCTTAACAATGTAAATATGATTATGATTAGTCGGATTTTAGTCAACGAAACAAATGCATGTCGACAATTCTTGTTATCTTAATTAAATAAGCACTAATACATTAACATTTATTTAAGACTGTCTGAAATAAAATTATTATTATTATTATTATTTATTTAAGTTTATTGTTTTCAGTATCCCTTAATCGTAATCAGAAAATAAAAATGATACACGGAGTCAAAATCTCGCCACTCCTAAACCTTAATGAGATTTTTCTTAGTATTTTTTTGTTAATTTGAAAAAGCAAAAAATACGTATCCCATATTTTGTTATTATCTAACCGATGACCTAATTAGAATTTTGATTTTCGTACCCCGCCATCATGCTTATTCCATTAATTCCATTATGATTCCTCCGTTGTTTGCATAATACAGCATACACGATGTCAGAATTGAAAAAAATAATCGTTACATCACAGTAGAAAGAAATAAATAACACGGATATAATAGGGTACTTGACTTTCAGATCAAATGAGGTCCATTTGATGAACTGTCAAAATGCTCAGAGCATTGTTATTATTATCGCGGGGCAGGGCTAAAGCTACCGGTGATTAGGGCTGCACAGAGGGGAACCTCCTGACAATGCGGGCCGTGTCCAGGATTACTGCGTGCTGTATCCAGCCAAATAGCGAGAGTCTCTTAAGATTATTATTATTATTACTTCTGAACTGTCCCACTGCTGTGCAATGGCCTCCCTCTCTGTCCTCCATTCCCTTTTATTTAAGGCAGCAAACGGAACAATCCCTTCGGAACGTGTCTAGGTCATCCCGCCATCACCATCCTGGTCTACCGCGACGCCGAACTCTATCGCGTGGGATCCAGTCAGTGGTATTCTTGGCCCACAGTTCGTTCGTTATGCGGCCAACGTGTCCAGCCCAGTTCCACTTCAGCTTAGCGGTTGTCAAAGCTACGTCGGCAATTTGGGGTTTTGAGCGTAAGATGCTCAGGGTATGAAGTTTCAAAATATGTCTGTTCACGACATAAAGATGGCCCTGTATACATTACCTAAGGCATAAACGTATTACAGTAAACCACAAAGTGATGCATCTATTTTTGAATCTTGTAATAAGGTACCTGGTTAGGGTTGTGGGGACTCGCTGGATGCGGATCGCCTCTATCCGGCCCACGTAGGGTAAGTCAACTGCCCTTGCTTGTTTCGATCTGATCAAATATGTTACCGAGTGCATAAATAGTAAAACTCCAGTCATATCCGTCTTTTTGGACATGACAAAAGCTTTTGATTTCGTTAATCATTCTAGACTTCTACACAAACTAGAAATATATGGAGTAAGAGGAAAAGCTTTTGATTGGATAAAATAGATTTGGAAAACAGAAGACAATGCACAGAAATCAGTAAAGTAAAGAGCTAAAGGGAGTTGTGACTAAGCAGATATACTTTTTAAGATTATTATTACTTATTTAAGTTAATTAATACAGGCGTAGGCCGGGTAGCATTCTCGGGCCACCGCTCTTCATAATATATATAAATGATTTACCCAATGCTAGCCCCTGTAAAACCATCATGTTTGCTGATGATACGACCCTCGTAGCTCTTATAGCGCAACCCACGAAATAAATGTGGTAATCTCTTTTTTTATGTCTGTCTGTCCATATCAGTAACCAATATTAAAAAATCCCCACACCGCGTACATTTTGCTTAAGTGTAGGGCTCTGCTAACACTGTTTTTTTAGAAACTGCCGTTTTTAGCGTATATTTTGTACGGAACCCTCGGTGCGCAACTAAGATTCGTACGTGGTTGGTTTTTTGATATCAGATGTGATACGAATAAAAGTCCTTGCTACTAGTTATAGCTACTAACTACGTTCCTCCCGAATTCTCAAACTTTCAATTCCTTCACACCACACCGGTTTCATGTCAAATTCTTTCGCCGTTCAGGCAAGCCGTCTCTGGAATTCGCTCCCTCTTTCTATCAGACAAGCCCCAAGCAAGGTAGTTTTCAAGCGGATGCTACGTAGGCTGGAACAAGAACTCAAGTAGCGTCCATCTTCCATGCAGTAGCTGGTATATTTATTATTTATATGTAATATATATATATTGTATACCATATATAGTATAGGTATAATCAATTATGTATGCATTATTTGCTTGTGTGTCCTAACGCTCTCAGTACTGAATGTTTTTCCCCACTGCACCATTTTCATGCTTCTCTGTTTGGCCCTATGGTTGACTGGTAGAGAATGCCTTTTGGCATTAAGTTCGCCATTTGTACTTACTTTTGTTTTGTGCAATAAAATTTAAATAAATAAATAAAAATAGATAGCTATTACAAGCATTCCAGCTTTAATATAAAACTAAAACGATACTGAAACTAATCAAATTAATAGCTCATATTGAGCTATTACACCCACACAAAGTCTATTTTGATTCTAATGGTTTGCTATTGGGACATTACTCTGTAATCAGTAAAGCATTAGACATCATCAGCGGGTTTTTAAATGCGCCAATTTTTTTTATAACCGCATCTATTAAGGAGCTATCGTACATCTTTTTTTAGAAGCTGACTTTGAAATGGGTAGACCGTACTACAGTCGCAAACCGTAAACGCAGTGACGTGGCTTACGTCACATTAAGCGTACACCTACCATATCGGAATTCAAATTCAAATTGTTTATTCTGTAAGTAGGCCGCAAGGGCACTTTTACAAGTCTGACTCTAATGCATTTCCCAAGAGGAGACCACTGTTAAGAAGAAAGCCTAAACAATCTCAACAGTCAGTAATTTTTTCATAATGATTCTTAACTATTACAATGCTGTCTTAATTATACTTAAAACTTTTATAATTGTGTTATAACTAATTTATAATTGCTAATTTACTTACAATTATTTTTAACCACTGGAGATAACAAGTCCTCAAGGAGAAAAAATCATAACCCTCTTTCTTTCTTCAGCATAGACAAGTAAAAAGTATCTTATAACCATCTGTAGATGCCCAGCTACACGTGTACCAAAAATAATGGAAATCTGTTTAGCAGATTTGGCGTGATGAAGCAAGACATTTTGCTACCTAGACAATATACAATTAAGATGTTTTGCTTACCATGTCAAAATACAACTGAGACCTCCAGAACCGCACCCATTATATGAATATGTATGTATCTAAGTTTTTATTATGTCTGTAAATTCGTTGCACCGCCTACAATTTACGAGAAGATATCTGTTTTTCCCACAGATATATTTATATCACAATATCACGCAAATGCATCTACTTCGTGTGTCCGAACTCGGAGTAGGTCCCCAAGTTAGCCGTCGCTACTGACATTCCGCGCGCGTCTGTTGTGGTAACCGGCTCAGAACTACTAGTATTATTGAGATAGAAGAAAATAGTGTATGTACCTCGCGTGCCGAAAAGACGATTATAAATCATCTTTGCTCGCCGCGATGGTCAGTCCGCATCACTAATTCGCCCTTGGGACTTCGACGAAAACTAAAAGAAAATTACAAGTCCAGTACCCTAGAAATTTGTTAAGTAAGAATGGAAATGATTAATTATTCATAATCGATACTCACAAAACAAATAATAAATTCTAATGTGGAATATAGCGATTTTAAACAGTCGGGACCCATTGTTGGGAGGATTTGCGCCGAAATAGATTTCTTATGGGTCCAGACTGTATGAAATCGCTATGTTCCCCATTAGAATTTATTATTTGTTTTATGTGAGTATCGATTATGAATCATGAAGCATTTCCATTATAATTGAAATAAAACAATTTAACGGATTATATCGCGTATATTATCTCATTTTACTCGTAGTTCCCGACGTTTCGATTGTTTTATTTCAATGAGTAATAATCGCGGAAACAGAAGAAAATATCATTTCCATTATAACTTAACAAATTTCTAGGGTACTGGACTTGTTTTTTTATTTTTTATTTTTTTACGTAGTTGGGCTTTTAATTTATTTTTTACTTTTTTATTTTGATTTTATACTATTTAGTTCAAATTATAAGTCACTTTTCGCAATTTTTATCGTGGGGGTTATTGAGAAGCTTGCACAGATTTATAACAATTAATGAAAATTTAGTGAGAACGGCTTGCTAGCTAACCAACTTTAAATCGTTATAGTTCTTAACTGGTCATTCAAAATTAAAAATGATAAAAGAAAACTAATAAGTTTTAAATCCCTATTCAATGAAACCCCACTCGACATAGTACGTCGATTTTCATTTTTTTCTTGTTCACAATATGGCATTCATGTTTTTAGTGACATTTGGACAATTAAGACAAACATACATACATACATAGAATGATAAACACATTCTCCTTTGCCTCGTGCAGTCGGGTAAAAAAGTGACACGGTTGGTTTTCATACAAATGGAGGTGTTTAAGTTATCTAGTGTATATTTATACCTGTGGTTTTGCCTCAAGGTTGACTGGTATAAAATTACCTATGGCATTAAGTCAGCCTTAATACGATAAGTTTCTCTTAAATGCAATAAAAAATATCTAAGTAAATTAATCATAGTTATTTACGATACAAGTGCGAAAAGTAGGTTATTCTTACTCGCTTACATCATCGCCACAATTATGTATTCGCGCGTGTATCGTATCAACTTGTTACAATGCATAAATGGATAATTAATTAAGCTCGGAAAATGCCTCTTTATATGACATAGACACATAAAATAAAGCTTACCGCACGTGTGTGGTAAGTTGCACTGTAGGTGTCTATGTTGGCCCAAGTATACGGGATAAAATGACTTTACCACACATGTGCAGTAAAGTGACACTTTCGTGTCTATATTAGGCCATACAAAGAGGCACTTTCCGAGCATATGCATTGTAAAGGTATTTTAAGCAGCAGTGTGGCTGATCTGAATGATTTGCTGAAGAATAGAAATGAAAACGAAAAACTTAGTGTTAGTGCACGTGCCTGGTAAAGTGAATCTAGCACACGCAAGTAGGTATGATGATAGATATCAAACATGATTCTTGTATAAGCCTCTACTAGGGAGGGCTCTCCATACATGTAACCGAAACTGAAAATAAAAAACATTTTGAGGTTTCTAAAAAACTGTTTTCAATGTTTTCGAAAAATAATCGCTGTTATGGTATTACCTAGTATAATCTCAAATTGGATAATTTCAGAACGAATAACAATCGAAAGGAATAAAATTATAAGCAATAAAATCATTGACCATAAAATTAAAATACAGAACTCAAGTTGCGTATAACAATCATTTTATAAAGAATAAAATCATAGCCATGATAGTAAAATATACATAACTTACCTTACTTAGAACAATTATAAGGATTAATATCTTAAAGAATAAAATCATACACCATAACAGTAAAATACATTACCTATTCAATTTATAATAGTATCTATAGATGACTTTTTTCATGCACGTTTAAAAAAATCTCGTTAAAATTCTTTTGTATCTGTCACTTTGACATTTATGTTTGTAAGAAAGAGGCAAAACCTATTTTTATGTACATAAGCATGTTGCAAGCAAGCATGCTTGCCTACAAACAAGCTTTGGAGAAAAACAAATACATGCATGTAGTATTTGATTTTCTCCAAACGGTCGCAGTTCTGACCTCACCTAATCTACTTTCCTGACAACCGTTAGTTTTTGTTTTGTTGGGAATGTAATTTTTATGCTGGAGGATATGAGCGTGTTGACGAAGCCCCGCTTCACGGGGCTTCTATTTCTGCTCTGAGGTACGTAAGATACCGAACGAACCTAACCAGGCCAAAGAATATTTGTTTGGAAGTTTGTTTATCCGGGGTCGCCTTCCGTTCCGCCTTTTGTCTTTCTGCCCATGTACGTTTTGGGTCATTATATCAGATGTTCGTTTCTGTAATAGGAACGCAGTTCTGACCTAACCTACTAATAATATATTTTAGGCCAGAAGCCGATATGAATACAAATAATGTATGATTAAATAAATAAATTATGTAAATATTACAAGACAATTACACACAAATGGAACCAGTCCCATGGTTAAGCTTAATAAGTCTTGTGTTACGAGTATGCTTATATACATGGAAAATATCCAAGGCTCAGAAACAAATATTTAGACAAAAAAGCCAATATGAATATCTACAAATAGTAGTATAATTAAATATATATCCATATATATATCCATACAAATAATAGCATGAAAAATTCATTTAAATTGTCTGAAAGATGAATAAGGAAATCAATAATCTAAACGGATGAAAAAAACTGCACCGTCGCCAATCAAATGGGATACAGGGCTGAGAATGATAATGATCAGTGATTAGTATTACACATCAAAATTACGTAGAAAATTGATTTCCGTTGTCCATGAAAATGTTTAATCCACTCCACATCAATTCAGTTAATGTACTTTAATTCGCTGTAGATTGATCTACATGATATGCCCATTGAGGGAAATTATTGTTATCAATTATGTATACATTTCAATTATGTATGTATACAGTCTAATTACGTATGTATACAGTCTAATTAACCGTGACAGTGGCGTGACGGCCGTGATGCCAGCGAGTTGCATTAAAAAAAGCGGAAATATTTAAAATATTGCTGTGTTTAAACGTAATTTCAATGTTAAAGAGTAATGTGGCTTGTGGTAAAGGATTTTTTTTAGTGTTTCAAATAACTTTGATTTTAACAAACTAACTGGTCCACTTAAATAAATAACGTGCCACAAAACGTCTAATCTACTACGTTACATAAAAGTACCTTATATTTAAATTTTAAAATATATGAAGCTAAACAAAGGCAGTATTGATATTAATTATATCTTTATGTTTCTAACATAAATAGTCAAACATAGTGATTCTAGGTTTATATTTCACTTTTTAAAGCACGAAACACTACAACGATAGACATGTTTTACCAAAAACAAAGTTTTTATATAAGGAAAAAAAATGTCTCAGACTATAGAAATTTTAAGCTCTTTTCACTCAGGGTAGATTAATACCGATTGTAATGGGATAAAAAAAAGTGTAGCCTAATTTTCCGCCATCGTCCTACGTGACAATATTTCCATCCTCACCACTTAGATGGTTGACACTCGACAACTGTGCGTTTTGCTAGAAATTTCCTGCCTCACACGACTGAACTGTGGAATAAATTGTCGCCGGCAAAATCTGCGAACCGATGCGGCTTTCAAACCTAAAAAGAGCGTCCTCCCACCTGAGAAGCCGGCAACGCACTTGTGACTCCTCTGGTGTTGCAGATGTCTATGGGCGACGTAGATCGCTTACCATCACGCGATCCGTCTGCTCGTTTGCCCTCTACAAAACAATAATAATAATAATTCCGGTAAAATGAAGCATAAACATAACTTGTCTATATATTAGTAATCACTAAACCACTAACAGACAGCATTACAGAATCGCACCATAAGGGCTGGAACCCCTTTTACCATTTTGGTACGAAACCTTAAATTTTTGCTTCCTGCTACATTTTACAATTTGCTAGGCGATTCAACCCGAGGTAAAATTGTACTTAAAAACTCGATAAAATAAAAAATAACTTTGCAAAATTTAGAGTAGAAAGACATTTCGGACTAAAAGGACCTAATGAAAGTGTTATTTTATTAATTATATGGAAGTTATTATGTGTGCAGTAAGTTATAAAGTACTTAGGAAAACAAATGAACGGTTTATGCATAGGTAATTTTGCGAAACCCGTTTGTGGTGAACACAATCATGCACACATGATTCACGTACACGATTTCTCATAAAACATCATTTACTCGCAATGATTCAACGACGTCACCAACGCCGTTTGTAAAACCACCAAATTCGGCATGATTTAATCTAGTGCCTTGACTGCATACACATACAAGTCACCTGCTGTGTAAATATCAATACGTAATCGTCCATGAGTTGTAAAAAAAAAACAACAGGAAAATGGCAACCGGCAAGCCATAATCAAACTATAATAGTTTCCGATACGCTAGAAGGCAGTCAAAGTCTGACTGCGCTGCTATCGGCGAAGAATAAATTCAAAAATCGAATGTTCGTCTTTCGTTTTCGAAGACGCTTAGACGTTTAAAAATGGAATAGACTTTTAATCGTAATTTCTGATCAAAACTTTATGTTAGTTAGATAAACAAATGTATATATTTTTTTAATTTAAAAGTGTTTGCTGACGGTTTCTATTTGTTTGTAGTAAAGTGTTGAATAGTGTTTGTTATACAAAATGATTGGAAAACATTCGCGATTATTTTTCTTTATATCGCTTTGCGTTCTATTAGTGACTGTTTTGCTAGTAACATGGGGTATACCGAAGTTGGTCAGCAAACAAATTCAAAAGGTAAGTTAATTTCTATAACATTTATATTTTTATAAAATGATCTTTCAGCTATACGGACTGCAAGAGACCCGCTATAAGCAGACAGGCGTTTGCTTCTAATTCCAAGCTTCTATCAAAGTGTGTGTCTCTTTTTTACTTGCCGGAGTCGGGTAAAAGTATCTTATAACCATCTGTGTGGGATAGTAACATGTGTACCCTCCTCCTTGTGTCGTGTTCGTCATTGCTGAGGATCGTGACCTCCACGAATTATTTTGTGGACGATCGCTTTCCACTTGTTGCAATCTTCGGCAGTGTGTAATGCCTCGGGAACTTTTGTCTTGGTGTTGTCGCGGATCTGGTCTGTCCAATGCATAGGACTTCTTTCTCTTGGTCGCCTTCCCTGCACTTTTCCTGTCTTAAGGAGCACTTCCAGGGTGTCGTTTTTCTTCCTGGCTATGTGACCAAACATAGTTTAAATACGTAAAGCCGTTTTGGCAGTTCCTCGAGCTATGTCAGTTACTTTGGTTCCCTACGGATTTTGTCATTTTTGATTTTATCCCGCTGGCAAACTCGGAGCATAGCCCATCCATCAATCTCTATTGTTTTTGGGCAACCGTGAGCCTTCTTATAAATTTTCAAATATCTCCAACATCTTCATAGATTATCGTAATAATAATATTCACTCAAAAAAAACCGAATTGAGAGACACCTCCTTTTTTGGGAGTCGGTTAAAAATAAGTCCACTGCTAGACATAGGCCCCTCACCAAAAGCGGTCCTGTACCGGCCTTAAGATGCCAGCGACCTACACCAGGTCATCGGTTCCACATCCTTTTTCTTGAGTTGTCAAGTTTTGGTATTGAATTGTAAGATAACTTCATCAAGGAAAATTTACTTCGTCCATAACAAGGGCGAGGTTAAGGGCCCGACCATGATACTGCGCGACCGGCGGCGCGGCAAGCGAATTATCTCTTCATTGCGCGGTTGATACGCTCGCCGCACAGTGGTTAGTTGGTACAACACGCAATGTATCAGGAATTTACTCGCCGCATCGCTGTTGGCTCGTTATCGTAGTCGAACTGTAAGTCAAAGTTAGACGAGATCTCAAACCAAAAGTTGGTAGTACTTTATGAGATTTCACAAGAATTCCTTACTCTTGAGTGGCCGTGCTAGCATTTCTCAAAGCTACTCAACATTTAAACTTATCCTTCCTTGCTAATCCGTACTAATATTATAAACTAAGAGGTGCCCGCTACTCTGTCAGGGGAGGAGAAAATCATTTCAAAAGGGATTTGAAGGGCTCAAATCCCGGTAAGGGTAAATATTTGTTCTACAATCTAGGATATTTCCTATGCACATATTTCCGTTATATGAGTAGATCTATATTAAATTTAATAGAATAGAATTGTACATAGAAACTTAACTTGAAAGTGCCCGCGAAAATCATAACCCTCTTTTTTTCTACAGCATAGTCGAGTAAAATTACTGTCTACCGTATTTTATGTTCAGGCTCTATTGTACTGTTTCTGTTGTTCGTGTGCAATAAAGAATTGTTGTATTGTATTGTATTGGAAAAATATCCAGTAACCATCTGTGGATACCCAGCTTCCTGTGTACCAAAAATTGTTGAACTCCATTTAACTGTTTTTGGGTGTCGTTGCGGCTTCATCACGCCAAAACAGCTACACGGAATTCAACTATCTTTGGTACACGGGTGTCTGGGTTTATGGTTATAGGATACTTTTTATCCAAATACGCTCAAGAAAGAAAGAGTGTTATATTTTTTCTTCCTCACTGACGAAGTTGTGGGTACCTTCTAGTATACAATATAAATATACTCATATTACTGAAATATTTATTTATTTACTAGCTTCTGCCCGCGACTTCGTCCACCTTAAATTTGCTTATCGCGGATAAGGGTATTTTTCCGGGATAAAAAGTAGCCTATGTCCTTCCCCGGGACTCAGACTATCTCCATACCAAATTTCATCCAAATCGGTTCAGCGGTTTAAGCGTGAAGAGGTAACAGACAGACAGACAGACAGACACACTTTCGCATTTATAATATTAGTATGGATTTAAACTTTATTGCACAATTGAAAAATGTACAAATGGTGGACTTAATGCCAAAAGGCATTCTCCACCAGTCAACCATTGGGTTAAACAGAAACAGTTATATGGGTGCAGGGCCTGTAAACTGAGACAATTGAAGAGAAATATAATACAAAGATATACTTATAATATATACGCACATAAACTTACACAAATACACAATAGAATATATCTACATATTGCTTTATGTACCTAGTTAAAAACATCATACCGAGAGAGAGAGCTAATCTTGGAGCTTACTAAAGAAGTGCTTGCGCAACATGTGCTTGAGGCTGAGTTTTTTAAATGTTTATTATGATTTTTAAATATGTGCACATATAGGAAATATCCAAGATTCTGGAACAAATATTTATGCCCGTCACACAAATATTGAAGCACCTTCGCAGGTAGTATCTCCGCAGAGTTAAAGCAGTCGTCAAAAATTGTATATAATGTTTAACATCGCATACATGTCGACTCCAAATAATCAATTAAATGATAAATTTACTTTCAGTTATAACCTTTTTTCAACTCAATCTGTACAATTTATGTTATCTTGGAGTCGGTGTTTACACGGGCAGCACTGAAAAAAAATGAATGGACCTAAATTATTTTATTTTTTACTTTTTAATGATTTTTTAGGGGTTAATTTTTATTTTTTGTTAAAAATGTTATATTTGACACTTTTTACTGAATCATTCCGTAAAAACTTCATCTCGTGACGATTTCAACAAACCCAAACACGCCTAGGATACATTGTTTTATTACCTAGATTTGGGGCCCATTTCTCAAAAGCTTGTAACTTGTAGGTATTAAAAGCGGATGTCTCTTTTTATTTCATATTGTTGGAAGAAGATTTCCGCTTGAAATACAAGTTACAAGCGTTTATAAAACAGGCCCCTGGTGCCTACCTTCCGGCTCCAACTTTAGTTTGATGGTACCATTCTCATTAGGATTAAAATTGTGACTATATAGTCGCTTGGCTAACTTAATCGAGATATCTTATAGCCACTCGTAAATCACTTATCATTGAGGAGTTCTGGTGGCCTTCAGTGGTCTTCTTCATCAGTTCTACTTCACCAAATCATATTTTCTGAATGCAATGCAAATGCTTGATCTGTTTTTTAAAATACTGAAATCGCTATAACATTTGCGGGTTGCCTTCGATTTCTCTAGGATCCCATCATGAGATCATCATGAGTCAGGAAACTTGGTGACAATGCCCCATTTTATGAGTATTACTCATTCAAATAAAAAATAATGTTGAAAATCGGTCCCCAATTAACAGAGAAATCCCACCAAAAACATTCTGTAAAAAACTAACCAAGTCTCGATGGAGCTGCTTGTTTATCTCTAAAAAGTAATGACATGAAGACAAAGTCGTGCCAAGTCTAAGGTTCTTTACTGCGATTTTTTTATTATTATAGTTAATGTTGTGTGACTTGGCCGTTGTAGGGTACACAAAGGTACAAAACCAGGTGCTCCATGACACCATTGCACCAATCGTTGACGGTCGGACGTCGGACTTTGTCTAGATTTCATTACTTTTTAGAGATAAACAAGCAGATCCATCGAGACTTGGCTAGTTTTTTACAGAATGGTTTTGGTGGGATTTCACTTCTTTATCTAGAATCGTGGGCATAACCCTTCGATTTTGGACATCACATGAAGCTGCCCACCAAGTTGTATATTTTTTGTAAAGGCGGTATGTCGATCTCTAATAGTTTGGTTGGGCTCTTGTGTTTTCTAATCAGGGTCACCAGGTGCTCCAGATCTTCGATTATCCTAGTTTTATAGTTTTCCCTTTATGTGGCCATTAAACCGTAACTCTGTACCAAATTTCAGCTCTCTGACTTTATGGGAAGTACTAGTTCTATTCTGATGATCATGAGTGAGTGAGTGAGTGTTATAAATGCAAAACTTTGCTTTCGCTTAACTTCGGAACTAAATGACCTACAGACTTCAAATTTTGGATTTTAAGTATATGATTATAGCTTACTGGATGACGAAAATTTCTCCGTTCTGGTATTTTCCAGAGGTTCTCAAATAGGGGCCTGAAAATGCGGCGAAATGGTTTCAGTAAAGGATGGTACGGCAGTGTTTGCTTCGCGCTCGACTTGGCGGGGGCACTGCCGTGCCCCCTGATACGTGAACATACATAAAAAAAAATTTTTTTAAAACTCCGACTTGTTCCACTAATAGCTGAATATTTTGGAGACGAGTGCTCCGATTTTCATCAAACAAAGCTAAGAACACTCGGGATAAAATTATCTATGACACAAAAAGACTGCACTCAAATCGGTCCATCCGTATGAGCGCTACGATGCCACAGACAGATACACAGATACACCGAAACACGTTAAACTTACAACACCCCTCTTTTTTGTCGGGGGTTAAAAAAACATACATTGGAACATATAATCCTATTCTTGAAGTAGGTTAAATTTTATTTTTCTTTGTTATTGTTACTGTGTAAGTCCTTCTTAAAAACCTTTATCAAACGTTTCAAACTCGATCACTTCACTTGGCCTCCTTTTGCGTAGTTATGCATTTCGTGGGACCGCGTTTTGCCTTATTATAGGAATTACCATTCCTATTGTCTTACTTAGGACCAAGGATCATTAAAACAAGAGGACTGACACTTGCCATACTTTGGATCGTATTCGGAACGCAAGGAGATATTCTGTCAAAAACTAGATGGTGCTTAAAAACTAAACATGTAACGATGTTATAATTGAATAAAGACATATAGTATAGTAATAATTTAGTTCGCAAATAGCTAATAATAAATAAATCGTAACATTTAAATACCGTGTCACGCTTGCAAAGTTGAATAATTGTAAAACAATATTTTTATACATAGATGGCGTTGTACATATCGGGGAATGACTTTTTGTATGGAGATGTTCAGTCCTCTTCTTTTAATGGTCCTCACCTAGAGCAAACATTACAACTGTAAGATATTTTGATTGATTCCCGGTTGAAGCAGCCTCAATTACCTTTTCTTCATTATAAATCATTGCTTTATAACTGCTACATTCAGGCGTTACTGTGCGGAATTCTATATTAGATTAATGGATTATAGTTCCTTTGCTTTGCTACGAAATAGTGTCTCAGCTTCAGGTGGACACCGGACCGTTATCATCTCCTGCATCCTGTCTGACCCATTCAAAGATCGGACATTCAATGTATTCAAAAAAAGACTTTTTAAACATTAAATTGAAAATTGTTATCACACCGTAAATGAATACATGTATAACTGTAAGCTATACATACGAGTGACATTGAATTATGTAAGATCTTTATTATTTTTTGATAAGTGAATACCGTAAAGTCGGGTTACTTTAGCCCTGGAGGGTAACTTTGGCCATTGAGAATTACTCGGCCCAGCGGGCCTATGATATGATGGTCGCGTTTATCACGCGATAAATGATATGATAACGCGCCTGTCAATCTCGCACTCACATACGTGTCAGAAGGTGACGGCAGCTATGTTATGTCACTTATTTATCGCGTGACAAACGCAACCGTCATATGCCCGCTGGTTATATTATTACACTGAAATTATGGACACATGCCATGAGGTTGGTTTTAGCTAGCCTTTAACGTTTTTGTGTTTTTTGTTAGACCCTTTTAAATAAGGTTTCCATGTGGGTCAAAGTTACCCTCCATTGGGTCAAAGTAACCCGAGTTGACGGTATTATATACATATATATATTTTAATGTTCTATTGTAGTGTAAGTTGATAAACAATGACTGTTCTTAATATTTGTACGCCACTAATGGTAAAACAAGACACGGTCTCAACAATAGTAAAACATCTTTTATATACGCTTGTTTACTGCAAATAAATCATTCATTCATTCATCCCCTGATGATGCTTTGTAGAGAGCCGAAACACGTACCGAGGATTATACTGTCCGGTGGTGGTTTGTTGTATTTGCATGCTTATCTGTGGAATCTGCGCGAAAACATGCGCATGTGAGCACAATTTATTGTCACATAAGCAAAACACTATGTCGTGGAAAAGCAAAGGAACTATAATCCATTAATCTTTGCTTCATGTTCGATTGAATTTATCCGCCCTGGTATTTCCCATTTATCTGCGACCTTCAAGCAAACAGCTAATTTACATATTAAACCAGACAATTTCAAATATTTTTTATTTTAGATTTTCAAACAATAGACGTCATCCGTGTCAATGTTAACCTGTGAACTTTAGAAAAACGTTTAACGATTTGCTGAAGGTCACGATCACTTGCAAGTTAAAGCTGTCATTATAACATCGTATGATAAACAAGTCATGATAGTTACGCGCATGCGCGCCTTGACATGCAAAACGGTGAGTAGAGGTGAAATTAAATATGACTAGAAGATGCCCTTCGCTCGTGGAGAAGGAAAAACTCTCTTTTTTTAGCCTAGTCGGATAACAAATCACCATTATAAAGTGGTAAAAACGAAGTCTGTACATTGAAGATATTTTCCAAAAAGATAACTGATACTGACTTTTTAAAGATCAGGAATAGGAAATATTTCATTTTTATTGTATGTGTGTTTGTATGTGTCAATGCGGCTTCATCACGCCAAAAAGGCTAAACAGCTTTCAACTCTTTGTAGTACACGGGTAGCTGCGCAGGCGCAGCCACAGATTGTAAAACGATATTTTTTCTTCCTCCGTGAACGAAGTTGCGGGCGCGCCTTCTAGTTTCATATAATTCGCTTCAGCGGTCTAAGTGTGAAAAGATGACACAAAGACAGACTTCTCTCGCATTTTCATATTAATATTATGGATAGTATTATAGTATAGTACATATAAATAGTATGGTATGGATCCACACGCCACGCCACGCGCTTCACTATTTACTAAGGTACAGTCAACACCAAAAATAAATTTATACACCAAAAGTTCAAAAACTATGTATATACCAATTCTACTGTCATAGTGATAAGGTTGAGATATATCTATACTATTTTAAAGTTGTAAAAATGAAATGTCTGTACATGTAAGATATTTTCAAAAAATTGATTGTTACGGACTATTTGGAGGTCACTAAAACGAAAAATATTTTTTTATGTATTTTTGTATGTGTCGTTGTGGCTTCATCACGCAAAATCGCCTAAACAGATTTCCATAATTTTTGGTACACGGGTAGCTGGGTATCTCCAGATTGTTATAGGATACTTTTTACCCAACTATGCTGAAGAAGAAACGACGGGTTATGACTTTTTCTCCTCCGCGAACGAAGTTGCGGCCATCTTCTAGTATTCATACTTCCATACTATATATAAATAAAATAAAAAAGCCTTTTATTTCTTGCCAATTCTAAAACAATGTCAATATTTACTTATTTTAGTGTTAAATATGTTTTTAAATTATTATTATTATACATAACTATTGGTTAATAAGCATGCCTCTATAAATTCAATTAAATATAATTCGTAAGAACTATCCAAAGTTTATATATTCTTATATGTCGTTAATTAACACTAATTTGATGAAAGCAAGAACCCCCTCTCAGGTGAAGGCCTCCTCCAGAGTGATCCAATCGGTTCTGCCCTGCGCCTTTTCCGTTCAGTTTGCGCCTGCGACCTTCGCTATCTCGTCCGACCATCGCATGTGCGGTCTCCCTCTCTTCCGCTTCCCTGACGGTCCAGACCATGTCGTTACTTTTTTTGTCCATCTATCGTCCTCCATCCTGGCTACGTGTCCTGCCCATTTCCCTCATTTGTGTGCGTCTATCACTTTTGTATCCTGCCTTATTCTGTCGTGTCTAATTCGTTGTGTTTTTCTGATGTTCGTGATACTGCGTTTCATGCTCCTTTGACATGTTCTAATCTTATTCTTTACTTTGACCGAAAATTTCCATGTTTGTGCAGCGTATGTAAGTGATGGTAGTAGGCACGAGTCCATGACTTTATTTTTAATTTTAATGGCAGTTTGCCTTTTAATATTTCCTTTTGACTCCAAAATTTGTTCCACGTAATCTTGATTCTTCTATCGATTTCATTTTCGTTGTTATTTCTATCGAATGAAATTTACTTCCCTAGATATATGTACTTCTGGACGTACTCTATCTCTTTACCTTCTATAATTAATGGGATTTGGTTACTGTTAGTCATGATTTTTGTCTTGCTGAAATTTATTTCGAGGCCTGTCTCTCTACTCGCTGCCCGTAGAGTGCGCATCATATATTCTTGGTCTGTGAAGCATTCCGAGAGAAGCACGATGTTGTCGGCGAATCTGAGGTGGTGAAGGTGTTTTCCGTTTATGGGTATTGCCAGTCTACTCCAATCTAGTTTATTGAGTATAGACTACAGCACAGCGATGAAAATCTTTGGAGATATTGGGTCACCTTGCCGGACGCCTCTCTCTATTTTTATAAGCGGACCAGTAGTCTCCAATTGCACTCTGCTTACACTTTTTTGGTACAGGTGTTTTAGAATGTTGATATATTGGGACTCTACATTCTGTGCTTTCAGTGCCTCCCATATAGACGAGTGGGATAAAGTATCAAAAGCCTTTTGGTAGTCTACAAATGTAATATAGTGTGGCTTTTGGTATTCCTGATACTTCTCTAATAGGAGCTCTACAGTGTGCACGTGGTCTATAGTAGAAAAACCTCTTCTGAAACCAGCCTGCTCCACGGGCTGGTTTTTTTCTATTGTTTTATTAATTCTTTTCTCTAAAATCGAGGAAAACAGCTTATAAAGACTCGGTAGCAAACTTATTGGTCGGTAATTTCCAGTGTCACAAGGATCTCCTTTTTTCTATAAAAGAATGATAATTGATTCCGACCACTGCTTCGGAGTTGTTGCTGATTCCAAGACTAGGTTGAAGAGGTGGGCAAGAAGGTGGGCAAGAGTGGTTGCACCGTACTTGATTGCCTCGTTCGTTATTTTATCCGTCCCTGGGCTCTTCTCTAATTTCAACTTCTTTATTTGTTGGATTTCTTCAATTTCATTAATAGTTTCTACTGCATTTACGTTACACGGTTCGCTTTGTTCTGGTAAATTATTGTTAGCATATTTCTGTTCTCTATACAGCTCTCTATAAAAGTTACTTGCCACCGTTAAAATTTCGCTCCTTTTGTGCGTTAACTGTTCTGCGGACTTTACTCCTTGTATCCAATTCTTGTGGGTTCTCAGTTCTCTATATGCTTTTTTAATACTTCCCGATAAAAGGAGATGATTTTTAAACACTTCTTGTCTGTGATTATTATAGTCTGTCTTGATGCATTTATTTATAAGCTTATATAGAGCACTTAATTCATTTTTCATGGGCAAAGTTTTTGGTTTAGTATTTTGAAGTTCGTGACGGCGTCGTATTAAGCGTTTTGTATGGTCAGTAATAATAGAGTTTTTGGGTTGCTCTAGGCTTACTTGGTGTGCTTTCTCGAGACCTCGTTCGATAGCGTTTACGATTTGTTTATGGTATTCTTCCACTGTGGTGTCGGTATTATAGTCGAGAAGTTCTGACTTATACTGCTCTAAAGTCTCTATATACGCATTAATTTCGTATTTATTTTTTAGTAAGCTTTTGGATAACTTGTTGTAATTCACTCTACTTTTTTTCATGCGCTGGAGCTTTCCATACTATATATACTATATATGTATAGTACTATATTTGTTTGTATACAATATATACTATATACTATTATACTATAATATTATAAATGCGAAAGTGTGTCCGTCTGTCTGTCTGTCTGTCTGTCTGTCTGTCTGTTACCTCTTCACGCTTAAACCGCTGAACCGATTTGGATGAAATTTGGTATGGAGATAGTTTGAGTCCCGCGGAAGGACATAGGCTACTTTTTATCCCAGAAAAATACCATTATCCGCGATAAATGAATTTAAGCGGACGAAGTCGCGGGCAGAACCTAGTTTATTGTATTTCTAGAAGGCGTCCGCAACTTTGTTCGCGGAGGAGAAAAAATCATAACCCTTCATTTTTTCTTCAACGTAATCGGGTAAAAAGTATCCTATAACCATCAGGAGATACCCAGCTACCCGTGTACCAAAAATAGTTGAAATCCGTATAGCCGATTTTGCGTGATGAAGCCACAACGACACATACAAACATACATAAAATCCAAATAACATATTTTTCGTTTTAATGACCTCCAAATAGTCCGTAACAATCAATTTTTTGAAAATATCTTCAATGTACAGATATTTCATTTTTACAACTTTATAATAGTAGGTATAGAATAGATGTGGTGTGTATTTAGAGGCCTGTTAAGAACCATAGAAACCAGAAGAGGGAAGATGATAGGGCACTTGATACGACATGACGGGTTCTTTAAAAACATCATAGAAGGAAAAGTTGAAGGGAAGAGAGGAAGAGGAAGACCCAGGCGCACTTACTTTGCACAAGTAAAGGAAACAGTAAACGTCAGGTCGTACCAAGAAGTCAAGTCTCTGGCTGACGACAGAGAGAAGTGGCAGTTACTCCACCGACAAGCGCGCAGCTCTTGAGTGACATCATGATGATGTGGTGTTTACTTATCTTTGCTCTTGACTGTATCGTATCGCTTAGTTAGTTAAAAATAACACACGTGTGGTAGGTATGTTCGAGACCATAGGTCAAAATGTTGCACTGCCAATTTACTTTGACCTGCGATCCGGAACATGCACCACTACTTGACGTACCTAGTTATATCAGAGACGAAGTGAAGCCAGTTTAACGCTATTTTTCATAAATCTAATGTGACATACGGCGATATTGTTGGTATCGAGTCCTAAATACGTAAATAAATAAATAAAATGTTTGATTTAGTGGATATTTTCGAAAACAATCACTCCAGAAGTATCATAAATTTAAAAAATAATAATAAATTTTGTGGGGTGTATAGCTAAAAAACTCACAAAAAAATGTTTAAATAAAAAAGAACCGACTTCAAAATTAAGTAAAAAGCCATAAATAATCTTTTATGTACGGTACGGATCACATTTTGAAGTCGGTGCCAAACCATTCATTTATTACTATTAAGAACCACGGCGGCGAGCCTTTAGTTATTATCTACCTACATATATAATTTAGTCATAGTAATTGGTATTTTTGTTGAATAAAGAACTATATTTACTTCAGGTTTGGCACCGACTTCAAAAGGTGATTCAAATGTGATCCGTACCGTACATAAGAGATAATTTATGACTTTTTAGTTTACTTTGAAGTCGGTTCTTTTTTTATTTATTTATTTTTTATTTTTTGCTTTATAGTGATGGATTTTAGTAGTGATATAAAGTATTTTTTAGAGCCCAGAATGGGAAAATTGAGGAGGCACTTTGCACGCATCTCGAGTTTTTGGAAGTAAGAAATGTAAAAGTTGGTTAGTTCATTGTACCTTCCATCCTCAGCTCAGCATGAAATGATGACAACCAGAGGAAAACAACTGATAACTTTAGAAAAATATGCACAAAACATTGTTAGTGCCTATAATATTTGAGGGTTTCTCTCGATTTCCCTGGTATTCCATCATCTGATCCTGACTTGGTGATAAGTAGACTACATCAGGGACACACTAAAAAGAATATGACTAACAGTCTTAACGTATCTACCAATAATAGATGTTTATTTTAAGAATTATCCTCTAACTCTTAAATATTAAGGAGTTGTACCTTCCGTCATCAGCTCAGCATAATGAGATGATGACTACCATAAGCAAATACTTAAATAGCTTAAGAAAATAAATGAAAAACGTTATAAGTGCCTATAAAATTTGAGGATTGCCCTCGATTTCCCTGGGATCCCATCATCATATCCCAACTTGGTGGCAATGGGACCACCTCAGGAGTATATCCTTTCAAATAAAAAAATATTTTTTTTAAAATCGGTCTACAATTTGCGGAGTAATCGGTGAACATACATTAAAAAAAAATTTAAAAAAATACATACTATCGAACATATAACCTCCTCCTTTTTTGGAAGTCGGTTAAAAATAGGTAATTCGATGCACCCCCTTAAGTTGCCGTTTGTACAGTATAAAGTCTGCCATTTATCAACGATGACGACGCTTGACTATAGATATACAAGCGTCCGATTATCGGATCTCTGATAATTAATAGTAATTGCTATCCATCCTAGAAATTACTAGTAATTAATATAAATTGTCTTGGTACAATGCAGGTATTAAATAATAATAACGGTTTAATCTTCTTAGTGCAACCGCAAAGAGGTTCTACCTCGAAATTTGGTAGCTCTTATAGCTTAACCCCCGAAATAAATCAGTAAATCTTATTTTTTTATGTGTGTTTGTCTACGTCAGTACCAATATAAAATGATCCCACACTGCGTACAATTTGCTTAGGACAAGGGCTCTGCTAACACTGGATTTTCATAGATATGGCCGTTTTTTACCCTACTGCGCGACGCAAAGGAGTGGTAATGTGTTTATCAGTCTATGTATGTTTGTATGTATGTATGTTTGTTCCTATCTGGCACTCTAGAGACCAAACTCGTGGACTGATTTTGATGATTCTTACGTCAATCGATTTGTCTTAACTGTCCAAATGTCACTGAAGACATGAAAATGATGAAAACTCAAAATAGCGATAATAAGACGCCATTATGTGAAAAATAAAAAAATGAAAATCGACGTACTATATTGAGTGGGGTATCAATGAATAGGGATTTAAAAATCATTATTTAGTTTCTTTCTTCATTTTTAATACTGGACTTACCAGTTAGGAACTATAACCATTTAAAGTTTGCTAAGAAGCAATTCTCACTAAATTTTCATTTCATTGTATTGTTATAAATCTGTGCAAACTTCTCAATAACCCCCACGATAAAGATTGCGAAATTGACTGACTTATAATTTTAACTAAAAAGTATAAAATAGAAAAAAACAAGTCCAGTTCTTTTTAGTTTTTTACGCAGTCGGGTTTTTGTTTTTTTAATTACTTTTTTTGCGTATATTTTATAGGGAACCCTCGAAGTCCGACTCGCACTTGGCCAGATTTATATAATAATATCTTGAATAATATATAAAACTTTATCCCGACTGCTATAGCAAAAGAAAAGGGTTTTGAATTTTTCTCCTACGCGATTTATTGATGAATATGTGCCTAGATATAGTTATGCTCGATGATGCAACTGTATAGGTACATGTTCGATATTAAGCACTCGACGTCAGCTTGTTTTATATTTATATATATATATATTCCAACTCTACATATATATATACACCTTTGCACCCGGAATGAGTCGGGGCGGGTTATTTGACTAAATCAGTGCTGATTTGTGTGTATATATTATTATTAGTTAAGGAATTATTATTTTGTACTTGGTTGTTGACATTTTGTGTATTTTGGTATGAATAAATGGATTAATATATATATATATATATATATTGGCTATGTTATTGGTTTCCTCTGACCAAAAATTTCAAGCCACGTACCTACGTAAAGTTGCGATAGCTCAGTTGGTCAGAGCACTTCTGCGTTAAAGAAGAGAAGAGATCGCAGGTTCTAATCCCGTTTGCAATTCTGAAGGTAGCTTTGATTTTTCCTTTACAACCGAAGTATGTACTGTACAGTAATATTAATTTTAATTTATGTGATAGTGCCTATCATTACATAGCAGTTGCATAAACTACTTATGCAGCACCATAATATTATTCCTTCGGTATGAAGTACCTCAATTTACATAATTGTATTACGTACACTAATGATATTTGAATTATAATGACAAAATAAATATTTGTACAAGTCAGCCAAAACGTTGGAGACCATAAATTGACTGTAGCACCGCTTACTGTATATTGTCAAACATAGTTATGTAGGTATGCCTCTGACGACCGGATTAAATCAGCGGTAGTGACCCTGCCTGCGAAGTTAATGTTCCTGACTTTAAATTCTGGTAAAAGCAAATATTTGAGTGATTTACATAAATATTTGTTCCTGAAACTTGGAGGAGGACGTAGCGTGTGAAGGCCTCCAAAAAAGTAGATCGATAATCTAATGAAGATGGCGGGAAACCGTTGGACAAGGGCGGCGCACGACCGGTTGTTATGAAAATCATTGGGGGAGGTTTTGTCCGGCATTTAACGTCCTTGTGCTGATATGACGATGATGAAACTTGGAAGTCACCTACGTTTAACTATATATATATATATATATATATATATATATATATATATATATATATATACTAGTATTCATAACGCAACCCTTAGTGAGCTTACCATATAAAAATTATCCCCTTCTATTTATTTAATTACACCTATGTTCCACAAATAAATGTTCTCTCTTTCTCCAGAACGTGCAAATCGACCCGACCTCACAGATGTTCGAGAAGTGGCGCAAACTGCCGATGCCGCTAATGTTCAACATCTACGTGTTCAACGTCACCAACGCTGATGACGTCAACGAAGGTGCCAAACCGCAGCTTGAGGAGATCGGTCCCTACGTTTATAAGTAAGCTTAAGTAACTGTAACGATAATCTTACATGGAGAGACACAAATTAGCAACATTGCCCGTTGTCGAACATCAGGGGCAAAGTCCTCACAGATGTTCGACAAGTAATGCAAACTTACGCTCATGTTAAATACCTACGTATTCAACATCACCAACGCCGAAGACGTCAACGAAGGTGCCAAACCGCAGCTTGAGGGGATCAGACCCTACGTTTATACGTAAGCCTAAGTAATTGTAACGATAATCTTACATGGAGAGACACAAATTAGCAACATTGCCCGTTGTCGAACATTAGGGGCAAAATCCTCACAGATGTTCGACATGTAATGCAAATTCACGCTCATTTTCAACACCTACGTAATCAACATCACCAACGCCGATGACGTCAACGAAGGCGCCAAACTGCAGCTCCAGGAGATCGGTCCCTACGTTTATAAGTAATTTTAAGTAACTGTAACGATAATCTTACAAGGAGAGACACAAATAAGCAACATTGCCCGTTGTTGAACATCAGGGTAAAAATCCTCACAGATGTTCGACAAGTAATGCAAGCTTACGCTCATGTTCAATACCTACGTATTCAACATCACCAACGCCGAAGACGTCAACGAAGGTGCCAAACCGCAGCTTGACGGGATCGGACCCTACGTTTATACGTAAGCCTAAGTAAAGATAATCTTACAAAGGAGACACAAAATAGTAACATTGCCCGTTGTCGAACATCAGGGACAAAATCCTTGCAGAACTTTGAAGAGTGACGGAAAATCCGACTCAAGTTTTTACAACTATGTATTTACACTGTTTAAAGCATACTGCCAGTCATTATATACATGCAGCCTATGGGTTAACTATACGCAGAGGGCATACAGCGACCTGCGAGTTCAATATAACAGCGCGTAGAGCATTGTTGCGACTGCCACGCTATTGCAGCGCATCCGCGATGTTCGCGGAGACCAACACGGCGGGGTTCGCCGCCATCATGCGCGCGCGCTGCGCTTCCATGCTGCAGCGCGTGCGTGACAGCCGCAACGCGCTCCTGCGCGCTGTTGTTGTTGAACGCTGGGACTCGCCAATGCTGGAGAGATAGATCGGGCTCCACGCCCTCAAAAAATATATAGGCTTTTTTTTTGGTTTGTATATAATGTTTTACTGTCTAATACTAACACCTATTTTAAGTACAAACTTTACTAACAAAATATGGATCCTTGGTCTGAAATAAAAATATTATTGTTATTATTATTTAACACCACATCACTAATGCCGATGACGTCACCAAAGGCGTTAAACTCCAGCTTGAGGGGATCGGCCCTGCATTTTATAAGTAAGGCTAAGCAACTGTAAAGATAATTTTAAAGAGAGAGATACATACTAATAACATTGCCCGTTGTCAAACATCAGGGACATAATTCTCGCGTTCGACAATTGGCGCAAACTGTCAATGCCGCTCACGTTCAACACTCAACAGGTGTTGAATACGTAGATTAGATACGTATTCAACATCATTAACACTGATAATGTCACCGAAGGTGCTAAACCCCAGCTTGACGAGATCGGGCACTACGTTTATAAATGTAACGATGATAATGCGTTAACGGTCCTAAAAAATATTGGTCAATCTTAAATCAGAGCACAAATTGTTGTTGCGATTGTTGACCAGTTTTCAATCGATTGATCCACGCTAAAGCTAACGATGAGACATCGCAAATGAGGCTATGATGAGAAGACCGGTTTTATCAAACCTCTAAGGGGCTTATTTAAATTCGTACGTCTCCCGTTCGGGATGACAAACGCTGCGTCAGAGATGCAAAGACATTTCTTTATTCGTATCCTTAACGTACATGGTTACACAGGAAAAGACAATTATTGTCGTAATCTACTAAGACGAATAGCAATAAGCAACATTGCTCGTTGTTGAACATCAGGCACCATATCCTTGCAGATGTTCCATAAGTAATGCGTATTGCTCGTGTTAAACGCTGACAGCACGTACGTTGATTGATGATTGCTTGTTCTGTCGACGATATAATATATTAACGATGATTAACGCAACACAATAAGAGAGACACAAATTACTAATTAAGAGAAAATAATCACAACTTCACAATGTACAAGGAGCACCTAGCCTACTAAGCGTTAAATTATATTTGCCCTAGGATACATCATTAAAATTTAATACAATGCGATAAAGAAGGCAAAGATTTCATCATCATAGTCTAATCTTAAGGATCATCATCATGTCTCCCGACCCACAGAATTTCCGGGGTCATCAAAAAATCTTCAATCCACCTCGTAAGAGACTTCCCACGTTGCATCTCAGGTTCATGGTCACCTCTCGTGGAACCTTATGTTTCAGATACGTTGCTTTTACAAGTGATGTGCTCTACCCACTGAAAGCTTCATATATCACGATATAGCAATAGCGCGGCTGATGATCGAATGGGGGAGAGTGATAGAGAAAAGTTAGCAAGGATTTTGTACAGATTGTATTAGTGTTAGCCTAGATTAAGAATCGATGCAACGCAATGGAGAAATCTGTAATATTACTCATAAAATAATTCTACATAAATATCAAACTTTAGCAATTATTCATCTAAATAATTGAATCATCATTATCATCAGTGTATAGATTTCCTGCTGGGCATAGGCCTCATCTCTTGGATGACAGGGAATAGGCTGTAGTCTCCATGCTAGCCCAGTGCGGATTGAAGACTTCACATACACCCTTAAATTTCTGCACAGACCTAAGAAAATATACGTAATTTTTTCAGGCAATACAGAGAGAGGACTATTCTCAGCTACGGCGAAAATGACACCGTGGAATATATGCTGAAGAAGACCTTCTTTTTTGACCAGCAGGCCACCGGTTCTCTGTCAGAGGATGATGAAGTGACCGTCATCAACTTCACCTATATGGTGAGTCCACCCATGATATATCGGTCTTAGACTAAAACAAAGGTTAGTAACCAAAGCTGGCTACTAAATTTAGATGCCAGATCTTAAGTCGTACACTCTTTACTAGGTAATTGTAGGAGTTTTAAACTATATCCCTGAACTTTGACTCGGGATGTGCAATAGTTACTAGTTGGTATTCACGTATCGGCACGTATTACGTAGCACGGTTGGTTTGACGACCGGTTTATGTCACTTTGCCTGCGAAGCTGAAGGTCCGTGGTTCAAATCCCGGTAGGGGAAAATATCTTGTGTGAGAACATAAATATTTGTTCCTGAGTCTTGGATGTTTTCTACGTATATAAGTTTTATCTTTTAAATATATCATTGTCTAGTACTCATAACACAAGCTTTATTAAGCTTACCATGGGACTAGTTCGATTTGTGTAAAAATTGTCCTGTAGTATTTTTTTTTTATCGACGGTAGACCATGTCATATTTGTACCTGTCATGGACGGTTGCGTATTTCTCTCTTCATGGTTTTATCTCGTCGACTGGAGATCGGGGACCCCGACCCGGGAGGACGATGATCGTTTGAGTTTTCTTATAGCAAGAACGGGCCGCATTCTGATTTTGCCACGACCTGAATGATGGTAATTACGAGTACGCCTCAGTTTTGTCACCACTACCAACCTTGTTCACTTCAATCGTTTAGATTACACTAGTTTAGGTTACCCACGTAATAAAAACAGAGGATAGGAATCGACATGTTTTTGGCCCATTCCAAGGACCTCAATCATGAGATACACACAGTACGATAAGGACGTACGCGCCACAATCTTTGAGAAATCAATAACTGCGATTGTAATCTAATTATGTCTAAGCCTAGGTCTCACTTTATTAAGTTAAGTATCACCTGAGTTCTCACGAAACCTCTCATCATTATCATCATTCATCATCATCATCATTGACCTAAAGACGACCATTGATGGAAAATACCTCCACCAATCTCCAGAACGACCGGTCGTGCCCCCCCCCCCCCCTATCCAATAATTTCCCGATATCTTGACCAGATCGTCGGTGCATCTTGTTCAGGAACTCCCAGAAGTCGTCGGCAATATCAAAGGTCTGCGAGGCTTCCTGGTAGATTTGGGTTAGCAAGAGTAGTGCCACTAACCCATCACACAAAATAGGCGCATCATAAAACGTCGAGTTGCGGAAAACCAGCCCGGGTATACCTATCTTGTTGGGGACCTTCCCACGGTGCGTCAACCTGCGACACTCCTAATAAGAAAAACCGGCCAAGTGCGAGTCGGACTCGTGCACCGTGGGTTCCGTACAAACTTTCACTTACGCTAACATTATTATATTACCCGATTCCGGTTGAGTTAATTTTGCACCAGATATCTATAGCATTGCATACAAGTGAGGTGCATACTGTTTTTTGAAAATTAAAAAAAAAAATAGCTAGTTAGAGACATGTTTATAATTTTCGTGTAATATTTATATTTATTTATACAAATTGAGAAAATTTCAATATTTTCGTTCGGTAAACTTCGAAGATAAAGGGAGGGACGGTGTTTTTTCCACATATTCCTTAGTAAATCTAATCACAAAAGAAAATTAAAATGTTCAAAAATGTGCATATGATATACTTTCATATGGTATACTATTTGACCTAGTAGCTAGACTTTTAATTTTTGCACGCACGCATCATAAAGGTTCCTTTCTTACTATTTTTGATACGGAATCCTAAAAACGAACTTACGCGTAGTCTGTGATTCCAGGCAGCGTTACTCCAAGTCCAGGACATGATGCCGGGGCTGGTGGGCATGATCAACGGAGCGCTGGGCGACCTGTTCACCAACCTGACTGACCCCTTCCTTCGCGTCAAAGTTAAGGACCTGTTCTTCGATGGAATCTACCTAAACTGCGTGTCAGAAAACTCCGCTTTAGGTATTTTTTATATATTTATACTTCGAGAAGAGCTTCTGTTTAGCGATAAGACCGCCTGTTGTTTACCTCTCCTTGAATTTATTGTTTTCAGTACTCTATTTCGTAAGGTGTACAATAAAGATTTATTTTATTGTATTGTACGAGTAGAAAGTGCCTGTTCGTTCGCAGAGAACAAAAAAGTCTTAACCAGCTTTTTCGCTTTAGGGTAGTCGAGGAATAGTTATTTGTTATGCAAGGCTGCAAAGTTGTTATTTGGCGCAAGTGCTTCAATTGAAAGCCGAGCAAGCGAAGGAAGCTAAAGGTGCGTCCACATTTGTATCATTTGCCCGTATCAGATCATTCTCGCGTGGCATGATCGCGTGTCACGATCACGCGTTTGGACGTTGCGCCGATTGGATCGCTCGAAATCCATTTTGCTACGCGTATCACACAGTTATATCGGACGAGTACGACATGATCGGCGCGCCGACAGTAAGCGTCCAAGCAGCGCGATACGCAGTCATGCCACGGCACGCTGATCGGATACGAGCAAATGATACAAGTGTGGACGCACCTTAAGATTGAATGTGCGAACCCACTCTAATATGCATACTAACATAGTACTAACATTCGTTGTAATAAATAATATTGTAATTTACTAACAAAATGGATGACATTATCTGAATAAACAAAATAATTATTATTATTATAGCACACTTAAAAGCTTGAGTTTCAAAACAAAAACCTTGTTTCAAAACAAAAACTTCTCGCTATAATTTATCTATAAATACTTATTATAAAGTTGTAAAAATGAAATGTCTATACATTGAAGACATTTTCAAAAAAACGATTGTTATGGACTATTTGGAGGTCATTGAGACGAAAAAATTTTTTTTTTTATTTTGTATGTGTCGTTGTGGCATTATCACGCCAACTCGGCTAAACGGATTCCAACTATTTTTGATACACGGGTAGCTGGGTATCCACAGATGGTTATAGACTACTTTTTACCCGACTACTCTGAACAAAAAAAGAGAGGTTATGACTTTTTCTCCTCCGCCGACGAAGTTGTGGGCGCCGTCTAGTTAAATAATTCTAGTAAAATAATCTATACTATTATAAAGTTGTAAAAATTAAATGTCTGTGACATTCAAAAGAAATATTAAAAAAAAAATTGTTACGGACTATTTGCAGGTCACTTAAACGAAAAATATTTCTTTTGGATTTTTTGTATGTTTGTATGTTCGTATGTGTCGTTGTGGCTTCATCACGCTAAACCGGCTAAACATATTTCAACTATTTTTGGTACACGGGTAGCTTGGTATTTCCAGATGGTTATAGGATACTTTTTACCCGACTACGTTGAAGAATAAACGACGGGTTATGACTTTTTCTCCTCCGCGAACGAAGTTGGGGGCATCTTATAAAGACAAGCTTATCCGGATTATCCGCGAGCGCCTCGAAATCAACCTAGAAACCTATTTTCATGGCTTACAATTAATTCTCCTAACACCGTACAACCCCGTCGCATTGACATGTCACCGTTACTGAAGCTTAAGTGATAAGCCATATTGTTACGACAGGGTCTTACAGTGGTGCGCGAATTAATTTCTAGTACACTAGCTTAATCCGACCATGAATTTGTAAAGTAAATAATCTATACTATTATTAACTGGTAAAAAATTAATGTATCAGTGTACTGAAGATGTTTTCAAATTGAACTTCTATTTGCAGGTCACGGAATCGAAAAACATAATTTTATGATTTTTGTATGTTTATAGATACAAGATTCAAAGATTTATTCGCCACGAATACAGTTACACAGTTGTTACATGTAATTAAAAAGTACCATGTATTCAGCCTACAAACAGGCATGCACATGCTTAGGATAATTTCTACGAATGAGTACAAACAATTAATTATAGAATGTCAATAAGCAGCCAGCTATTCAAATTACTTTTAAAACCATTTTCTTCTAGAGTTCTAATGTCATTGGGTATACGATTAAAAATGTCAATGCACATGTTACAGGCATTTTTCTCGTATAGCATAGTATGGCAGCGAGGTCTTTGTAACAGATGCCTATCCTTCAATCTCGTCTGCCTTTGCGTAGTTTCTCCATGTAATTCAAAGTATTGTATGTGTCGTTGTGGCTTCTTTGCACTGGATTTCAACTATTTCTGGTACACGGGTCATCCACATGGTTATAGAATACTTTTTAACCGACTTCAAAAAAGGAGGGAGTTGTATTTTTTTTTCATTTTTTTTTATGTTTGTTACCTCAGAACTCCGTTATTTACACGACGATTTGGATTTTTTTTTTGTTTTGAGTAGGTATATCCAAATTGGTCCCATAAAATTTTGGTGAAGATCTGATGATGAGATCGATGAGGAATCGAAGGCATTCCTCGAATATTATGAGAACATCTATGGCGATTTCGGTATTTATTACAGTAGTTTAAGCAATTACATTTGAAAATCACCATTTGGTAAAGAGAAACCGATGATGAAGACACAAGCCATCAGTTACCACAGAGGGCTCTACCAGTGTTATTTAATTCGCGGATCGCAAGTCGATTTAGAAAATTATTTTTTCGGTTAAGAGTAGGAATCTCCAAGTTGATCCCATAAAATTTTGGTGAAGATCTGATGATGAGATCGATGAGGATCGAAGGAATTTTCAAATATTATGGGCACATCTATGGCGATTTTGGTGTTTATTAAAGTAGAACAAGCATTTACACTGGAAAATCATCATTTGGGGAAGAAAAACTGATGATGAAGACACAAGCCACCAGTCACTAATTAGGGCTCAACCAATGTTATTTAATTCACTAATCGTAATATAATTATTTATCATATTTTGCTTAGAGGCAGAAATTGGTTAAGATCAGGGTAGCAAAGTGGAAGAACCAGAGAACTCCTCAACGGTTAACGGCCCTGATTCTGAAATAGCAACGTTCAGCTAAAGGTCGTGAGCAATTGACATTAGAATGCAATATGGCTGTAAGTGCCGTATAAAAGTCGTAGAAGTCATAAAAGTCGTGTATTATGTGTGGCCTCGATCGTCAGAAAGCAGATTTCGTAGTCTTGTTATTTACGTTAACGATCTCTCATCATGAGGTCGATTTAATAATTTTTTGGCGTCCAAATCTAACAACGCTATGCCTTCCAAAGTTTTGACACGGCTTAGTGCAACATACATTTGCCCTTTAGCGAAATTCTATTTATCAGGGTCTATCACAGCTTTCTCGAGGGTGGTACCTTGTAGCTTATGAACAGTAGCAGCCCAACTTAATATTAAAGGTAACATACGAGGCTCCACATCAACGTATCCCCTTGTCACTTGAAACGTTAGTACATGATAGAGGTATGGGTATGCAACCGTCACTATCTTTTAACCTAAGACCAACAGTTTCATCGTCAAATTTTCACGTACGTGTTTTTACGTATACAGCTTCCGGGAGCTCCCCGTCCTCCCGCTGATATCGTCTTAGGGCCGGCCATTTTTTTATATGCCCATAGCTCCATTCACTAGTCCATCAGAGACGGAAATATTCCGTCTCAACCTCACTCGAGATTCTACGCCAATTTGAGTTGCGAGATATTTTTTTAAATATTATGGATCAGTTGAGACTGTTAGTCGTATTCTTTTTAACCAGCAAGCTACTGGACTTAACCATTTTGACCTAGCCAATTCTTATAATTTAGATTTTGTTTACAATAGTCTTACTACAATTGGTCTTATTTATTTGCAATAGGGCCTCCTGAATCTTCCCATTTTGAGCTCTAAAAATACTTTACATCACTAAAAAGCAAAAAAAAAAATTTAAATAAAAAATAACCGACTTCAAAATAAACTAAAAAGCCAAAACTAATCTTTTATGTACAGTACGGATCACATGTGAATCACCTTTTAAAGACGGTGCCAAACCTGAAGTAAAGTCCTTTATCCAACAAAAATACGAATTACTATAACTAAATTTAGGTAATAACTAAAGGCTCGCCGCCGCGGTTCTTCCGTGTCATTTGTGTTAATAGTAATAAATGAATGGTTTGGCACCGAATTCAAAAAGGTGATTCCAATGTGATCCGTACTGTACATAAAAGTTTATTTTGGGCTTTTTAGTTTATTTTGAAGTAGGTTTATTTTTTTATTTTTTTACACAACTATGTTGAGGCAAAAGAGGATTTTGATTTTTTTCTTCAATATATATATACTAGCGGCCGCCCGCGACTTCGTCCGCTTTAGATTCGTTTATCGCGGATAAAAGGTATTCTTCCGGGATAAAAAGTAGCTTTATGTCTCCCCAAAACTCGATATTTTACTAATTTAAACGTGAAGCATATTTACTGTCCATACATATTTTCATCCCCTTTTTCGTCTCTAAAAGGGATGAAATTTGACATACATTATAGCCTATGTCCTATTCTGATATATAGGGTACATAACTAGAAAGTTTCATAAAAATTCGTCTAGTAGTTTTTGAGATTAAGTGGAACGTACATACATACTTTCACGTTTATAATATAGTATGGATAAGTATTATAGTTGTGATTCCACTAGAGCCCAAATTCTGAAATTGCTGGCAAGGTCGGATTGAACCGCTTTACTATGATAGATTTATGAATTTGGGATTTCGACTAATGCCTCAGAGTTAGTCAGCATTTTTAAATTCCCGTCTCTTTATTCAGTCTTCGAGAATTATATATCGTGAGGTTACATCATGTGATCCTGAATTAGGTACAATAAGATAGTAATCATACTAATGTCTAAACTTAATGGTTTTTCTCAGATACTAATGCGAGTAGCTCCTAAGTACCAGGCGTGCACTTATGTTTGACATAACTCATCATTTATTTTTTACGAATATCTTGATATTTTATGTACCATCAAGATTTTCTTGTTTTTTAAAGTGAATTTCTTCACTAGCATTTTATTTTCTTGAAATACAAAGATCCAAATAATTAAAATATTTCAAGACTCTGACCGGATTTGACGGCGAAAAGCCGTAGCTATTGCATAAAGTAGTGACATAATTTGAAGACAAGCTGACTGGGCTCTGTAGTTCAATTGGCAGAGCGTGCGCCCCGGCAAGGCACAAGGTTCAAATCCGGTCGGAGTCTTTAATTTTTTTCATTATTAGGATCTTTGTATTTCAAGAATATAACACACCATGCTTCTAACACTAGTTAGATCGCGAAAGTCGTATGTTTTGCCACGCAAATTCCGAGCTAAGCCTATATTACGCCACGCTGACGCTTGGTAGCGATTTTTCCACTTTATAAAACCCTTAATGTTATCACATAAACCTATTGAAGTCAAACCCGTGAAATTTAGATTTCGACGCTTCAGCCCAAATACCGTAAATTAATTTAATCTACTATTCTAAAATTTTCAGACCCTTCAACCCTTAGCTCAAACCCTGTACCTTTATTTTTTAAGGATGGTGTCAAATATTCATACCATCCAATCTAATAATATGTATTGATTTTGGACCGTACTTCTAAAGCATAAGGTTAATTCTTAGACTAAGTTGTGCCTTCTACCTGGCGTTTGGAATTATTAATTAATATTTAAGTCCGTCTCTTGATTAATTTTAAGGACTTTTGAACAAGCCAAGGGAATTTTAAAGGGATGAGGATTACTCTTCCTAAACCCAATTGGAGTTGATCGATTTTTTGTAACGTGATAATTAATGTACATTTTTAAAAGAGTCAAAAGTTGTACATAACATTCTAAGAGTTTATTTAGACAAAAGCTTACTCACGACATTAAAGTCATGTAAGTATATTTCTATTTTTTCATGTGAGCTCAAACACTTTAATTTTTTTTCTACTCGTGAATAGAACTCCGCGATTCATACTAAAAGGGCATACTCTATGGTTTATATTATGTTTATATTATATGCCACTGAACTATAATACCTATATTATACAACTCCGCACAAAACTATAATGAATTTCAAAAAAAGAACGCAGTGTTTTTGCAACTATTTTTTTAGCTATGATTCATTTACTGTAACTAATGGGTTACTTGTAGAAAAAGTATTGAATACAAAAGTTAAATAATTAGCTTTTTTAGTCTCATACCTTAACTAACGCGGTACTCGACTGAAAAACCATACATTATACAACGATTGCATACAATAATATAATACGATACCATTGAGTGGTTGTGCGCAAATTAAGATAACGAGCACGCAGTAGAAGCACATCTACAATAATATTGAAAAAATGAAATGTCTGTACATTGAAATTTTTTTCAAAAAAATAAGTGATACGGATAATTTGAAGGTCCCTGGATCGTTTTTGTTAGGGTTAGTGTAAACCCAATTTTTATGATTTGGAACTATTATTTACTACTTTTCGCTGGACACTTTTTCATCTGTTTTCCTATATAAGTTAGTCCTCCATACATCTTAATGGTAGGAACTATACAAGTCGTTTTAGCTCATGCACTAATTGTGATGTTGACTGTGCTCAAATTAAAATAGAATTTTGATGCGAAATTATTGTTTTTATGATAGAAATTCTAAATAAAAAAAAATAGTGCGATACCTTGCGTGTAGCTTGTTTTATGAGCCTTTAAAGTTGGTTGGGAAAGTAAATTTTTAAAGTATGAACATCTTAATAACTAATAATACCATTAAATAACCCATAAAATCGTTTTTGTTATGAATCCGTTTCGATAAATGCAAGTTACGTGACGTCACACGTTCGTAGGCGGTACGGAGCGTTTTTTTGGAAAAATCCAAAAACGTGATTTTTTGAGGTTGGACGAAGTAGAACAGTCGAGGTGCCACGCATTGACCTATATGGCGTACCTCTAAGCAGAGTCGATTCTTTTAAATATCTAGGTCATATTGTTACTTGGGACCTGAAAGACGATTCTGATATTGAACAGGAAAGGAGGGCCTTATCGGTCAGGGCAAACATGATTGCTCGAAAGTTTACGCGCTGTACGAGGGAGGTAAAAATTAGTCTGTTCACAGCTTACTGCACTACCCTTTTATACATGCAGTCTGTGGCTGCGATACACGCAACGGGCCTATGGGGCTCTCCGGGTTCAGTTCAATAATGCGTTCCGGGTGTTGGTGGGGCTGCCTCGCTTCTGTAGCGCATCAGGGATGTTCGCGGAAGCAAGGGTCGACTGCTTTTATACCACCATGCGTAAAAGGGCCGCATCTTTGGTGCGCCGGCTGCGTGGCAGTCCCAACAACATCTTAAGAATAATAGGGGACAGAATTGACTGCCCCTTCTTACGTCTCCTTTGTGGGTTATATGCCCCCAGTTGTACATTAAAATAATAATAATAATTGTATCTACTAACACTTACACCTAAGTTACTAACAACATATGAGTATTTATACTTGAAATAAATGATTCTATTCTATTCTATTTAACATTGTAGTATCACGGTGTGTTTCTATGAGATTGAACTAGTTTTCTCACCAATGTTTCTATTTTTGAGAGGTCCTTCTATAACATACCACAAAAAAGTTGTCAAAAATTGTCAACATCTTAATTAGGTACCTGCTAATCTAAACCTATAAGGCACTAATATCTGACATTATGTTACAGCTCTAGTATGCGGCAAAATGAAAGCTGATAAACCCCCCACAATGCGTGCTTCTGAGGACGGCAAAGGTTTTTACTTCTCCATGTTTTCCCATGTAAGTTATCAATCTATACTATTATAAAGTTGTAAAAAACATTGAATATATTTTCAAAAAAACTTTTGTAACGGACTATTTGGAGATCACTGAATCGAAAAGTGGGGTTTTTTGTATGTTTGTATGTGTCGTTGTGGCTTCATCACGCCAAATCGGCTTAACAGAATTCAACTATTTTTGGTACACGGGTAGCTGGGTATCTCCAGATGGTTGTAGGATACTTTTTACTCCACTACACAGAAGAAAAAAGAGGGGTTATGACTTTTTCTCTTCCGCGAACGAAGTTGCGGGAGCCTTCTAGTCTATTATAAAGTTGTAAAAAAAAAAGATTTCGATGAATCAGGAACCTTGTCCTTTTTTGGGAGTCGGTTAAAAATTAAATGTCTGTATATTGTAAAAATTCAAAAAAAGGTTATATTGGACTATTTGAAGGTCAGTGTTCGTACTGTGCAGTCACTTTTTAGGGTACTGTAGCCAAAATGGCAAAAACGGAACCGTTATAGTTTCGTCATGTCCGTCCGTCGGTCCGTCCGTATATCACAGGCATTTTCCTCAAAAACTATTAGATGTATATTGATGAAATTTGGAACATAGGTATCTTGTGTAAGCCGCTACTTAGTTTAATAGTTAAAAAAATAAAAAATAAGTATATTTCTAGGGGGGGCACTCCATACATGTAACCGAAACTGAATAGAAAATTTTTAGTAAATATCAATGTGAGGCACATCATTCGACAGATCTTCTAAAAACACTTTGAGGTTTCTAAAAAAAAAATTGATTTAGTGAATATTTTCGGAAATATTCGCTCCGAAAGTAGCAAAAATCGTGTCTCCCCCCTCCTCTATTTTCTAAACGGTATGTTCTAAAAATATGAAAATGAATGAAAATTACAAATATATAGCTTAATAAATACTTCCAACGAAAATTATTTTCAACATGATCGGACATACCGTTTTTAAGTTATTGCCAAAAAACTGTGCTTTTCAGCAAAACGACGTAAGTGCCGGGGAGATACGCTCTTTTGCTAGTGCACTTTTTCATATCGAATTTTTTTCATATGTAGTATGCATTTTTTTCGTATGAATGGCTGCGGAACCCTACATTGAGCATGGTCTGACATGCTCTTGGCCGGTTTTTTGTATTTGTGTGCATGCGCATATGTGATTACTAATTGTGAGCATCGTTTTTGCGGTTTCGGATTTTGAAATAAACTCGTCTATAATTTTTGGCCTAATTAAGCGTTTCTTTATACAGAAAGGTCAAACAAAAGCAAATCTTATCCGGAGCGGTAATTGTAGAATTGACATTTAATCAGGGACCGGAGGCAGGGCGCTCATAAAATTATCTTTTGTCTGTCTGCCTCCAATCCATTTGGATTTAAAAAGATTTTTAGGTCGTGGTAAGAGGGTTTGACTTTTCGATCTAAATTTCGCCTTTTGTAACTTAATTTGAGTAGCACTTGAATTTAAGGGAACCGGCCTAGTGGTAGACAACTTAATTTCAATAATTTGGAACTTGCGTCCCTTTTTTATTAATGTCAATGAATTCAGTTTCAAATAAGAAGAATATGGATATAAAGGGCCAACAGGTATTAGGAATAGCGATTAGGGATAGCATTAGGAATGTCAGAAATGTCTGCCGTGCATCAAAACACCCCGTACAAAATGGGCTTAAGCTATGACGGCATTCGTTAATAGCGGGCAGTAAAGTGGTACGTTAAAAACAAGTCTTTCATTTTTGGCCGTGAAAAACTACGTTTAAGTACATAATTGTGGTACTTTTTTAAACTGGGGTAAAAAGCACGCTATAACCGAATTAAATCAGAAATGAGGAGATTCGTAGACGAACCAACGTCACCGACGTAGCAAACAGGGTAAGCAAACTGAAGTGGCAATGGGCAGGGCACTTAGTTCGAAGAACCGATGACCGTTGAGGCACAAAGGTTCTCGAGTGGAGACCGCGTACTGGCAACGCGGAAGGCCACTCAAGGTGGTCGGACGACCTGGTTAGGGTTGCGCGGACTCGCTGGATGCGGGTCGCCTCTATCCGGCCCATGTGGAAATCTATTGAGAAGGCCTGTGTCCAGCAGTGGGCGTCCTACGGCTGAAATTATGATGATGATGATGATGAACCATTTGTAGATCTAGGGTACCCGTGTATAAAAAAATCGTCTTAAAATCGGTTTAGCCGTTTTGGCGTGATGAAGCCACAAAAGTGAACATCCTTGCAGCTGCATAACTGTCTTCTTCTAGACAGTAAACTGTTTTTTTTCGAAACAACAACTGTTCTTATCAGAACAACCTTCTGACGTCAATCAGTCACTGTTTCTTGGGGCGCAAACAGCGTTAATTATTTACTGGCACAATCCGTTCAGCCGTTTTGACGTGATGAGGCTGCAAAGTTACATACATACAAACAAATAATCCAAAAAAATATTTTTCAATTCACTGACCTTCAAATAACCGGTTACACTTATTTTTTAACCGACCAAATAACGACTGACTCAAAATTATTTAGGTCAATATAAATATGCTCACATTACTTTAAGAACATAGTTATAAAGGCTTATTAAAATCTCAAAATAATTACAACAAGTATATATTTAGGTATTAGATCTTTAATTAATGTAAGTATACATTAATTTAAGATCTTAGTTACTAAGGTTAAATAAAAAAGGTTTATTTTGTTTGAGTTTTTCGGTTTTTTCAGCGGTTAATTTTTTTTCTAAAAAACTTTTTATCCAAAATATGGTCTTATTCACACAGTTGAACCTGACTGAAACCGGTCCTTACGAGATGGTGCGCGGCACGAAGAACCTCCAAGAAATCGGGCACATCGTCTCCTACAAAGGCAAGAAGGAGATGAAGCACTGGAAGGACCCTTACTGCGGCCAGCTGAACGGTTCTGACTCTTCCGTGTTCCCACCTGTTATGGGAGAACCAATGAAACGCCTGTATACGTTTGAACCGGAAGTATGCAGGTACTTTTTCTTTTTCTTCATATGCTATCTTCACTCCTCTTTTTTTTTTAATCACCTTTCTATATGACGAGTCATCTGTCAGTCTGTGCCAGCTTCGACGAGCCGATTTTGACAAGCAGTAAGCAGCACAGAGTAGAGAAGAATGGCGTTGCTTAGTGTCGGAGACCAAGATCCACTTTGTGTCGCTGATATTCTTCTTCCATGATGTTTCTAAGGTACTCTTTACAGGCTTTTATTTAACTTGCAGTAGTGCACCGCTCTCATCCAACGATTTCGCGCGATCTTCGACAGATCGTCGGTCCATCGTTGGGGCTGCGTCGTCCTGTACGCGATCGCCACTCGAGAACCTTTACCACCACCACCACCGGACATTTGTAACATCAATTAAAAACTGTTTTATTGCCACTTTTCCAGATCTATGTACGCGAATCTAGTCGGCTCGGCCACCATATTCAACATGTCCGCACTCTACTACGAAATAGGAGAAGATGCTCTTGCGGCGAAAACTGCGAATCCTGCAAACAAATGCTTTTGCCGAAAGTACGTATTCACCTTATCTAATTTCAAAAACTTCGTTCGCGGAACGAAGAGAATAGGCGTAGCCCTGTTTTTTTACTTCAGCGTAGTCGGGTAAAAAGTATCCTTTAACCACCTGTGGATGCCCAGCTACCCATAACTACCAAACATAGTTGAAACCCATTTGCCGTATTGGCGTAATGAAGCCACAAAGACCCTTATAAAAAAAAACCGACATAGTGACCTTCAAATATTCTGTTTCAATTTTTTTTATGTATCATAATGTACATTAAATTTTATAAAAGTATACATAGACGAGAACAACTCCATTTAAAACAATTTCAATCAATTTCTACCCACATACATGCTTACTTTAACGTGTGTTTTGTTAGGAACTGGAGCGGCAACCACGACGGTTGCCTGCTGATGGGAGTGCTCAACCTTGAGCCATGCCAGGGCGCACCAGCGCTGGCGACACTGCCTCACTTCTACCTGGCTTCCGAAGAACTCCTCGAATACTTCGACGGCGGCATCAGCCCTGACAAGGAGAAGCACAACACTTACGTCTACTTGGATCCGGTGAGCACTGCTTATCCTCTCCTCTTCTTGATCGCCCCCTTACTGAGGATTGATTGATAGGATGAGGGTGACCACCCTTTATGTCAACTAACTGTTGCTGCCACTATGCTCAGTCGCACAATAGTGATCATCCTATTCAAGTGTATAAATCTCTTTTAAAAGCACGTCACAACTGAGACGATAGGCCTAACGCATAACTAAGTTTGTTCCTGAGGCATGGGAGCGGTGCGAGATGTGTTTACGGAACATCAATGCTTACAGCGAGACAGTTAGAACACGTCATGTCATGTCACGTGTCACCCCTCCGGCAGCGCTCCCAGACCTCTGGAACAAACTTAGTTATGCGTTAGGCCTATAGTCTCACTTGTGACGTGCTTTTAAGAGATTTATACACTTGAATAGGATGACCACTATTGTGCGACTGAGTATAGTGGCAGCATAGACTCAGTTAAGCGTTAGACCTGTAAAGCAAGTAGCTCCAGGGTATAATCATGGGTTACGTCGTACGTTACAGTCCTGGTTAGAAATTGGGTCGGTGACTACGAGGCTGTCTGCTGTTAGGTGAGTTCGACTTAAAGGCATGCCAGGGCGCACCGGAGTCTGCGACGCTGCCGCACTTCTACCTGGCCTTCAAGAAGCTCCTCAAAGTATCGATGGCGGCATCAGCCCTAACAAGGAGAAGCATAACACTTATGTGTACTTAGGTCCGGTGATGACTGTTTTATCCTATTCTATTCTCCTTGATCGCTCCCTCACTCAGGATAGAAAGTTACTCTTTACCAAGTCTCGTCAACCAAGTGTCGCTGTCGCTTTAGTGACCCTTATGGCTTCCGCTGCGTTAAACGGTGCCCGCTCCGGGTGCGTTTCATGTTAATTCGCCTGCGTAGAAACTCGCTCTATACGCTTACCCGTAGTCCACATCAAGAAACGTAATAAAAAAAACCGGCCAAATGCGAGTCGGACTCGCGCACTGAGGGTTCCGTACAAATTTTCACTTACCCTTACTTTATTAACCGGTACCGGTTGAGTTAAGTTTGCACCTGATATGTATAGCATTGCATACAAATCAGGTGCAAACTTAACGCAACCGGGTTGTTCAAATAGGTTTTTTACAAATTAAAAAAAAAATGTTAGTTAGAGACATGGCTATAATTTTCGTGTAATATTTATGTTTATTTATACAAATTGTGAAAATTTCTAAATTTTCGTTCGGTGAACTTCGGAGAAAAGGGGGGGGGAAGAATGGTGTTTTTTTCACATTTTCCTTAATAAAAGAAAAACTAACCACAATAAAAAAAAAATGTTCAAGAATTTGCACGTCAAGCCCTTTTATATGATACCCTACTTGACCCAGTAGGTACACTTTCAACTTTTGCCCCCACTCATATTTGTCGTTTTTTAGAAAATAAATATATATTTTGAAATATTTCCTGTGCAATACATGTGAGCTGACCATGTAGATAAATGTTCCAAATTTCAAATAGATAGCGTAAGTAGTTTTTGAGATATGGCGCTCTAATAGTAGGACAGACAGACAGACAGAGTCGCACCATAAGGGTTCCTTTTGTTCCTTTTTGGTACGGAACCCTATTATAGTAGACACCTTTGGGTTGCTCTGAATTTCAGGTCAAACAATTTTAATAATGTTAACTAACTTGGGTAGAAATATATATCCAACAAGCCAAGAAGCAGACACAATAGCCCAAAATTCGTTTTCAGTTCCCAAATGACATCAAAGAGCGTTAACAAAATCTGAAGCAGCAACAAAAAAATACTTTTAAAGCTTCTAAAACCGCACAAAATGTTCTTTTGAATCGAAGAAAAAGTGAGCCTTTAATCGAGTTACTTTTCTAATATAAAGGGAGTCAAAGGACAAAGAAGTAAAGGTTTCAGTTCGTTACTTCAAAGTGAAAAATCTCAAGTAGGTAACCAATGTTTAACTTTTCTAAGGGTTTGCCGGTATCGGAAAGTGAAAGGTTTTCAATCGATTTCCGAATTTACTCCTTTCCTGTTAATAAGATTTTACAATAGGACCTCATATCAGACGAAAGATGACCACTGCTGGTCAAAAACCTCTCTCAATAATTTCACATCGACCGACCGAGCCCCCTCTCGGATCCTGACCAGATCATCCATCTTGTTGGGAGCCTTTCCACGCCGCCTCGTGCGATACGTTGTCGTGGCTCAAGAACCTTCTTTCCCGGCCATACCTACAAGTAATATGCACCGCCCGCACTCCACAGTTGCTTAAGTCTGGCAACTCTCTGAGGTATGCAACCGGGGCAGAAGCGTGATGTAGCACCCTCCTGTCCTCCACTAGGCACTTTGTTGAAAAAAATGCCTCTGAAAATACCGCAAGGGGTACCCCGGTTTGCTCTCCCCTAGATCCGTCCCTGCTATGTCAACGGCCTTGGTAAAATTGGCCAATTCTACCCAGGCCCCCTAAGAGACCTTCTACCAAGTTGATAATATTTTCCAATCAGTTTACCCGACTGTATCAAATGGAGAGTTATTTTCAAGTTCAAGTGTATGGCACGCTCTGCAGCCTAAACGGATTGTCTGATTTTAATGTATAAGGTGTCGTTGGAGTCGTCTTAATTGTGGGAGTGATGTCCATTCTAATATTATAAATGTGAAAGTAGTTCTGTCCATTTCCTTTTCATGCTTAAACCGCTGAACTTATTTAGATGAAATTTGGTATGCAGATAGTTTAAAAACCTGGGAAGGATATGGGATAGTTTTTATCCCGGAAATCATCCCTTAAGGAGTTAAAAAGATCGGCGGAAAAATGTAAAAAGGCAATCAATCATTAGAACAGGCTACTCAGTCGTCAGAAGAGCGGGCGATTCCTCGGGTCAATAGGGGAAGATTCGTACACGGGGCACGTTCGTACAATAGGCATTAATAGACAAGATACGGACACATTCGTATTTTTATTTCATAAAATGACATCTTAGGAAAAAAATGCATACAAAGATGTATCCGTACTCTACTTAGTTTATCTTTTATTTACTTTTGTACGAACGTATCCCGTGTACGCAGAATCCCAATTTTCCCCTACTACCTATATTACTTTGAAGCCGGGTTTTTTCAGAGTACTGACGACTTGTCTAAATTTGCATTTTTTTACAGATAACGGGCGTCGTGTTGAAAGGAGTGAGACGGCTGCAATTCAACATCGAACTGCGACAAATTAAGACCGTCCCTCAGTTAGAAAATGTTCGAACAGGGGTTTTCCCACTGTTGTGGATCGAGGAGGTATGTTTACAAACGAATGTGCGCCGATAAACGTTCGATTTTCGAATTGAATTACAAATCAAATTATACTTCTATACCATTACTAGAAGATGCTCGCAACTTCGTTCGCGGAGGAGAAAAAGTCATAACCCGTCGTTTTTTCTTCAGCGTAGTCGGGTAAAAAGTATCCTACAACCATCTGGAGATACCCAGCTACAAGTGCACTAAAAATAGTTGAATTCTGTTTAACCGGTTTTGCGTGATGAAGCCACAACGACACATACAAACATATCAAAATCCAAAAGAAATATTTTTCGTTTTCGTGACCTCCAAATAGTCCGTAACAATCAATTTTTTTATAATATCTTAAATGTACAGATATTTCATTTTTACAACTTTAAAATAGTATAGATTTTTATGAAAATCATGATGTTTTACCTTTACGTTTTTAAAGTGTTTTTTTTTTTCACTTAGCTAGGCGCTATATTGTTACTATATCTTAAACACAAAGGTCTATCTAATTAATGAAAAAAACGAAGACTCCGACTGGATTTCAACTAGTGCCTTGTGCCTTGCCGAGGCACACGCTCTGCCAACTGAGCTACAGAGTCCAGTCAGCTTGTCTTCGAATCTCTCACTGATTATTAAATCTTTTTTTTTTATCTATAATCGTTTTTTGTCAGTCTTCGTTTTTTTTTTAATCTTTACAGAGATGCTAAAGTACCCATTTACGTACATTTATTTTTGAATTCGATTGTAGGTACTATGACCTTAACTTAATCGTAAGGAATGTTGCCTTGACAATTTTGTGCGTACTACGTCACAAAATTGACAAGACAACATTATTAACATGTCTCCGCAGCTCACACGCAGACTGTACTTATATAGCAATCTTCTTAATTTTCTTGTTTTTTCTCAGGGCGCAGAATTGTCGCTAGAAATTCAAGAGGAACTCAAGCAGTCCCACACTCTGCTCGGCTACGTGGAAATGTCAAGATGGATCTTGCTCGCTATAGCATTACTAGTGACTTTCTTTAGCGCATACAAGCTGGCCAGGTCAGGAGCGCTCCCAATGTGCGCGCAGCACACTAATTCCGTCAGTTTTGTACTGTCACCTAGTTGTAATGGTAATAAATTGCACTAAATTTACGGTGTTTTTTTCTTGTGACCTTGACCTTGAGTTGAAATATAATTAGCTCATCTATCACCTAAGTAGCTCGTCACCATTCGGACGCGGACGGACGCAGGGGCTTTGCCCAGGGATAGATAAAAAAAATAACCTTAAAAAAGGTTTATTAACAGCTAATCAGAATCAAGAGAGTGACCCCCGAGTTGTTTGCGTTGTCTAGCTTCATCTCCTCTTACATGAACGCGATCTCGCTCTCGCATTTTTGATCCCACAGGCCAATGAACAATGAATGAATGAATGGCGTAAAGAACTTGATAAGTCGTCGGTAAAGTCTGAACAAAATTAAACCATATATAATTCGCATGCGCGCTGCCGATCGCACGTTGTCTTGGTCGGGTCCTAAGACTCATTTCCTAAATTATATTTTTCTTTAAATGCGTAATAGGGAGTATTACTGCAATTTTCTGCCTCCAGAGTGTATCACTAGAATAAACCGTAAACAGTTTTTTGACAAGTTCTTCAAAGGTCTGGATTAAAATTACTATAAAAAATTATAATTTGAGTTTAAAATAGTGAAGAGAATATTTTAATACAATAATGCATCAGTGCTGAGTTTTGGATGCAAGAATGAAGGGAATAATTCATTTCCGAAAGACAAAAACGTTTTAAAACTAAGAGAAGCGGCGACACGTTTTTTTAGTTTATCCACTTTTAAGTATCCATAATATCACAGTTCAGGTTTTTTAATTGATGAATAATACGAAAACTATTATAATTTAACACGTTTTCACTAATAATATGATGCATCATGGCGGTTTATTTACGGTTTGTGTTAGTGTCGCCCCCTACGCAGAGTTTTGCGTAATGTTCCTTATTCTGACTTATCAAGATCTTCACGCATGTACGGATTTTAGGGTCTTAAAGAAACAAAAATCTTTTTAAAAATGATTTATTAACAGCTAATCAGAATCGGAGAGCGATCCCCGCCCGCTGGAGTTGTCTGCGTTGTCTAACTCCATCACTATCTCCTGTTTGGACGCGATCTCAGCCACGGTCTTTATACAGCGTATGGTGTATTTGTTGAAGTCACAGCTGAAACGAAATACGACGCATTTGAATAATCAATTCTTAAACCGATTAAAAACCTTCATACATCTAAATTAATGAAATTAATGGTGAGTTACTCTGAAACTCAAAAATCGAAGTTCGTAACGTGCTGTCCCTCTCGCTCTCTTGTTATGCTGTATTTGAGTGAGCGGGATGGCGCTATACGAACTTCGTTTTTCGTTTGTCTAGTTAGAGTATTGATGATTTTGACACGGCTGAACCGATTTTCTTTTCAAAAAATAAAGTCACTATCAGTCTATATGTTCAAGTGCTATGATGCCATAGACAGACACACAAACAGAAACACACCTCATACTTATAATACTCCTCTTTTTTCGTCGGAGGTTAATAAGAGTTTTACCATAAAACTTTTTTTAGGAGTCAATGTGTGATTTCGGTTATTATTCTCATGTGTAAGACATTTGCATGGAAAAAGATGATAAACAAAGATGAGATGTAGGAGACCCTGCTAGCGAATCTTATGTTTGAATTAGATCTTATAAGGGTAATAAAAAACGGTATGAGCTCGTCAAATAAATTATAATGTTGTAGGTGACCGCAACTTTGTTCGCAGATAACGAGCAATTTTTTTACAGACGAACATGACGAAACTATAAGGGTAATGTTTTGCCATTTTGGCTACCTAACATGGAACCCTAAAAACAATTTCCGTAAAACCACCCAACTATAGTCCAAAATCACCGAACTATAGTCAAAATTAAATCAAATTTTACTCACCAGTTGGGATTATAATATTATGAATGTGGTCATAGGCAACATCATTTGATTATAACTGTAATGATTTTTTTGTCAAAATCCTTAATAATTATTATTTACATGTTATTTTCTTTCTGAACCATAGCTGGGGTGCCTGGACTATAGTTGGATGGTTTCACGGTTCTTTACATCAAACAAATAAGTCAATAATCATAAATGTATTGTACACACCTACATTTTTACATCAATTGGTTCTCATGCATACGAAAATAACAACTAATTTTGTTACATAAAAAATCGTGAGCTACAATAACTTTTTTCTTTTTCCAAACGAAAAAGATTATAACCGCCTACACTTTTTTAACTATTTACCACGTTTTCACTGTGGATCGAGACATGATAAGAATCAGCTGATTTTCCGGCGACTCAGTGTCACGAAACGTGTTAGGTGAATCGTGTTACCAACCGCGTAACATATTATTTCCAGGCATAACATGATAAACGCCAGGCCACGATACATTCAAGGCTGATACTGCACTTTAGAGCGATTATAGGTACGAGTAACGTGGCGACCATAGAACTCGATACCCACCGAGTTACCCATTTTCAGAAAGCTGACTACATTATTTGAAGAACACCAGCCAAGAGCATGTCGGACCATGCTCAAGGTAGGGTTCCGCAGCCGTTTTAAAAAAAATGCACTACAGATGAAAAAAAACGATATGAAAAAAAAAACACGTCCTCTTGCTGAGAAGCGCAAATTTGTTGGTAATAACTTAAAAGCGGTATGTCCGATCATGTTGAAAACAATTTTCGTTGGAAGTATTTATTAAGCTAATTCTTATTTGATGAAAAAAACATTTTTATTTTTTTTATTTCACCATCAAACTAAGTAGCGGCTTACACAGATACTCCAAATTTCATCAATGTACATCTTGTAATTTTTGAGTAAAATGCCTGTGGCATACCGACGGACATAACATACAACGGAGATAATGTTTGACGCCACGCCACTGGTATAAGCACCAGGGTGAGGATATTCGCAGAAGAACCAAAGTAACCGACATAGCTCACAGGATTGCATCGTTGAAGTGGCAATGGGCGGGCCATGTAGCCCGGAGAACGGATGGCCGTTGGGGCAGTAAAGTCCTGGAGTGGCGACCCCTCATAGGAAAGCGCAGCGTAGGACGGCCCCAGAATACGTGAACGAATATCCTCGTAAGGGTCGCGGGGAGTCAGTAGATGCGGTCTGCGCAGGATCGCACCCTATGGCGAGCTATAGGAGAGGGCTATGTTCAGCAGTGGACGTCCGTGGGTGATAGATAGGCACCAGGGTTAAGGTCACGCTCACTACTTCATTACATTCATTAACAGCGGAATTTCCAAATTAGTATTCTCTTTTCACACCGACAGCAAATTCAACATCAAACTACACAACCAACTAAGAGTATATTTTAACGTATTTTGAAATACATTTCCTTATAAATAATTCAGAATACAATAAATGTTGTGGATTATAATATTATTTAACTGAACATATAGAAGCGATACAGGTATTATTTGGTTTAAAATCTTTTCATTTTAGTGAGAAAGTAAAAACCAAAGAGAATATTCATTTAAATATATATTTACTAGAAGATGCTTCGTTAGCGGAGGAGAAAAAGTTATAAACCCTCTTTTTTTCTTCAGCGTAGTCGGGTAAAAAGTATCCTATAACCATCTGTGAATACCAAGCTACCCGTGGACTAAAAATCCAAAAACTATATACTTATCTAGAGTGTCTTTCAAATAGTCCGTATCACTTATTTTATTGAAAATATCTTCAATAGACACACATTTCATTTTTACAACTTTATAGTAGTATACTCGTAGATATCGATTCACTTCAATCGACCCCGAAATAATAACATGACCAATAAAATGTAAGGAAAAACGGGACAAAATTACAGACAACATGAATGAAATGCCTAAAAATATCCCGTTTATACTTAGAGATATATTAAAGATAATACTGGACTGTCAATCAATCTAACCTTCCTACGTTATTTCTAATTTTAGATAGTGTCGCGACAAATTAGTAACGGCAGACTGTATTCTGTATTCTGTTTCCTCGGCAAATTTTACTCATGAACCCAAAATAACTAGCGAACAATGTTGATTATAATTATTAATATTATCATGCCACGTTCAAATCTCTGATATTCAAATACCGTTAAGTATTTTTCTCTTCTATAAATGAAATGTCTCTACATTGAAGATGTAAAAAAAAAATGATAATGGACTATTTGAAGGTCACTGAATCTAAAATTTATATTGTTTAGATTTTTGGTACGTTTTTATGTGTCGTTGTGGCTTCATCACGCCAAATCGGCTAAACATACTTCAACTACTTTTGGTAAACGGGTAGCTTAGTATCCACAGATGGTAATAGGATACTTTTTACCCGACTACGCTGGAGAAAAAAAGCGGGTGTATGACATTCTCGATTTTTTTATCACTCGTTATAATTATAAAGTAGGTAACGCAGTGGTCATCGATGTCACAACTTTAGTATGAAAATAAGATATTTACCGCTGCGTTGCCACCTTTTTACCGCTATTGATCAATGTATAATTTTTCGTATATAAGAGTCAATAAATCGGTTACGGAACTTATGCCTACCATGTTAATTTTATAAATCTCTTCTTGAATATTGGTTATTTATTCGAAAAACTAAAGTTGTTAATGAAAAGAGAATGACTCAAATACTAAATCAGTCTGTCCATCTGTCCAAGAGCTACGATGCCACAGACAAACACACAAATACACAGACACATGTTTAAAAGGAGTGAGAGTCATAGTCTTCCCAACGTATTATTATTTACAACTTTTGCAATAGAATGGCACACAAGGGACAGTACAAAATAAATTGGATCATAAAGAAAGATTTTTTATTTTCCCGGCCAATAAGCTGGACAAATGTTCCTACTGAAATGTAGGCGAGAATTTTGATGGAATTTCGGATTGAAAAAATCAACGCATTAACTACGAGAGTGACGACGAGAAAAAAACCGGTCAAATGCGAGTCCGACTCGCGCACCGAGGGTTCCGTATACAATGTACGCTACAAGCGGCCGTATCTATTAAAATCCAGTGTTATAGCAGAGCCCTACTCCTAAGCAAAATGTACGCGGTGTTCGACCATTTTATATTGGATGCTGAAATAGACAGACAGACATAAAATTACACTGTTATTAGTATTACTTCTTATAGCGGCACTGATATACGTCATCTGTGAAAAATTAAAGTGTCTAGCTATCACGGTTCATGAGACAGCCTGGTGACAGACGGACGGACAGCGGAGTCTTAGTAATAGGGTCCCGTTCTACCCTTTGGATACGGGAACCTAAAAATTGACGTCTCTATAAAAACCCAGTGTTAGCACAGCCTGCTCCTAGGCAAAATCTACGCGATAATGAGGTAATCTTATATTGGTTACTGACATAGACAGACAAACAAAACAGATTTTCAGACATTTTGCTTTGGTTGTGCTATAAGAGCTACCTTCATAATATGAAATTAACACCAAATTTCCAATTTCTAGGGCAAATGGAAGTAATCCATAGGCTTTCAACTGCCGGCAATTTGTATAGAAACACCTTTTCAATGACTGTATCTTTTGATTGCGTTGAATTGAAGTTTGATTTTGTGACAGCTTGAAGGTACTGCAGAATTGATGATATCAATTTCAGCTTGATGCCTCCACGCGATCCTGAGAAAAAGGGTATTGACAGACAGACGGACAGACAACAAAGTGATCCTATAAGGGTTCCGTTTTTCCTTTTGAGGTACGGTACCCTAAAATAACTACGAAGACGGTATGGCACGGTAAAAATGATATTACTAGCAGACTCCAGGTGTTTGTAAATAAATGTATGCGACGAATCCTGGGAATCTGATGGCCATGGACCATCTCTAACATTAGGTTGTGGGAGCAGACTGGCCAATATCCTGTCCACAAGGAGATATTTTTGAGGAAATGACGCTGGATTGGACATGTTTTGCGAAGACCCGATAGTCATCTGTCCAAACAAAGTCTCACGTGGCAAACTTCTGGGAAAAGAAGACCAGACCGCCCCCGCACCACCTGGATGCGTACAGTGAATAGGTTGCATCAACTGGCCTTGATTGGAAGGAAATTGAGGTTGCCGCGCAGGATCGGGATAGTTGGAAATCCCTTCTGAGAGCCCTATGTCCCCGACGAGGGATAACAGGATGCAAGGTAGAAGACGGTATACGCTTTCGTGAAATAGACGACCTATTTTATAAAACTTACGTAACCAAAGTCACACAACATCAGCTAGTTAAATCATACCTCAATGGGTTATTACCCAACCTTGAAATCTTGATAAAACGTGCGCCCGATCCATCAAAATATGATATTGATAATCTTGATAGTGACACGAGATACCGCGTCTGTCACACGTGAGAATGACAATTCGCTAAATTGACGATTGTACACAATTCGGATCAGCTGTAATACAATATATATGTGTTTTATTCATATAACAGACGTAATTACAAAGATAAAACAGAAAAAAGGACTTATGAACTTAAATAATCCGAACTTAATTATTGTTTATTGGGACCTAAGCTATACGAGGGTGGTTTGATAAGTCAATGACTTTTAGTAATAAAAAGCTTTTCAAAATCTTTTTTTCTGTTTTTCTACGTAATCTCCTTCCAATTCAATACATTTCATCCAACGCTGTTCCAGTTTTTGTAACCATTCGAAAGATTATTTTTTTTCAACAATTTCCCGCTCTATTCGGACATACGACTTGATTTCTTTTTTTATTTTCCCAATATTAAAAAAAAAGAAATAACGGCTGTTAACCACAGAGTTAAGAATTAGAATAAAAAAGTTTGTGTGTGTTTTTTTTTTACTAAAAGTCACTGATTATCAAACCGCCTTCGTATTTACAAATGTTTCCTATATCGCTTCCGGCGGGCAAAGTTTCCCATAAGGCTGGCCGCGTTGCCGCGTTGGATGGCGATGCCTATCTGCTGAGTTAAACTCCGGTCCTCGGGCGACCAAAAGGCAGGCTTGTTCCTCGCTCATTGGGATGTTGAGTGTATTGAAATAAAAATAAAAATTTGATGCGAAATGGCAGTTGCTGTGACAGAAATCTTAAGAAAAATAATTGAGTTCGATACCTTGCGTGTATAGGCTCATAAAACAGAACCTAAAGTTTGGTGCGAAAGTCCATTTTTAAAGTATGAAAATACTAGCTTCTGCCCGCGGCTTCGTCCGCCTTAAATTCGTTTATCGCGGAAAAATGGTATTTTTCCGGGATAAAAAGTAGCCTATGTCCTTCCCCGGGACTCAAACTATCCCCATACCAAATTTCATCCAAATCGGTTCAGCGGTTTAAGCGTGAAGAGGTAACAGACAGACAGACAGACACACTTTCGCATTTATAATATTAGTATGGATTAATAACTAATTAAATTACAATTGAATAACCTATGAAATTTATGCTAACTTCTGTTTTGAAACCGTTTTTTTTAATTATAAAATAGATGAGCATTTGACCGCAATCTCACCTGTTGTTATGTGATGATGCGGTCAAGGATGTATCATGCCCGTCTAGAAACAGCCTATTCACTCTTCTCTTGAACACGCCCAAATTATAATGGTCGAGGAACACACTCGCAGGCAATGAGTTCCACTCCTTTGCGGTACGCAAGATAAAAGTTGCACCAAAGCGTTTCGTGCGGATTCGCGGAATATTGACCACGTGCGGATGGAACGAACGCACGCGTCGTGTGTCCCGATGATGGAAAGGGGCTGGTGGAATTAAATCCTGTAATTCCCCCGCACACTCACCGAAATGTAACCTGTAAAAGACCGACAAACGAGCGACGCTACGTCGATGCTCAAGGCTCTGCAGCTTAGTGTCAGTTAGAGTAGGGTCGCCAATAAGCCGCCTAGCTCGTTTTTCAATCGAGTCCAAAATGGCCAGTTGGTATTTAGCTGATCCGTCCCAAAGGTGACAGCAGTACTCCATACATGACCGGACTTGTGCTTGATAAAGCATTAAAAGCTGTCCTGGAGGGAAATTAATTAACGTTTCGATAAACGCAAGTTTAAACATAGCTGCATGACAAAGTTCTTAATTTCCCCATGAACGTGTGACGTCACACGTTCCTAGGCTTTAGTATAGAGCGTTTTTTTTTTGGGAAAGTCCAAAAATGTGATTATAACATTGTTGTATCACGGTGAGTATTTATGAGATTGAAGTAGTTTTTTCACCAATGTTTCTATTATTGAGAGATCATTATATAAAATACCACTCAAAAAATAATAATACAAAATTTGACATTATCCTAATTGGGAACAATAGTTACTCAGATTGATGCATTTTATACTTTTTCACAATAATGTGTGTACTTGAAGGTGCCCGAAACTTCGTTCGCGGGGGAGAAAACGTCATAACCCGTCTGCTTTTCTATAGCGTAGTCGGGTAAGAAGTATTCTATAATCATCTGGAGATACCCAGCTACCCGTGTACCAAAAGTAGTTGAAATCCGTTTAGCCGATTTGGCATAATAAAGCCACAACGGCAAATACAATAAATTCCAAAAATATGTATTTCGTTTCAGTGACGTCCAATATTTTTTTTTGAAAATATTTTTAATTGAAATAAAACAATTTAACGGATTATATCGCGTATATTATCTCATTTTAGTTCCCGACGTTTCGGAAACATTCCAGCTTTCCATGGTCACGGGTGGACTGAGAAAAGATGTATTTCCTCTGTCAAAGTTACAATTTGTGCAAACTACCGATTTTTTGAAAAAACACAAATAAAGGTGTACATACATGCCAGATGGGCCTAAGCTGTAAAGACAGTTAAACATGTGCCAGAAGGGCTTCATTATTTTATTCTAATAACTTACCAAGCAGCATTTCACAAATGAGGCGTACTGAGGAGAAAAGAAACGCTGCAAAGAAAAACTCCCAGGCTACCTCATTACTAATTATAATATTTAAAAAACAGAGACTATTAAACTACTTTTAAACAGATAAGATATTTTACACCGTTCGGAAATTAAGGTTTTGCAGTCCTGTGTCTCGCTTGTTCCTTGATGAGATGTATTACAGGATCCCAAGCTGGTGGTAGTGACAATCCATCTTCTCTATTGAAATTAGGATGCTTTTTAATTGCAATAGCCTCGCGTAGCATCCTGGGAAAATATCTTTTTTCTTTGGCAAGGATAGAAGGTTTATCAAACTTAATTGAGTGGTTTGGTTTGTCAATGACATGTTCACAGACTGCAGACCTATTACACCGACGGTGCTTGACATCTGCTATGTGCTCCTTCACCCGGTTTGATACACTGCGTTTCGTTTGACCAATGTATGAAACACCACACTCGCAGTCCAGCTTATAAATGCCTGCACTCTGCACAGGGGTGCTACTCTTCACGGGTCTAAGGTATTGAGACACCTTCTTCAACGGCTTGAAATATGTTTTTATAGAAGCACGCTTCAAGATGCTTCCGATCTTGTCTGTGACCCCTTTCACATATGGTAATACGGCAGGTTTACGCTCGACTGTTGGTTTCTTCATACTGGGATTCTGCTTGGAACGTGGTATCTGGAGCTCGTTGGAATATTTTTAATGACAGACATTTCATTTTTACAACTTTATAATAGTGTAGACTGTTAGATAAACTATACGTAAACATAGTTGTTGAAACATTAGTACTTAGATAAGAACATTCCGTAGTTATTTTTGTTATCCTTAAAATATCAGGTCTGAACTGATATCATAAATAGAGATGATGGATGACTAAATTTTAATAATTACTCTTTTTTAGATTAATAGTAAATATTGGAGACGTATTTTTTCTTTTTTACGTAAACAAAAAATAAAGACACATTGAGTCAATACGTCGCGTGACGTCACTCCTAGGTACAAATTTTATCTAGGAGTGACATCACGAGCCTCCACTCCTGAAGTTGAATGAGATTTCTCTGAGTATTTTTTTTATTATTAAAAACAGCAACAAAAAATACGTCTCCAATATTGTTTTTTATTTCTTCGCTGACGGACTAATATAGAATTTAGATTTTCAAACCCCATCACCATGCCTAATTTGTACTTATAAACGTTGTATCGTGAGGAGCCTGCAAGATTTTAACCACACAGTCCAGTAGGTTATTCGCAGTATTTTTTTTATATGAATCAAAGTCAAATTCAACAAAAAAAGATATATTTTTTTAATCTTGTTTTGTTGATTTTTGCACATAAAACTTAAATAACTTTCGCTTCTCTATGAAAAATATCCCTTTTAATAAAATTTATTAGTGAGTGGTAGCTGTCACTTTGATGATTGTCAATAGCGACACGACACTTGGAAACACACGTGGCAACGGTGTCATCAAAAGAGCTTAATGCACTTTAGTAATCACAATAAATAGTTTACATGAAAATTGATTATATCTTTAAAACTAAGCTGGATTTGCCTGGGGTTTATATAATGTTTTTTGGTCGTAATGACCTACCTGTCCTAATGATATACCTGAGTATACGCTGGTAAAATTATGCGGGTTCCTCACGAGCACGTTGTATAAATACGAGACAAATTACGAGGCTAGACTGCCCCCTACCTCCCCTTGTCGTGATTTAATGAAGGAACAGATTTGAGCCGCTAGAAGCTCTGGCTTTAACCTAAAATTTTCTCTTAATTCAGTCACTATTGTCCCCGAAATTCTAATTTAGTACCTACTGAGTTACCGAAAAAATATATCCAAGATAATGTCGCGCCCAGCTAAAGATAACGAGGTACTTGTAGTGAAAATAAGCTCTGTATTGGACATAATAACAACACCCATAGGATAGGATCCCACTGAAAATTCGTTTTTTTTTTATTTATCGTATTAGTATGTATTTTTGCATGTGTGTGTGGATCAAAGGTTGCAAGTTGAATTTGTCCCTCTTCCCGTAACCCTCTAAGGCGTAGGAGAGAGCACTAAAGAATAGGACATAGGGAAGAAAGAAAGAAAGAAGTAAAGAGAGAGAGAAAGACAGAAAGAGAAACATAGAAAGAGAGAAAGAGGGAAATGGGAAAAGAGAAAGAAGGGCAAAAAGATAAAGAGTGAGAGAGAAAGGAAGAGAAAGAGAGAGACAGAGAACGAGAGAAAGAGCTAAAGATAGAAAGAAAGAAATAGAGAAAGGTTAAGAGAGAAAGAGGGAAAGAGAAAGAGACAAAAAGAGACAGAGATAAAAGAAACAGAGAGAAAGGAGACAGAGAGAAAGGTAGAAAGAGAAAAAGTGAGAGAGAAAGGAGGAGAAGGAGGAAATAGAGAAAGGTTAAGAGAGAAAGAGGGGAAGAGACACAAAGAGAAAGAGAGACAGAGAGAAAGATAGAAAGAGAGAAAGAAATAAAGAAAGAGAGAAAGAAAGACAGATAGAAAGAAAGCCATATAACAAAAACTAAGAAACAAGTACAAATACAAAAGCAAAAACTAGTATGCAACGAAAACGTCTCATAACGCTGGCTCGAAAGCCAGCGCTGATCTTCCAGTGAGACTTTAAGCTACGTCACGGAGAGCTACGGAGCAGAACGAGAGTACGGACTAGTTGCCGCCGGCGGGGTAGCAACTACTCCCTTTTCACAAAGGATATATTTTTACCCGACTGCGCGACGCAAAGGAGTGGTAATGTGTTTATCAGTCTATGTATGTATGTATGTATGTATGTATGTATGTTTGTATGTATGTATGTATGTATGTATGTTTGTATGTATGTATGTATGTATGTATGTTTGTATGTATGTATGTATGTATGTTTGTTCCTATCTGGCACTCTAGAGACCAAACGCGTGGACCGATTTTGATGATTCTTACGTCAATCGATTTGTCTTAACTGTCCGAATGTCACTGAAGACATGAAAATGATGAAAACTCAAAATGGCGATAATGAGACGCCATATTGTGAAAAAGAAAAAAATGAAAATTGACGTACTACATCGAGTGGGGTCTCAATGAATAGGGATTTAAAAATCATTATTAGGTTTCTTTTATCATTTTTGATTTGGAATTACCAGTAAGGAATTATAACGATTTAAAGTTGGTTAGCAAGCCGTTCTCACTAAATTTTCATTTAATTGCATTGTAATAAATCTGTGCAAGCTTCTCAATAACCCCCACGATAAAGATTGAGAAATTGTCTGACTTTTATAGCTTTAACTAAAAAGTATAAAATAAAAAATAATAATTAAAAACAAAAAACCCGACTGCGTAAAAAACTAAAAAGAATAAAACAAGTCCAGTGCCCTCGAAATTTGTTAAGTTATAATGGAAATCTTTCATGATTCATGACCGATACTGACAATAAAACAAATAATAAATTCTAATATGGAACATAGCGATTTTAAACAGTCGGGACCCATTGTTGCGAAGATTTGCGTCGATCTAGATTTCTTATGGGTCCCAACTGTTCAAAATCGCTATGTTCCATATTAGAATTTATTATTTGTTATATTGTGAGTATCGATCATGAATCATGAAAGATTTCCATTATAACTTAACAAATTTCTAGGGCACTGGACTTGTTTTTTTCTTTTTAGTTTTTTACGCAGTCGGGTTTTTTTTTAAAGATTATTTTTTATCTATAGGACCGGAGAGTAACATAGGCTAAATTTATATCGGAACTGGTCGCCTCCGCCGGCAGGGTATTTGTGACGTAGGCGAATGTAAGATTTAACAAATAATGATTCCTTTCTGAAAACATTGTATCCGAACATTTTCACAAAAACGTGTAGCCACACTAGCCACAAACGTGTATTAAGACAATTAGCTTCTGGTTTAGAATTACGTAACGTTTATAGCAATGGAAAATAGGGAATATTCATGATTTTTTATTTTTACTTCATTAAAAGCTCATATATACATATATATGAGCTTTTAATAAAGAACAGTAGAAATAAATAATTATTTGAATAACTATAAAAATAACCAAGATATAAGCCATAAAACATTTAATTTTATCTCTTTCTAGCAAAACAGAATTTAATATGGAGTTTATATTGCGTACTATGACGTAAAAGTACATATCGGAACTCTCTTTCAATTCACTGTCTAATTAGTAGTTTAAAATGCCTATATCATGCGTATTTCTTGACCGATTTTAATTTCAATTTTTGAAATCGTTTTTTCGGTATTCTGTCATTTTGTAACGAAAAGCGATATAAAAATTTCAGGTATGTACCCTATTGTGGAAGCGCATGGGGTTGTTTTTAAACAGTTATTATGTATATCGACGCCTGGTACCCATAGTACAAGCTTTGCTTAGTTTGGGACTAGGTCGATTTATATCAGATTGATCCTCATGTTTATTACTATTATAAAATTAAAAATATAAACATTGAAGATGTTAGAAAAAAATTAACTAACTATTTGGGAGTCAATGAATCGAAAAAAAAATATTTTTATTTTTTGTAATGTACACTAGGGCACCTTCTAGTATTCATTATTATTACTAACGAAAAGGTGTCCGCAACTTCGTCAGCGGAGAAGTAAATAAATCATAGCCCTCTTCTCTTTTCTTCGGCGAAGTAGAGTAAAAAGTATCCTATAACCATGTGTTGATGCCCAGCTACCCGTGAACCAAAAATGGTTAATATCCATTTAGCCGATTGGGCGAGATGAAGCCACAACGACACTCAAAAATTCGATTCATTGACCTACTACAGGCCGTTACACTTTTTTAGGGTTCAGTACCCATTTGGTAAAACGACTAAATATTACTAAGACCCCGCTGTCCGTCTATCTGTCTGTCCATCTGTCACCAGGCTATATATCTCATGAAACGTGATAGCTAGACAGTTGAAATTTTCACAGATGATGTATTTTTTTAAAAAATACTAAAAACAGTACAATTTTATGTCTGTCTGTCTATATCAGTAACCAATATAAAATAATCGAACACCGCGTATATTTTTCTCAGGAGTCATAAGGCCTTATACATCTTGACAGATGATTTAAACAGCGTCTGATTATGAGAGGCAACGCCTCTGATGACTATATAAACTTATTGGAGAACGACATTCACGTCCACATTTCTGTGGTTTCTGCTTATGAGTACCTAGGGATCTGCTAACACTGGATATTCATAGATACGGCCGTTTGTTACGTATATTTTGTACGGAACCCTCGGTGCGCAAATCCTACTATCACTTGGCCGGTTGTTTTTTTTTTCAATATCTTCAATGATTAGAGATTTCATTTTCACAACTTACACTACAACAGTGGCTAACTCCAAGTACTGTAACGAGAACTTCAACACAATCAGCTATCAACTTTTTACACTAAACATGGCAAAAGTAATCAAAACTTCAGGTAACTACACACACCGGCAAAAAAATTGGCCAACTCATTTGTTTTTCTATACAATAGGGTACATGCATGATTTTTTTTTATCGCTTTTCTTAACTAAATATCAAAATACCGTAAGAACTATTTCAAATTGTGAACTTCAAATTCAAATCGGCCAAGAAATACGCATAATATAGGCATTTTAAACTAGTCATTCGACAGAGAGGTCCGATATGCACTGTTACGTCACAGTGCACTCCGGCCATATAAACTCCATATTAACTTCTGTTTTGCAAGAAAGAGATAGAATGAAATGTTTGATGGCTTATATCTTGGTTCTTTTTATAGCTATTCGAAAAAAATATTTTTGTCTACTGTTTGTTACATGAATGAGCTTTTAATAAAGCAAAAATAAAAATTCATGCATATTCCCCACCCATTGTATAAATAAAAATTCATGCATATTTCATACTTTCAAAATCATGCAGTCCAATCGGAGCCAAATCGGCTCTTTTGAATGCTGGTAACGTTTTTTTTAGGTAATATACTGAGCCTCAAATCGGCACAGGAGATGTTCTTTTTAAATTTCCAGTCTTTTTTATGCAGCGATTTAAAAAAAAAAACAATATTTACTAGTCCGTACAAAATGAAATAATTTTGTACTAAACAATGGATTGGGTAATTTTTAACGCTTGTCTGCTGGCAAATATAATATTTACAAGGATACTCTGGATACCGTTTTGAAACGCGATAAGTCATCTAAATAAAAAAATGTAAACTGCACGCAAAACTATCGAGTGACTCCGACTTAGCAGTATAATTGTGAGTACTTTTTGTATACAATTATATGGAAGGAAAAATAGTGAGTGGGCCAATTTTTTTGCCGGTGAACGTATTATAGTAGCCAAGTAAACTCCCAGATGGATGGCCAGTGTTACATCAGGCACGTAGCGGGGAAATTCGGGGCTATTACGTTTGATGGCACCGCCCGTAAATCTAGTGCGCACAATATTTACGGGCTATAAAACTTGTACACCGCCAATTTCACGCATGATGGGGCATGATCGCAATTCTTTGGGGATAGCGCGACAGTAGTAGGTGACGGATAAAAAACAGGAATGCGAGACTGACTCGCGCACTGAGGGTTCCGTACAAAGTTTAAATTAACCTAACGTAATTTGCCAGTAAAGTAGGCACCTGGTATAAAGTTGCATAGAAATGAGGTGCAAACTTAAATATAGAAAAAAATGTGTAAGTGATTGACATGTTAATCGGCAACACATTTAATTTAAATTTAATATAATTTGACATGTTTTGTTAGCAATATATATACATATATATTTTATGACATAGGAGGCAAACGAGCAGACGGGTCGCCTGATGGTAAGCGATCACCGTCGCCCATAGACACTTGCATCACCGGAGGAGTCACAAGCGCGTTGCCGGCCTTTCAGAAGGGATTACGCTCTTTTCTTGAAGGCTTGAAGGTCGCATCGGTCCGCGAGGCATATAACATTCCTACGACAATACAGGCTGAATATGTCGCACTAAGAAACTTCATAGTAACCAAATGTACATACCATATTGTTGGAAATAAAATGATTTCATTTCATTAATTAAAGCAACCGGGTAGATCAAAAAATATTTTTTAAAAATTGTAAATATAAGTTTTATATAATATGGTTACAATTTTCCTGTAATATTTATGTTAATTACCTAATACCCTCTTTCTATCCCCTCCCCCAATTTTTAACTTTATTTTATTAGTTGTTATAGTACGGAAAATTAAGTGTCTACGATCGATTATGGTCGAAGAGTTCGCGCTCTGTGATAGACAGATATATAGGCGGACGGACAGACAGACAGTGGTTTAGTAATAGGGTACCGTTTGTAGCCTTTAGACACGGAGCCCTAAAATTCAGCGCAGATCAGCGAGGGAACCGAGTCACACACGAAGTACACGTACTTTTGTCATAGAGGTTGTCCGTGAAACTATTTCATCTCTCCTGGTCGGAACGTTTAATTTTCATAGGTAGATAGCCGAGTGGAAAATAGCTTTTTTTTAAACATGCAGTGAAATATTGATGGTAACATTTTCATTGGTTCTTATGAATTGTGGTTTCAGTGCCACATAACAACTAGATCTGAAAAGTAGGAGAAATATGTTCCGATGTAATACGCTAGTGTCCTGATGCGACTAGACAAGACTCAAGGTCCAGAATACTTAAATTTGCTCAGCTGTGTGCATGAGTGTTTAACGGCGAGCGCTGATTTCAGCGCCGCAGCCAAACTGAAACTTTAAGTAAGATACGGGGTCAAATTCTCATTTGGGTTTCGATGAGGCGCTTTATTGCGAGTACTTGACGATGAGCGCTATTTTCAGCGACTCATGCTAACAAGAAAAAATGTGTTCTAATTTGGAGCGTACAGTAGTACCACGAATATAAGTTACATCGGCAATCTTCGGCCACGCCGACGAGTTCTAACAAGTATCGAATGAAACCGAACGTGTGACCATTTCAATAAAGACCTTGCTGCACTATACGTACGGTACATATGCAATGACAGGTGAACTCGTGCTCATGGCGACTGACGCGGCGCCAGACAAAATGGCGGGCGCCGGCATCGCGCGCTTAATTTTGGCCAATGGGCGGTGAAGATGTTACCCGCGCAAACGCGCTGCCTTACAATTGGTTAATCTGTTTTCAAAGAATGCTTTCTGTGCAGGTACTAGGTTTAGAACACGCACACAAGGTTTAGGATACTCACATCTTGTTGAGCTGCGAGTACTTGACGGTGAGCGCTTTCTCCAGCGCCAGCAGCGCGCTCTGCGGGAACCTGCACTTGTTGAGGGTCACGACCGCTCTGCTCCACAGCAGCAGGTGCTCGAGGTGCGGGCTCGCCTCCAGCAGGCGCGCCAGCGAGCCGAGCAGGCGCTCAGCGTAGTCATCGTCCAGGGATGTGACCGTCAGCTCAACTGCGGACAAGGAATGTGGATTATAGTGCGGTTATGCATTGTGCACCAAGGGCGGTAAGAAGGTGATTGCTAACGAGAATCTACAAAGCCCGACGCCGAAGGCGGAGGACTTTTAATAACTCGAGTTCGTAATTTCGTTACTGCCCGTAAAAACATTGTGTGTATCTACATTTGAATTATGATTGTTGGATGATTTAAGGGAGAGGGGGTCAAAAATCGTCTAGTTAGTCACCAGCATCAATATCTGCCACAACAAAGCAGGCGAAAATATCTAATACTTACGTCCTATCTAACGGCTTCAGAAATAGAGTCGTGTCAGATATTGCCACTATCAGCAAGGGTGAACCATACCTGGACGAACATCATCAGTACTTAATATAGCCACTGTTAGAAACGATGCATAAGTAAGTGAATGTACTACGCCTTAACTGTGTATGTGAGAATGCCTAATATGCAGATGTCGGAATAGGTAGTGCCTATTTACGTAAACTTCGCGGGAGAACTTAATTAAGTGGTTATAATATAACCACCAAAAATAATGATTGATTTATTGAATGCGGGATGCGTGCGTGTGCGTGTGCGTGAGTGTGAGTGTGCGTCTGCGAGTGAGTGTGCGTGTGCGTGAGTGTGTCAGTGTGAGTGTGCGTCTGCGAGTGAGTGTGCGTGTGCGTGAGTGTGTCAGTGTGAGTGTGCGTCTGCGAGTGAGTGTGCGTGTGCGTGAGTGTGTCAGTGTGAGTATGCGTCTGCGAGTGAGTGTGCGTGTGCGTGAGTGTGTCAGTGTGAGTGTGCGTCTGCGAGTGAGTGTGCGTGTGCGTGAGTGTGTCAGTGTGAGTGTGCGTCTGCGAGTGAGTGTGCGTGTGCGTGAGTGTGTCAGTGTGAGTGTGCGTCTGCGAGTGAGTGTGCGTGTGTGTGTGTACTCACTGTCCGAGGCGGGCACGGCCTCGACGCACTCCCTCACGAGAGCGTGTTCGTTGAGTTGAAGCGCGCTGACCAGCGCCGGGCCCCAGGAGAGTTCAGCAAGTCGCTGCTTGACCATAGCCGGCGTGGAGTCTGCTTCTAACCGGTATGGCCTGAGAAATAATGATGAACGTCAAAAAACATGCCTCTTTTACCTTTTTACAAAATTTCATTTAACTTTCCATCTTAGTACAGATATAATGAATAATGTTTTGCACTATTTTTTTGTTCGATAATATCATATTAATCTTGCTGTCACAATTTGCTTACGGACGTCAAGGAGGGCTGGTTGAGACAGCAAGATGAATACGAACTTTTCTGACAAAATACAATGGCAAAAAATTATTCACTACATCTGTATGAACGTGAACCACACGCAGTGGACTCAAACCTACTGGCAAACGAGTAAGCCCCGTTGGGTTACTACCAGCTACACTAACACCCATACAAACCTGAAGGTCCCGTAGATGCCGGCGTTCTGGCTGTATAGGAACAGGCCCTCTGTCGCAGCGCACGCAAAGCTCTTTCCAATCCACGTGAACCACACGCAGTGGACGCGAACCTAATGACAAACGAGTAAGCCCCGTTGGGTTACTACCAGCTAAGCGAACACCCATACAAACCTGCGGACCCTCTGTCACAGCGCACGCGAAGCTCTTTAATGATAAATGAATAAGCCCCGTAGGGTCATTACCAGCTAAGCTAACGCCCATACAAACCTGAAGGTCCCGTCGATCCCAGCGTTCTGACTGTACAGGAACAGGCCCTCTGTCGCAGCGCACGCGAAGCTCTTTCCAATCGCCGAGAACCACACGCAGTGGACGCAAACCTTCTGGCAAACGAGTAAAACCTGTAGGGTTACTACCAGCTAAGCTAACACCCATACAAACCTGAAGGTCCCGTCGATGCCGGCGTTCTGGCTGTATAGGAACAGGCCCTCTGTCGCAGCGCACGCGAAGCTCTCTCCGGTCGGGGAGAATCGCACGCAGTGGACGCGGACCTAATAACGAAGTAAAAGTTTTAATAAGAACTAGAAGGCAAATGATGAATTATGCCAAATGATTATTATGAGTATTATCAAAAAAAGTTTATTTAAAATAGTTTAAATCCGTTTAGCTATTTTAACGTGATAAAGCTACAACCAATACATACAAACACAAAAAAGTCCGTTTCTATCTTTTTTTAAAATATTTAAATATACAGACATTTCATTTTTACAACTTTATATTAGTACCATCAGCCACACACTTAAGATTCCCCAGTAAGCTCGGTTCTCCATAGAAACGTAGTTACGCTCTCATTTTCATACATAACTTGTTTTTGCCGTATTTCGTTTGTTTTATAAACTGGAGCCATATAAACTAGATATACCTCAAGTCATTGTAAATGCAAAGTTTCGTTATAATCCAACACGTAGTTTTAAAATGAGAACGAAACTCCGTTTGTATGGGGAGGTGAAATTCGGCCGAGTCCCCCGGCAGGGGGACTCTTAAGTGACCATGGGTAGGCCTTATTGACATTGGCATAAGACCTACTGATGGTGAGTTAAGTATGTTGCTGTTTGTACAGATAACTTACTTCAGGTTTTACATTCCTATCGGCCATGTCGCCTTCTTTCACGCCGGGCAGTCTGATCGCCACGTCGCCGCCTTCTAAATGCGTCCTGTCTTCTACCAGCGCCATATTTCCGAACTCGGTCAGGAATCGACGGTTGATGAAGTCCTGGAAACAAATATGAGCATCAATAACAACGTCATCTCTCGTTAATTTCCAGTTACTTCAATGAAGTTGTTATGATTGAGGCGTTACGTTTAAAGCAATGATAATAAATAAATATTACAAGACAATTATACAAAAATCAAAATTAGTCCCACGGTAAGCTCAATAAGGCTTGTGTTATGAGTACTAAACGACGATATATTTGATAGAGAAATTTACTTATAAACATAGAAAACATCCACGACTCAGGAACAAATATTTATGCTCATCACACAAATATTTGCCCTTACCGGGATTTGAACCCAGGACCTTCAGCTTCGCAGGCAACGTTACTCCCACTGAGCTAAACCGGTCGTCGAAGACTTTGAAACTTATCTGACAATGAGATATTTGTTAATGATTAATTTTAGTAATATAAGTACTAGAAGGTGCCGGAAAATAGAAAAAATCATAACGCTCTATTTCTTCAGCGTAGTCGGGTAAAAAGTATCCTTTAACTATCTGGAGATACCCAGCTACCCGTGTACGCAAAAAAGTTGAAATCTGTTAGGCTTGACGTGATAAAGCCACAACGACACATAGAGACATTCAAAAGTAAAAAATAAATCATTTCTCTATTCAGTGAGTCCGTATTACTTATTTTTAGGGTTCCGTACCCACAGGGTAAAACGGGACCCTATTACTAAGACTCCGCTGTCCGTCTGTCACCAGGCTGTATCTCATGAACCGTGCTAGCTATCACACTTGAAATTTTCAAAGAAGAAGCATTTCTGTTGCCGCCATAACGACAAATACTAAAAACAGTATAATTGTATGTCTGTCTATGTCAGTAACCAATATAAAATTAACGAACACCGCGAACATTTTGCTTAGGAGGAGGGCTCTGCTAGCACTGGATTATCATAGATACGGCCGTCCGGCCGTTTGTAGCGTATATTTTGTGCGGCACCCTAGGTGCGCGAGTCCGACTCGCACTTGGCCGTTTTTTTTTTCAATATCTTCAATGTACAGACATTTCAGTTTTACAACTTTATAATATAACTAGAAGGCGCCCGCAACTTCGTTCGCGGAGGAGAAAAAGTCATAGCCCTTCTTTTTTTCGTCAGCGTAGTCGGGTAAAAAGTATCCTATAACCATCTGGCGATACCCAGCTACCCGTGTACTAAAAATTGTTGAAATCCGTTCAGCCGATTTTGCGTGATGAAGCCACAACGACACATACAAACATACAAAAAATCCAAAGAATATATTTTTCCTTTCAGTGACCTCCAAATAGACCCGTTAATTTTTTTTTTTTAATGTCTTCAATGTACAGACATTTAATTTTTACAACTATATAATAGTCTAGATCATACTCACATTGACGGCGTCGAGCGACCTGTTCTGTGTGATGGTGAACTTCCTGATGAGTATAGACTCCTTGATGCTGTAGAGGCACACGTACTTGGAGTTGCCGGCTCCGAGCACGCATGCGCCGTCCGCCGAGTAGCATATCGTTGTGAACGCCCTGCAAAGTTATATTTAACTGTCAGGTCCATCGTTTACTTTTTATATTCTCAAATAACAATGTCGATGTTAAATCGCAAATGACCAAAATCCGCCTGAGTACCAAAGTGTAACTGGGTAGATTCCTGTATTCAAAACTAGCTTCTGCCTGCGACTTCGTCCGCCTTAAATTCGTTTATCGCGGATAAGGGTATTTTTCCGGGATAAAAAGTAGCCTATGGCCTTACCCGGGACTCAAACTATCTCCATACCAAATTTCATCCAAATCAGTTCAGCGGTTTAAGCGTGAAAAGGTAACAGACAGACAGACAGACCCATTTTCGCATTTATAATATTAGTATGGATAAAATGCGATGCGTACAAACAGCAACCCACTTAAGTGGCTCCGATTGGACTGCATGATTTTGAAAGTAACGTTTTTACAATAGGTTTAGAATTTCGTAACGTTTATAGCACTGGGAAATAGAGAATATGCATGAATTTTACTTTTTGCTTTATTAAAAGCTCATTCATGTAACAAACAGTAGACAAAAATATTTTTTTCGAATAGCTATTAAAATAACCAAGATATAAGCCATCAAACACTTCATTCTATCTCTTTCTTGCAAAACAGAATTTAATATGGATTTTATATGGTCGAAGTGCACTGTGACGTAACAGTGCATATCGGACCTCTCTGTCTAATTACTAATTAAAATACCTATATTACGCGTATTTCTTGGCCGATTTTAATTTCACATTTTGAAATAGTTTTCACGGTATTTCGATATTTAGTTAAAAAAAGCGATGAAAAATTTCATGCATGTTCCCTATTCTTTTGCTCATATTTTTTTTATATCTTCAATGTACTATACAGGACATTTCATTTTTACAACATTATAATATTACTAGCTTCTGGCCGCGACTTCGTCCGCCTTAATGAAATAATAATGAAATAATGAGCATATATCGTTCCCCGGGACTCAAACTATCTATATACCAAATTTCAATAAAGTGCAGTAAAGCGCATCGCGTAATTAGATTGGATTTGATTTTATTTAGGTATATTTTTTAGCGAGATGCGTTTTATATTTCAACAGGTATTTCGTACTTTTTGTTTTTACAAATATCATGATAATAATCACATTTTTTGCAATTTATTAGTGGATCACTATACTAGCGTTATTATAATAAAGAAAGATCAGAAACAAATGAAAAAAAATTTCGACGATACTGGACTAGAACCAGTGCCTTGAGCCAGACCGGGGCACCACGCTCTCCCAACTGAGCTAATCGCCTATACCAGTAGTCGACGAATTTCGTCATCTGTTCTTGCTTATGGATCTCTGTATGATGCATCTGACTCTTTAGCCGTTAGCGCCGGGTATATCGTGTTATATACTTTTGACCCGATTGCGGGTAAAAATTTATTGGTAACTCATATTCACTGAAATAAGGTCTCTGTCCTTTACTGATGCCGAATCTACCCTCGGAGGAATAGTGAAGGACTATTACTGACTTGGTCTTCAGCAACTGCTTTGCGGTTACGAGGTCCCTGTCCGCCTTCCCTGAGGCAAGGTCCACGCGGCCCTCGATGCTGCCACACTGCTCGCACGTCGTCGCGTCGAAGAACGTTATGGCTCCGTCTAACGTCGACACCGCTATCTGGAATATGAAGCGAGTTGAGTGAACATTCCCTAGTTGCATGGGCTGTAGGTTGTCAATATCATACGCAAACGAATCGCATCCCTGTGGCGCCGTATCCGTGGCAGCCGCAACAGCCTCGTAGCCGTTATTGCTGGTAGGGTAGACGGCCCATTGTTTGAGCATTGGACGAAACTCCACTTAGGCTCACAGAACAGAAAAAACAGTAGAAGCCTAAAGTAGGCGTGGCAGTGCTTAACCGCGCTCAGTACGCCGCCGCCGCTTATGCATGACAGACGCACAACCCATTTACAAAAAGTTTGAAAAACACGGGCAAATATGCCGTATTGCTTCATTCTGGTGGGCAAAAATACTAGCCGGACAAAAAAATCTAGCTAATTGTGGCATTTCCTATAATCGGTAATTGTTATTTAATTAAAATATATTTTATTATGAAAATTTTCCTTTCGTTCCTCATTTTTTGGCATGGTAAATAAAAGGCAATACAAGAATCAATCTTATATAAGTGTAATAAGATCGAATTTTATCTGTCATAATAGTTAACAAACATTCTAGAAGATTGCATTAGTTTCGCGCTACTCATTTAGTACGAGGGTGTAATCTTAATTTATAATGTATCGATATCGATAATCCGAATTTTACGATAGTTTTACAACACAAATGCGGAATAACTTGGGTAGATAAATGTGCATCTGCATGGTTTGTACGTATATCTAGAACTTTTCTGAACGTACACAAGCAGATAATGTGTACACTGTACACTCATTTACCCGCATAACGGCGGGACCCTATTACTAAAACTTCGCTGTCCGTCCGTCCGTCCGTCGGTCATCAGGCTGTATCTTATGAACCGTGATAGCCAGACAGTTGCAATTTTCAAAAATGAGGTATTTTTATTGCCGCTACACCAACAAAATAATAAAAACATATTTAAAAATTTTTTTAAGTACGGCTCACATACAAAAAACGAGTTTTCGACGTTTTTTTTAGATAATGGTACGGAACCCTTCGTGCGCGAGTCTTGACTCTTACTTGGCTGTTTTTTTTTATTTATACCACACAAGCAGGCTTCCAACCTGGTTTTAAGTGATTATCGACGTCTTAGAACACCCGCAACACCAGAAGCAGCACGCGTCAGTACTAGCATAAAAGTATGTCAATACTTTTATGCTAGTCATTTCACTCTCTTACGTGTACATTTTTATGAACAGTCAGCTGCAGAGAACGGTAATATGCAGGGAAGGTCCAGTTCCTGTGCAGCTGACCGTACAATAAAATTACGATTATTGTCGTTATACAATATTACTAAAGTTAAAGTTGAGAATTACAATCCTAATCTTACGTGTAGAAATTAGAGTAGTAAATTTTGACACCCCATAAATATAAGTCATGGAAATACTTTTGGAAATGTAGGTATGGTGTAAAACTAGGTTTAAATGTTTTGATTTTGAAAACCGTGTTTAGAACAAGCGGTTCAAGATCCTCTTAATACACTATTTTTAAAAACCTTTGAATGCAGTTTTTTTCTTTAAAAAACTAATGTTTCCTTTTAGCGATATTTGCTGTCTATTTAAAGTACTTTCCCTTCAGGTGGTGTTAACAATTTCCACCCTGTATACTTACCTGTATCTTACTTACACAAGGCATTGTTCATATGCAGCAGGCCAGTCTTATCGATATTGATGTTATAAAAAAGTATTGCACATCCCTAAATACTACTTAGTTTGGCTACTCGACGCTAGATGGCTTTAATTAATATCTCTTGCAATTAGTGTCTCTATTCTACGCCAAGTGGCGCTCTGCCCTAATAACCAAAAAAGCATATGTGCCATATAAAGTGTATGAAACATATGGTTATTTTGCCTGGTAGGGCAGCGTTGCTCTCTCAGTCAAGTGATAATAACGGAATTCGATTAGTCGTAAGTCCTAAAACGTATGCTCGAATTCGGATATTATACCACAGGCATAAGGTTTTAATTATATTACCTTATCAAAGTTTTTTACTTCGTTTTGCACAAGAAACGTTGACCAATCAGCTTAAGGATTTATCTGTGTGTGTTATTGTGATAGTGTGCGTTTTGGCGACATCGGTTCTCTTATTAAACGGGTCGTACGCCGCTTCCCTTGTTTTTATTATTCCGTGCTTGGGCTCATGTCCAATAAATAAATTAATTAATCATTACCCTTATTTAATTATTATTAGTGACAATACTAAAATAGATATAAGCTCTTCTATTTTTTACTAACAATTAATATGGATTTCATTATCTGAAATAAAGAATTATTATTATTATTATTATGAACTAGAAGATACCAAAAATTGTGGAAATCTGTTAAGCCGATTTTGCGTGATGAAGCCACAACAACGCATACAAACATACATAAAATCCAAAAAAAAATTTTTTCGTTTTAGTGACCACCAAATAGACCCGTTAATTTTTTTTTTAATAATCCGTAACAATATTTTTTTTGAAAATATCTTCAATTTACAAACATTTCATTTTTACAACTTTATAATAGTATAGATATCCGGGGTAGAAATCTGGTAGATGCCACGTAATTTAGAATCTGGTAAATGAACTCGGTCATGGACATCTTACTCAGTGCCACCGATCCGGATATATTTTCTAGCTCCGAGGCCAGTCTCATGTCCTCAATTACTGGCTACTTGGAGTCTAAGGCCTAGCTCAATTACTGTGTAATGTGTCTTTTTTTAATATGTATACTATGTTAATCAGCATGCTTGGTTATATACTGTAAGTGTTGATTGTGAACTTATAATTGAAATGAATAAATGGAATGGTCCATGGTCCCGAAAGGACTCTTCCGTGAAAGAGTCCATAGTTTCGAAGAGAATTTTCCATGAAAGTTTCCATATTCACAAAGGTACTCTTCTCTGGAAAGATCCATGGTATCGATGGGACTCTGCCACGAAATGTTCCATGGTCTCGATGGTACTCTGCCACGAAAAGTTCCATGGTCTCAATGGTACTCTGCCTCGAAAGGTTCCATGGCCTCGACGGTACATTGCTACGAAAATTTCCATGGTATCGATGGGACTCTCCCACGAAAGGTTCGATGGTCTCGATGGTACTCTGCCACGAAAAGTTCCATGGTCTCGATGGTACTCTGCTTCGAAAGGTTCCATGGCCTCGACGGTACATTGCAACGAAAATTTCCATGGTCTCGATGGTACTCTGCCTCGAAAGGTTCCATGGCCTCGACGATACATTGCCACGAAATTTTCCATGGTCTCGATGGTACTCTGCCTCGAAAGGTTCCATGGCCTCGACGGTACTCTGCCACGAAAAGTTCCATGGTCTCAATGGTACTCTGCCTCGAAAGGTTCCATGGCCTCGACGGTACATTGCCACAAAAATTTCCATGGTCTCGATGGTACTCTGCCACGAAATGTTCCATGGTCTCAATGGGACTCTACCAGAAAAGGGTCCACAAGTATAATTTTCCTCACCTGTTCCCCATCAGGTCGGAACACGACCTGCAGCGCGTCAGATGTCATCTTTATGGTCTCGCTCTCGGAGCTAGTCTCTATACAGTTCCAGAGGCGGACGGTCTTGTCCCAGCTGGCAGAAGCAAGGCGGGTGCTGGACAGGGCTGGATTGAACGCCAAACTGGACACAGGCGCTTCGTGACCACCTAACACCTGGATAGTAATGTAAAGATCAGATAAAATCACAAGAGGCTTCTGATGTGCAAATTGTGGAAGCTTTCCAAAATGCTTAAAAAAGGTCTTAAGTCTAGTGTTAACTGGCATCTTTATAAGAAATTTTTTGAACATTTTTAGTATATAAAAGGTCTTAATCTAGTGTTCACTTACCTGTTTAAAAGACCTTTTTAAGGCATTTTGGAAAGTTTAGTTGTACAGTCAGGGAATTTAAAGGTATGTCACTTTTGAACCTTAATACCATTACATACAGTCGAAAAGTGACAAACCTTTAAATTCCCTGACCGTACAAGAGGCTAAATATATAACGAAACTGCGCTATACATTTGGACCATCATGATCATTTTCATTTCAACTTAGGAACTTAGACCTCAATAATTATATCTATTAAATACTAGTAGGTGGCCGCAACTTCGTTCGCGTAGAAGAAAAATCATTACCCCTATTTTCGTCATCAGTGTAGTCGCGTAAACAGTATCCTATTACAATCTGTACATAACCAGCTACCCGTGTACCAAAAATAGTTGACATCCGTTTGGCCGATATGACGTGATGCAGCCAAAAGGACACATAGAAACATGCAAGAAATCCAAGAAAAAAAAATGTCTCAAACATTCAATGAAATTTCGTCATTACGTGAGTTAAAACAGGCTTCAAAGTATCCCGTTTCGGGCGAAAGGAATTTCATACAAAATTGAAGGCCTAGGCCGGGAAGTTTTTTTTTTTTAATTTTAATGTAAACATGGCGTCTGTGTTCATGAACAGCCAAAACGGCTGAATTATATATTATTATTATTTTCTAGTGGCTGAATGGTTATCGGACTAAAAAAATCCGCTTTAATGCCTATTACACACGAACTGACATTAAGAACACAAATCTGTATGGTTCATACGTTGATGAATAAATTTAAAATATTGTCTATATGTAAGTCACCAGAGATCATAGACAATATTTTAAATCCTCTGCATTTATTTTATTTATTATAGAAATTAAGATTCTTATTATCATGTTGTGTATAACGGCCCTAATAGGGTCTACTCAAACACTACACACGAGAAAAACGAACGACTTCCGTAAAAAAAAAACATTATGGAGGGAATGGAGGGAAAATTTAAAAAACTTTTGTCGTGTAGTTTTTTGAGTGGCGTATTTTTTTTATTTCATTGCGAATGTTTGAGAAAAGCACTATACATGCCTCTGGCCGTGAAAAGTGCTTGCCGGCTTCGTATCACTATCCGGCCTCCCTACGGTCGGTGGTCTATACCTACTCACACGGCAAGCCCTTCTTTCCCGGCGTCTGCAGTAATGTACTATTTCGATTCCGTGGCCTCCAAATAGTTCGTTATAATTATTTTTAATATCTTCAATGTGCAGACATTTAATTATTACAACACATCCACAGATGGTTACAGGACACTTTTTACCCGACTACGCTGAAGGTAAAAATTGGGGTAATGACTTTTCCTCCTCCACGAACGAAGTTGCGGGCACTTTCTAGTGTTTAATATTAGGAACTGAAAATATAGTAGCGAATTGGGATGTTGACTGTACTCAAATGAAAATGAAATTTTGATGCATAATGGTAGTTTCTATGATAGAAATCCTAAAATAAGATTGAGTTTGATACCTTAAGGCGCGTCCGCTACCT